>CAUEEP010000245.1:0-1387706 GCA_958450365.1 Mesorhabditis belari
GGCTCACACGAGTTGGCCTGGATAATGATTGACCGCAAACCGTTCAAAATCCTACAAAAACAATCAATCCGAAAAGAACCAATTACACATACATTTCCTTGATATTTCCACTTCTTCGAACTCGCTAGTGCACAAGCAATCTTCTCTCCGCCATTGATATCGGCTAAAGCACAAATGAATAAAACAATCAGTCAACCAGAATAAGCGACTCACTTTCAATCTCCACCTGGACAAATGTTCTGCAATCATTTCATTGTCATCCGATTCACTCAAAATGGCATCAGGTGTAGAATTTCTCTCGAGCACCAAAAGGGATATCCCTAAGAATAGAATGAATAAAAGTGTGCATAAAAACAAAACTTACAGTACGCACTCCGCTCAACTGTTGATCGGCTTTGCAAGGGTTGAATGCCCGTTCAACGTAGAGTTGCCTAACTCAAACATTCCAATAATCTTGAACTTTTGCATAAACTTTGTGACCTCAAGTTTCGATGAGTTTGGTTGAAGCTGATCCATGAAGTTGAGCAACTTTTTCCTTGTATGTCTAAACAATAAAACATAAAAGCAATTAAACAGAATATTCCTTACGCTAATCGATATTCAGTCTCAGATGCTTTCATCTCGGTACCCCCATCAATTGGATCTCATAGGTGTTACTTTTCTTTGCATAGCTTAAAAACAGCAATTAAATAGCCGACAATAAGGAGCATTAACCTTTCTTGTCTCTCACCACTTCTCCCCTTTGTAATTTTGAACAATTCATCCAGCGCTTCAAACAATTCACACATTTCCGATCGCTTTCAAAGATGACTCACGTAAATAACGTCTACGTTTGCTCGGTCTTCTTTTTGGAGTTTAGGACCTCGTCCAAAACCCCTTCACCATCGTTGGCCAAATGTTGGAAAGCACGTTGATCGCTTTCAACATCCTAAATCGATAAACATCCAATGGCATGTACAAATATGTAGATATCTGGTATACTTGAAAGAATGTTGGTATAAATTTACCTTTTAAGACTGAATATGCGAACTCGAGAGCAATCCCATAATTGACTCGTCCAGCAGCAGCCATAGAGAACAAATCGTCGTAAATGAGAATCCGAGTAAGCAAAGGAAATCTCAAAGAAAAAAGTAAAGTGAAACAAAGCTGAAGACTCACCGCGAAACGAAATGCTTGAAAAACAAGCGGCCAATTCTTTCCATAACAAACGCGCGTATAGGCTCGGCCATCCATATTGATAATTGGTGGGAACGCTGAGATCAGATTTCTCTCTAAATAAATAATCTGATTGTAACTGAATTTATCCATAATACAAACCAATTAGCCCTTTTTCTTTTTGTCCGGTTTTAGATCGGGGAATTGCCTCGTCTCGAGCTTTTTGGTGTCCTCGTTTTTGAAGTAAAGTTCAAGATTCCAGTACCTAAAATAATTCAAATCTCAATTAACCAATCATTTTATTTACTTCTGGGCAGTGCGAGAGGTTGATCCTGTGGGTAAACGAAACGTTTCTGTGTGATCCTATATTGCCTTTCATTGGGATGACTCACAATCAACAATGGCAAACCGATCTAAAAATATTAATTGATCGAAGTTTGTGAAATGAATGCTTACATTAGTCAAGTGATCTTCGAGAATCTTTTGAGCATTTATCCACAATTGGTCTTTGAACAAATCCTCTCCAAGCACATCCATACTATGCGATGTCGAATATTTGTGCTTGTCGAGGTAAGCCTTAATAGAACGGTGTTTTTCAACAATGCTGCGAAAATATTACCTTGATGTTAGTAAAAAGCGATGAGGACCCAAAGCTTTGAATATTGAGAAGATTCCAAGGCCTCCTTTTGTAAGCATGCATATCAAACATATAGCGAATCTCAATCGGCGTTCTTGGGCATCTCTAAAAGAGTCAAATAAACTTTAAAGTCATACAGAAAATACGTACATTGTAGCGACCATCTGGATATTTTTGCTTGGAAATCTTCGACCATCCGTTTTGTGCGTATGCAACTTCACCATACATGATTTTATTCCGCTCATTTAGCAAATATTCAATGACCTAAAAAGTAGACAAACTTTTGATTTAAAAGATTAATCGCTCACTGCGTCATCAAATGACATGTGAGACAAACGTCCTAGGAATTCAGCAAAATCGGCAAATCCTTCGTTCAACCAGATCTCATTCCACCAGTTCATCGTAACCAAATTACCGAACCACTAAATTCAGATAGTAACCGGATCATGATCAAATTATTACTACCTGATGTCCAATCTCATGATTGATTGTGTTCCCTTATTTGTATTTTTCACTCACAGATTCGTGTTTCGGGTCGACCAAAAGCCACTAAACATTTGGTTTACGCTCAATAGGGAAATGAAACAAATTACCCGCTCTTTAAAGATCATCAATCCCCAATTTTCCATTGCTCCTTCCCCATAGCGCGCAACTGCAAACAAATCTAAAATAAACAATTAATGACAAACAACTAACTCTTAAAACCAACCAAGTTTGGGCAACGGATATTTGACACCAAAAAATTGTTCGAAACTGCTAAGAGCCTAAACAAACCATAGCACAATTAGCACCAAACTATGCCCCACTTTTGAAGCGATTTCTTTGCATATGCAGTTTGGCCTTTTTGGAGGGATGCGCGTAAACTCGAATCTAAAAACAGTCAAGGTTAACGCATATTAAAAATCTCCCACCAACAAAAGACTAGCTCATTTTAAAACAAAATATAGAATATAACAATAATACCTCAACGTTGTTTGTGGTAATTGTGTCCGGCCCTTCCCATGCATGCACCACTAGAGCCAACAGATACGAGGACATTTTGGGTGTGTTGGCAAATTTCGTGATGTTCCAGGTGAGACGTGCTTCAGAACCAGTGATTGAACTAAAATTATTTATAGGCCGTGCAAAAATGACTTAAACATACTCGATTTCAGAAAACTCGCTATTCATATTCGAATTAGCCTCTGTTCCTGTAGGGTGAAAGATTATGAGAGACCAAATAGCCTAAATTTATGCCCATGATTAGTAAAATCAGCATTGTACAGTCAACCTTGAATCGCGGTTCATCAAAACATGGCACCATCATGCGTGCATTTGTTGGTTCCATTTGAGTAGTGGCTATACAACTCCCCTTTTTTATTTGGCTATCGGTGGTGCACGATGAATAGAGGCCAGTCAAAGTGTTATTGATTTCACCGTCATAGACAATCTATACAAAATATAATTTATCATTTAAAAAGCCACAATCAGTACCTCCAATATGTATTTTCCTGCTAAAATAGGTTTTCCATCTCCGAATCCAACACGTTCAATCTGTTCATTGTGTTGAAAAGCCAAGCGACGCTAAATAAAAAAACATTGAGCAATAAAAAAGTGAAACTACCGTTTGTCCGACAAGTTTGTACTTGAAAATCGCGTCTTCGTTCTTGTTTTTCAATTGAACTTCACGCAGAGTAGCCGCTTTAATCTTTAGATTCTTTGAATGCAGTTCAATAAAGTTTTCCGGATTTTTGTCAATCTCGATCTAAACATTCAAATTTTACCATCACTCCATTTGAAAATACTCACCAAGATTCTGACTTTTCCAAGAGTTGTCCAATGCAGCTTTTTAGGAATCGGGGCGTCGTCAATTCCATATCCAGGCAAACGGACGAAAAGTCGCAGTTGATATCCAAGAGGTCGGTAGTTTTCCGTTGGAATTTGCCAGGTTGTGCTCCTGAATTAAAATTGATGAAATAAAAAGAAAATACATTACAGCAGCTTTAGATTTGTGACATTTGGATAAGCGCCACCAATTTCATAGACTTCTTCCTGGTATTTCGTGGCTTCATCGTTTCGAAAATCTTTTCTGATAGCAGCCTCCAACTTGCTTGCTTCGCTTTGACTAAATTAAAAGTTATTAAAATCTGCTAAGAAGAAAGTACGTCGTTGTAGTAGGCATGGATGTAGTGTCTGGAGGTTTTGGAGGGATTGATTGTTGTCGTTGGAATCCTTGGCGGCACGAGAGTTGTTGGCTTAGCAGCTTCAGCAGTTGTATCAAATTTTGGCAAGACCACGACAACGCCCACCACGAAGGCAATCACAACTAAATAGAACTTTATAAACAAGGCAAAGCCTTTTAACATACTTAGAGCAGCAATGAAAAGAACTGCAGTGACACCGAGACAAATCCAATTGCGACGTTTCTTCATCGTTCGGGTGATTTTGGTGGCACTCTTCCCGTAGCAGCACTCGTTCCATCTACTTCACCGCCTTTTTTTCGTGCCCTTCTTGAAACCTTTGCTCTTCTAAAACGTCAAAATTAGCTGAGTTGAGAAATGAAGCCAAAGTTATAACGTAAATTAATGTACTTTTTGCGCTTTCTTTGAACGTTTCTCAAATTTGACGTCAGGCGACTTCACCGACGTCTCCGTTGTTGCTTCTTTTGTTTGCCCTTCAGTCGTTTTCTAAAAATAAAACGTTTATATGTGACCATTCTACTTCCATTAACTATTAAATTTCAAATGTTACCTGGCTTTGCGAATTGGCCGATTCCAATTTTCCTGACTTTTCCTAAAATCAGAGGTGAGAAATATGACGCACAAAAAGTTACATTGGCGAATCGAGCGAGCGGTATTTTATGACGATCACGAGGACGAGAGGCTGTATCACTAAATTGTTCAAATAAGCTAAAAATAAGAAACATTAATATTCAAATTAGAGAATCAGAAGCAGGTGCTATACGGACCGGGGGCCTAAAGATTTTATATGCTAATTTTTGTTTCCAGTTATGTTCCACATCACAAAATTGCTTGTTTTCTTTTAGGTAACAATATTTAGGAATTAAAATTAACATTATCAACAACAATACAATAAGACACCTTAAGTCAGAGGATAACGATCAGCAACAAGTTCCCAGAACTCATACATCAAGCTTTGAGTATTATGCTGCCACTTCCACAAGGCTTCATAGTAGTGGTCGTCCCAAAGCTCACCCTTTAATCCGTTTCACCACTTAATCTGACGCTTAAGCTGGCTCCATAAATCTTTATAGCTATTGCAAAATTTAGAATACAAAAAGCGAAATTAGCATAAAATTTTTAGCCCCCGACCCGTATAGCACCCAGAGGCATCTATCACTCAATAAAAAGCAATAAAGATAACTGTTATAATAATAAGAGTAGCACTTTGGTGGTTAAAGACAAAAATGCTTTCTCCCAACAACCAAAATAACAAAAAGTTAACAACAACAACAATATAAAAGTCATACCCGGCTGGCGCTTCGGAAGTGGCCCAAGAGGACCGATTGGACGGCATTGAAGAAAATGAGATGATAGATGACCATACTGTTTTATTTGACTATAAAATGCAAATTTTGCCTTGTTACATGACAATTTGATAGTTTAGACAAAATCAAAGTTACAAATGCAAATTGGGAAATCACATTGTTCCATTGTTAAATCAACAATATTGATATTGAACTACCGTAATCAAACCGTCAGTTTACTTTCGATCTGGCTTAAACGGAAAAAATATTGTTATTTTCCAGATTTTGAGTCTTTTGCCATAGCTTTTGTGTTATGCAGTGTTTTAAGAAGCCTGGCGGCGATGGGACAAATGCTACCTTTTTTTTTCGCTGGCTTCAATGACAAATGCTACCTTTTTTTCGCTGGCGCACTTTTTTTCGCTGGCAAAGGCCTTAGGAAAGATCGTAGAGCTTCAAAAGTGGGCTAGAAGGCAAAAATTGCGGAAAAGCGTTAAGTTGCGTAGTTTTTGCCTTTTAGCCCAAATTTGACGTCTCAGCAAGGCCTGATTTGTCGAAATTAGAAATTTACGCATATGATTCCCTTACATGGAACATTTTTGAAGCTGTACGGCCTTTTCCAGCAAAAAAGGTGCACTTCTTGTCGGGTGCGCAAAAAAAAGGGCCGTATTTGTCCCACCCCCAACCTGGCAGTGTCTTTCTGATATTGCAACTATGCAACTCGTGAATCACCGAAGATCCGCTCAGTAGATAATAATGGAGAGTGTTCCACTTTGGAAAACGAGTTCTTTGATTAGTTTAGTAATTAATTTTAAACGGGAAGTCCGGAAACTCCGATGTTTTTTCCGGAAACGATCGGAAGAACGTGATCTATCGTATATAAAGAGCCCCAAAAGACATAGGATAGACAATTTTGGAGTTATACTAAAACTCTTGCATTAAATTTAGAGATTTCAACATCTTTCCCTTAAAAATTACAAGTTACGGTGCAAATTGTAATTGTCTCTTCTCTTACTACATTATATTTTCCAATGATCTAAAGTACCTTTACCCACAGTACGGTTGACCTATAGCACTGACCTACAGTACCTTTAACCTACAATAACCAGTAAACCACTTAAAGTCTCATATACTCCCATTAATGATAAGTCCGACACTCAATCCTCTCCATTCTCTTCTTCATTTCCCAGTTTACAAAAGCTGAAAGAACGGTTTCCTGTACATCGTATCTCTGCGAGAGATCTTTCTCATTTTTTTTCGGATCCCATATGACTTTCAGAGAAAAGGCAATCGCTTTTCCTTTTCCAATTGCTTTCATTGGTGTTTTTTTTTTGTTTTCTCCTCAAAATTTTAACAATTTTGCTATCGATTTTCGGTATTTCTTTATTTCCCTATCCCCAAGAACAGAATGAACTGTTGTAGGTTTAGACTCAAGTAAGTAGCTAAGCTCAGGTAGATAAATTTAAGAAAATAGTGTTCAAATATGAGATAACTGTAATAAAATCGATACTAGTAGAAAGAAATTTCTTCACCGCAAATCATACAAACATCAATGAAAGAGTGAAAAGGGGAATAAATGGCAGCTGTGTCAACTGAAAGACTCGAAGAACCGCTTTTCTTTTATCGTTTTGAGTCGAGAATGCTGGAGAGATTTGTTTTCTATTCGATCCACAATTTTCCCTACCGGAAACAGGTTTACACTTTTAACGGTCTTTTAGTTTACCGCCTCGAATTTCTTTAACCAGTTTACTTTAAGCTTTACAGACTGGATTTGACAGACTTGACTTTAAAAATGCAAACATTTCATTTCTGGTGGACTCATTATTCTTCGAATAACGAGTCAATTCCAGTTTTTTGTATAGAATTCCAGTCTGTATAGAATCACAGGATAAACTTGCTTATAGAAACATTTAATATCCTGAAAGCTGAAGTTAGATATTGTAATCGTTTCTTTTCTACCTTTATCGATAAGCAACCAGGCAACTTTCTTGGTTTCGTAATACCTAAACAATGGTCAACAAGAAGAGAAAGGGCATGTGGAGGGGTTGATGGGGGTTTTGAAGGTCATTTCCCGCATTCACTCAATAAAAAACTCATGTTCATCAAAATGTGCCTTTCAAAATATATTCAAATAAATAGTTGATTGTCAAAGTTTCTAAAATTACTTATCAGGCTTTATTTTCCTTGCTTACTTTGAACCCATCTTGCACTCTGTATCAACAAACAATCCAATCATTATTTCAGTATGACTATTCACTACGACATGTACCTTTTGAACAGCCTTCACTTCTATACAACAGTAAGTGTTTAAAATTTGATCCACAATCATCTTCCTATTCAGGTCTTAACCCTTGTCCAACTTTGTGTCCATCTCATCTATGATGGGATTTTCTCAATGGCTTTATGGACAGCTTGGGCGCTGATCATTCTTTCACACCATCAGTAACTTTACCTCAAGAATATTTGGACTCAAACATTTACAGATCTCGGCTTGATGAATATGAAAAGTATAGAAATTCGGGTGATCAACCAAAATCCAAGGTGAGTTTAAAGTTAAACCGAATTTGCGTGTAAGGCTTAGTACTGTACTGTTCCGTACCGGATCTGATAAACTAAAATTTCAGAGTCTTATCAATCAATTTTCTCTCTCGACTTTGTGCTTGATGAGGATGATATTGTTATCATTGCAAACGCCGTATGAAGCAAATGGATCGTGCATGGTTTGTAGCATTTGAAGTCCCAAATTAGCACTTAATAATGAGATTTACACTTCAACAATGAACATACTTTTTACCAGGATAACTCTTAGAATGTGTTCCTTAGACTCTTCCCAAAGCTACCGTAATCTTACTCCAAGTGCTTATCTATCCCTTCACAATACAGAAAAAAGAAACCGGGAAACACCAGAGACAAGATTACTGTAGGTTCCAAAAGTTGACATGTTTTAAAAGGGGCTTATTTGAGGGGAATAAAGGACCCTGAAGGTTGGGCAGCCTTTGATCCAATGATCAGATCTACACGTAAGAAATGAACGAAACAAGAGAATTTAGTTCATCGGCTACGTTGTCTTATTGTGTACTTTCACACAAGAATGTGCTGCGAGGACGACAATCCGAAAAAAGTCGATCTCTACCTCAAATACTCCGACGACAGCCACGATCTGCAGCAGCCGGATAAATGAAAACTTTCGTTAGCGTTTGAAATTTGATCTCGTTTTACAAACAAGTGCCGGGTAATAAAGTTCTTCTCATATTTAAAGTGAAAAGTCACATTAAATACCGTACCCAAAAGTGAACCTGGTTTTTTCTTGCATAATTTTCACTCGCATTTTTGCTGGTCCGTTGTTTTTCATTTAGTATCCTCATTTTTTTTAGTTGATCTTGTTGATTGTCAATCAAAGTCCCATACACTTGCTCTACTCTAAAGCTCAAAGCGGGCCCAATAATCCTTAAATACGCTAGCTGTTACCCTAATACCTGTAATAGTAGCGCCCCCCCCGTACAGTCGCGTAGTCTAACACACAATTTTGTGACGCTCGGTTCTCCGCGCTGCTTCGACGAAAAATGTGCGCTTAGTTATCAAAAGATAGCGCTTAAAGCGGAGAATTTTTTGGTACTAACAGTTTATTTTAGAAGAATCTGGGCGCGTTCAAAAAAATTATTTACTTTAGCGACTACGCGACTGTACGCCATTATGGGGGGCTACTATTACAGGTGTTGTAGATGTTTCATTGAAAAGCATTTCGATGACCACCCGCTGATCAACTCACCTTCTCTCTCGCTCACCCCACCGTTGAAATGAAACGTCAATAGGCACGCGTACTACAAGATGGGATCTATTTCTTTTTGAAATGTTGCTTTCCAGTTTCTCGTTGTTCATTGCTAGATATTTTATTCGAAACTTTAGAATACAACAATTTTGTTACGAAACGATCGAGTTGAATGACAAACCCTGGGGAGGATCCGCCAGTCAGGTAGAAATTTCATGGATAGCCATTTTTTTGGTTGTTTTAGGCTCAAGCCTGGAAAAGTAAGTGTCGGTTGTCAAACACAGCAGGAATTGCTTGCGGCAACAAAGGGTAAAAATCTTTGTTAAACTTATTGGGCTAACGTGTTGGCTTTTAGATTTTGGATCGAACGAACCAACGACTTCACAAAATAATGGCAATAAAAATGCCCAGCCGGTTGGTCGTATTATTTTCGATGTCAATTCTTAAGTTTTAGGTGACTCCATCAACAGGCACAACACAAACAGAAGATGGCCTTTTGCGCCTTTCTGTAGCCGATTTTCATCATTTGGAGGATACGATGTGTTCACCATCAAAGATTATCAATGGTGTTCCATGGTTGGAAATACACTTTTAAAACTAAAGTATCATGTTTAGGCGAATCATGATTATGCCAAAACAGCATACAACTGGGAAAAAGACACAAAAATGTCTGGCATTCTTTCTCCAATGTTGTCCTGCTAACACCTACAATGAGTAAGCAACGTTTTACAGCAAATAACTCGTGGGTTTAGCAAATGGACGTGCCAAGCAATTGCTGAGATGAGGCTACTGGCACAGAAGCGCGGTAATCAAAATTTTGTTCGAAAAACGACGCATATCTACAATTCGAAAGAGAACGATTGGGGATATTCTTGTTTTATGACGTGGGCGGTAGGTGTCTCTAGTTCTTCATGCAATTGGACTCTTTAGGAAATCATTGACGAGTCACAAGGATATATCAAGAATGGATCAGTGATTGTGGAGATCGTCGTTCGAGCTGAAGCGCCAAAGAATATGATGACAAAAGACGATTTTCTGTTCAAATTAAAGCAATGGTATCGCCTTGCTGAAAACCATATGAACAACGATCGAGTTGATCTTGCTATTGAGGCCAATCAACAAGCCGTTGATTATTGCAAGGTTTGATTTGCCCATACAAACTAATTTTTTAAAAAAATTAGAATAAGGACCCGGAAATGGCGAAACAATTGAAAACACAGAAAGATGCTCTTGTGGCGCAAAAACTCGTGGAAAGCATTAAACGACTAGAAGGTAATTTTTACTAAGATAAATTTAATTATATTAGTTTTAGATGGATCATCACCAAAGAAACAACCACAAACTGAAGGGCGAGCTGCCATAAGATCGGGTCTGAAATTTCTTTTCTTCTGAATCTCAATGTTATTTTTAGCCATTGCTGGGCCTATGTGCAATAACGAATTTTGCCGTCTACATAAAGCAAAACGCCAATGCACACATTTAAAGAAAACCTCAAAGGTATTTTCGCTTGAGTTTGTTGGTCGATGTAGCTCGCTACTTGATTGTTTTGCTAACTGTTGTTAATTGTGACGTTAAGCCAACTTCTGCACAAAGAAATTCTGCTCGCACACCTCGTGCACCCTGCTCATCTCCACGACCGCCTGGATCAACTGTTAGTAGTCTTGGAAATGCAAGAAAAGCAATGACTATGCTAACTTCATTGACTGACCAATACGTTTTGTTATTCGCAGTTTTTGAGAAAAAGCTATTACTAACTCATCAAGATTGCTTGTTTTTAGTTTTGCTATCCGCTTTTGGCATAGTCGTGTTGATAGAACTTTAGGTCTAGCAGAAGATTTATACTGTTTATTTAGATTCGCCCAACTTGCAAGTCTCATCAAGAAGCAAATCATACAGAGGTGATTTGGTCCTAAAGCTATAATTACGGCAAGATTTAGGGAGCCTGCTCCGGTTCGAAGATTGCAAAGCGAGCTGATTTGCCAATTGGTACGGGCTCCAATCAATCTCGTGGGGAAGCGAAGGTTGACGATGAAGATCTCGGCGCAGAATCTGAAGGGTCATACACAGATATGGGGCAAGCGGTTGATTTAGCTGAAATCTGCCAAGTACAGGTTAATTTCTCCTTACTTTTAATATTTTATTGTGTTTTAGATTGCGACTGCCGAAAGCAGCTGCCAGACAGAAGATATCACAATGGATCGCGAGGAAGAAGGTGATGAAGACGACGTTGAATGGTGCCATCAGAATTCATCGGAGAATAACTCGACAGAAGAAACGACCTCTACACAAGATGAAGAATCTAATGATGAAGGAATTCCGGAAGAAGCGTTGACAAAGGAAAATGGTTACAAACGCGATAAACGGCCAACTACTCCTGAATTGCTTTTTTTCCATAAACGACCAATTGTAATTTTTGATACACGTTTCGTAATCAGTTAACGTTTAGCTGCAGGCAGCTCGCAAAAATCCAAAGGGAATGACGGAAGTGAGTCCAGTTTTATTAGACGATCATCACGTTAGCTGCTTGTTGGACGCATTCAAAGCTTTGCAGCAACCGGTGAGAATAATGTTACACTTAGCACTGAAATAAGTCTGATTTAGAAAGAAAAAAACATTAATGGACAAAAGACTAATGGATCTACCGAAAAAACACTCAAAAAGAATCAACATGTGAGTAAATCAATCATTTATTATTGTCTGATTTCATAACAGAATTATGATAATGTATGCCTGTTACAGCTTAAATGGCTTTGTGATGACGTGGACACAATGGTTACCATGATATCTTTCTTCAAAAAGGTCTAACCATGAGATATTTCTTAAAAATAAACAACGCTTTTTAGGACTTCAAGTTGTATCAAGAAAGACATGAGGCTCAACTAGAAAATACCAGCCCAATGGAGCAGGTTTTAATTTAGAGTTTCCCTTTATACAAAGCATTTAGCATGAAAATATGGCTATGTTCTTTGCTATTGGTATGGCAAACTATCAATGTGACAGAATGACCCAAGAGGTATGTTTTGACTTTAATAAGTTTATTTGATTTGTTCTAGGTTGAACGTTTTCTGGAAAAATCTGAGCAACTATTCCATGGCAAGAGGATGGGCACTTTGATTGGCCGTCTCTCCGGTGGAAAGTAATTACTTAAGAGTTTTTTCCCACTAATCTGCTTCAGATTGGCTCTTGATGATGAAGCATCTGTGGATAAATCTTCGATGGGTATATTGTTTTTTTGGCACATTTAGTAGAAGTTTTTTAGATGTAGAGTTTAACTCGGACGATTCTCGTAGCACTACCACAGCTCTCTCAGAAACCGATGCTTCGGAAAGTGCTTCTTTGGAAATGTGTTCAGAAGAAGAAGAAGAAATAGAAATAGAGGAGGGAGAGGAATTACATGCAAAGTAAGCGTTGTTTTGGTTTTAGTGAAGTGAAAACTTTTAGTGTATCGGGAGACAGAGCTTACAATTCAGACTTGAGGGATGTTGCTGAAAATCTTATGACTTTTAACCAGGTAGTGAAATTATGAAAATGAAATTTTTTCAAGTTAATGCAAGTTAATGCAGTTAATTAATGCAATGTAAAATGTTGGCATTTAAACTAATTTTAGTCAATGTACACAGCCATTGGTCGCTTCAAGAGCTTCGGCGATGCACTTAGTCAGGTTTCACAACAGGTCGAAAGTACGGTGCCTGAAAAGTAAGGGCTAATCAAGTTATGCGTAACAAGACTATATTTTTAGAATTTCTACTTGTGACCATGGCGATTTGCAACGTCGATTGGAACTCCGCACGAAGTCTTTACAAAATGAACAAGCTGCGCATCAGTTAACCAAGAAAAAACTTGAAGAATTAAAGGTATTTATCCATTTTAATCTTATTTTCATTATTCTTCTTTAGGCGCAATCTTCTGAATCAAAATCTAAAGTAGAACAGTTAAACAAGCAACTCAGAGAGAAGACAAATGATAATAAAAGGCTTGAGAAAAAGGTTGGCTTCACTTTTCAAAAATGAACTTATTAGCTTTAGAGCCTCAAAGATGATGCGAAAATCAATGAATTATTTACCGACAAAACTGAACAAGATGAAAAGTATAGATTCATCAATTTTGAAAAAGTAATGAAAGTTTAGACTTAAAAATCAGAAACGCGACACGAATTCATTGAAGATGAAGCATTCTGATGAGCTTAAGACCTTGAAACTGGAACGAGATCAATTGCAAGTTGAACTGGATAAACTGAAGAAAGAAGCAAGCATGCGTGAATCTCAAGTTGCAAAGTAGAAATGCTCAGTTGTCTCAAAAACTCGTTTTTTAGAGAGAAGAGTTCGATTGAAGCCAAGCTACGCCAGGCAAATGCGACAATTCGTGATTTGAAGTCTGTAGATGTGAAGGAAAAACGCGCTCTTGCAGATGCAAACAAGCAAGCAAACAGTGCTTTGGAAAATGCTTCGCTCAGAATTCAGGAATCTGATGTATGCAAAGTGTTTATGATTTTAGAATCACCTTTTTAGATCAATGCCATGGTTACTCGCTTTGAGGCTACTATTACTCTGCGTGAGTACATGCTTTCAGATGCTCAGCGAGAGGTTACTTTAAAATTTTTGCAATCTATTATTTTTTTAGGTCAGCGAGCTTGAAATATATGCCAATAACCTGCGCGCGCATTCGGCGCGTGAACAAGAATTTTCGTCAAAACTTGAAAGGTCTGTTTTAGCTGGACAAGGACAATGATTTTCATGTATTTAGTTCAATTATTGAATGGAAGACATTTGTCGATACGTTGAACTCAACTTTGACAGAGCTTCGTAATGAAGCAAGTGGAAAGATGGAAATGGTTAATGCTGGTTCATTGGATCCATCTAAAGTAAGTTTAAATTATTAAAACCTTGGTTAAAACATTTAGGCTGAATTAACTTTTCGCAAAGTTGAACGGCCAACTGTATTTCGCCCACTCTTCTCTAGTCCTGGTGTTATCGGTTGGTGTTTTTTATCATGCATTAAAATTCCTGTTCAGGTGAACAACGGAATAAAGCGTTAGGATCACCTGGCTCAGTTTCACCATCAAGCCAGTCAATTAAGAAGCAAATTGGTGCAATTGGTATGAAAAACTATTAACACAAGCAAGAAAGTTTATTTAGGTGAACGACCAACTGCAACAGTTGCTCCACAAACAGTTTCGGGTGTTGCAGACTCGTCTAGCAATTGTACCCCTAACATTGATGAACATCCAAATGGGTATTGACGATCTTACTGAATTAAAGCTTATTTTTCTTAAGATCATCAAGCTCAATTGATGTGGATATGTGGAACCCGTTGGAAATTCTGGCTCGAGGACCAATGAATATTCCGCCAGTTCGTTGGAATGGATATCCAAGAATTTCGTGGCTTATGCCTGGTGCAACAATGCAGCCTCCAGTGATGCAAGACATCCCAAATATGGAGGGTTATCTTACACAGGTAAATTGAATTTAACGGTTGATTTATGTGAACACGAAATGAAAGTCGAGTATTTAGTTGCCACCACATCAGTCTTCACCAATGTTGCCTCCAATTGGATATCCATTGCCTCGCTACCCGACAAGGAAGGAGGAGGAAGATTTCGCATAGAACTGCGTCAAGCGATATAGTTTATTTTCTTGATTGACCATTTATTACTTTGTTTGTTGTGCCTTTTGTGCTTCACTTTGGTTTTTGATGCTCAATTTCGGGTCTCCCCTTGTTTCGGCCTAAATTTTGCTCTAGCTCGTATTCTTGTGATATTGAAATGTGGTAATGTAAGGTTTTGTTACGTTTAGTTGATATTTTAAAAATCTATTCATGATTGTAAATTATGTCCACAAAATTTCTATATTGAGATTTATGGGAATCTTTGATAAATGGTTGTTACCGAATTAAGGAGGACAAAAATACTCGTCACAACAATCGTTACCTTATGTAAATGCTTTAAACAAGTGAACATGTCATTTTCAGAGTGATCGATGCTAGCCGGAATCAGTCGATGTTTTCTTCGAGTAGCTCCGTTGATTCAACATCAACCAACAACACTGGCTACCGCATCTCAATTAGAACAAAGTAAGCAGTTGAATTGATATTTACGGTTGATAGGCACTCAAAAGCACCTTAATGCTAATATTTTCCCGGAGTTAGTCGTTCGAAAAGCAATACTGATAGATTTTTAAGTGTGTTTTCATGTGATGTTTAGTACATCGACGTGGTTTTTATCGAAGATCTGGAAGAAATAATGAACAAGATGAAGAGCGAAATTCTAAAGGATCGAAAAGTGATATCAAGTTTAAGGTAAACACGGTCTAAGGCATTGACTTAACAATTTTCAGGCCGGAGCTCCACTAATCGCTCTTTCATGGTTTGTTACGTTAAAGGATTTTCTGGGAATCGAAAAAGTTCAGCTAGATAAAGATCCAATCAAGGATAAAATAAAACAGGTTTGGATAATTTGTTGTTTTCTTTAAATGTTGGGTCCAATTTAGTCATGGCTTGATCGGAAATTTGGGAAGTTTGATAGTGCACTCCAAACTCTTGATGAAGTGCTAGAAGAAGTCAAGGTAGTTTGCAGTAATACGTTATAAACTTTTTAAAGTTTAGGAACGAGGTGAAGAACTTCCCATAACAAGAGTATTGGATGAAATTGCGAATACCCATTATCAGAAAGGCGATTTGGCAAAAGCTGAAGAATATTTTAAAGTTGTCATTGATCGGTAAGTGATCTCTCTTTTAACTTTTTATATACCTAGCCTTCAGTTTGATGCGTTTACATAGTTTTCGCGACTCGTCAAAGGAGTTCATTGGAATTTCGCTGAAGTTAGCGGAAATTTTTGCTGCGCAAGGGAATTTGGAGCACGCGGAAACTGGCTTCAGGCATTGTCTCCGAAAGCAAATGCAGGTACGTTGAAAACTCAGCTTTTAAAGCTGGAAAAGTAAGCAAACATTTTTTTCAGGTTCTTGATGAGCATATGAAAAAGTATTCGATATCACATGGAGCAATGGTTGAAGACAGACATAGAGGTACAAGTTGTTTTAGTATAAAATAATTTTTGATTTAGTGGAAGCCTTTGGTCCCGAGTACACTGATCCAATTGCTCTTTTTGGGATGGCGCTCGAAGCGTATGCTCATTTTTTGGTTTGAATTTTAATCAATATATATCAATATAAAATACCAAGTTTAGGTTACCTATCGGGATGAGGATCGCTTGAAGGAGGCTGAAGAATATATGGACGAGGTGATGAAAGTGAGTTTTTAACCGTCGTAGATCTGTAACTTGCGCTATAGCTATTTTTCTGCAACTTTCTAGATTGCTTATCAGATTTATGGTGGAGTTTCACAGCACACGATCACGTTAATCAACAATTTTGGAGCCATGTGTATAGTTCAAAATCGGTTTGTTGAGATGTTCACTTCTCAAAGACTTTCGTTCAGGTTCGAGCTTGCTCGGAAGTATCTGGAAATTGGAATCGATCGTATATTGCACATTAACGAAGCGGCTGGGCTCATTCCTGGGCGAGTGGATTTAATAGATAAATAAAAAAAAGAGTTTTTTAGTTACTATTGCAATTACGCGGAAGCACTTTGGCATACGGGTAATCGAGAGAAGGCTCTCGAATATGCGAAACAAGCTGTGCAATTGAGTAAAAGTTTGGATGGGCGTACTCAAAAGTGAGTTTTTGTTTTATTGAAGATTGTAAAATAGTCTGAAACATTTACCAGTACCTATTTTTAGATATTGTGTCGACTTCCAGAAATCGTTGCAGAAGGATTTCAACAAAGGAAAAGGCTGGTGGTTCTGGTAGTGAATCTATTACTTATAGGGTTCTCTTGTTGTTGTAGCTAGCATTGTTTAGAAGACATTTAATTTTCCGAATGTTGATTTTATATTGAGCTACCCAGATAAACCTTTTTTCATTGCGAAAACTTAGAAAACAAAAACATTGACAAAGATTCGGCATCGAGATAAAAGCCATTGTACTTTCGCCCATCGGGGTTGACAAGTTTTGGATCGAACTTTTATCTGATGAAAAGAGCGGTTGGTGTGAAAAAGTTGTCGTTGATACCCCAACTACAATAGGGTTGAAGTGATGTAGATTAATGGGGGAGACGAAAGTGGAAAAAGAAAAGAAAGAGACAGCACGTGATTTCCCATCTCGAAAGAAAAGGAGAATGTGGCGATGAAATGAAAAAGGAGATGATTGAGATGATTGTTATGTGTTTGAAATGAATGAAATCCAGTCCTTCTCAATCATTTTCTTTTCTTTCTTCCACTTCTTCTTCCTCTTCTGCTTGATCTCCTTCCCCAGCAGTGAGCTGAAAGAAAAGAAAAGCACAGACGATGATTGGAGATGAAATGAAGCGGGTAAATAGGGGGAAGGGCTGATTTTGGTGGCTTCATTCGTCCATTTTGTTAGGTTTCATATTTAGTGCAGAATAGGAAATGGATTACGGTAGATAATATGAAAAATGGCAGACTAATATTTTCAGCTGATTTCTATTTGGCACTAACTTTAACAGTGCTTTCATTTTCTTGTTTCTATTCTTTAAGTTCTAAATATTACAATGTTCTTGTTCAAAAAATTTCTCTATTTTTAGTTAAAAACGAATTGTGCATATCTCAAGTACCTTTGGAGGGCAAATTGGAGTAAACGTTGGAACACGTGGTTCTATCAAACTTTTGAAACTATGTTGTATTAAACTAACCATTATTTGGAATTTTTTCTTTTGGAATATGAAGCTCTTTGATCTCATCCAAAACAGATTCTAATGATGTCCATTTAGGCGGGACTAAATACGGTGGAATTCAAAAACAAAAATCACACGAACCAACAAATTCGGGACGATTGGATGCAAATGAGGCAAGCTCCTGGGCAATGGCCTTAAGTCGCGCTCCAGTTGGAGTAAACGACCAACCAGTGGACTCTTCCAGGGCCTAAACTAATAAGTTTAGATGTAATAATCACATATAAACAACTTCTTTATCGTTTCCAAGCTCGTTTAGCTTATACAGTACTGTACATGCATCAAGATTCTCTGCCGTCCGCAAAAGGTTTCGCAAAAATTTTAAATCCGACAAAAGGCGCCGTTGACGATCCGGTAAAAAAGATCTGGAATGCAAACGATTACGAATTGTGGTTATAGATATTCTATTACCCCTTGTACTCTCTTCTCGAGTTCTGTCGTGAAATAAACACCAGCGTTGAATGAATCACTCTCCTCTTCTTCTTGATTCTAAAAATGAATAGTTGGCAAAACAGAGAAATGTCTCACTTTGTTTCTAACAGAAGATTGTTTCAATTTCCGAAGGCAAACTTTTAACAAATCAGTTATCAGCGAAATACAACGTCGTGTGCCTCCCGACAAATCAACCGTTATTTCGATAGACGACGGCTAAAAAGAAACGTTTATTAAGCCATTTGTGATCATTTGTATATGTTTAATCCCGTACTGCTTACCGGAGCACGCGCAAAGGTTTCGACAACCGACGTATCGTGTCGTGGGAGAAGATGCACTTTTCGAACAAACAGGTAATCAACGAGTCTGTAAATATAAATTTAAGCAGCTTCCCCATTTGTTTATTTTCCACTTTTACTAAAATTCCAAACTCAAATACCTTTGTAATTGTCCTATTCCCGCAAAATACATCGGCATATCTGTAAAGCCTTTCACATGACCTTCCGGGTTCTTTTCACGGTATAATCGAAGTATAAACGTTTCTTGAAAACTATCCAAAAGCCTAAATAGAAACAACGGTTTAGTAAACGCAAACGATATTACTGATGTGATCGGTAAACGAGTATAGCTGCCACCATCTTTGCTGGAACACGATTTGTGAGAAAATCCACCATCAAAATGCGAGAAGTGATGAATTGTACGCCACCTTGCAAATACAACGCCTCTCTAAAAGATTTCATGTTAGTGTAAGCAAAACACTCATACCGATCCGAAGCAAGCACTTCTGCTTTTATCACTTTTGGAGGCGCAAACTCGTTGGCTGGAAGCGAATGCAATTTGGAAAGGAAGAAAGCTTCGTCTTCTTGTGTAGTGTTGATGACGAAAGCGAAAAGTTTTCGACTCGAGTACAACATTAGAAAGTTCAAAAATAATCTTTCGACGCCAAGTCCACTAAATTGATAAAAGATTAAAAATAAAATTGGAAAAATCTTTCCCAGCGACATTTTATTATATTGAAACCTTTAAACCTTGCCATCACAAATAAAGTATCTTCGTTCATATGTTCACCCATGGCCATATGTTCGTGCTCGAGTACCTCTATTGCTTCCGGCAGGGGCTACATTGAAACAGTTATCAAATTTTTCTCAAAATAGTTACTTCGATTGCCGGCGCTCTCCGCGAGTTTCTTCAACTTCATGTTTAACCTAAAAACAATGCTAGTTTTCGAAATTTTAAACTTTACTTTTGCCGGATCAAAAACCGCGTCCATTTAAGCTTATGCTTAGGAAGTTGTCATCAACTTGGAAAAGCTTAAAATGTGCGTTTAATCGAGCTGTGTGCTTTTACACCCACTAGTATCTCAAACGTGTTCAGACGCGTTACGTACCAATAAAAGAAAAGAATTTTTTTATTTCAGACGACAAGGTTATAACAAAAATAAAAACTGAAGAACCAGATCAGAACAAAAATAATAAACATGAAATCCATGGAAACAAATGCTTAAAGATAATAACTAAATTTTAGGTACGGCTTATCGACAAACACTAATCCACTGTATGATCGAGGGCAACCTCGATTATACAGTCCATCTGATGGCCGTTCGATAAACCTCTTCTTCACCGCATTCACCACAAACTAGGCGATCATCCGAGATTAAACTGCAGAATCGTTCAAAATCCAGCGTTAAAAGCTCATCAGAATCTACCAGATGACTGAAAAACAATATTTTTGGAAGAAAATGAAAACATACCAAAAACTCTTGTAAATATAATTGCGAGCAGACGCTGCTAGTTGAGTACAATTATAAATGCAGACAAAGTCGAGCAAAGATACGACATTTCCAAGCGTTATTGTATCAATCAAAAAAGCTAAACGTTCGCTTTTTCGGTGAACTTTAGTCCATACTTTGCACAAGCATCTTTAACTGAATTTAGTTGCAACATCGAGGCTGTTGTTAGAAGGGCATGGCTTAAATCTAAATAAAGTTTCGCTTTGACAATATACGAATTTCCCACTTGAATTTATTGTGAGTTGACCTGTGTAAATAAAGTCGATCAATTGGCGAAGAGCCTGAAACCAATAAAAAGTAATGAAATTCAAAGCTATCAACACGTAGTGTACATTTACAACTTGTGTTAACTGGCGTACCTCTTCATCCATATCATGTAATTCTACAGTGCTAGCTTTCGATTCAATCATATTGGAAGTTCCAAAGATGGCACAAAAATAGGGAGATGTAGAAGATAGAATAACCCTAAAATTGCAGTTGGAGTGCTGACTAAAAGTCTTACCTGTGTGCATAAATTGGCGAGCCAAAAGTTCGAAAGAGTTACAGGTCTGTCAAGCGAGACTCGTTTCACTGGTACCAGTGAAACGTCACGCTTTAGAAAGCGCCGCGGGGCGCTTTCTAAAGCGTGGATGTCTTACCGTATCCCGCACAAAATTCCCCATTTGCCATTCTTTTCATTTTCCTCCATTTTGTGGTGGAGTCGTGTGGTGTTGGGCGACTTTTTATTTCGACTCGCCCATAAGTTACCTTCCCCCTCCGTAAAATCTAGAATGTTTTTGTAGCGCGTTTTGAAAGTACTCGCTTGCCCTCCCTTCTTTTTATATGATTTGCCCATAGTTTGTTGTTTAGATTTCTAAAATGGTTTTTTTAGATGGAAATCGAACTGTATGTCTATCTGCAAGATGACACGGGTGGTGTTGGAGGCTTCAAGACTTTTACTTTTGGTGCCACGGTTCGCTTTTAATTTATTTAATCTTTAAACGGATTTATTTAGTCGACAGTAGACGATTTGATGGGACAAATCCGTGATGTTTTTCATATCCCTTTGCAACATCAAGAAGTTTACCTCGTTCGCGCTGGAACTGAAACTAAAAATGAAACATTGGAACAACTCAAAAGTGGTACTCTGCAAAAAGTAAATGTGACGAATGAAAGCAATATTGTTGTGGTAAGTTGAATCTTTTGTTTGACATTCCCTAGACTAGATTTTCGATTAAGACTTGAAAATTATATATTAAAGTGTAAATTTTTTCGTTTCAGAAGCACGGAGATCTTCCGTGGGGTCCGCTGTATAAAAAATGTGTTGAGATTGCAATGAAGTCGTCGGGCCGTGAACGAATGTTAAATGCCCAAGAGGCCGTCAAGCTCCACATGCGATTGATGAAAAGTGACTTTTTCGATGTCTACAGCAGCTTCAACTCTTTTCGCATGGAAAATCATCATGAGGTGACCTATTGGGCTGACGGAAACTTGATTTTGATGAAAAAAGCCGCTAAAAGCCATTTTCGTGCCCAACACTACAAACTCAAGGACGCCAAGGACGAATCTGACTTCATTTGTCGCTTTGAATCTCGACCGGACAAGTACGGAGGCACTCGCAAAAACACCCTTGCTTTTGTCCGGCTTCATGGAGAGATGGAAGAGACCAAGTACAATGTGAAGTAAGATTTCTCTAATTTCGAGCAATTTAATTATCACAATTTGTTTAGATGCCATCACTTTGGATCTCGAGCATGGAGCAATTCTGGAAAAGGGCAACCTCCGGACATAAAAGAATTGTACTGCTACAAGCTGCTCGAATTGATCGACGTAGGACCGCATTCTCAATTCATCCTTCCAAAAAAAGTCGTTGACAGCAAGACTTCCATGTAATAATCTTTACCTTTTTTCTCTTATTTACGTATAAATTTTAGGTACATCGCAACAGAATGGAATGACGATTTTGTTCCCATTTCCAGCATCAAAGAAGAAAAAGATGTTAGCGTGGAAGTCCTTGTGCAACTTCTCTTGCTTGGCGCGTTTCTCTTTATCGATGATTTACATCCTGACAATTGCGGTCAGTTGATTTTTAAAATTTAGATTTGAATGGATTAGGAAAAGAATAGTATTTTTTATTTAGGTCAGTGGAAAGACACCAAGGACGCGGCAATCGTTGATTTTATGCCCAAAGCGTACGCTACTTACAGAAATGTTAAGAGAGTCCTTCTCAACAACGTATTGGGAAGCTATTCATCGATGTATTGGGAAGCAGTTCACATCGATGCATTGGAAAAATGCGATGAAAAAACGCGTTTGGAGATGGCAAAGAAGTATTTGAAGAAATGGGATCTGCTGTCCAAGATCGACATGGCCAATGAACAAATGAAGCCCGAGAAAGATCGAATGAAGGAGAAAGGACTTGACTTCAAAGGCTTCAACAGTCCTACCGAAGAGCTTGATCGATACATAATCGCTATCAAGGAAAACTTGGAAAAACTAGCTGAAATGTTGAATGCTGGAGAGTAATTTTTGTTTGAAAATTTATTTATGAATAAACAAGTTTATGATTAGTTGAATTTATGTATGTTCTATTTATCGAGCATGGCAAAAGCATTCATCTTTGCATTGGGATCTATTGTTCACTGTTTATTAAAACTGTCTGTGACTTTATCTGTCTGTGACTTGGTTATCTATTAGAAGATTAGCTTCTGATCTTTTAAAACCTTATCATTATTTTTAGACACCTGAAAAGAAAAGCGAGCGCGAGCAAAAAGATTTCGCTACAAATAGGTGAGTTTTTTAACGATTTGGCATTTTTCATGCTTTTGTTTCAGTCCTCGTATGTTCATCCCGTCGGTGCCGCTCAGGTGAGAAATTTTTGGCGATTATTTGATGAAATTGCGCATACTAATTTGGGAAATAGCTTTGGAGACTAAAAATTATATTTTTAGTAAGCAACAACAACTCTAGCCAAAGCGAAGCGAGTGGAAAACAACTTCTTTTCAACGAGGTTACCGGAATTTTATTTTTTCTATTGTTTTCGAACTCGATAAATTTGCAATTAAATTGTACTTCAAATTTCAAAATGAAACAAGAAAAATAGGTACCCAAAAAATGATTAAGAAAGACAAAAAATACCCGTATCGTTAAAACGTTTTTATTAGAAGCTAATGATCATTGATAAATGGATTCTGGTGATGTACATTTGCATACGGATCGCTAACCTTGATAAGCAAATGTCCTAAGTTTATTTGTTTTGTCGTAAACGATAGAAAACAAAAACATTGACAAAGATTCGGCATCGAGATAAAAGCCATTGTACTTTCGCCCATCGGGGTTGACAAGTTTTGGATCGAACTTTTATCTGATGAAAAGAGCGGTTGGTGTGAAAAAGTTGTCGTTGATACCCCAACTACAATAGGGTTGAAGTGATGTAGATTAATGGGGCGACGAAAGTGGAAAAAGAAAAGAAAGAGATAGCACGTGGTTTCCCATTTCGAAAGAAAAGGAGAATGTGTTGATGAAATGAAAAAGGAAATGATTGAGGTGATTGTTATGTGTTTGAAATGAATGAAATCCAGTCCTTCTCAATCATTTTCTTTTCTTTCTTCCATTTTTTCTTCCTCTTCTGCTTGATCTCCTTTCCCAGCAGTGAGCTGAAAGAAAAGAAAAGCACAGACGATGATTGGAGATGAAATGAAGCGGGTAAATAGGGTGAAGGGCTGATTTTGGTGGCTTCATTCGTCCATTTTGTTAGGTTTCATATTTAGTGCAGAATAGGAAATGGATTACGGTAGATAATATGAAAAATGGCAGACTAATATTTTCAGCTGATTTCTATTTGGCACTAACTTTAACAGTGCTTTCATTTTCTTGTTTCTATTCTTTAAGTTCTAAATATTACAATGTTCTTGTTCAAAAAATTTTTCTATTTTTAGTTAAAAACGAATTGTGCATATCTCAAGTACCTTTTGAGGGCACTCAGCCAAAAAAACGAGAACTTTTTGAGCATTTTATTCAAGAAAATTTGCTGAACTTCTTTAATCTTGAGAATCAACTCGTTCAAATTATCGTCACCGCATTTTTTCGGAAATTTTTATATGACCTTGTGCTTTTGTGGGAAAGTGTTGATTCACCATTTACACTACTGGACAATGAAATATCATATTTGAAAAAAGATCGTCACTTTCGTGCGTCTGTAACTCCCTTGTCTTTACCGTATTTCTAAATATTAATATTACCATTGTGTAGCCCTTGAAAAGAGCTTACAGAAAACGTATAACACTAATAGCTTAAACTCAAAGACAAGGGAGTTACAGACGCGCGAAAGTGACGATCGTTTTTCAAATATGATATTTCATTGTCCAGTACTGTATCTACTAGGACAACTTTACAAGATTTTAAACTTCTGGATCCAGACAAACTTGATCTTTCTGACCAAATGGAGGGGGGGTGGGACAAATGCGACCTTTTTTTGCGCACCTTTTTTTTGCTGGAAAAAGGCCTTAGGCAAGGCCGTAGAGCTTCGAAAATATTTCCATCTAAGGGAATCGTATGCGTAGATTCCGAATTTCGACCTCGCTGACACGTCAAATTTGGGCTAAAAGACAAAAACTGCGGAAAAGCGTTAAGTTGCGTAGTTTTTGCCTTTTAGCCCAAATTTGACGTGTCAGCAAGGTCTGATTTGTCGAAATTCAGAATCTACGCATACGATTCCCTTAGATGGAAATATTTTCGAAGCTCTACGACCTTTCCTAAGGCCTTTGCCAGCAAAAAAAAGGTGCGCAAATGTCCAGGTGCGCAACAAAAAGGTCGCATTTGTCCCACCCCCAAATGGAGCTTATATCACTTTCAAAAACTAGTTTAATTTGCTCAAGTTTTCAGTCAACTTATCTTTTTTGAATTTTTCTAAATCTTTCACAAATTTGCTTAAATCGTTTTTTCTCTGCATCGTTTTTTTTCTATCAATTGATGATCTCTGCAGCTTTTCCTGGGTATTAGCGAAATTGTGATTAAAGAACGATTGATAAAATTGATAAGAATAATTGATTAAACCAATCAAAAGTGATTTATTTATTTTTGATCTCTTAAATGTGAACATTTATTTGAGATGAGATTACAGGAAATCGCAAAAAGGAAAAAAAAGAAAAGAAAGGGATTGCCGTTTGGGTGAGAAGATATCTATAAATGGGGTCAATCAGTGAATTTGGGAATTTCCGGATCCATAAGGAGTTCTTTCGTAAAGAATTTAGGGAAATTTTGTTTTAAGACGTTTCCGAATCAAATTTCATTTGTTTCACTGTTTCTTTAGAAGCCCTCTTTTCCCAATTTTTCTAAAATGCGCATAATTCTTTCCCCTTTGCTTTGTCCAGTTCACAGAATTTTGTTTTCTCATCAACACTGGAAACAATAATCTTCTAATGAAGGTAATGATGGTAATCTTCTCGTTATCTTTTATCTCTCCTTTATCTGCAAATTGTTCCTTATAGATATTCATTGAAATGGACTTTGTAAGGATTTTTGTCTAACTTTTCTCCCAACAGATGCAATGACACAAATCGTTTTCTTTTTCCTGAAACGATGCAAGAAAGGGAGAAGGATTTTCCTCGTTTTCCCATCAAAACCTCAAAAGGGGATTGGAATACAAGTTATGATGAAAAGGAAAGGAAAGGAAAGACAAGACTGAGGCTGAGACTGAGAGATAGCCTTGTTGACACCGATTCCCCTTTCCATTCTATTCCGATCTCCCTTCATTCAAATCATTTTCAATAGCACTTTCATGTTCGAAAATTTTTTTTGAGAAATTATGAATATTGATCAGTGGCTCTCGGCTAATCTCATTTCTGGCTTTTGTTTTTACCTAAAGCTTGTCAACTTTTGAAATTCTACCGTAATCTTGTCTCTTCTCTAAACTGCTATCAAGATTATTTACATTATATAGTTTATATAGTTTATATAGTTTATATAGTTTATATATTTTATATAGTTTATATAGTTTATATAGCTTCTATAGATCATTATGTAGTTTAAAATTTCAAGAGTTCAAGTCTTAGTCTTTTATCTCAAGCATAGGATATCGTTGGACACACAATGCTTCTTGAAGTGAAAGATATTCAGTCTTAAAAGCATACTGTGGCCAACTGTACTTTACTGCAGGTGTACTGTAATTGCAAACAAAGTCTAGATTCGAGCATTCTGTAGTCGTACTGTAATTGTAGGCATACTGTAAGTCAGGGATATGAAGAAACACATCAAGGAGTAACAGTATTTTTCAACTGATAAGGGAATCGTCCAAACTTAAGGTGAAGGATCGGCATAGTGATAGAAAAGGTATTTCGGACATCGGGAATTCAATGCTGTATTTAGTTTTTGCCTTAATTCCCTGATTTTCAAGAAAAACGCGTTGCAAATTTGGGTATGCTATTACAAACCTCCGGTTTATAATGGTTCTTTCCCTCATACTAGATCGCAACCAAATAATGTAGTGGTAAGTCTCTGCGCTCGGTCCCACTTCTGCTTTTTCCCCACGGGTTCGGCTCCGTTTCCTTGCCTTTTGCGTTTTTGCTTTTTGCCTTTTTGCAAAACATTTTAAAATACTTTTTATGAACTTTGGAAGTGTACATTGACAATTATTTTACATATGAGTCGTGAGTTTTCATTATGCACCAAGCCAAATCTGTGACATAAATTTCCACCAATTCTTTGCACTTTTTGATCTGGATCTTCTTTGATTGTCAATACTTGGTTCTTAAAATTTCCCCTTTATACAGCAAAACTCTATAAATAACATTCCACTTTTTGTAAAAACAAAATACAAACAAATTAGCGGCGGAAATTTCGAAAACCTCTGATTGAAATCTTTGTCTCGTTTTCAAAACAAATTTCGTTAAAATCTCTTTTTGATAAAAATTGTTGAACTTTCTTTGAACTTTCTTGGAAAGTGCATAAAAAAGAGATTGTAATTTGCAGATAACGATGACCAAAATGTCGGATGACGAGCATTTACAGGGATACACATGGCCGACAAACATTTCGGTGAGTGTTCTTCGAGGCAAGAAGTTCGCGCAAACCCCCACCATCTAATGCATAGTACAATATTTTATCTTTCACACTATTTACACCTTTTTTTGCTGTTTAATCTTTTCCAAAACCCAGTAAATTTAACTCTTGTTATTAGGGTTTTTAGAATTATCCCGAGTTAATGAATGTCACACTTTGCAGATCCATAACTTTGTCTAGAGCTAATATTTTTGCTAACTATTTATATAGTTTTATAGAAGACAGTTCAGCCTTTCGAATGGTACAAAGTAGTGCTTGATTGAACCAAAAATCCTGAGAAAAGTAAAGCTAAACTAAGAGAAGATGCGATTTGACTTGAGCATCTTGGTTCTTGATTTCCTCAGGTTTATCTAATCCAATCAAGCTCATTTTGGGATCAATCGACAGTCTGAATTGTCCTCTATTAAACTGGTATAAAAGTTATTAATCATATTATCTATAAACAAAGTTATAAATCTTTAAAGAGCTTTAAAGATACTCAGATTTTGGACTTCCGTTCTTTTTCAGAGATCCGTCGCTGCTCTCCACTTAATAGTGGATCTTAATCTCCCCAGCTACCGTACCCCGCCGTCGCGCCAACAAAGCAAATATATAAAGGGGCTCTCCGGTTCACTTTTCACTGTAACAATCGAAAAAAATTAGTCATACATTTGATTATTTTAATAGTTTATGTTATTTTATTTTGCAATAAGGTAAGAAACAACAAAAAAAATTTATTTTCGATATCATCGAGCACTTTTCAAGACTATACAGGGTGTCCGCAAAAAAAATCCACTTCGGGCCAAATTTTAAAAATATTTCAGGTGGCTCAAGGTGGTAGGTATGGTGCAAAAATTATTTTTTTGAGGTCGGGAAATCTTGATGTTTTTTCATGATTTTCACCATGACTCCCAACACAAGAAATTTCTGACAATTTCTGAGCCACCATGGTCACCACCACCATCTAGGCCACCACCATGAGACTTTTGCCATAAAATTAAAAATTTCTATTCGCATAGTGGTGTCATATTAGAGTTATTATATAAACTAAGATTTTTAGCCAAAAGCTTTATTCATCTTCATTATATGATAATCTGTCATACATAATAAGATTTTCGACTCGCCTTTTTTTAAAGAAGTGTCCCGTTTTTCCAAGGAAACGCTGATCAATAAAGTGTATGGTTTAAATTTGTAGTTATTCTAATAGTGTTTATTATGCACCACGATGTCAGTAGAAAGTTCTAATTTTATGGCAAAAGTCTCATGATGGTGGCCTATATGGTGGTGGTGACCATGGTGGCTCAGAAATTTCTTGTATTGGAAGGATGATAGGGTGAAAACCATGAAAAACACCAAAATTTCCCGACCTCAAAAAAATCATTTTTGCACCATACTTACATACTTTTGCACCATTAGTTTTTTATTTGTTAAAGTGAAAAATGAAATGGTGGGCTCCTTTTATATACTCGCTTTGTTGCGACGGCGGGGCGCGCTATTAAATAGAGAGCTGCATCTCTGTAAAAGAACGGAAATAGATTTTGGCTTAAGGTTATCAAGTAAAGTCAATTCCTAGAACAACAACTATGAAATGATGGACAAGGATCGAAAAGCCGTCGAGTTTCTCCGGAATGGGGTTTGCTTTTTGGAAAATTTGAGTTTATTGTTAAAATTTTAGGCAAACGATCTTTTAACTGAATATTATGACACGAATTTCAATCTACTTCGATGGGCACAGGTAAAATTAAAGAAATATTTGGGAAAATTTGTCAAATTAAGGGTTATGGATACGATTTGGATGAAGGGTTGAAGAATTTAAGGAAACATCTCAAATTCAGAAGGTGAATTCATCGGGAAAGCATTGGGGAAACTAGGATGGTTTTCTTTTGGCGTTATCTGAATACTTTATCAAGTCGTTTTTTTTGTTCAGATACTACGATCTTGATGAGCATCATTTAATCCGCGAGCACGAGATTCTCAAGAAATATTTCCCCATCGGTCTTGTCGGTTGGTTTACCGTTTATGTCGACTCTCGATTTAACGATTCGCTTCGGATCAAAAATTTCGATTTAACGATCCTAAAACGTGGCTTAAATTTCTTGCGTAGCTGCCCAACGATTGCATTTAGCTGGGCAACTACGTAAAAACCAAAAGCGTTTTTTAGAATTTCAAAATCATTATATCGAGAGTTGACTGTACTTTAAAATTAGAAACGCATCTTTTCTGGTGCACTGGATTTCTCTTTTCTATATAAAAATTGAGAATTCAGTGCACCAGAAAGTTTGTTTACAACTTTTGAGCTCAAAGTACATTTCAAAGAATTTCACTATGGATAGATTGTAAAAAGTTGGAATGCAGAGATGCTTTAGTTGATTCTGACACCGTAATTCAGCGCAGATTTATCGTATTTTCAGTTTTTTTATTATGCATCTAATCTGTGAAATTCTAAGATTTCAAAGCCTTTACACTTTTGTTTTTGATTTCAGGAGAGACTGGTCATGGGAATACTTTGTTGGTGATCGAGAGTGCTGGGAAAATTGATCTAATGGGAATCCTTCGAGCTGTTCAACTCTCCGATTTTCTTATTCAAAGGTTAATTTTACAGAGAAACGAGCTATATTTTAAAGAAATATTTGAAAATAATCGAATAGTTTCACACATATATATGTACAAATTTTTTAAAACAGCATAAACAGCATTTTTTTTTTGAAAACAAGTAAAGCTTTCAGAGCTCGTTTTCAAGAGGAAATGCTCGAGCAAATGAATGGGATTGAGAGGAGAACCGGAAAACAGGTAAAGATTGTCTCACTAGTTATATCATAACTGATTAATCTTTGCATTTTTCAACAAAATACAAATTTCCAATATTTTCCAGGCTTCAGTGATCTACATTCTTGACTTGGAAGGTCTCAAATTCGATCCATCACTTCTTCAAGTTGTTACAGGTAAAGGAAAAGAAGTTGAATCTTTTAAATCCCTTTACTAGGTCCTTATCGAATTCTCTGGGCTTCTGTTTACACAAATTACCCGGAGTGGATCGATCATTTCATTATGGTCAACGTACCATCTTTTATCTCGATTTTGTGGAAGGTGGGTGGTTTGGGAAAGATTTGAAGATTGTTGTTTAAACTTTATCAGTATCAAGATAGAATAGACATGACCACTACAAACGCAAACTACAAACGCTTCTAACTTGCTTCAAATCTACCCGATTGGCATGATCTATAGCTCAAAAATAGAGAATCTTAAGAGCTTTCGAATGAACTAAAGCACACCAAAAAATATCATTGCTAAAGAAAGTGACAGTGGTTTGTAGTCTTAACTCGAAACGGATCGTACTCGCGCGTAGTCGAGGCTACAAACCACTGTCACTTTCTTTAGCAATGATATTTTTCGGTGTGCTTTAGTTCATTCGAAAGCTCTTAAGATTCTCTATTTTTTGAGCTATAGATCATGCCAATCGGGCAGATTTGAAGAAAGTTAGAAGTGTTTTTATTGTGAAAGTTCGTCATTTTTGTAGTTTATAGTGTCCATGTCTAATATTGAACTGAAACCATACTTTGAAAGTAAGTAAAATTGTGCAAAATATGATAGGAACATCTCTAGTCGGATTTTTATTTAAATGGTATATGAAAAAAGGTATGAATAGGCATTTATGCCAGAAAGAGTCGTCGTTTATTGGAGTATAAAGAACAGTTGTGTACTTTGAGCTCGTTAAGTAGAAACGCAGCTTTTCTGGCACACTGAATTTGACTTTCCCTGTGAAATTGAAAACTGAAAGGAGCGCCAGAAAGGATGTGCTTAATAATTTTTTCGGCACAGACTATATTTCGATGAGCAACTCTTGTCTATAGGGTTTTATTCAACAATTGCAATTGTATATTTACTCTATGAAAGTTAAATTCTTCCTTTTTTCATATCGATTTCGATTCCAGGCTATTGTCCCATTTCTCCCCGAGCGAACGCGCAATAAAGTGAAGATTTGTTCGGCGGGAAGCGATTGGAAACAACAAGTTCTACAGGTTTCATAAAAAAAAGAATAAGAAAACCATCAAATTCCCCTTAAAAGTTCGGATTTGGTGAACAAAAGTGGTTTTGGGATGAGAAAAGATCAAAGTAATCGACTGTGTCACCTTTATCGATTTTTCATTTTTAATTTCGCGAAATAAACTCAACCAATCGTTTTTTCAATTCGTTTAATTGTTCCCTTTCCATTCCATTTTTTTCCTATCAATCATTGGTTTTTGGTAAAGGAAATCGAAAATTTCCCATTTCTCAAAAGAAAATAAGAAATTTTTAGCAAAACTACGGTGCTTTTTAATATCTTAAATTTTAAATAAACTTAAAGTATTACCAAATTAAAGCAACTTTAGTTTTGACTTTGATCCGGGCTGGACCGGCTCTTCCAAAATGTCAAGCTTTTTCTTGGCTTTGCTGAGCCAAAATTTCCAGATCAGATCAAGCCAATGCAAACAAAATCCCATCAAAAATAGCTAAAGCTAAGATATGCCGGCTCTGATTCTGAAAAAGTTAAGAACAGTACATGAAAAAGGGAACAATTTGGAGATTGATCTAGTTTAGCCTAAAGATTCTTTAGAAAACTTTTAGACCAGCCAGACTAGTCTAGAGTTGATAATATTTACTTTTTTTTCCACAAAATAACTCTTTTTAGTTTGCCAAGCCAGAATATGTGCCCGTGCATTGGGGTGGGACGAAGCTGGATTCGAATGGAGATCCGATGTGCAGGTAAAGGAAAAGGATAATAAGAGAAGATAAGAGAAATAAAATAAAGAATATCTTTAGACAATAAAGAAATCAAATATTCTTCTTTCAGAGAGATCCTGAACATTCCATTTGAGCCGATTCCAAGCACTCTTTATTGGACTCCAAGCGAGGAATCTCCGGCGATTAAGGTAAGAGCGATCTATTGAAACTATACGCTAAATTTTTTTTTTGCGCAACTCTCCATAACTTTTTCCACGTGTGTTAATCTTTATTATTTTAATGTCATTTTGTAGATCTCAATAAGTGCAACAAAATGACACCAAAATCATAAAGATTGGCCTACTTAGAAGAAAGTTATGGCGAATTGGGCAAAAAAATTTGATGCAAAGCAAAGACTCCAAAATTATATCAATTCTAATCTCGATTACCGTACTTTTTAGCGACAAGATTACGGTAGTTTAGAAAATTCGAATTCGATTCGAAAATTTTTTTTCAGGATCTCGATCAAGTGACGATTCCGGCAAGCAAAAGCAAAATCCTCACATTTCTCGTGAAAGGCAATGAGGAAAAGATGTTCTTTATATTGAATAGGTTTGTTTGTTTGTTTGGGGCGGGGGAAAGATTACGGTAGTTTTTTTTTCAAGTTATATACTTTTTAGAAAAGATATTCCTCGAGGAGCACAGTTTGCAAATGTAATGTAATGTAAATTTTACAGATTCTGCGATCGAACTTTTGGCCAAGGAATCTGGTATAGTGAAGATGAAAGTGCAATTGAATGGCCGTTAGAAGAGATGGAGGAATGGTTGGGTTTTTGAAGCGTTTTTTGAACTTTTTCGTAATTTCAGGTGTCCCGACTTTGATTACCCGGGAATGCCGACGGTGGACTGGCTTCGGATTCGCATTCCCGGTGCCGGTGTCTACAAGTTGAAGTTCGGCAATGAACAGGTAAACCTACAAGGCACAAACAATGTTTGCAACTTTTCAGAAAAGAGCACATAAGTGAGCTTTCCAAATCTTTCGTAGAGCATTGTGACAAAGAAATAAAAGTCTTTTTTTTTGCAAAAGAAGGGGTAGGCTAATTTCCGCCATTTTATTTGCGCAACTGGGTCGTTTGCGCAACTCGCCATAACTTTCTTCTAAGTAAGTCAATCTTTATGATTTTCGTGTCATTTTGTTGCACTTATTGAGATCTACAAAATGACACCAAAATCATAAAGATTGGCTTACTTAGAAGAAAGTTATGGCGAGTTGCGCAAATAAAATGGCGGAAATTAGCCTACCCCCAAAAGAATGATCGAACTTTCGATCGCAATCCATTTTCAGGCTTGGATCCGTTCCCTCACCATTCATTACCGTATGCGTTTCGTGAATGAGATCGGTGAGCTGCTTGATTTTCAACAGATTCCATAAATCTTCCCCCGCCCAAAAAAAAACGATAAAAAAAAACGATAAATACAAATTTGCCATCGATTTCGGGTTTTACCCTTTCTCATTGTTGTACATAGTTTGTTTAAATGCTAATTTTTATGCAAAAAAAGGTTTTTTTTTGATTACGAGAATAAAATTTGAATAAAGAATCTTGATCACAAAGCACCGAATGGGAAAATGAATTTTAAAAAAGTAAACTTTCAGCTAAAAACTTAAAAAGAGATTAGTTTCGAAAAATTTTGAGCATTTTATCCAAATTAGATAATCTGCTTTCTACCGTATTTACTCGAATAGAAGACCGGTCTTTTATTTTTTCAATCATCCCCTAGACCCCGTCTTCTATTCGAGACGGTCTTATAATCGAGGCAGGTCTTCTATTCGAGTAAATACGGTATATTCATTCAGCCAAACACAAATTGCGTCAGCGTCGAAATTTTGCGTTTTAATTTTGATTTAAACATTTTCTTGCTTTTGCTCAAATTCATTTCTAACTTCGTTTTCCTTCACCCTCTCTCTCTAAATTTGTTGAGCATTTATTTATTTTCTTATTTTTTTCCCCTTTAATATTTCTTTTTAATGTTTCTAAAGGTTAAACTAGAATAGCTGAATGAAAACTAGGGGGGTGGGACAAATGCGACCTTTTTTTTTGCGCACCTGGACATTTGCGCACCTTTTTTTTGCTGGAAAAGGCCTTAGAAAAGGCCGTAGAGCTTCGAAAATATTTCCTATAAGGGAATCGTATGCGTAGATTCCGAATTTCGACAAATCGGACCTCGCTGACACGTCAAATTTGGGCTAAAAGGCAAAAACTGCGGAAAAGCGTTAAGTTGCGTAGTTTTTGCCTTTTAACCCAAATTTGACGTGTCAGCGAGGTCTGATTTGTCGAAATTCGGAATCTACGCATACGATACCCTTCTATGAATACATTTTTGAAGCTCTACGGCCTTGCCTAAGGCCTTTTCCAGCAAAAAAAGGTGCGCAAATGTCCAGGTGCGCAAAAAAAGGTCGCATTTGTCCCACCCCCAAAACTAGAATGTACTGTGTGTACTAGTTGTCCTCGATTTTTGTTTAATAGTTTTGTATAATATTTTTTTGAAAAATATTTCTTAGTGTTTCGAGCCATTCTGCAAACTTCAGCTAAACTTTTTTCTTTAGAGAAATTTTGATCGAGAAGATGATTGCTGCCTCGACCAAAAAAGTAGCACCCGTTCAAGCCGACCGACATCGCGAACCACCATACTTTCACTCACGACGTTTTAAATCTAATAATTTGTAATTTGTTATGACCAATTGATCAAGCAACTAAGATTCAATAGATTTGGATAGCATAGCTGGAATTATTTTCAAAATTATTAAACAATACGGATAGCACAGCTGGGTTTATTTTCACTAGTGTTAGCTCTATCACTTTATTGTCCGTTAAGTAGTTTTTTTTAGTTACTTTAGGAGTTTATTTAACAAAGTAAACCTTGTTATGCAACTCATCTTTAAACTTTTCTTTTTAGCCGCATTTAAAGAGAACACAGCTGCAGAGGATGGCGAAAAAATGCAAAGGTTTCTACCGGTTTCCACCACGTCGATCACATTTTGGTTGATACTTTTGCTGGACGACTAATTGGAATTTTTAGACGAAATCGGTGAAGAAAGAAAGTAAGCTCAAGGTAGTACTCCTTTTCAAATATTATTAATTGGTTACATCTAGAAGTAAGAAGCTTGGCCGCACCTTCATGCCGAAGAAAAAGAAAAAGGATAAGGTTTATCATACTTTGCTACAGTTACAATTCTTATTTTAGCCGACTGATTGGAAAAGTGGATGGCTTATTCAAGAGCATCAAAAATAAGCGGATACATTCCAGGGTTTTTTTTGGAAATTCGAAAATTCGGAAATTTATCGTTTAGATGAATTCTCGCAAAGTCTATTGTTCGGGTCCGACTCGATTGAAGACGATTTGCCGCATTCTCAGCCTTTCCCCCTCACTGCCGATCTCCTTTTGCACGCGAGATTTTGGAGGCTAAATTGGGTAAATTATTTAATACAATTCGATCTCGAATTAGAATTAGAATTAGAAAGCTAGAAAATAAAATTATCTAATCTAATCTAATAGAACTAACCCATGTGCAAACAGTAATTTCTATACAATTATCTAGATCAAGATTGGAATCTAGACTTGCTTGTCGGTCAAATTAGTGCCCCGAATTGAAATCACTGATAAACTAAGTATTCATAATGACTCTTGCATTGTATTTTCTATCGTAACCCATTTTCTGCACGATAAGTCTAACAAAAGCTCTTATAAATGAAGAACTTAACCATTTTATTCTGCGCTCTTCTCCCATTTTTGCACGAATCAACACAAAGTGCTTCCATGTCGGCTAGACGAATTCCCAGCGATGAGAGAAGACCTTCATTCTAGAAATTTTGGAACTTGGAATGGGAAAAGTGGGTATTGTTTGTTGATTTGATATTAATCCGATAAAACAAACCCCTTTAACACATTCACGATGATACGGTCCACTAATGACGGCCCACTAATGACGGTCCACTAATGACGATTATTTTTGGTGTCAACAAGTTTTTAAGGATTTTCTTATTTATTTCGCCAAAAATTTCGATTAACTTTGTACTAGTTTTGAACAGGAGATTCCGAGCTATCGAATGACTATAATAGTTTGGATTATTTTTGAATTCTCATCAAATTATCAGTAAAATAGTAACGCTAAAAATGCCGTCATCGCGAATGTGTTAAAGAGCTCAACATTGAGATTTGATCCATTTTTGAATGTCATTGACATTTTTTGAATCTAACGTTTAAAGTGTATAGTAGGTAGTACCGTAGCTAGCGACAATTGAATTCAAATTTGAGTAAGTGTTGATTCTCTTTTGCCCACCTGTTTCACTCTTTTCCTCTCATCATCTATTCGATTTCCCAAATGTTCCAATCTTTCCATGACATACTCCACTGCACCTATTGTTGTTCGATTCTTTTCATTTATCGCATTCAAATCAATCGATTCTCTGAAAACAAATAAATATGTTTTTTTAGATTTTTAAACCTAGACAAATCGAATTCGATCCTCAAGGCTTGAAGACGAGTCTGCACCTCCAATAATTCATCGGGTAAGGTGGAAAGCTCTGAAAACTATAAGTTTTCAGAATTCTCGAAAATTCTCACTGTTCAGCATCGAATTGAGATTTTCGAGGCGAATCGATAAAGAATAGGAATACCATGTCAAAAGGGGACAGCCAAGTAAAAGGGAAATGATTAGGAGCTGCTGAAAACGATCACAATGTGACGAGGATGGGCGATTCTCTTTGAATGACCTGAAAACATTTTGTCGTCTTGTTTTCCGTCAGTCAATTTCACCTATAACCGGTTCTCCTCATCATCCTTCCTGCATTTCCCCTCAATTCCACATCGGACTCATCTTCTCCATCCAGGAGTCCACCCGTTGCTCTCATCACCGATAATCAGTCACCCATTTCGCGATCAAAGTTTATTGCAAATTTTCGCCTGAAATCGGAAATTTTAATGAATCGATAGATTATATTTGAAGAGGAAACATGGCTAATGCAAGGAAAACAAAGGTGTTATCCGATCATGGACACAGATAGCACATCCGTGCTACTTTGAAATCAAAATGAGTATGCGAAGAAATTCTATTCAGGAGATGTTTAGAATTAAGAAAAAATGATTCAAATTAAAAATTCAAACTGTCTAAAAAGTGGGATATTGAATTGTTTGACCGGGTAGTACAAAAAAAAATCACAAGTACCTATCGAAGTGAAACAAAATGAGTATGTGTATACAAATGAGTATGTGTAAACAAAATGAGTAGTATACCCAAAAGAATCTCGTAACTCTATGTTACGGGAGTTCCAGAGTGAAATTGAACTGTGCAAAGCAGTTAAATGGTTCTTGATCTGAGGATAGCACGAAAAACTGAACTGGATAATCTTTGAGTATCCCTAGAAAGTCAAAAACAAAAACAGCAACCAGTAAAACTTTATCATTCTCAGAGTTGCAAAGATTTTCACGAGGGAGTTTCGAATCTCGGGATGCGTAAACTTGCAAAAATGGGTGAGAGAGAGAAAAAAAGAGAACAACACGGGTGATCCATCTTTGGAACGGCTAGGGACAAAGGAATGCGGAAAAAAGGAAATAGAGTAAAGAATCGAGAAGGAAAAAAAACAGAAGAAGCGCATGGAAATGTGAAAAGTGAAGAAGACCGAAGTGGTCTTTTTGAAAAGAGCTTCTCGAGGAGAGATTCTCATAAATCACCGCCTCACATAACCATTTATTCGGACAAGAAAACAAGTGGAGAAAAAACGAGTAGAAGAGTAGCTGAAGGAGTAGTTGTGGGTGTTCTTTTTCCTTTACCCCATCCATTTCTCGGACTTTATCAAGATATTTTGTGGGCTCAAAATTTCAAGTTGAAAAGTCAAAAAGTCTTGGGGAAGAATTTCGAACAAGCATTACCATAAGACTATGTTCCTTAGATGATAACTTCAAAAAACTATCGTATTCTTGCAAGTGTAAAATCGACAAGCAGATCAGGCTTTGAATGTATTTTGGCTCTAGACCGTGAAGTTCAATTCAGCCCTAAACAGGAATCTTTTCCAGATAGCCAATTACGGAAAAGAAAAACTTTGCAGAATCAAAAACATCTCTAGCCATCTGAACTTAAATAATGAAGTGAGAGCGTAAAAAAGCCGTATTCAGATCAGTGAGTCAGATAGGGAAATGAGGAGTGGAGAGGGGGAAAACGCTCAATTTGGAGGAGGAGGTTGGGTAGACGAGTTTGAGGAAAAGAAAGGGAAAGGAGAGATTGTTGCCCTGATGGAAGAAGGGAAGGGGAAGGGACTTGGGAATGAGCAGGGATTGAAGGGCCGACACCCAATCCCCCACATTTCCATTTACCCATACAGGGGTGGCCTGTGTTGAGCCAATTCCTTCACCCAGCCCGCAAATGGGATTTCTGTTTTGTGGCCGAGATCCGGGCACCGATCTCATTTAAATATTTCAATCTCTTTAGCGTTATACGCCGTGAAATATTGAACAGCTTTCTAGGAACGCCTGAGAAGAACTGTGTTCAAAATAGAGATGAACGCGTTTTTTATGGGAGCTGTTCGGAAGGATAAATCCACCACTAAAGTTCTAGAAATGAATTATTTAGCAACAATCTATGTTCAAGCAGATAACTATTTTAAAATTGGCTCACAAACTTTTTTCTTTGTAGACATTAAGTGATTAAAAGTGACTGGAAAGATGTCAAAAACTCCCAAGAAAGCGCCTATTGCTAATTTTGAAAACTGAAATTGAGAAGGCATCTTGAGAAGGCAAAAGCGCATGGACGATGCTTTTAGAAGGGGCTAATTTCTTTGTGTTTTGTGTTGGGTGAAGTGGATGAATGAATGGGAAAGAGAGCCCCTCATTACCCTTTCCCCTCCCCTGCACCTCATTCAACAAAAGACCCAAACCTACTCGCGAAGAATTTTCAACACATCCACAACCATTCTCTATGTTAAGGTATTCACAAAATATACCACCAAAAAATTGTCTATCCTACTTTGAATTCTAGATTTATTTTTGCAGTTAAGTTGTTCGAAACAAAAAGTTCCCGTTTATAACCATTAACCGGTTTTATCGACGAGAGCAAAGGTATCACAAACTTTGAAAATGTAAAGTAAAGCTAAATTGTACCCATTAACATACACATGAAAGAAATGGAAAAGAGGTAAGATGCACGTAAATTTTGTTAACTATTAAAGGTTTTGGTTTTCATTGAGGTTGACCTTTCTAAAATCGACGAGATCATTCGGTCCAAGTCGCGGCGGAGGCAATTTCCGTCCCACAGAGCTCACCTCCTTGTAAATGGACTCATTGAAACGGCCTTGTTGAGCCTAAAAAGTTTCAAAAGTCATTGAAAGTTAATTTAAATAAACTACCTTTCGAAACTTTTTACAGTTTGGAAGTCCACCGCTGCTGGACGCTGTAGAGTTACTTGCAAAAGAGAGCATTTGAGAAGGACGCTCAAGATTTGTGTAACTGATCATCAAATCCTAAACAAATGAAACAATAAAATACTCGTAAAAGAACACCCACCATTTTCTCATGAATCAAAGAAGCTTCTTTTCGTTCCCGTTCTTCGATTTTTTGAATTTGTTGCTAAAAATTCATTCGAGAAAAAAATTGCAGCAACAAACTTGAGGCCCGGATACATCGTCTTCTTCCGTAGATTTCCCGCTACACATTTGAGCGCAAAGATTTTCCTGAATCAATGTTATTCCTAAAACAAAACTTCAGACTTACGAACTCCTTTTCTACTGCTTTGATATCAACTTTCTTTGGTGCCTAAAGTTAAAGTTTAATATAAAAGCAAAACAAGTTTGACAACCTTCCGTTTTATCTCTTTCTGTGGTTCGGGGCACACAAACTCATTGTCTTCAATCGTCTCTTTCTAAGATTGCTTTTTTGGTGTTTTAGATTTCCAAAAGTACCTCAAGACGACTTCGCTTTGCAGGTGGCGATTTCCTTCTAGGGTGACCCAGTTCAGTCTGAAACCAAGCGTTAACTCATAATCCAAATGGAAAATACCTTTTTTGGACTAACAGCCTGAAAAGCTTCATCTAGATTTCGAACGCTATGAGTGGGTGCTTGAGAAGTTGAAACTACCGGTCTAAAAAGTCAAAGTAGCATAATAAAAGTAACCCAAACCCGCTATCCAGTGGCACTGCAACGGCATCTTCCCCAGTAAATTTTGTCTCCATCACCATCTATAAAAAAATCTTTTAAATAGATTCAATGAAACGTCGTTACCTTAGCTTTTTTGCTGGGGTGTAGCGAAGAAAAATCATTAGAGCCTCCAGCACACAAAGTGTTGCTATTTTCTAAAACATTGAAATGTAATAACTAGTCAGAGCACTAACCTGACTCGTGTTTTTTCCGAAGGTTCGCTGCACGCATTTGCGCTCGAGATTGGACATTGCCGATTGTTTTAACTACCATTAACATTGCGTATGATGCTTTGTGTAAAAAAGTACCAGATCTCTGTGTTGTTCTGCTTGAAACGGCGGGTGCCATAATATCGTCATCATCATCGTTAACAAATGAAGAGAGGGCTCAAATTAATATTCAACAAAGAAGAGTCAATATTACTCACTTCCATAAGGATTTGTAGTAGAGCATTTTCTAGATGAATTCGGAGTTTCTTTTAGCGGCGTCATACTTTGTTGCGAACGTTGAGAACTAATAATCGCTTTGATTAAGTTAGGCAAGTATAGCAATAATACCGTCTCGGCGTTTCGTTGATTATCATAAACTCATCATCCGAATCATTGGGATCTACTGTTTTTCCACCCAATAACTTGGAGCGAAGATTTTGTGTTGAAGTGGAGCTTTTTTGGGTTATCGATCTAAACATCGTTTGAAATTATTTAGAAGAAAATCCTTTACCTTTGTGTTTCTTCAGCTAACGTGTTTCCAAAATTGAATTGGCTGACTCGTTGAGTGGGCGCTTGGAAAAAGTTCGTAATTTTGCCCTTGGATGTGGATTTACGAGTTTGCTGACTCGGTTCTTTTGGTGGAGCTCCCTAAAATAACTTAAAACTGTCATTGTTAATCCTGAAAAACCTCGACGACGAATGTGAATACTCCGACGGTAAACTCATCCTTGTGCTTCAAAACCCGAGAGCCTTTCAGCACAACTTCATCATCGATCAAGGTCCCATATGCGCTTTGATCGACGAGCACTAGATCATCCTAAATCCCAAAAATAATTTAAAAAGAAAACCAGTTTTAACTACCCCACGAAGTTCAAGTATTGCATGAACTCTGCTTACGCCAGCAGCAGCTATTGGAAGATTTATTTTGCATTGAGCTGGGTCTCTCCCGATCTTCAGCGAGCCACTGTTAATTGTATGAATCCCTAGATGAGAAAGCGTTCACATTCCGACAGTAAACTCACTTTTCTGGCCATCCTGTTCCTTTATTTTGTACATAGACCATACAAACAGGAGCAATCTCCCTAAGCAACAACCATAGCCAGGAAATTAACAAAATGCCTTTCTCTTCTAATTTACAGTAGAAACATGTGGTGTATCCAGCGTGTTTTTGAACACTACATTAAGAACAATTTATTGATTAAATCAGTAATAACAAATCAAGCACTTAGAACTGAATCACGGCGTTTCTCGATTTCTTCTGTCCACCCAATTCGAAATGTTTGCAACGCTTGATGGCCAATTGCTTCTTGTGCTTACAGTCGGTGCACTCCATTCGCAACACGATCTTCTTTGTAGTCTTAGCCTTCTTTCGGAAAATGGGCTTCGACTGTCCTCCAAATCCAGATTGTTTACGATCGTATCTCCTCCTTCCTAAAACAAATATTCATTACCGTTATTCAAATTTCAAGCAACAGCCACGCGGTTACCTAATTGTTTTGGTTCACTATCTACTCAAGTTTATAAAATCTACTGATTTTTCGAATTTCTTAGGCACTCTTGACCAATAAAAGTGATCCCAGCAGATTCATCAAACAATTCTGCTAACTCCGCTTTTGCCATTAAAAACTATAACGTTACCCTGTATCCTAGGCATTTTGTTTGTGCAAAGCTTGTTTGAAAAAAACAACACCAAAAGCTATCTTGCATGAGAGTTTGCTTTTAGCAATGACTCAATGAATCTTTGTGGCTTTAGTATACAAACACCCTAAATGTCCCATCAATAGTCGATGAAAACGTATGACACATAGAGGAAAGATTCGTTTCTCCACTTAAGACTAGCATCAAAACCTGCATGTTCTCACAAAAATTTAGGCGGGATACACTTCCAAATGAAAAGTTACCTTGCGCGAATGTAGACTCCTTTCCTTTCTTGTATTGGGTCACCTTGTGGTTGGTGTGTTTGCGGCATTTGCCGTCGCAGAAAGTCCTGCGCGCCTTGGGAACGTTGACCATTACCTGGAAAAATTAAAAATTAGTCTGTTATTAGTAAAAAGTAAAAACAACAATAAAGAAGAAAAAATGAAAAGAGAAAATGAATTTCGCCAAAAACGAGCCTGAACGTTTCGCGACGCAGCGGGTGTACGGTAGAAAGGGCGCAATTGAGAATGGCCTCTTTCTTTGATTTTTGAAAGTCCTTAAAAAAGTAGTTAAAAAGTATCATTTTTTTGTTATTACTATTAGCCCAAGTTTTAAACGTTTGCTTTAGATGTCGACGGATCAAGGACCACTTTTCTCTACAAACGATACGTTACGAATGTTGGCTGAATCGGCTGCTCCTTCAGAAAGTTCGTTTAACTTCTTTTTATGATTTAGCAAAAGCTTGACGTTTTTCTTGCCTCTTCCTTGTTAATCATTTTATTTAAGCTCGAAGCGACAATGAAAATGCAGCAAACGCCCATCTTGACGACGATGAAGTAATTCTCGATATGAGCGACCGGGAAAAAGGTTTTCCTACTTTGTGTAAAAACTACTCAACTTGTAGTTTTCAACTTGTAGCTTTAATTTAAAAGAATAGCGCTAAACTTTGGTGAAAACTGTTATTCACGTATGTACTTTTAGCAAACGAGATGCTTATGGCAAAAGAATTGAAGAATCTGCAATTTGAAAATCCGGGTACAAATCAAGTTCTTGCTGAGTATGGCTCTATTGGCACCTCAAGAAGAAAACGAGCAGTAAGACGTAAGTTTTGGCTGGAAAATAGTTTTCACATTAAAATTGAAAGTTGATGGCTTGCTTTTACCTAATCCCTGACTATTTATATAGAGAAAAACGAGCAAAGAACGGAACGCAAAGATCCATACCACGATGAGAAAGGTTTAGATACGCTTATTCTTTTGTAACACTCAAGTTTAGGAAAATTGGTTGTCAACGGAGAACGTTTCACATTATGTGACTGTTTGCGAGCTGCCTGTTCGGGTTGTCATTGGCCTTGTCCAAGATGTGGGTCGAGACGTTGCGGCCCCGTTTGTCAAGTCAACAGGTATTATTATCGTTTACGACAAAACAAATAAACTTAGGACATTTGCTTATCAAGAAATTAGCGATCCGTATGCAAATGTACATCACGAGAATCCATTTATCAACGATCATTAGCTTCTAGTAAAAACGTTTTAATGATACGGGTATTTTTTGTCTTTCTTAATCATTTTTTGGGTACTTATTTTTGTTGTTTCATTTTGAAATTTGAAGTACAATTTAATTGCAAATTTATCGAGTTCGAAAATAATAGAAAAAATAAAATTCCGGTAACCTCGATGAAAAGAATTTGTTTTCTCGCTTCTTGGTTTAATCTCGCTTCGCTTTAGCTAGAGTTGTTGTGGTTGTTTACTAAAAATAGAATTTTTAGTCTCCAAAGCTATTTCCCAAATTAGTATGAGCAATTTCGTCAAATAGTCGCCAAAAATTTCTCACCTGAGCGGCACCGACGGGATGAACATACGAGGACTGAAACAAAAACATGAAAAATGCCAAATCGTTAAAAAACTCATTTATTTGTAACGAAATCTTTTTGCTCGCGCTCGCTTTTCTTTTCAGGTGTCTAAAAATAATGATAAGGTTTAAAAAGATCAGAAGCTAATCTTCTAATAGGTAACCAAGTCACAGACAGATAAAGAAAACCAGAGGCTGAGGAATATTTTCGTGGCGGCTCTTTTCACTAAAATAACACCATAAAACATTATTGTTTTTGAATACGTACTTCAGAATTTTGTTGACTTCTAAATCCCCAGCTTCTGTCGTTGTCGTGGTGTTTCCCTTCCATTTCTAAACCGAGTGCTATGATAAAACAAGTCAGTCATCAAATTTTACCGCTGATAAAAAGGGGTCGGTGATTCGGACTAAACAAAACCAATTAAGAGGAAAACACCTTTTGATCATTCAATGCTGATTTCAAACCAGTTAAAGTTTTTATTTCCAACCAAAAAGTGACCTTAAATTCGGATGGTGGTGGCGCTCTGGACGGTTTTCCTTCCTAGATGTCTGAAAATTAATGCTCTACAAACATCAAATAACAAAATAGCATTAGCTTAATTCGGTTTATAAACAAAAAGATACAAACCTTTTTGCCTCCACCACAAATGATCAACATCGGAGCCAACAAGAAAAGCGATGAGAGCACATCACAAACAAATAGCACCAGAAGACGATGCAAATTTGCTAAAGCTCGAATTACATAAAAACCGCCCAAAAACACAAACCCAAATCAGACTCACAAAATTCATTTCGATGCCAAATACAGAAGCGGTCGCGAAAATCAATGTAGAAATGAGGAAAAAAAACTACCTCGTTGTTTTTGCAAGGGCAAGATAAGTGCAAATTCCCAATTTTTTCAATGTCAATGTTATGAAGACTGTACTTTGAGCTGTTTTCTAGCAAATATCGACTTTTATTCAAACAAAACATAAGCGCGCAATTAAAATAAACGATACAAACACCTTTTTACAAAAGTTAAGCTCTTAATAGATGAAGATCACAATTTTTAAAAAACAGCAATGCTTATTTAATCGTAAAATCATAATTAAAGAATAAATGCAACGAATCACCGTGATCAGGAAGTGCCGATTTTAGCTTGTCAGCATCACATCTTATCAACTCGGAGAGGTTCTTCCCAACATCCGAGATCATCAGTTTTTGAGCCAAAGTCTGAAATTAACGATGATCCAGCTCCGCAAACAAAAATTATACCTTGTTGAACTTCGGCAGTTTTTCCGATAAGTGACGTAAAAGAGTTGTATTTAGTTTGCCATTGTTTCGATTCGTTTGATCATCTAAATGGTCACGTCTTTATAAAAAATATCTAAATTACCATCTTCATTCACATCGTCACCACGAAGCGCTATTGCTTTTTCGATATCCGGATCGGAGGCATTAAGCTGTATTCCTTGATTTAACTATCATAACAAATCATTACTTTGAGATCAGCAAAATATTCTGCGGAGTTTGTCGGTGACATTGACCAGATTAAATGAAGTTTTGGAAACGATCGTACCAAAGTACACAATTGTCGACGAATTTCTCGGCAATTTCTTGACATTTCACCCTAAATACCCATTGTTTTGACAAAATTTCAGTAAACCTGAAATGGCCCTCCATTGACGATTTTTAGCTCAAAACGCATGTTTGACTCAATTAACAAAAAGGCCGATCCATAATGTCTGAGCATCTAAAGGACAATTTTTTCTCGACCTTCACAAAAGCAATTTACCTGTTCAGTTTGTTTAAACACACGACCGCTTTGCAAAGATTGGGTCAAATCATCGAGAGCTTTTCTTTCAACGGTCATTCCCGGCGACAAAACGTAATCACCAACCTGAATAAGTCAAAGATTATTATTAGCTTTAAGGATTTAAAATAGACCTCGAGTGTTGCAGCCACCACATCATAGCCCTTTTTGTATAAAATCGTTGGCAATTCACTGTTAAATTCTCGCATATCAACGATAATCTAAACAATGGATTATTGTAATACAAATATTCCTTTTACTTTGGGTGGAGGCAATGTTCCTTCCTCAAATCCACCGGCATTCAAAGTCGAAACCGATAGTCTTGGGGCTTCTTCTCTGATTGTATCGTACTCTCTACTGACTAGCAAATTCTAAATCAAAAGTTTAACTTATGCACAGGTTTTCGTTACCTCGACTTCATTTCTCAAATTTGAAAAAGCTTCATTTTCTCGACTCAAGAGGCTTAGATATCTAAAAAAATTTTCAGTGCAAAACCTTTTACGGACCTCTCTTCCTCTGTCGATTCCGCATACTGTAACAAGTAAAAATAAAGACAGTATTCACTATTGAGTGCATGATATAGCTAAAAGGCAACAGTTTCAATTTTCTCGTGGCATATGTCGTTACCTCAACTTGTCTTAAAACAGCAAGATCCGTATTGTACATAATGATTACAACTGGTTTCACATTTTGTAAAGCCCTTATAGTGTTGTATCGATCACTCCCAGATGAATTCATAACGTAAATCGGGAACTAAAAAAGATAATTTCTAAAAAGATCACTTCATTTCACTTTTTCATACTCTCCCAATTTGAGCATGCTCTCAGTTAGTGATAAGTCCTCTTCCTCTTTCACTTCATTTCCTTTTTCTGCAAAAGTGTTCGATGGACCGGGCTCTCCGACCTGAAATTGGTTTGCTAAAGGGAAACTTGCAGATGTTGTCAAGAATTGCTAGCAAATAGGCTTTTTATTTATTTTTCATATATCTGTCTACTCTATTTGCAGGATACCTAGCTGTTAGGAGTTTAAAAGCTAGTATACATGGTCATTTATAATATGCTGTTGCTTGCATTTTAAAAACTCGATGCACAATTTTCTCAGTTTTTGAAATCAATTGAATGATTTCTTTCCACGCATATAATAACAACTTTTAAAAGCTCATGAGATCAGCCCATTTCCCCCAGACAACCAGACACAAAATATAAACTTTTTCAACAATCTCTCCCTTTTTTGCGCATCGCATTTTTTTCTGTTCCAAATTGAGAGTTCTTTTTTGGGAGTCCAATTTCTGCTCGGCTGGCGCCCTGAAGGGCCTCTTTGCAGAAATCGATTCACTTTCAGCGGAGACACATTCTCTGTTCCCAGAATTCATTTTCGCTGACAATGACCAGACAACCTCTCAGCCGTTTCTTTTTTTCGATTCCCTAAAACACCTTTTGTTTGAAACCATTTACCCCCAATCGCTCAATGAACATGGGATTTCTCAAGAAACTTCTCGAGTCGGCTAAATAAATTTATTTACCAGACGCTATTATCCATTCACTGTTTCTTTTTCCAAAACGAAACTTACTTACAATTAGACTAGTACAGCCAATGAACTTTCGAGATATCTAATCTTTCTCCCAAAATAGAAAAAAGAAAAAGAAGAAAACGTTGTTTTGGCGGTATCGCATAAGGACATTTGATATGAAAAGAGAGCCCGATGCATTATATCACGCCATATACATTCACCGATCCACTCTCCTCCCACAAATACACACAAGACAAGATCGGCCGATCGTGGGAATGCAGAGATTGCCCTTTGCACTATTTCATCGCCTCATGTCTCAATTTCTTTGTCTGATTGTTTACTTTCCAACGTGTCATTCTTTCAGAAATGGCAAGATTAAACGGTCAAGCTAACGGAAACGGAGTCCATGTTACTAATGGAAAGCATCTCAATGGAAATGGATATTCTCATGATGCGCCTCACACCGAAATTGAGGTACAACTAGGAAATAAAATCAAAATTAAAACCACAATTCTAGCTCGAAGTCGAGTCACCATTCGTCAAGCACTTCGAGAATCATATGGAATCAACTTTCAACTACCGAAAGAATAGAATCGAGCGTTCAAGTCATGGATTGAAAGTAAAAACCCTAAGTTAACCTGATAATTTTTGAGTTAGGTGATTCCGGAAGTAATCGAATACAAGCTGAAAACAATCACAAAGAAGCAAAAAACTGGTTTGATGCTTGTGGGACTTGGTGGTAACAATGGATCAACATCTGTAAATCTCAAAGAAAAATCCATGTAAATAACATAAAACTCAGGTTGGATCTATGATCGCAAACCGGGAGCAGATGTCCTGGAGAAATCGCGAGGGAACACACAAGGCCAACTATTTTGGATCATTCACCCAATCGAGCACCATTCACATTGGATGGGATGGAAAAGAACAAGTAGATAAATTTCAAATCATTCGGAAAACAATGACTTTATAGGTGTATGTACCATTCAACGAAGTAATACCAATGCTCCGCCCTCACGAACTCATTATTGATGGATGGGATATCAACAATGCCAACTTATACGAAGCTATGTGCCGAGCAAAGGTTGAGCTCCAACTAAACTTTTAAAGTATTTGAAATTTAGGTCTTCGAACCCGAACTAATTGATCAATTGAAGCCCTATATGGAGCACATTGTACCAAAACCGTCGATCTACTATCCCGATTTCATTGCCTCAAATCAAGGTTTCAAAATTTCAAAAGTTTCCAACAAAGATATTTCAGGTGATCGAGCAAACAATGTCATTCCCGGAACCAACAAGCAAGAACATTTGGAGTTGATTCGCAAAGACATCAGAGAGTTCAAGAAAACAAACGATTTGGGTAGGAAAAACGTGCCAACTGATAAGCTCTCTTGTCTTCAGATTGTGTAATTGTTCTCTGGACGGCAAACACTGAAAGATACACGGATGTGAGAAGTGGTTTGAATAGCACAGCCGATGAAATTCTTCGGTCTATCGAGAAGAATGTTGATGAGGTTTGACTAAGGGAAAGATTCACAAAACGGCTAGTTTCAGATCTCTCCATCGAATATCTTTGCAGTGGCTTCAATCCTCGAAGGAGCCCACTACATTAATGGTTCTCCACAAAATACTCTTGTTCCGGGAATAGTTGAGCTTGCTGGCCAAGTACAAATAGAAAAACTATATCTAAACATAAGTGAGTTTAGCACAAAGTTTTCATTGGTGGTGACGACTTCAAATCGGGACAGACAAAACTCAAATCGGCCCTTGTGGATTTCTTAGTTTCTTCAGGATTGAAACCCGAAAGCATTGTTTCCTACAATCATCTTGGTAACAATGACGGGAAAAATCTTTCTGAGGTAAAGAAAAAACGCTGGAAACCTTTATCAAAGTTTTATAGGCTCGTCAATTCCGTTCAAAGGAGATCTCAAAATCGAACGTGGTCGATGACATGGTGGCGTCTAACAAAATCCTCTACCCAGATGGCAAAAAGCCAGATCACTGTGTAGTGATCAAGTAAGTTTGCAAGCACCACATTCAATATCCGAACCTTACAGATACGTTCCATTTGTTGGTGACTCGAAAAGAGCAATGGATGAGTACGTCTGCTCAATATTTATGGGCGGCCGACAAACTTTTGTCATCCATAACACTTGCGAAGTAAGACTGGGGAAAGAATGTGAAAACATCAAAACCTAGGACTCGCTCTTGGCCACCCCACTCATTTATGATCTCACAATTTTGACGGAGCTAGCAACAAGGATCTCATATTCGGTGAACGGTTCAGAATGGCAGCAATTCCATGAGGTAAACCTTAAAAAATTTCTAATTTCCAAAAAAAACAATTTACAGGTTTTATCATTGCTCTCTTTGCTACTCAAAGCCCCAGTTGTGCCCCCAGGCACACCAGTCTCAAATGCTTTCATGCGCCAATATGGCTCCATCACCAAGCTAGTAACGGCATGTGCTGGTGAATTGATTCAAATTAATAAAAATCCAAGCAACCCAAATCTAGGTATCGCCTCCGACACCGAACTGCAACTTGAATTCTTCACCAAACTCTCTTAAGCCAAAAATAGTTATGATCTTACTATTTCACCTATGAGCTGTTACACATGTTGTTCAAGATTTTTGCCGTCAGTATTCAATAAATGTTACCTTTTCTCTCGTTTCCGTCAGCTTCTTGTATCGTATCACACCAAAATGTTCAAGATTCTTCTGCTTGACAGCTATGAGACTTTCGGCAACCTTCTTTCTAAATATAAAACTAATTTTTAAAAGTCAAAGTAAAACTGGCCGCTTCTTTGCAACCCGAGCCGCTTCCTTCTGCTGCTTTTGAATGTTTTCAATCACTTCTTTGCGAGTAGAACTTCCGGGATTCTAAATTCTTTTAAACAATCAAACAAATTAAAGCAAAGTCTCACCGCTTCATCGTCAAAAAACGAAGATACTTGATCAGGATTCCAGATTGGTTTAATAGGAGCCTCTGTAGTTGTTGGACGCACGAGTCTTTTTAAAACCGACTAAAACTTGCAAACATAGATTTATACTAATCGATTCACCTTTGTTCGATCGATTCCTTGTCTAATTAGTCCTACCACTTGTAACTGGGCTTGTTCATTCGAAGTTAAAATCAAAACACGTGGTTCTATCAAACTTTTGAAACTGTGTTGTATTAAACTAACCATTATTTGGAATTTTTTCTTTTGGAATATGAAGCTCTTTGATCTCATCCAAAACAGATTCTAATGATGTCCACTTAGGCGGGGCTAAATACGGTGGGATTCAAAAACAAAAATCACACGAACCAACAAATTCGGGACGATTGGATGCAAATGAGGCAAGCTCCTGGGCAATGGCCTTAAGTCGCGCTCCAGTTGGAGTAAACGACCATCCAGTGGACTCTTCCAGGGCCTAAACTAATAAGTTTAGATGTAATAATCACATATAAACAACTTATTTATCGTTTCCAAGCTCGTTTAGCTTATACAGCACTGTACATGCATCAAGATTCTCTGCCGTCCGCAAAAGGTTTCGCAAAAATTTTAAATCCGACAAAAGCCGCCGTTGATGATCCGGTAAAAAAGATCTGCAATGCAAATGATTACGAATTGTGATTATAGATATTCTATTACCCCTTGTACTGTAATCTCTTCTCGAGTTCTGTCGTGAAATAAACACCAGCGTTGAATGAATCACTCTCCTCTTCTTCTTGATTCTAAAAATGAATAGTTGGCAAAACAGAGAAATGTCTCACTTTGCTTCTAACAGAAGATTGTTTCAATTCCCGAAGGCAAACTTTTAACAAATCAGTTATCAGCGAAATACAACGTCGTGTGCCTCCCGACAAATCAACCGTTATTTCGATAGACGACGGCTAAAAAGAAACGTTTATTAAGCCATTTGTGATCATTTGTATATGTTTAACCCCATACTGCTTACCGGAGCACGCGCAAAGGTTTCGACAACCGACGTATCGTGTCGTGGGAGAACTTTTCGAACTTTTCGAACAAAAAGGCGATCAACGAGTCTGTAAATATAAATTTAACCAGCTTCCCCATTTGTTTATTTTTCACTTTTACTAAAATTCCAAACTCAAATACCTTTGTAATTGTCCTATTCCAGCAAAATACATCGGCATATCTGTAAAGCCTTTCACATGACCTTCCGGGTTCTTTTCACGGTATAATCGAAGTATAAACGTTTCTTGAAAACTATTCAAAAGCCTAAATAGAAACAACGGTTTAGCAAACGCAAACGATATTACTGATGTGATCGGTAAACGAGTATAGCTGCCACCATCTTTGCTGGAACACGATTTGTGAGAAAATCCACCATCAAAATGCGAGAAGTGATGAATTGTACGCCACCTTGCAAATACAACGCCTCTCTAAAAGATTTCATGTTAGTGTAAGCAAAGCACTCATACCGATCCGAGGCAAGCACTTCTGCTTTTATCGCTTTTGGAGGAGCAAACTCGTTGGCTGGAAGCGAATGCAATTTGGAAAGGAAGAAAGCTTCGTCTTCTTGTGTAGTGTTGATGACGAAAGCGAGAAGTTTTCGACTCGAGTACAACATTAGAAAGTTCAAAAATAATCTTTCGACGCCAAGTCCACTAAATTGATAAAAGATTAAAAATAAAATTGAAAAAATCTTCCCCAACAACATTGTATTGTATTGAAAGCTTTAAACCTTGCTATCACAAATAAAATATCTTCGTTCATATGTTCAACCATGGCCATATGTTCGTGCTCGAGTACCTCTATTGCTTCCGGCAGGGGCTACATTGAAACAGTTATCATTTTTTTTTTCAAAATAGTTACTTCGATTGCCGGAATGCATTGACGGCGCTCTCCGCGAGTTTCTTCAACTTCATGTTTAACGTAAAAGCAATGCTAGTTTCCGAAATTTTAAACTTTACTTTTCCTGGATCAAAAACCGCGTCCATTTAAGCTTATAGGAAGTTTTCATCAACTTGGAAAAGCTTAAAATGTGCGTTTAATCGAGCTGTGTGGTTTTACACCCAAGAGTATCTCAAAGGTGTTCAAACGCGTTACGTACCAGTAAAAGAATTTTTTTTTATTTCAGACCACAAGGTTATAACAAAAATAAAAACTGAAGGACCAGATCAGAAAAAAAATCAGAAACATGAAATCCATGGAAACAAATGCTTAAAGATAACAACTAAATTTTAGCTACGGCTTATCGACAAGCACTAATCCACTATATGATCGAGGTTGCGGAAGTGTTGACTAAATAAAGTGCTCATTTTTAAAGAAAATCCAAAGTACCTCTATTACTTGCCATCTTCCGGCAAACTCTGCCCATTGTCCTCTACCCATATCCATTGTCAATGTTTCGATTGAATCCAATAAATGAGAATCTCCCTCATCGCCACCGAAAACCATTAAAGAGCTGCAATAAATTTATTATGTTTACTCAAAAGCTTGATTACCTATTCACAAAAAGTACACCCGCATTTCATCTTGGAGCGCTCATGTTTGGAATCAATGCCCAATCATCATCTACCCCAGGATTATAGATCTATTTTTTCTGAATAATTTCATACAAAAATGTTACAAACCTCAACGGTATCTCTCACAGTTGCTCCCTCGTGACCACCCGCAGCAACCATTGAACCATTAAGAGAACATACTGCAGCTCCAGATCGAACCTAATGCAATTTTAAGAAAAGCTGTAAATTAAAACTTACCTCGCGTAATGGTTCCCCCAGCACGCCAACGATTTGCTCGCAGATCAAAAGACATACCGTATTCAAACAATGTCTACTACTGTGACCATCGTATCCGCCAACCGCGTAAACACTAGAGCCAACAGACGGCACGCCAACCGACGATCGACGCGTTGTCATCATAACATTTTCTATCACAAACTAATACCTCATAGGTGGTTCAGAGATCCATTGATTTCTAAATTTTTTTGTTTGGAAAAATTATTTAAAAACAAAATACATATGGGCAATCAAAGTAACCAACCTAACAGTGTCATACACATCAACAGATTTCATTCGCTGAGCTCCATTAAAACCACCAACAGCATAGATATGACGATCGATTAGGGCAACACCACATCGACAACGTCTTTGCGATAGAGGGCTCACTAAAGCCATTTTTGGAATAAAATTGATTGAAGACTAACAAGAAGTCCATAGGCATTGTAGTTGGATCATAGGCGTCAACATTATGAATTGTCTTTGGTGCCTGACCTCCGACGACTATCACAATCTACAAACCACAATATTTTTGAATCATACACTAATCAAACCTTGTTCGATCCAATTTGTTGTCGGGGTCGGACAAACCGCTCACGAAGTGATGAGGCAGATGGGGAAAATCGCCCTCGGCGTAGATGTACTTTACTTGCCTCCAGAAGAATACCCTTAAAGAAATGTTAGAATAGAAAATCGTTAACAAGTTTATCTACCTTGCACTCTTGCTGATTTTTAATAGCTGGCTCATTGAAAACTGTCTCCGCTGGAAAGTCTGCGGAGCAGAGGCCAAGTCTCACTTGCGACAACAACCTAAGAAATGAAGATTATGCAATCGAACAAGACGTTTGTATTTCCCAAAAATCTTTACGAAAATCACTCACTTTGGTGTATATTGTTCGCGTTCTTCTGGCGCTGCTTGGATCCATCTGATGGCCGTTCGATAAACCTCTTCTTCACCGCCTTCACCACAAACTAGACGATCATCCGAGATTAAACTGCAGAATCGTTCAAAATCCAGCGCTAAAAGCTCATCAGAATCTACCAGATGACTGGAACGCAATATTTTTGGAAGAAAATGAAAACATACCAAAAATTCTTGTAAATATAATTGCGAGCAGACGCTGCTAGTTGAGTACAATTATAAATGCAGGCAAAGTCGAGCAAAGATATGACATTTCCAAGCGTTATTATATCAATCAAAAAGCTAAACGTTCGCTTTTTCGGTGAACCTTTAGTCCATACTTTGCACAAGCATCTTTAACCGAATTTAGTTGCAACATCAAGGCTGTTGTTAGAAGGGCTTAAATTTAAATAAAGCTTTGCTTTGACAATATACGAATTTCCCACTTGAATTTATTGTGAGTTGACCTGTGTAAATAAAGTCGATCAATTGGCGAAGAGCCCGAAACCAATAAAAAGCAATGAAATTCAAAGCTATCAACACATAGTGTACATATTACAACTTGTGTTAACTTTCGTACCTCTTCATCCATATCATGTAATTCTACAGTGCTAGCTTTCGATTCAATCATAGTGGAAATTGCAAACATGGCACAAAAATAGGGAGATGTAGAAGATAGAATAACCCTAAAATTGCAGTTGGAGAGCTGGCTAAAAGTCTTACTTGTGTGCATAAATTGGCGAGCCTTTACAAAAGTTCGAACGAGTTTCAGGTCTGTCAAGCGAGACTCGTTTCACTGGTACCAGTGAAACGTCACATAATAAACGGTCACTAAAACTTTGTTGAATCAGAATCGAATTTTAAAAGACCTTCTCAATGAATTAAGGGTTCTTTTCCAATATCGGGGGAGCGGAAAGAAAATCGGGGGAGCGAAAGGAAAATCGGGGGAGCAAATTTTGCCCCCTCGAAAAATGCATTTCTGGGACTTTTATTTTAACTGCAACGTTTTTTTTAGACTTTAACGACGATGCGCTTCTCCGATATTTGTGCGTTCAAGGAATCGACGGCAATCGATTATTTCGTCACCAAAGGAGTCATCCAGTCGTGGATTTGCAACTGTGGCGAATCGATGAAAGTCCGCTCAAAGGGAAAAGATCTATTTCGCTGGGTATGTGAGACTTGCGCACGGCGAAATGTCCCCAAGCATTCAAGAGGAATTCGAGTCGATAACTTTTTGCAACAAAGCAAGCTCCCGTTTGTCACAATTTTAAAGTTCATACATCTATGGAGCCAGGGACTCACGACAATCAAACACTGTCAACAGGAGCTCGGCATTAGTGGCGACACCGTTGTTGAGTGGAACTACTAAACCGTTTAAAGACATGAACAGACGTCGACACGGCACCCACGGCACCATGGTGGATTCGTATATCGCTGAGGGATTGTGGCATCGCAATTTGCCTGCCGGAGTAAATGCATTCGAGTCGATCATGGAGGACATCGTCGATTTTTGGCCCGCAGGGGGGAAATGAATACAATCCCTTTTTACAGTTAATTTGTGATTGCTAGAAAGGTTTTGTTTTGGTTACTTTTGTTTTATTTTGCTTACTTTTCTTTTTGTTTTGGTTACTTTTGTTTTTGTTTTGGTTACTTCGCTTACATTTTTTTCGTTGTTATGATCAATTATACTATTAATGAATAAATTTTTAGGTAGCCATTTGTTCGTTCGGGATTGTGGAGCGTTCGGCAAAAAGAGAAGGCGGCCGATAGGGAAGGTAGAGGTATGTTTGGTGTTAGATATTTAAGTCACTTTTGTGATCTAATATAAAGGTTGTGAGAATAACGGGTAATTCGCGGATTTTATGGCAGTACTTTGGATAATATAGGACATATGTAGCGCTGCCAAAAAATTTAAAAAAAAACGTTGCAGTTAAAATAAAAGTCCCAGAAATGCATTTTTCGAGGGGGCAAAATTTGCTCCCCCGATTTTCCTTTCGCTCCCCCGATTTTCCTTTCGCTCCCCCGATAATCCTACCGCTCCCCCGATATTGGAAAAGAACCGAATTAAGCTGTTCGAAGAAACTTGAGGTGTGAGAGGTGTCGACGTAAAGTTTTGGTGGTGGCGAATTACTAGCCTTAAGGAGGTTTTTAAGGTTAAATGATTGGTTCATGTTTGCTTGAATATGTACCTCTTCTCTATCGGCGAATTGACCGCCAAGGTCGCCCTCAACCTTCTCCATTCTTAATCACGATAATCACACTCCACTTTAGCTCCCATCAACAATATGAGCGCACGTGTACACCCCAGCTCAATTCCATTTTCTTCTGAAAACCATTTATGAAATACACAAAAACAATACAATTAAAGGAAGAACACCACGTTTCACAGGGCAAAGGGGTTTTCACAAGTGACCAATAATTCCACAAATACGATATGGAATTAGACGCAGAGCGGAATAAAACTCGAGCCACAAACATAACAATCAAACAAACTCAAAAATCAATTAAAGACAAATAAAAAACTATTGAAATAGATTTTTACGTGCGGCACTTCAATCCCACCAATCTTTGTTCTGGGTGGGTTTTGGGCGGAAGCCGTTCCTTGAAGACTCAGCTAAAGCAAAAATTAAGAAAAGACAACTACGTTGAAACCTGGTGAAGGCTCATAGTGGCTTCCGGAATTTTGAATCCGATAATCGCGATGCGCATATTGCGTGATCCACCTCGGCTTCCACGTCCACGCGAATTTCCTTGTCCATAGCGACTAGCATCTTTCGAAATCTACAACATTCAAATGAATAGTCAAGAAAAGAGTCAGCAAACCGTCGAAAGGAACCCTTGATTAGCTTCAATCATCAGCTTGATAAGGTCAATGCCTCGTTGCCTAAAAACAGATACGACTAACTTCTACAGCAGAGTATTATCACACAAACCTCCAGCATCAAGTAGGTCCATCAAACAACAGAGCTTCTCCTTATCCTCGACCCCAACGACCTTCTGTATGATGTTCGCTGACGTTGAGCCCACGCGTCCGACAGCCAAGAATACGTAATTGGGCACCAAAAATCTTGAGCCAGAATCTGAGAAAATATTATTAATGCTTATCGAAAAAAGCTCACCTGAATTTCCTTCGGGAACATAGCAGAAAACATAGCAGTCACTCGATACCTCTTCTCTGGCATAGTTGAGAGTTCGACAACCTAAAAGCAAACATATCAATGAAATACATGATGTATTAAAACTCACTTGCCGAATTTGAGGCTCAAAGCCCATGTCTAGCATACGATCAGCTTCATCAATCACCAAATAGCGACAACCAGTAAGTCCAACATATCCTTGTTCCATCACATCAATAAGACGTCCAGGAGTGGCAATAAGAATGTGGCAACCAAGCTAAATAACAACAAATATAACGACTTTTTTTTGCAAGTGTATTTTGAGTTCCTAAATCTTTACCCGAAGTTTGCTGATTTGTTGTTGATAATTTTCGCGACCACCGTAGAGAATTGCCAAAGTTATGGGTGTACGATAGCCAAACTTTCTGCACTCATTATAGATCTAAGATGAGAAGTTGTCAATTCCATGCATTAAATCTTTTACTTGAAGTGACAATTCACGAGTTGGCGAAAGGACAAGAGCACAGGGAAACTGTTTCTTCCGACCATTGCCTCAAGGAGCTTCGCGATAAACTGCTTCAGGTCCGTTCTAAACAAATACACATAATTATTTGTATGAAGCTATATATAAACCTGAAGAATGTGGTTGATCAATGGAACTAGAAAGGCAGCAGTCTTCCCGGATCCAGTTTGCGCGCAAGACATCAGGTCTCGATTATCCATTAATGCCGGAATGCTGTACTTCTGCACGGGTGTCGAACGCCCATAACCCGACAATTTGATATTTTCATTGACCCATTGGTGCAACTTCAGCTCAGAGAACTAAGATGCGCGATCACATTTGAAATACAAAAATAATATACCAAAGTCGCAGGTTGTGGCACATTTTCACCAGTTGCTTCAACGGGAATTTCATCATAATTGTTGAAATTAATCCCCGAGTTCATTCCTAAGAAGAGCTCCGGTTCCGAGCTTTCATCTAAACTAGTAATAAATTATTTTTGTACATTCAACGTCTAACATTCAAATCTAGTACCTCTTGGAAGCTGCTGGCTCCAGCAGGCAGGCTTTGAATGAAATATTGTGCATTCCTCTTCCTTAGTGCCCTCCGTGGCGGCGACCGCTGTTGTCTCCACTTTCACGACGTTCACGTTGTCTCTCATCACCCTTTTGAACTTCATTTCGTTTCCATGGACGCACATACTTTCCTAAAGTTAAGCATAAATCTCCCAAAATGTACGTTTTAAATCGTACATCGAAAAAACTAGCAGCATTTTCCTATTATACTAAATTAAAAACTTACCATTAGCAGCGCTGTTGCTTGCGCCCGAGCTTTTAACATTTTCACTCATCTCTGCAAAATGAAAATCTTAAGAAAGTTGCAGAGAAGAAAACACTGCCAAAAAATAAAATTCACATTCACATTCACAAATTCACAACCTAAAGGGGGTGGGACAAATGCGACCTTTTTTTGCGCACCTGGACATTTGCGCACCTTTTTTTTTTGCTGGAAAAGGCCTTAGGAAAGGCCGTAGAGCTTTAAAAAGGTTCCCACATAGGGGAATCATATGCGTAGATTCCGAATTTCGACAAATTAGAACTCGCTGATACGTCAAATTTGGGCTAAAAGGCAAAAACTGCGGAAAAGCGTTAAGTTGCGTAGTTTTTGCCTTTTAGCCCAAATTTGACGTGTCAGCGAGGTCTGATTTGTCGAAATTCGGAATCTACGCATACGATTCCCTTCTATGAAAACATTTTTGAAGCTCTACGACCTTTCCTAAGGCCTTTTCCAGCAAAAAAAAGGTGCGCAAAAAAAAAGTCGCATTTGTCTCACCCCCCAACCTAAATATCACAACTTTAATTCTACTGTTTTATAATCTTCAAGGCCCCGTTTATTGAGCTCTAACTAGAATTGACTATCGAGCTCTCGATAAGAGTAGTATTTATGACATATATATGACGCCTCTGGCACACCCATATACCCAAAAATCCCTCACTCAATTTTTACCCGCTTTTTAGCTATTTTTAATTCTAAAATACGCAAAAAGCCTAAAAAATGTTATAAAAGACTAATTTTTTCAGCAAATTTGCAGTCAATATGTAGTTAGGTTCCTATTTACATGCGACTTAAAGGGACTGAGGGAAAGGGAAAGCGCTTTAGAAAGCGCCGCGGGGCGCTTTCTAAAGCGTGGATGTCTTACCGTATCCCGCACAAATTCCCCATTTGCCATTCTTTTCATTTTCCTCCATTTTGTGGTGGAGTCGTGTGGTGTTGGGCGACTTTTTATTTCGACTCGCCCATAAGTTACCTTCCCCCTCCGTAAAATCTAGAATGTTTTTGTAGCGCGTTTTGAAAGTACTCGCTTGCCCTCCCTTCTTTTTATATAATTTGCCCATAGTTTGTTGTTTAGATTTCTAAAATGGTTTTTTTTAGATGGAAATCAAACTGTATGTCCATCTGCGAGATGACACGGGTGATGTTGGAGGCTTCAAGACTTTTACTTTTGGTGCCACGGTTCGCTTTTAATTTATTTAATCTTTAAACGGATTTATTTAGTCGACAGTAGACGATTTGATGGGACAAATCCGTGATGTCTTTCATATCCCTTTGCAACATCAAGAAGTTTACCTCGTTCGCGCTGGAACTGAAACTAAAAATGAAACACTGGAACAACTCAAAAGTGGTACTCTGCAAGAAGTAAAAGTGACGAATAAAAGCAATATTTATGTGGTAAGTTGAATCTTTTGTTTGACATTCCCTAGACTAGATTTTCGATTAAGACTTGAAAATTACATATTAAAGTGTGAATTTTTTTCTTTTCAGAAGCACGCAGATCTTCCTCAGTATCTGCAGTACAAAGCATGTGTTGAGAATGCAAAGAAGTTGAAGGGGGAAGAACAAACGTCAAATGCCGAAGATGCCATCAAGCTCCACATGCGATTGATGGAAAGTGGCTTTTTCGATGTCTACATCAGCTTCAACGCTTTTCGCTTGGAAAATCAGCATGGGATAGCCTCTTTGGCTGATGGAAGCTTGATTTTGATGAAAAAAGCCGTTAAAAGCCATTTTCGTGCCCAACACTACAAACTCAAGGACGCCAAGGACGAATCTGACTTCATTTGTCACTTTGAACCTCGACCGGACGATTGCGGAGGCTCTCGCATTAACACTCTTGCTTTTGTCCGGCTTCATGGAGAGGAGAAAGTGACCAAGTACAATGTGAAGTAAGATTTCTCTAATTACGAGCAATTTAATTATCACAATTTGTTTAGGTGCCATCACTATGGGGCTACGAGCGCGCGGCCAAAAGGGATGCCTCTTCAGATAAGGGAATTCTACATCTACAAACTGCTCGAATTGATCGACGTAGGACCGCATTCTCAATTCATTCTTCCAAACAAATGTGCTGGCAGCAAGACTTCCATGTAATAATCTTTACCTTTTTTCTCTTATTTACGTACAAATTTTAGGTACATCGCAACAAAGTGGAATGACGATTTTGTTTCCATCAAAGAAGAAGAAAATGTTAGCGTGGAAGTTCTTGTGCAACTTCTCTTGCTTGCCGCGTTTCTCTTTATTAATGATTTAAATCAAGATAATTGCGGTCAGTTGATTTCTAAAATATAGATTTTAATGGCTTAGGAAAAGAATAGTATTTTTTTATTTAGGTCACTGGAAAGGCACCAAGGACGCGGCAATCGTTGATTTTGACCCCAGCACGTACACTGACACAAATATTGAGAGTAAAACCCTCGACGATGTTCTATCGGCCCTCGACGATGCAGTTTACTTCGGTGCATTGCGAGACGTTCACATCACTACATTAAAAAAATTCGAGCCGGCAGAGCGTTTGGAGATGGCAAAGAAGTGTTTGAAGAAATGGGATCTGCTGTCCAAGATCGACATGGCCAATAAACAAATTATGACCGAGAAAAATCGAATGAAGGAGGAAGGACTTGACTTCAAAAAGAGTCCTACCGAAGAGCTTGATCGATACATCAGCGCTATCAAGAAGAACTTTCAAAGGGTAGCTGAAATCTTGAATGCTCAATGTTGAATTTTGTTTGAAAATTTATTTATGAATAAACGAGTTTTTAATTAGTTGAATTTATGTATGTTTTAATGTGAAAAACGATTCTATTCTTACGGTAGTTGAAAGTTGATTCCATATGATTCTCGAAGTGCTTGACGAATGGTGACTCGACTTCGAGCTAGAATTGTGGTTTTAATTTTGATTTTATTTCCTAGTTGTACCTCAGTTTCGGTGTGAGGCGCATCATGAGAATATCCATTTCCATTGAGATGCTTTCCATTAGTAACATGGACTCCGTTTCCGTTAGCTTGACCGTTTAATCTTGCCATTTCTGAAAGAGTGACACGTTGGAAAGTAAACAATCAGACAAAGAAATTGAGACATGAGGCGATGAAATAGTGCAAAGGGCAATCTCTGCATTCCCACGATCGGCCGATCTTGTCTTGTGTGTATTTGTGGGAGGAGGTGGATCGGTGAATGTATATGGCGTGATATGATGTATCGAGCTCTCTTTTCATATCAAATGTCCTTATGCGATACCGCCAAAACAATGTTTTCTTCTTTTTCTTTTTTCTATTTTGGGAGAAAGATTAGATATCTCGAAAGTTCATTGGCTGTACTAGTCTAGGTACTAGTCTAATTGTAAGTAAGTTTCATTTTGGAAAAAGAAACAGTGAATGGATAATAGCGTCTGGTAAATAAATTTATTTAGCCGACTCGAGAAGTTTCTTGAGAAATCTCATGTTCATTGAGCGATTGGGGGTAAATGGTTTCAAACAAAAGGTGTTTTAGGGAATCGAAAAAAAGAAACGGCTGAGAGGTTGTCTGGTCATTGTCAGCGAAAATGAATTCTGGGAACAGAGAATGTGTCTCCGCTGAAAGTGAATCGATTTCTGCAAAGAGGCCCTTCAGGGCGCCAGCCGAGCAGAAATTGGACTCCCAAAAAAGAACTCTCAATTTGGAACAGAAAAAAATGCGATGCGCAAAAAAGGGAGAGATTGTTGAAAAAGTTTATATTTTGTGTCTGTTTGTCTGGGGGAAATGGGCTGATCTCATGAGCTTTTAAAAGTTGTTATTATATGCGTGGAAAGAGATCATTCAATTGATTTCAAAAACTGAGAAAATTGTGCATCGAGTTTTTAAAATGCAAGCAACAGCATATTATAAATGACCATGTATACTAGCTTTTAAACTCCTAACAGCTAGGTATCCTGCAAATAGAGTAGACAGATATATGAAAAATAAATAAAAAACCTATTTGCTAGCAATTCTTGACAACATCTGCAAGTTTCCCTTTAGCAAACCAATTTCAGGTCGGAGAGCCCGGTCCATCGAACACTTTTGCAGAAAAAGGAAATGAAGTGAAAGAGGAAGAGGACTTATCACTAACTGAGAGCATGCTCAAATTGGGAGAGTTTGAAAAAGTGAAATGAAGTGATCTTTTTAGAAATTATCTTTTTTAGTTCCCGATTTACGTTGTGAATTCATCTGGGAGTGATCGATACAACACTATAAGGGCTTTACAAAATGTGAAACCAGTTGTGATCATTATGTACAATACGGATCTTGCTGTTTTAAGACAAGTTGAGGTAACGACATATGCCACGAGAAAATTGAAACTGTTGCCTTTTAGCTATATTATGCACTCAATAGTGAATACTGTCTTTATTTTTACTTGTTACAGTATGCGGAATCGACAGAGGAAGAGAGGTCCGTAAAAGGTTTTGCACTGAAAATTTTTTTTAGATATCTAAGCCTCTTGAGTCGAGAAAATGAAGCTTTTTCAAATTTGAGAAATGAAGTCGAGGTAACGAAAACCTGTGCATAAGTTAAACTTTTGATTTAGAATTTGCTAGTCAGTAGAGAGTACGATACAATCAGAGAAGAAGCCCCAAGACTATCGGTTTCGACTTTGAATGCCGGTGGATTTGAGGAAGGAACATTGCCTCCACCCAAAGTAAAAGGAATATTTGTATTACAATAATCCATTGTTTAGATTATCGTTGATATGCGAGAATTTAACAGTGAATTGCCAACGATTTTATACAAAAAGGGCTATGATGTGGTGGCTGCAACACTCGAGGTCTATTTTAAATCCTTAAAGCTAATAATAATCTTTGACTTATTCAGGTTGGTGATTACGTTTTGTCGCCGGGAATGACCGTTGAAAGAAAAGCTCTCGATGATTTGACCCAATCTTTGCAAAGCGGTCGTGTGTTTAAACAAACTGAACAGGTAAATTGCTTTTGTGAAGGTCGAGAAAAAATTGTCCTTTAGATGCTCAGACATTATGGATCGGCCTTTTTGTTAATTGAGTCAAACATGCGTTTTGAGCTAAAAATCGTCAATGGAGGGCCATTTCAGGTTTACTGAAATTTTGTCAAAACAATGGGTATTTAGGGTGAAATGTCAAGAAATTGCCGAGAAATTCGTCGACAATTGTGTACTTTGATACGATCGTTTCCAAAACTTCATTTAATCTGGTCAATGTCACCGACAAACTCTGCAGAATATTTTGCTGATCTCAAAGTAATGATTTCTTATGATAGTTAAATCAAGGAATACAGCTTAATGCCTCCGATCCGGATGTCGAAAAAGCAATAGCGCTTCGTGGTGACGATGTGAATGAAGATGGTAATTTAGATATTTTTTATAAAGACATGACCATTTAGATGATCAAACGAATCGAAACAATGGCAAACTAAATACAACTCTTTTACATCACTTATCGGAAAAATTGCCCAAGTTCAACAAGGTATAATTTTTGTTTGCGGAGCTGGATCATCGTTAATTTCAGACTTTGGCTCAAAAACTGCTGACCTCGGATGTTGGGAAGAACCTCTCCGAATTGATAAGACGTGATGCTGACAAGCTAAAATCGGTACTTCCTGATCACGGTGATTCGTTGCATTTATTCTTTAATTATGATTTTACGATTAAATAAGCATTGCTGTTTTTTAAAATTGTGATCTTCATCTATTAAGAGCTTAACTTTTGTAAAAGGTGTTTGTATCGTTTATTTTATTGGGTTGGGGAGAATGAGTCGGCGCCGAAAATCAAAAAAATGTGGGAGTGGGACAAATGCGACCTTTTTTTTGCGCACCCGGCCATTTGCGCACCTTTTTTTCCGCACCTGGCCCATTAGCGCACCTTTTTTCGCGTTTTAAAAAAGCTTTAAAAAGCTAATATTAACCAATTTCTATTCCAAAAGTTGTTTTTGTAGATAATTCTAGGGCGTAGAATCGAAATTTTGACATATCAGAGCTTGTGGAAGCGAACGGACGGAGTTATACAAAGAGAAAAATCGACCATTTTCTGTAATTTGACCTACCCGTTTTGTCTTTCAAATTGATTCCACACGCTCTGTTATGTCAAAATTTCGATTCTACACCCTCAAATTACCTGGAAAAACAACTTTTGGAATAGAAATTGGTTAATATTAGCTTTTTAGAGCTTTTTTAAAACGCGAAAAAAGGTGCGGTAATGGGCCAGGTGCGGAAAAAAAGGTGCGCAAATGGCCGGGTGCGCAAAAAAAAGGTCGCATTTGTCCCACTCCCAAAAATGTCTAAAACTTCTAGCAGACTTCGTCAAATAATATGCGTTTGATATCAGTAGAATGGTTAACTAATTCTCTACAAAATGACATTTAAAAGAAAATTCAAACAGCGCCTCCGCTCAAAAAAAAGCCATTTTTCACAAAAACTACAAACTGTCATCTAGAAAAAACCATTGGTGGGATCTTCCTGCAAATTGCAATAAGAGCTTAACTTTTGTAAAAAGGGTGTTTGTATCGTTTATTTTAATTGCGCGTTTATGTTTTGTTTGAATAAAAGTCGATATTTGCTAGAAAACAGCTCAAAGTACAGTCTTAATAACATTGACATTGAAAAAATTGGGAATTTGCACTTATCTTGCAAAAACAACGAGGTAGTTTTTTTTCCTCATTTCTACATTGATTTTCGCGATCGCTTCTGTATTTGGCATCGAAATGAATTTTGTGAGTCTGATTTGGGTTTGTGTTTTTGGGCGGTTTTTATGTAATTCGAGCTTTAGCAAATTTGCATCGTCTTCTGGTGCTATTTGTTTGTGATGTGCTCTCATCGCTTTTCTTGTTGGCTCCGATGTTGATCATTTGTGGTGGAGGCAAACAAGTTTGTATCTTTTTGTTTATAAACCGAATTAAGCTAATGCTATTTTGTTATTTGATGTTTGTAGAGCATTAATTTTCAGACATCTAGGAAGGAAAACCGTCCAGAGCGCCACCACCATCCGAATTTAAGGTCACTTTTTGGTTGGAAATAAAAACTTTAACTGGTTTGAAATCAGCATTGAATGATCAAAAGGTGTTTTCCTCTTAATTGGTTTTGTTTAGTCCGAATCACCGACCCCTTTTTATCAACGGTAAAATTTGATGACTGACTTGTTTTATCATAGCACTCGGTTTAGAAATGCAAGGGAAACACCACGACAACGACAGAAGCTGGGGATTTGAAGTCAACAAAATTATGAGGTACGTATTCAAAAACAATAATGTTTTATGGTGTTATTTTAGTGAAAAGAGCCGCCACGAAAATATTCCTCAGCCTCTGGTTTTCTTTATCTGTCTGTGACTTGGTTACCTATTAGAAGATTAGCTTCTGATCTTTTAAAACCTTATCATTATTTTTAGACACCTGAAAAGTAAAGCGAGCGCGAGCAAAAAAATTTCGCTACAAATAAGTGAGTTTTTTAACGATTTGGCATTTTTCATGTTTTTGTTTCAGTCCTCGTATGTTCATCCCGTCGGTGCCGCTCAGGTGAGAAATTTTTGGCGATTATTTGATGAAATTGCTCATACTAATTTGGGAAATAGCTTTGGAGACTAAAAATTATATTTTTTGTAAGCAACAACAACTCTAGCCAAAGCGAAGCGAGTGGAAAACAACTTCTTTTCAACGAGGTTACCGGAATTTTATTTTTTCTATTTTTCGAACTCGATAAATTTGCAATTAAATTGTACTTCAAATTTCAAAATGAAACAACAAAAATAAGTACCCAAAAAATGATTAAGAAAGACAAAAAATACCCGTATCGTTAAAACGTTTTTACTAGAAGCTAATGATCGTTGATAAATGGATTCTGGTGATGTACATTTGCATACGGATCGCTAATTTCTTGATAAGCAAATGTCCTAAGTTTATTTGTTTTGTCGTAAACGATAATAATACCTGTTGACTTGACAAACGGGGCCGCAACGTCTCGACCCACATCTTGGACAAGGCCAATGACAACCCGAACAGGCAGCTCGCAAACAGTCACATAATGTGAAACGTTCTCCGTTGACAACCAATTTTCCTAAACTTGAGTGTTACAAAAGAATAAGCGTACCTAAACCTTTCTCATCGTGGTATGGATCTTTGCGTTCCGTTCTTTGCTCGTTTTTCTCTATATAAATAGTCAGTGATTAGGTAAAAGCAAACCATCAACTTTCAATTTTAATGTGAAAACTATTTTCCAGCCAAAACTTACGTCTTACTGCTCGTTTTCTTCTTGAGGTGCCAATAGAGCCATACTCAGCAAGAACTTGATTTGTACCCGGATTTTCAAATTGCAGATTCTTCAATTCTTTTGCCATAAGCATCTCGTTTGCTAAAAGTACATACGTGAATAACAGTTTTCACCAAAGTTTAGCGCTATTCTTTTAAATTAAAGCTACAAATTGAAAACGGAGTAGTTTTTACACAAAGTAGTAAAACCTTTTTCCCGGTCGCTCATATCGAGAATTACTTCATCGTCGTCAAGATTCAGGTTTAATAGGAGCCTCTGTAGTTGTTGGACGCACGAGTCTTTTTGCAAGTTTGCAAGCACCACATTCAATATCCGAACCTTACAGATACGTTCCATTTGTTGGTGACTCGAAAAGAGCAATGGATGAGTACGTCTGCTCAATATTTATGGGCGGCCGACAAACTTTTGTCATCCATAACACTTGCGAAGTAAGACTGGGAAAGAATGTGAAAACATCAAAACCTAGGACTCGCTCTTGGCCACCCCACTCATTTATGATCTCACAATTTTGACGGAGCTAGCAACAAGGATCTCATATTCGGTGAACGGTTCAGAATGGCAGCAATTCCATGAGGTAAACCTTAAAAAATTTCTAATTTCCAAAAAAAAACAATTTACAGGTTTTATCATTGCTCTCTTTGCTACTCAAAGCCCCAGTTGTGCCCCCAGGCACACCAGTCTCAAATGCTTTCATGCGCCAATATGGCTCCATCACCAAGCTAGTAACGGCATGTGCTGGTGAATTGATTCAAATTAATAAAAATCCAAGCAACCCAAATCTAGGTATCGCCTCCGACACCGAACTGCAACTTGAATTCTTCACCAAACTCTCTTAAGCCAAAAATAGTTATGATCTTACTATTTCACCTATGAGCTGTTACACATGTTGTTCAAGATTTTTGCCGTCAGTATTCAATAAATGTTACCTTTTCTCTCGTTTCCGTCAGCTTCTTGTATCGTATCACACCAAAATGTTCAAGATTCTTCTGCTTGACAGCTATGAGACTTTCGGCAACCTTCTTTCTAAATATAAAACTAATTTTTAAAAGTCAAAGTAAAACTGGCCGCTTCTTTGCAACCCGAGCCGCTTCCTTCTGCTGCTTTTGAATGTTTTCAATCACTTCTTTGCGAGTAGAACTTCCGGGATTCTAAATTCTTTTAAACAATCAAACAAATTAAAGCAAAGTCTCACCGCTTCATCGTCAAAAAACGAAGATACTTGATCAGGATTCCAGATTGGTTTAATAGGAGCCTCTGTAGTTGTTGGACGCACGAGTCTTTTTAAAACCGACTAAAACTTGCAAACATAGATTTATACTAATCGATTCACCTTTGTTCGATCGATTCCTTGTCTAATTAGTCCTACCACTTGTAACTGGGCTTGTTCATTCGAAGTTAAAATCAAAACACGTGGTTCTATCAAACTTTTGAAACTGTGTTGTATTAAACTAACCATTATTTGGAATTTTTTCTTTTGGAATATGAAGCTCTTTGATCTCATCCAAAACAGATTCTAATGATGTCCACTTAGGCGGGGCTAAATACGGTGGGATTCAAAAACAAAAATCACACGAACCAACAAATTCGGGACGATTGGATGCAAATGAGGCAAGCTCCTGGGCAATGGCCTTAAGTCGCGCTCCAGTTGGAGTAAACGACCATCCAGTGGACTCTTCCAGGGCCTAAACTAATAAGTTTAGATGTAATAATCACATATAAACAACTTATTTATCGTTTCCAAGCTCGTTTAGCTTATACAGCACTGTACATGCATCAAGATTCTCTGCCGTCCGCAAAAGGTTTCGCAAAAATTTTAAATCCGACAAAAGCCGCCGTTGATGATCCGGTAAAAAAGATCTGCAATGCAAATGATTACGAATTGTGATTATAGATATTCTATTACCCCTTGTACTGTAATCTCTTCTCGAGTTCTGTCGTGAAATAAACACCAGCGTTGAATGAATCACTCTCCTCTTCTTCTTGATTCTAAAAATGAATAGTTGGCAAAACAGAGAAATGTCTCACTTTGCTTCTAACAGAAGATTGTTTCAATTCCCGAAGGCAAACTTTTAACAAATCAGTTATCAGCGAAATACAACGTCGTGTGCCTCCCGACAAATCAACCGTTATTTCGATAGACGACGGCTAAAAAGAAACGTTTATTAAGCCATTTGTGATCATTTGTATATGTTTAACCCCATACTGCTTACCGGAGCACGCGCAAAGGTTTCGACAACCGACGTATCGTGTCGTGGGAGAAGATGCACTTTTCGAACAAAAAGGCGATCAACGAGTCTGTAAATATAAATTTAACCAGCTTCCCCATTTGTTTATTTTTCACTTTTACTAAAATTCCAAACTCAAATACCTTTGTAATTGTCCTATTCCAGCAAAATACATCGGCATATCTGTAAAGCCTTTCACATGACCTTCCGGGTTCTTTTCACGGTATAATCGAAGTATAAACGTTTCTTGAAAACTATTCAAAAGCCTAAATAGAAACAACGGTTTAGCAAACGCAAACGATATTACTGATGTGATCGGTAAACGAGTATAGCTGCCACCATCTTTGCTGGAACACGATTTGTGAGAAAATCCACCATCAAAATGCGAGAAGTGATGAATTGTACGCCACCTTGCAAATACAACGCCTCTCTAAAAGATTTCATGTTAGTGTAAGCAAAGCACTCATACCGATCCGAGGCAAGCACTTCTGCTTTTATCGCTTTTGGAGGAGCAAACTCGTTGGCTGGAAGCGAATGCAATTTGGAAAGGAAGAAAGCTTCGTCTTCTTGTGTAGTGTTGATGACGAAAGCGAGAAGTTTTCGACTCGAGTACAACATTAGAAAGTTCAAAAATAATCTTTCGACGCCAAGTCCACTAAATTGATAAAAGATTAAAAATAAAATTGAAAAAATCTTCCCCAACAACATTGTATTGTATTGAAAGCTTTAAACCTTGCTATCACAAATAAAATATCTTCGTTCATATGTTCAACCATGGCCATATGTTCGTGCTCGAGTACCTCTATTGCTTCCGGCAGGGGCTACATTGAAACAGTTATCATTTTTTTTTTCAAAATAGTTACTTCGATTGCCGGAATGCATTGACGGCGCTCTCCGCGAGTTTCTTCAACTTCATGTTTAACGTAAAAGCAATGCTAGTTTCCGAAATTTTAAACTTTACTTTTCCTGGATCAAAAACCGCGTCCATTTAAGCTTATAGGAAGTTTTCATCAACTTGGAAAAGCTTAAAATGTGCGTTTAATCGAGCTGTGTGGTTTTACACCCAAGAGTATCTCAAAGGTGTTCAAACGCGTTACGTACCAGTAAAAGAATTTTTTTTATTTCAGACCACAAGGTTATAACAAAAATAAAAACTGAAGGACCAGATCAGAAAAAAAAATCAGAAACATGAAATCCATGGAAACAAATGCTTAAAGATAACAACTAAATTTTAGCTACGGCTTATCGACAAGCACTAATCCACTATATGATCGAGGTTGCGGAAGTGTTGACTAAATAAAGTGCTCATTTTTAAAGAAAATCCAAAGTACCTCTATTACTTGCCATCTTCCGGCAAACTCTGCCCATTGTCCTCTACCCATATCCATTGTCAATGTTTCGATTGAATCCAATAAATGAGAATCTCCCTCATCGCCACCGAAAACCATTAAAGAGCTGCAATAAATTTATTATGTTTACTCAAAAGCTTGATTACCTATTCACAAAAAGTACACCCGCATTTCATCTTGGAGCGCTCATGTTTGGAATCAATGCCCAATCATCATCTACCCCAGGATTATAGATCTATTTTTTTCTGAATAATTTCATACAAAAATGTTACAAACCTCAACGGTATCTCTCACAGTTGCTCCCTCGTGACCACCCGCAGCAACCATTGAACCATTAAGAGAACATACTGCAGCTCCAGATCGAACCTAATGCAATTTTAAGAAAAGCTGTAAATTAAAACTTACCTCGCGTAATGGTTCCCCAGCACGCCAACGATTTGCTCGCAGATCAAAAGACATACCGTATTCAAACAATGTCTACTACTGTGACCATCGTATCCGCCAACCGCGTAAACACTAGAGCCAACAGACGGCACGCCAACCGACGATCGACGCGTTGTCATCATAACATTTTCTATCACAAACTAATACCTCATAGGTGGTTCAGAGATCCATTGATTTCTAAATTTTTTTGTTTGGAAAAATTATTTAAAAACAAAATACATATGGGCAATCAAAGTAACCAACCTAACAGTGTCATACACATCAACAGATTTCATTCGCTGAGCTCCATTAAAACCACCAACAGCATAGATATGACGATCGATTAGGGCAACACCACATCGACAACGTCTTTGCGATAGAGGGCTCACTAAAGCCATTTTTTGGAATAAAATTGATTGAAGACTAACAAGAAGTCCATAGGCATTGTAGTTGGATCATAGGCGTCAACATTATGAATTGTCTTTGGTGCCTGACCTCCGACGACTATCACAATCTACAAACCACAATATTTTTGAATCATACACTAATCAAACCTTGTTCGATCCAATTTGTTGTCGGGGTCGGACAAACCGCTCACGAAGTGATGAGGCAGATGGGGAAAATCGCCCTCGGCGTAGATGTACTTTACTTGCCTCCAGAAGAATACCCTTAAAGAAATGTTAGAATAGAAAATCGTTAACAAGTTTATCTACCTTGCACTCTTGCTGATTTTTAATAGCTGGCTCATTGAAAACTGTCTCCGCTGGAAAGTCTGCGGAGCAGAGGCCAAGTCTCACTTGCGACAACAACCTAAGAAATGAAGATTATGCAATCGAACAAGACGTTTGTATTTCCCAAAAATCTTTACGAAAATCACTCACTTTGGTGTATATTGTTCGCGTTCTTCTGGCGCTGCTTGGATCCATCTGATGGCCGTTCGATAAACCTCTTCTTCACCGCCTTCACCACAAACTAGACGATCATCCGAGATTAAACTGCAGAATCGTTCAAAATCCAGCGCTAAAAGCTCATCAGAATCTACCAGATGACTGGAACGCAATATTTTTGGAAGAAAATGAAAACATACCAAAAATTCTTGTAAATATAATTGCGAGCAGACGCTGCTAGTTGAGTACAATTATAAATGCAGGCAAAGTCGAGCAAAGATATGACATTTCCAAGCGTTATTATATCAATCAAAAAGCTAAACGTTCGCTTTTTCGGTGAACCTTTAGTCCATACTTTGCACAAGCATCTTTAACCGAATTTAGTTGCAACATCAAGGCTGTTGTTAGAAGGGCTTAAATTTAAATAAAGCTTTGCTTTGACAATATACGAATTTCCCACTTGAATTTATTGTGAGTTGACCTGTGTAAATAAAGTCGATCAATTGGCGAAGAGCCCGAAACCAATAAAAAGCAATGAAATTCAAAGCTATCAACACATAGTGTACATATTACAACTTGTGTTAACTTTCGTACCTCTTCATCCATATCATGTAATTCTACAGTGCTAGCTTTCGATTCAATCATAGTGGAAATTGCAAACATGGCACAAAAATAGGGAGATGTAGAAGATAGAATAACCCTAAAATTGCAGTTGGAGAGCTGGCTAAAAGTCTTACTTGTGTGCATAAATTGGCGAGCCTTTACAAAAGTTCGAACGAGTTTCAGGTCTGTCAAGCGAGACTCGTTTCACTGGTACCAGTGAAACGTCACATAATAAACGGTCACTAAAACTTTGTTGAATCAGAATCGAATTTTAAAAGACCTTCTCAATGAATTAAGGGTTCTTTTCCAATATCGGGGGAGCGGAAAGAAAATCGGGGAGCGAAAGGAAAATCGGGGGAGCAAATTTTGCCCCCTCGAAAAATGCATTTCTGGGACTTTTATTTTAACTGCAACGTTTTTTTTAGACTTTAACGACGATGCGCTTCTCCGATATTTGTGCGTTCAAGGAATCGACGGCAATCGATTATTTCGTCACCAAAGGAGTCATCCAGTCGTGGATTTGCAACTGTGGCGAATCGATGAAAGTCCGCTCAAAGGGAAAAGATCTATTTCGCTGGGTATGTGAGACTTGCGCACGGCGAAATGTCCCCAAGCATTCAAGAGGAATTCGAGTCGATAACTTTTTGCAACAAAGCAAGCTCCCGTTTGTCACAATTTTAAAGTTCATACATCTATGGAGCCAGGGACTCACGACAATCAAACACTGTCAACAGGAGCTCGGCATTAGTGGCGACACCGTTGTTGAGTGGAACTACTAAACCGTTTAAAGACATGAACAGACGTCGACACGGCACCCACGGCACCATGGTGGATTCGTATATCGCTGAGGGATTGTGGCATCGCAATTTGCCTGCCGGAGTAAATGCATTCGAGTCGATCATGGAGGACATCGTCGATTTTTGGCCCGCAGGGGCGGAAATGAATACAATCCCTTTTTTACAGTTAATTTGTGATTGCTAGAAAGGTTTTGTTTTGGTTACTTTTGTTTTATTTTGCTTACTTTTCTTTTTGTTTTGGTTACTTTTGTTTTTGTTTTGGTTACTTCGCTTACATTTTTTTCGTTGTTATGATCAATTATACTATTAATGAATAAATTTTTAGGTAGCCATTTGTTCGTTCGGGATTGTGGAGCGTTCGGCAAAAAGAGAAGGCGGCCGATAGGGAAGGTAGAGGTATGTTTGGTGTTAGATATTTAAGTCACTTTTGTGATCTAATATAAAGGTTGTGAGAATAACGGGTAATTCGCGGATTTTATGGCAGTACTTTGGATAATATAGGACATATGTAGCGCTGCCAAAAAATTTAAAAAAAAACGTTGCAGTTAAAATAAAAGTCCCAGAAATGCATTTTTCGAGGGGGCAAAATTTGCTCCCCCGATTTTCCTTTCGCTCCCCCGATTTTCCTTTCGCTCCCCCGATAATCCTACCGCTCCCCCGATATTGGAAAAGAACCGAATTAAGCTGTTCGAAGAAACTTGAGGTGTGAGAGGTGTCGACGTAAAGTTTTGGTGGTGGCGAATTACTAGCCTTAAGGAGGTTTTTAAGGTTAAATGATTGGTTCATGTTTGCTTGAATATGTACCTCTTCTCTATCGGCGAATTGACCGCCAAGGTCGCCCTCAACCTTCTCCATTCTTAATCACGATAATCACACTCCACTTTAGCTCCCATCAACAATATGAGCGCACGTGTACACCCCAGCTCAATTCCATTTTCTTCTGAAAACCATTTATGAAATACACAAAAACAATACAATTAAAGGAAGAACACCACGTTTCACAGGGCAAAGGGGTTTTCACAAGTGACCAATAATTCCACAAATACGATATGGAATTAGACGCAGAGCGGAATAAAACTCGAGCCACAAACATAACAATCAATTAAAGACAAATAAAAAACTACTGAAATAGATTTTTACGTGCGGCACTTCAATCCCACCAATCTTTGTTCTGGGTGGGTTTTGGGCGGAAGTCGTTCCTTGAAGACTCAGCTAAAGCAAAAATTAAGAAAAGACAACTACGTTGAAACCTGGTGAAGGCTCATAGTGGCTTCCGGAATTTTGAATCCGATAATCGCGATGCGCATATTGCGTGATCCACCTCGGCTTCCACGTCCACGCGAATTTCCTTGTCCATAGCGACTAGCATCTTTCGAAATCTACAACATTCAAATGAATAGTCAAGAAAAGAGTCAGCAAACCGTCGAAAGGAACCCTTGATTAGCTTCAATCATCAGCTTGATAAGGTCAATGCCTCGTTGCCTAAAAACAGATACGACTAACTTCTACAGCAGAGTATTATCACACAAACCTCCAGCATCAAGTAGGTCCATCAAACAACAGAGCTTCTCCTTATCCTCGACCCCAACGACCTTCTGTATGATGTTCGCTGACGTTGAGCCCACGCGTCCGACAGCCAAGAATACGTAATTGGGCACCAAAAAATCTTGAGCCAGAATCTGAGAAAATATTATTAATGCTTATCGAAAAAAAGCTCACCTGAATTTCCTTCGGGAACATAGCAGAAAACATAGCAGTCACTCGATACCTCTTCTCTGGCATAGTTGAGAGTTCGACAACCTAAAAGCAAACACATCAATGAAATACATGATGTATTAAAACTCACTTGCCGAATTTGAGGCTCAAAGCCCATGTCTAGCATACGATCAGCTTCATCAATCACCAAATAGCGACAACCAGTAAGTCCAACATATCCTTGTTCCATCACATCAATAAGACGTCCAGGAGTGGCAATAAGAATGTGGCAACCAAGCTAAATAACAACAAATATAACGACTTTTTTTTTGCAAGTGTATTTTGAGTTCCTAAATCTTTACCCGAAGTTTGCTGATTTGTTGTTGATAATTTTCGCGACCACCGTAGAGAATTGCCAAAGTTATGGGTGTACGATAGCCAAACTTTCTGCACTCATTATAGATCTAAGATGAGAAGTTGTCAATTCCATGCATTAAATCTTTTACTTGAAGTGACAATTCACGAGTTGGCGAAAGGACAAGAGCACAGGGAAACTGTTTCTTCCGACCATTGCCTCAAGGAGCTTCGCGATAAACTGCTTCAGGTCCGTTCTAAACAAATACACATAATTATTTGTATGAAGCTATATATAAACCTGAAGAATGTGGTTGATCAATGGAACTAGAAAGGCAGCAGTCTTCCCGGATCCAGTTTGCGCGCAAGACATCAGGTCTCGATTATCCATTAATGCCGGAATGCTGTACTTCTGCACGGGTGTCGAACGCCCATAACCCGACAATTTGATATTTTCATTGACCCATTGGTGCAACTTCAGCTCAGAGAACTAAGATGCGCGATCACATTTGAAATACAAAAATAATATACCAAAGTCGCAGGTTGTGGCACATTTTCACCAGTTGCTTCAACGGGAATTTCATCATAATTGTTGAAATTAATCCCCGAGTTCATTCCTAAGAAGAGCTCCTGTTCCGAGCTTTCATCTAAACTAGTAATAAATTATTTTTGTACATTCAACGTCTAACATTCAAATCTAGTACCTCTTGGAAGCTGCTGGCTCCAGCAGGCAGGCTTTGAATGAAATATTGTGCATTCCTCTTCCTTGGTGCCCTCCGTGGCGGCGACCGCTGTTGCCTCCACTTTCACAACGTTCACGTTGTCCCTCATCACCCTTTTGAACTTCATCTCGTTTCCATGGAGGCACATACTTTCCTAAGGTTAGCTAATTAGTAAAGTTAAGCATAAATCTCCTAAAATGTACGTTTTTAATCGTACATCGAAAAAACTAGCAGCATTTGCCTATTATACCGAAATAAAAACTCACCATTAGCACCGCTGTTGCTTGCGTCTGAGTTTTCAACATTTTCACTCATCTCTGCAAAATGAAAATCTTAAGAAAGTTGCAGAGAAGAAAACACTTACATTACAAAGACAGAAAGTTGCTGTTGGAGTAGTCCCCACTAAAAGTCAACGAGTTCCAGATGCGAAGTTGACCCAGAGCGATCCAAATGGTCCATCGTGTGCATAATGTGAAACTCCTCATAACTGTAACAAGACAGATTCAAAATATCAGCAGGTTAAAAGAATAAACGTCGCAATAGCGTTTTGCTCGTGATTGGGTAATGAGACAAAACGATTTATTCCAATAAAAATGACAAACTCCTAGACAAGAACAATCAAAATTTTACAAACAAACAACAGCAAGAAAGATATTTACGAGAATGTACAATGGAAATACTTATTCAATCCTTTGTTTGCGTGAGTGAAAAGTTTTCAAATGCTGGCAATAGATCGCGTAATTCCCCTAGAAATGCCCCAGAAACCGAGGTTCGTTGTGTACGATAACCACTTGTAGACGAGCAGGGAATTGATGACATGATGAAATGATCCCTTAGTGCTGCTGTAAACTGACACCCCTAAAAACAAACAAATACAAACCATTAAATAAATTTAAACTTGCCTGCATCTGTTCGTCCTTTTGCGCGGTGATTCAACTCGTCGTTTTGAGCGGCATTGCTCACAACTAAACATCAAAGTTTTAATAAACAGTGAACAATAGATCCCAATGCAAAGATGAATGCTTACTTTCGCCATGCTCGATAAATCTTGAATGGCTCCCGTTGTTGACATTGATCAAAGATTACAGAAGCGGTGTCCCAACTCAGATCCCGTACTTCAAACAGCGCTTTCAAATTCACAACCTAAATATCACAACTTTAATTCTACTGTTTTATAACCTTCAAGGCCCCGTTTATTGGGCTTTAACTAGAATTGATTATCGAGCTCTCGATAAGAGTAGTATACACATATATGCCGCCTCTGGCCACCCATATACCCAAAAATCCCGCACTCAATTTTTACCCCCTTTTTTGCTATTTTTAACTCTAAAATACGCAAAAAGTCTAAAAAAAGTTATAAAATATTCATTTTTCATCGCCTACGCATAGCATTTTTCATACGCCAAATTTCTCGCTCACCGAAATCCCATTCCATTATAAATCACAAAAAAGCTAATTTTTCCAGCAAATTTACAGTCAATATGTGGTTAGGTTCCTATTTACGTGCGGTTTAAAGGGGCTGAGGGAAAGGGAAAGCGCTTTAGAAAGCGCCGCGGGGCGGCGAGAAGACCCCCTGTTCCGAGCTTTCATCTAAACTAGTAATAAATTATTTTTGTACATTTAACGTCTAACATTCAAATCTAGTCCTCTTCAATTCAAATTCAAATTCAAATCTTCAAGGAACATCGTTCCTTGTAGACTCAGCTAAAGCAAAAATTAAGAAAAGACAACTACGTTGAAACCTGGTGAAGGCTCATAGTGGCTTCCGGAATTTTGAATCCGATAATCGCAATGAGGCATATTGCGTGATCTACCTCGGCTTCCACGTCCACGCGAATTTGCTTGTCCATAGCGACTAGCATCTTTCGAAATCTACAACATTCAAATGAATAGTCAAGAAAAGAGTCAGCAAACCGTCGAAAGGAACTCTATGACGCCTCTGGCACACCCATATACCCAAAAATCCCTCACTCAATTTTTACCCGCTTTTTAGCTATTTTTAATTCTAAAATACGCAAAAAGCCTAAAAAATGTTATAAAAGACTAATTTTTTCAGCAAATTTGCAGTCAATATGTAGTTAGGTTCCTATTTACATGCGACTTAAAGGGACTGAGGGAAAGGGAAAGCGCTTTAGAAAGCGCCGCGGGGCGCTTTCTAAAGCGTGGATGTCTTACCGTATCCCGCACAAATTCCCCATTTGCCATTCTTTTCATTTTCCTCCATTTTGTGGTGGAGTCGTGTGGTGTTGGGCGACTTTTTATTTCGACTCGCCCATAAGTTACCTTCCCCCTCCGTAAAATCTAGAATGTTTTTGTAGCGCGTTTTGAAAGTACTCGCTTGCCCTCCCTTCTTTTTATATAATTTGCCCATAGTTTGTTGTTTAGATTTCTAAAATGGTTTTTTTTAGATGGAAATCAAACTGTATGTCCATCTGCGAGATGACACGGGTGATGTTGGAGGCTTCAAGACTTTTACTTTTGGTGCCACGGTTCGCTTTTAATTTATTTAATCTTTAAACGGATTTATTTAGTCGACAGTAGACGATTTGATGGGACAAATCCGTGATGTCTTTCATATCCCTTTGCAACATCAAGAAGTTTACCTCGTTCGCGCTGGAACTGAAACTAAAAATGAAACACTGGAACAACTCAAAAGTGGTACTCTGCAAGAAGTAAAAGTGACGAATAAAAGCAATATTTATGTGGTAAGTTGAATCTTTTGTTTGACATTCCCTAGACTAGATTTTCGATTAAGACTTGAAAATTACATGTTAAAGTGTGAATTTTTTCGTTTCAGAAGCACGGAGATCTTCCGTGGGGTCCGCTGTATAAAAAATGTGTTGAGATTGCAATGAAGTCGTCGGGCCGTGAACGAATGTTAAATGCCCAAGAGGCCGTCAAGCTCCACATGCGATTGATGAAAAGTGACTTTTTCGATGTCTACAGCAGCTTCAACTCTTTTCGCATGGAAAATCATCATGAGGTGACCTATTGGGCTGACGGAAACTTGATTTTGATGAAAAAAGCCGCTAAAAGCCATTTTCGTGCCCAACACTACAAACTCAAGGACGCCAAGGACGAATCTGACTTCATTTGTCGCTTTGAATCTCGACCGACGGATCTGGGAGGCACTCGCAAAAACACCCTTGCTTTTGTCCGGCTTCATGGAGAGATGGAAGAGACCAAGTACAATGTGAAGTAAGATTTCTCTAATTTCGAGCAATTTAATTATCACAATTTGTTTAGATGCCATCACTTTGGATCTCGAGCATGGAGCAATTCTGGAAAAGGGCAACCTCCGGACATAAAAAGAATTGTACTGCTACAAGCTGCTCGAATTGATCGACGTAGGACCGCATTCTCAATTCATCCTTCCAAAAAAAAGTCGTTGACAGCAAGACTTCCATGTAATAATCTTTACCTTTTTTCTCTTATTTACGTATAAATTTTAGGTACATCGCAACAGAATGGAATGACGATTTTGTTCCCATTTCCAGCATCAAAGAAGAAAAAGATGTTAGCGTGGAAGTCCTTGTGCAACTTCTCTTGCTTGGCGCGTTTCTCTTTATCGATGATTTACATCCTGACAATTGCGGTCAGTTGATTTTTAAAATTTAGATTTGAATGGATTAGGAAAAGAATAGTATTTTTTATTTAGGTCAGTGGAAAGACACCAAGGACGCGGCAATCGTTGATTTTATGCCCAAAGCGTACGCTACTTACAGAAATGTTAAGAGAGTCCTTCTCAACAACGTATTGGGAAGCTATTCATCGATGTATTGGGAAGCAGTTCACATCGATGCATTGGAAAAATGCGATGAAAAAACGCGTTTGGAGATGGCAAAGAAGTATTTGAAGAAATGGGATCTGCTGTCCAAGATCGACATGGCCAATGAACAAATGAAGCCCGAGAAAGATCGAATGAAGGAGAAAGGACTTGACTTCAAAGGCTTCAACAGTCCTACCGAAGAGCTTGATCGATACATAATCGCTATCAAGGAAAACTTGGAAAAACTAGCTGAAATGTTGAATGCTGGAGAGTAATTTTTGTTTGAAAATTTATTTATGAATAAACAAATTTTTAATTAGTTGAATTTATGTATGTTTTAATGTGAAAAAAGTTCCTACTTTGGTCTTAAATTAAAGGATGTTAGAATTGTCCTAGGATATAGCCCTTAAAGTTATTGCTAAAATTGTAGCTTTTTTCTCAAACAGAACTCTGAATTTCAAGCAAATGGTCAATCCAGGAGGTGGAGGTTTTGGGCTGTGCCAGGCCTGGTGGGGTATGGCAGTTTTGAAAATTGTCCTATATGCTTTGTGGTTAATATACAGTAATTAATCTATACAAATTCATTTTAGCAACCGTTGGAGAAGCACTGACGATGAACCTCAAGCTGACGTATGAAGCCAGCAGCTTCCAAGAGGTACTAGATTTGAATGTTAGACGTTGAATGTACAAAAATAATTTATTACTAGTTTAGATGAAAGCTCGGAACAGGAGCTCTTCTTAGGAATGAACTCGGGGATTAATTTCAACAATTATGATGAAATTCCCGTTGAAGCAACTGGTGAAAATGTGCCACAACCTGCGACTTTGGTATATTATTTTTGTATTTCAAATGTGATCGCGCATCTTAGTTCTCTGAGCTGAAGTTGCACCAATGGGTCAATGAAAATATCAAATTGTCGGGTTATGGGCGTTCGACACCCGTGCAGAAGTACAGCATTCCGGCATTAATGGATAATCGAGACCTGATGTCTTGCGCGCAAACTGGATCCGGGAAGACTGCTGCCTTTCTAGTTCCATTGATCAACCACATTCTTCAGGTTTATATATAGCTTCATACAAATAATTATGTGTATTTGTTTAGAACGGACCTGAAGCAGTTTATCGCGAAGCTCCTTGAGGCAATGGTCGGAAGAAACAGTTTCCCTGTGCTCTTGTCCTTTCGCCAACTCGTGAATTGTCACTTCAAGTAAAAGATTTAATGCATGGAATTGACAACTTCTCATCTTAGATCTATAATGAGTGCAGAAAGTTTGGCTATCGTACACCCATAACTTTGGCAATTCTCTACGGTGGTCGCGAAAATTATCAACAACAAATCAGCAAACTTCGGGTAAAGATTTAGGAACTCAAAATACACTTGCAAAAAAAAGTCGTTATATTTGTTGTTATTTAGCTTGGTTGCCACATTCTTATTGCCACTCCTGGACGTCTTATTGATGTGATGGAACAAGGATATGTTGGACTTACTGGTTGTCGCTATTTGGTGATTGATGAAGCTGATCGTATGCTAGACATGGGCTTTGAGCCTCAAATTCGGCAAGTGAGTTTTAATACATCATGTATTTCATTGATGTGTTTGCTTTTAGGTTGTCGAACTCTCAACTATGCCAGAGAAGAGGTATCGAGTGACTGCTATGTTTTCTGCTATGTTCCCGAAGGAAATTCAGGTGAGCTTTTTTTCGATAAGCATTAATAATATTTTCTCAGATTCTGGCTCAAGATTTTTTGGTGCCCAATTACGTATTCTTGGCTGTCGGACGCGTGGGCTCAACGTCAGCGAACATCATACAGAAGGTCGTTGGGGTCGAGGATAAGGAGAAGCTCTGTTGTTTGATGGACCTACTTGATGCTGGAGGTTTGTGTGATAATACTCTGCTGTAGAAGTTAGTCGTATCTGTTTTTAGGCAACGAGGCATTGACCTTATCAAGCTGATGATTGAAGCTAATCAAGGGTTCCTTTCGACGGTTTGCTGACTCTTTTCTTGACTATTCATTTGAATGTTGTAGATTTCGAAAGATGCTAGTCGCTATGGACAAGGAAATTCGCGTGGACGTGGAAGCCGAGGTGGATCACGCAATATGCGCATCGCGATTATCGGATTCAAAATTCCGAGGATTCAAAATTTTAGGCAACGAGGCATTGACGGTAGTGTTCGTGGAAACAAAGCGTGGTGCTTCAGAGCTTCAAAATTATCTGGACCGTAAGAACTATGGTGTGGTGGCTATTCATGGAGATGGTCTCGTGGTCTTGACATCCCAAGTGTGAAACACGTAATTAATTACGACTTGCCCAACGATATTGATGAATATGTGCATCGTTAGTTTACAGTGTATTGAGCTATTTAAAGTGCATTTTAGGTATTGGACGTGCTATGCTGGCAATATTGGATTGACGACTACTTTCTTCAACGACAAGAACACGCGGCTGGCTAACGACCTTATCAAGCTGATGATTGAAGCTAATCAAGAGATTCCAGAGTTCCTTTCGACGGTTTGCTGACTCTTTTCTTGACTATTCATTTGAATGTTGTAGATTTCGAAAGATGCTAGTCGCTATGGACAAGCAAATTCGCGTGGACGTGGAAGCCGAGGTAGATCACGCAATATGCCTCATTGCGATTATCGGATTCAAAATTCACCAGGTTTCAACATAGTTGTCCATTCTTAATATTTGCTTTAGCTGAGTCTTCAAGGAACGGCTTCCGCCCAAAACCCACCCAGAACAAAGATTGGTGGGATTGAAGTGCCTCACGTAAAAATCTATTTCAATAGTTTTTTATTTGTCTTTAATTGATTTTTGAGTTTGTTTGATTGTTATGTTTGTGGCTCGAGTTTTATTCCGCTCTGCGTCCAATTCCATATCGTGTTTGTGGAATTATTGGTCACTTGTGAAAACCCCTTTGCCCTGTGAAATGTGGTGTTCTTCCTTTAATTGTATTGTTTTTGTGTATTTCATAAATGGTTTTCAGAAGAAAATGGAATTGAGCTGGGGTGTACACGTGCGCTCATATTGTTGATAGGAGCTAAAGTGGAATGTGATTATCGTCATTAAGAATGGAGAAGGTTGAGATGTTTGAGAAGCGACCTTGGCGGAGATGAGGTATATATTCAATTCGCCGATGGAGAAGAGGTACATATTCAAGCAAACATGAACCAATCATTTAACCTTAAAAACCTCCTTAATGCGAGTGATTCGCCACCACCAAAACTTTACGTCGACACCTCTCACACCTCAAGTTTCTTCGAACAGCGTAATTCATTGAGAAGGTCTTTTAAAATTCGATTCTGATTCAACAAAGTTTTAGTGACCGTTTATTATGTGACGTTTCACTGGTACCAGTGAAACGAGTCTCGCTTGACAGACCTGAAACTCTTTCCAACTTTTGTAAAGGCTCGCCAATTTATGCACACAAGTAAGACTTTTAGTCAGCACTCCAACTGCAATTTTAGGGTTATTCTATCTTCTACATCTCCCTATTTTTGTGCCATCTTTGGAACTTCCAATATGATTGAATCGAAAGCTAGCACTGTAGAATTACATGATATGGATGAAGAGGTACGCAAGTTAACACAAGTTGTAAATGTACACTACGTGTTGATAGCTTTGAATTTCATTACTTTTTATTGGTCAGAACTTGCCTCGATGAAAACGCGTCGATCGTCGGTTGGCGTGACGTCTGTTGGCTCTAGTGTTTACGCGGTTGGCGGATACGATGGTCACAGTAGACATTGTTTGAATACGGTATGTCTTCTTAAAACTTTCAAAAATAACCAATTCTTTTAGGTAGAAGTTTTTGATCTGCGAGCAAATCGTTGGCGTGCTGGGAAACCATTACGCGAGGCAAGTTTTCATTTACAGCTTTTCTTAAAATTGCATTAGGTTCGATCTGGAGCTGCAGTATGTTCTTTTTTAATGGTTCAATGGTTGCTGCGGGTGGTCACGAGGGAGCAACTATGAGAGATACCGTTGAGGTTTGTAACATTTTCGTATGAAATTACTCAGAAAAAAATAGATCTATAATCCTGGGGTAGATGATGATTGGGCATTGATTCCAAACATGAGCGCGCCAAGACGAAATGTGGGTCTACTTTTTGTGAATAGGTACTCAAGCTTTTGAGTAAACATAATAAATTTATTGCAGCTCTTTAATGGTTTTCGGTGGTGATGAGGGAGATTCTCATTTATTGGATTCGATTGAAACATTGACAATGGATATGGGTAGAGGACAACGGGCAGAGTTTGTCGGAAGATGGCAAGTAATAGAGGTACTTTGGATTTTCTTTAAAAATGAGCACTTTATTTAGTCAACACTTCCGCAACCTCGATCATACAGTGGATTAGTGCTTGTCGATAAGCCGTAGCTAAAATTTAGTTGTTATCTTTAAGCATTTGTTTCCATGGATTTCATGTTTCTGATTTTTTTTTCTGATCTGGTCCTTCAGTTTTTATTTTTGTTATAACCTTGTTGGCTGAAATAAAAAAATTCTTTTCTTTTACTGGTACGTAACGCGTTTGAACACCTTTGAGATACTCTTGGGTGTAAAACCACACAGCTCGATTAAACGCACATTTTAAGCTTTTCCAAGTTGATGAAAACTTCCTATAAGCTTAAATGGACGCGGTTTTTGATCCAGGAAAAGTAAAGTTTAAAATTTCGGAAACTAGCATTGCTTTTACGTTAAACATGAAGTTGAAGAAACTCGCGGAGAGCGCCGTCAATGCATTCCGGCAATCGAAGTAACTATTCTGAAAAAAAAAATGATAACTGTTTCAATGTAGCCCCTACAATAGAGGTACTCGAGCACATGGCCATGGTTGAACATATGAACGAAGATACTTCATTTGTGATGGCGAGGTTTAAAACTTTCAATACAATAAAATGTTGTTGGGAAAGATTTTTTCAATTTATTTTTAATCTTTTATCAATCGTTTATTTAATCTTTTTCACTTGTTGATCGTCGCGAATTAGGTAGATAATAGACCAAATATTGTGTAGAAGCAAATAGAAAATGATTGGTTTTGCGTGTGAGATGCAGTTTAAGCAATATTTATGCTAATTTGTTACCAATTCAAATTTGCTCAGTGAAAATCTCCTGGTACTGTACAATCTCATAGATGAAAAGAGGTCAGCAAGAAAAAAAAATGATTACCCAAAGATAAAACGCCAAGAAATCATAGTTTGAACATGAAGTATCCCGAGAAATTAATGCAAGTGTACTAGAGAGCTATAAATATTCAAAGAATCGATACAAGTTGTAAAAATCGATCAATTAGCAGCCGCTCATGCCTCCAACTCGGCCATAGTGTCCTGTTTTTGGACTTTTCCCTTTGAACGAGTGATAGGCTCGGAAGGGACGGTGGGAATAGCGGAAAGGGTGTCCATTTCTTGATCAGATTGTCGAGAAGGAAGAGATGGAGCTTGTTTGGCTTCCTAAATGGTAACAATTGTGATTAATTGTGAAGATGGTAACTATAGGTCTACTATTGTGTAAAATCCAGTCCATTTTCTCACTACACTATGCCAAACTGAAAAGTATTCAGGCTTTAATTACTGCTGAACTAAATGACATGTCTTGTATGCTTGTTCCTTATTGCAGTTCGTTTTATTAGCCTTTTGTTTTGTTCTTTTTATTCAACGAGCTTTGCTTGTGTTCTTTTTTGTCGATTATCGTCGGCGGCCAATTTTTTGGCCAAGTTGCAGCCCAATTTTAGATAGGTTTTTGTTAACAACTTTTGATAAAACAAATAGTTTCTGAAAGCTGACGTTCTAAGCTATCTAAATCTTATTAAAGTTTAAGCTGCTTAAAAATGAGCTGCAAGTTGGCCAAAAAATTGGCCCTCGCCATTAACCGTAAAGGTTCGTCCACTGAAACGGCGTTTTTCCATTCCTTTATGCTAATTATAGTGAATAAAGTGATATATACTAATGTTTCCTCATTTTTTCTCTGTTAAATACACAATTCGTACATAACCTAAGAAATTTTCTCAAAAGAGTTTACCAGTGGTTCTTTGATCGCTTCTTTGAAACACTGTCTTTGGTTATTTTCGCGGATTTCTCTGTTTCTTTTTGTCTCCACTCCTGTGTGATCTTTTGCATAAAGGCAGCGTTTTTAAAAGGCACCTAAGAAATGGAGGGCAACTCAATTTTTTCAAACGCAATTTGATTTAATTGGTTCTTGATAGCCGGGAAAGTGTTATTTAGCGAAAAAATTCTAGATAGAATCGACCGAATGATAGTTAAAAATGATCTGCGTTTTTATTTTTATGAAGTCATCAAAAAGAAGGTAAAAGTTGGAGATTTTTCTAGTAATTTTTGGAATTTAGAACATCCTCATTCTTGTTGGAGATGATGTCGACGCTCTTTGTGCATCTTTAATTCTCACTGTAAGTATTTAACTCAATATGTGGTTTGATATGTATGTTTAGGGTTTGCTTCGATGTGACGATGCCGCTTTTTCGGTGGTTCCCGTTGCAACATGGATAGATGTCAAAAAAGCAATAGCTGAACAGGAGCAAAGTAAATTTTTAAAATTTTACTGAGTTTCAAGTTTTTAGGCCAAGTTATCGTTATGTTAAATTGTGGAGGAAATCGCACGCTATCCGAATTAGAGGTAACTTTTTCATCATCATTTTTACTATTGAACATATGTAGATTCCGGAAGCTTTACCCGTTTTTATCTGCGATAATAGGCGTCCCTTTGATCTCGATAACGTTTATGATGCCGAGCAAGTTCGGATAATCGTTGATCCAAAGGAAATTGAAGAATTGGGGTTTTTTTGAAACTTGGAATCTATTATGCAAATGTATAGGGTACCGCCAATTGAAGATGTGTTTAAAGAAGAAACTTCTTCCGACGAGGATGAGGACGAAGATGCCGAAAGCTATGGTCGGTAAGATTGGATGTTTAATTGAGTTACTACAGGGTGGTCCAAAATTATAGCAACTCGACATTTTCTGACTAACTCGACAACGCAGTCATCCATTTTTGGATGTTTTTAAATTGAAATTAACATAATTTCCTATGACAGAAACTTGCTTTTGGTTGGAAACGTTTTTGTTAATTTTATACGACGCTTTAAAGTTGAGATGCACTGACCGCCCGGCGACTCTGCCATTTTCGCTAGTTTTCCAAGTTCCTTTGTGCGATTATAGGTTTCCTTTTTAAGATGAACAAAGTGAACAAGTTTTTTTTTTCATTCATTTAATTTATTTCCAATGAAAATCAAGCAAAACCCGGACTGCTGATCATGCTTGAATCCAATTTTAAGAGTACGTCAAAACGCTGTTTTTCAGCTGAGTTTGCATCAGTCGTATTTTTTTTTGCAATAAAGCACACTTTTTTTCAAAATTTTGACAATCTTTTACAAAAGAAACATGTAAAACTGTTCTAAGAGCTTATAAAGATAGAAAGGAATTAGCTTTGCCGAAATTTTGCAAGAGAAACGATCAGTTCTTGTCACAAACGCTGGGTCGCCAGACGATCACGGTGATTCAGGTTTGAGCTTCTATAAAAAGATAACAACAACGTTTTTAGCCGAAACCAAAGTTTCTGTTGTTGTAGATAGTGTCAGTTTAATGTTTAAAAAACATCCTAAGAGAAAAAAAACGGCGGACTGTCGAGTTACATCAAGAAAAGCCGAGTTGCTATAATTTTTGGACCACCCTGTATATATATTTAACTGAGTTTAATTGAGTTTTTCAGCAATAACTATGCAACGTCGAGCTTTGAAACGAGAGGAAAAGCGAGCTTGGGAGCACCGAAAAGCTCAAGCACTATGGAGATACTACTCTAACACATGGGTCTCACTACCGGTAATCTAAAAATATGGAAGATTAATTGTTGGATTTAGACATCAATACGAATACTTGAGCTAGCATTCTCCCTAAATAGAGCCACTCCGGAGTTCATGTGGTTAGCCTCTGTTGGATTAAACAGCCTTTACGTGGATAATTTGGTGAGTTTTAAAACATTAGGTATATTAGCTTTTAAAAATGTTTGTAGATAAACTTGCAAGTCTACTCGGAAGTTTGTGTTGGAAGAATTCGACAGTTTATTCACAAATTTGCGCCAAAAGCCACTCCAAGATCAGATGATTTGTTCAGAATCAGTTTTGACAAAGAGTTTGTTTGTTTATTTTAATACATCCTGCAAATAATTATTTTAGACTCACCCTTGCTGTTTACACAAGTTGGTCTCTATATTCGGCGATGCGTGTGAATCAGTTCTTCGCTTGTAAAACAACAAACTGGAGCCAAACTGGCGAAGACAATATGAAAAAACTCTACGCTCGCTTGGGGTATTTACATGTAAATATTTCTTTAAAAAAATATTTACTTTAGTATTACTCTAGCCGAAGCTCGGCAAGTATTTTCTTCCCTTTCTACTGAGCGTAAAAAAGAAATAGCAATGATTTTGAATTTCGAAACGAAGGAACAGTGAGTTTTCTTTTATTATACAAATGCTAAACTGTTTTAGTTTTCACACTTTTACCGCGCATATTGGTTATTCCGCCCGTGTCACTGCTGCCGATACTGCACGGATAGTTGCGCTAAAGTACGCTTAAATATTTTTCACAAATAATCCTTATTTAGACTTGAAGCACAAAGACCCGGATCTCACCTTGTGGATAGATTCAGTGCAGCAACAGGAATTTTGAAAGGTCTTTAGATATACAATTTATACTTTTAGCTCGGTATAAACTTGAACGAGATTTGTTTAGATATGATGTCACCTGGGAAAGAAATTGTGCTGCAAAAGAATATTGAGGCATACAAGGTTTGTAAATTGTGATCATGGCATACAAGGTTTGTAAATTGTGATTATTTATGCTTCTAGTTGGCACTCGAACTTGTTTATCAGTATGTGGCCACGGCGCTGAACCAATCTGAAATTATAAGCATGGGACAGTATTATCTCTACGCGTGTAGCAAGTTTGTAAACGTTTACAACTCAAAGTTTACCTTTATTGATAGGGTGGTTGATGAGGGCCTAATGGAGTCGAGACATTTTCTGCTGCTATTTCAAAATTTCGTTTTGGAAGCTTTCGCATCATCTCGTGTAAGTTTATTTTAAAAATATTTATACAAATCACATGGTAGAAGAAAAGAAGAGCAAAACCCTTGATCGTCGCTTTCCCGTTAGCGGGAAACAAAGAAGGTTGGCATATCATTTCGGGAGTCATGCCGCTTGGTACTGCATATCACGATAATTATTTAAAAAGGTAAGATTTCATTCATTTCAAATTCTAGTATACTTTGTTTTTTTAGCGTCATCGGTGGTGCTTTCGAGAAGTGCGAAAGCAGCAATCTACGAATGCTTCGAGAACGATTCAGCCCTGACAGTGAGTTTTTAATTTTAAACATAATAAAAAAGTACATTTTTAGTCATTCTACTAAAATCCGAAGATCGAGGACGGTTCTTTGAAGTATTGCAAACGGTTTTTGAATGAATATCTCTAGTTATTTGTGATAAACTTCTTTTAATTTGATCTCCCGCTTGTTTCATTCGAACTTTTCAATTTGTGATTTAAGTTTATCTTGTATCGAATTTTCACAAAATGAATAAAGTGTATGGATCTTTCAATATCAGGCATTGAAACAGAATAGACCTTTCTCCGACTTTTTGTCAAAAACAAAGTTCTGTCAGTGTTGGTGTTGTTTTACGTCGTTGACTTCTCAAATTAACGATATTTTTTATTTTCACATGTTTACAATGTTTCTAATAAGAAATCACAGAGCGAATAAATACAAAAAACTGGATTGAATAGCAAAAAAATGCAAAAGTTTAGAGGATGTGTTGGAAGAAAGTTCACATCTCACAATTTGTATACAAAAGAATGAGGAAAATTTTGAGAATCGCTGAAAAGGACACTGTTTTGGAGCGAGCTGTGTAAAATGAGAAAGGTAGGTAATCAAAAGAAAAACATAGAGAAAATGAAGCTCTTCGGGAGACTCTGTGCGAATAGAAAACGACAAAAAGAAGAGAGAATTTGCTTGCAAAAAAGAAACAACTTGGTCCGAATCGAAAGACTGAGGATAAAATGGGTGTGAAAATTGCAAAATATGTATATATGGGCTTCAAAATAGTTGACGACAAAGAAAATCCATAAATACCCGTAGAAAAGCGGCGATTTTGGTCTCTCTCGCTACGAGAACTTTCTTTTAAGGGAGATTTGGCATGGGAAAATCGAGAGGAATTGAGGTATTTTTGTTGAAAAGGCAAGGATTGATGGAAGATGATAAAAAGTATTGGGAAATATTGGTTAAAGTATCAGTCAGAGATCCTTGGGGGAAACTCTGGATCTATAGAAAGGAGTGAGAAGGAGAATATTCTATATTCTACCGCAGCCCAGGTCTATTTTCTCATTCGGGAGATCAATCAGACTCGGCAGCTTCATCATCGTCGTCATCCGAATAATTATACGCGCCATCTCTTCTCACCAACGGTGACCCTTCATCCCCCGCTCGTCTTGACCGGAGTCCCGTTGATGAGTGAAATGGTGGATGAGAGCGATTATTGCCCACTCCAACATTACCGAATGAACCACCGCCTCGCGGAGCCGCGCCCGAAGAACCTGAATAGACACCGTAAGTACTGCACCCCACCCCCATAATGACGGTGCGCAGCGTTGCGTAGTCTAGCTTTAAACACGTTTTTCTCGACATTCGTTTAAACTACAATGTGCACTTAGGTATCAAAAAATAGCTTAAATTCAGAGCTATTTTTTGATACAAAAGACGCATTTTTTGAAAGTACAGGCGCTTTGAAAAAATGAATTACTAACGGGATTGTTCTAGGTTCTAGATTTAAAACGCTTTTTTTGCAGCTACAATAAAATCAATGAACAACTATTTTCACTCACTGCTAGACATCTCTCGAGCTGTGTAATACAAGACTTCTAATCCTTATCCATATTTTCTTTGATTCTCTCATTTCTTACCTGAATTTGTGCTAGCTGATGGGGCTCGATGCTGCAAAAGAGAATGAGCCGGGCTATTCATCGTCCATGCTTCCAATCTTGGGCGAATCTCGGCAAAAGTCGGGCGACGATCCGGGTTTTCCGTCCAACATTCAACCATTAGACTGAAAAGTTTGCTATCAAGTACAGTAATCCTTTTTTTGCTTACCTATAAATGTTTGGTGGACACATGGGAGGACATTCGAGGAGTTGTCGAGTGCTGATCGCTCCAATCACTTGTTGATCCGAAAGGCCTTCATATGGGGTACGACCGTAGCTGAAAACTTTTCATTGTTGACTCGAAGAAGTGAACTCGAGATCCGTTAGCTTGCCTTGTATTTTCGCTTCTCCTACCTGAACATTTCCCATAGTGTGACTCCGAATGCCCAAACATCTGACGGTTCTCCATACCGTTGCCCCTCCAACGCCTCTCTTGACATCCACCGAATGGGCAAACGACCTCGGTGCATCATCTAGAAAATGAAGCATATAGATTTGAATGAGTTTCTATTAGGTTGGAAAAAAGTTTGCACGATGATTTCTCAAAAACGCCATGAATTCGTGAAAGTTTTGTCATTTTTAGATTTCTCTCTAAAAGTTTCCTAGTTGATTTTATAGCCAAAAGATAGCCAATCTTTTACAGAATTTAAATCTTATTACAGTTTAGAACTGTTCAACAATTTTTTTGAATACTCTTAATCGTTTGAGTTCTAAGTTTGACAGATTTTCTTCTACTGATAATAATAACTAATAATAACTGGTGCGAGCTCACGCAAATTGTGATAACTCAAAATTTAAAGAAGTTATTTAAAAAAAAGGTAATACGATTTGAATTCTATATTTTGACTATAAACACTTATGAAATCAGCAATCAGAGAGAATTCCATTAAAGAGAATTAAAAGGACAATTTAAAAAGGAAATTTCGCTGTAGAACTGTAGAGCAAAATGCTTTTGAATTGGTGGACAAAGAAATTTTAGTTCAAACCCGTTCAAATCCGTGCAAAGACCTAGTACAATCATTTTCCTACTCACCGGATAATAATCCCCCTCATACGCGGATCTCATCATCCCGAATGTCATCACTTTGATCACTCGATTCTCACCAACTAAACAATTCCTTGCCGCTAAATCTCGATGAATGAAACGATGGGAGATCAGGTATTCCATTCCATGAGCAATCTGTAAAAAAATTTTTCATTTCTAAGCTCTCGATTTCGGCACCTGTGTGGCGATCCGGATAAACTCGTCATGATCGGCTCTTTTCTCAGCCTCACTTCCACTCGATTTCACCGAGATTAAATCATGCACATTTCCATAGATCTATAGGGATATTTGAAGTTGACGTTAAAGCTATTCATACCATATATTCGAATACAGCCGACAATCGTCCAGCATCAAGATAGGAGACGCCGAGAAGGCGAACCACGTGCAAGTGATCGAACGCGGCCACACGGCGAACCTGAGCGGGTTGGATTGTTTTTTTAAATGAATATGAATACTTTTAAGTTAGATTCTTTATTACTTTTTTTACGACTTTTCCTTTTCTTACCTCATCCTCTAATTGTTTTATCTCTTGAATCGGTGCATCGGGCCTTGTCGTTTTCACGGCAACAGTCAGTGGTTCGTGTGAGACATTTGTGTGCCATTGAGCCGCGAAAACAATCCCAAATTGGCCTATGCCGATTTGATCTCCAACAGCCAGCTAAAACAGAAATATGTATAGGTTTTGATTGAGCACTTCTAAACTATCCTTTCTGGCAGTTACTCATTACTCAGAGGTGAACTTATATTTATGAAGAGGAATGTAGTTGCTGCAATAGGCACAAATGACGTTTACTTTGCCAGAAAGGATGTGTTTCTATTTTCAAGACAAAAAAAAGAGTCTTAAAGAACAGATCTCCTACTAACATCTCTTGCCGGAATCTCCAAAATGTGATAGGGTTCATCGTGATGAGGCATCGTTCGATAGGAGTCCGCGTAAGATGGAGGACCAGTGCCTGAAAAAAATTTCTATCATTTCTACATATTTCTAGATTATAATTAGTGAATTAGAGATTATAATTCGAAATCAATTGCAGAGTATTAGTCAGACATCAGCCAGACGAGAACTTTATCGATTTTTAAACCTAAACAAAAATAGCGAAAATCAAAGTTGGCCTATACCTATCGAGTGATCGGTTACAAACCATAAAAACAAATTTTTCTTGTAGTTTCTCGTGTTTTCGGTTATTTATTGATTTAAACAAATTTAAACAAAGACAAAAACAAAACAAACAAATCTTTTCCTATCACTTACCCATATTATTATTATGTTGTTGTGGCAAAAGTGCGGCCATTTCCATTGGTGCCGTTCTCCCAAGAATCGGTGTCGACGTGCCATTCATTTGCAACTTTCGACAATAGCCCGAATTCGTGCCACTAAAGGAAAATAATATAAAATATTGCAATTTAAAGTTTAAAGCAACTTTTTACGAACCTTGCCACAATCGACGTGGGAGCACTCGTCACAGAGAAATGAGGAACCGGCTGTTGACCGCGTTGTTTCGAGGATTTCTTTTATTCTAAAAAGCTTCAATAATAAATTTAATAGTTGATAACAAACCTTGCAACAACAAGCACAACAAATGATGAAAAGAAGAAGAGCGAGAGCGACAAAGCCGCCAGCAAGGAGACCTAGTTGGAGATTCGCGGGAAGAGACCACCACATTTCCGAGAGATTTGAGGGATTTGTCTAAAGAGTCGTGCTGAATCATAGCCTGTTTAGCTTACAAAGTGAATAGCTTAAATTTTTCTTTTAAAACTTCTAGCCTAGATCTTAAACTCATTGACGATCAGTGAAAAGCGACCTTTGACATTATTTGACTGCTAAGCACTTTATAAAGAGTATAAAATTTACCGTAGTACTAATTATTTTATAAAATCTTGTATAGTCTAATCCTTCAACTCACTCCATTCGATCTTGGCCCATCGATACGGTGCGTTTGATCGATCGAACACTGCGAAATCTCACAATACTCTTCACGGCCATGCGGACGACTAAACCATACCATTGAAATTTGTTTTTAGTTTTTAATTTTTAGTTTTTAGACTTTAGATTTTAGTTTTTAGATTTGTTCTTTTGTATTTCTTTTTACCTAAAACACCAAGGTTTTGTCCGTTTCCCGCCCGGATTTCGGCAATGATTTTTCGCGTTTTTCAGTTGTGGATAGTTGCGGACGGTGAAGTCACGAGACATGTGACTTTCAGTCCACGTCATGCATTGATGACCACTCTCCGTTGTGCTAACCGATCCCTCATAACTAAATTTTATCGTAAGTAAATTTCGGATATTTTTCTCGTACTTTTTCCCGTTATCCATGTAACAATGTGAAGAGGAGGCTGGTTGGCCTGGTGGAGGAGCCGGGGGGCCGATTGAGGTCTGAATAGGTCAGCAATTGTTTAAAGCAAGAAAATCCTAACTGTATATCTTAAATCGACATATATTTCTATGCTGTTTACCATTTTCGGCGAATCGATCACCGAGATACAATTGGATGTTTGAGTGGATAGGGGAAGCGAGGCACAAGATGGGAGAAGAGCTTTCGGCCCATCGCCTACCAATTCGTGCTGAGCCGCCATCGCGTACTCATTTGGGCAAATGTCCTTCTAAAATTGAGACTTAGAGTAGCTACAGTAGGCTTTATGTTTGCGACAATAAACGTAAACCTGTATTATTACGTTCGTCTTATTTTAACGAAGCTTGATTATGTTTTGTTTAGTAGTAAAAACCTAGTTTTTGGTTGAGCTTCAACATATCAACTTGATAATATTGTTTTTCTTGTTTTTCTGTTTTAGAAAGCTTTAATAGATTTCAGACTACATTATTTATAGAAAAGATGAACATTTGAAGATCTGAATCAGTTTCGAATGAAAACTCAAGTCTAAGTTCAGTTCTAATTCAGTTCTAAGTCTTCAAAAAGACTCAAATTCAATATAGTCTTTTTGAAGGCTTAGAACTGAATTAGAACTGAACTTAGACTTGAATTTTCATTCGAAACTGATTCAGATTAATATACTAAACAATCAAATGATTCAGGGAATCTTATAGAAAAGAGATGAAGAAAAGAAAAGAAAAGAAAAGAAAAAAAGCCATTCCAAGCCATCTCATTCTTCCGACTTCTCCGAACTCTTTGCTTGAAGATGTGAATGAGGAAATGAGGTGGAGAGGAAAATGAAGACATTGTACTCTTTTAAAGAGTACATTGTACATAAAAAGAAACTTCAAATTACTTATTACAAATTACAAATTACAAATCCAAATTTTCCTCACCTGTATCCTTTCGCAGTCATTTCGACAGATTCTCTGTGTTCGCGGCCCAACTTTCTCCTCGCAAACCTGGAAAATTGGCTTTCAACTCTATTTACTATAAATTAGATTTTAAAATTCCTATTTTCTAAACCAACTTTGTACATGTGATAGCAAGCGACCGCTTGCGAGTACTGTTTACATTCAGCGGACACGGCCGGCATCTGTCCAATGAATAGCATAGCCGCGCGAAGATTTCGATCTATAATAATTTGGATTTATTGTAATTTTTAACATAACAAGTGTTAACGACATAATTTTCAAACTCACCAATATCATACATATCTTCTCGATTCTCACTCGTGATCATCACATGGCGTCCGGCTAGAAAATTCCGGCAAGCATCACCCCGATACGCAATGCATTCTCCTGTCTTCATCTAGAAATTTTACACTTGATTTACTGTGATTTAAAAGGATTTACTGTGAAGCGAGTACCGACTTACACTAACTTATGACAAATCGGGTAATAGAATGGGTCTAAAATACCAAGTTACGGGCAAATCACCCCAGCCGGGTTTTTTTTTCGTCCATTTTACATGATAACTGTCAATATAAAAATATAAAAATATAGTGTTACCAAGAAAACGTTTTCTTCAAAATCCGGCCCCGATTAATCCCCTTCACCTTTTAAAAAGCTATTCAGAAATGTTTCTAAAACCATATCAAATAATTTCTATGGATGTAAAGCTTATATAAAGCTTCTATAAAGCTTGTATAAAGCTTCTGCAAAGCTTCTATAAAGCTATCTCCTATAATTTCACTTTTCAGAGCAGCTTTAATTTAAAAATGAAGTCAAGCCTTCAAAAGCAACCAATCTTCCTCTTATTCTCTCTATTAGCTTAAAAATGTTTAGATAAAAAAAATTAAAGTAACCTTTATCCTGTCCAACCATCGAGATGCAGGCATTACCGGTGCATACCCAGGCCCAGCCGCTCCATCAGGCACCGAGTACAAATCGGCGTCTTCCTCGTGAGGTAAACGACCTCGTTCCATTGCCTGTATTGATTGTATTGATTGTATTGATATAATAGCTCAATAGATAATCTTTTTAAATCCTCCAATTTCTATTGCCCTCATGGCCGACTGGTTCAGAGTCTTGGATCTTAGTCGAGAGGGTTCAATCAAGTCTGCTAGATTCTTGGTTCTTTTTTCCCATATATGGGGTTTTCCCATCCCTTAAGGGTTGTCCTTTTGTATTGTTTGTACCAAATTATTCGTCTAAATAAATGTATTTACCTCGTATTCGTCGTATTCTTCGGGCGATGCGTGTTGTTTTCGATTTTTCAGCTCCTTTCCTGGCACATTAATCACCTAAAAGTCATTGAATTAAAAGATATTATTAAAGATTCTTTAAATTTCTAGAATATTATCAATAGATTGATCAAGATATGATAAATCTTAGGTAAAGGAATGAAGTTTGATTCAAGTGACAGTAATCATTGTGCAATTGATAATGGAGCTGAGTTGAAAAATAGAAATGATACAAGTGGAAAGATTGAAGCCTCAGTAAAGACTATTGTCATTGTCAGCCTTGAATTAGCAATTAGCTTGAATTAGCAATTAGCTGAGAAAAGTTTCAAATCCAGCTTTCGATTACGATTTAAAATCCATAATACAATTTCTGGAGGATCACGTTTTTAAATCTTATAGTTGAAACAAGGGATCGAGTTCAAATTTGAGCATAATGAGTGGGCATGGTTTTCTGAAAAGAAAAAGAGAAAAGGAGAATGAGGAGATGAAGAGATGAAGAGATGAAGAGATGAAGAGATGAAGAGATGAAGAGATGAAGAGAGAGAGGGGGATGCCAGATGTTATCAATCAATCAACACCCCTCAAAATGAAGAGAGAAATGCAGAGAGAATGAAGAGAAGAGAGGGATCAATGCCCGATTTGGACCACCATTTGGACATTAAGGAAGATCTGAAGGCTGTAAATCGCTTTTTCAATTGCCCTTTTCCCAGATCACACTTTATCATTTGACAAATCAGAGAAAAGACTTGAAAGCATTAATAAGAGGATTTATAAAGAGATTTGATTGAAATAAAGAGATTGAATTGAAATAAAGAGATTGGATTGAAATTGTTGTGAAGCCAATTCATTAACTGGAAAAATTGCAAGGAAAAGAGGCAATTGTTGAAACTTGGAATACTGAAACATTAGAACTACTTTTTAATTGTTATAAACAAGTTTTTAAAGCTTTCAAGAACCAAAGAAACTTGAGGACTTGAGCCAGTTATCATCTAACATTTAAAGTCAAAAGTCTTTAAAACGGAAGAAGTCATGAAAAATCTTCCGAAATAGAGTTGAGTCTATTGGTGGACAAAGAATGTTGTGTGTGGGGGTGAAAAACCCTTGTGTTTGTCACTTTTCTCTTTTCTTTACCCCAGAAAATGGTCGATATCTCGTGGTTCCTCTACTCTCTTCTGATTAATCGAGCAAGGGGGGAAAAAGAAAGAAGAAAAGAAAGAAGAAAGGGAAAGAGAATTGGTGCCACAACGGGTCGCTCCTTTCCCTTTCCCCAAAAGATATTCAGCCAAGCCGAAAAGAACAAAAAAAAAGAATGCATTTGTATTTAGTCTATCGAATGAATATCTTTTTCTTTCTTCTCCATCTTCTGAAAAAAACGCTTAAAATGTGGGAATTTCTTCTTGAAAGTGATCAATCAATCAAGCAACAGCCATCAATCAAGAATATTGAAATTCGAGAATTTTAAAGTAATTTCTGTGCAAATTTGATAGAAAATGGGAGAAGATTGATTCAAAATAAAGAATAATTTGTCAAAAGTCGTACAAATAAAGTGACAAGGTTATAAAAAGCTTGCCAGTGAACTTTATGATATAATATCCACAGAATATCAATCAGTTAGCACTATGAAATGATCTAGCTTCTTTGCTAGAATCAAATTTAAAACAATTTGAAGCCTTTTATATTGGCTAATTAAATCTGATAGCTGTAGGAAAAACTAGCAAAGCTGTTTAGCTCAAGTTACAAGTTTTACAAGTAGTCTTAGCTTAGGCTTAGACTTAGGCTCAGGCTTAGGCTTAGGCTTAGGTTTAGGCCTGGACTTAGGCTCAGGCTTAGGTTAGGCTCAGGCTTAGACTTAGGCTAAGGCTTAGGCTGAGGGTATTGAAATAAAGTGAGGATTATTGGAATAAAAAGTTGGTACTTTTAAATATTTTGCCAGCCAGCTGCTTTAGCATTATAGAATCGCTCATTCTTTTAAGCTTTAAAACTTTTAGGTTAGTAGCGCTTTATCTCAACAGTTAAATGCTAAAGCTTTCAATTAAAATGCTGGCAAAAGTATCAAAGAGTGTTGCCATCCCATTGTCTAATAGTTTTTAGAAAGGATAGAGGGTAACAGACGACACTCTCTCTGCTCCTTTCACCCTCCCCAACCCTTCCAATCATCAATCAGATAGGCCCGGAGGAGGAAAGAGTGAGAGTAGATATTGGATAAAAGAAAGAGAAATGAGAATGGTCTAACCCACCAATAGTCAGTGCTAGGGCTATAAGTTTCGCTAACTAATCGACCTGTGGGAGTCATTTGGATCACCCGCTGGGACTCTTACCAAAGAAAAGATTTGGAAATAACTTTTGAAAACAGTAAACAATTGAAAAGGTGTCTTAAAATTCGATCCATCATTGGAAAATCGTTCAGAAAAAGCTAATAAGTTAAACAGTTTGTTTAAAAAGATCTCGAAAAACTCAAAATACCCTAGCCAGAGCGGCAGCCTGGCTGTAAATCTGCACAGAAAAATTTTTGCTTGACGAACACCCATAATTTTGTGTGCCGGAGTGTGGGATTCTAAAAAATTGATAAGAGAAAAATTGAGAGGTGAATTGATAAGTGAAAAGAAAGGATTAAGAAAGGGGAAAGGATTGAAAGAGAAAGCGGTGTGGATGAAAGGGTTTAAATGAAAGGCTCACCTTCCATAGGGATCCTATGGAAAGCGACCCGGGAAACGGGTCATCCGGGCGCCACCTACCGCTCGTTCGGTAACAGACACTGATCATGAGTAACGAGGAATTCGATTAACAGGTTAAACACTTTTTATATTCTTAGAGCTTATCTCCAGTTCTCCAGTTCCCCAGGTAAAGGGTTTAAAGACAAGATGAAATTTTCCGGCTAAGTTAAGGCAAATCTTTTTTTATTTTTGCTTTTTACCTTTTTTATCCAGATCAAGAGCCAAGATTTGAGTTAAATTCAATTAAATTTAAGTTAAAAAAAAAGAAATTTGACTTAAAAATACAATTCTCCCAAATTAACATCAAAATATAAAGCTTTATAGGTTAAAAATGCAAATGAATGCTTAAAAATAGAAGTTTATAGCTTAAAAATAGAAATTAACGCAAAAAGACAAAGCTCACTATACTTTAAATCTCGAATCAAAATGCTTATTGTAATATTTAACATAAATAGATAGCCTAGAGATTTTTGTTTACTCTTTTTTTACTCTTTTTTAAACGAGTTATTAAATTCTGGAACATTTTACCCCCTCATGTTCGTGAGCATAAGCCTAAGCCAGCACCGTGAGCCAGCCAGCACCGTGAGCATAAGCCTAAGCCAGCCTAAGCCTAAGCCTAAGATCCAGAAAATGAGGGTTTAGCCCAAACCCAAATAGACTTAGTGCGAGGCGCTAGCCGCTAGCCTTCGTACTAAGTCCAAACCTAAGCCTAAGCCTAAGCCTAAGCCTAAGCCTTTGCTAGATTTAAAGCCGCAATTTCGCGCAATTGATTTGACCTCTCTGTGATTCTTTCTTGAGGTATCTATTTATCTTTTGGAGTGTTTTGAGTGGTGTCCCGGGTAATTATTGTCATTTTGTTTTGTCGCTATTCAACTGAATAAAGCATATATATATATATATATATATATATAGATTTACGTAGCCAATATTTTATGCAAAATTATGTTTCCTATTGTTTTTTTATAAAAAAAACTACATTTTCTGATTTCTAAAAATATCTAAAAATATTCGAATCTGATATTGCAAAAGAATTGTCGAGAATCAACATGCCGATCAAAATTCTTTGTTTTTTTCGGAGTTGATTCCCTCTGTTTTCTCTCATCTATCTCAGTTGCAATCTGGTGAAAAAAAGAGAGGGAAAAAAATGGTTGTGTGAAAAGGGAAAAGTTTCTCTTTTTTTGGCCGCTTTTTTTTGGGGAAATGGATGTGAGGAATGAAAAGTGGGCATTCATTTGTCAATTCTCTTTCTTTTTCTCAATCCTTTCCTTCTCATTTCTGCTAGAAGTGGGGGAATTTTCGAGAAATATGAGTATAGATGTTAACGAGGAGAATGGCTCAATATGGTTGAGTATTTATCACGGATCACACTTTAGAGCTGACTATGAGGTTTTCAAAGATCCGTACTATGTAGTTTATGTTTCAAATAATTTAAAAGAGCTTCATTTAGATAATAAGCTAAGTATATATTGTTTAGCCTTTGTAAAGCTTGAATAACTGTAAGCTTCAAGCTGTAAAGTAAAGCTTGAATAACTAGTTTGTATTATATTTAGTTGATGAGGAAAGATGGGTTCTGCTCTTCTTCCTTTGCCTTTTTGGGTCATTAACTACAACATTTTCTTATTCATAGAATGAAAAAGATCCCTGAAATTCAGAAAAATGGAATGAAATAGGAATTCAGTAGAGAAAAGAATTCGCAGAACACATTTCGCAACCTAGAGGACCTAGAGAAGACAAAGAATTTGCGGTTTAGGAGGAATTTTACGATGACTAAGCGACTTTCAGGGGAACGAAGATCCAATTAGCAACAAGAGATCCATAGAAAATTAAGAATATAAAAATATAGCTATTATTCAATTGATTGGTTTATAAAATTGCATATAAGACTTATAAAGATAGGCAGAATGTTACTGGATAACGAGAATAGACCTACTTTAAATACTGTAATACTACCCCACCCCTATAATGACGGTGCGGAGTGTTGCGTAGTCTAGCTTTGAACGCGTTTTTCTCGACACTGGTTTATGCTACAATGCACGCTTAGGTATCAAAAAATAGCTGGAATTCAGGGCTACTTTTTGATACCAAAGACGCATTTTTTGAAAGTACGGGCGCTTTGAAAAAAAAATGAAATACTAAAAAACTTTTGCGACTACGCGACTGTACGAGGGGGGTGGGGTACTATTACAGTATTTACGGTAATTACTCTAGATTTACTAAATAGCTTAGTACTAAATAGCTGCATAGTTAGTTTTCTAAATAGCTAAATAGCTAAATAGTTTAGTTTTCTATTTTACATTAATAAGCAATACTATATAGTCTTAAGAATAAGCTAAAATAGTTCTACATTTCAATAAATAAACAAGTAATACTATGTAAAAAGTACTTTTGTAGTACTTGGAAGTGGGGTTTGATTGCGGGGAAAAGAGAATAGAAATGAAATAAAAGAGAGGAATGGGTGTGTGAATTGAATGAAAGGCGATGAAAGGAAAGAAAAGAAGAATCCATTCTATTTAGGAAGAATCCATTCCATTCTATTCTATTCCACTCTCCCTCGAAAATCTCTCCATTTTCTGACCACAACAATCCATCTGATGATTGGTGATGACCAATCTATGCAAATGTACTTCGGATATAATTTACAGTTTAACATATAGCTCTTGGATTACTTTTGTTTAAAAAAATTTGATTTAAACAAGTAATTTGAAGCGTGTAAGGCTTGAAACTTGAACTTGAACTTGAACTTGAAATTTACAGTAAGCAGTAAACAGTTACAAGCAGTAAACAGTTACAAGCAGTAAGCAGCTACAAGCAGTAAGCAGCTACAAGCAGTAAGCAGCTACAAGCAGTAAGCAGCTACAAGCAGTAAGCAGTAAGCAGTAAGCAGTAAGCAGTAAGCAGTAAGCAGTAAGCAGTAAGCAGCTTGTAAATTTCAAGTTCTTAGTTAGAGCAGTGGTTACTCAACGTTTTCTAAAAGGTATACAAAGCTACCGTAATTGTTAGCTACTAAAGCGTAAAGCTACTAAATCTTAATTTAATCTCAATCCTAATCTTAAATATTAGAGTTGATGAAGCTCATTGATCTATTGGATCTATTGAATAAATGAAAGGATACAGTTGAAGTACTACAGTACTACAGTACAGTTAGGAAACATTTCAGGCAAGCAATTTCTTAATTTTACAAAAATCTATGTGAAGATAAAAGTTTTTGAAAGAAAATACTCTTTGAGGCCACACAAGTGTGTGAATTCAAATGAATATTTACACACCCAGCTGGCCTCATTGGGAAAAAAGGGGAAATTTAGAGGGAAAGCTGGATGGAAAGGAGATTGCACGTGTCACTTTTGGATAGAATTCTTTGGAAGGAAAAAAAGGTTTGAAAAGATTTTCAACCCAACTCACCCTCAAGACGCTTGTCGTGTTGACTGAAGCGGCCGAATTGCTCACCACACATTGATAGTAACTGAAAACAAAAATGAAAAAGCTATTTTAATGAAATTTGCCGAGATTTACCTTTTTTACTTGTTTTGTTTTATTTCTAATACTTTTTGTTCTGATTTTTAAGTGATTTTTGAAGTTTTTTCTTCTTTCCTCTTATCTTTCCCTCTTTCTCTCAGCAGATTAAGCTATCGAATAGCTCAGTGGTTAGAGCAGTGGTTGCTCAGCCGCTTGAGGCTCAGCTCAGCCGCTTGAGGCTCAGCTCAGCCGCTTGAGGCTCAGCTCAGCCGCTTGAGGCTCAGCTCAGCCGCTTGAGGCTCAGCTCAGCCGCTTGAGGCTCAGCTCAGCCGCTTGAGGCTCAGCTCAGCTGCTGCAGTGAAACTAAGAGATCGGGGTACAATCCCCTCTCCGGAAATCTATTTTTACTTGCCAATTCCTTCATTTCTTTAATAGTGCTTTTCTTTATTTGATAAACTACCCGCTGTCGAGAACATCGAGATGTTGAATGACGAGACGGGAAGAATTCTCTCTCGTTTTGATCTTTATTCGACGCGATTTCTCGACGAGAGCTTGGTTCTTTAACCAACTGAAAAGGGTAACTTTTAAAGGATAATAATGCCAACTCCAGAATCAATGCTTTTTCCTAAAGGCATTTTTTAAACTAGATTTACTTATCGACTAAGTTAACGGGCAAATTGAAATCACAGATAACTGAATATTCTAGTATTTTTAGCCAGTTTTCTAGCTATCGTAATCGATTTTTATTCACCGATAAATCTAGCTTAGCATCTCTTTTGCTACGTTTCAAGAAGAATTTTGTGATATTCAGTCTTGTTCGCTGGATACTTGTTAAACTAATTTATTGTAGGATATTGTAGTCAGACAAAATTTAATCTAACAATAAATTTTTACCTGAAAGTCAGCGGTGGAGTGCCGAGCGCCTCACATCGGAAACGGACCTGAAGGCAGAAGTTTAAAAGCTTCAATTAAAAAGTTTAAAAGCTTTAAAAGCTTTAAAAACATAATCTCTTCACCAACCTCATCACCCAAATCTTTTGTGAGATTTCGAAGCTCAGAAGCCAATCGAATATAGGGTCTCGATGTGGATGGGAGTCCGTCTTTTCTAGAATCTCCATCATTCTCTTCTTTTTGTTGGGTCACTTTTTCTATTGAACTCTCTGTGCTGTTCGTGCTCATCTTTGCATTTGGATCCTTTAAGGAATTAATAATTTTGGTAGAGGATTTCAAGAAATGAAAATAGAAAAAAAAGAAATTATTATGAAAAGAAGAATTTGTGGAATTTGATGTGCACAGATTTGACACAGAAAAGTTTATATAAAGATTTGTGTACCAAAAATAAAGACTTGCTTTAAGATGATAAGGTATTGAATAGATTTTCCAAAGTCTTTCTATGATAAATGCTAGTAATAGTTAGATAATAGTACTATTGGCATAGCCAAATGATTGGGATTAAGGCGAAAAGAAAGGGGGAAATGGGTAATTGAATTGCCACCCATTCCTCTTTTCAGCTTTTGCAGAAATTGCAATTGAAGTCGTCAAATGTTCGTTCAACAACTATAGATAAAAAAATTTAAAATTAACAGATCTACGACGATTAACAGACGTAAAATTTAAGAGATCAATTTGATTTGAAAAGATTTGGCCAAAAGGATTTCGTTCGTTTACAAACATTTCACGAAAGACAAAGAAGCAAAAAAAATGATGAAGAAATGAAAAAAAGGAAAAGAGGACACACGTAAAATGAAACCCAATTTGAAGACAGAAAAGGAAATGGGTTTGGGGGAAGGTCCGGGAAGGTCCAGAAGAGCCACTTGACCCTGGTCATTCCCCTTCAGGGTTCTCTGTCATGCTCTTCATTACTTGATGAACATGGTTTAAAGATGAAAAAGTATTGATGGATTTATTATGACGTAAAATTTTACTCGTTTGATCTTCAGCGTTTTCTAAAACGTGAAAACTTTCGAGAATCTTATCTCTAATTTTAACCAATACGGTTCTTTTCCAATACGGTTCCAATACGGTTCCAATACGGTTCAAATACGGTTCCAATACGGTTCCAATAGGGTTCCAATAGGGTTCCAATACGGTTCCAATACGGGTCCAATACGGTTCCAATAGGGTTCCAATACGGTTCCAATAGGGTTCCAATACGGTTCCAATAGGGTTCCAATACGGTTCCAATAGGGTTCCAATACGGTTCCAATAGGGTTCCAATACGGTTCCAATAGGGTTCCAATACGGTTCCAATAGGGTTCCAATAGGGTTCCAATACGGTTCCAATACGGGTCCAATACGGTTCCAATAGGGTTCCAATACGGTTCCAATAGGGTTCCAATACGGTTCCAATAGGGTTCCAATACGGTTCCAATAGGGTTCCAATACGGTTCCAATAGGGTTCCAATACGGTTCCAATAGGGTTCCAATACGGTTCCAATAGGGTTCCAATAGGGTTCCAATACGGTTCCAATACGGGTCCAATACGGTTCCAATAGGGTTCCAATACGGTTCCAATAGGGTTCCAATACGGTTCCAATAGGGTTCCAATACGGTTCCAATAGGGTTCCAATACGGTTCCAGTACGGGTCCAATACGGTTCCAATAGGGTTCCAATACGGTTCCAGTACGGGTCCAATACGGTTCCAATAGGGTTCCAATACGGTTCCAGTACGGGTCCAATACGGTTCCAATAGGGTTCCAATACGGTTCCAGTACGGGTCCAATACGGTTCCAATAGGGTTCCAATACGGTTCCAGTACGGGTCCAATACGGTTCCAATAGGGTTCCAATACGGTTCCAATACGGTTCCAATACGGTTCCAATACGGTTCCAATACGGTTCCAATACGGTTCTTTTTTTGATCTAATACGGTTCCAATACGGCTCTTTTTCTAATCAAACAAATCAGCTTTTTGTAATGAAAATGAAAATAGATTAATTGGAAAAACTAGAGACAAGATTACGGTAGTTTTCAAGACGTTTTTGAGACGTTTTAGAATACGATTTAAAACTGTAGTGATACAGCTTCAAAAGTGATCAGAGAATACAAATTTGAGATTAAGAAAGGTGTTGGAATGCAAAGCTCACAAAGTTTTACTTTAGGATTTCTAAAAATACTTTAAAATTGCAATGTTGCAAAAGCACAAGTAAACCCTTTCCTTTCTCTGTCACACTCGCAAATAATCGATGTCGTTACGGGGTAGATGAGCAAATATTTTCCCATCGCCTTTTCATTTGATGATGAGGAAAAGAGAGGAGAGCTTTAGTGTACATTTACAAGGTCCCTCTAGGGATCGGGTTTATTTGTTCTTTGCTATCTATCTTTAAACACGTGCCCAAGCTGATTCGATGTCCGTTAAAGGATAGGGTTAGTCATTAAGAGTTTATGACTGGGATTTGATGCGAGATTTCATAGCTTTTTTGCAGCAATCGCTCCAGCTTTAGTCACGATATGATAAAACTAAAGCTTTACTTAGTATTTTATCCTTTTTAGGACAAAAATTTAGGAAAACCTTTGTTCCTAAGGCCTAGTGAGTCTTGTCATTAACCAAGACTCAAAAGGTAATCGAAACTATATTGAAAATATTGAAAGTTATAATGACAGTAGAATGGTAAGCAGAAGATATTAGTACTTTTTAGAATGACTAATGGCTTTGTGAAACATAACTCGTAAAGAATAAAGTACACTATAAGGTAACAAGAAAGGTAATGAAGACTTGCTTTAAGAAGTTCATGATCAAGGTAGGAAGGTAATAGAGACTTGCTTTAAGAAGTTCATGATCAAAGTAACAAGAAAGGTAATGGAGATTTGCTTTAAGAAGTCCATGATCAAGGTAACAAGGAAGGTAATAGAGACTTGCTTTAATAAGTTCATGATCAAGGTAACAAGGAAGGGAGACTTGCTTTAATAAGTTCATAATCAAGGTAATAAGAAAGGTAATAGAGACTTGCTTTAAGAAGTTCATAATCAAGGTAATAAGAAAGGTAATCTACTTTAAGTAAGTCTCTACTTTCTTTAAGAAGTCCATAAACCCTCACCATTAAAAACGATAAATATTAATGAACTGTCAGAGTAATCATCATCCCAAAATCGGCAACACCAAAAAGCGTTCATAAATCTAAATAGGCGAAAGGGCGAGCGGGTAATAAATCGCAGGAAAAGAGAAAGGGAGAGAACAGAGCAATTGGCCATATATTTGCACTAAATGTTGGATGTTGGTTGGTCGTGTGGTAAAGGGTCATACATATCGATAGAGAAAGGGGGAAAAGAGAAAGAGTAAAGGGATGAGATCTCGACTTCTCTATCTAAGGGAGACAACTGACAGCCTTCTTCCTCTATTGAGCTCATCCCTCATTCCTCCCTCTTCTCCCTTCCGATTCCAATTTCGACTTTTTTTTTAGACAAATGGAAACAGCCTAACAAACAGCAGCAAGCCTACCTAACAGTCTAGCTTATTGTTTAAAAAAAACTTCTCAATTATACCAAGGAATTTCAATGATCGAATCGATCATTGAAATTCAATCAGTGATCTAGAAAGGCAACAATTTTCGGTGATATCAACAATAACATCAAGAGAAAAAAGAAAAGCTACAATGAGATAAGATTTTTAAAAAATGATACAACTCATTGAATCTGCTGCTCCCTGCCCTTTCCTACCCATCCCCTCCCTCACATTGACACAAAGTGACAGCATGACCGATCGACTCTCCCTATTTCCACTATAGATTTAAAGGACTCTCCTCTATTGAATGCTTTGAGTAAAAGGAAAGGAATTGATTTTGAAATTGGCACTCGCATTTAAATGGTTTTTTTTATTATTTTCAACTTTTTAAAAGGATAAGCTTTACAGTAAAATCTGCTTGAAAAGATTTTAAATAAAGTCAATGATTTCGAAAACTTGAACTGTATCTTTTAGCCGGTAACACTATCTGGACTTTCGCTGTACTTTTTGGAGTTGATTGTTTGACTTTTACGACTTTTTGGGGGTTGAGGAATGTTTAAAGAATGAGAAAAGGAACGTTTAATATGAAAATTTCTATACAATATAAAAATTGGATGCAAATTCTGAAACAATAAAACAAAATAGCAGCTTTAAAGCTATAGGAATTGTGGAGTGAAAATTGAGGATGCATCTCATTTGTTTTCTCTAAAAAGTCACTCAACTAGTATCGGCTTGCGAGAAATGCAATGCATTTTAGAAGAAGTAAATACACACAGAAAAAGTTTGCAAGATAGAAAACATTGCTTAGAATAGATTGGCATTGAAAAAGGGTAAAGAAAATAAAGCCAGGAAAATTCTGGGTTAGATAGAAAAGAGGAAAGGAGATAGTCGGCGAGTACAATCAAATCAAACTAGACAATCAATTTTCAAATCCTAATAACATCTAAATTTTATACAGTACAACAGTACAGTACTTTATACACATTAGTACAACAGTACAGTACTTTAGTATAATAGTACAGTACTTTAGTACAATAGTACAGTACAAAAAATCCGAACAAAGTGGTGTCAAGGCAATAAATTTCGAAAGCTAAAACAAATGGGATCTTGAAGGGATTAGGGGAAATGTGGAGTAGAAATTGAAGACTTGAAGATATTTTGAGGGAAAGAGACGGGTCACATAAGTGGCATAAGGACATAGCAGATGCCCATTTGCATAGGAAGAGTCTATAGATGGAGTGGATCTAGAAAAGGGAAAAGAAAGGGAGGAGTCAGTCTCCTTTCATTCACACGAGTCCATAGATTCATGATCGACGAGGCCCCTAGGGGGAGCTGACGGGAAATGGACACCTCTACTTGTCCCCTAAATCCACTTAAATCTATGAGACAAATTGAGCGAGGTTATTGATTCGGAAAGAAGGAAACAAAAGGATTACTGCTTTAAGATTTAGGATTACTGCTCAATCTCGTTCTGGATCAAAACGGTTAAAAGAAAGAGTAAGAAGCTAATGAAAGAGTAAGGCTAATCAAAGAGTTAAAAGAAAATAAAGCGAACGGAAACAATTCATCACACATCATAAAAAATGGGCTCGTAAAGTGATACAAATGGGGTCAGAGTGGATAGGAGAAATGAGATGAGCATAGAAATGATGGGTGATGGGGATGGGATAGAGAAATAGAAAATAGGAGAAGATATCGTAGATCCTAAAGGTTGTGAGGGTGAAGAGATGGAGAGGGAATGTGTCATTTTAGGGGTCACAAAAGGGGAGGGGTACTGGCAAGGATATTCACTCGAGTAGGGGTCAATCTATAGGAAGAGTCAAAAAGAGATGATGGTTATTGCCTGAGGATATTTCTCGAATCGATCAACTTATCAATTGAGCTCTGGACAATTTACTTGATTCAATGACAACTTTGATTCAACATCGCTCTAAATATGAGCCTTGCACGACTCCAAAGTACAATATACTAGAAAATGTATTTGTATAATGTCAGCTATCAGATTATATATAATCAGCTATCAGATTATATTGTATCCTTGTGGAAATCGAGAAATTTTGGAGACTTGAACAGTAGCCTGATAGACCATAAGCCTGATAAACCAGTAAGGACCAGTAAGGAGTAATCCAAAAGCATTTCTAGCGCATCTTTTCTTAGACCAAGATGTTCAATGGAATGCCATTTCATTTGTACTTGATAGGGTCTCAAAAAGAGTCTCATTTGGGACTTTCAACTCTCTTCTTTTCATGACTTCTAGAATGAGTCACTTGATTGCTTTTCCGAGTCACTCGAGTTGAAAATGAACTTAACTATTGGTTTCGCCGAAAAGTCTTGTTTGTCTTTTTGAAATTCTTGTTTATAAATGTATCTAATGAATAAAAATGAATATAAAGCCGATCAATCGAGTCGATTTAATTTAAAGCCAATCGAGCCGTTCAATCGAGCCGATCACTCGAGCTGATCAATCGAGCCGATCAATCGAGCCGATCACTCGAGCTGATCAATCGAGCCGATCAATCGAGCCGATCAATCGAGCTTTAAATAAAAAAGATTAACTATGCCATTTAGCTCATTTTTAGACAAATTTGAGTCCAATTTGAAGCAAATCCGAATGGAAATTCTTGTTTTTCCCAAAATCCTTACAATAGACATAGAACGAAAACGACTTGATGAAATATTATGAAAATTTGTCGACCTGCCTAACCTTTTATTCCCTATTTTTTTGCCTTTTGACATCATAATTTTGACAATAGATTTCTGTGAGAGAAAGTGCTCAAATCGGCTTTGAGTTTTATTGTTTTTTACTGCTCGACTTTAAACTTTAAAAAAAATTAATTAAAGCTAGCTTTTCAGAATTTCTTAAACGGTAATTTGTAAATAAATAATAGGATGGGTATTTTGGAGGTTGGGTGGGGTCGCTTTTATCTTGACTTATTTAGATCGAATGTTTTGAGTGGTTGTCTTGATATCTTTTATCCACCTATTCGAGGGGAAATCAAATATCAAATATGCTTACACTTTTAGAGCATTTACAACATTTTTCAACTTTCATATTGCCGCTTTTTATTTGATTTTCAAGTGTAAACAGCTTTGAGGTAGCGTTTAAAGGACATGAGATTAAAGATTAGGACATGAGACACTTAAAGGACATGAGATTAGGTTAGAATTACCAGAAACTTATTAAAACAGTCGCCAATCTATTAAGCATATATGATTCCCCTAGAATAGATAAAAGAATAGATAAATCAATACAATTACTCAAAACATTAGATCCAACTAAGCCAGGATACAAGTCAAATATGCTTACACTTTTAGAGCATTTAAAAAGCATTTAAAAAGCATTTAAAAGCATTAAAGAGCATTTAAAAAGCATTTAAAAAGGAAAAAAGATCATTTAAAAGCATTAAAGAGCATTAAAAGCAAAATGAAAGCATGCTCTAAAAGTGTAAGCACATTTGAAGCACTCTCAACCACGAAAGTATCGGATTTTCTGATAAAACAAATCATAAATCGATTGGTTTATTATTTATTTCAAAAATTAAACTTTAAAAAAGCGGACAAGACTTTCCGGCCAGAAGAAGAGCTTCAAAAGCAAAAAGTATTGATAGCTGAATTAGCTTTTAAAGTGATAGCATTCAAGAGTTGAAGGGTTTACATAAATGTAATGCTGTCGTTGTAATCCCAAATTCGAATGGTAATGCTGTCGATTGTCAATCCATTTTTAAAAGAATTTCGGCAATTTGGTCCCATGGGCAATTTGGAGGGAAAAGATCGAAAGAAGGGAAAAAGGATAGAACGAAATGACGGGAAATTTGATAGGGATGAGAAGGGGAAGATGGGAGCCATTCAATGAACATTCAATGAACACAAATGTTCAAAACACTCACTCACCAAGAACTAGACTTCGCCTGTATCTGTTAAGATCTGGATTATTTGTATTTTTTTTTAAAAACTATGCTAGAAAGGGAATTTTCCCGTTGTAGTGTACTGATAATGGTATACTTTGTGCTTGAAAAAGTAAAAGCATCCTTTTGACACACTTGAAAAGTTGGCATTCCACTTTTTCATGCTTTCTTAGGGTTTCTATGGTTAAAAATTTCAATTTTTGAAAGTTTCTTGTTTCAAAACAAAGATGAAATGCATAAGTTTTGTTTTGTAAACGAAAAAACTCACGTCGAGTTATAATCTCCAAAAACGACTCCCTCATCATCGGGTGGTTCAATAAAGAGATCATCATCTGGACGGGGTGACATTTCTCTATCTAAATTTACAAGCATTACAATTACAAGCACCAATCTAGAAACTCTTGAGTACTTACAAGTTGTTAGCTGTTTGCAAGTCAATCAAAATCTATCCATCCTTCATTTTTGCATATTTAACTTGATGCAATAGTTGGAACTAAGGCAAATTAAAAAATTTAAGCGTTATCACTTGCTACTTGCATTTAGTTCTTTTAAACAGTTCTAGTATTCTGGTTCTAGTAAACAGTCTCTAGTATTTTTAAAGCCAAAACGGAACTAGTGCAGATCAAAACGTCGCTGCCGGGACTCGAACCCACGACCTTTCGCTTACCGACCAACGGTGCTAACCATTACACCACAACCCACTTGATCCCCTATTCGAGAGGGAGTTAAGTCAATGCTTATTCATCAAGTCAGTGCCGAATGGAATCACCAAATTCATGTTTGTAGACACCGGAATCCTATCCATTTTCTACTCTACACTAGCTGTGTAGAGCTCTACACTACTCTACACTACACATAACGATACAATAACCTCATAAATTAAATATTAAATAATTCAACTATTCGTATTAAAAGATGAACACTTTTACGTGAAAAAGTGCCTAAATGCAAGTAGCAAGTGATAAGTAATCAAATTTTTAACGACAATCATTAAATTTAAAGTTTTTACAGATGCAACAGCTATTAGTTGACTCACCAATTTATGCCTGTCACTCAATCAAATGAATTCTCTACTCGATGTTGTCATCTTTTGAAAATATCGCCTTTCCAATTTGAAATCTAAATTTCTTGAATTTTTAAACGATTTTATACTTTTGATGAACGATCTTTAAGAATTAAACTTCAAAAATAAGAATGTTCGGAAAAGAAGAAAAGTAAAAGAATGAAAAAAGATCTCAAGTTTTCAAGAGAGGAATTTGTGTTCACACCTCCTTGATTTTGAGAGTTTTCAAAGAGGAAAAGCCGATCGGAGAGAGGGATTCGTTGATTGAATTGATCATTGAAGAGAATTGAGTGACCAGTAAAATAAATAGCAAATCGCAAATATTGAAAAACATTTAAAACAAGTAATCAAGATCTTCGTTTCACTTTCAAAGGCAATAAGCAGCAAAAAGAGCAATGAAGAAAATCATTGAGAAAATTTGAAACTTTTTGAGTTTCAAACTCAAAAAGTTCTTCTGAACTCAGTGTTATTCTAAAGTTATTCTAAATTCTAAAGTTAGTACCAAAATTTCATAGTGTTCTTGATGTTTTTCGAATGACAATTGGAATTCTTGTTGACAGTTCTTGACGATAAAATCTGTGAATTTTGAAGTCAAGACAAGTTCTCCTAAAATTCCATAGAGCAGTGATTGAGTTGAAAGCACCTAGTCATTTCACTGAGTGAAAAATGAAGAAAGGAGACCCATTCATTCACACACAAACCAAGATCGATGTGGGGGCATTTTGAGGAAAAGAAAAGAGAGAAGGAAAAAGAGAAAGAGGAAGAGAATGGATGATTGAGAGAAGAGAGCGCAGATCTTCCAATGAAATGACACAAACAGAAACACGAATCGAGAAAAGAAAGCATGTTCCTTTTCAAGAGAAATACTCTTATTTGTGAACGACTCACAATGCTTGATTAGTCGACAGTGGTCAGTTGGGTACGGGTTTTGGAAATTTTGACTTGAGGATATTGTTTTTCTTTCTTTTTTTCTTTCTTTTTCTTTTAAAAGAGCAAAAAGAGATCATTTGCCTCTAATCAAATGACTCTAATTTCTCTTACCCATTTTGTACAAACACAATAAGTTGACATTCAATTTAATGGAGTCTACAACAGTCTTACAAGTAGATCAAAACAGATTTAGCTCAAGTCCACTAAAGGCAATAGTCTAGTAATTTGAAAATCATTTAAGTGGAAAAAACCCGAAACTCTCCCTAATCCATCTAGCTAAGAAGTCAACCTGAAAATTTTGTTCAAAGGAAACGTCGAAATTTGTTGTCATGACTACAAGAAATGACCATTTTGAAGGAAAATAAAAGGAGAATTTTGAAGAGAACAAAAAGATGAAAAGAATGGTCAGTTTAGAAACTAGCATTCAACTTGTACCAGACTGCAGAAATGGACTTGTAGGACTGTTGTAGACTCCATTAAATTTAATGTAAACTTATTGTGTTTGTACAAAAAGGTAAGGGAAAAAGAGTTACAAAAAGGTTTCTTTTCTGTTCAAAAAGGTTTTCTGCGTAGCTGCCCAGCCAAAGCAATCGTTGGTCTTTCAAAGCAGCTACACAAGAAATTTGAGGCAAGCGTTAGAATCGTTTAGAATCGTTAAATCGAAATTTTTCGTCCCAAGCGAATCGTTAAATCGAGAGGTGACGGTATAAGAAAAGTGACAAATAACTTGGATACTGGATGAATGAAAAGCACAGCATAGAAGGGAGGATGTGGTGAAGCTGAATTATGCGTTAACGAAATTAGGAGAGGAAGGGAGGTGAAGGGCCAACATCCCATGCACAAGAGGCTCCTCTACTCCTCTAGCTCCTTCCCTTTTCCCCAAATATAGGACTTAGTGAGCTCTTGCGTCTCCCAATTCCTTGGCCACTTTCACGCACCAGTGTGAAAGCAAATTAGACATCCAATAACTTGTGAGTCTCTCAACCCATTTCAAAGCTCATCAGTGGCACCTGCTTGGGGGGAATTGAAAGGAGTAACTGAGTGAGTGGATAGAAAAGTCTAGATAAAATTGGTCTGCAAATAGGAAATGGCTTTGCTCTAGCTCAATTTTGACATTGATTTTGACATTGGCTGAGCCTTGCGATTAATCTCATCTCAAGAAAAACACAAACACAAAAAAAGAGAGCAAATGCGGTAATGGATGTAAGAATGGAAATGGATGGATGGAAGAGAGGAGTGGCTTTGAAAAGAAGACTGGAGATCCCTAATTGCCGTGGCCATCTGAAGGGGGTGAAAAGAGAAGCCCTCTTGAAGGAGCTCCATTGTGTCTCCCACCCGTTCATCCCATCCATTCCCTATTCAATTCAGTCTCTTTCCTTTCCCCATTTTCACCTCACCGATCCTATCACACTTCTCAAAGCTTATCCTATGAGAATGAGCGTTTTTGGAAGAGATTTCTCCATTAAGGATTGACTTTAAATCGAATTTTCAAAGTATCGATTCTTCAATTTCAAGATTGATGGGATTACTGAGTTCTAAAAAGATAAGCTACCGTAATCCCATTGAATTTTGTACTGACAAGATCGATAAGTCTAATTTTAAACTACTCGTCGGCCGGACTAATCATTTCTGATGTAAGAACGTGTCCTAAAGTCCCCAAGAGTTCTGATCGTCGGATTTCGAATCGCGTGTGTGAAAGTGGAGCGTTGAATTTGGGCTAGACTCTCAAAATTGGTCCCCCGCACTTTTCCACGCACATATATAAATGTTTTCATTTGGTTCACTTCTTTGGAGGATATGCAACCCTTTCTACCCTTTTCGATTTCCCTCTCAACTACTCGGCTACAAGTGTTGAATTTATAAATAGGTGGAAGTCTCTGGGTAGGACAGCGAAAAAGTAATGTCCCTTCAAGCAGAATATTTGTTGGTGAGTGTTGGTGGAAGGATTCGGGATTCGAACTTGGATTGTAGAAATGTTTCAATAGTTTTGAGCTACGGTAATTGAAAGTTAAACGATCGATTATCGAACTTTCAACAAAAGATCTAAGACAGTTAAAAAAGAAAAATAAATGAAGAGTAATGTTTTCAGATCTGCTTCAAGATTTTATTATTTTGTGGATCTAGATATAAGTCAGGCTAGTCTAAGCCAATTGATGAGCTTGGATGAAGGAGAAATTCTTATCATTGCATAAATTCTTATCATAAATAAGAGTTCAAAAATTTTATGGATAACTTTTTTTTAAAGTCCAATTAGTTGAGCTTAAATAAAAGACAGAGTGAAATGATGATTGTTTTGGTGAAAGTGGGACCGATTAAGAGTCGTGTCGCGAAAGGATTACGAGAAATTCTGCTAGGGATTAGATGAAAAGGAGACGATGAAAATGATGATTGGGAAAAGGAAATTCTTGTAGGAATCATTCTTGTATCAAAGATTTGATCGGAGTCGCATGATTTTGAGATCAAATCGCATAAATCAAGAGATGGAAATGTTGAATGAAGAGATGAATATCATTGGGAATTCTTCAGAATCTAGGAACTCAAGTTTTTGTGGAAAATTTTTGGACAGAAAGCTTTGCAACACTTTTTGCAACACTATCCATCAGCTATTCAATCTTATCAGCTGACAATGAGTACTTTTATCTGTATGAGACAAGCCTGGAGGCAAGCAGACTTCTAGACATAAGTAGATCAGGCTTACTGCAAATATAATGAAGATAAGCGAACAGTGGGCAGACTTGAAGATTGGCATAATGATCTGCTTCAAGTTTTTATTATTTTGTGGATCTAGATATAAGTCAGGCTAGTCTAAGCCAATTGGTGAGCCTGGATCAAAGAGAAATTCTTATCATTGCATTAAATAAGAGTTCAAAAAGTTTATTTTGTTTCGTTGTTATTAAATAACACAAGAGGATGCCGATTCCTCTTAAAAAGAAAAGCCAAATTAGTCTAAATCATACAAAATAATCGAGGTCTTTAAAATGAAATGAAAACATTGTGTCATTGTCTCCTCCTTTCCGTTCATAGCATCTAGCATCCCCTTCTCCTAATCCCAGTTGTTTACATTGCCCCCCACGGTTCTTTCCATTTTCGCTCCTCATTTTCGGCTTTGCGCTCCCTTTTTTTTTCGTTTGTCGCAAATTGAAAACTTCAAACTTTTAGAGAGCCATTGCCTAAGGCCAGGAAAGGCTTGGGAAAGCAAAGCAAAGCAAAACAAAGCAAACGGAGAAATGCAAGCAATGAATTGAGTAATTGTAGTAAGATTCTAAAGACATTATAGACTTGAATCCTGCTTGATTTAATTAATTTCTATCTATCAAAAGCTGTAACTATAAGTAAGTTCAAGAAAATCGTAGTAAAAGTTCAACGGTGTTAAACGTTATAAATTTGTGATCATTATAAAAATTCGATAAATTTCAAAACTCTTTTGACAAAAAAGAATTTGGAAAACGTATCTAAAAAGAGAAATAGGATTAGTCAGTAAAGATTAGAGTTTTATTTTCATCTTGTAGAAAGAAAAACAAATGTTACCCTATCTCAATGAGCGTGCAGTGGGGAGGGGACAAATTAGCGGTTGTCCTCTCTCTTCCTCACTCCAATCCAAGAAGAGGTCACAACAAATGACGCTCCAATATGACTTGAACGAGATCTCGATTTGATTCGTAATTAGGATTGTGTTAGGGAAAGAATGGCCCGAAAAACTGGAACTGAAATGAATTGAAAAGTTATGAGTCTGGCAATGAATCTCAACTGATAATGAGTCTAAAGTTTCAGCTTGAGATAAATTTTTTGAATTATAAAAGTACTGTAGGCTTTGAATAGCTTTGGATAGCTTTGAATAGCTTTGGATAGCTTTGGATAGCTTTGAATAGCTTTGGATAGCTTTGAATAGCTTTGCATAGCTTTGGATAGCTTTGGATAGCTTTGGATAGCTTTGGATAGCTTTGGATAAAGCTCATTTTAAATATAAACCTAATAAAAGCAAGATGAAACTATCAGTAAATCAACTTCCGAAAATTTGGATATTTAAAAGTGATGACGATGATTCGGATGGGGGAAAAAAGCTTTATGTGAGTGAGAGTTGAATTGAATAAGTGAAGGGAGAAAAGGAGAGGAGAATGGAGATCCCAAAGAAGAGAAAACTCTCGAATTTTTGAGTACTGAATCCGAAATGGGAAAGAGATGGGGGAAAGCAAAGGCAAAGTTGGGCAGAGTTATTCGCTCAACGAGGCTTACTAAAAATATCAAATAGGCTTCTGGTTAGATATGAAAAATGCACAAATTGATTCCTCAAGTGCTGAAATGGATAAAGGAACCAGAGTGAGCTAAATCTTATCTAAAAATCTAAAAGTTTACAGCTTTCTTACGTTTACAGCTTTACAGCTTTCCAAGTTATTCACTTTTTAGAAACGAATCTTATCTATAACGATATCTACAAATTATCTTCACCGTCGATTATGTAAAGAAGCGAATTAAAGCCTTTATTGAATTAAAGCCTTTGTTGAATTAAAGCCTTTATTGAATTAAAGCCTTTATTGAATTAAAGCCTTTGTTGAATTAAAGCCAAAGCGGATGGAGGCCACTTCGAAAATTTCTTGTAATTATTAAATGCTTTTGTTACAACTATTATATAAATAAATATTTTTACATGTTCTTTGAAAGAAAATTAAATTATGGCGTTTTCTTTGGCGCACGTAATTTTCAGCCACCCTGTATAAAAGAATCTAAAGGACTTAACGAAAGACAAACGAAAGACGAAAGACAACGAAAGTGTTGAATCCAGAAAATAGATATCTAGATAATAATATCAATTCGATATTATCGGATAAATATCTGAAAAAATGGATGAATGATGGGAGAATGGTGTGGTGCGTGTGAGTGAGCAATTCAGTTTGTCTCTCCACTTTTTTGAGAGCAGATTCCAAAAGAGTGAGATTACCCAGCCGTGTGAATGAACAACCATCCAAAAAGTCATCCTTTTCTTTAGTCGGAAAATGGTCATTTGCTAGTTGTAAATGTACTTTGTGCTCGTGAATTTCTGGTAAACTTTAGGCCTCATTTCGAAGCAGTGGTTTCATTTTCGAGCAAAATGAAGAATTCAGTGCACTAGAAAGGATTTGCTTACAGTTTTAAGCACCACAGAGTACGCAAGTAAAGCGCAATTTCCCTTTTAGTTTATTCAAGTTCCCTTTTAGTTTATTATGATATTTATGAAAAAGTTATGACCTAAAAAATTTGTGTCTAATATGTTTAATCTAAAGAATCTCTTGTAACTTGTAACTTTTCCCTTTTCCCTGAAAAATCCTAAAATTCTCTTGGTTTATCGGATTTTCAAAGCAAAAAAAATTCACAATAGAAGCAAAATCAAATCAGATCACTCATTGGAAAAATCTGAGATCTAATTATATGATGAAAGGAATGAAGGAAATGGAAAGAGAAATGAGGGAAAGAAAAAGGACAAGAAATCGAGAAGAAACATGGTTGTCAGCATTGTTTAGCGGTAATTAGAGAAATGCGATAGACAGGGGCGCGGTCGAGAAGTGACAGCGAGGTTGATTTGTGTTTATACACTGCACTTTTTTGAGATGGCTAAGATGGCCGACTGGCTAAGAGCCCTGTATCTTACTAGGAAACGACCAGATTTCGCAAGCGCGACTCCGAACCAAAGCTATATGACTTGCGCAAGTCGGACACGGGCAACACGATGGCGTTTTTAGTATTTGCCTAAACGCTCTAGATTTCTGTAAAAACGCATTTGAAATTTGACCCCCTAGTGCACTGAGTAAGGGGATGTTTTAGGATTGGTTACACACGAGATTTACCCATTGATAGAGTTTATTAAGTGTGAGTTCTTTCACAGGATTCATCAATTTGCATATTAATTTGGTATTTATAGGCCAGGACTTACCGCTGGTAAGTTAGTATGCAAATTGATCTTTAGCGTTTTGATTAACCATTGATTTTTAGCATTTGTTCTCCTAGATTCAAGTACCGAAATCACTGAAATCAATGAATGAACGAAATCGGTACTACTTATCAAATTCAAATTTAGCTTTGAATAATTCTAACTAACATCTATGGTAGTTGGCATTTAAAGCTGCTAGGTATTCAAAAAATAATGTATCACAGTTCTCAAGTTCCAAAAATGAAGCTAGTTGGATCGAAACAAATCAGCAGTACAAAGCGTTACAAGCTTAAAATTGAGACAAGACTTTAAACCTGAGCACAAAAAAGCGAATTTGATAAAACTGTGTTTAAAAACACAAATCTAATACATTAGGCATATTCCATGTGCACCAAAAACCAAAATTTCGTAGACCTTACAGCATTGGGAAAAAGTACAAGAGGTTTTCCGAAAAGAAAAGATGTGTGCTTCTTGTGAGATGGGGGCTAACTCTAGGACGCGAGTCCGGTGAAGGGGGATTCCGTTACAGGGAGCCGCGAAATACGAGCCAAACATCCCTTTCCTTTCTCTCAATCATAGCCAGACAGCTATCCATTCGATGTTCTATGTGGTGGGTACTTCTTGCAACAAGAAAACTCCTTTCACCAACCCTTTCTAACAAAAGAGGCACAACAATACTGCTGTAACTTGGAGGTGTTTTAAGGGAGGAGAATTTTCGCGGAGATGTTTAGAACTTGTTTGGCGTATTGTTTGGAAAGTACACAATGTAACTGTCAAATTCTAATGTCTAATGCAATCAAATTGTCTGGATCTATAACTCAATTTCATCTAGGATACGATCTCTATGAAACAAAGCTAATTGAAAACAGATTGTCATAGATGAAATAGGTAAGCGAATGAGTAAGGTAAGATGAAGAGGACCCAACTAAATGACTCTAGTCGACTCTGACTCGAAACAAAGACAAAGGAGTATCAAAGTATGAGTGAGAGGGGAGTCTCACACACAAAAGACAAGTAAAAGAGAAGAGAGATTTTTGGACGAAGGAGTCACGCCTTGATTGGCAGGTCACTCGCTTGGGTGCATGACGGGAGGTCGATTGGGTGAATGAAGAGTGGAATGGAGAGAAAAGAGGAAAGATTCCAGAGTGAGATCACTATTCAACCTTTCTCTCTCTTCCTATCTCCTTTTGAGAGATCTCACCGGACAGCCGGCTACTTGACATACTCATTCGAGTGATTGAAGATGACTAATGGAAACACCCTTATTATATAAACCGCTTGATAAAGGAGACATGCGAAATTCCAGTAAAAGAAAGAAATTTCAATTAAAAGAAATTCCAGTGTTATCTGATAAATAAAATGAGACTCTAAAGAAGATTGCGGTACTTTTTACTGACATTTTTTTTGAGAAAACACACTTTTAACATTACATTAGCTCTACAATATACAATATCCTCATTGCACGAGTTTAGTTTTCATTTGGCAAAACACAGTTCTATCTACTCTAAATATAAGTTTTAAAGTTTTTTGCTGCTACCTAATTTTTTCTTTTACCTGGACTAATAGGTTGTAATTAAAAATTTGCGTTTAAAAGCGATTTCCCGTCATTTCTTTGTCAAATGCGCCTCCGTTTCGCTCATTTTTCTATACGTTTTTATGATTTGGTCGGTGATCATCTGAGGATCGTTGTATGGGTGATTCGCGCAGCAACTTTAAATTACGAAATTATTTGGTGAGCTTCTTTTACATGTTTTTATGGCTTTAAGATTTTATAAGCACTTTATCTAATAACATTGACAAATTCTACTAGATCTTTTCACTGAAACGCAAAATTTCTAATTGTTTTTATGCAAAATAATATTTTTTTGCTATTTGCTAATAAAATGTTTGCTTTTTAGAAACGTCTTGCGATGAAGGTGAGAAAAGCTCTTCCAAACGTCGGCCATTCACAGGTTTTGTTTTATTTGATGCATTTCTTGTAATAATACTTTGTTGAGTTTATTGTTCCAGTAATGGATTAATTTTTTAGGCTACAAATGGTATCCGGAAAACATGAGAGTGCCGGGTCCTCTCGTGAGAAGTTCCTCGAGACGATCGGCGGAGCTCATCTGGGACTCGTCAGTTTTAGCCTTGTTTCAAGTCTAAATTCATACTAATGTTTCTTTTTAGAGATGCAACGGATTCTGAGGAATACGACAGATCAACTTCAATTTCAACTCCCCGGTCTCTCATCCCGATGACTACGACGAGGAGGATAACCGCGGCGATAGGAATTGGACCAATTCGACGCCGGGTAACAAATCTTTTGACACTAATAAACTTCGGGGAGCCCACTTTGGCCCGACTCGGTCGGAATGTATTTTTTTGCCTGTTTGTTATTTTACTTTTTCTGGGGTAATCAAACATGATGAATCTATTGATAATATTTTTAGAAAGTTTTGAACAATCTTTATTGATATTTTGATAAGCTAGATGGAGTTTTATGATAACTTGTTGAAAATATTCTAAAAATATTGTCAATCGATTAAACGTATTTGATTACCCCAGAAAAAGCAAAGCAAGGCAAGACTAGAAAAAACACGCCTAGAATAGGGTCTGACCAAGTCGGGTCAAAGTGGTCCCCAGAAGTTGATTAGTACCAATCTTTTGACTATTTAAGCATCGAGTTGTCAAAAATGCGTATACGATTGAATGTTTGGGATAGATGCAACCAAATGATTATGTTTCTGTTTAGGTTCAGGAAGCGCATCGTCTATGTGTTCTGATGATACCACCTTTGGTATCGTTCGACTGTTAGAAATCGATTTGAATGTTGTTGGGTAAGTTATCATTTAGTCCAACTTCTTTATTTTTGAGGACCTTTTAAATAATCATTTATCGTTTAGAAAAGGTTCTTTGTCGATTCTGCGAGATGGATGAGATGGCGTTTATTTTATCAGCTGCAAACCTTGTCTCACAGGAACACCCATTTCAGCGACGAGTTAAGGTAGTTTTTGATGAAATAGAAAGAAATAATATATTGTACGAAACAGCATATATGCTATAAAAAATTGGATTAATTTTATATTGTTTTTATCTAGAAATCCGATTGCCGCCTGTTGAGACGTTCGGCTGAGGAGTTCGCGGTGAGAAAAAAATGGCAAAAGGCATGGGTTGAATATCGGCGGAGACATCCGTATCATCAAGTGAGCGTTGAAGAAGATGATGAAGAGGACGATGAAGAACTGTCAAACTATCTTGCAAAGGTACCATTAACCAGCGTTACGATCTGACGGTTTATTTTAGACTACGAATGTCTGTAAAGAAAATCTAAAAAAAGCGGTAAGGTTTTTTACTAATCGCACATTTTCTTTTTATTCAGGTTACTTGGATAACAAATAGCGTGAACAATTTTGGCTTCTAAATGGGGGAAACGATAAAGAATTTTAATGTATTAATAGAGTGCTATTAGTTTGGGTGAATTTGGTGTAATAAAGCTTTTTTTATCGTTGTTAATTTGGATGTATGGGTTCAAAATCCTACTTAAACATTTACTGGGTTTTTATTTGTCTCTCTTGCCACTTCGGTCGTGGTTTGAACATATTTTAAACAGAATTCTGTTTTTTTCAAAAACAAACATGAAACTTTGATTTCAGTACACTCTGAGGCACTTGATGAAACAACAATTTGATCTTGTAGAAGAATGTAGGTTTTGTTTTATCAGTAAAAAAATTATTATGCTTATCTTTGAAACCATTAGTGATAAGTTTTTTAGGCAATTTGAAGTTGATTGCAAAAAGGTATCTGCTCGTCCAAAAGATCGGCTCGGGGTCCTTCGGTGAAATCTACATTGCAATTGATGTGCGGAAAGCGAAAGAAGTGGCAATAAAAGTTGAGAAAGCGGAAGTAAGGTTTCATTTCGGTGCTGCTATGCAAGGATGGGGCCACGAGGAAATTTGCATTTATATTCAACTTCCGTTGGTGTAGATTTCTTTCTTTACTCCATTGACTATTTCCAATTTTCTAAATTAACAAAACTAAACAAAGATAACATAACAATAACATAACAAATAGGTGATACTTAACTTAAAAATTACTGGCACGGATAAGTTTTAATATTTGAAAGGTTCTTGAGCAAAAGACTATTCAAAGCAGTCATTTGTTGTGATTTTTCCAAAAAAAAAAAAAAAATTTACGGCTTTTTTGATTTTTGACTTTATTAAATGTAAATTTCTTAGTGGCCCCATCTTGGTGTAGTGGCACCTTCCTTTCAAAGACATTGGCGTTTGGGTTAAAGTTCGAAATGTCTTTTCAACATTGTTCCTTTAGCTTCGACACCCACAACTCCCCCATGAAGCTCGACTCTACAAGCGGCTCAAGGGTGGCCCAGCAGTCCCAAAGATGAAATGGTAAGTGTTGACAATGCCACTCACAAATATAACTTTTGATTTGGGTTGGGTACTCAATATGGCTACCGATTTCTCGTTCTCGACTTGCTCGGGCCGTCATTGGAGGATCTTCTCAACTATTGCGGAGGACAATTCACTCAAAAAACGGTTCTAATGTTGGCAGATCAGATGATTATGCGCATTCAATACTTACATGAACAAAACTATGTTCATCGAGATATAAAACCCGCCAATTTTTTGATGGGTAACGGTCAGAGTTGTAATCGAGTACATCTCATCGATTTCGGCTTAGCAAAGAGGTTAGTTTTTGTGTAAACTTTGTTACTGCACCAAAAACAAGATAGAGGGATTGTTTTATCTCTTGATTTTAAAATGCATACGTTTTTTGGAATTCCGCTTACTAGCTCCCTGTTTTACTCTTGTTCTTTTTTCAGATATCGCAAAAATCCGTTCACCGGTCACATCAATTATCATGAATACAAACGTTTTATCGGAACTACGCGTTACGTCTCTTTAAACACGCATCTAGGTGTCGAACAAGCTAGAAGGTTAGTTTTCAGTTTTCATTTAAATAGCAAGAGTATGTATTTAGAGACGATCTAGAAGCTCTCGGCTATATCCTCGTCCAATTTAGCACCGGTTCTCTACCGTGGATGGGAGTCGTTACACGATCCAAGAAACGCCGAAATAAGAGGATTGGTGCAGTGGTAAAATATAATTTAATAACTAAATTTTGTAGGATGGTTTTAGAAAATATCGATTTCACTTGAGAAGCTATGCGTCGGTCTTCCACCATGTTATCAAGAGTACCTCGCTTATGTTCGCGGCCTTGGTTATCATCAAAATCCGGATTACGGGCATTGTCGACAAATTTTCAGAAACTACTTTCTCAGTCAGAACATGAAGGTTTGTTGTTGTTTTACAAATGTTTTATATTTTACTGTACTGTTAGGTTGTTTTTTGCACCGAACTATTGTTGTGTACGCTTCTACTGAGTTTAGGAGGATTTTGATTATGACTGGTATCAAGTGAACAGACGACGAAAGACAAACTCCTCCCTCTCTCCATCTCAATCATCCAAAGAGTTTCAAATGATAACGCCTAGACCCAACATTTAATTTATGTAGATACTTTGGTCGAAATTTTTTTAACATTGTTTATGATCTTTAGTAAACTTAGTTATAATATCTATTTGGTCGTTGTTGTACGTTCCTGGTTATCTTTACTTTTCACTTTTCACAATTTTCGACCTCTCGTTATTTCTGTGCTTTGTTTTACAAATAAACTTTCGAGTACATAAACGTAACAAATCTACTTGTGACGTGAGTGGTGTCGGCCACTATGTACGACTAGAGTCAACGAGGTCATGCAATGAATGGGAGTAAAACAATATGGAGCGAGTGACCCCTTACTCTCGCAACAAAGGAGTGAACAATGGAGCCAACTCGAGGTTCTTAAAACAGCATTTTCTGTTTATGTGTATAATGTTTAACATAATGGGACCATAAACAGAGAATGCTGTTTACAATTTATTCAGCCTGAAATCGAAATTACAGAACAAAGGTTGAAATTATTTCACTCAAAGATATGGCAAATAAAAAAGACACGGGAATGAAGTTTTAAGCGTCGACAACTTGGGTCTCTTCAACCGGCATTTGGTGAAAGATATGCGATGCTAAAACCTGGTAAGTCTCATTAAAAAGAAATAATTTTACCTAAATCATCGTCCTTTTTGTTGAGAATTGCTTGAGGTCAAGCGGAGGTAGTCGAGACGATGGAGTAAGCAACTCATTGAGCGTATCCACGGTTGGCACAATTTCTTCGAGTAAAAGCTAAAACAACTCAGCTATAACTAACAATCATTTAAACCCAACCTGTATTCGCACAACTTCGTCTCGTAATTGTGTAACATGAGCAAGGGCACCCCTAAGCCGGTCGTATCTAAATTAAAACTGTGATGATATCGTGAAGAAAATGAGGATTTACTTTTTACGTCGCTCCAATAACTTTGCAGCAATACCAGCCGAGGTAACATCAACCTAAAATCAATAACAAGGTTTTGATTTCAAAATAATTACTGACCGTTTTGATGAGTTGAGTTATTCTTCCCTGTTCTTGTGCAATCCCCTGAGCCTGACCGTGCAGATGTGATTGCAGCCTTACGGACAAACGCCAAAGTGGTCTAAAAGTTAAAAGTATACATATAAAAATTGAATGTTTGAAAAATGAACCCACCGATAAGAGAAAAGATTTTGATTATCCATTACAAGTCTTCTACCAGCAGGAACCGTGTCTCGCAATATTGGTAGAAAACGGGGAATGTCCTACAAAACGTTTTAACTGATTACACCTAAAATACTGCAACATACCATTAATCTCTTATAATCGGGATCATCATTTGGATCGATTAGCTTTGATTGCCCATCGGAAACCTTGACTATGCCGCCGACTTTCTTGACGCTTGCTAAAGAACAATCTCCAAATTGTCTCAAAAATTACGCTTACCTCGATTTGATAGAAATGAAAAAGTAGAAGTGGATGGTTGAGTAGAGTTTGAAGGACCAGACGCTGATTGTTCATTACCCATTGTTGCGCAATGAATATGCCTAGCAAAATTGAAAAATTAAAACAGAAAAGAGTTGTTGCTTACCTGTTTGAAAAATTTAATGAGAAACTGGTCCTCCGAGATGGATGCGTTCGATCGCAGCGTCAGTCCACTTTTGAGCGGCTTCAATAGCGTTCTCCTAAAAGAAGAAAATCTGCCTCAATTAAACAAGCTGTATAATTGTAAAAAAATTACCCACCTTGTTGGCCAAAGTTGCCGGGAGGGCGTCCGCGTCCGGATCGGGAACGTGCTCTCGCGGGATTGGAATCACCTCCTGAAAAAAAACACAGAATACAAACTTTAACAAATAATTTACCTTTGGCAATTTATGAGTAATCCACTCCGAATCGATGTAGCCAAACACGTGGTTCCACTAAATTCAAGAATTTTGCATAAACGACAATAACAACGACTACCTGAATATGCGAATCTACTTTTTGATCAAGGCTCATCTAACTGACGGAGAATCTAAAAACAAGTTAAAATGGACAAATTTCCATTCACAAGAGACAAATACTTTTGACCATTTAACTGATAAGCTGATTTGAATAATTAGTCAAAATTTTTATTCAATTATAACTGGAAAAGTATTATGCATAAGCATAAGCAAAGGGTATCACATTATGCAGGGAATGAAGGCACACAGGAGGATTCAAATCAAACAACATAAAAATCTTAAAGAAACTACAAAAGAATTCTAATGGCTGCAATCTATAGTACTTTATTTTAAATTTTGCTTTGCTCAACTTCTGGGGCTGTCTCGAGTGTATCATTGGTCGGTGAAATGGTAATATCCTTGTCAAACCTAAGCACTTTAAGTATAAGAAAAACAAAGATAAAGCTACCTTTGAACAAGGAAATTGTTTCCTTCGTCTTTCTTGAAACCGTTAAGCTCATAGAAAGGAATGAGAGAATCCTTGCACTCCAATGAGATCTTGTAAACACCAAACTAATAATAAAGTAAATAATAACAACTGGAAAGCAAAAACGTTACCAGCTTAGCGAGCGACACGAGAACTCGATTTAGCAAGGCTCCAAGTTTACGGCCTCGCATATCATGCCGAATAACCTAATATTGTTTATATTGAAAAGGTAAAACAAAGAAAAAATAAACTCACAACGTCTTCAATTCGAGCACGTGCACCAGCTGCATGAATGAACTTCCATTCAAGAACGAGAGTTGCCGAACCGACAAGTTGATGAGTGCTAGAAAAAAACTTAACGGTTAGTTTCTTAGCAAATCCAAAGACAAGATACCTCGTCTCTTCAATCACGACAACGTAGTAAGAGGTGGGACGAGTGTCAGCCATGGTGCGGAAACGCGTAACGAAGTTTTCCCGAGTCACATCACCAACCCGTGTCAACTGAGAGAGCAGGGAAAGAAATCTAAAAAGTCTCTTCAGTTTTTCAATCTTTTAATTCAAATAAAACTGACCCCTTGTCGTAATCTCCGATGTTGAGTGGACGAACAACAAATCCTTCCGGAACATCACCAGTAAGCGTTGAAGAAAGCAAAGCCGAGGAAAACATCGAACCCAAAATCCAAAGACTTTTTAACAAATTTCAAAGTTAATACCTTCATCCTGAAGAGAAACATCGTTGTGTGGTGGCAGGAAAACCATTTTGTTAAAGTTCTCTAAAAGAAAGAGCTTTGTAAAGTCAATAGTCAACTTTCAAGAGATGAAAATGAAAAAGCAATTAGCGGATCTAGTTCTTTTCTTTTCAAAGTTTATTATGAATCAAAATAGCACCAGAAAAATTGTTTTATGACAAATTTTAAGGGGGATAATGCCTTTTGAGAACGATCAACACAAATACAGCTGACCCGAGCTCTAATAAATAGATTTCTTAAAGCAATATTTACAAGAGATGTCTTGAGAACAAAGTAGAAAAGCTCCGAAAGTTGCACATTTCAAAACTTGCACAAAATAAAGAAAGTGATAACTTCTCACTGATAAGCAAGTAACGCAAATTTCAACATTCTAAATAGAGACTCAAAAGATATTCAGCTAAAAGGCTGCAATTTACCGTACTTTCGCAATAAAATAGAGCAATTCACAATAGAGCACTTTTTAGGAGGCAAAAAACGTATTTTAAACATTCGTAGCCAGTCCGAGATCACTGGCGAAGAGAAAAACTTCGTTTTGTCCCTGGAATTGTTGTTTTTGAAAGTTGTGATAGAGTTTAGCCACACAAGTAGCCACTATTCTATATCCAACTACATCAAACCTACTATACGGATATTGTGGAAAGGCGCTGGAAATGGATTCAAATTGGTTTCCGGTCTATTTTCTTTTGAAACCTCACCGAATTCGGGAGATCCCTTTCACTGTTGCGGTCTCGAGTGCGAATCGGCGTCCCCAAAATGGGCGCCATTCGCTTGCTGAACTCGTCATAGTTTCGTTGCAACTCGTTCTAAAGTGGGATTTGTTTATGAATGTTTTCACTCAAGCACCTGATAGGCCAATTGATCGGGTTGGATGAGTTGCTTGTTTAACATCAAAGCGTCACAGCATTTCTTGCTGAAATTTTGCATTGTTATTTGATGTTATTTGATCAACCAATTGCTGGTATCGTTAACTGTAACTATGAGTGTTCCCTAGCTCTATTTGTTGATCCAAAAGAATTTTGAATGGCTTATTTGTGAAGATCGGGTGTTGACTTGAAATCAGCTAGTCAAACCCAAGCTTTAATGGATTATGAACTTTACAGTTACATTGCAATACCTAAAATCTTTGAAGCAAAGCCGGAGCTTGTTTTGCAGTCGATCAACGGGTTTGCCCCGTTCATCCAATGCACAATTGACGAGGAACACGTTGGCCACCTAGATATCGTTTAATTATTGGTTAATCTACTAGATACTAGACATGGACGCTAAAAACTACAAGGTCAAACTATAAACCCTTGTAGAATTACGTAGAATAGATATTTTTAAAAACTTTGCCATCTTTTGGCATTCGAATGACACTAAAACCAAGAAAATTCATAATTTTTACTCTGAGAACAAACCATTTATAGCTATTTGTAGTCTACCCTGGAAAAACTTCATATCTCAGTGTCAAGAACATGATTTGGCCTGATTTTGGTGTCATTCGAAAGCCTACAGTTTGCCCAATTCCTTGGTAAAAAAGTTTTCAAAAATATTCATTCTGAACGTTTCTACAAGGGTTTATAGTCTGACCTTGTAGTTTGTAGTGTCCATGTTCATCGTTTTGTTCAATACCTGGATTGGCCCTTGATTCACTTGGGTGCCAATGCAACCTTGCACCACCATTTGGAGCATTTTTGCATCTGGTGGCGATTGTGACATTGCCGCGCAGAGTTCTCGAGTCTAAAAGGCTCAATGCTTGATTTGATTATCACGAGTCGAATCTCTAATCACCTTTCTTTCAATGTCTTCAATTGCGACTTCAATCGGCGTGAGAACTTTTTGCTCCTTTTGGACGACTCGAATTCTCGACTTCACGTATGGGAATCTAAAATTCGTTGTACTTTTTCATACAAATTTTACATACGCATTTTGTGTTGTGAGAATGGTTCTCCTTTTGTATTGATCTTTCAGATCTCCGTGCGCTTTTCCATCTCGAGTAAACGGAGTGGCAAAGATGAATCTGGAAATAATTGATTCAGTTACAAGTCGATTTCTTTTGCTACCTCTTCACATTGTGACTTCTTTCATAATGTGTGGGTCGACGTCGTTTCTCCCATTTCTCAAAGTATGGCTCGACATAGGTGATCTGGAGGTAGGCTTTCGACGAGCTGTGAGCAGTACGGACGACCTGAATAGATTACGGTAACTTTAGCTACAATATAAATACTATATAAAAGAGCAATGTCTATCCGTCCGTCTGTACGGGCTTTTTCTCAGCCATCTTTAGGCCAAAAACACTGAAATTCTTTAAAAAGTCTCAAAATCTAATATAGTTGTGACATTCAAATAAAAGCTTTAAAAAGTCATGATTAAGTGCCAATACGGGGCCCGGACCGGATCGAACCCAGACCGTGTGGCCTGCAGACAAGCACGCTCTCGACTCCATCACGGCGAGCCCAAACGCCTGCCAAAAAAACCCGTTTTTAAGCCATCCAGCCAGAAAATCCCGCTGTTAGGTTAAGCTAATAAGCTTACGGTCTTAATAGTAGCTAGTTTACAGTATAAATAACTACGCCGTATCCACTTTTATCTACCAGTTTTGCTTAGTTCTTTAAAGTATAGCCATAATATATCAGCAATAATTGTGTCATTTTCTATCATTTCCGAATCTCTCATACATTATTGCTATCCTTGATCACTTCAACCGTTCCATGCCCGAAACGATCCGAATAGAAAGCCTCCAAACGAGACGAGATCTCAGATAACTTTGTAAATGGTGGCTCCTAAAATTTGCATAATTTCAAAACATCTTTATATTCAGATTCAATTCAGATTATCGATTCCAAGCCCACCTTGTAAATGTATTCCTCTCCATCGAGATCCCCAAATTTCTCTCCATAGAAACCCACGCGGAAATACGTGCCAAAGCAACGTTTATCGGCACTAAAATGAAAATATTACGCTATATTATGCATTTTATACGTTATTGATTAGTTTTCAATCATTTAACACTTCTAAATGCTAATATTTCTACCTAGCCAACGGGCTTCCCCACATATCGGCCGCGTTATCCAGCACACAAATAGAGGGCTCGATTTTCGATAAAGAAGCTGAAATATTCTAATTTTAAAATGATATACATACTGAATATCTATTCGTTTTCAAAAAAATCTATAAATTCATTTGAAAATCCGTCAAAAACCCACTCGAAAGTCTCAAATGAATGGCGGCGAGCCGTTGAAAATCTCTCCACTCCCAAACGATTGGCTCGATTACCTGAAGTCTTTTAATAGAATACATTTTTACTTGTTTCTTTATTTCCTTGTCTTTTATTTTCTTTTCTTTTCTTTTATTTTCAAACCTTATACAGATGTGGTAAAGCCTCGTACATTCCAGCTTTCTCCAAGAGATTCGCTCCTCTTTCCACCAAATGAACAAGTCCTTCGGCGGAGAAATGCCGCGACTCACAAATGCCCTCCACTTCGGGACTAAATTAGGATTTGAAAAGAAGTATTTTAAAGTTTAAATTGTAGCTGTTTAGTCTAATAAGCTAATGGAATTATAATAAAGAATGTAGAAATTTTTTAACATCAGGCTATTAAGTTTGGCCTCAATTTACATTTCCATCGCAAAAAACAAACCTATATTCTACTTGTATCAAAGCACAAGTTCAAAAGCTTATTTTAAATTCAAATTACTAAATTACAAAAAGTTATGGAATAAAGGTGGGCAAAATCACTAAGAATAAGTAGACAAAATTAACTGAATATCTTGAATATCTTGAAGATGACTAATTTTTGAGTAATTTCTTATTCTAAACCTTGCAAAACTATACACTATACGATCAATTTAACATTCTAAACCTTGCAAAATCGAACTAGAATTGACAATTGATGTTTTTTTTCTTTCATTTTACCTCACAACATCATCAGAAACGGCACTCTCCTCCAGTATATTCTCACTGATTTCCCCGAAATCAACGGCTCCTTTTGGATAGTATCTAAAAAAATGCAATTATAAGCATTACTTATACAAATATTTATCAAATCTTAAAGCAATAAACTCATAAAATAATCTTTTCTTAAACTTTTTCTATTCTTAAACTTTTTCTCAACGAACTCTTCAATATTCGTCATCGCTAGATACTCAGCCACCAGAGCAGCTGCGTGAATGATGCAAAGAGCCGACTCTGAAAAGTTTAGGTTAATATAAGTCGGTTAATATTAGTCGGTTAATATAAGACGTATATTTACCAATTTAGATGTATCAGTAACTTTATGTTCAAAAAGATCCCACCAGCATGAAGGCCAGCATCGGCTTGTCTTGACGCCATATTCAGCAACCAGGTCACTCTGAAAATTTCCCATAAAATCCTCGAAAATGATCCGCCTTAAATCCTGCCTTAAATCCGGGTTATTCTGATAGCCTTTTGCCACTCGGTACATCAAATCGATCGTCATGTGAAAATCGTTCGCGAACTCTTTCATTTTCACCGTATCCGATAGAATCATGTGCAAATTGAAGATCAAGTCTTTCACCTAAAAGCAAAATAGAATAAAAGCCATCATTAATGTCTTTCTCAACATCATTTCTTCTAGAGTAGCAAATAAACTGTAATCATTTGGCTTTTTTTGTTTCTTGATTGGCTTTAGCGGGGATCGAACCCGGGAGTGGCGTTTGGAAAAGAAAGCCGTTAGCCACTCGGCCACGCCCACCTGCTCGCGGAAACTCGTTCCAGTCCTAGTGTATGGGTCGGCGTTTTCCTGATCAGCGTAAAGGAGAACCGTTTTGAGACTACGGCGAAGGCATTCCTCGTTCAACCAAACTCCCAATCTAGAAATTATTTGTAAATCTTTCAAATTGTTGATTAAGTAGCTGATTTTGGTTTAGAAAAACACTGCAATCATTGCTTTCTCCAGGAGATAACTGTTCAATCTAGTGAAATTAACAAAACTTTACAATTCATTTAATGATTTCATTTAATGATTTCATTTAACGACTTCATTTAACGACTTTATCACAGTATACAGTATGACGATGATTCTTTTTAAATCAATCATTTTCTTTTGCATAAATGAATACCTTGTTCCATTTGAGACAAGAGTTGAGAGGGACATGGTCACGTGCATTTTCACACGAGCCAAGCTTTCACCTGAAGATTTTTTTTCTAATGTAATTTATTTAAACAAATAAGGAGCTGATTTTGGTTTAGAAAAACGCTGTAATCATTGCTTCATTCTTAAACAACCTAAGTAAATTTTGAGAGTAGATTCTAGTAAATCTCCAGTGCTTACCGTATTTCTTCGAATAGAAGGCCGGGCAAAGAGTATCATCGCGTACTCGTAGTCCTGCGTAGCAGCCCTTTTTAAAATTTCTTTTCTGCATAAAAGCTTTCAATCAAGTGCTATAGAGCTGGAAAATGGCTTAAAAATCTGTTAGTTCATGTCGTATTTTTGAGTCATTTTCCAGCCCTATAGCACTTCATTGAAAGCTTTTATGCAGAGAAGAAATTTTAAAAAGGGCTGCTACGCAGGAGTACGCGATGATACTCTTTACCCGGTCTTCTATTCGAAGAAATACGATACATTAATTTCTTTAAATAAAAAACTCACCTGATTCCCATGCCTCTCGGAACAGCTGGAAAATGCTGGCAGCTGCCTGAAAGGGGAAAATTTTTAGCTAAAGAGAAAAGTTGAGGTTATGAATTTAGAAAATTTACAGTAATTGATAAAGGGTACTATAGGTTTTGGATTACTGTAATTGATACTGTAGAAAGATTACTGTAATTGATACTGTAGTTCAACCTGTGATCGTATGATCGGCAAGCGGAAAGCACAGTGACGCAAGAGTTGCAAAGTCAACTCGGCACATTGCTCGGTTTCCTAAAAAAGAATCAGTTCGAATCAGTTATCGAATCAGTTATCAAATCAGTTATCAAATCAGTTATCGAATCAATTTAAAAGGTAAAAGTTTAATTAAAGTTAATTTAGTTTAGTTAATGAATGAATTTGTAAACTTTAAACTTTAAAAACTTTAGTAAAAACAAAAAAAAAATGATTGAGTGTTTAACCTGTTCAAAAATCATTTCGGGAAACTTTGTGACAAGCGCTCGTTGTGATGCGAAAACGCATTCAAGCGTTTGAACCGATTGCTCACATGAGAGCATGTGTAACTGAAAAAAAAAACAATAAATATATGCAAATTTTTCTTTGCGAACGAACCAACACACGGAGGACAATCGGTAGAGCGAAAGTGAGATGATCCGAGCCGGGCATTGAGACAACTTTCACGATCTGGAATCGATTTTTTGTTGACAAATCCTAATTCTTCAAATCTCACCATTTCAATAGTGTCCAATGCGGTGAGCACAACTTCCGAACAAGCCAGCGCTCTCAACGCTTTCTCGTCATTGTCTCGATGCGAGGATTTCTCTTTTCTCATCTTGACTCCATATTTCTTCTCGACATTCTCTTCATTGTCGATCATTTGTGAGTCGCCCATTAAATCGTCCTAAAAGATTACTCAATCACTGAACTAATCAAATTTTCTTTATTCTTTGTTCAGGCTATCTAAAATCTTAATTTTAATCAAGGAAAACAATTCCTCGGTAGTATAGTGGTTAGTATCCGCGTCTGTCACATGCGAGACCCGGGTTCAATTCCCGGCCGGGGAGAAAACATTTTGCTTTTTACAAACTGTCCAATTCAATTTTCAAATCAATTCAAATCAGCTTTCACCCCACTTACCGGCGTTGTTCTATACTCAAATGAGGAAACAGCTAATTGAAGCGCATCCAACAATCCGGACAACCTTGTCGGCGGCATTTCTCTCAAAAATGAGCGAAGCGATGTTTTCTCGACATTCCTCAACACCCAGCAGAGACAACAAAGAAGCTAAATCGTTTTTGAATCATATTGATTTTTCTCTTAATCACCTGTGAGGTGAGCTCAGCGCTGAGGGGACTTTTGTGTGGTTGAAGGATTTGTGTATGAGTGCTATCCCTTTCTCGTGTGATCGCTGTTGATCCAATACCGGCTATTGCGAGAGCTACATCATTTGCGACATTCATTTCATCGTGATCCGCACTCAAGACTCGACTGAAATTTTGTGATGCAAGATTGGCTTTAGAATAGAAAAGCCAGCCTAAACAAACGTAGACTTGTCACTTCTAAAGTAAAACTAAAGTTTTTAGCACCCAACCTCTGCCTTGAAGCCTCTCTTCCAGCATACGGATCATGTAGTTGCGGTAAAGCATCAAGAATAATATCAATCAATGGTAGATATAGAGTAGCAATTCGAGATCTAATAGTCGGCTCACTCAGCCTTGAATCAGCTTCGTGAGCTGCGAGAAGATTCCTCACCACACCGATTGCTCTAAATTTTTTTTTTCTGGAAAGATAAAGTCTCAAACTTTGCGTGTAAAACTCGATTATGACATGAATCGAGAACGGCGGCAAGATCGGAGAGAATCAATCCGATGAGATAATGTCGCGAACGGAAAGCTTGACTTAATGACGGACAAAGGGAGATCGACGAGGAAACCGAGAGAGAGTCACCGGCATGAGATGACGAGCCGCTGAAAGAAGAGGTATGATTTCACATGTTATGAACTGACAAGGGACGGTCAACAGATCCAGCTCACTAAATGAAATGAGCCATAGACATTCTGACGCAGAATTTTACGCTGATTTCTAATATCTGATTCGTTCTTGCAAAATGATTCTGAATCGCGCGCAATTTGGCAAACAAGTTTTTGGCCTCTCTTTATAAAGCTGGGGAATGGCTTCGTGGTGTAGTGGATAGTGAGTTAGGATACTGAGTAGCTGCTGAATTTCGCTCAGCGTAAAATTCTGCATCCGATGGTCAACAGACCCAGCTCATTTGGTGAGCTGGGTCTGTTGATATCATCCTGTGAATATCTTTTGATATACTAAAAATATCAATGAAATGTACATGAGATATAGGTTTGATCTTTTAAAAGCAACTCACCGACTGCTCAAACTCGATCCACCGGGGCTTGGCGGCATTGCTTGCAAACCGGAAGTATCTGAAAGCCATTATTGTTTGTTAGCTGCGTTTTTTTCGAAAATCAACTCACTTTGTGTGGGCAATGTTGAGGGTGGAATAAATGATGGATTCGATCCATTCGATGGCATTCCAAGTGGGAAGATCCAAGACGAAAAATGCTCATGTGAAGAAATGATTCGTAATGTGTCCAATTTGATTGACAAAAGGACTGGAGAAGCGGCTTCAGAGGAGCCACTAAAAGATGTTTTTGATTGGATCTGCAAATGCCTCCGTGGCCAAGTGGCACTGGAAAGCCAAGTGGCTAAGTACCGTGTATCTCATTGGGGAGGTCGAGGGTTCAATACCGGCGGCCAAAGCTTTGTTTCCACTCCGGACTTTTTTCCTTTTCTACTTTTAGGGCTTACTGGTTGTGCTTGTGGATTGTTTGTATCACATTATTTGTGTGAATAAATGTATTTTTAAAATCAAATAGTATAGGACGGACAGAAGAATGTTTCAAAGCTTGATTTGATCTACTACATCTGACCTGAGCTTGATTCTTCTTTACCTGATTTTCGTTGTGAGCACCTTGTTGAAATCACGAACCAAACTCAGCACATAGCTTCGATCCATCAACGAAAAAGAGTCTCTGAAAAAAAAAAGCATAGAATTTTTGTAATATTTTTGGTTCAGTCTTGTTAATGTTATTAAATAGATATTTTACCTCAAGAAAAATGCCCAACTGTTGGCGAGAGAAGCTGCCTGAGTTGGTTGTTGAGTGACTCGTTGAACAACCTAGAAATTTTGGGACCTAGTCAAAATAGCGCCGCCAAAACAGCGCCGTTCAAAACAGCGCCAAATTTAAAGATTTTAATGTAGATTAACCAATGCTCTTTTGGAGTTTTCCATAAAGGCTTTTTCGTTTTTCAAATCTCAAAAATTCAACAAACTTGTTCACAGATCGATGTCGAAAGAGTATCCACACATTTTATGAATCTAAAGAAGATTCTGAACTTGTAAACGACTAGAAAAATTCAGTTTCACCTTTCCGAGAATCGGGATTTCCGATTCAAATACAGTCTGCCGGTCATTGACAGATATTCAGCGATCGATTTGATCTGAAATATTGAAATCAATCCAATAGATTGATGTTTGATGATTGAAATGATTTTTCAATTACCAAAAGCTCGAGGAAAAACCATGCGTTGAGGTAAGCCATCTCTCTCGCTGAGCCAATGCTTTGAATCCATAAAGAAAGGATTTCTTCGTGAAGAGCCTGAAAAGTTTTAGTGATAAGGTTAGTATATCTAACCTCGCTACAGTAATCTAACTATTTTAAAACATTAAAAGTACTGCTGAGCAACGTTTTCTAAAAGAGTACCTTTTTGAAACGGCTGTAATTCTACATTCACCGTTTTCCACGTATTTTACCATACCTTGTTAACCACAAAATAGAAGTATGGTAGCTTTATTGAGCAGAGAAAATAGTTTAATCAAAAGAGTCTAGTTTGAATGAATTGTTATCTTTTATTGGGGGTTGGTGAATTGAAAACTGCCGGACTTTGAACTAAAATTATTGAACATAAAATCATGAATTCATTCGAAATAATTTCCATTACTATTGACGACTTCTGCCCATTTTACAGACAATTTGCGGATTCCTCTTTCGTAGTAGGATTTTGGTTCGTGTGTGAGACAAGTGTGAGACTCAAAAATGGAGGACTGGAGATGTCTCATGATCCGGAATAAATAGTAATCAAAAGGGGCGAGGTCCGGACTGTATGGGGAATGCGCCAAAAGTTCCCAAGCAAGGCTATTTATTTTAGAGCGAGTCAGTTTTGCAACATGAGGGCGCGCGCTGTCGTGGATGAGAACGATCTTTGACTTGGAGGGCCTATGCTTCTTTGGGGGTTCATTCACCTTTCCCAACTGTTCACTGTATTTGATTGCATTAACGATCGTCTTGCTATCATTCCAAATAATTTCCATTATTATTGACGACTTGTGCCCATTTTACAGACAATTTGCGGATTCCTCTTTCGTAGTAGGATTTTGGTTCGTGTGTGAGACAAGTGTGAGACTCAAAAATGGAGGACTGAAGATGTCCCAGTTTGAGCACTTTCTTCAAAGAGCCCATTTGGTGTCAATAGAAAAGTTGTAGAGAATCAAAAATCAAGCTTATATCCAAATTTCCAAAAAGGTACACTTAGTAGTTTCGCTTAAAATGCAAGTTTTGTGAAAATTCGGGAAATTTGGCACTTCTTGAAACCAGTTTTTGAATCGCTCTGAAAATTTGGATATAAGCTTGATTTTTGATTCTCTACAACTTTTTCATTGACACCAAAATGGGTTTCTTTTGAAGAAAGTGCTCAAACTTTCACATATGACACTAGCCGGCAGTTTTCAATTCACCAACCCAATATATAACAAAAAGCTAGCGTAATCTAACTACGTAATCAGTAAAAATATTGTAATTTTAGGTTACCTTGTTGTTAGTCGTTGGTCCAGACGGTAAATCAACAAAACGATTTTTGCTTTTCTGCCCGGTTTGCGATCTCTCCATTCCCTCAATGAGATGAAATAACTTTTGTGTTTCCGGTGATCCGGGCTGTTTGATGCCACCTTCAAAGATTTGTCGACACAACGCGGAGTGTGAGCGGTGCTCTGTAAAGCTTCTTTTACACTTGAAGCTCTATAAAGCTTCTTTTACTCTTGAAGCTCTATAAAGCTTCTATTACTCTTGAAGCTCTCTAAAGCTTCTTTTAATCTTGAAGCTCTATAAAGCTTCTTTTACTCTTAAAGACAATGATGAATTCTTGTGATTCATGATTGTCTTCAAGATTCATTTAACACCAATCACATTTTACCTTTCATTGAGATTTTAAAATAATGAATGTATGTGGTGAGGAGAGAGCTTCTCTTGTGTCGATCACAGAAACCGTCTAACAACATCGTGCAGATTTTCACCAATTGCCCGAGAGTTTCAAAGGAAACAGTGGATACTTGTTCTAAAAAGGCTTTAAAAGTTTCTAAACTAAGCTTTTAAAAAAAAAACTGACCACTGTATGGCGGATTGGCAATTAAGAAGAGCAACTTGTCAAGAATACTATAAAGGAAAGAAACCATCGGCTCTGGACGAGCTTTGATCACTCCCTAAAGGATATTAAAGAGATAAAAAGGATTAAAATATTATCTACAATTTACATAAGACTGATATAAATCTATTTTTCGAATTTTTCAAATTTGTTTCCATAATTTCCCCAACCTGAATAGCTTCTATGAGTTGAGTCTCGTTGACAGGCGGTTGCTTGGGATTCGTCGAGGCCAATGAGGCAAACGAAAGGCAAAATTTCTCGAGATGCGCATCCTGAAAGTGAAGGTTTATGTTTAAGTTAAAGTTTAAAAATGAAAACAAGCCTGAGTGTGCACAGTGCTAACGGCGACGAGATTCACGTGAAAGAGAGGTTTATGCTGCTCGAGCCAGCGAATATTCGGCAGTGCTACATCTGGTGAGAGGTAGCTGAACATATTTCTTTATATCTATTAGTATTATTGGTATTATTAGTAGTTTTTTAAAGCTCTAATCAAAGCTAAAAACGTGACTAACCCGTAGCATTGCGGAAGTTTGTCCATCGAGATGGGCAGAGTGAAATCCGAACACGAGAGACTCCCCTGACGGCACAACGGGATCCACTAAATTTTTTTGAGTGTATTCGTTTTCTAAAAAGCACCTATTTGAGAAAACAACCCTAATCAAACCAAGTTTTTCATTTAATTAGCTCAATTTTTGTATCATTCGGTGCGGAATCCAGTCAGTGAGCCATAGTGGGCTGATTGGTTGTCATAGCAGTTTGATTACGGACACAACTCAGTTTCAATTAATAGACAAAATGGTCCCGCCCTTCAGTAGTTCGCCAACCCCAAAAACCCCCGGGTACAGATTTTTAGCCACAAATCACATACGGAAACGATGTAAAGAGTAAAAGAAAAATTCCCCTTTGTAAAAAGTGCTCTTTGTGCGCGCGCACAATCGCGTTTCATCTGGCATACGGCCCCGATAGATAGCTGTTCCCTTTTGGGTTGAGGAGCTGGAGCTAGTTTTGTTTGGGCGGCAGAGACTGGGCCGTTTATCCCGTTTTGGACAATACTATGCTCAATTTTTGCCTTAAATTTGTACTTATTTGGAAGCAGGATTCGTGGAGCACCACGAATCCCGCTGGCATTTCTAGAGCTAGATCGAAATTCCTTGTCATTCAAACAGTAGCTAAATTCTAAATTAAGAGAACATGCAATTCGAGTTGAGACTTTTGTCTCACTAGGAGAACAGTGCGATAACGGTAGCATTTTAAAATCGTTTCTTTTCGGAATCCATTGTTCTTACAAATTTTGTAGATTCAGTTTTAAAAGCCTCTAACTACTTACCGTATACCCGATCGGGAAATCGACTTGTTCCTCTTGTCCTTGTTGCCATTTACACGAGACATGATAAAAAGTGAATAAGAGATGATGTCCATCAGAGAGATCCCAAGGGATTGCGATCTTGATCTCATCGGATAATTCGGGGGTTCTATAATCAATCGGATAATCAATTCAAAGCACAGCTCAGAGCACAAACTTATTGTGATAGATGACTGTTGTGAAGACTTGAGTACTCATTCGAATATCGGCTGCATTGTTGAAGAAAACTCTGTAAGTCAAAAGAAATCAAAAGAAATCAAAAGAAAGTCTAGAAAACTTTAACTACTCTAACTATTCTAGTAATCTATTTTTAGAATAAGTTTTAGATTTCACTTTTTTTTCACCTTTGTGGTTCTTCCTTTTCATTCATCAACTCGATTTTTATGGCGATATTTCTCGCGGTGCCTGGTCGGCCGCTCAGATTCACCGATTTCGGATAAATGTAGAGAAGATTTCTAAAGCTTGAGAATAGATTTAGCTAGTTATCTAGTTAATTGATATCTAGATAAAAACCTAAACTCACCTATATCCAGAGTTCACCGCGTATTGCCCTTTGCTAGGAAACTCGAGGATGTCCTTTGTCAACTCTGCGCCCTGTCCGCCCAAAAATGGATTGATTCTGGAATTTTTTTTCTTTGAATAAATGCTATTGTAACTTATAAAATTTAGATTTCAGAATGAAAAATTAATAAAAAACCTGAGCATTTCGGGGCTAAGCCTCGTGAGGAGATCCTCGGCGCTTTGACCTCGATATTCCAATGTCAACACGCATGGGAAGGTTTTAAGTTTGCTAAAAGGAAATAAAATTTAGATTTTATTTAGATTTTATTTAGTGAAAAGTGTTTAGATTCTTTAAATTCAAATTCCCCTCACCCCAACTTTCCACCACTTTTGCGAGCCTCGGCTAATAAACGGAATAGCTCCTCGTCAGAGATTCGATCAGATTCTGAAAGAAAAGATGAATATCTTGATATAAAAAAGATCTCTATAACAAGAAAAGATATAAAAATCGAATATTATCTGTTAAACATTAAATCTATTATAGAAATATCATAGTTTTAGATTAATTTACGATAAAAATTCTTTATCTTATCATTGGACAATCATGAATCACAAGAATTCATGATTGCCTTCAAGAGTAAAAGAAGCTTTAGAGAGCTTCAAGAGTAAAAGAAGCTTTAGAGAGCTACAAAGTAAAAGAAGCTTTAGAGAGCTTCAAGAGTAAGCAGTTAAGTCAGTTAAGCTTTTAGAATCAAAAAAGATTTCAAAGTATCAGAAATCAGTAAAAGAAATTGTGTAATTTTCTAAAATTCACTCACTTGTCTATAAAAATGAGTATAGGTTCGGTGAAATGGTTGCAAATTCGCGATTGAGGGTTCCGGTTTTGAAACGGGATGAATCGAGGCAGATTGGCTTTCGAGATCTTCGCTTCCACCCAGAAATTTTCGTCTAAAGTTGACTCTTTAAAAAAAGTAAATAGCTTAGACTTGGCCATTGATGTGTCATGGATAAAATTTTTGTTCAAAAATTGGTTGCTAGACGTCGTAATGATCGGTATGCCTACAGGGTGTCCGAAGAAGAAAAAGTCACTTTGTGTCAAATTTCTAAAGAACTTTAAGTGGCTCAAAGTGGTAGGTATGGTGCAAAAATGATTGTTTTGGTGTTTTTCATGATTTTCACCATATCATAACTCCCAATACAAGAAATTTCTGAGCTACCATGGAAATTTTTGCTCTTTTGACATACCATGATCCCCAATACAAGAAATTTCTGACAATTTCTGAACCACCATGGTTACCACCACCATATAGGCTACCATCATGAGACTTTTGCCATAAAATTAAAACTTTCTACTGGCATCGTGGTGCATAATAAACGCTATTAGGATAACTACAAATTTAAACTATACACTTTATTGTTCAGCGTTTCCTTGAAAAACGGGACACTTCTTTACAAAAGGCGAATTGAAAATCTATTATGTATGACGGATTATCATATAATGAAGATGAATAAAACTTTTGGCTAAAAATCTTAGTTTATATTGTAACTCTAATATGACACCACGATGCCTGTAGAAAGTTTTAATTTTATGGCAAAAGTCTCATGATGGTGGCCTATATGGTGGTGGTGATCGTGGTGGCTCAGTAATTGTCAGAAATTTCTTGTGTAGGGGATCATGGTATGGTAAAAGTCATGGCAAAAGATCAAAATTTCCCGACCTCAAAAAATAATTTTTGCACCACATTCTGAGCCACTTAGAGTTTTTTTAGAAATTTGACGCAAAGTGACTTTTCTTTTTCGGACACCTTGTACAGTTGGCCTCACTACAGTATGCACCGTTACAGTATATTTGAATATAAAGTGCTCTTATTGAAAAGCTTCTCAATATTTAATTAAAGTTCAGTTCAGTTAAAGTCAGAATACTGTAATATAGGGATATTGTAACTCAGAGCTTTCCTGAAGCTTTCCTGAAGCTTTCCTGAATCTTCTAAAATTTCCTTGACACACCAAAAAGCAAGTCATAACTTTTGATAGAATTCTCAAATAAGCAGTGCTCAAAAAGCTATAAGGTTTAGAGTTATAAACGGGGAAAGAAAAAAGCGAAAATGTTAGTTGAAAAGAAAGTGTGTGGATTACCGTAACAGCGGACTCCTAGTGGTCATTGAACTGGAGAAAAGATTACGGTAGAAGGATTTATGAAATAGAAAATGATTACCGTTGAAGTGGAGTGCGCACGCGGTTGAGTACGGTGCTCGCCGACGTGCCTGAGCCCATTCGACGGAAAGTTGAGGCGGTCGAGATGGAGATACGGTCTGCAATTGAAATCAATTGTATAACTGTAACAAATGAATAAATTGAATAAGTTACGGTAAGGTTTTCAAAAGTTGATCCTTTTTAAAAGTTGATCCTTTTCAAAAGTCTAGAGCTGACTCTTTTCATTTGCTCAAAATGAAACACACTTTCTGGCAAAATGAATCTGAATCTGAACGATCTCAGATTCAGATCTCTTTCTCCTTTAAAGCTCCTTTAAAGCTCCTTTAAAGCTCCTTTATAGTTCCTTGATAGTTCCTGTTTAGTTCTTTTAAAGCTCCTTTCAGCTCCTTTATAGTTCCTTTATAGTTCCTATTTAGCTCCTTTAAAGCTCCTTTAACTTGAAACTAAGAACCAAAAATCTGTTTCTCTTTCTCTTTCTGTTTCTCTTTCTGTTTCTGTTTGCGCCAGTGTTTCTTTTTGTTTTCCTTACCAGCACTAACAATACTTTCAGTCTCTCCAGCCAGTGATGCCAACGGTGCCAAATCGGATTCTGAAATTGATAAAAATAGTATTCAAGATGAAGCTGATCTAATCAAATGATCCAAGTTGATCATTAGCCTCTAAATCTTGAAGCATTCGAATCTTGAAGCAACCCAACCCTAATAAGCAACCGATTCCCCTCACCTGCCACAAGTCTTTCTTCTCTTTCAAGACTCTCAAAGCCTCTCTCTGAATCACAAAACGTTCGCCACAAATCGATCACGAGAAAACCAAGAGGCATTCGATAAGAACCTAAAGAAGTTATCGATAGAAATATAAAGAATTTACCCAATCTCTGGCAGTTATTCCTCGCCATTGCAGCCATTTTCTCTCTCGCTTTCTCATCTCGAATCCCATTTGCATAAGGCTCAGATGCATCGAAAACATCGCAAGCTTGGAGGACTTTTTCGAGCTGAAAAAGAGATGATAGATATTGACTTGAATCTTATCTTGATCTACTTTGAAAATGCTTAATACAAGTTAAAAACGTCACCCAACACATGACCTTTGCTTGCTGAGCAGTACAATTGCCATTTACTCACCCTGACAACGATGAAAAGATCATGAAGTGATGTGTTTAGATGAAAAGCGGCTTGGTAACATTTTTCAATTGCTTCATCAGTGGTGAGAAATGGGAAAGCGGGATCGGCCGGGTATTGAGTCATCATCGCTCGAAGATGCGGTGGGTTGACGTCGAAGTGGAAATTCTCCGTCACCTACGTAATAGATACATAAGATACGTAATGCTACGTAACACTACGTTTCGTACGTACTAAATAGTATAGGGAAATACTAAATAGTACGTAAACACTACCGTTTCGTACTTACTAAATAGTAAATAGGAAATTCTCCGTCACCTACGTAATATATATGTCGTAGCCGATTATGAATGAATGGGTCTAGGAGCGTCCAACCATCAAGTATTTGGTATCATTTAACGCAGAATCATTAATAATTATGTTAAATTTTTTAAATTAGAAAGATTTGATAAAAAGAAAAAAAATTAGAGCAAAAAAACTGTTTGTTCAAGAGGAAACTTTGAGGCCCCATAATTTTTTTTCTTTTTATCCAATCTTTCTAATTTTAAAAATTTAACGTAATTATTAATGATTCTGCGTTAAATGATACCAAATACTTGATGGTTGGACGCTCCTAGACCCACTCATTCATAATCGGCTACGACATATACATAAGATACGTAATGCTACGTAACACTACGTTTCGTACGTACTAAATAGTATCATCTTATGTTTATATAAGTTTATATAAGTTTATATAAGTTTTTCTCTTCCACTCACAAACCTTTCTTTTTCATTTTCGCATCGTAGAGAGCAATTGAGCCGAAGATTGGTTCGAATGAGGGCTCGATGTGAAGCTGGAAAGTTATTGATAGTAAAGAAATGAAATCTAGATTTAATTATTCTAATATATAACTTTTCGACAGGCATTAATAAAATCCCCAACCTTAACAACTTTGATAATCAATTTGTGCGAGCCGCGCTCCTCGGGAAACGGGGGAGAGCTTCCTTTCTCGATCACATCGTTCTAAAAAAAATATTTACATTTTATCCATTACAGATAATAAGATAATAAGCATTTCTATAGTTTTACTTCATCTTGTGGCGGTAAAAGATTGACGAGATTTTGCTGTTGTCGACCCGTCAATCGCCTCGCCTCATTCGACGCATCCATTTGACCGGGCGTTAATCGTTGAGTGATATCTACAATTATAGAAATATGTCTTATTGCAGAAATAAGTACAGGCTATAAAAACTTTAAGATTTTTTGTATATTATTTCCTAGACTTGGCTTACAATATCGGCATCGTTAAGATTTTGGTGTTAACACGTTGACGACAACGCACAAACAATGTCCCAGGCGAACGAATATGTGTCAGACAGCATCAGGTGACAATGTCGTCAACGTGTTAAAGTGCCAAGCACCAGTGGACTTGCTAGCCTTTGCTTTCCAGCAATTATACCAGCATTTACCGTACTTTAACGATTATAAAAATCAATACCGTACCGACAAAGCCTATTCAACTTACTGGGGATAACAGGATCCGGTTGCGAGAGGTTGAGACGCGATTCGACTTGTGCATCACCGCTTGCTAAAAATATTGATGGGTAAATCTTTCTAGGAAACTGTTTCAACTGTTTCAACTTACCTTTCAAAACCGAACCTAGCTACAAAACGCCCCCGTAGATTTTTATTTTTTTCCCCATAGGCCCTAGCTTTCGAGAAAAACATGCCCAGAGTTGCAGCAATTTTTGGCAAACAACCACCTCAAACAACTCCCTCACCTATAAGAGGGCCCTATGCCGACAAGCAGGAAGAGCAGAGGTAGAGGCAGGATAGTGTGCTAGGTTGCAAAGGCTATGCTATCTTTCCCCACGGGTTCAATCTCTCTTGGTTCAATTAACACTTCGATTCGGTCCAAGTTTTTCCTTTTTTTGCATTAGAGTGTGTTCCTTGTTTTTAAAAGGCACTTAGTTTAAACAGCTATTACAGTTTAAACAGCTATTACAGTTTAAACAGCTATTACAGTTTAAACAGCTATTACTATCAATCAAGCAGTCAGCTATTACAAAATTGGGCCGATTTTGAATCACAAAAGCTCTGGTACCAAAATTTGAGCCTGATCAATAAACTGACAATATGATTTTTCTTCAAATCGGTGTCTTTTAGGAAACACTTTAGGAACAAAGCAAATCTTATTGAATTTCTGCTTACCCATTGTACTCGAATTAAAATAGTTGATGCGTATGAGTGTCTCTTTGACTCTTCGGTTTCCACCAAACTCGCGCTTCTCGTTAAACGATCACTCAAGATGCTTTCATTCTAAAATTATTATTTAAAACATTTATAGTAGATAAAATGGATTAAGTTAAGATGTAAATAAATATAAACATACTGACAATAAATATATATTTAAAAATATTAACCCTTTTTTAATATTTTTTATAATTTTTAATTTAAGACAATATAATATTAATATTTTAAATAGTAAAATGTAAAAGAGTTTAGAACCGAATGAAGATTTTTAATATATATTTATTTCTTTTTTAATGTCGTAACCGCTTACGAAATTCAGCCTGAAATTCAATCACTAAGAAGATTCCAGATGATTCCCCAACGAAATTAGCCCAACGAATCATTCGTTAGCGGCTGAATTTCGTAAACGGCTACGTAACATATATCTTAGATTTATATCTTAACTTACTTCAAAATTGTGCATTGGTGCATTCCGGGCGACGATCGGTCTCTCGATCAACATGCGTACATAAGCGTCACCGCTGCCGAATTGTTGATATCTCAAATTTACAGATTAACATATAAAATCAGCATTTCTATTATCTAATTTAAAAAATTTGAAATCCTTAAGGCATTACCTCCTTTGAACGAGGGAGAAAGAGTCGCTCAACGCTGTCGCCACATCGCGCACATGTGGATCCACTGTCTCTCTAGAAATTTTGTTAATTTTGATGATAGATAGCACAATAGGATATCTAGAAAACTAGATTTATCTATTATTTGTTTATCTTTCACTTACAAATTGAGATCAACATTGACGGGCGGGTCAAGCGTCGGCTGTTCTCGAGCCACGATTCGCACCTCGACATCGTCTGCCGGGAATTCACTGACCCTATAAGGGTTTGAAGTTTTAATGCTAATTAGCTGGGAAATCAGGTTTTATAACTGAAAATCTATATCTAAAAAGCTCATATCTAGAAACATTTGACTTTTGATCAACAAAATTATCTATTGGATCTTTTCCCTTACCTCCGCACTTTCATCAATTGAAAAGCTCCACTTAACATAGGATAATATGTAAATTGAAGCCATAAAATATAGCTAGATAAGAATTTCAGATATATTTTTAGGTACTTTTTACTATTTTTGGCCATAATTTGCATTTTTTCTTTTCATACTATCACAAATAACTTTTGTGAAGAAATGTAAAATTTATTCGAAAATAGTAACATTCTATCAGCTTTTTAAGTGAATATTTGCAATAAATTGGTTTTATCCAAGCTTGGATAGATACTTTCCGCCCTTTTGCCTGTAAGGTACTTGTTACTGCATAGCTATAGCGTACTTGTTACTCTATAGCCATAGCGTACTTGTTACTCTATAGCTATAGCGTACTTGTTACTATTTTGGACACTATTTTTTAGTTATCGATGAAAAGTATAGTTGAAAATAGTAAAAAGTACCAATTTTTATGTAATCCAACTCCTTCCCTCGGGCTAGCCGTTGATGTTGTGTCATAGAGAGAGCTCGTCTTTCGATGGCTCAACACCTCTTCAACATCCACTGGATCAACCACATCCAATAAAACCACCTACAATTTAATCGAACAACCTATTTGGAAATAGAAAGCTTTGGATATAGTTAGATTCCTCTTGATGCGCGGTTTTAATTACTGCTTTCTAAAGTGCTTTCTAAAGTCTGGATGCGCTACCGTACCCCAAATAAAATCCCCTTTTTGCCATTATTTTTCATTTTTTTCATTCCATCGTGGATGTTGCCCGGTTTTTTTATGCCAAGTCCCGCATAAGTTTTTTCCCTTTCTGTAAAATCTATTCTCCTTTTTGTAGCGCGTTTTAATTATGATGTTATCTTGTTAATAATTATTTTATCTGTCTCCCCAAATTCCCTTCCTGTTATATTATTCAGCCCATGTTTCCTGTTTAAATTTCTAAAATGATTTGTTTCGTTTCTCTCGGCTTCCTTCTACTCCATTGTCTTTGAATCTTTTTGTGCCGTATAAACTTAACTTAACCAATTGTTTTTCAACTAGAACGCACAAAAGTCTCACTAATCATATCGGCGCATTCTTCTTGAGTCTTGTGTCTAATTATTTTAGAAAAAGGAGAGTAAAAAGGTATTTGGTAAATTTAAATGGTGACTAGTTATATAACTATGTTTTAAGTATTGTCTTAAATTAAAATCTACCGTCGATTGAGTGTTTCCATCAGTTTGTTCGTGTTGTGCCGCAGCCGGATGGCCGATTAAACTTCCCAGCCATGATGTGCCGGCGAACATCGGCCGCTGTCATTCTGGAAGGAATTGTCATTCAGTTTTTTCGTTTTCTCTGTCCACTTTTTAGAAAAGAGTTTGTTTATGTAGATATTTATTGGTATCATTGGCTATTCAAAAGCTAATTTTCTAGGCTGCAAGCTAAACCGGGGCCAGAGGACCAGGGCCAGGACCAGAAGCTGATCCTTTCTCTCTTCCCCCTTATATTTCCTCTTTCTTATCTAGCCAAGAGATACTGAATAGCTCAGTGGTTAGAGCATCTGCCCAGAAAGCGAAAAAGGTTGAGGGTTCAATCCCCTCCGGAGATCTTTCTTTTCATTCCTTATTTTACTTTATTACAGCTCTAGAACCCGGGGCTTGATTTGGTGTATGAAAAAATTCAATCCTATCTAATAGAAGATTTAAGTTCATTTATAAGTTTCATTAAACCATTTTTCATCATTTATAAGTTTTATTACGCCATTTTTTTTAATAAACCGACTTATTTCTTCGGCCCACAAACGGTCGTGTGCCGCTCAAGCTCGAGATCGTTGAGATGTTCATTGTTTTTTGATTTCTAGTACTTCGTTATCTCATCTAAAAAGCGAACATTAGATTTGATATGCAAATTTAATAAAATTTAGACAAAGAAAGCGTAAAGTAATAACTGAACAAAAAAATTTAGAAACCGGTTCCGCCAAATAATAGAAATGGTTTAAATTTCAGATTGAATCTGTTTTTGGCTTCAAAACATTCGTACAAAACGATAAAACGAAATGATTTGGTTGGAATGAGTGAAATTTTTTCGGGTTCGCTTCACTTAAAGTGGCGTTGACGACAGGAAATTGCCTCCGATATGTTACGAATTTTTGTGCGTTCTCTGCGTTTTCTCTTCTCCTTTTCACCTTTCACAGCTGTTTGATAGGGTCACTGCTGAAGAGAACTGGTTATCTGAACGGAATTTGTATTCACGTGTGCTTTTAAAACTTGTAAAACTCATAGTCAGTTTTTGTCCAATAAAGTGTGAGCAAATGGGATCCCGGTGTACACTTTTTGGACTTGGAAATTGGAAACACACTGGCGTAATCAATTTGTCTACTTGTACAAAAACTTAGTTATCTTCCTGGAAGAATCGAGTACACCAGAAGGGGTGTGTTTACAGATTTAAGCACAGAGTACATCCATAAGGTTGACTTTATTTACAAGAGAAGATCACAAGGTTGAGATGACCAAATGACATGCGCCATATACCATACGACGCAGAATTTTACGCTGATTCCGATGATGCTATCCGTTTTTACAAAATGACCCTGAAACGCTAGGAATCTGAACAAGTTTGAGGTCAAATTAGAGGTCGAATCAAATTAAATCAGCCCCTATATAAGGCTTTCTTCACCACCTGGAACTTTTAGCTTGGGGTGTAGTGGATAAGAGTCTTGTATCCGAAAGGGGCCATCAAGACTTTTGTCGGATTCGATCCCTTCCTCTTGTTTTCATTTTATTTCGATGTTTAACCATTAGAATTCGCTCTATTTTAAGTTTAAAATAAGTATTATGAAATCTTTTTTAGCCTTGTGGACCTTCCTTTACTTAAAAATGCTAGCTACCGTGCTCGATCTAAAGTACCACTACTGTAGATGGATCCTAAAACTGTAGAGTACTCTAAAACTAAAACTACAGTATCCCTATCCCTCAAACTATCTTTACAGCGTCACTACAGCAATTTGCACGGTGTTCTGCAGTCACAAGATCCTCCTTGTAAGTAAAGATACATCGATTCTAATTGTAAGTCGATTTTTCCTGTGGTGAGCCAGAATTTCAAAAATACTTAAAACAAGCTCAAGAAGTTCAATGCCAAATGTCAAGTGTTATAACACTTGAGACTTTCGGACACTTGCTTTGAAACCAAGCAATTCGACAATGTTGAAAGTATGGATAAAGTTTTGAAACAAAAAAAGAGAATGAGCCGAAGTTCAAGGGCTTCCCTTTCTCTTGACCATTTCGACCGATAGAGGATCGTCCTTTTCTTCTTTTCTTTTTCTTCCCCCACTTTAAGTGACCACTTCAAATTTACCCGATTTTTGTTCATCGAAATCACATTTTTATTCTTTTAAGAGTATAAAATAGGAGAATTTTTTTTATAAATAATTTTTATAAATATATAAAATAGGAGAATTTCCAGAATTTTCTTGTATTTTCGTTTTATTTTTGATCGTTTCTTTACTCAAACTAAGCAATTTGATCTCTCACTTTTTTTTTGTCGATTTTTAGAGATGCTTCATTTAGAGATGCTTCAGAGACCAGTTTTGAATTTATCGAAATTTTGTTTGTAAATTCGAATTCAAAAACTCGATGCTACTTGTTATTGGCATAAATAAACTTTAGTTGCTCAGAGAATCTTGTGACTGCAAAACTCTGTGTAAATTGCTGTAGTGACGCTGTAAAGATAGTTTTAGGAATAGGGATACTGTAGTTTTAGTTTTAGTTTTGGTTTTGGTTTTGGTTTTGGTTTTGGTTTTGGTTTTGGTCTTGGTTTTGGTTTTAGTTTTAGTTTTAGTCTTAGCTTTAGTCTTAGCTTTAGAGTACTCTACAGTTTTAGGATCCATCTACAGTACTGTAGTGGTACTTTAGATGGAGCACTGTAGCTAGCATTTTTCGTAATCCGCTCAAAAATCAAAATGACACTTTTTGTTCTTCACACTTTTACGCTCACAAGAGTCTCGTTGACCGAATTCGTCAAATTTCCTCCAAATTGATCAACCTGGATCCCGAAAAACATTGAAGCTTTACCATTGAAAAGTTTACCGAACATTTCAGTGATCTCCTCGAAGCACACAAAAAAGAAAAAGATCGGTCTGTTCTTATTTCAGAGAAAAAACGATTTCTCTCAAATAATTGACCTTCAACCCCTTCTTTATATCCCTTTTTTTTTTTCATTCTTTAGCTCAATTTGACCAATTTTGTTCTAAAAACTCTTTGAATTTCCCTCTCATTTCGAAATGAAATCGACAAAAAGTCGACAAAAAATGCTCATCAACTTTTCGCCAAATTCCTCGGCTTTCCCCTCGGCTTTTAAGATTTATTTGAACGATTTTAAATCAAAATTTTTTTTTTACTTTAGAATGATACTGTTGATCTTATTTTCTTTTATAAGACTAAAAAAAAAAAAAAAAAAAAAAAAAAAAAAAAAAAAATGTTTATAAAGGGAATTCGTATGGGGATCCCTCGAATTTTCCTCCCGGACAAAATTTGACGTGTCAATCCCAAGCCGTCTGGAACATTCTGTTTTTTCTCCCCCCCCCCCCCCCCCCCCCCCCCCCCCCCCCCCTTTTTTTTTTTTTTTTTTTTTTTTTTTTTTTTTTTTTTTTTTTTTTTCCTCTCAAAATCCCCTTCTTGTGTGGGAATTTTTTACGTACACGATTCCTTAATGATAAAAACATTTTTTGAAGCTTCTTACGACGTTTCCGTTCCGCTCTTTTCAAGCGAAAAAAAAGGTGCGCAAATGTCCCACCGCTAGATTTTAGAAAACGCAAGCTTTTGAAAATAAAACTCAAAATTTCTCGGTTTTCCTGTTTTCAATTGCCAGCGAATTGAACAAGTTTTTTCGTTTTTTTCCAAGTCAAGAAAGGAAAGCGTGTGAAGAACAGTTATCGTTTTTGGGATCTGAGGGGAAAGAAAAGGGGAAAGGGGAGAAAACAAAGCCTCAGGGTCGGCAGGTTTTATATTTTGAGAACACAGAAATCAATTACCTACCGTAAATAATGTAATAGTACCCCACTTCCAAGTACTACAAAAGTACTTTGTAGTAGTGGAAAAGTACTTTGTAGTACTATTTTACACAGTATTATTTGTTTGTTTATCGAAATGTAGAACTATTTTAGCTTATTATTAAGACTATATAGTATTGCTTATTAATGTAAAATAGAAAACTAACTATTTAATGCAGTTATTTAGTACTTAGTAAAGCTAGAGTAATTACCGTAAATACTGTATTAGTACTCCATCCCCCTCGTACAGTCGCGTAGTCGCAAAAGTTTTTTAGTATTTCATTTTTTTTTCAAAGCGTCCGTACTTTCGAAAAATGCGTCTTTGGTATCAAAAAATAGCTGAAATTCAGGGCTATTTTTTGATACCTAAGCGCACATTGTAGCATAAACCAGTGTTGAGAAAAACTCGTTCAAAGCTAGACTACGCAACACTCCGCACCGTCATTATGGGGGTGGGGTACTGTTACAGTATTTACGGTATCTCTACTCCTTTCCATTTCTGATTTCTCTTAAAGTTTTGTATTAGAAAGATTTCGGAATCCTATTTTCAGTGAACTTTTTTAACTTTTTTACTCCTAAAGCAGTTATGTTCACTTTCTGACACACTCGCTTTTCTTGCTTTTTCTTGTAACACTTGGTCAATGAAGAATTAAGTACACCAGAAGAGAAATGCTTAGATGTTTATATTTCAGCACAAAGTATAAAACTTTACGCACTGTTTTAAATCCAGAGCTTTGATGATGGCCAAGACAGTAAAAAGTTTGAATAGAATAATCACTTAATCAAGGTATTATTTTAGATTTAAATTTTGAATGAGCTGAAGTCTGAATGTGAATAAATGTGTAAATGAGTTTTCTGTGATTTAGAGAAATGTTGTTCTCAACTTTTCCCTTTCTTTCTCTTTTTTTCGTGATAACCGATAATCGTTGTCTATTGATGGTTGTCAATGATTTCAGTTTTTCTTTCTTTTCTTTTCTTTTCCTTTCTTTTCACTTTATTTTCTTTTCTTCCGAATAGCGTTTCAAAAGCTTTTCGATTCTTTTTGTTTTCCCTCATTATCACTTTAGGTTTTTGAAAGCATTTTTATTAAATAATTAGATTTTCATGAGATTTAAGTGAAAAAAAATTCAGTGATCATCAGTTGATTTTTAAATGATCATCTCTATCTCTATCTCTGAGTATCTCTATTTTTTGCCGATTGACATACTGTAGCTAATTACGGTAGAAAGTACGACATTTCAGTTTTTAGCTAATCAATAAGTAATCAATTTTTATGATCTCTATTACTAAATTGTCGATGTCTAACTGGACAAGTGCTGAATCGGAAATGGATTACGGTAGAAAGTACGACATTCAATTTATCGTATTCTCTCTAATAGTAGTGCACCCCGGCGAGCCGAGTTGGTGACGATTTTACGGTTTCCAAGCTTTTGCAGAAGCTCAACACTCGCATCCCCCACAAGATCTCATCGTCAGCTACATTTCCCGACCCCACATCGATAGGTTCTGATAAGCGGCTCTCGAGATTTCGAGGAAGTTAGGCAACGCTCAGGGTGCACTACTATTAGAGAGAATACGGGATATGTGCTTCCAATTTCCTCTCAATTTGACCAGTCTAGATTCTCTCCATCCTTATTTCTCCGTTGACCTTGATCCATTCAAAGTGTTAAATAAAACTGTTTAACTACTAGTTCAAAGAGATATCTTTTTAAAGAAATTGAAACATTTGACAATTCTTATATTTTAACTGATAGTATCTGTACGTTTTGCTGATTGACATACTGTAGCTCTTACTGTAGCTCTATGTTCCGCTAGTTTGTTTTCTGAAGTATGCTCGGTTTCTTAAAGCTAGTTAAAGCTAGTTTTTATTTGTTTATAAAAGCTATCGTATCCTGCTATATTTTAACTTTTAAGCTAGTTTCTTTTGCTGGCTTTTGCTTTTGCTGGCTGTGGACCTTATAGTGAGCGAGTTGTTGAAACTGAAAGGAATCGAATAGTTAGATCAAATATATGACTATTTCCACTTAAAGCTCACTATTGAGCGCTGAAAATAGTGTAGACATCGAGTGAATGGAGCTAAAGAGTCGTTTTCTCTCACTCAATAAACACTGCTCATTTCCCTTATCAAAATCATCGTTGTTTACTGTTTATCACTAAATTTTGCGCAATAGATATGATTATTTTTTAGGAAAATAACATATTGACAAAGAAAACAAATCAAAATTTTCAATAGTTTTTTAAAGAAAAAAACTGATACATGTAAATTTTCAATTTTCAAAAACTTTAAAGAACTTTTTTAAACTCTGAAATGTTTATTTATTTGAAGAAATCTTAAATTTGTTAGCAAAAACATTTGATAATCGTTACGTTCGTTACGTTTTACGTTTTACGTTACGTTTATTAATACGTTACGTTTCTTATGCGTTACGTTTTTTGTTGCTTTTCACGTTACATTACGATCATCATTAGTTTTGCTTTAAAAAAACTGGGCACTAAAATAATCTTTAGAACAAAGAAGAATAGTTCAAAAGAAAGAGAAGAAAAGTCTTTAAAAGTATTCAGATTTACTTTGTTTCAAACAATGTTTTTTACCGATTTGAGATCTTCCAAAAAGGGAAAATGGGAAGAACTTTGTGTTCGAGAGAAGAATTTTAAGGTAGTCTTTTTAATTAGGAAGATTTCGGTGGCACGTAATGGAGAAAAACGGTGATCAATTTCCTGTTTACTTTTTGACTTTAATTATAATATTTCTTTGTAAATCATCTTAATAACTGGTATTTGTAAACTGTTGTGCTTCTCTTGATTCTATTTGCATTTCTCTAGAACATATCGACTTTCTCTAATATCAAGCCCCAGTCTCCCAGTTTTATCCAATCTATCTGTTTAGAAACCCAGTTTCATATGAAAACATATCAATTTTTTTTTTTAGCATAACTTCACTACTACTGCCCACCCGCTACCTTGCATGAAGCCACCCCCCCCCCCCCCCCGCTATCTGGCTAAAGACATTTTAGCTAATTGCTATTTATTTGGATTTATTTGTTTTCCTTTCAGTTCCGTCTAGAGTTTGCTCTCAATGATTTTTTACAAAAATAGTTACCAGTCATTTGTTACCTTTTCGTTCCGAATATAAGTGCACGTAAAGCTTAAGCATTGTTATCGATATTATTTTAATAATATGAACGTTTTTATATTATATTAGGTATTGGAGGTTCATAAATGAAATGGTCCATAATTTATATTATTAAATTTATATTAAATTATTAATATTTATATTAAATATTACTTTATACGCTAGTCATACTTATTTAAGTCGCTTGGTTTTCGTTTTGCTTTGTGAATTGCTTTTCTTTTATTTTGACTTTCAACCGATCGCTTTCCGGCAATGAGTGCCCCATATTCTTTGGAGAAAGTATCAAGCGCTTATTCTTGCACCTAGAGGAATTGGAGAATGGATCAAGGAACGAAGGCTTCCATTTATGACACCAGAAGGGTATGGCTGGCGAAGAAGAATATTAAATGTGGTCAGGAGTACCAGGCTGCTTTTGCGCGGGGAAAATTCTGCAATTTACAACCCCGGTCCCCTTGGAAGAACATCGATTTATTCACGGACGGTGGCCTGCATAACGAACGTAAGCTAAATGCAGGGAAAAACTCAACCAAAAGATGCGACTGCAGCGGGATCGAACTAGGACCTGGGCGAGACAGAGCTGACACACCAGACGTTTGACACTATAGCCATGTGCCGCTACTTGGCACAGAAGTTAGAAAAGGCTTTTATATCTTCTTGTAGAGACCTTGCTCAGTTTTTGATTCTTGCATTTTCAGTGAGATCAATGATGTTATGGGAGCGTTATTGCCGGAGTGTTGGCTGTTATTTTTTTGTAGTTTAGGCATATGTCTTTCCAGCTAGATGTTGTGTTCAGGAATTTCCCGACGATGGGATGCAGAACTGGCTTTTGTGGTGAGGGGAAATTGCTGCGTTTTCTCCCCTTTTTTTGCCTTTTTTTAAATCCTACCGTAAACCCGACGAAAAAAAGATCTTCCAGCTGGGGTGCACCTCCTGTTTCCTATACAATCGGTTATTGGATGCCGCAAAGGAAGCGTCTGGATGTTCCTCGTCCCCATTCATTTCCCGGCACGGATTATCTTCATTGTGGTCGGGGTTTGATCTGAATTCAAATCTTTGCTCCCATGTTTCAGCTATATCGACGGCCCTTCTTGGGAATTCTCCCCGACATCCATCATATGGTTGCATTTTGAAATGTTACTTAGTCACATTGTGGTTAAGACCGATCGGCTTTGCTGTCAGTCTCCGTTCTTGATATCACACTATTTGGTGAGTTTTTACGTGACTAGGGATCGTTTTACGGAAAAACCAGGGAAAAGCTTCGTTACCGAGTTCGAGGCTCAGACCAGGGTCAAAAGCCCCAACGACGGTTGAGGGCCTAAGGGCGCACCTACCACTGGGCCACGAAGACGCATCTTCGCAGGACACAGACGGCCTGCAAGTATAAACGACTGCTAGCCAAGACAGATATCTTTGCCAACTTGGTGATATCCTGTTCCTGTTCTGTTGAGCCCACGAGGAATTCTGTGTGATGTCGCCCAATGTCGGCCCCCTGAAGTAGCCACGGCACAAACGAGAGGCTTTCTCTTCAATCAATGCGACTTAAAATGTTTTTACACGTTCTTTTGATCGTTTTTTGTTTTCGTCTTGCCGACTCTTTTCGAATTCAGCGGCAGCGACTTTCAGCCTAGTTCAGGAGACGGGGGATCCACTCCTTCTGAGAAATCTCGTTCTGCCCCCCCAGCTCCCCGGGAGCCGACATTGGGCGACGCTTATCCGCACAGAATTCCTTGTGATCTCAACACTTGACTGGGAACGGGATATCATCAAGTTGGCCAAGATGTTTGTCTTGGTTGTATGCCAGGCCGGCTTCATAAACGCGACTTTTGCGTGTCCCCGGCCACGAGAAGCGTATGACAACGCGCACGTTTGCTGGGCCCCAAAATTGTTGTTCTTACGATTGTTTCTTTAAATTCCTGATTAAGTAACTGCCGTGGAACTTAATAAAATATGTTAAAACAATTTCAAAAGACTTTTTGGTAAAAAAAACAAAAAATTGCAAAGGCCACGAGAACTTCAAAGACAACGATTCAGGGGAAGCGCCAGAGATTGACTAAAGAGCCAGGCAGGCGAGGAGATTGATAGATGAATATCTCCAATCGATTCCCCGATCCCGAGAAGATCTTTCAAAGACAACGATTCAGGGAAAGAGTTCTTTTGGTGTTCAATTTTTGAGCACGCTTTCTTCTATGTTTAATTACTCGAAACCTATGACCCTTTTCCAGAGCTGCGCGCTTTCTCCTATGCTCTCACGAAGCTGGTTCAGTTTAATTTCAATATGTCTTCAATGTCATTTTGCATCATTTCAGTCGAATACGAGCCAGCAATGATACGGTGGGGAAAATTTCCATGAAATCATATGAAATCACATTTCCTAAATCTAGCATGAGATCACCTGGAGGTCAAATTATTCCTTCTTTTTAACCGGTCTCCTCTTTTTCTCCCTCTCAGCAGCCGTTAGTTGTCCAATTTTCGCGAACAGTTGCAATGTTTGCGGTCGAAAAATTCAATTTTTAAGCCCCCGTAAGTTTTCCCGCATTACACGCCTTTTCCGATGGCTGAATATCTTTTGGTTGGATACAGCTCGTTGTTTCATTTCTTGGCCAATGGGGTTTCCGGAGTTGAAGGGCACGAGTTCGGAAAAAGAGGGCTAGACAATAAAAAGTTATTCTGTCAAAATCAAATTGATCTTGGATCAGATTAAACCCCAAGTTGTGTCCGATTGGGCTGATCCTTGGCTTGTGTGGACGGCACTTATTTTTGAGCTAGGACATATGGCCTAAACTGGCTAAACTGGGGCTCGTGGTTCGACTCTGAACTATGAACGGATTTCAGGAAATGCCACACAGATACAGCTACTTAGTATGGGCATTGGCTTAAGAGTCAGGTTTGTGGCTAGCTCTTGTTTGTAGCCTAACCCAGGTCTGGTTTGTAGCCTAGCCCAGGTTGGTTTGCAGCCTAGCCCCAGATTCTGGTTTCTGCCGTAGCTCTGGTTTATAGCCCTAAGCTCTGGTTTGCCCAGCCCTGAAGCTCTGGTTTTATAGCCCTAGCTCTGGTTTACATAGCCTAGCCCAGATCTGGTTGCTTTGGCCCAATCTAGACTTGCCCACATTAGATCGGGCCGGTGGTTTTGGCCAGGATGGGATTATTATTTATATGCTGTCGAGTTCCTCTCAATTATTGCTTCTTTAAGGCATTGTCAACTTTCTCCGTTTCTTGAGTCTGAGTCTAGAAAGCCCAACACGCCTCGACTTTGGAAGCTCTGAACTATTGACAGTTTTCAAAATAGCCCCACCAGCTGGCAGTTTCAGAAATTTCCGTCTGGCAAAGCCCAGCCTTATAATACAGTTTATTTAGCAGATTTTAGCTGGCCCAACACTGATATGTTTTGTTGATACTAACTACGGAGGGAGTCGGGGCTTTTAGTCAGTCTCCTCCAGCGAGGAATCGACTTTCCCTCGAAAAGGGGAAAACTTTTGTATTCGGAAAACTTTTGTAGCGACAAGCCTATCTTGCCCACAGGGACAACCGACCAGCCACGAAGCCTCAAAGAAAGAAATAGCTAAAACTTTAAAGACAAATTCGCCGCGTTTGAAGCCATTCAGAAAACTAAAAAGCGAGGTTCCCAGGCCTGAACTGAACTAAAGAAACTAAAAGCTAAAACTGATTACTGAAAGCTACAAGCTGAACAGAGATGGGATGGATAAGATTACCGTTTTCGAATTCCATCTGAAGTTGGCGACTTTCCCTAGTAAAAACAAAGTTATTTCAGTTTAACAGAGGGACACTCCGGTGCCCACTGTCGAGGCAGATCAAAATCGTTCCCGGCAGCCATCGTCAGGGGCTCGTCGATTGAAGAAGAAAAACAAGAAAACCGGCAAGATAATGATCGAGCAATAGCGGCTTAATGAAGAAAAGAAAATACATGAGAAATTTTCCGGTTTCTTTTGTTAAGTCATTTTTAAGATATTCCTTTATGCATGGCCATTATGAATTCTATTTGTTTGGTGTCAAGCTTTATTTCGTTCGAAAGTTCAAAGAGAAGAGAAAAGTTTTTTTGTTTTGGAAAATTTGGAATAAAACATAGCAAGGGTGGTAAATTGATTCAATTGAATAACGCTCTAATCGTTTATAAACCTTTAAACGCCCCCGGGGGGAGTTCGGGGGGGTTGAATGAAAGACTCACCCCCCCCAATCGATTGCATAGCTCTAAACGATTCAATTGAATAGCTCTAATCGATTGCATATATAAACGATTCGGTCAGACGGCTCTAATCGATTTTCCAAGCTCTGAAACAGTTAATTGAATACCTCTCTAATCGCTTGCATGGCTCTAAATGATTCAATTGGATGCCTCTAATCGATTACCTCGCTCTTAGCCAGTTCAGTGGGGGGGGGGGGGGGAAAAGACTGGCTCTAATCTAATCGATTTCGCCTAATCGATAACATTGTTGCAGAATTTCCATAATTTCCAGTTCCTCCGAAGGTAGGTGATTTTAAAGTCTATTCTTTGTCTATTCTTTGGATTAAAGTTTATCTTGAGAAGTGTGATCTTAAAGATACGCCCATCGAAAGGTTAAATAATAGCTACGTCTCACTACATTTACAGATTGATTAACAAAAGTATTTACTCACTTTTGAAGTACTCACTTTTGAAATGCATTTTTGTTTAACACCCCTTAAGAGTACGTCACTTTTTAAATGCCTCGCTCTAAACCCCGAATCACAAAACTTTTTGACAAAATTCTCGCTGTGAATTTAGAGTTATTTTATTGACAGTTTTTTTTTCGATTCAATCTTTCCATCTAAAGAAAAAATAGCTAAATTTGATTGTTTATGGGTTTCTTTTCTTCTCCACCGCTTCTTACATTCAAAAATAAGAAGAAAAGAAAGAAAAATTGAAATTGATTTCGTCAAAAGTCCAGCGAACTTCACTTTAAAGTATTAAGCTATCGAGAAAATGCTTTCATTTCTTTTCATTTCTTTTCATACTTTTGTTTTCTTAAAAAGCAACAAATTCACTAATGAATGAATGATTTTCTTTAAATAAAGTGTTTAAAAAGTGTTTTTTTTTATTCTAAGATCCAGTATCTTTTATCTAACTTTAAGTCAATTTCCAGTTCACTTTTCTAGCAAATTTATGAAGTGAAAAGATCTTTTTCCCCAAAAGAAGGTGCTTTTCAGCTGTGTGGCTAACGCAAATCTGGCGCTTTGTTTCAGATTCTGAATTTATCTATATAAACATAGAAAGTATCTATATAAAAATCTCTAAAAAAAGAAAGTATCTATATAAAAATTAAAAAAATAAAAGCTCTGGCTGAATGAATTTCTCTGAAAATTTAGCTTTATAAAAACTTCCCTGCCATACTGCACCATTCACATTTTTTTATTCTATCTTTTATCTATTTTCCTTAGGTAAATCTATTTCTTTTATCTATTTCCTTTTTATCTATTTCCCATGCAAGATAAAATGTTAAACCCATCATCAAGCTACCACATACATTTCGCCAGTTGTCGCTCTCTGTAAAAATCCAGACATTTTAATCAAGAAATAAGACATTTAAAACTCGTTTTAATGTTATTTTGCAGAGAAATAATTGGTTTTTTTGAATGAATTTGATTGGGTGATTGAATTTGAGATAATTTGAAAATGAATTTGAATGAATTTAGATAATTTGAGACTAAATTAGATAATTTGAATAATTTGAATGAATTTGAATGAATTTGGATGAATTTGAATGAATTGAATGAATTTGAATGAATTTGAATGAAATTGAATGAATTTGAATGAATTTGAATGAATTTGAATGAATTCCCCCCTTTAGAATGAATTTGAGTAGAATTTGAATGAATTTGGTGAATGAATTTGGATGAATTGAATGAAATTGAAGGTAATTTGAATGAAATTGAATGAGAATTGAATGAATTTGAATGAAGTGAATGAATTTGAATAATTTGGATAATTTATAGAATGAAATGAATGAAGAAAAAGCCAAATCGCCAGTAGCCGACCAGATAGGATGCCTCCTAGTCGCCTCCTAGTTGCCTTCTAGTCGGGGGGTAGGTGTCGTGGAGTAGGGTTCGATCCCGGCGGCTAGAAAGAATGCTTCTTTTTCCCATTATTATGGGTTCTTTTTCTTAACAACATTTGGGTAATAGGGTAATAATAATAATTAGGAATAAAAATTTCCTCCTTTTTGTTGTAATTCATTATTTGTGTCGAATAAATATACTTTTAAAAAATTAAATAAATTGTAGTTTAATTGGTGCATTTGTTGGTTTTGGACGGAAAGAGCACGAGAAAGTATACCGGATAGCGATTCTCTAATATTTTGTTTACCTCGTTTCACGCAATAATCTCTTGATGTTCATTCTGCGCCACGGTAGTTTTTAAATGTTTAAGAAATAGGGTTTTTGTTTTTGAACATAATGTTAAAAGGCTTTTCTATGGTCGAGAAACCAAATTTATCGTTCGTTTTGAATTCTAATCACACAAAGTTTAAAATCAAAAAATATACGGTGGAAAAGTCTTGTCCCACCATTGAAAAAGGAAAGCTCGATTAACATTTTGCCGGTCTTTTAGCCAAAATCACTGCTTGAATACGTTGAGGCATTGAATCGACCAAATTGCGTATTAGAATTACCGAAGAAATTTGTCGCCAAACGTTTCACCAGTAAAAGGCCAAAGCTCGACCTTTGTGGTGAATATCTTGCCCCCGAGTTTAGTACTTTAAAAGTAGGCCCAGAGATGCTCTATAACGTTAAATCCGACGAATAAGGGGCACTTTGATCAATTTTCACGATAAGCAGCAAAAACATAGGGTAGGCGATTTTTACTCCACCCGCAAGTCGGACGACTCAAGCCATCATTTGTTAACTTTTTTGGCATGGAGACTAAATATCTTACCGGGGGTTTAGTCACTTTCAATGGGCAGAAATTTCGACAATTCGAAGAAGAGAAGAAGAAAGAAGAAACCATTATTTGCTTTATCCTACTTGCTTTAACCTTTTGCTTTATACCTTTTGCTTTATCCCTTAAGAAGCTAGAAAAATTTCTTTCATCTCTCAATGCCAAGACTCGTCAAAATGCCATTACTCTATTTCAAGTCTTTGAGGTGACTATAAATGAAATGGCTTACCGAGATTCAGTTCCCCATCCCCTGATTGCTAGTATACACGCCCAGCCAGATTTGTTCCTTGCAAAGGCGCCCGATCTATTAAAAAACGAATAAATCAAACGGCTGCCAATGTTGCCCGTTCTGAGCTTTTCTGAAGAATGAAATTTTAGTTTTCTTTCATTCTTTTCATATTCCCCCCCCCCCGATTTTTTTTGTCTGCTTTAACGCCCCCTTTTCATCGTGGAAATATTTTCAGGTAAACCCGGTCCATTCATCCAAAGTTGCACCGTTGATGAGGCTACGGTAAGTTGCAATAGCTTCTCTCCTGTTTTTCTAAATTTTTTTCCCTCCGTAACCTCTATTTTTTTGTCTTGTTCTGTGCCCGAGATACCAAGAAGTCCGTGAAACAGATTATTAAGGTTATTTAATGACAGTTGTTACACGATCGTCTGCGAAAAGTTGTATGTCAGGGTTTAGGAATGTTTTTTGGGACTTGCTTTTGAGAGCCCTAATAAGTAAGAGAAGAAAATAGAGAGTTATAGAGGGAGGGAGGCGAAATAGTAAAGATCGCACAGGAATTTTTCTTTTAGATGACTCAGCAATATCTTGGAGCATTTGTCTCCCTTTATGGATATCCACTCGATAAAACAGGACTCTACGATTGTTTCCACCAGCTTTTCGTTGGAGGGCGGTTTCCTCGATTCAGTTACACTTGTGCGAGTGGTTTAAAGATTGTTTCTTTTTCTTTTTCTTTTTTTTTCCCCCCTTTTTTCTTTATAATCTCATCTTTTTCCATCTTAAAGATTACATTGTTCATGTTTTCTGTATTAGAATGTCTTCTGTATTGAATCTCTTGCCTTCTATCTTGAATGTCTTCTGTAATTGAATGTCTTCTGTATTGAATCTTCTGTCTTGAATATCTTTGTATTGAACCTGTCTTCTGTATTGAATCTCTTCACCATGTGGAATCCACCTCTTCTATGCGATATCTTCTGCTTGACGAGATCTCTTCTGTCTTGATGTCGGCACCTGTATTGAATGTCTTCTGTATTGAATCTCTTCTGTCTTGATGTCTTCTGTATTGATGTCTTCTGTCCTCTAAATCATTTTCCAGACGCTACTCAAGTCTCGAATCGTGTATGGGCTCAAAATACAAAAGATTGCCTAGCTTTGAGGACTCTTTCTTTTGTCACCAAAATAAATGGTTTGTTTTTTTGGTAAGACTTAAGTTTAAACATTACGGTTTTCATAGGAAAACCCCTGTTTACTGTATTATGGAAGTAATATCTCCCGGGTTTCTAGATGATTTTAGCATTTTGCCTTGAAGAGTTACTGGCACTTTTTTTGAAAGAACTCTCTGCTGCGGTGATAGAAAAAATGTTACGACTTTTAGGAGAAATAAGCTCCCCCGGACCAAGGGAAAAGAAATATTAACTTATTAATTATAAGTAAACAAATTTGGTTATTGCTAATATTTCCGATACCATAAAGAAAAGTATTAACGACAGTTGAATGAGGCGATTTTAAATCGATGTGATGATGATTGGCATAATCCGGAATGCGTAATGCGGTTTTGTTCTTTTGTTTTTTAGATAATGTCGTGGAAGCTTAACGTTTGAGATTAATCACCAAAATTTAAAGGAAAGGAAATGAAAATGAAGAGCTTGAACTAGAGTCTGGAGTGCTCTTTGATCGCGTTCGAAGCATCAGCACCGTGCCCCGCACTTTTTTTGGCTTATTACCGTAAAAAAAAAGTGGCCCCGGTGCCCCTAGGAAGGGTGTGTTTCTGCCCACCAGTAAGTGACGGCCGAAGCCGGTTTGTTAGCACTTTTATTTGGGGATCGCGGTACGGTGGCTCGTTGTCAGCTCGTTCTCTTTCTAAAGTGTATTGGAAAAGGTGGAAGCGTCTCTTATGCGTGATATAGTAATATTAGGGTGAAGGTTCCGTGAAAGAATAAAGTTTCTTTTCGGAGATTGAATTGCTGAGAAAGTATGTTTTTTGAGTAAGGTAGTAAGGAGTGATCGTGGGTGCGCCAACTAGCTACGGCCTCCCCCCGTTTAAGCACGGTATCTGCCAAGTTGCGGCTTGGCGTTGAGCTCAGTTGATTATAAGGTTCGAATCGCTTGGATGAGTCAGGGATCTCTTCCACAGACCGGTGCCGTAGGTAGCTCACGCCGCCATATTGAACTGGGTTCCAAGACCAGTGCAGATGGAGTCAGGAAGTCTTACCTGAACAGGTGCTGTGGTAGCCACACCCATGTGGTGCCGAGGCTGATTCATAAGAATCCCGGTCCCTAGCCTAGCTGAGCGGCCGGTACCCTGGGGCCCCCACCCTCAGGTTGGGATATTGAGAGGATCAAATGGGTAGACTTGTCTAAGGCTGGAAACAAGCAATAAAGCTGGGCCTTCTCCTCCTAAAAGTAAATATAAATAAATGCTCCCACATCATCCCCCATCTCTCCTCGGCGATAGAATATTCCTAGATCTTAATTTGTAAATTAATGATTATTTGTGTTGCAAACTAAGTCGCCGATAACTTCCCATTGTTTTATTATTATAACCTGACTTTTTTTCTTTTTCTTTTTTGTATGAAACGTAACATAAAGGAATTTTTGAATCTTTTGTAGCTACGATTTGCCGAATGGTAAGATGGAGTTTAAACTTTGAGTTACGACGAAAATATGCTTCTAGATATTTGGCTGGAGTTCTAACAAGATTTCTTTCGTTTTCCGGATGAAGATGTTGAAAGCTATGACGTACGAGGATCCGCCTTATTGGCAACCTGAGATTTCTTTCGGAAACTTTGCTCATTTTGTTAACATTTTTGAGAATTTACACATTTCTTTAACTTATTTACAATGGAATTATAAGTTTTGTAAAATAAAACGAAAATTCGGCATAAAATATGTGTTTTTGCAACTGTTTTTACGAGTATGAGCTTTTTAAATTTATACAGGCTCTCCAACTCTGAGTAAAAGCTTCTCTTTCTGTGATTCAAGGTGCTGAGGGTGTGGGTGTAGATTTCTTTTTGAGAAACAGTACAGAAAAGCTGAAAATTTTCTTGTCCTTGTTTTGGGGCTTTGTTAATAAAAAAATTCTGAGTCGATTACCTTTTTCTCTCCGGAGGGTCGGTTGCACACACTGTTCCGCTGATTATTCGCTTTTTAAGTTCTAATTCTGAATTCCAATATTCATTTTATTACGAAGTGATTTCTCTTCTTTTTTATTAATTATTTATTTAGGTAAGTGATGAGAAAATAGTTGTATTTTGAAATTTTTTCAGTTTTTTCACAAGATCTTTTAAATCCCGAAGAGCGAAGCATCGCTCCGTCGAGTTGTGAGCAAATTGACTTTGTGGTGGGCAAAGATTGACTTTATCGATCATAATACCTGTAATAGAAGTAATATTACAAGTATTCCGGTATGCAAATTGCTAATTTAAACATTCTAATATAATATATAACAAAAAATGATATAGATTATAAGTTTGAAAACCAGATAATGGACAAAAAAGTTTTTCTCTTTTTTCTCTGGTTCCGATCTATTGCCTTGTCTGCTTGATAATTATAAAATCACCCTTTCTGGTGCACTTTTTTCACATGTTGTCACAGGAAAATGGAAGAATTTTGCCAGAAAACAGTGTGTTTTCAATTTTGGAAAAAATTGGCACTTAAAATGGCTCAAAAAGCTCAACCTGTTCCCCATCGGACAAATTAATAGATTGAAAGATTGAGAAAGAGATTGAGTTGAGTTGATTTGATCGAGTTGATCGAGTTGATTGAGTTGATTGAGCTGATTGAGTTGATCGAGTTGAGTTGAGTTGATTGAGTTGAGTTGATTTGATCGAGTTGATCGAGTTGATCGAGTTGATCGAGTTGATTGAGTTGATCGAGTTGAGTTGATTGAGTTGTTTGATTTGATTGCTTGATTGCTTGATTGAGTTGATTGAGTTGATTGATTCGATTGATTTGATTGATTTGATTGAGTTGATTCAGATTTGTTATCGATTTTCTTTTCAAAGTAGATGATCTACTATTTATCTACAAAATACTAGCGTTAAGGCACGAAAATTGTTAGAGAGGAACTACTTAAAGTGGAAGGAGTATGAGTGAGCTCGGGATTGGAAAAGAGCAATTTCGACTTCTGCCAACTGATCTTGTCTCAACTCGTACAATCCTTTCACAAGGGAAAGACACCGAGTCAAGCTTGACTTTTGACTCGAGATCAAGTCAATCTTATAAAGTCGGCCATGGGGATCTCAAATCCGTTTTTCGTTCCTGCAGAACGCTTTGCAAACGCGAGATATTTGATATAGAAAATCACCTTGAATTTCGAGCTTCTTATGAGGCCGTCACACGCTCTCTCGACAACGGTTGCGGTGGTCTAGTGGATAGTCTGCTAGGCTACTGTGGCATTACATCTTTTACCCTCAAGTTCGAGTCCCACTCTCCTCAAACTTCTTTTGCTTTTTAAAAAAAACTATTTTCTTATGTATTTGTCTTGAATTATTGACTCGAGCTTTATCCACCGCTTTCTGTAACTTCAATAAACAATTTACAAAAGCTGGAATAGAATGGATAGAATAAATAAATGAGAGGGGCGAGCGATTAGAAGAGTCTGCTCGATTTTGTGAGTTGATGGTGGATTGATGGTGGATTGATGGTGGATTGATTGTGGGTTGATTGTGGGTTGATTGTGGGTTGATGGTGAGTTGATTGTCGGGGTTGATTTTGTGGGGGTTGATTGTGGGGGTTGATTTTGTGGGGGTTGATTTTGTGGGGGTTGATTGTGGGGGTTGATTGTGGGTTGAAACACAATTTCAAACAATATAGTACCAAAATTTGTCGCTTCAACGATCAATTGAACATTTTGAAAGAAAAAAGAACTTTTCTTTACAATCGTTTTTTTTCAGACAGCTTTTGCTTGTTATAAAGCGTTGCTCTATTACAAGCAGACGATCCCGAATGGAGACACGAAATTTCCCGCGTATTCAGCGTTGAAGATCAATGAGATGAATATTCCTTGCGGGTGAGTGGGAAAATTGAATTTGACATCAATTTTTATCAAACAAGTTTCTATGTTTTCTTTTCAGCAACATCGACACCTTCAAAACATGTTTGAACGATTTGAAATCATATTGTTATGATTTACCAACGATTTTCAGGGTTGCTTCCAAATATTTTCAAATTTCAAATGCAACATCCAAATGGATATTGTCAAAATCTCATATGAAAATCTTCATAAAGCACGTTTTTCGTCAAATTTAGTTTGTACCGAGTGGATCCGAGGCGGAGGCGAAGAGCTATTTGCAGCTTTTTCTCGCCATGCAACTTCGATGTGATCACGCTTCAGCATGTAAGCGAAAAGAATTAATTTCTCAAAAAAAGAATTTTAAATGACAAATAGACAAATTGGCTTCATTGACAAATTGACAAATAGACAAATTGGCTTTATTCTGTTATGCAGCTACTCTTCTCATTGCCCACTTTTCAATTTGTAATCATTCAAAAACATGCTCGAAATCTCGAAATCTCGAAATCGAAAGCGAAAGGAAATTCAATTCAATTCAAACCTTGACTAGATGTAAAATTAAATATTGTAAATATAAGAAAAGAAATAGAAAATCACAAAATGAAATTGCATTCCTTTCATCGATTTTTTCAGACGACACCTACACGCGGTGTCGAGCCGCATGGGCGGGCGCTGATTGGCAAGATCAAACTCATTACGCGAATTGCGGAGATTATCGATATAAAGATGAGTGCTAGTGGGTGATTTTTGAATGAAAATTGAAACCAAAAAAACCCAGTTCGATCAACTCAACGATGACGTGTCGATGGAAAGTGATGCGCTCGGTTTGCGAGGATATCGGTGGATATTGTGATATCGATCCGCAAATCATGGACAAACAGGGATGGATTGGTGAGTGCTTTGTGATGTTAGCCCTCTCCCATCTCTTGATAAACAAAGGCCCCGATAGCTCAGTGGTAGAGCATCCGACTTGTAAGGGTGGGTCGAGGGTTGAGGTTGTGGGTTCGATTCCCCTTGCTTCCAAATTCTTTTTCTCTCCAATTCTTTTTTTTACTTTATGGGGATTTATGAATACTCTAATCATAGTCACATTATTCAGGGTACTGTAATTGATAGCTTATTATTAGCTGTAGCTTATTATTTCATTACAGTAACCAGAATTCCTAAAAAAGAGGAAAAAGAAAGAAAGAAAAAGACATTGAGCTTTTGCCAGATGAATCATTTACCAGTTTACTGTAGTGAGATAAAAAGTACAATATATTGGTGGGTTGATGTACAAAGTACAATATATTCAAAAGTTTCAGATGGCGATTGTATCTCTGATGCAAAGAAAATGTGCAAAAAGATCAACTCAGCTTCGCGATTTCTTCTCCCCATTTTGATAACTTTCATGTTAACGAAAATTTTTGCGTAATTGAAATAAATTTTGAATTTATTCTCTTAAAAATCAAGAAAACTCCCGCGTTTTTTGTTTGGAACGGCCGAGTGGCGACGGGTGTGGAAAACGTTGATACGATTCGGTTCCTCAGCCGAAAATGAACTCCACGCGGTCGATGAGCTCCTAATTTTCTACCCATTTCCTATTGTTTTTTTTTTGATACTCACGGAATTCCGATTGTTGTAACGACTGAATCCTGATGACTGGCCCTTCGTCGATCATGATTGCTCGCAAGGGAGACCCGTCTTGATCCAAGTAGTGGAGCGCACGCAGAGATTGATCTAATAAAATAAAAATGAATGACAAAGAATTTTGAATCAAGGGAATTGAACCAAGCCTTACCAAGAAGATGCTCTATCACTGAGCTATCAGCGCCTTTTTTTCTCAAGAAGATGCTCTACCATTGAGCTATCAGCGCCATTGAGCTATCAGCGCCATTGAGCTATCAGCGCCATTGAGCTATCAGCGCCATTGAGCTATCAGCGCCATTGAGCTATCAGCGCCATTGAGCTATCAGCTATTTCTCAAGAAGAAATAGGAAAGACAAGCTAGAAGAAAGAAAGAAAGAGAAGGAATGATTTCTGTCTGACTATGACAGAAATCATTTTAATCATTTTAAGACAGATCTTTCAAATTCTTCGCTAACAAACCTCTTTGGCGGTCGATCCTCAGCCAGATACTCAGGCATTAAGCTCGCTTTTCTTTGACCAATCGAGCCAGTATTGTAGGCAGAAATGGGCACAATTGAGATCCGTCTTGACGCTTTTCTCTCGTGCAATAATGGCATTTGATCAGATGACATTAGTGGCTAAAAAGAAACAACAAGAAACTTTCAAAAGTCGCTTTTGAAGTTAAGCTCGTCAAATCCTTAAGCTCATCAAATCCTTACCTCATTCTGCTCCTCTTCAACAACGATCACTTGTTGCTCGCTTTGCAGTTCATTCTCTTCCATAATCATTGCCTACAAAGTTTCGTTTTGAAATTTAATCTTTTAAATCGCTTACTTCAACAAATTGCTTTTGTCGATCGCTATTAATCGTTCCCCAAACGGATTTAAAGAGATAAATAAAAATCTCTAATAAAGTCACCGTTGACATGCCCAAAAAAAGACCCATTGAACCGGCGATGTTACCTGAAAAGTGATATCGTGATTAAGAAAACGATTCGAAAACATTTCCTTCGTAAAAGTCTTACTCAACAAATCGGCTGTTTGCATTTGTTTCTGTTGCTCATGACGTTCGTAGGAGATCTCTCTCATATAGACATTGACGAGGATTCGCGAGAATTTTCTAGATTAACTTCATTCTTAAAGGCTAACTTTTCTTTTCTAGACTTGATTTTTAAAGTTAAAAGTCTTGTCCGTTGATTTATTTCTAGAAATTGCTTTGAATAAATTTTAATAAATACGATTAACAAAACATTCACTAGATAATCAACTATCAGATTTTATAAGTAAATTGGAACTAATAGATTCTAGTTGACTAATAGATTCTAGTTAATTAATAGATTCTAGTTAACTAATAGATTCTCGTTAATTAATAGATTCTAGTTAGCTAATAGATTCTAATTAACGAATAGATTCTAGTTGACTAATAGATTCTAGTTAGCTAATAGACTCTAGTTAACTAATAGATTCTAATTGACTCATAGATTCTAGTTAATTAATAGATTCTAGTTAGCTAATAGATTCTAGTTAGCTAATAGGTTCTAGTTAACTAATAGATTCTAGTATTTAATAGATTCTAGTTGAGTAATAGATTCTAGTTAGCTAATAGATTCTAATTAACTAATAGATTCTAGTTAACTAATAGATTCTAGTTGACTAATGGATTCTAGTTAGCTAATAGATTCTAGTTAACTAATAGATTCTAGTTAATTAATAGATTCTAGTTAACTAATAGATTGAGTTAGACTTAGACTTAGAGAGTATTAGACGTTTTTATTAGAGTTACTAGTTATACGAAAACTCTCAAGAATCACCCATTATCATCATCAAGCGAAACCCTTGAATCACTTGCTCTCAAATTCCCATAAGATGTCTTCAAATCATACTGCAGTTGCTCACATTTTACGTCACAAAAACACGTTTGCGAATCGGAAAAATTCAAATAAAAAGAAGAATTCAACTTTTTCTTACTATTAATGATCTTTTGACATTGAGCGAGTTGAAGTGGAGTGCAAATGGGAAACTGAAATTTGTCGATTTTTGCTCGGTTCAATCAAAAGTCTCTACTTGTGTTTCTCGCGAGTAATGCGTTTTTTAAAAAGCACACTTGAGAAAAAATTATCGTACTTTTAGGAAAAAATTATTGCAAAAAATGACGCAAAAATGATGAGCCCCGCACGTTTTGAAGTGTGACTTGTTTGCTCTACTTGTTTGCTTTGAACTTACTTTGAACTTGTTTGCGTTGAAAATTTGAAACCATTATTAAATTTAAATTCAATTCTGTACACTAAATTTAAAATTATTAAATTTAAATTCAATTCTGTACGAAATATATCAAAATATTAATGAATAGAGTGTGTTCCTCGCGAGTAATGCGTTTTTTAAAACGCACATTTGGCAAAAAAAATTACCGTACTTTTAGAAAAAATTATTGCAAAAAAGGAGGGGGTTGGACAAATGCGACTTTTTTTTGCGCACCTTTTTTTTGCTGGAAAAGGCCTTAGGAAAGGTCGTAGAGCTTCGAAAATATTTCATATAAAAGAATCGTATGCGTAGATTCCGAATTTCGACAAATCAGACCTCGCTGACACGTCAAATTTGTCGAAATTCGGAATCTACGCATACGATTCTCTTATATGGAAATATTTTCGAAGCTCTACGACCTTTCCTAAGGCCTTTTCCAGCAAAAAAAAAGGTGCGCAAATGTCCAGGTGCGCAAAAAAGGTCGCATTTGTCCCACCCCCCAAAACCGGCGCAAAAAATTGCTTTTATATTTTTTTCGCGCAGGCAAATTTACTTACTCGCGAGGAACACACTCTATGCAAAAGCTCATCAACGAACCTGATCAGCTAAAGTGACCGCTAAAGGGACGCACTCACAAATCTCCAGATACCTCTTCATCAGACAATTCGCCTCACAATGTCGAGAAGAGTACTGGAAAATTTGAATTGTTTCAAGTTACCACTCTTAATTGATCTTAATTCAAATTTCGCTTTTTAACATTTATTTAAGCTTTATCAGTTTACCCCAAAAGGTATAACGAGATCTCCATGAATGGCTGGATCCCAATCCGGTTGACAGAGTCCCCAATCGTGACGAGCCAATAGAGTCACCTAAAGAAAGTTCTATAGTCGCAAGGCTTATAATACATATTTCCACTGAAATCTCTTACATTTCTCACATCGATTCCCGTGTAGAGAGTGGTGCCCGGCGGTACAGAAACCGAATGAGCCCTCATCGATGGGAACTCTAGACTCATTCTTTTGCTGAAGTTAAAGAAAAAAATCACTCTAGAATCGTCCATTTGATAGAGCAAAAATAAATTCATCAGAATATAGCATTTGCTTTTTTTCTATAAAAGTTCGAAAGAGTTTCAAGATTTACCATTTGCCTCATGAACAGCCACCCGTACTCCCTCATCAGCGAACTCGTCCGGCAAGAAGTTGCTCTCTGAAATTCAACTTTTAAATAGAAATCGAATTTCCGTATTTCTTCAGGTATCAAAAGAATCTCAATTTTTTCACCATTTTCCTCATTTGCGTCGATTTTCAGCATAATTTGCCACCCGTGGGCCCACCCGGAGAACCATTGACGGTGTTGAAATTTCGAGTTCGGAAAGCTACAACGTACTGGATAAAGATTGATATAGCTATTTGAATCGTAAAAAGATAGTAAGCTTTTCATTTGGTATTGATAGATTTCGCATGATGTTTACGAGTAAAACCTAAAGCACTATCCACCAGTACGTTTGTGGGAAATTTGATATGCGCCCGCCCACTTTGCCATTGGCAATCCAAATTTGAGCTCAAATTTCGGTACTTAGTGATTATAGGCCTCGCACTTCTCATATATGAATATGTGCTTACTTTCATCCACTTCAACAATACATCCAGTACCATTAATTTGTTGCACAGGCTTTGCTGTTAAGTATTCAACACAAAAATCCCTCATATAATTGTTGAAGTCGATTGTTGTTGAGGGATTCATCGCCATAGATGAGGACTGCGGGATTTATAGCCCCTAAGTACCCAAATTTCATGGTGTTTAGTTGTTCAATTTAAATAGTTTTTATAAAAATCGACAGAGAAAGACTTGGCGCATCTAATGATACTAAAAATATTGAAATTCAACAACCCAACACCAAAATATTTGAGCTTAAAGTTAGGTTGCCTGGGAAAAGGGACGGGGCCAATCAAATGTCCAATAACCAGTACAGTGCTACGGTATACGGATAGATAACAATAAGCCTCCTAAATAATCGACAGAACCCTACTTTCAACAGTAACCCACCGTACGCAAAGCCCAGAGTCTGTCAGTATTGGTTGCGTCTGTTGACAGCATTCGTCCAACGGCACTCCGCCAAACGCGCACCACTCGACCATCGAGTGACAATCGGCTCTAGAAATCGAATAAAATCTAGAGTGCGCAGAAAAGTAGCTCTTTCTGTGAAATCTTATTTAATGTTTTGATTTTGAATACACTACTGGATATCATATTTGAAAAACGATCGTCACTTTCGCGCATCTGTAACTCCCTTGTCTTTACCGTATTTCTAAATATTAATATTACCATTGTGTAGCCCTTGAAAAGAGCTTTCAGAAAATGTATAACACTAATAGTTTAAACTCAAAGACAAGGAAGTTACAGACGCGCGAAAGTGACGATCGTTTTTCAAATATGATATTTCATTGTCCAGTACTGTATCTCTGATTCTCCAGTCCTTCCTTTAAAGATCGTTTTGTGTGAGAAAAGGGACAGAGAAGCACTTTGTATTGCTTTTCTTTGGCTTTGAAACACTGAACCAACCAACCAACCAACACTGAACCTATTTTATAGAATCAATCGAGAATATTTTCTCGCTAGATTAGTATTTGTGCTATATTCCGAATAAATATCAAATAATCATTTCCCCATCGGTACCCTCTCACACACAGAGTATTTAAATATTCCAAAAAATTTATCATTTAAGAATTGCAAAAAAAAATTTACCCAACACTCGAGAAAAACTCCATAAATGAGAAGACCTTTTTGGTGGCATTTCGATAGTCATTTGTGTATTTCTAAAAGCTTTCCCATTTATCATTCTTCATCCCACTCACCACAAACTCGGCTTGTTCGCTTGTCAAAATTTTTAAATCACTTTCCATATCTTTTGAGTAGGCTTTAAGCACGTACTGAAGCACATCGGATGGCATTTTCCAGGCTAAACATTGGAGTTGCATTAGTTGCATGAAAATTTCGGTAATTTCTAATAACTCAAGAAGAAGAAATAACTTTCTAATAACTAATAACTAATAACTCATTTACTGCTTAAACTAAAAAAAGCAGATACCAATAATTCTTCCAATAAACGACCATGAGCATCTATTTTCCAAACTTTTGAAAATTTTCTATTTTTTTGAATCCGTTACCAAGTCCGAGATTTTACTAAATTTTTAAGAACTTGAAAATGGGTGTTTACAGCGAAATTTCCTATGGGTTATGATGCGAATTAAGGTTTTCAAATTTTCTTTCACTTAAAGCTTTCTAAGCTTTCTATTACTTCTATCACTTAAAACGATTCCAAAAATCTAAATCAAAAAATCAAAAATCTTGAAAACCCGGATTAGGAGTTGACAAATCTGTCAAAATGATAATTTTTTTTCCTAGGCCGTCTATTGGAATAATTACGGTCATTGTATCAAAAATTTCCCAATCTCATACCTTTTAACTTCTCAGCGAACACCGGTTTATTGTTGCATATCGTAATGTCGGGAAAAAGTAAACCCTCTTCGGGAACGATCACATTCACTTGAAATAGAGTCGGCTTTGAATGATAGTTGAGTAAAAGGAAACCACTCTGAAGAAATAAATGCAAATTGCGAATAAAAGTTACAAATACCGTATTTCTTCGAATAGAAGACCGGGGAAAGAGTATCATCGCGTACTCCTGCGTAGCAGCCCTTTTCAAAATTTCTTTTCTGCATAAAAGCTTTCAATCAAGTGCTATAGGGCTGGAAAATGACTCAAAAATACCACATGAGCTAACAGATTTTTGAGCCATTTTCCAGCTCTATAGCACTTGATTGAAAGCTTTTTATGCAGAAAAGAAATTTTAAAAAGGGGTGCACGCAGGAGTATGCGATGATACTCTTTACCCGGTCTTCTATTCGAAGAAATACGGTATAAGGCCTAAAGTCAATTTGATTTTTGCACTGTTGGTTGAGGATTGATTTCTAGAAAAAATTTTTCAGCAAAAGTTATACTAACGTGTATCATGAAGAGAAAAAGACACGACAAGACGACGACACACCAAAAAATCCGCGATGGCCATGTGTTCGAGTTGTAGATTCGAACCTAATTTTGTGATACCCAATATTTCTAATTCCCACTCACCAATCCATGATATGTTGTTAAGCCCGAGAATTCTTTTGTTTCATAGTCACATATTCTAAGATAGATCCTCTGCTTTTTATCATCCCAAGTCGTTCTAAAGTTTTGTCCGTTCAAAGATACAGGCTAAAATTAACCGCTGATCCCCGTCGCTCATCAAAATATAGATAAAGAAAGGTTAATAAAAGTTTTTTGATGGATAAAATAGATTTAAAAATCAGGTTAAAATGCTAGAACGAATATTTCACCCCCTGAGCCTCCATTATTTGTTTCGGATCAATAAGAATCCCGAGAGATAAGGCTTTCGTCACTCACCTTTTCCCCCAAAAGTGCCTGCTAAATGCCTGCATTTTTGTTTCTGCCTCGAACTCAAAAAAATTTATTTTTAACAACTTGAAAATAAACTTTGTAAAAGAACGAATAATTTTGCTGAATACACTAAACCTCAAAGAACAAAATAAGTATCACAGATCCAAAAACCCAGGCTTTAGATAAAGACAGCAAAAGTTCGAAAAACAAATCTAACACTCAAAGCACATACAAAACATCTTGCGAATTTGATTGGCTCGACGTATCGGTTACTTTTTTGATAGCAAATTCGGCCAGCAAGGGAATGTGGTCCGATGGGACGTAGAGATTTGGCCAACAGCCCAATGTCCTGAAATAAAAAATAAAAATATACAAAAATGATATATCACGTTTAATGTCTTAATATTAACAAAGTTACTATAATTTTGTTCAGAGGTGTGCTCCCAAAGTGACAAAATAGGTACCTTTGCAAGAAATTTTTCGATGGTAGAGTAAGTCGTGTAACCAGCTGAATTTTTTCCATTTCTTTAACTTCCACTTTCTAAAAAGATTGTATACGCAAAAAAACCATCAAACAAACCTCGTCGTTGATAGATTGCACGTTGTCAACCGAATAAAAAATGAAGTCGGGGTTGCCCGAGCCCGTATGATAAGTAGAAACGGCTTCCTGAGTAATATTTTGTAAATCAAGTAAGAATTTTTGCCTACTTCTCCATCGGGAGCTAAGTGATCGTACGCGGATGCGAGCATAAACGGATGTTCCCACTCGCCATCAGGTAGACCTAATAAAAACATTCTTTAAGAGACTGCATTAAATCACTATTTTTCGAAGCATAAGTTGAGTGTCTCGTCACACCACATGACACTGGCAAAATCGTAGTCTTTGCAATAGCCGGTGAGGAGCCACATTTGATCTAAAAGGTAAACAAGCTAGATGTTCGCTTCTACTTCGCTTACCTGTCCCGAAAGTTCATGACGCGATAGGTTGGCAACATGAACTCTGAATCAAGCTTAATAAAAAAATAAGAAATGTCTTCTTCTTGCCTTGCTCTTGTGATAAATCGATAAATCGGAGACAACGGCTGAATATTAAAATCCCCCGTAATAAAAACGGGAACGTCTTTTCCATAATCATTCATCAACTGAAAAGAGACATTTGTCGTCGTATAAGACGAAAAAACCTTATGAATGCCCGCAAAGAGAATCGCCAATTGTCCAAGTTTGATATCACCACGCTTCTCATTAAAAAGCAAATGCGTGTTCGCAAAGCAAAGATCTTGGCCGCTTTGAGTATCCGTCACAATGCAAATTTGCCCTAAAAACAAAATTAAGTCAACAAGCAAGACGTATTTGAATGTATTGGGTTGGGGAGAATGAGTCGGCGCCGAAATTTAAAGAAACTTTTTGCACCCATAAAACCTTCTTTAAATACACGTTTTGTTTCATCAAAATGGTCCACTATTTCTTTACAAAATGGCTTTTGAGAGATTCCACAAAGTTTTTCTTTTTTGGGATTTTATGGATTCCCAAACACAGCTAATCAAAATGACAAAAAGTCCGACTCATTGCTTGAACAGTTTCTTCCACATAAACCTCCTTTGATGTTTATATAAAAAAGATAGAGCACACTCAATTACATAAGTTGCCAAATTTTCAGGAAGATCCCTCCAACCGTTTACTCTAGATGACAGTTTATCGATTTTGTGAAAAAATGATCCTTTGTTGAGTTGAGGCGCTGTTTGAGTTCTCTTTTAAATATTATTTTGTAGAGAATTAGTTACCCCTTCTACGGATATCAAACACATATCATTTGACAAAGTCTGCTATAAGTTTTAGAAATTTCTTTGATTTTCGGCGCCGACTCATTCTCCCCAACCCAATACATGCACAAGGTCTATCAAATTATAAAACTCACCAATTTGATGACGATCCATCATTTCGCCGAGAAAATATTCAACTTCCTCGTATTTCTTGATCGCGAATCGAGACTAAACTTTACAACATAAAAATGAAAACAAATATCAAGTAGTAAGTAAACTCTAAAGTTGTGTAAATAGTAAATACTAACCGTGCGAAAAGCCAAAAGACAACCATCCACAAATTCTCCGGTTTTCTTCTTGTAGAAAGTTGTGTATCCTAAAATTTGAATTATGCAAAGTAAACATTAACTCTATTACCAAGGTTTTTGAAAACCGGTTCATAAAACGTCTCGATTTTGTCAGCCTCGACCTAAATCAAAAAAATAATAACAACGCCAAAATAACGCCATTTAAACCTCTTGCAAGCCAAAAACGTCAGCATTTAGTTTCCCGAGTTCGGTTTTCAAGTGTTTTGAGCGATTCGCCCACCCCATTTTCCATTGGTGCTTCGCACTATAAAATAAATTCACAAATTCTTTACTGTACTCACGATTTCATATGTGGATATAGATACATCGTAGATTCGGCAGTCGACTGACAAAGAACGTTGTATGAGCACAGACGAATCCTTGAAAAGTCATCACTGGGTGGAGGTGGCTAAAATTTATATATTGTTTTTAAGTAGAATAGTAGAACTTCAACTTCAATATAGTAAAAAAATACATATACCTTGGCAAACTCGAAACGTCGCGCGTCTTCTTTATGGTATTTGCGGGTAGCAAAAGTTAAATTGTCAACGTCGGCATGCTTATAAATTTTCTCATGATTTGGTGAAACGAGCAAATGGGGTGATGAAACCTGAGAATTAAATTTATGTATTGTTTGTATCAATTTTTTTGGTCCATACTAGTCGAAGTGTACTTTTAAAACCAACATATTTCGGCGTTCTGATGTTAAAATTTGATCTCTCAAGTACAGAAAGAAGCATCTTGTTATGCTCAAAGCATCTTTAGAAAACCATAAACGTTTTACTTAAATAGGAATTACAAGATAAACAAACGTGAATGGAGAAATTTTTCGAAATATTTAATCCCCATTCACAACTTGTTGTTGTCTTAAAATACTTCATTCGCTACAAAAATAGAGAACAAATAGAAATCTATTGCATCTACCCCTGTTGGTAAAGGTCATCAGTGAATCTATTTCAAAACACGTACTTCAACAACTAAAGATGGCTTCTTATCCTCAAAATGTTTAGCGTACCCATCTGCTACGTAATCACCCTTCGTAGCATGATTTTTGCCGCCCTAATATTAACATTTTTTTAATTGCGTTAACAGTAAATGCATACCGGAGTCTTTTTTGAGCAACCCGGCACTATTAGGTCTTCAAAGTATTTAGCGCATTCGTCAGATACGTAATCATCCGTTGAAATAAGAGTCTTGTCCTAAAAACGTTATCCGCGAAAAAATAAAATCCTAACCTTAACATTTAGCATAGTTCCAGCCCCACAAGATGTAGACGTCCCTGTTAAGACGGCCACAAATTTCGTCGTTTCATTTGGAGTTTTTGTATTTTTTCGACATTGCTTCTTCTCACGAGGCTGAATTGAAAATAAGCGTTGAGATAAAGAGAAAAATTTACCGGTAAAACATAAAGCACATCTTTCTCCGAAGTCTCGTTTCCTGAAATTCATTGTTTTAAAATCTTTAAATAAAGGGAAACTTGAGCGATCGATTGACCAGAGATTTGGCGTATCCTCGTCATCCGAAAGCGTTATAACGTCCGGATCGACTTTTATCTCCTAAACTTACAAAATTACGCACTTTTTAAAAAACAAACCGTTGGGGAAGTACTTTGAACATTTGTTTTCGTAGTTTTTATCATAGTTTCAGGCTCGTCAAGCGATTCTAGTGACGAAGATTTTCTAAAGCAGTTGAAAGCTTAATGTTACAAGCAGGCAAAACCTTTTTTGCGCTAGTTTGCAAGCGATAACTACCGGCTCATCGGTGGGATCGGAATCTGTTTCTCCGTCTTCCAAATCGATTGTACGAGGCTCTTTACGAACTCCATTCTCTCGTTCGTCTAAAATCCTATATATCTAGTATATATAAACGGTCAAGTCTGTCCGTTTGGGCTGAAAACTTGGAAAACTATGTAAAAAAATCGTTGATTCCGAATATCAAATTAGACTTTTGATATAGGTACGTTTTAGTACTCAGCATAGTAGCTTACAAAATGAATGACTTAAAGGACTACCCGCGAAGTTGGTAAAAACTATAAAAATTTTAGTTTTTAAAGACAAGATGCTTATTTTGACGTTACGTAATAATCAAATTTTAATATTTTGTGAAAATCTTCCCGCTCTTTTAACAACTCATAAAAAAACTCACGTAAATGCCGAAAAATGTTGAAGCTGGACATTGGCCAAAGAAATCGAGAACCTAAAAACAAATAACAAGTCATTCCTTTTTAAACAATTTCACGACGTCAACAATAACAGGAGAGAGATTGGGAAAAAAGGGGAGAGCAAAAAGAACGAGAGACTTGTTTGGCATATCTGCAGGACACCAAAAAAACAAACCGATTCTCTTTTTTCGATATTGATAGATGGCTACAAAGAAGTTTGTATCAACAAGCCGGATTCGGTCGTCGGTAGTGCGCTGCTAGGATTAGTGAAAACGATCGAGAATGTCCCCTTTCATCCGATAAGTGTTATAATAGGAGCTCCGCCAATCAGTTGTTTCGGCTGTAAAGGATCTATTTGCGCATCGGTGTGGCGGCGAACGATTTTTAGAACGGAAAATTGTCTTTTAGCCTGGGAGGTTTAGGGGACGCCCCGTTTGCGACATGGAGTTTGATTTGAAAAATGCTGCAAATTCAATATCCATAGAGGGCTATAGTCGCTGATAACATGATTTACAGTTGAAACTAATATTTATTAAAAACAAAAGCAACTTAATAGCAACAGGCAAATCGAAAAGCAGTAACAATAGGAATCGTTTATCAGTGCGTTTTACGTAGAACCATCGTCCATCTTTTTGAGTCCTCGTTCTTTTGTTGATCTTTGTTTCCTTCTCCGGGCGTCAAATTCTAAATTTATTAACATTTTATCAACATATTCGAGAGCTTCTTCACGTACCTTTATAAGTGGCACAACACCAACCCACCCGCCATATCAGCTTTGCTGCCACGTATATGGGGTTTCTTTTTCAACCTACGCAATTTGTTTTTTGTGCAACTAAACTTGTATTAAGAATAATCTGAGAAAAACACCGTTACCATAGTTTGCCGGTGAAGGCTTAAAGTTGGTGCATCAGCAAAATGTCGTACACATTCTATGCAGTAGAATTGTCCTTCCCCCTTTAGAACGAGATCTGAGATCGACCGAGAAGTTGATGAACGAGATGGATAAATCAGAAACCCTACCTCTTGATTTAATAACTTTGCTGCCTTTTGCGGTTTAAGATCGTCGTTTTTCATCGATATCTTTTCCCTTTCTTTTACGTCCTTTTCTCGATTGTGTGGTAGCTCCCGGGCATCTAAAGTTATCGGTCCCGTCGATCAGCAATCCAAGCATCAAGAGGCGATTGGTAACGTCACCAAATAGAAAGGATTACAATTTTGAAATGCAAAATTATCCAATTTGAAGGTTTCATCGGAAGGCCTGCTAACGGGCGCGATTTGTGGTGACGTTTTCGCCTCACCGCCCAGTAATCACGTTCTGGCGGCATTGGAGAGGAAACTCGTGGAGAAGGTTTGGTGAAAAATTTGATCCCCAATGCTCCAAATTTCCTGGCAGGAACAGTGCTCTTTGTGATAAACTACACGGGTGATCGCCTGAATTTCGGGCTAGCGCACCAGAAATTCAAGAAAAGTGGCGGAAAAGTTTGGTTGCTTTAAGAAATTTTAAAAATTAGATTTAGGTACAAGTGGTTGTGATGACGGATGATATAGCGCTGGAAAATGTGAGAATCGTATTGGAAGTCGAAGGGGTTGGCTGCAGCAACTCTCATTATGAAGGTATCCAAAGTCTCTAATCCCTGAACTAGATGTAGGGAAACACATGGATTTTATCCAGAGACCAGCCTCCCGACGAGTTTTTCTGGCTGGATGTTTTGGGGCACGGTTTTGTCACCGTGGCGCAGTCCCAGGCTGCGCTTGTCTACGACCCGCACGACCCGGAGTTCGACCCCCGTAGTGCCACCCAATTTTGACTTCAAATGGTACATGCTATAAACTTTTTTGGGTGGCTGGAGCGATGACTGAGGCTAGGAGGAGAAAAGTCTTGATGAAATCGCTGATTATGAAGCTCAATGGGAGATAATGGTGAGTGAAGAAAAATCGATCTCAGGGGATAATAGTCCTTTTTTAGCAACACTTGGTGTTTCCCTCTACCCGTGCAGTCTCCCCAACAGACCGCCGATGTTCGGGTGGAGCAAGGAAAGATGGAGGTAAAAGTCAAGCACCATGGACGGAATCAACTTTGAACAAACTTTAGTATCGTATTATCAAATTAGCCAAGACATTAACGATATAAAACTGATCTCTGGGCTAAACACTTGCGAACTTTCAGTGTGAATATAGTAGACCTTTAAGGACTCGGCATTCACGGTGAACCGAGGGAGAAAAGTCGCCCGGATTTGAGGTATAACCGTGATTGGAAATATTTATCGAAAATATAAAAAACCTACCGTAAAAAATACTGTAATAGTACCCCACCCCCACTCCGTGCAGGTGTTGCGTAATCTAGCATTGAACGAGTTTTTCTCGACGCTGGTTTATGCTACAATGCGCGCCGAGGTATCCAAAAATGGCTGGAATTCAGGACTATTTTATGATACCAAAGACACGGCCCTACTTTTCAAAGAAAGTACAAAAACTTTGAGAAAAAAATGAAATACTAAAAAACCTTTGCGACTACGCGACTGTACAGGGGTGGGGTACTATCCCCCAGTATTTACAATCAATATTATCAAAACCTAACTTAAAAGGCCAGCTCGGGGTATTATCCACTCTAATGATGGATACAATAATTGGAAGCCAAGCTTGGTCACCAATCACCAAAATCATTCCCTCATTCTCCTCTTGAACAACCTCGGCTCAGTCTTTGAATTGAGATGGGCATCTTACGAGGAGAGATTGTCAACTATATCAGTTGAAAAAGTTTCTCTTTACCTAGAATCTTTATTTAATTAGTTTAAGCAACAAGTTTCCGCTGTTCTACCAAGGACTTTCATGAGTTCACTCGATGGGGAAGGAATCGACATCACTGCTATGAGGAGCCGATGATCAAGTGATCAAATATCTAGGTAATTAGGTGAGATTTTAAACGCTCACACAATTGGGAATTTGCAACCGATGCTGAGGGCTTGGACGCGAGCATTTCCTGGATCAGCTTTTCCAACGTAGCTTTGAGCAGCTTGATTGCCCGATCGGGTCGAGGATGAGGAGAAGCAAATGATTGAGGAGAAAAGGGACGGCAACACTTTGGAAAAGGTAACAAGATGAATGAGTAAGGTATAAAGCCCTACTCTGGCGGCAAAGGAATGCGTATTGGTGTAGCTCATTAGTAGAGCCATCGCCCAGTAAGCTGAGAGGTCTGGTTCAAGTCCACGGCGCCGACCATATTTTGTAATCCCAGCCCCAATTCATAAAAGGACCGAAGTATTCAACTCGAGGCATGGTAACGATTACTTTAGTTGCCCGGTATACTGATACTATAGTCTAGAAAGCATTAATCGTTAATTATTCTATCATAGAAGAAGCGGATTTGATTTAAAAAGTGCGTACAATCGGCCCGCCATGCACTCTCATCAGAAACCAGGATTTTTTGAACGATTTGGATGGGCAGCCGGAGATGGAGATTATTGGACAAACAATAGCCCATGCTTGCAAAAATGTAAAGAAAAGAGTTACTATGACACTTCAAAATTCTAGGTATTCTGGAAGCAAATGAGAGTCTTCACTGGCAAAATCCGGCTATGGTTACTCTCGCAACTGATCGCAATCTTTCAGGAAACGGTTGGAGGGACGGGAGGAGCGGTAGAGATATTAGCTTGTGTTCTGTCAAAGACAAGATTTTAGATTTACGCCTTACTACTGGAAGCAGCAAATTTGGGTCATTTGAAGAATCAGCTCCTCCAGAGGAGATTGGTCTCACGGTTGGAGATCGGTCTCAAGCAATAACTGAGCACGGGAGAGCGCAGCCAGGAGATCGGACAGTAGTTAGTAGAAGAACGTAATTAGTTAAGAGAAGATTTTTTTAGTTAGCCAGTTAGCCAGCCAGTTAGTTAAGGAAAGATTTCTTTAGGTACTTTCTGATAAGAGGAATATTGATAATAGTGAGTCTAAGGCTAAAATTTTGTACCTTAAAACTTCGATTTAGATACATTTTGCCTGTAGTCTGGCTATATGAAAAGAGGGTCATCATTTACCAATTCGCAAACAATAAAAGAGATTGGAGAGGTAAGAGTGCAGAGTGAAAAATCTAGCGTGGATTAAGATATTAACTATATTTAGATAGCTATTTAGTAACAAATACCCTAAAAATAAAGCTATTCAGATAGCCAAGAAGCAGCTGAGTCAGCAGCAACAATGAAGGCCAGCGCTTTGGCCGAGCCTCTTACACTGCGAGCTGTTCCAAGCTTAAGGTTTTGCAATTGTGATTCAGTTAGATTATTATTAGGAGCATTTTAGATTCTTTTAAGCATGTTTAAAAATTAGTGCTTAAATTTGTGGGCAAAACCAGACTCAGGAGCCATGGCAAGCGTCAGTTCGGATTGGCGCTTTTGGCTCAAAAAATCAATGGACATGAATTTCCAAATGAATTTCCGTTCATAGTTTTGAATAATCCTTTTTAAAAATAGTTTGTTAAATCTCTAGAGCATACTAAAAATAGATAATACATGAGATACTTACCCCTGATACCCACTTCAAATATTTCCACTAGCAGGTTGGAATCTGAAGATTAAAAGGTGAGGCAGGGAGGCCAAAAGAAAAATGTGGCCGGGGAAAGGGTTGATAAGTTCGGATAAAAGATGAACTAGGAATATTTTGAAGTGAGGGTGCTGACAAGTAAAGGGTATTTTTAATATAAACTAATATACAATTTCCGCATTTTGGTCCGAAAATCAGAGCCGGGCCCGATCGTATAGAATCCTATCAGGTCTCGACCTTCCGCCACTTCGGGAGATCTCGACGATTTCGGCTATTCTATTTCAGGCGCAGTTTCTTTTGGTGGACTTTTTATTGCCAAATTATTCGGTGAGTTCGGTACAGTGGTCTCGGGTCCCCAGTGTAGATTTTGGCTCTATCCGTAGTACCGGATCTTCAGTCAGCTTTTGCTCCTATCATCGTTCGGCTCCGATCTCGTCCTAGACTTTTTGTACTCAATAACTCCAACTTTGTATTTTTTGGATCCTGGTTGTTTTACGCTTACGGTATAGCGCATAACTGGCTTTTTACAGTAGCCAAGAGATTGTTTATTTTAGCTACTGCTAGCCTTCCGAGTACTTCTTCGGCACTCTCCTCAACTTTTGCATTGCTCTGGCCCACTAGTCATGGAGACCCGCTCTTGTGGTGAATCACGTGAAGCCTTAGCATTCAAACTTTAGGCTTACACTCATTCAATTTGCATTTACTATATTGGCTTTTAATTTAGGTTGAAATTGATTACAGTACCTTCGGTCGTTAAAACCCCGTCCATGTGCCCTTCATCGCTTAAAGCACACAAAGAGATGATTGGAGACGAGATGTCAACCTATGGGAATTGGTAATATAGTTTTATAGAGTATATCAAGCACTAAAGTACTCTAGTAAAGCCTTAAATTAAAAATTCTAAACGAACACTATAGGCTGTGTCGAGCACTTCTGGCAAGAGATCGAAAAGCTTTGGACGTTGGTAGACGAGGAATATCTGAGAATGAGTTGAGATTGAGAAGAAGGGCTAATCATTAGCCCTTCTTATCGTTAGTATACAGTAAATACTCTAATAGAACTCCATTACAACTGCGTAGTCTAACTTTTAGAAAATTATTTTTTCTCAGTCCCTAGATTTTTTCCAACTACTTTTGGTACCAAAAAATACTAGATTTCAAGGACTTTTATTTTCCCACCCCGTACCCTCTTTCAGCGAAAACATCGGGGGATTAAAAAGTTCCGTTTCAAGTTCCTACTTCCTCCCCCATCCTCTTTCTTGTGGGTCCTTTCGGTCTTTTATTTTTTTTTGGTATATGAGAATTTTTTTTGAAAATTTAATTTATTTTTTATTCAACACCAACCTAAAGAGCGCGAAGAACGAGACTTTCAAAGTTAGACTACGCGACTGTACGCCCGTCATTATAGGCGTTCTATTAGTGTTTACGGTAGCGCCACTCACCCCAGCATATGTGCCGACGAATATCCAATTTTTCACGACAAGCGCCGAAGTGATTACATCTTTGCCGGTACTTTCGTGCAGCTCACAACCGTCTTTGCCGATCGACAACTCTCCTGTTTCCTAAATTCTCTTCACTTTAAAATAGTAATAGTCCTTTTCTATTATTCCCGCTATTTCGTTAGCCCAAGCAGGTCCAAATAACTCAAAAACTGGGTCAAGATTTAAAATTTATGCTTGATTTGTAAAATTGGTCAAGATATAGCATTTTTCTGGACACCTATTGACGTTCACACCGAAAATTCCCAGCTTCTAGATGAATATGATTAAAGGAAAAACTTAGAAAGTTAACGGAATCACAAGAAAGCACATACCGTAAATACTGTAATAGTACCCCAGCCCTATAATGACGGTGCGGAGTGTTGCGTAGTCTAGCTTTGAACGAGTTTTTCTCGACACTGGTTTATGCTACAATGTGCGCTTAGGTATCAAAAAATAGCTGAAATTCAGGGCTATTTTTTGATACCAAAGACGCATTTTTTTAAAGTACAGGCGCTTTGAAAAAAATGAAATACTAAAAAAACTTTTGCGACTACGCGACTGTACGAGGGGGGTGGGGTACTAATACAGTATTTACGGTAGGAAATAAATTTGTCGAAAAAAATGAATTTTATGATTTAGGCCGCTTCCAATGGGATCGTTAATGAGTGTAGAATGGGGAGCAGAAGGGTTACATCTATGGACAGCTCGTTCAACTCCGCACCGTCATTATGGGGGTGGGGTACTATTACAGTATTTACGGTAGTTATGTTTTTAAAAAATCCTATAGTATTTAGCATTATCATTGAATCATTTCCTCACCGAAACACAGCACTGCCAAATCATTGTCGGCCCCACTGAAGAGGAGACCAATAAAAGCACCTGAAACAGTGTCAGACTGTAAAAATGATGTATTCATTTTAAAATATTATCTTTACATAAATATTATCTTTGCATAAATATTATTTGATTTAAATAATATCTATTTTCTCCCACGTACTTCCGAATATTTGGATGAGAGTTTCTCGTCTCGACTTGCCCCGAGAAACTCGACAATCGAAATGATACCGCTGAATTTGAAAGAACGGCTAAAAGGTATATTTCGTTATGATTACAGAAATATATACAATCAACCTTCCAATTAAAGTTTTGGTACTTGAGTTGTGAAGAGAAATCGTCAAAATCCCAGCATCACTTCCGACAGCATTCCACACAAAATCGCGATCGATATGACGCGAACTTCGGAGTATCAGATCTAAAATAAGAATAATAAAAAAATAAGCTGAAGTTGAGTGTATTGCACAAATTAGTTTATCAATAATGTACCCTCTATCCGATTTTATCAGGTATTAAAGAACGAAAACGGTTTTGCTGATCATTTCAATCTTGAGTATTTCAGCTAGTTTTGCTTTCGCAGGATGTTGAATTTGTAGTAAAAAATACAGCTGAATTTGGGGGAATTTGGGGGAATTTGGGGAGAAATTGTTCTCAAAAATTTGGGCATAATGACACCAACAAAAGGGCAAAACCGGCTCACTCACTTTACCGCTTCTTTCTCTAAAGTTCTTACCTTTATTCACATTCGAAGCAAGGCTCACGAAATTTGGATCACTTGACGCATCGAAATGATCCAATTTCTCACTAGATACCTGAAATTTTATCGAGAAGAGAGGGTCGATTAATTTAAATCAATCCCCTTTTAAAAAATTTTTTTCAAAAATTTAAAAAATTAAAATTATTTTAATTTTATAATCCTTTTTAAAAAAAAAAAATTAAGAAAAAAAGAAAAAAAAAAAAAACAAAAAAAAAAAAGAAAAAAACAAAACCGGGAAAAAAAAAAAATTAAAAAAAATAAAAAAAAATTAAAAAAAAAAAGAAAAAAAAAAAAAAAAAAAAAAAAAAAAAAAAAAAAAAAAAAAAAAAAAAAAAAAAAAAAAAAAAAATCCCCCCCAAAAAAACCAAAAAAAAAAAAAAAAAAAAAAAAAAAAAAAAAAAAAAAAAAAAAATTAAAAAAAAAAAAAAAAAAAAAAAAAAAAACCCAAAAAAAAAAAAAAAACCAAAAAAAAAAAAAAAAAAAAAAAAAAAAAAATAAAAAAAAAAAAAAAAAAAAAAAAAAAAAAATAAAAAAAAAAAAAAAAAAAAAAAAAAAAAAAAAAAAAAAAAAAAAAAAAAAAAAAAAAAAAAAAAAAAAAAAAAAAAAAAAAAAAAAAAAAAAATAAAAAATATATTGGATTTTAAAAATATATATTTTTAATTTTTATATAATTTTAATGATTTTGTTTCATTGTTACATTTACCTTAAAGAAAATTGGCTCAGCTCGAAGTGGGAAGAGTACAAGGAGTGAATGATTGACATGATCATTGATGATCATTGTTGAGGCCCATGGTTTATCCAGTGAAAACTGAAACTTTTATAAATCAGGTAAGTCTAGTTTCCAGAATTAGAATTCTTTGTTTTAAGCCTATTTCAATCTCCATTTTCATTCTCCATTTATCAAACTTTTAATTTTATCAAGCAAACGAACCTTTTCCACAAAAACGATCCCCTCATCGATGACTCGAAACAAGGTGACGAATTGCTCAAGCACACTGCAATTCACATCTTGTTGAACCCAACTAAAATTCTTTTTTTTAATGTTTAAATGAATCAAATTCTTCTTCTTCTTCTAGAATATGTGATTTTAAAATTTCGTTACCTAGCACACAACAAAGTCTCATCGCCGTCTCGATAAAGTTTCGCATCACTAACCTCGAAGAATTTCGTGGCATCAATCTAAATTTAAGGTTATTTTTTTGAAATTTCAACTTCCTATACCTGAATTTTCATGATTTCCACCAAATTTATTGTTTTAATCACCGCGCGAAGCCAGAAAACCTTTGTCGATGATGACTTGTAGTTGATGATCCTAAAAATATTTGTTTAGGTATTTTTCAAAAACTTTAAGTTGTCTCATAGTGTTCTTTTCAATTTCTGGTTGTTTAGATTTGTTTAGACAATTTCGGATACCGTCTTTTCTCTAATAGTAGTGCACTCCGGCGAGCCGAGTTGGTGACTATTTTACGGTTTCCAAGTTTTCCCAAGAAGCTCAACACTCTAATCCCCCACTAGATCTCATTGTCAGCTACATTTTCCGACCCCACATCGATCGGTTCTGATAAGTGATTCTCGAGCTTTCGAGCAATTTAGGCGACGCTCAGGGTGCACTACTATTATGGAAAATACGGTATATTCAAAAGAAATTGACAAAATCTGAGCTTTTTTCTTTCAAACCTGCAAACCCCAGTCGCACCAATGAGACACGCGCGCAAATTCGATGAATTGCTTTTGTCTGAAACGTCCAGAGTCGAGGTTTGTGGCAAGGAGAATGCGTGGAAGGAATTTGGTGTCGACGAGAAGGCCACCTCGCGCCATTCCATCTGAAAATTGAATGTAAAAATTCAAAAAAACTTGAAGCAATCAAGGATTGGGTTGGAGAGGATGAAATAGCGCCGACTTTCAAATATTTTTCTAGAACACATAAAAGCTCCATATGCCTCAGATAATGAATAAGCTTCACGTTTCTATTTTTATTGGCATTTGGTAGTTTAAGATAATGAACTTTAGATAATGAAAACAAGGGTGCAAGACTTAGTACTCAACCTAATTTTATAATTATTCTAATACTAAAAAAACAAGGCTACAGTATTTTAAGGTAAAAAGTTTCTTCTTCAAAAACTCAACCTAAAAGTATTCAAAAAAGATGATTCGATGATACGATTTTGACTGTTTCTTTCAATGAAACCTATTTTAATTGAGAAAATAAAAAAGATAGGGCACAAAAAGTTATTTCTACAATTAAAAATTCAGAATAATCCATTTATGTGCTCATTTTTTCAATATTTTTAAAAGTACTAGTAACTAGTAAAAAGTAAAAATTGGTTCCTTATCTCTACGAATCTGGTTTCTTATCTCTCTAAATTTGGTTCTTTATCTCTAGTAAAAATTTGAAGTTTATTCTCGGAGATTATTTGTAAAATACTAAAAATGATTTTAAAAATGACAAAAAGTAAACGAGAAACATTTCTAATGAAAGAAATTGTTTGGTATTTGGTTTGAGACTCATTTATTTAGATAATGAAAACAAGAGACTTAGCACTACTCAATAATAAGACAGAAGATCTTCCCGTTCCAACTCACATTCATTTCCTCTCTTCTCCTTCTCCAATCTCTTCTCCTTTTGTCTCTTCCTCAATCGCGGCTTTTTCCAAAAGTTCTCTAACTTCTCTCAGCTCTTTCGCGAAATCTTCAGTCTCCTCTTTCAGCTCGTCTTCCACTTCTTTGTGAAGGATCTAAATTTAATCATTTTGCATTTTCTTCATTTTATATCTGATTTCTTATCTCACTTGTACAATATCGTGCTTCAACAATCGCAACTTTTCTTGCTTATTGATGGCGCACGTTTGAGGAGCGATTTTTCTGTAAAAATAGTTTTTGATTGTATAGTTTAGTTATAATTTGCATTTAATATTAAAATTGAGAACTGATAAAGCAACAAACCGCTGTACAAAATTCGGTTGAATGGGGACGTCGACGAAATTGTCGTCGAGAGCGTTCCGACCCGGCAACTGATTCCCTTCGGCACCACTGATCAATCGGAAGAGCTAAATTTACGATTGAAATTGAAAAGTTTTCAGATTATATAATTTCTAAAGATACTGTAGGTTTTGAATACCGTATTCTCTCTAATAGTAGTGCACTCTTTAATAGTATTGTGGTCCGAGAGGGGTTTGAAAAAATAGTAGTGGACAAATTTGAATTTTTGGTGCTTCTTTTTCATCTAAATCTTTTTGACTTTATGTTTATGTGACATTCTAAAGCTATTCAAGCAAGCAAAAGTCAGGCTTTTTTTTATTCATTTATTAACTATTCTTCACATGAAAAAGTTAGCAAAAAATCTAAAATTGTTGCGCAAAGTGCAAAAACATCTTTTTGTTGTTTGTCAAGGCACAAATTGTCAACTCGCCGGCCCACAACTGTATGTCAAAAGGAGCTAAAGGAGCCAAAGGAGTACGTGAAAGAATTGCAAGAATTTTTGGAACAAATCTTATATCTGTCTTACTTTGGTAAATGATGAAACTCTTTAATAGTAGTGCACTCTCTAATAGTAGTGCACTCTTTCATAGTATTGCGGTCCAGGAGAGGATTGAAAAAATAGTAGTGCGCACTACTATTAGAGAGAATACGGTATTTTATATTTCAGTCTACCTGATGATCTTTATGCGAGGCGAGATCGCTGAGGAAAGCTTTTGCGGTCGCCTTTTTCCCGTTCGGATCCTTGAGTTCTTTGAGTTTTCTTTCTGAAAAATAGGTTTTAAGTTAAGAAAATGAAAATATATTACATTTTAGTAGTCAATTAGATTTTTAATACAGCTACAGATTGTCTTATTTCTAGATTATTTTGAATGAAATTTGAAAGTTTGAAAGTTTTGTCAAGTTTAGTAGATTGCCAAGTTGAAGCATGTCAAATTTTAATAGATTAGATTACCGTATTTCTTCGAATAGAAGACCGGGTAAAGAGTATCATCGCGTACTCCTGCGTAGCAGCCCTTTTTAAAATTTATTTTCTGCATAAAAGCTTTCAATGAAGTGCTATAGAGCTGGAAAATGGCTCAAAAATCTGTTAGCTCATGTCGTATTTTTGAGTCATTTTCCACCCCTATAGCACTTCATTGAAAGCTTTTATGCAGAAAAGAAATTTTAAAAAGGGCTGCTACGCAGGAGTACGCGATGATACTCTTTACCCGGTCTTCTATTCGAAGAAATACGGTATGTTTCTTGTTTAAATTTAACATTTAAATGCAAATTTCAATGTTTTTTTTAAACTAGTAACATAGAAAAGTGAAAAAAAAGAATTAAATTTAGAAAATAAACCTAATGAGGTCAAATATTTCGAATCAATATCTTCGGCGGCTCGTTCACTCATCAAGAAAAGCATTTAAAAGTGATTCTTTTACAAAAAATTCAGCAAAATTATCAAATAAACATGAGAAATTATTTCCTTAATAATTTCTGCTTTGAATTCTCTCAATTCTTTGATCAATAGATTAAATATCTGCTCTTTTGAAATCTATTCAATTATCTGTGCTAAAGCTTTTTGTAGTTTGTAGTTGGGAATAGAAATTTAGGGAAAATGAGAGATTGCAGAGAAAACGTTTTCGAATCGATCCGTATCCCGAAGCGCTTTCCATCTTTCTACTAACAAATTGAGGAAAAAGAAGAAAGCAAATAGTAGCTCCCCCTTTTTCGCTGTGTTACGCTCTCGAAATCGTTTTCCCCACAAATCACTACTCAATTTTTTTTTTCATCATAAGTTTTCTATTTCTTTTTAAATCTTTTTAAATAAAAGTCTTAAATCTTATTTTTCATTTTAATCATCTTTCATCGTTTTAAAGTTTGAGGGGTAGGCTACTTTGCGCCAAATTTTTTTGCGCAACAGGGTCATTTGCGCAACTGGGTCGTTTGCGCAACTCGCCATAACTTTCTTCTAAGTGAACCAATCTTTATCATTTTGGTGTCATTTTGTAGATCTCACTAAGTGCAATAAAATGACACCAAAATGATAAAGATTGGTTCACTTAGAAGAAAGTTGTGGCGAGTTGCGCAAATAACCCTGTAGCCCAAAAAATTTGGTAGCCTACCCCAACTTTTCTTTGACTTTAAGCCGTCAGAACTTTTTTGTCTTTTTAAAAATTTACATTTCGAGAACATCCAAATTGTAGCTTGAACTTAAAATTCGACTTTTAAGACCGTAAATCTTTTTCAATCTTGCTTGAAAGAAGTTAAGTTGGAAATTTTGGAGCTTTACAACCAAGCTTTCTGTTCAACTCATTCATTGTCATTTTTGGATAAAATTTTGAATCTAGTATTTTCAATTGTTAGTAGTTTAGTATTTACTTGCTTCAACTTTTCGATTTCCAGATTCGATGAACTTCCAGCAGCCAGTCCGCCCCGTCAAACCGCCAACAGAGCCGAAAACGGGCCTCCGCGGCTTCATCGAGACGATCGCTGAAAAAGACGAGCTTCTTCTCTATTTCACTGCATTTCTTGGTGTAGTAATGCCTGGAATTGTCTATTTAATCTATCGAAGAGTGCACATTGTTTATCAACGATACGCCGAGAAAAAAGAAGTTGAACGTTTGGAAGAAGAACGGGCAAAAGCCGAGATAACAATCATCTATGCATCGGCACAAGAAAACGGGGGGAAAGCGAAAGAAAGAGCTGAAGAATTATTTGAAGCTATGAGTTCAGAGAATCCGAAAGTCTACGATTTGGGCAAAATCGGGCCCTCTGTTTTAACAAAATTTAAAGGTTTTGTGATTTTCATCGTTGAGAATTTAGAAAGCACAGGGAAAGCGGACTGGCTTTTAGACTGGTTAGAGGATATAGCAGCGGATAAGAAGCTGAAGAAAAACACGAATGTTGAAGAGATTAAATTTGTTGCGCTTGGGTTTAAAGCCGGGAAAACGGTGGTCACATTGAATAAGAGGATGAAGATTGTTGGAGCAAAAGAGTTGAGGAATTGTGTGGATTTGGGTGAAGAGTTGGGAGTGGATGATGAGAACAAGTTGTTTAATCAATGGGCAATGGAGGCAATGGAAGCTATTGATGTATACTTTCAAGGAGAACACGAGAGTATTTTGGGTGATGAATCAATGAGTGAAATGTCGGATTTGGACGGAGATGAGTCAAAGAAGGAGCGGTAGAAATCAAGGTTGGAGATGGAAAGACGAGTGTTTGTTGTGAGTTATTTTGTGAACACTTAAGGTTTCTGTAAAGGTTTATTGCTATGGATTCCTATATTATTGTAGGTTATTTTATTGCTATGTATTACTATATTATTGTAGATTACTTTATTGCTATGGACTATTATATTATTGCAGATTACTTTGTTGCTATATTATTGCAGATTACTATTATTGTATATTACTTTATTGCTATATATTATTATATTATTGTATATTACTTTATTGCTATGGATTCCTCTATTATTGTAGATTACTTTATTACTCACTACATTATCCTAGGCATTCTTCCTACATCCTACATTATCCAAGGCATTTCATTTCAATGAACTTGTCAGCCTTGTCAATTGTATTTAATGTATTAAATCTTAAAGCGTTTTCTTGAGTCCAATAACTTTAGCATATTTTCTGATATCTCTATATTTCCATTTTTCATTTCCCATTTCATAATGTCAACGGGAATCTCGATTCAACGATCTCATCAAATGTGCAATCATGACTTTATAGCTTTGAACATTGACCAAATTTTGGTGCTTTTTCTGATTTTTATTGATTGAATGCTCACGATTGAATAAAATAAAAAGAAATTCAGTTATGCTAAATGACGACTGTGATCTGAATCCAAATTTTCAAAAGGATGACGACTTGGAAATTGAAGCATCAACATCGAATCGACCGGGACCCTCAACAATTGCACAAAGAAGGGAAAAATCAATGAATGGAACAATACGAGTTGTGAAAAGGATACCGATCAAGTCGAGAGTCAAGACACCGTATCTGAATCAGGTGAGAAACAGTAACAGGTATTTTTTTCAATACTTTACTTTGTTTCAGTATTTTCTAAAAGTTTTCTAGCTTTACCGTAATCAAATTGTCAGTTATCAAGTTAGACTGAGCCTTGTGATTCATCAAATCACACCAAAATTTTGATTAAATGAGAACTAGCGCTTTAAAAAGTAGCGCTTTAAAAAGTAGCGCTTTAAAAAGTAGCGCTTTAAAAAGTAGCGCTTTAAGAAGTAGCGCTTTAAGAAGTAGCGCTTTAAAAGCAGCGCTTTAAGAAGTAGCGCTTTAAGAAGTAGCGCTTTAAGAAGTAGCGCTTTAAGAAGTAGCGCTTTAAGAAGTAGCGCTTTAAGAAGTAGCGCTTTAAGAAGTAGCGCTTAAAACGTCAAACAGTTTTAACGCCAAACAATAAAACAAACTCAATTTTCATTTATAACTACTGTAGTTATGAAATAAGTGTCAAAAAAACAATTCAAATTCAATTTTCCAGCCAGTTGGAGTATCCCTTCCGAGCAAGAAACGTTACACAATAAACACTCCACTTCCCGGGGTGAAACCAAAAGAATTCCCTGGAATCGATGAGCTAAGAGAGATGAAAAAACGAGTGATTACTGATAGAAAAGTGAGTTTAAAGGAGAACTTGATTCTCTTGATTGCTGAAATTCTCTTGATCTATTTATAGAATCTTTACAGATTTCAATTGTGCCCACTGTGCCTGAGTCACTTTCCTGTGAGACATTTCTTCTCACTCAACCACTTCGAAACTCACCACGAACACGTTATGTGTTAAGGATTCCGAAACGAGTTCCAATCGGCTCTTTACCATCACCACCGACTATACCACCGTCAGGTAATGAAAAAGTTGCGAATGCGAATTTGTTCTGTGAATTATGAAAGTTTAGCTCCAAACGAAACGATTCATTGGAATGTGCCCACACAGCTTGAAGTTCATTGTATACATCAAGATTGTTTTTGGAAAGGTTTCTTTTAAATTTAGTTTAAATTTTAGTTTAAAATTTAGACATAAACATAAAGATAAACAAAAAGATAAACATAGATAAACAAAAATTTGAAAGAATATAATATTTAGGTAATTCGGAGGATGAGTTTAACTCTCATCTACACAAAAGACATCCACACGATTTTGGGGTGAAAAAGACTTTACCTACAAAGCGATCATCTGGAGTGAGTGATTGAAAAAGAAACTTTGTCTATGAAATAATAAAACAAGTTATTCCGGGAGTGGGACAAATGTGACCTTTTTTGCTTTGCGCACCTTTTTTTCCGCACTTAGCCCATTAGCGCACATTTTTTCGCGTTTTAAAAAAGCTCTAAAAAGCTAATATTAACCAATTTCTATTTCAAAAGTTGTTTTTCTAGGTAATTTTAGGGCGTAGAATCGAAATTTTGACATATCAGAGCTTGTGGAAACAAACGGACGGAGTTATACAAAGAGAAAGATCGGCAATTTGTAATTTTCTGTAATTTGATCTAGCCGTTTTGTCTTTCAAATTGGTTCCACACGCTCTGTTATGTCAAAATTTGAATTCGACACCCTCAAATTACCTAGAAAAACAACATTTGGAATAGAAATTGGTTAATATTAGCTTTTTAGAGCTTTTTTAAAACGGGAAAAAGGTGCGCTAATGGGCAAGGTGCGGAAAAAAAGGTGCGCAAATGTCCGGGTGCGCAAAAAAAAGGTCGCTTTTGTCCCACTCCCGTTATTCCTTTTTTTTTGTCTTCTCTATCTAAATAAAACAATCAATAACTTAATTTTCAGGTTCGCTGTTCGGAATGCGATGCAATCGTTTATTCTCGTGCTCTTCTTTTAAAACATATGGGCACAGCGCATGCCATCGCTCTACCATCCTTTTCTAGAGTCTTTCAAACCGAAGAAGAACTCTCGGTAAGTGATTTTGATTAAATAGATATCTACAAGCATCTCTTTGTTTTGATTTCATCAATTTCCTTTTCAGAGTTGGCTCGAGAATGTACGTGATGCTTTTTGTGTGGATTTCGTCACAGGCTCTGGCCCGAAACAGTGGTCAAGTGGAGCGAAAATCTCGTAAAAATTTCATTCTAATCTTAACAAAAAGCTGATCAAAAAGCCAAGAATACAATTAAAAATAGCCATGGATTTAAAAATCGAAAATTTCAGCTACTTGGTCTGTTCCCGAAGCGGTGACATTAAAGAGCGACGGACGAAGAAATTCTGTCGACCGACGCGAATGACGATAAAATGTGGAAAAACGTGTACAGCTTATTTAAAGGTTTGTGTAGGGTTGATAACCTTTACCAAGAGCTGACTTCTGGTCTTGGCTGCCTAACTTCAAGCCTAACTTTCCTGCATTCCTGGCTACAAAAAGTCTTTGAAATTAGCTTCTAGCCTTGGCTGATTTACCGCTGAGTCAGAAATAAAGCTCTATCCTGGCGACAATTTGATACCTATCGGTTTAGCTCATTGGTAGAGTGTTCGCCCGGTAAGCGGTCGGGTTCGTCTTAGAGGTCGCGGGTTCGAATCCCTCCGCTATTTTGTTTTGTATTCCCCTCCATAAAACGACTGCTCAACTTTGGTCGCTTGAACTTGGCTTTGTTTTAACCTGATCTACAGGGAAAACAAAATAGAACTTTATATTTAAACTTTAATTGAAACAGGTCCTTTTTTTGAATCGGATAAGTCCATTTACCAGATATTTAAAGGATTATTTTAGATGAGAAAGGGTGAGGGTGAAGATGAGACAGCTCCGTTCGCTGTTGAAGGATGTCTTTACCATACAGGACACAATATCACTCCAGCTAGGTAAAATATAGATTTTATGTCAATAATCTCAATAATGTTTTCTATTTTCTATTTTCTATTTGGCACTAGTTTCATCAACTAGTCAATTTTTAGAATCAGTCTAACCGCTGAAGAGATCGAGGCGGTGTCGGCGGTTTTGGAGAAATTCGGGGAAAACGCGGCCGATTATCCGATTGAAGAGATTCGCGGTGGGGAGAAATCTATAGCCAGATTTCGAATTTATATTAATATTCAGTCAGAATTTACATTCTGACTGAATGCTTAGATTGTACTGTTGGAAAAGGTTAGACAATAGGCTTTCATAGCAAACTAAATTACATTTACGGTAATTATTCTACTTGCCAGCCGAGAAACCTTCTGGATGTTATAAGAAACTCTATTCAATTCAAGATTTTATATATAAAGATATTTAAGGTACAATTATCTAAACATTTCTTTCTCTGCAGAGTTACTTGGCCCAAATGCTCCGCGTTTTCGTCTAATCGAGGATCAAGAGTTACTCGAGGCTTTACCCAAATGGATATATCTGGCAAATGAATGGAAATATAAGGTTTTTGAAAATGAAATACTTTCAAATAACGTCAATTGTTATCAGGGCGGTCGAACCGAAGCCGATCAACTCGCGGACACGATCGTTTTTGCGATGGGCCCAAGTCGGAATCCGATGAATGTGTGAGTAAAAGAGATTTCTGAATTGAGAAATTGTTTAGAAGCTAGCTTAAAGTAAAACTTTTAACAATCTAATTACAAAGAAACTATCATTCTGACTATAGTAAGCTTGAATGAAAGTATTCTTTTCAGAAAAGAATAGCTTATCAAATATTTAGCTTTTTCTGACTGAATACTTATATTGTACTGTTGGAAAACGTTAGACAATAGGCTTTCATAGCAAACTAAATTACATTTACTGTAATTATTCTACTTACCAGCCGAGAAACCCGCCTAATGGTGGGTTTTTCTGGATGTTTTGGGGATGAATGGCTTTTGTCGCCGTGGAACCGTGGATAACGCCCCGGTCTATCGCCCATACGATCCGGATTCGATCTCCCCGTGCGACTCGAATTGTGCTTTTTAAAAAATCCAAAAGCACGTTGCACAACTACATTGAATTCCCTATTCAACGGCGCAAAATTCATTGCAAACGGTCCTCTGGGAGCTGAGGAGTAGCACGCACAGACGGACGGACAGACGGAAAGACATACGGATAGACGGACAGACAGACAGACAGAACAGACGGACGGACAGACGGACGGACAGACGGACGGACCGACGGACGTCTTAGTCCCTTTATATATAGTAGATTATAAGCGAGAGAGTATCTCTGTCTGTTCTGCCGTTTTAGAAAAAACTACCGAACCAATCGGTCTAAAAATTTGACTATTATAACTAAAATTTTGTGTAATTTCCAAAAAACTAATTACTTTTGTGGGTTAGATGGGCGATTTTTTGTAAAAATGCGGTTTCTCTTTCTCGTTTTTCGCTTATGAGCCTGATCGAGTGGTCCAGGCGCTGTGTGTCAGTCTGGCGCCAAAGAGGGGGTTCTTGGTTCGACCCTCTGCAATGCTCGAGTCTTTTTTTTGAATGTTTTGAATAACAGAAATGTAATTAATTGTAATTAATTCTTTAAACTAACATTTCGATTGGAAAACTAGATTAAGACCAAGATTCGTTAAGCAAAAACCGATTTGATTGTTAAGCAAAAATCGATTCGATTGTTGTCTGTCTGTCCGTCTGTCTGTCTGTCTGCCCGTCTGTCTTTCTGTCTGTCCGTCTGTCCGTCTGTCTGTTCGAGAGAATTCAAAGTTTTCAATCAAATCTATCAAAAATTGAGATTCTTATTATGAAAACGGACAACTTTCGCTTTATTTGCTTAAGAAATTGCTTTGTTTTGATAATGATTTGATGACTCTAATAGAATGACTGGCTCTAATAAAAGGAATTTTTTTGAAATTTTCACTTTTAAACATGTTTTTTATGTTTAGAAAACAAGAACTATCGTTTAAAAGAGTTTTTTTAACAATTTTGAAACTTTTAAATCATGTGGAGGATTGAAAAATCGATGAGCATTCGAATAAATACGTTCAAGTTCAATTTCAATTTCACAATTTCTAGACAACACGGTGAACACGTTTCTTTCAATCGACCCCCACCAACATATCGACAAGATTACAATTACGAGTTGATCGAGGATGAAGGGGTATTTGAAAAGTTTAAATGAAAATCGCAAAATCGCAAAATGATTTTCAGATCAACGGAATGCTCTACGAGAGTGAGCTAAATGCGGAAAGCGAGCATGACTCAATGATCAATGTCACCGATGATTTTGTTTTATAGGATAGAAATTATTATTTTGTGCCTTTCATTTTTTTTTTTTTGATGCTACATTGAAAATGAATTCACCCTTGATATATAAATCTTTCAATCAAAAGAGCAAAACGAAAATAGACTGATAGACTTAACTACTTGATTTTTTATAAGCTCTATTGTAGATAACTGGATCAGCGTGTCTAGGGGCTATTTTTGACGCTGATCACGCAACACATGTTTTTAGCCGAGGTTTCTGCACGGAAAACTAACGAAACGTGAAAACAGCCATTTTTTGGCTCTGCCGCCCTTTACTAAAATAGCTGTAAAAACTTTTAGAAAAGAGATATCTCAAAACGGTTTTTACCAATCGATCCGTCTTGAATTCAGCTTTAGGATGAGCTACAAAACGTCAAAATTGGACAAATTTAAGGTACTCTCCCAAAAAATCGGAAAAATCGGAACTTTTCCATCAACCCAATAGATAACTGGATCAGCTAGATCAAAGATACTTTTTTAACAAGTTTACAAGAAATTAAGACTGAAGGTCATTGATAGACTAACTACTTGATTTTTCATCAGCTTTATCGAGATAACTGGATCAACTAAATCTAGATGTTGATCAGCTAGATCTAGATGTAAATCAGCTAGATCTGGATGTAGATCAGCTAGATCTAGATGTAGATCAGCTAGATCTAGATGTAGATCAGTTAGATCTAGATATAGATCAGTTAGATCTAGATGTAGATCAGCTAGATCTAGATATAGATCAGCTAAATCTAGATGTAGATCAGCTTTTCCGACCGGATCCTAGATCAAACCAAAACCCAGGTCAAGAGCCAGGTCAAGCGCCAGGTTCGGCTCACGGAATTGCGTGCTTTGCTTAGAGCGTCTGATCTAAAATCAAATCAAATCAAATCTAGAGTCTGTAAGCCAGGGAGAACTTTTGTGCGCCAAGTTTAGCTTAAAATAGAAGCCAGGCTTAGCCAGAAACTAGACTTGAACCTGATTTGCTGCAGAAGTCATCCACAAAAGATCCCTGTATCTGTATCTGCCAGAAGCCAGGCCAAACTAGACTTCTGAACTGACCTCACTAACAGGCTGACAACAGTTTCACAAAATTTCATCGCATAATACTTGTGATAGACGAAACTTCCCCCTACCTAGCCCCTTATTTGTTTGTCTGTGTCTGCTTTGAGATTTCCCTGTCTCGATCTGTCTACTTTTCCCCTTTTGTGTTGCATAATGGTGTTCTCTTTTCTTTCTCTTTTCTTTCTCTTTTCTTTCTCTTCGATAATCTCTCTACTTTCGCATCTCACAGTTTGAAACCCTGAAAATCGAGTGTTTATTTGAATGTCCGTAGAGAGTAAAGATTGAAAATTTAGGTTTAGATTCAGTAAGTTCACCACATGTAAACTTGACGATTTCTTCGAACTTTTATAGATTATATTGAACTGTGAGTAAATGGGTCTGTAAATGAGTAAAAGCTTTATTAATAGCTTCAACAATTAGGCCAATAAGTTGAGTTTCTGTTTTCGTTTTTGTTTTGAGTTTCTTCTAAAAGTTTAGACCAATTAAAATCGAATTTCAATTAGTAGACTTAATAAATGAATAACTGCAATCGATTCGTCGACCCCGAAAACCCCCGGGCACAAATTTTGCAGCAAAATATCTTCTTTTTGTACAAGGCAAAAGAAAAGTGTAAATGAATGGCGAGGTGTTCTTTGTGTGCGCGCACAATCGCTCGAGATCTGGCACAGGCGCCCGATAGATAGGTGCTCCCTTTGAACCTGATTTGACTGCAGAATTCATCCACAAAAGATCCCTTTATCTGTATCTACGAGAAGCCAGGCCTTCGGTACCGAAGGCTTAGTATTAGCCTTAAGATAAGCCTTCGGCAACTGAGCCGTGTGTGGTCGCTGGGCTCAATCCTTTTTGGGACAATTTTTGCCTTAAATTAGACTGTAATTTGGCACAAATTCTACAAGTTATAGAATCCTCAAAGTATCCTAACTCAAAACACACTTTAAACCAAATGGTGAGTAATTATAAGTTCAAAACAGATATCAGAACGATAAATGATTGATTGATAAATCTATTTACCTCATCGATTTTTACATAAAACAAAGCAAAAAAAAAGAATTCTACTATTGCCGATAATTTGCGACCAATTCATACCAAATATTTGAAGAATTTCTGCCAATAATTTGCTTTTAGTGAGAATGTCATATACAGAATGTACAGAAAACTCTATAACTATAATACTTTCGTCTAAAACTAACTATAACCCAAGACCCAAGATCTAGAGCTCATGAAACACAATGAATGATTTCGATCTTTATAGTTGTATCATTTCTTTGTCGTCTTATTTCCCATTGGTCTCTCTTTTCTTTAGGAGAAGCTAGGAGGGGGAAAGGGGTACGAAATTTGAATTCCATTCCTCGCATTCCATTCCTCGATTAAGAAGACCCTTTGTCTTCTTGGTCACCCCTCAACCGTCAATTAAACAAACCAAACCAATATGATCGCTATTTATAGATTCTAATAGTTGAATGCTAAAGAAAGTACCGTAATAGATGAATTAAAAGGATTGTATTGTATTGTATTAATTGTATTGTATTGTATTGTATTGTATTGTATTAATTGTATTAATTGTATTAATTATATTAATCCTTTTTTGATGCATCCATCTCCCTGTAAAAAGCTAACAAGACTTCAATAAACTTAGATTCCAGAAAAAAAGTTCCAGATGTTTCCAGAAGAAAAAAAAAACAACTTTTTAAAGATTCCACTCTTTTTTTGTTCCAAAGCGAACGCCTATTCTGGAGCTTTTTTTTGGGGAACTTTTGACAATTCGACAATGACATTTTGACATTTTGACAACGTGACAATTCGCCATACATCTATCATTTCACCGCTTCAGTCTTACATAAAAAAAAAACCCGCTGCCTTCTCGTGGATTGTTTATTTGGACTGGCTCTTCCCTACTCTCCAAATCCTCCACCCTGCATGTTAGCCTTCATTGGTGGATAGGTTAATCCCCTATTCGAATGATTGCGTAATCCCTTTCCCCCCTTTTTTTTGTTGAGATAGAACCCTTTCTCTTTTCCTTCGAACAGCCGCTCATCTGCCAGGGTTTTGAAATTCGAGCGCATCTTCGTGCTGGGACTTTCAACTGTGAGCAATTTTTCTAATTCATGGGTTTAATGATATCGATACTTTTATATCGATAAGATTTGATAGATAAGTAAATCTAGAACGATGAACTTATCATTGTTAAGTTACCTGAAACATCTTGTAATGTTTTCTACTTATAAATTGGATTGTATGAATTGTATGGATTGTATGGATTGTACAATGTACAATTGTATGGTTATGGATTGTACAATGTAAATTGGATTGTATGGATTGTATGGATTGTACAATGTGCAATTGTATGGATTGTACAATGTAAATTGGATTGTATGGATTGCACAATGTAAATTGTATGTTTATGGATTGTACAATGTAAATTGGATTGTATAGATTGTATGGATTGTACAATGTAAATTGGATTGTATGGATTGTACAATGTAAATTGGATTGTATGGATTGTACAATGTAAATTGGATTGTATGGATTGCACAATGTAAATTGGATTGTATGGATTGTACAATGTAAATTGGATTGTATCGATTGTATGGATTGTACAATGTGCAATTGTATGGGTTGTATAATGTACAATTGTACGGTTATGGATTGTAAATTTCAATAGCTTTTTCGCTTTTTCATAAGATTAAAGTGATTTTTGATTTCTTTTTGTTTTTTAAAGCCTTTTTCAAAGTTCTACTTTACTTTTTAGGTGCTTCTTTTCAAAAAGAGTACTTCAAAGTTCAATTTACTACTGTATTGCTGTAAGTACTGTAACTACTGTAAGTACTGTAATACTACTGTATTATTGTACGTATTACTGTAGATACTGATGTACTTGAAAGTCTGCTGTAAAGCTTAAAGCTGAGCTGAGCTTCCTAGCTGGCTTTTCACCTCATTTCTTCAGGGATCTTTGAACACCATCGAGTCCATTAAAGCGATTTTAGCGATAGCGATCTATCGGAAATTTCCCAAAACCCATCTGAATCACATGCACTTGTCTTCTTGATAAAGCACATTTTCTAGAAAGAAAAAAAGAAGATTTTCATTGAAATTCTCCCGCCGACAAAACAATCGACAGTGCTGAAAAAAAGAAGAGATTTCCGGACAGATCCGATGGCATTTCTCTTTGATTTCAAAAGATTAAGAATGGATGTGGGGGAAAGGCAATCATCGATTCCCAAAACATTTCGATTTCCCTCGAAAAGAAACGGGGGGATCTTGATCTGAGTGCATAAAGGAATGGGCGAGCTGGGCGAACAAGTCTTGTGCTCATGAATCACACGATTCGAGAGTGCAGCGATCGTCGATCAATTCGAGAGGGATCGTCGAAAAGCCAAGAACCGATTCTGATTGTTTATCTTGATAATGAGCTTGCAAAAGATCTTCTAAAGTCTTAAAAGCTTAAACTTAAACCTGTAAAACCTTAAACCTGTCTAACTTATCCACTCAAAATGAATGAGTTGAAATGAATGAGTTGAATTTTGAAGCGAACAAACTACAGTAACCTAGAGAAACAAACAAAAAATCAGCTTCACTACAGTACTATCACTACAATACTATACTACAGTACTATACTACAGTACTATCACTACAGTAATCTATGACTCGAATCTTCTATTGTAACCTTTAGCAAATGCATAATAAAGCACTTTTGTTCGCTTTTGAGTTGTAAATTTGTACTAGAGAATTTTCTGGGATTGGGAAGACCAATTCGTTATTAATTTTATTAGAAAACTGGATTCAATTTCATACAAAATATATCAAAAACGGTTATAACTAAGTATTTAAAACATCTTAGATCAATTTCTATAGCTATTTCTGTGGCTATTTCGTATGTGTTTCATATTTTAGCTAATAACTATCATAACTATTTCTATAGCTATTTTATAGCTATTTCATAGCTATTTCTATAGCTATTTCCATAAACATTTCCATAGCTATTTCATAGGTATTTCTATAGCTATTTTCATAACCATTTCATAGCTATTTCCATAACCATTTCCATAATCATTTCCATAACAATTTCCAATCTTGCAAAAAGACGGATTTCGCAAACATTTCCATTCAAAAATCTCCTGCAATCATCAGCATTGTGTTTTGATTTATAAGCAAATGAATGGATCTTTCATAAAATATTTTCTCCATGAATTTTTTTGCAAGAAAAGATGCTCAAAGGTCTTCGCATTATGATTTTTTTTTCTTTTCTATGGGCTCCGCCCCTCCCTTGTCCCTTCGTTGTCCCCCCTCGTCCCTCCCTTGTCCCCCCCTGTCCTCCCCCCTTGTCCCCTTTGAGGGTCTCAGATTTGAATTCCACCCGGTCTTTCATTTCCCTTTCCCTCAGACATTCCACATTTTACGGCCATTTATTCATTTTATTTCTCCCATTCTTCAACTTTTGAATCTAAGTCAAATGACGGTGATCCCCTCAGTTCTCGAGCTCATCCAGCGAGTCTTGCCCATTCAGCGAAGGCGAAAGTAAACATTTAAAGCTTATTAGATTAATGTTAGATAATCTTATTAGATTAAATTAATTCCCCATTTATTATCTATTATTTTAATGATAAACAATTTCGTTCTTCTCCAGTGAATTCAAATGAAAAGCGATCGACTTCCAGCTTCTACTCGAGGTAAAAGATTTCAAAGTTGGCTACTTGATTTAATAAGATCAACATTAAAAAATAAGACTTAAGCTACAGTTTTGCTGTATTGAGAGCTAGGATAAGCTGCAAGCTACTAGAATGCTACGATATTAGAAGCTACAGTAGTACAAGCAACAGGACTAGAAGCTAACGACTAGAGAAGCTACAGTAGTACAAGCAACAGGACTACAAGCTACAGTAATCCACAGTAAACATAGCGCAAGCTCGATCCAACAAGCTAAACATTAGCAACCAAAGCTGCAGTAAGCAGATATGTTAAACTTTCGAATATATGCCTTGACATCATTTAGCTCATTTAGATCATTTAGCTTTCATTTTATCCAACATCTCGATAACCTCAATTTCAGGAAATCTCTTGCCCTTTTTCACCTCATTGATGTGGTTTTTTCGTTGTGTTGTTGGTGTTAGCCAGCCGTTGATCTCTCCCGCCACTCGCTCGTGAGCAGCGACTTTGCGACCGAGCTCACCAAGCTTCTCCAAGAGATTTGCAAGAACCGATTGAATCCACCAACTGATGGTGAGCAAAGGAAACCTAGTCACTAGAGGATTGACTGATAAGGCTAGTGATTACCAATGAGAGCAACTCTTGAGCCAGTAAGATATGTTGAATTCTTGAAGATATCTGGATTCTTGAAGATATCTGAATTCTTAAATCATTTCTTTTAAACAAAAAGCCACACAGCACGTGGCTTTGCATCGATTCTACGTTTTTCAATTCCCCCTCTTTTGATAAGGATTGTAAAATGTTGGAAAAAAGAAAGGCTCACATGAAAAGTGAGATTAATTTGGAACTATGAATTTTTTTAATTGAAGAAGTAGCCTAGACGAATCCTTGGAGAATAGTTTCTAGAGCTCCATATAAGAGATCCATAAAACACAATGCAAAGATAAACTGCAGTAACTTTTTAACAATAAGCTAAACCAGTAACAATAGCAGTAACAATACCTTAGTAACAATAGCTTAAACATATGAGATTACGGTAGGCTTTCTGTAACTTTTCCATTAACCCCCATATCAAGCAAAACTAAACTTAATCCCTATAAGATTACGGTAACTGATCCATTCATTTCTTTTTTTTTCGAGCGCACAGCTCGGAGAATCGAATCGGCGTGGCGAGCGATGTTGTGAAGAAAGATGCTCTCCCCGATCTCAATCGTTTTGCGCTCCAAGGGCGGAACCAGTAGTAATTCGTCCCGCATTAACGATCTAAGCTTGAGTTGTTTTGAATGAGTACCAAGTACAAGCGATTAAGTAGCAAGCAAGCAAGCAAACAAGCAAACGAAAGCAAGCAAGCAAAAACAAGTAATTAAAATAGTTTTCCATTTCAATTTTTAAATCTAAAGTCTATAAAGATGGCTAATGTTTAGAACTAGATTTTATAAAGTTTTCCGAGTTTTTTTTTTGATGAGTTTATGAGTGTACAGCTGAACTTCTCGACTAACGATATCAGGGACCAAATTTCTATATAACGATTCTAAAGCGATTTCTAAAGCTACATTTTCTGCGTAGCTCGCCTGTGCCGAACAACGATTGGACCTAACTGAGGTCAACTACGCAGAAATTAAAGGGACACCTTTTAGAATTTCAAATCGTTATCCTAGAAGGTCGTTGTAGAAGTTCGACGGTAATTTGGGCTTAAAAATTAGAAAACATTTACTTAATGGCGTAGTAAATCTTTTTTCTTCTAAATGAATGTGCCCGAAAGGTGGATTCATACTTTTTTTTGAGGAAAAGTACACAAAGAGATGCACAAAGTGAAACACAGTAAAGTGACGGTTCACTGTAGTTGAGCTATAAATTAAGAAAGTTGGTTAAAAGTCGACTAGCAAAGCAAAGTGTAATAGAAATCTAAAAAACTAAAAGGAAACTAAAGGAATCTAAGGAAACTAGAGAACTAAAGAAACTAAAGAGAGCTAGAGGAACTAAAGGAAACAAAGGAAACTAGAGGGAACTAAAGGAAACTAAAGGAATCTAAGGAATCTGAGGAAACTAAAGGAGTCTAAAGGAATCTAAAACTAAAGGAATCTAAAAGGAAACTAGGAAGGGAACTAAAAGGAAACTAGGAAACTAAAGGAATCTAAAGGAAACTAAAGGAAACTAAAGGAAACTAGAGGGAACTAAGGAAACTAAGAATCTAAAGGAATCTAAAGAAACTAAAGGGAATCAATAAATCTAAAGAATAGAAGCAAATTTTACTGTAATCAAAGAATAAAAGAGAAATCGATTTCTATTACGCTTTGCTTTACTAGATTGACTTTTAACCAACTTAACTATAGCTCAACTACAGTAAACAGCTCTGTTTTACTTTGTGCATCTCTTTATTTGTTCTTTTTCCTCAAAAGTATGAATCCACCTTTCTGGCCCAGTCATTTTAAAGAAAAGATTTACTACGCCATTAAGTAAATGTTTCAATTTTTCAAGCAAATTACAGCCGAACTTCTCATATGTAGTTAAATGAATAAAACGATTTCCATTTCCAGGACTACTACGGCGGCTTCGTGACTAAGCTCAAGCGATTCGTGTGGCCAAAATGGTTCGCATTCCATTAAAGTTTTGAAATTTCTTTCGCAAATGGTGATTTCTTCTCTCTTGACACACAAGATCCCCATTTCTTTACATCAATCCGGGAATGAATTTGTGTTATTACTTTATTTTTTTGTATAGAATTTTTTCTTTTTTTTCTTTTCTTTATATTTCCCATTTCCGACAGAATGTCATTTAGTACGTAATCCCCAAAAAAAAAAAAAAAGGTTTCAAATTTTCACCGAAACGTTCATTTTTGGAGAATGAGTACTGACAATGAGATTTTTTTCCGGTCATTTTGTGGCTTCAAACTTTCTTCTTCTTTTTCTTTCTTTCTTTCTTTCTTTCTTTCTTTCTTTATTTTCATTTGTGAGTTCCTTTTCAGGTAGTGGATTTTTGTGTGAATAAAGAGAATTCTTTATTTTTAACCTAATTAAAAAAACATATAAAAATTCGGATCAATTTCAATAAGATCAATTCGTCGAACCGAGTTGAGGATGAATCGAGAACACTTTTCTGTGTTGTGTGTCATGTCGGAATCCGTTTAACAGCTCTGCAAGTTGCAAAAGGGTTCTCAGGGTTAAAATTTGCACTTACTAGATCATTGGTTCTAGATCATTAGTTCTAGATCATTGGTTCCAGATCATTAAGATCTAGATCATTAGATCCCTAGAACATTAGATCAGAGCGTAGATCAGCATTGATCGAACATTAGATCCCAGTACATTAGATCTAGAACATTAGATCTAGAACATTAGATCTAGAACATTAGATCTGATGCATTAGATCTAGAGCATTGAATCTATTAGGTTGATGCCTAGATCTTTTCGTTTTTTTCCTTTCTGTTAAAAAGTAACAAATTCACCAATTAATCCTCGGTTGCTCTACTAAAAAAGTGTTTTTTTGTTCAATTTGCATCTTTTTAAATCAATTTCAGTTTAACTTTCAAGCAAATTCAGTAGTACCTTTTTGCGTAAATCTATAAAAAACTCTACGGAAAAATTGGCTGAATGAATTTCTCTGAAATTTTTGTAGAAATATCAAACTTTTTTTTCTCTATCTTTTATCTATTGACACGAAGATAGGTTTTCTTTAGCTAAGGTGTCTAAACCGCATCATCGAGCCCCCTTTTTGACTACCCGACTTCGCTACTCTCAGAAAGTCCAGACATAAATATTTTCAACCCGTTTTAATGTTATTTTGCAGAAAAATAATTAGTTTTTCTAATGAAATCAACCGTAGTTTAATTGGTGCATTTGTTGGCCAAACGGCAGACGGAAAGGAACAAACACTTACATGCATCCAACCTATTAGATCATTAGATCTAGATCACTAGCCTCTGAATCCACGCTAGCTCTAGATCACTAGCTCTGCACTAGCTCTGATCCTCAGATCACTGACTCTGATCACTGGCTCTGAATCACTGGCTCTGATCCCCTGCCGATCCCTGCGATCAATTGGCTCTGATCCCACTGCTCTGCACTTGAATCCCTGCTCTGTCGCACTGCTCCTGATCATTCCCTTTCAAATTATTTATAACCGAAAACTACTGTAAGAATCTCGTTGTTAGTATCTCATATTTGTACAATGTACTTATTTATATAAAGTTGGAGAAAGTACTCCGAAATACTAGTATAAATGAGCAATACTCTCTATAATCTCCATTATTGACCAAAATTCCTCTTACAGAGAAGCTGTATTTCTAAAAATCATTGTTTCATTGTCATCTTCTTGTCACTGAGTGTTTGCTAAAATAGGTGATTCTGAAAAGTTTGAAGCATTAGATAAAATTTGTCTTAACATAAATTTTTCCTATTTTAAGTATTTGATTTTGATTTTGAATGAGACCAATTGCCTATTTATTCTTGCATTTAAAACTTAAATAAAGGCTGACCGCTCCTAAAGTGAAACTCAGCTGAAGAAAATCTTATTTTTTTTGTGCAAAACTTTTTGAAATATATCCAAGTTTAACGAAAAATTTAAGAAGAATTGATGGCTTGGATTTTTTGAGAATCACTGTAGAAACTCTTTTCTAAACTAACGAACTTTCTTTCTAACCTATTAGGATCTGACTTTGGCGTAATTTGATGATCGAGTTCTTATTGCAATCGATTTTTGGAGTATCAAATTTAGTAAACAGCAATCCTAGAATCTAGAAATTAATGTAATTTGGGAAGCACCCGCTTTGGTTTTTGAGAAATCTGTGCAAATCTGTACCGACTTTTTCTACAAACTTTCTTTTTCCAACCCCTAATATCATATAATCTAACTTTAGGGGTATCGTATGTAAATATAAAGAAATATGGATAAAGAGAGTCAGGGGATTCGGTTCAAAGATTGGCTTGAGTTATTCACGTTCAAAAAGTGGTTCAAAAGTACTTCGAAGTCTTGAACTTCTTTGAACTCTTCCAGGATTTTTAAACTTTCTTTCCAACCTAATATCAAGATTAGTCTAATTCTAACCGAAAAATGCAAAAAAATAGCTCAAAAAAGGAAACGGACTAGTAGTTCTTGAAGGCATAAACTGAAGCAAAATAGCTTTGGCATAAACATAGCATTGACACCTAAGCACTACAGACTCTAATTTTCATAAGCTTTGAGAATAGTGCTTTTCTTTGCACTCACTTGGAATAGACTCGATTTGGAGAGGAAGACAACATCGAAACCCATGACAAAATCTGGAAATTTAACTTATTTTGAGAATAGGTTTTGGATTCTATTGTTTCAAAAAGTCGATTCTTGTTTACTTTGGCTTGTTGGTGTCCGGCTCGAATGAGACCCGGTTTCTCTCCACAAGTAAAGAACAGTTTAAGTTCGGTTCTCCCTCGTAAACGAGCCACCTAAAAAGCTGGCAGATATTGGTGTTACCGAAAAGAATGTACAGAGTTACCGTACTCTGTCTGTAGTCATCTATTTCATTTGGAGTCAAATTTCTATTTTGGTGTTTGAATACTGTAGATTATGTAGTCAATTGTAGTCAATGAAAGCACCAAGATCCCCATCTTTCTGAGCAATAGATCAGATCAATAGCTAAGAACAATGGATCAAGATCAATGGATCAGATCCAATGGCTCAAGATCAATGGATTAAGATCAATAGGTCAAGGTCGATAGTTAAGATCGATGGATTAGATCAATGGATCCCCCCCCCCCCGCTCAATAGCTCAAACTCAATAGCTCAGCTCAATGAGCAATCAATTTTTTCAAGATCAAAAAGCCTTACAATGTTTTACAAAAAAACTAGAAAACTAGCAGCTGAACTTTTTTAAAAAACAAACATCCTCATATTCTTCACTTTCGCTATTCTTCACTTGCTCTGACCATCGCAATTGAACATCAAAAGCAATCTGAAAGCAACCTCTGATGTATTTATGGTTTTTCACTCACTGAAGTCATAAACGAATCATGAGTTAACCCGGCTACTTTCGCGCATCCTAAAAATTTCTTCCTTCAAATGAAACTTCAAAGCTAACCGTCGCAGTCTCATTGTAGCCGACATCAGCCTCGGCATAAGAGTGTACGTTTGGATGCCCAGCTTCACCTCTAAGAAAGAACTTTGTTCAATCAATCGATTGAGCATTTTCAGAGATTTTTTTCAAGATATTATCTAATAGATAGAAGAGCTTTTCGATCAAAGTATTAGATTTAAAGATTTAAGATTTAAAGGGCTTTAAAAGATTTCAGCTTTAAAGTAATCTTTTTTGGCACCTATTATCGGCTATTTCAATATATTATCTAATACTTAGAAGAGCTTTTCGATCAAAGTATTAGATTTAAAAGATTTAAAAGCTTTAAGCTTTAAGCTTTAAGCTGATCTTTTTTGCACCTGTACATCAATCGTTTATTATCAGCTTCTTGAATCCATCGAATAGGCACTGAGAAGGTTGGCTGAATTTTTGTGATCATTGAATTGAAGTGTTTTTTTGAATCATTGAATCAGAAGAACTCAAAGTTCAAGTTTTTTAATATTTTATCAATGCTTTTATCGTATCGTTGTCCGATCTCTGATGTAAACACTCAGCGTTCCGTTTCCCATTTGATTTAAAATCGACCGGCAAAAATCCGAATTGTGGTTCTCGGTATGTTTTGACGTTTTCCCTTGTCCGCTAAAACTTTACGGTTTTTTTTTCGTCGTTTTTCTCAAACTCACATTTATTAATTGGTAAATGATCGCCGCTGTGCACGCGCCGATGAAATTAAACCCAATACCCGAGGCTTAGGATTGACTGGTTATCACTTTAACCTGGTTATAAGTTATAAGCTTTCCCAAAACAGTTTTCCTGACCAAACAAGGTTCTTGCTTTTTTGAAGCACGATATTGCTGCAGTCGGTTTACCAAAAGTGGCTGAGCTTGCAGAAGCCTGACCACAGCTCTGGGCCGGCTATTCTAGTCTGGACTTACAAGACGCTAGAATCAAATGAAAGATCGCTATTTTAGAAGTAAATTCCTGATTTCTGGTCCTGTCTGTTCTGGCTTTACTGCAAAGCCGGATTTGGCTTTTGGCCTGCCCGAAGCTTGGCCTTCCCGAAGCTTGAGGCTTGGCCTTCAGCCCCCCGTTGCCACGTGAAGTGGCTTGGTCTTCCAGAAGCTTGGCTTGGCCTGCGAAGCAGCTTAGCCTGCGAGAAGCTTGGCTTGGCCTTCGACTGGCCACCGACTCAGCTATTCTCGCCTCACTAGCTTGCGGATTGTAGGACATTTATTACCATTTTCCCATCGGCAGCTCAACTTTGAAGCTCAATTTTCTTGGCGTCTGTCTATTCAATTGGAAATAGTTTTGTACCAATCGATAAGAAAGACTTGGCAGATCTAATGACACCAAGAACATTTCAATTGAACAGCCTAAACTTAGTAAATATCGTAATCCGCCGATTTTCTCCGCATCACCGTCAAAATCAAAGGACGTCGTACGAAATCGCACTCACTCTAATCGAATCGATTTTCTAAGGAGATGTTAATCAGTCAGTCAAAAAAACGAAAAATATTTTTATGAAAATGCTGAATGCTATGAATTCCTTTATAGTTCCTTTATAGTTCCTTTGAAGAAGTTTCTTTCCATAGTTCCTATTTGGTTCTTCAAAGTTTTCTATTTAGTTTCTTTGAAGTTCCTTTATAGTTCCTATTTAGTTCCTTTATAGTTCCTTTAAAAAAGTTCCTTTATAGTTCCTATTTAGTTCTTTAAAGTTCCTATTTGAATTCCTTTGAAAGTTCCTTTATAGTTCCTTTATAGTTCCTATTTGGTTCCTTTAAAGTTCCTATTTAGTTCCTTTATAGTTCCTGTTTGGTTCTTTAAAGTTCCTTTATAGTTCCTTCATGGTTCCTTCATAGTTCCTTCATAAGCGTTTCTTTTCATAGTTCCTTCATAGTTCCTTCATAGTTCCTTTATAGTCCCTTTATAGTTTCCAAATTTAAAGATTGATGTATAGTTTAAAGGAAGAGAATCTATTCGAGATTTGAAAGAAAACTCCACATCGATCCCTCCGAAGAGCTGTCCGCAAATCTGGACATTCAATCGGAGAAATAAAAAAACACCAAAAAAATTTCTAATAAAATTTCAGTAGTATCCGGAAAAGTGGCTAAGCTGTGATATTGATTAATAAAGAAGGCTTGGAGGAAAAGGGGAATTCTTCTTTTTTCTTCTTTTTCTCTTCTCTTTCCCATTTCTTATCTCGAATCCAGAAATACTCCGTTTCCTTTCCACTCATTAATTTACTGCTCACTCATAAGAAAGCAATGAATTTAAAGAATTTCAAGGGAATTTTGAAATTTTTGGAAACTTTTTATGTACTTTTTCATTCCTGTACTTGTACTTCTTTAAATTCATTGCTTTCTTATTAGTGGACAGTAAATTTATGAGTGGAAAGGAAACGGAGTATTTCTGGATACTGGCTATGCATTAAATGTTTTTTTTTTAATCTATTTCTATAAATAAAAATACATTTATTTACACGAATAATTTGGTACAAACAATACACAAGCACAGCCGCTAAATGTAGAAGAATCCATATACGGGATTCTCTAATCGTAGTGCACTATGAGCTTTGTCTTAATTCCTCGAAATCTCGAGAACCGCTTATCAGAATCTATTGATGTGGGGTCGGAAAATGTAGCTGACAATGAGATCTAGTGGGGGATTAGGGTGCTTAGCTTCTGTGAAAACTTGGAAACTGTAAAATAGTCATCAGCTCGGCGGGGTGCACTACTATTAGAGAGAATACGGTATATGGGAAAAAGAACCGGCAGGATTGAACCCTTGACCTTTCGACTAAGATACAGAACTGTTAGCCAGTCAGCCATATATATCAGCCATGGCAGCTATTTGAAATGCAATGGTGGAATCGAGTGATGTTTGTCGATCCTTCTTCTCGATTTCCCTCGTCGATTCTCCGATCGTGCTCTTTTCCTTGGTCGTCTCTGTGAATATCTCTTAATCACTTCAAATGGCTCTTGATAGAGTGACGGTCGGACGGAGGATAAGCTAAATGAAATGTTTTTTATACACCGCGACTTATAGTGACAAATTTTTAGAAAAGTATCTGGCAAATTTCTAACTGAAGTGTCCAGTGTTATATAGAGAATTATAGCCTTAATTCTCGGCAATATTTATCTACCAAAAACCCGATTTGCTTTACCGTTTTTACTAGAAGACCAGTCTTCTATTTTTTTGAATAGAGAAAAACGGTCAAATGACAGATTCGCCAGAGAGATGTCGACTAGCGCTCATTCAGTTATATAAGTCCAATCGAGATAGATAAATGTTACCGAGAATTAGAGCTAACAATTTTCTACATAACATTTGCCGCTTTTGAAATAAATTCGACATTTCCGAGCTACTTTTCTAAAAAGTTATCGCTATAATTCGTCATCCTATAGTTTTGCTCAACTGTTCGACATCGACACTAGACTTGTGTTTCGGTTGAACCGGAAACGTTCTTTTTCGGTTCGGTTTCGGTTTCGGTTAACCGAACCAAACCGAAAGACTCATCTTTTCGTCTGACTCATCTTTTGGTTGACTTGGGTTGAACCGAAACCGAAACCGAACTGAAAAGAGCCAACCGAAACACAAGTCTAATCGACACGTTGACTACAGCGCTACAGTACGCTATAGTTTTACAGTTTTGAAAAATTACAGTAGTAATACGTTTGGCTTTCTTTTCAAATCTCTGTTATAGTTACTAAATCATTCAAAATTTTCAAATCACCTTTGATATTGTGGCGGTGACTCAGTTTTGATCGGGATTGAGTGTGGAACACCGTATTCAACATGATCATGGAAATTCGGTGCTGAGTGGGCTCTCGGATGAGCTCTCGTTGGTCTGAAACAACGATTTATAGATAAAGATAAAGATTTGAGCAAAAGAATAGCTAAAATAGTGAAAATAGGTTCTTTCATTTCCTCAAACCTTTTCCTTTCGATTCGTTTCTCCTCTTTTTCCCGACTGATCTGTCCGAGTACAAAGAGTAGACTCTCAAACCAACGACACCACACCTGAAACAGAATTTGGAGAACTTGAACTTGAACTTGAACTTGAACTTGATCAACTTTGTTGTAATGAAAATAACTCATAAAACTTTCACATACCCTTCCCGGAAAACAATGCGGACAATAGCGATGAATAAGAATCGGAATAAGGAAAAGCATTGCGAATACGGTAACCAAAACTGGAATCAAAATCAAAATCGAAATTAAATGATAATCTAAACCTTTCAACTCACCTATGATTGGAATCACGATCCATAAATCATCATAACTGTTCCGAATCTGAAATTCCCCATGCACTCATATTTATTTCAAATTTCTTATTTTCGCTTATATTTTCTCATATTTTTCTTTAGTGTCAAAATATAGCTGAGATTCAGGGCTATCTTTTAAAATACAAATGAATACTATAGCATAAAATGGTGCTAAGAACGAAGCGCTTAAAGTTAGACACTTAGAACATTTAGAAAAGACTCTACTCTGTCTGTCTGTCTCACCTCTCCAGTCCACGTATTCCTCCATGCCCACGGGTCTTTCGGGTCTTGAATCGACCACATTATAAAATAAACTTTAAAATATAAAGTAAAACTTGAATATCAAAAGATATCTTAGAAAAAGTTCTGCTCAATTGGAGCTTTAAATAGCGAGAGTGTCACCATGGTGTCCCCATTTGCATTTTCCCGCTTCTCTCTTGGTATTCCTCTTTCTTTTCCCCAGAGATCCATTTCCTCTCTTTATTCGAAATTCTCGATCACCCACCAATTAACCATTTATCCCCAGGACACCTGTGCGGGAAATTAAAACAGCCACAAATCCCGTTTCGTCGCACTTCGTCAAGTCATTTAGCCTCTGATTATCCTTTGATTGTTGACATCTATGTATACAGCGATCTCAAACACTTTTCTAAAGCTAGCTCATTAAAAAAGTTTCTAAATTTTCACAAAAATAGAACCGTAAATACCGGGAGAATGCGACCAAACAAATGCGACCTTTTTTTTGCGCACCTGGACATTTGCGCACCTTTTTTTCCGCACCTTGCCCATTAGCGCACCTTTTTTCGCGTTTTAAAAAAGCTCTAAAAAGCTAATATTAACCAATTTCCATTCCAAAAGTTGTTTTTCTAGGTAATTTTAGGGCGTAGAATCGAAATTTTGACATATCAGAGTGTGTGGAACCAATTTGAAAGACAAAACGGCTAGATCAAATTACAGAAAATTACAAATTGTCAATTTTTCTCTTTGTATAACTCCGTCCGTTTGTTTCCACAAGCTCTGATATGTCAAAATTTCGATTCTACGCCCTAAAATTACCTAGAAAAACAACTTTTGGAATGGAAATTGGTTAATATTAGCTTTTTAGAGCTTTTTTAAAACGCGAAAAAAGGTGCGCTAATGGGCAAGGTGCGGAAAAAAAGGTGCGCAAAAAAAGGTAGCATTTGTCCCACTCCCGTAAATACCACTTACCGTGAATACTCTAATAAAAGCACATCCTTTGACTGAATATCATGCTCATGAGAAAGCTCATTTATATTATATTCATTCTTCCGTTTTGTAGTTTGTTCCTTACGCAAAAACCCTCATTTTGTTTAACTTTTTTTCTTCTTTTTCTACCCTTAGACATCTTTCTAACATTTTGCTACTTTATATGCCTTTTTTTCAACTGAATTTTTCTTATATATACTAATCGTAATCTCTAAACTTAAATTTAAACATAAAATTTATTGAATAACCACGCCACACCCTTTTTCTTTTTTTTTGTCAGTTTCTTTTAGATTTCATACTTATTTTCGAATTATAATCTTATTTTTTAGATACGATGAACGATCGAGAAAGCTTAGATGGATTTAAAGAATTTCGAGATCGAAGCGAACGCGAACTCAACGGGTACTTGGAGGAAGCATCTTCGTGAGAATGGATCCAGTGATCAATCAGTGAAGGAGTTGAACACGATCAAGCAAAGACAGAAATCGATCGACGTGAGGATAAAACTCGAGACAGCAAAAATGGCAAAAGAAGTCTTCATCAGCTCTGCTGCTGCAAAGCAAACGGTGAAGAAGACGATTTGTTTCAGTGTTTCAAGCTGGGCTGCAGCTGCTAAAAGACGCTCGAGTGGAGAAAGAAATCAATGATCTTCTGGGGCCACTCCAATCCAAAAACACGACTCCTGGAATTCTGCGAACTTGATAATCAAGAAGGAGTCGATGAATTTATTGATTCAGACGCATCGCTTTAGGAATTGCGCCGTCGGCCTTGAAACATTGAATCAAATCGTCTTCTTCGCCGTTTGCTTTGCAGCAGCAGAGCTGATGAAGAGTTCCTTTGCCATTTTTGCTGTCTCGAGTTTTATCGATTTCTGTCTTTGCTTGATGCAACTCTTTCACTGATTGATCGATTGATCACTGGATCCATTCTTACGAAGATGATCCCATCTTTCCTCCAAGTATCCGTTGAGCTTTATGCTCACGTCGATCGATTTCCGTCTTTGCTCGATGCAACTCCTTCACTGATTGATCACTGGATCCATTCTCACGAAGATGCTCCCATCCTTCCTCCAAGTACCCGTTGAGTTTTATCCTCACGTAAATAGATTTCCGTCTTTGTTTGATGCAACTCTTTGACTGATTGATCACTGGCCTGTCATTGGTCATTGATCTGTTTTTATGTTTAAATCAATGTTGTTTTGTTGATTGTTAAGCAAATAGAAGCTTCTATTAGAGTATTTACGGTATTTGTTTCTGTTTTTATTTGTTGAAAACTTCTGAAACTTTCTGAAAGCAGTAATGCAATCTGGCCAAACGTCAAAAAATGGCTTCTTAACGAATTTTTAAACGTTAACGTCTTTAACGTTATCGTTAACGTTAAAATTATATGCGAATTGGCATTTCATTTTTTTACATTGCAAATTTTCATTTATTTCTTTTTTCCTTTGTGCTTTTGCCAAAATTCGTTAAGAAGCCATTTTTTGGCGCTTTGCTTTTGCCTTTGTGCTTTTTTCATCTTTTTAAGCACTTCGATCGATTATTTATTGCCAGAAAAGAGAGAAAGAAATTCATAAGAAAAATCTACGAAGAGAAAAAATTCTTGACAAATTACGATACAAAACAAAAAAAAACATGGCAGCATTTAGGGGGTGTCTAAGCGGGGGGAAATTCTCAGCTAATTGTAAACAAAAGAAATCAAAATTTCTATAGGCATATTGAGAAGAGAAAAAAAAAGAATTGTAGTATTGTATTTTAGTATTGCAAGCTTTAATATTTTCTTGGGAAAAACTACGGTCAAAAAAAACGCCTCACCGTTCTATAAATAGGGGGAATTTGTAAGGAAAATGGAGTCAGATTTTATGTAAAAAGTTCTAAAATTCTCTAATCTTTCTCCATTTTCAAAGAAAAAACTACAAGATTTTCAGCGAAATTCTCAGCGAAACACAAAAAAAAGCGCATAAAAATATAAAAATCCGATAAGTGATCTTACGGTATTGTATTCAGAGAGAGAGATGTGTCTAATTTATGGGAAAAGCTGCAGTAAGCCGATATTGATTAGGTGCTGGAAAGAAGTCGCAGTCGATTTGAATTGCAGGTACGGCAGAGGAGATGTTGATCGATTGGATAGCAGCCTTGACCTTCGATCTAAATGATTTTTTCGTTCAAAGAAAGGATGAGAATTGAAAGAAATCGAGTACGCCAGAAAGGATGCGTTTACATTTTGAATGCGTGCAAAGAACAGTGGCGGGTTTAAATCTTTTAAACTTTAACTCTTGTGACTTTAGGAATTGTATTCCAGACTTGACTGTACTTCAGTCCAGTACTATATTCCAGGTTATTGTAGTGCTACGGACGAGCACTGTAGTACTAATAACCGGTAAGCTCTTGGATTCCGGTACCGTTAACCTAGAATGACAATCTAGACTAGCTAAAGATATGGATAGAATTGATTGTGGGACATTTGATACGCGCCCCGCTCTTTTGCCATTGGCCTAACTTTGAGCTCAAATTTCTTGGTGTTTGGTTGTTCAATTGAAATAGTTTTTGTACCAATCGATAGAGAAAGACTTGGCAAATCTAATGATACCAAAAATATTTCAATTGGACAGCCGAACACCAAGAAATTTGAGCTCAAAGATTAGCCAATGGCAAAAGAGCAGGGCGTGCATCAAATGTCCGATAACCAAGTCGACTATTCAATTTAGAGTTAAACAACTCTGAATCTTTGCTACAATGATGCTCGGGAGTACTAGAGTACGAGAGAGTACGAGAGAGTACGAGAGAGTACGAGGGAGTACGAGAGAGTACGAGAGTACTACCTTGCTCGAGAGTTGCAATCCACAATCCTCGCACCGATAGCACTCCGGGTGGAAAGATTTCTCCATGGCCACAACGCGAACGCTTTCCTGGAAATTTTATTTGATGAACTTTATAATTTTTTTTAAAAGATTTCTATCTTGAATACATAATAATATTATTGTTTTTGTCACTAGATCCCCAGCCACCAACCTTTTCTCCTTCTCGAGGCACGATTGGAGCTGTGCAAACGGCACAACGAGGAGCGTAACGTCTAAAATTATTTATTTAAAGATATCTCAATAGATACTTCAATAGATATTCAATCAAATTACATTTACAAAAAAAGATTTCATAGCTTAAAAAGACTCACTGATGATAGCAAGGCACACAATGAACGTGATTTTCCGGATCGACCGTGAATGGAACCTGAACTTTTCGAGTTTTAAATCCAATCTACAGCTGTTTTCTATCTATTTCTAAAAAGCTACCATAAGCAGGCTGCTAGTTTTTATTTGAAAAGATTGAAAAGACTTCATTCAACCTAATTTGGCCTAAGCCAAAAGATCGATGTCAATGCCACCAAAATTGGGCTGATAAACTGGCAATTTGATGCTGATAGTTTTGGGTGCATAGAAAATAGGTTAAGACTTTTTAAAGCTTTTTTTAAAAACCTCACCCCATCAAGGCAAACATCGCAAACAGAGCATGTGAAGCAACTCGTGTGGAAAGTGCCGCCACAAGCGCGAAGCAAACGATCGGCGATCGATTGACCGCATTTCGTGCATCGCTCAAGGCTTGCCTAAATGATCAAGAACGATAAAGATAATGATATCGATTATCTATATCGATTATCGATATCGAAATATTACTTTTGTTTACTTTACAGTGTACTTTTAAAGTACTAATGTGCTGGTTGAAAACAATGTTTTGTCGGTTTTTGGTCAAAAATGAAAACGCATCCTTCTGATGCACTAAATTTCTCATTGTTCAACGACATTTTTCCAAAGAAAAAGAAACCGAATGCAATACTAAAAGTACTAGTACGATAGTTCGTATTTAGTTCCTACAAAGAGTGTGTCCATATTTCTGAGCGCAGAGTAAACTTTCAAGTATGTTTAGAGTAGTACTGTGACTCTAAAAGTACTAAGTACTAGTTTCTAGTTTATATTTCTTTTTCACTCACTTGATAATCAGCTTCACAAAGCGCCTCATTGTCGACATTGTAGAAAGACGAGCCGGCTAATTGATTGCCACATCTTAAAGAGTACTGGGATTTAAAAGAAACGACGATCTACGAGCTTATGGAAAACATTTAAAGTGACAAACTTTTTGCATTTGAAACAAGCGACATGATAGATGCGTTCCATTGCCGTGCAACCGGGTCTTTCGTTCGTCACTTCTTCATTGCAAACCGAGCAGATATCTGAAATTCTTTTTACATTTATTCAGCATTTTATTATTTATCTCAAAAATTTGTACGCAAATATTATACAACTTTGTTTTAGGTTTAGCTAAGGAATTATGCTAGAATCTTTCAATCAACTACACTACTGGATAATGAAAAGTTGGGAACGCCTGTCTTATCACCGAAGTGCCAAGGGCTATATAGGAAAATAAAGCCCTTAATCTTGGCTACATTTATCTATTAAAAGTTTCCCGATTGGAATTATACAACTCATTTTACAAGCTCTTGAATGAGCTCAGGCCTCTGCCATTTGGTCTGCCGTTTTTGGCATTTTTCTTAATAAAAAAAAATTGTTAAAGAGTTTTCTCGATATTTATTTCGTAAGAAAATAACGTTTAATATCATTTAATAGCAATAAGAATAAAAGAAAACTCTTTTTTCAAACTTTTATAGCTAAAAGCTACACTACTGGACAATGAAATATGATATTTGAAAAACGATCGTCACTTTCGCGCGTCTGTAACTCCCTTGTCTTTACCGTATTTCTAAATATTAATATTATCATTGTGTAGCCCTTGAAAAGAGCTTTCAGAAAATATATAACACTAATAGTTTAAACTTAAAGACAATGGAGTTACAGACGTGCGAAAGTGACGATCTTTTTTCAAAGATGATATTTCATTGTCCAGTACTGTATCATCACCAATGTCGACTTAAGTCTTAAGACTTTAGTGTCTTAAATGTCTTCAAATCTTCAAGTCATTAAATTTCTATAATTCAAAAGATATTCAGTTAAAGAAAAGCATACTTTTAGGTGAATTTTAGTGGCTTGAGATTCGTAGATCAAGTTGATTCAGGTTTACGAATCTAGAGCCAACACTGACTGTTCAATACTATTATATATATATATATATATATTTGTCGCAGCCGCTCGTGATTTTCAGCCGCTAGTGATTGAATCACCAACGGCTAGTCGCTAGTAATTCAATCACTAGCGACTGTGACATATTAATTGATTCATTCATTCATTCAGCTATTCATTGATATCAGTTTTCCATCAGCCAAGACGAAAAAATCCAACATTTAACAGTTTTTATTTCATTTTTACTAGACCTCTTTAGGTTTAGAACCCAATAAAAGCCAGAGTCATTTCCACCCCAAATTTCCTCTTTCCAATTCTAGTAAATCTTCAGTTTTTCGGCTAGATCGTTGTCGTTTTTTTGCACCTTTCTTGGAATGAAAATCGTTCTCTTTCTTTTCGATTCCTTTCCCATTCTTTTCTCTTTCCTTTGCCTTCCTTATTCTAAAGCCAACCCCTCGGGAATTATTCCATCGATGCCCATTCAAACAAAGACAAAATCCTTCTCACCCAAAATCCCAAACAAAAAACGGGAAATCTTTGCAGAAATCTTTGAAGAAAGTTCATATATGAATTCTAAAAGAAATTCTGGAACTGGCAGCTGCAAACTTTGTTCAAGAAACTTCAAACTCTTAGATCTTTGAGCCAAGCCAATTTATAGCAAAATCAATCCAATTTTTCTCTAATTTATCTACTGTTTTATTAAGACAAAAACGCAAAGAACAAAGAAAGTTTACGGTAGCTTTGTCCACCATTTAGAATACGATCTAGCCGATTTAGAATACTCGATACTCTACCCAAGTATTTCTGCAAGTGTCAAGTTTTCTATTAGATCTATGTGATCCAACAGGCTGACATAAACTCAATCATCTTCAAAGTTTTCAATGAAACATTAAATTTTGTTTAGCTTGGGGGATTTTCTCACTTTTTGGGTGTTTCGAGTTGTTTCCCTCTTTTCATGTTTTTATTTTTCAGAGACCATCCTTTTTCGGCTCTTCCTCCCACTCGCAATCAGCCATTTCGATTCCCCAGGGCTCCCCCTTCCCCTAGAGGTCCTCATTTCTCCTTTTTCCTTTTCGATTCAAAAAAACGAAAGCTTTTTCTGCTTCTGCTTTGAAGAAAAGAAAATCCCACTATGGACCCATTTAATGCTGTTTTTTTTCTCTAGATTTCTTCTGAAATTTCTGCTAAAAGCCACAATAGAGTGGAATGGTGACAATTTGAAGAAAGGGTAATTGTTGATTCAAATGTTGATGTTGATCAAAAGTTGATTCAAAAGTTTTCTATTAGATCATGGCTATGTGATCCAACAGGCTGACATAAAGTTGATTCAAAAGTTGATTCATTGATTCAAATTCTAGATCTTATAGTTATAGTTATAATTATAATTATATAGCTTTTTTGAATCAAAAATGAAAAGGAGAAACTCTCTTAAAACTCTGATCAACATCAACAATTTCACCAATTTTTTTTTTCTAATCGTCATAGATTTCTTTGAGAAAATGATCAATCGTTTGTTTGGGATTTGAATTGGGGAAATCTAGTGAAGTGATTTGAGAGAGTTCAAGCAGCTGACTCAAAAGAAAAGAGATCAAAAGAGGAGATGTTTTTCTCGCTTTAAAAAGATTGGCCCAAAAAAAAAACGATTTACACTTTCTGACACTTCAATGAGATCAAAAGAGGCAAGATATGAAAAAATTAAAAACAAAAAGAAGCTCATGGATTAAATCGATACGGGAAAAGAGCTTATTGCTTTTATTGGCTTGTTGGCTTATGGCTTATATTGATCTGAATACTTTTGAGCTGCTTCTAACAATTCTAGGCAGAACACAGAAGCTTAGCTCAACATCTAGAGCTCAACATCTAGAGGTCAAGATCTAGAGGTCAAGATCTAGAAGTCAAAATCTAGAGGTCAAGATCTAGAGCTGAACATCTAGAGCTGAACATCTAGAGGTCAAGATCTAGAGCTCAACATCTAGAGCTCAACATCTAGAGCTCAACATCTAGAGCTCAACATCTAGAGCTCAACATCTAGAGCTTAACATCTAGAGTTTCCTCTCCGTTTTCTCATAAATTCTTTAAGTTAAAGGATATCTTGTAAACTCTAGAGAAACTATGATTTCATTGCTCTAGGTAAGACAGATTAATTGTCTCTATTTCAATGTGCATCATCATTTCAATGTGCATCACCATTTCCCTCTCAAATCACCAACAATTCAATTCCCTATCTTTTCCAAATTAACATTTATCATTCTTAAAATCGAGACGTTCCCATAAAATGAAAAATCGGTGATTCATTAGATAAAAAAGGGGAATTTTGTCTTCTCTTCTTTTCCCTGGTGAAACACCTTGATAAACAGCGCCTATGTTTGATGATGATAGAGAAGAATGTGAGAAGAGAATTGTCGGTCCTGTTTTTTTATCTTTCAGCACATTGCTTCAGCTTTTCGAAATTTTATGCATAAAGAAGGCGATGGGGGAAAGAGAGGGGAACGCTTTTGTGATGAGAAAGAGATTTGAAAAAAACTTTAGCACTAGTAGATTAGGAAATGAAAGGAAATGTCAGATTAATGGACTTTCTAAAAAGCATTTTACAAGACAACAGTAATCTAGCCAGCTTTTTTTGGATCGAATGACCAAAATTCGGCTTTGAAAGTTAGCATTTTGATTAGTTTTCTACAATTTGTGTGTTAGAGCTCAAGATCTAGAGGTCAAGATCTAGAGGTCAAGATCTAGAGGTCAAGATCTAGAGGTCAAGATCTAGAGGTCAAGATCTAGAGGTCAAGATCTAGAGGTCAAGATCTAGAGCTCAAGATCTAGAGGTCAAGATCTAGAGCTCAAGATCTAGAGGTCAAGATCTAGAGCTCAAGGTCTAGAGGTCAAGATCTAGAGCTCAAGATCTAGAGGTCAAGATCTAGAGCTCAAGATCTAGAGGTCAAGATCTAGAGCTCAAGATCTAGAGGTCAAGATCTAGAGCTCAAGATCTAGAGGTCAAGATCTAGAGCTCAAGATCTAGAGGTCAAGATCTAGAGCTCAAGATCTAGAGGTCAAGATCTAGAGCTCAAGATCTAGAGGTCAAGATCTAGGGCTCAAGATCTAGAGGTCAAGACCAAAATTCGGCTTTGAAAGTTAGCATTTTGATTAGTTTTCACTTTGTGTGGTTTGTTAGAAAGCTTTTTAACATAAAGTTTTTCAAAAAAACTTCTCAATCTCAAAGAGCTAAGAGTTTTGCAGAAATGCTTGGGTAGAGTATCGAGTATTCTAAATCGGCTAGATCGTATTCTAAATGATGGACAAAGCTACCGTAATCTTTGTTTGTTCTTTGCGTTTTTATCTTAATAAAACAGTAGATAAATTAGAAAAGAATTGGATTGAAGATTTTATAATAAATTGGCTTGGCTCAAAGAGCTAAGAGTTTGAAGTTTCTTGCACAAAGATTGCAGCTGCCAGTTCCAGAATTTCTTTTAGAATTCATATTTGAAGTTTCTTCAAAAGTTTCCTGCAAATTTTCCCATCGAACTGAAAAAACAATAAAAATCATACGGGGAAATCAAAGCGAGCAAAGTTTTTTTGTGGCAAAAGAGAGTTATTGACTTAGATGAGTTGCCTCTTTTCCCTTTCCCGTCACTCACAAAATCAAAACCGTCACACAAACAAACAATCTGTGCTCATGGGTTTTGATTGAAATGAACGGTTTGAATTTGATTTTCTCTTTGGGTGTTCGAGGATCAGTTTTAAGACACAGAGAGATAAAATTGAGTAAAGACATCAGTAATGTTTATCAATATCAATCGTAAGATTGATATTGATACTCACAAAATTCACTTAGAAGTCAGATCTTTAAACTTTTAGAGATTTAGGAAACAAAAGAAAGCTATCATTGTTGATGGAAGAGTGAATAGCCTGTAAGAGTCGCAAGATATTTGCAAGGCGTGAAGAAATTAGCAAAAAAAGATTAGATTTCTGGAGGGGATTGAACCTTCGACCTCTTGCTTTCCTTTTGCTTTTGCTCTAACCACTGAGCTTGCTCTAGCCACTGAGCTTGTTCTAGCCACTGAGCTTGATCTAACCACTGAGCTTGTTCTAGCCACTGAGCTTGATCTAACCACTGAGCTTGTTCTAGCCACTGAGCTTGATCTAACCACTGAGCTTGTTCTAACCACTGAGTATCTTAACGTGTCAAGAGAAAGTGAGAAAGACAAGCAAGAAAAAGAAAAGAAAAATAAAGAAGGAAATCAATTAGAAAGCCAATAGCTTGAAGATATTCAGTTGTTTATTTGAAAATGGTTGATTTGCCCGACAAATTTGCATTTAGAGGAGCTAGAGTCAAATCTTCAATTCCAATTCCCATATTATTTCATAAAACTTTCAAATTTTGCTTGTAAATCTTTTGGTCTCTTAGAGATTTAGGAAACAAAAGAAAGCTATCGATGACCATCCAGATCCAAATCTTTTTTAAAAATAATTCCCCATTTTTCAGATATTTAACTGATAATTAAGAAATTTCATTTATTAAATAACCCATCGAATCACAGAAGTTTCAAAGTTTCAAAAATTGCTCGTTCAAACGCTTATAGGCCTTCAAAGTCTTTTCAGTGCCTTCAAAGTCTTTTCAGTGCCTCCAATTGGTAGCACGTGTCCGCCCGGGGTGGAGCTACTATACGCTCACAAAATATTGCTACTATGTAAGTTATGTAAGCACTTTTTCATCCGGCATCTTCCAAACGGAGCTTAGAGTATGCACGCTAAACAAACCTGGTTGCTCGTCGGACATTGTGCAATAAAAATTGTGAAAGAGGACTTCAAAAATGGAGTTTCAAAGAAAATCGGCTAGTTGTTGGGGGTTTGAATAAAAGCTAGAAGAAAACGGGAAGGAGCGGGGCCAAAGTCGTTGTCAAAGGATGGAAATGTCAGAGAGTCATTCTCCCCCCAATCCACCCCTTTTTTCCCCCTCTTTTCCCTTCGAAAAGACTCCTTCATTTCTTTCTTTTCCCCTCTTTCTTTGAGAGTTTGAAACCACGCCTATTTTCGCTTTTTTTGCTTGCTTCAGCTTTTTCTTTTTCTTCCTTTTCTTCTTTTTTTTCTTCTTTTTCTTCTTCTTTTTGTGAAACTTCGAATTTTCAAGTGGGTTTTTTTTATTTTTTGAGTTTGTGAAGCGTGAAAGCTGGATTGATGTAAAGAGTGGTCAAAAATGGATTATGAGATTTGTGTCTATGCCAAAATCGTCTCTCTTTATAGTTTGAAGCTTTAAAAAAAGCGTTGGCTTGAGTTCAAAAAAGTCATTGTACACCTTTTTACTGTATTTGTTTTAAAAATTCTTATCTACCAGCTCAGGCTCAGGTTCTAGGAGTAAATTTTCAGTAGCAGCGCTAGGCCAGAGCTTGGCTTGGCCCTGTCCTGACTATGGCTTTGATTTGGCAGTGACAAGTAAATAACCCTTAGCTAATCGTAAACCTTAGCTAATCGTGAATCTTCAGAAAAGTTCATCAATCCACAAAGAGACCTCAAAAATTTAGAAGACAAAGAAATTTCTTCAAATTTTCCCCTAAACGACAGTTTCAGTCGAATGTTTAAAGGGATTTTTAGCCTCTCCACATCTCCCTTTCTACCCAAAAAGCACTCTCCTTGATTGAACTTTTCCTCTCTCAAAAAACCCCCAAATTTAGAAGCGAACTCTCTAAAAAGCCTAAAAAGCCTAAAAAGGCTAAATTTGTTGTCGTTTCGTTCCGATTCCTCGAGTTCATTTAGCCCCTTCGATTCAAGCAAAAACTAAAAAAAAAGAAAAAAGAATACTGATAAAAAGCTGATTTTTTTGATAAGTGAATTGAATTTTATGTTTGAAAGTGCTTGGGGTAAACAACAAAATTGTGAGAGGGGATTAAAAGAAGTTTGGAGAGAATTTAGTGAAAGATATCAAGTGAAAGAACAAGCATATCGAGTGTCAACAAGTTTACAATTCGGGTAAAAGCTTTGGTTGTTAAAAGAAAATTGAGAACATTCTTTATACCCGCACAAGGCATCAATACGTTTATGCTATAAAATTAGTTATTTAGATATAACTAGGCTATTTAGATATAAACTAGATTAACCCAGTTTCATCTAATTTCTTTTGCTAAATGCTAATTGTAGATTCAAGTTATTGAGTCAATAAAAGAAAAAGTGTGAGTGATTTGTTTCCTGTAAACCTCTGTTAAGTTAACCACTGTCCAGAGTTAAGAGAGCTGATTAGTTATTTAAAAACAAAAGTCGATTAATGTACTTGATTTATGAGCAAGCGATTCATGCACTGATTCATGTACCGATCCATGTACCGACTCATGTACCGACTCATGTACCGATTCATGTACCGATCCATGTACCGACTCATGTACCGACTCATGTACCGATTCATGTACCGATCCATGTACCGACTCATGTACCGATCCATGTACCGATTCATGTACCGATCCATGTACCGACTCATGTACCGATCCATGTACCGATTCATGTACCGATCCATGTACCGACTCATGTACCGATCCATGTACCGATTCATGTACCGACTCATGTACCGATTCATGTACCGATCCATGTACCGACTCATGTACCTATTTCACGAACAAGCATACAACCGGTTCAACAGTAAATACATTCAAAATGAATAAAGTATTTATTTGGATACTTTCATCTCTTCCTCATCTTTGTCTCCAAAAAACAAAAAGAAAACTCATCAAAGTCTTGAGATGAAGGGGGGATTCGACTCACCCCAAATGTGGTCTTTGCATCAGCTATTACATCGAGAGTCAATGGGTTTGTCAAAGAAGAGAAAAGGAGACTTTTGACTAGACGGGAGAAACTAGCTTTATTGATTGAGAGCTAAAGAAAAGGCAAAAAAAGGAATGTGTTAGTTACGGTAGTTCCACTATCGGTACTTGGATAAAATTTGAATTTAACTACCGTATTCTCTCTAATAGTAGTAGGCGAGCCGAGTTGATCACTATTTTACGGTTTCCAAGTTTTCCCAAAAAACTCAACACTCAAATCCTCCACTAGATCTCATCGTCAGCTACATTTTCCAACCCCACATCGATAGGTTCTGATAAGCGGTTCTCGAGATTTCGAGGAATTAAGACAAAGCTCAGAGTGCACTACTATTAGAGAGAATATCGTATCTCTGAAAATGTCCACATAAATCATATAATTCTCATTGCAACCCGCTCTGCCTTTAGGTGAATGAAGTAATCGATCAGCTACAGTAACCCTGAGTTACAGTAGCCTATAAGCTGTACTGTAGCCGACAATAACCTACAATAGCTAACCTATAAGCTGCTACAGTCTTTGTACTACAGTAATTTGCAAGCTACAGTAGTCTATAAGCTATAGTAATCTTTGAGCTACAGTAACCCATAAGCTACCTTCGTCACCCCATCACAAAACAAGAACTCACATGGTGGTGGCCCATAACCGGGCACTCGTTCCATCTCTCTAATCGCTGTGTTCGCTGGGATCACTTTCAACAAGTTTCTGAGCTTGCAAAAAGTGAATGATGACGTTCACCAAGAAGCACAGATTTCCGGTGATGTTTAGAATAGAAAAAAAATCGACAAGGGGAAAAAAAGGGGGAGCGCGGGAAGTATTGGTCCCCAGGGAGGGTCGGTGGGGGACAGAGAAGGGGCAGAGGGAGAGATCGAAGCACCGGCCCACACCTCCTCTTTTCCATCCAGCCCCCAGGGGCATGAGAGAGAAACGAGACACAGAGAGCCTAAATCCATCCAAGAGCTTTTTCTGTCTTTTCCCCATCGAATGGCCTCCCATACATTGTTGATTCCGATGAGAGATGCAAAAATGAGAGATAAGGAACAAGTTGCTTGGGAAAAAAAAACTAGCTAAGCCTAGCTAAGCAAAAAATAAACCTAACTAAGCCTGTAGGTTTTCTAATGATTAGAATATAAATTCTTACTAGAATTAGGCTAGAATTTAGATTTAAACAATTTCCCGATGTTTTATGACACACAACTTCATAAAGATACTTTTTCATTTCATCAAACTTTTCTTGCTTTTATTTTCAACTTCTCCTTTTTACAGCTTCGATTTTTCACTTTGAATCCCAAGAATTTAAGAAAAATGATTATAGCTAGCCAAAGGAAGTTAGCAAAGCGAGAGAGTGCAGTGTTTTTGGAGACGAAAAAGAAATAGAAACCTTTTCTCTTCTTGTTTCTTTCTTTCATGGTTAACGGGCCTGGGTCTTGGGATTGAGCCTGTCCCTGGGGTCCCTGGGGGTCTTAGTTAAAAGAGTGAAAGGAGTAAAGGAGTAAAAGGGTTAAAGAACTAAAAGAGTGAAAAAGGCTCTCTTTCCTCTCCCATTTAGATTCAGAAAGACCAGAAGAGCGCGGAGATTTTGAGGATTTTAGCCTGAATCCCCAAATTTTCTGCTGTGAATTCAGGGAAGAAAAAATTTGATTCAAAGCATCTTTGCCGAATCTTTTGATGCACCGTTCTGGCTTGCCAATCCCAAGTCTATTGTTTTTATTGTTGAATAAGCAATTTAGAATTGTTATTATCATTGTTGTTCATCTTCTATAAACTCACTGATCATCGTTCGATAGTTGGTGGCCGTGTGCATTCCGTGGCTCATCCGTTGCACAAGCGCATCCACTTCGTCGTTGCGATATGATTGCTGAAGAAAAAAAAAATAAATATAAAACATTTAATGAAAGTTATTGATAATCTACAATAAAATCTACAAATCTATAAATAACAACAATAACATCATTATTCGACTAGAAACACTCTAATGCTGAAGACCGGAGCGTCAAGTTGGTCCGTCAAAAGAATGGTAATAGATTTTACCTGATAGAGAGCAGTGGCCGAGAATGGGAGATCGTTGTCGCGCGAGGCGGTTGACTTTTGAAATTGATTCGCGTATTTTTGACGATCAGTGAGTCCTAAAGATGTTTAATTGTATTCAAAATCGATATCAAGATCAGAATCGATATCAAAATCAGAATCAGAATTCAGAATTCAGAATCAAATTTCGATATTCGATAGATACAAATAGTTTGAAGTTGAAAAAGCTTTTGAAATGACAAAAATGTAAAAATGGATCTCTGATAGAGTGTGTCCCTCGCGAGTAATGCCTTTTTTTAAAACGCAGGCTTACGAAAAATGACCGTACTTTTAGCGAAAATTCTTGCAAAAAAAATTGGCGCAAAAATCACGAGCCCCACATTATATTGCAAATTGCAGAAGGGGGGCAAAACGACGCCCGTCTTTTTCCACCTTTCCCCCTTACCGCTTGATTCTCCAACTTGACACTTTTCCTCTTTCATCTCAATCAATCTTTTGGAAGACTTCATTTAATCGGACACACTCTAATTTGTACAGCTATCGTCTAATTTGTATTTATCTAATTTATACAGCTATTTCTGATGTGACAGATAGATTTGGGCTATCAAAACTAAACGTAAAAAAACGAAACGTTCATCAAAACGCTTCTATTAGATCTTTTAGGAAGTTTCTATCGCTTCAACGGTACCTTGTGCGTTTTAATGTTTTATTTTTTGATAGGGTTTTGATAGATTAAGTCTAGTGACAAGTAAGCATTGATCTGGCTTTAGCCTTGTCTAGCCTATATGCCACAAAAACTGGAGCTGGCCTAGACTAGAGCTGGCCCAGACTAGAGCTGGCCCAGACTAGAGCTGGCCTAGACTAGAGCTGGCCTAGACTAGAGCTGGCCTAGACTAGAGCTGGCCTAGACTGGAGCTGGTCTAGACTAGAGCTGGTCTAGACTAGAGCTGGCCTAGACTGGAGCTAGCCTAGACTGGATCTGGCCTAGACTAGAGGTGGCCTAGATTGGTTGCTTTGGCCTTGTCTGGATTACATAGTCTAGAATCTAGAACCAGGTGGGGATTTCGATTTATAAAAAAATACTTTACAGAGATTTGTTTTAATACTTCGAAAGATGATTTGAATATAGAAATTTGAATAGAATATCAAAAAAGAGATGAAATAAAAAGAGTGTTGGGGTTGGATATGAAAGAAGAAAAAGAGAAGAGGTGAATGGGAGAGATGGCTAACCAAGAGTGGAATTTCATTAGGATCCCCTTCACCCGTTGGTCTCTTTTCTAATCGCCTCATCTTCTACCCACTTTTGAACTCTTCAAAGTCAATAGTCATAGACTAAAAGAGAACAAAACAGTTTGTAAAAGTTGAACTTTATTCTCAATTCTGAATTATTTCAAGCGATTGACAGGGTAAATGATTTGATTTAATGGGGAAATATAAGAATGAAAACAGTATCAGTATCTACCCAGTATCATCTATGTAAATTAAGCAGTATCATCTATGCAATCAAACAGTATCATCTACCGTAAATACTGTAATAGTACCCCACCTCCATAATAACGGTGCACATAGGTTACAAAAATAATCGTCTTTAAATCAAAAATCCGAACACTACAAATTTTAAGTTAGGCCCAAAAATGAACGGAAAAAATAAAATGATCCGAAAAGCATCATCCAAAATTTCAGAATTAAAGGCGGCGACTTTGATGTTAGTGAAATTTCATATTTCATCGAACCATAAAGTGTTATATGTCATTCAATAGCTCTTTTCACGCTCTTTCAGAATGCTGAATTGAGTTTTTGTGGAATTCTATTTTTCCATGAAATTTTTTCCATATTCGGCGCCGAAAAGTCAAAATAATTTTTTTCACGAAAATCTAGCTGATAAACTAGGCTCAAAAAGCAAATTTCTGAATTCTACGCAAAAAGTTGGTCGGGAATTGTTTTTTAATTTTGTGTTTTGGTCAATGGAAACGCGAGCTCTGAAACCTAGGTTTTTTAGAAGTGCGCGGTTATATGGTCCACGCACACCTTTGATGTTGGTAAAATTTTTCTTTTGTGTCAAATCATCAAGTGTTATATATCATTCGAAAGCATTTTTATGTGTTTAAACAAAGCAGAAAGAATTTCCCAAAAACTTTGACTTTTTATTAGTTTTCTCCGATTTTATAATCTGGAATGCAGTTTTTTTCTGGTTCTGCGGTACTTGCAGATCTGATATAGTATAGAAAAAATTGATTCTATTTATAAGCATGAATTAGACAAAAAAAAGAATCACAATTGAACATTAAGCAAAAAGGAGGAAATTAAGATGTCATCTTTCCATCATCATTGAGGAGAACAACATAACCGAGCCACTTGAGCGGGTTCATTAATCGCTCTTCTTGTGGTCCTGTCTTGTTTCGAGCAAATTCAGATTCTAGCCTGCTGTGAACTGCCTCAATGCCCTCTCCGGATGCATTTCCGATGAATTTATGCTCATGGACAAATGGGCCAAGATGTAAGAGTAGAGCATGGACCAGTACACTTTGTCCAAAACCACCAACTTTTTCTAGTTCATCGCAAAGAATCGCTATTTGGCAGCAATTTCTGGCTTTTGAATGTTTGCCTTTGCAAGCCAAATCTTTTATTTCTTTATCCGAAAGAACACTTTTAGCGGTTGAAACCATTTGAGACCATTTGTTGAACTCGCGTAATGCAGAAATGACGACTTGATAGGAATGGGAGGAAGAAACGACTGCTAAATCAGAAATCACTGAGGATCGACAGAGATTCTTTATATCGTTTCCGTTGAAACGAGCATAGATAATCCCATCACTCTTCCGATTCACATCCAACTTCCATTTTCGACAAACATCTTGGAAAGTCTGAGAGGACCCTTCGAGTTTCACCAATTGTTCAAAAAGTTGGTTTCCAATCTTGATTTTTGCATGAAGTATTGGGGGAATTACCAAACTTCGAGAAACATTTAATAGATTTTCTTTTTTTGCCTGCAGACCTTTTACTTTTGAAATCGTCGCTTCCACCGAAGGGTCACTCCGATCAGCATATTGTTGAAAATCAATTGAATCCTTATCAGCGGATGGTTTTTTGTCAAACCTCTTGTTGCACCATAAACATCCAAACGTCATCGCACAGGAAAGACCAAAATTGGTGTTCAAGAAAGATAGATCTCCACCGAGAAACCGATCTCCACCGGCTCCTGATGTTCGTCCCATCGGCAAATTATAACTTTTGCTTTGAAAGTGTTGGAAATACGAATGTAATAAGAAAAATAATAATAAGCTAATAATCAAAAAATAAATAATCGGGAAGCCAAATTGTCTGTAACTAAATGATTTTCTCCTGCGATTGACATTTATAACTTTATCATCTGTCATGCCTTTGGCATGGTAATTTATCGAGTAATTGTCAAGGCAGTCTGTATTTGTCTGTGCACCTGGGTTGCCTACATAAACTCCAGAGGTAAACTGCATTCCAGATTATAAAATCGGAGAAAACTAATAAAAAGTCAAAGTTTTTGGGAAATTCTTTCTGCTTTGTTTAAACACATAAAAATGCTTTCGAATGATATATAACACTTGATGATTTGACACAAAAGAAAAATTTTACCAACATCAAAGGTGTGCGTGGACCATATAACCGCGCACTTCTAAAAAACCTAGGTTTCAGAGCTCGCGTTTCCATTGACCAAAACACAAAATTAAAAAACAATTCCCGACCAACTTTTTGCGTAGAATTCAGAAATTTGCTTTTTGAGCCTAGTTTATCAGCTAGATTTTCGTGAAAAAAATTATTTTGACTTTTCGGCGCCGAATATGGAAAAAATTTCATGGAAAAATAGAATTCCACAAAAACTCAATTCAGCATTCTGAAAGAGCGTGAAAAGAGCTATTGAATGACATATAACACTTTATGGTTCGATGAAATATGAAATTTCACTAACATCAAAGTCGCCGCCTTTAATTCTGAAATTTTGGATGATGCTTTTCGGATCATTTTATTTTTTCCGTTCATTTTTGGGCCTAACTTAAAATTTGTAGTGTTCGGATTTTTGATTTAAAGAAAAAAAAATTTACATAGGGGTGTAATCGATGTGCGGTGCGGAGCATCGCGTAGTCTAGCTTTGAACGAGTTTTTCTCGACACTGGTTTATGCTACAAAGCGCGCTTAGGTATCAAAAAATAGCCCTGAATTTCAGCTATTTTTCGATACCAAAGACGCATTTTTTGAAAGTACGGGCGCTTTGAAAAAAATGAAATACTAAAAAACTTTTGCGACTACCCGACTGTACGAGGGGGTGGGGTACTATTACAGTATTTACGGTATGTAATCAAACAGTATCATCTATGTAAATTAAACTCTCCAAAAAATCAAAAAAAAACATTCTCAAATCTAACTCCTTCTTGACTTTATTTAAATTCTAAAGTTTTATTCCCGTAATGAGCTTTTTCCTTTTTACATGATACATCAAATTTCCATTTAAAAACTCACCTTGATCACGAATTTGTTTTGCGAGATTCGAGCCAGGATCGACCGATCTCGCGGGTTGAGGAGATCGACGAGCTTGCTGAAGAAAAACAGATTGAAAGATTTCTTTTTGATAATGAATTAGATCAAATTAAATAAGAATATTATATTGCTACAGTTCGCTGAAAAAGTCTAGATATAGTTTAGAGTCTATAAGAATACTGTAAACTAGATTACTGTGAACTTCGAGGTTGAGGGCACCTCGGCAGCCGTGGTCGTCGCAAAATCGTGAATTCGCTCTCGGGCATCAAGAATCAATGGAGATGAGCTATAATAGAAAAATATTATCTTGCTACAGTAAGACAAGACAAGTTCCTACAAAGTCTTCAACTCAAGCTAGCTGGATATCTTTCACCATTAGATTAATACCTACCGGTATACTGTACTAACTAATATCCTAATAAGCCTTTCCTGAGATAAACCGACCTTCTCGGGGTACTGTAGTTTCCATTTCCATAGGCTGCTTGTTTCGGTGACACATTTGCATAAGTGTTATAGCTTTTCTCTTGAATATAGTTGTTATTTGGGGTGACAATGTAGTTGGGAGGTTGAACGTTGGATGGGGAATCGACGGTACTGTAGCTGGTGCGTGTGACTGTTTGCGAGAAATTTCGGGTAGGGCTAGGTTGAGAATATTGCTGTTGTTGAGAATAGTTTGGTGAAGGCGACGATCGTTGCGGGATTGAGTACTGAGAACTACTGTAGATAGAGGTTTCGGTGGGTGGTTGGATGGTGACGGTTGGGGCCTAGAAAAGGTGGCCTAGAAAAATTCGATTACCCGATTACACTTACATTGTAATTTTTATATGGTGAGGCGTTTGGATACTGTGGGACGTTTATCGGATCGCCGCGTCCACGTAAGTCGACGAGCGGACGAGTTGGCATGGAACGAGAGGGCGTAGCATATACCTGAATATTAAAAATGTAAGTAACGCTTCTTTAAACTGAAGATCTTTTAAGGAAGGAATATATTTACATTGATTTTTGACTGAATATCTTTACAGTAATTGAGCTGTACTGCTTTGCTGCTTTGCTGCTGCTTTGTTGCTTTGCTGCTTTATTGCTTTGAAAGCATTCTAAGCATTTTATTGCTTTCAAAATTTAAAAACAAAGACTTCAGTTTGCTTTTTTTGACAAATTGACAAATTTCCGCTGACTTATCATAGTGAAATCTTGGTTTTTAATGGAATTATGATTTTGTTCTTTTTTTAAATTCGTTTGTTTACAGAATGAATGAGAATATCGAATTCGGGTCTCTACTGTATGTACTATAGGTACTGTATTGTACTGTACGTACTGTACTATACTGTACGTACTGTACTATACTGTACGTACTGTACTGTACGATTTCAAACAAAGAAAAATCACTGCCGAGACTCGCAAATATCTTTTAATCAATCAGGATGATCAATCAAGATGATTTTTGGAGATGAATCGATATTGAAACGACAAATTTGAAACTAGTTTTAGCATTTTCGACAGGGTAATGAGAATCTAGAAAACGAGGAACGAGGACATTCTTCAAAGGTGCGCAACGAGGACATTCCCCAAAGGTGCGCAACGAGGATATTCCCCAAAAGTGCGCAACGAGGATATTCCCCAAAGGTGCGCAACGAGGACATTCCCCAAAGGTGTGCAACGAGAGCCCGAACCATCACCTTGTCGGGAAATTTCCCGCTAGATGATGGTGCGCGGGAAAGGTTTCTCTCCGCAATTTTCCCACGGGAAACGTTTCCCGCGAGGTGATGGTTCGGGTTCAGGAAGACCTTCGTGCTGTCGTTGATAGTACTATCTAATATATTTGCCTTAAATTCAACTATCTTTTTTTCTGATAGAAATCCAATCGTTCTCTCACCTGCTGAACGGATTGATTTGCTCCCAATGGCTGCTGCTGCGCGCCAATCGGCCAATCTCGTCCAGGCAATTGTTGATTCGATCTGGAAATATTCAAGATATATAGAATTACTGTCAATATATGTGACTGTCGATCTAATTTCCTTTCTACACCTCACCCTGCCAATGATCCATAGGATAGATCCTCCTGGTGACTTCGAATCTGTTCACCGTCGACGGTCTTGCGCAAACTAGCGGCTGCGTGCTGGAATATTTGCTATTTTAAAATATTATTATATTACTAGTAAATACTTCTATCAAACATTTCAATTTACATCTTCTATTAAACTTTTACAATAAAACAATATATAAAAACTTTTCCCAATCACTTTTTTTCTACCTGTAGTGTCGCAGCGTCCAGACTGGGACGGGTTTTTGCGGACGACGCTGAAAAAAAAAGTATTGAAGAACTTTTTCGATAGATAAATCTTGTGGCGAATTGCCACTGCTAGTTAGTCAAAATTCTGCAGTTAGTCAAAATTCAATACACAAGTTCAAATTCAAAGTTGATGAATAAACTACTGTAATCAGCCACTAGATTCAGTTGGCCGTTTGTCGTAGCTTGTGTACTTCAAAAACCCATTATTTAAGCTTTGTTCTGAGTCAGTTGTATGCTCCCTTTTTCTATTCATTCCTTCTTTCAAAAGCAAGTGTTGAAGTAATTGTGATAGTGCCAGGTTGCTCCAGTTTGAGCGAGTTTTGCCCTAATAAGGGAAAATTTTGATAAATTGTATGTTTTCAAGATAACTACCACACCGAGACACGGTCTCACAAGAAAATATAAAGATGAAAGTATAAATAAAGATAAAGATGAAAGTATAAATAAAGATAAAGATGAAAGTATAAATAAAGATAAAGATGAAAGTATAAATAAAGATAAAGATGAAAGTATAAATAAAGATAAAGATGAAAGTATAAATAAAGATAAAGATGAAAGTATAAATAAAGATAAAGATCAAAGTATAAATAAAGATAAAGATGAAAGTATAAATAAAGATAAAGATCAAAGTATAAATAAAGATAAAGATCAAAGTATCAATATATTTCTTACAAATCTATAAATATTATTCTCTATTTTATATATAAAAGTCTTGTATAACAAAAAAAAACGAACGAGGTGCGGGATTGTTGTTACGTCGGTGTAAATTCGCTGGTGGCCGCCGGCTCGGTGCCAGAAACGATGGCTAAAAATGGCAAGTAGTCAAATTTTAAACAAATTTGCAAATTGATATATGTAAATTGGTTTTGAATCGTAACAGCGAGCTCTAAGCAATCGAATTTCTAGATGTTTTGCTTAAAAACGTTTGAATGTACTAAAAAAAACGATGTTTTCGAAATAAATCTATTTCCAAAACAAATTAAGATTCAGAAATCTCTACTATGTATAAAAATAATCTCTGTCCGTCTGTGCCGGCACTACGGGCCTCCCTTTTGAGTATTTTAAAAAACGCTGAAACACATGTCTAATGAAATTTCGGGCTAGGCTAATTTCCGCAATTTTTTTTGCGCAACAGGCTCATTTGCACAAGTCGCCATAACTTTCTTCTAAGTGGGCCAATCTTTATGATTTTGGTATCATTTTGTATATCTCAATAAGTGTAACAAAATGAAACCAAAATCATAAAGATTAGCGTACTTAGAAGAAAATTATGGCGAGTTGCGCAAATTAACCTGTTGCGCAAAAAAAATTGCGGAAATGAGCCTACCCCTGAAAATGAAAAGTATCACTGAATGGTTTTAATTGTGTTTTCCAAATTACAAGCTATTCAGCCAAGCGTTATAGTATTTCGGCAAATTAGCGCATTTTATCAGTCGCTATTTTTGTCGCGGTGATTCAATTTTTTTCACTTCGCGTTTCCCAAAGATCGGTGATCTATTTGCTTTTTTCCGTTCATGTGGGGGCTAGTTAATGTTTTGTTACACTTATTGAGATATACAAAATAATACCAAAATCATAAAGATTGGTCCACTTAGAAGAAAGTTATGGCGGGTTGCGCAAAGGACCCAGCAAAAAAAATTGCGGAAATTAGCCTACCCCGAAATTTCATGTAGTTGTTTTAAAATTAGCAGCCTTTTAAAAAAATTAGCAAAATGACAAAGTAGGTGGTCACTGGCGGGGATCGAACCCGAAGTCTTGTGCGCTTGAGGCGGCGGCGATCACTATCCACCGCGCCATGGGTGCAATTTGCATGGTTGGGTTTCCCCACACAGAGAATTCATTTCTGGTAATCATTTTTACGATTTCTGAAGCTGTTCTGCTGATATTTTCTTCAAAAAAAACGAACGGGTGGGGGTGGGGGAGGCGGCGGCGGGGGTCCCATGTGCTAGCCTCGAGAATTGACGCCTCGTCTGCGATCCGATTCAAAGCCGCAAGTGAAGTCGACCGACGCACAGCCCTAAAGAAAAATTTGCATTTGATTATAGTCGAACGATTTCTATAACGATATCGAAAGGACCAAAGGTTTCTATATAACGATTCTAAAACGCGCGCCACATTTTCTGCGTAGCTGCCCTGTGCGGGCAACGATTGCACCTAATTGGGCAGCTACACAGAAATTAGAGTTTCAAAATCTTTTAGACCTTTTAGAGTTTTAAAATTTTTATATATAGGGTTGATGGAAAAGTTCTTTCCGATTTTTTGGGAGAGTACCTTAAATTTGTCGAATTTTGACGTTTTGTAGCTCATCCTAAAGCTGAATTCAAGACGGATCGTTTTATAGCTTTTGGCTCTACCGCCCTTTACTAAAATAGCTGTAAAAACTTTTAGAAAAGAGATATCTCAAAACGCTTTTTATCAATCGATCCGTCTTGAATTCAACTTTAGGATGAGCTATAAAACGTCAAAATTCGACAAATTTAAGGTACTCTCCCAAAAAATCCGAAAGGACTTTTCCATCAACCCAATACAATGCTGTTGACAAAAGATTCTGAAACTAGATACGAAATTCCTGAAAAAAGCCTTCTAACAACATCAAAACAATGATAAAACAAAAAAAAGGGGAAAAACGAAGGAAAATAGCGAAAAGCGGCGGAAAGGCTATTGATCTGAGGGTCGCTGGTTCGACTTCCACCGGTGACAATATTTTTCAAAAATATTTTGCTAGGATTCTGAAAATTTGTGTCTAGCGGTTATTTTTGACGCTGATCACGAAACACATGTTTTTAGCCGAGGTTTCTGCACGGAAAACTAACGAAACGTGAAGACAGCCATTTTTTGGCTCTACCGCCCTTTACTAAAATAGCTGTAAAAACTTTTAGAAAAGAGCTATCTCAAAACGGTTTTTACCAATCGATCCGTCTTCAATTCAGCTTTAGGATGAGCTATAAAACGTCAAAATTCGACAAATTTAAGGTACTCTTCCAAAACCAAAAAATCGGAAAGAACTTTTCCATCAACCCAATAGAAGGTCGTTATAGAGAAGTTCGACTGTATTTACGAATATTAATAATAAAAATAATCATGTAAGCATTGTTGCTTTGTACTCAAAACTAGCCCAATTGCAGTAAGAAAAACAGTCATTTAAATGCAGTAAACAGTAGCAAAATGTACAAGTTATCGTTAAAATTAAATGAGTTTTATTGATGGGATTTGGTTTTAAGCTTTAAAAAAAAGGATACAGCATGTTAAATCTCGTTGAAAAAGTTGGAAATTTACGCTTTTCAAGAAACTTTTATAAAGCAATGGAAAAAAATGGTAAGTTGGCAAAAATTTAGCTAAAAAACTACTAAAAAAACATTTAGCACAAAAATCTGAAAGATTGAAGTCGTTTTTTTCTAAAATATCAAAGCTTTTCGACGTTTCTTTCAAGCAGCTTTTCGACGTTTCTTTTAAGCACTTCAAATCGTCGTCAAAGGAGTAAATTGAAATTCTTTTCCTTTTCACTGATAGAAGTCAAAAGAACGCAATAAAAACGGCCAAAAAAACCAAAAAAAGATCCTGCAAATCCTGAAAATCAATCCGGCAAATCCCGAAAATCTCCGGGTAAATATTGATAGAAAAAAGAGAGATCAGAGATGAGAAAAGTGTTCATTGAAATTGAATGGAAGAGAATGAAAAGAAGAACAGGATGAAGATGATCTGACAGTGAAAAGATAGACTAAACGTACTTGTTGAATGGTCAGAATCTTGAACAAAAGATTAAATAATAGTTTTAGTCCTGAAAAGAGCTATCCTTATTTATTAGCTTATTTATGCTAAATAAATTATGCTAATCTAGTCCGTTAAAGGCACCTTATCTAATCTATGCTTATTATAAATCATTTGAGAGCTCTAATTGGTAGACTCAATAAAATGAATAGCGCCAATCGATTCCCCGACCCCGAAAACCCCCAGAGACAGATTTTTAGCTTCAAATCTCATACGGGAATGATGTACGAAGCAAAAGAAAATGACTAGGGATGTGTTCTCTGTGCGCTCGCGTAATCGATCTCCATTTGGCACACGTCCTCGATAGATAGGTATTCCCTTTTGCACCTTACAGCCGAGAAGGATCGGTGAGCCGAGTTTGCCAATTTCCCCTTTTGCATCAATTTTTGTCTTTAAATTTGGCTTTAGCATAAATTCTACATTCACTCAAACCATTGTGTTGCTTAAACAGTAATTAGATTGAAGCAACAATGCGATCGGACGTGAGAGTCCTCCCACCCGATTTCGATCCAACAAAATGGACAAATTTTAGGGTTTTAAAACAATTCATTTATCAAAAGTTTAGCATTTAGAATTTAGCAAAGCAAGCCTACAAGATTAGGTAAATGGAAATGAAAGGCAAATCTTGAAATAGAAATTTCAAACTTAAACCGGTGTTGAAGAGAACAAGCAATGAACAAGCTTTGTGCGATGTGTGAATTGGAGAAGATGATACAAATCGGGAGGTGAGCTATCCATTCCGGGTGAATGCATGAGAACAACAAGGGACGGGAAGGTGAAAGAGTCGAAGAGAGAGAGCCAAATCGAGATCTTGACCGAAATGGAGAAGAAGACAAAGAAGAAGAAGGAGAAGAAGAAGGAGAAGGAGGATGAGAAGGAGAAGGAGAAGGAGAAGAAGGAGAAGGAGGAGGAGAAGGAGAAGAAGAAGAAGAAAAGGAGAACAATCCTTTTATAACCTTTCCCTTTTCTTTATATCGAAGTGGCTTCTGTAGAGAAAAATCGGGTAATGAAACTGGGATGGAATCGAGAAAAGAAAAACAATTATAGCAATAATATATGAGAAATGAGTCAGTAATTGCCATTATAAGGACAAAATTTATACATTATTTGCTCTAGAATTAGTAGAAGATACTGTTTTACGGGGAAAAAAAGAGACTATGAGGTTAAACCTTAAAATTTTTGCATCTTATATCTGAATAGTTTAAGGATTCTGAATAGTTTAAGGATACGATATATTCTATAGTTGTTTAGAATATAGATTTTATACGATTTTTTAATCCATAGAACTATAGTTTAAGAAAAAAAAATAGATTTAGTTAAGCACAATCTTCTCAAGTCTAGCTAGTTAAGCCGATAACGGCTTTTTCATGTCTTTCCCTCTTTCTCCTGGTAAATTAGGGTACCGGATAGCTCAGTGGTTAGATCAAAAGATCCTGGTTTGTCCGGAAAGCGAAAGATCGAGGGTTCAATCCCCTCGAATCCGAATCCGAATCCGGTGTTAGTTTTTGGCTATAGTAACCCGAAAAACTCAAAATCTGCATTTCGGTGTTTTTTGAAAAGTCCTCAACTTCCTACTCAACCAATTTTGATGCTTTTGATATTAAATAAATAAATAAAGATAAACTGATTTACTTTTTTTACAAACTGTTTCAAACCAAAACTACCTCGAAATGCTAAAGGTTAAAATGAGCTGCAAAACGGATTTCATGGCTGATAAAATCACACAAACAGTATTGTTGACAGATTATTGATAAACTCATTTACTTTAATCATTTTTTTACAGAAAATTTTATTAAAAATTACTAAGAAAGGCTAAATATGTAGATGATAAAATCTGCTTTTTTGAAAGTTTCTTTTAAAGATTTCTATCAATGAAATGGTCAAGAGGTCCAAGAAATCAAATATTTAGATCCAGATTTATTCAAGAGATCAAGTATTTAGCGTAACCGTAATCCGTACACGTGCAACCCTATGAAATTAAATAATCTCTAGAGAACAATTTGTTTCTAGAGAACTAGAAACAAATTGTTCTTTACATGAAAAGTGTTTCATTCTAAAACACTTTTAAAAGTGATAAGTGCTAAAGAAAGAGATTGGGTCAGAAAATAGCATAGAGTAGCCGATGAGCGAACCCAAAAGAGGGCCCGCATCGCCTCAACTTCCTACTCAACCAAATTTTGATGCTTTTGATATTAAAAGATTCTCTAATAAAACATAAAGTGATTACAAAAATGTTAAAAACTAATAAAGTTATGAATTTTAAAAAAATCAGATTGCAAAATCAGATCAGAATCAGAAAAATCAGATTTGCAAAACGATGAAAATTTTGATGTTTACGTAATCGCGCAGCTTTTGGCATAAAGGCTTTTGGTATAGGGAGCAGAAATCGCTTCTGTTTCACTCTTATCAAACACTTATTTCGGTTTTATTACCCAATATTTAATTAGCTAATTTTTTAGCTTGATAAATTCATAATTGATAATTAACAGTGGATTAGGATTTATAAATAAGAGATTTTATAAAAAAACTGAGTCATGAAAAGTAAGCTTTTCAGGTTAAAAAGCAAATAAAGAAAGAAAAAAAGAAAGAAAGAAAGAAAGAAAGAAAGAAAGAAAGAAAAGGGATCGCTGCTCATTGATCGATTGAGAACGGGAGAAAAGAGGGAAATATTGAGAAAAGAAAAAGGAAACGAAACTAGGTATTTTCTCAGAGAAAGAAATCCCTTTCACACTTTTCTCGGGGAAAACTTGAGGAGTTATTTTTGAGGTTAAGTAACACGATTATTCACCTCGAATTAGTGGCAGTGAAGGTATGAGAAAGTAAGAGAAATGGCTTCAAGTTTAGTACTTGGTTCAACCACTTGGTTGGTACTTGGTTGGTAATTGGTTGGTACTTGATTTTCGATATTACAAGTATTCAGAGTATTGCAGAGTTCAGTATAACTAGAATAGAAAATATTAGTCATCAGTTTTTATAACTAGAAATGATTTTCTTTTCATGTAAATCTTAACAAATGAGTTGATAAACAGAGAAAGAGCAAATTTTCGATATATTCAATAACGGATGTCCTGTTCTCTTTATCAATACCAGCTATCAATGTTCTGCATGTTTTAGTCGACTCAACAAAATTGTGTTTACAAAATGTTTAAGTCGACTCAACAAAAACGCAATAAACCGCGAAAATCCCATACCATAGTTTAGTCTAGATTTTTTAAATAAAGACAAAGTGCTTACGAACAAACTGACTTGAAAATGACAAACTAACATGATTTATTGATTGATTATTAAGCTATTAACTTGATTTATGAACTGTACAAAACATAGTATCAACCGAAGATCGAACCGATGGCCTCTCACTTTACCTCTACTGAAACACTCCATCGAAATAATCTACACTCTACAAAAGCACTTATTCTAAAGCCATTAAGATCCTTATTAAAGTAAGAAGACTTTGTAAAAGTTGGAAAACTTTTTGAGAACTTGATAAATCCATTAACCAGCTCTAGTTCTCGATTTTGAGCTATCTCTTTCGAAAAGTTTATTAATGAAAGCTCACGTGCTAAACCGGTGATAAACCGTTATAAACAAATTTCTTTATAACTTACCTAGGAGCCGGATAGTGTGGCAACGGGGAGAGGTAGCTCATCGCACAAATCGTGGAGGATAAGAGTAAACGGGGAGAACCGATTTGAGGGGTGGGGACTCCCACAGGATTTGAGGGGGACACAAGTCTCTCTCAATTTCCTCCACAATCACCCAATCTCTTGCTCAATGAGTCAAAAAGAGCATGGAAAGGAGAGCCTCAATCGTTACACATAAACCCTTCTTTCAGCCTTTTTCTTTTCCAGCTTTTGATCTTTCTATTGATCTCGAGTATCTACAATACCCCATCCATCTTGTCTCAGTTTCAATTTTTGTGAAGATCCCAGGGAACAAGGGAAAATTCAAGATAGAAGCGGTAAATTGGGGTTTGCAATGGGATCTTCTTCGAATATACCTGGACTTCGATAGGAAACCTTTATGTAAGAATTTAAAGCCATTATGTAAGAATGGTTTTGAGTTTTGGATAGCAACATGGTAGCTACCTCTAATAAATACTCTAATAAAAGCCCTTTATACGAGCGTCATCTAAGTGCAAACTTACACTTAGATGAGTCTAAGGGACTCAAAGAAACGCTCATATCTTGACGCTTAAACATTTGTTTCTGTTTTGTTATTTAGATATCAAATGAAAGTGATTTCTTGGGTGATTTCTTGAGATGTAAAACATATTTTTAGAATTAAATTGGACCAGCGCTTAGAACAAAATGATTGAAAAATGGCAAAAATCGGCTCTTTCTTTTTGGCATTCATTCATTTGGTCTATCATCAACTTAATCAACTTCAACTGGGAATAGTCGATACAATGGCTTATAGTTGTCGTGTCTAAAATTATCTACATACTAAAATAAGCTTGGGCAACAAAAAGAAAACTTTCCCTTTTCAGTAAATCAAAGCCTGGCTCACGAACACTCTTTATAACTCTTTATAACAGTCTTTATAAAGCAGCGACACTCATAACTCAAATGTTATACCGATACTGTCATCGAGATTTCGAGCTATGCCAATGCTATAGAGTTATGCAGCTCATAAATCACTGTCGGTGTTGAAAGCGATTTCAGAACTCTTACATGAATCTAGTGCAAATCAAAACTCTCAGCCACTCTGCTTTCTCTGGCTTTCTGGGTATTACTGCTTGCGGGTCATAATAGCTTTTTGATTAGAAAATTGCACAAAAATAATAGTAAATAAATAACAAAACAAATCAGAACCAAATGAGAACCAAATGAGAACAAATGAGAACGCGAAAATCCCATACCATAGTCTAGAGTTTAGTCTAGAGGCAAAGTGCTTACGAACGAACATAAAGGTAAAATGCTTACGAACGATTTATGCTATAGTTTATTGGGATGCGTTCAGATTTCTAGTGGTAAAGCATACCAAAAATGCTATTGGGACAAAACAAAAAGCTCAAGATTTTATTTGAAAAAATTCATCACGATCTGATTAAATAAAAAAAAAAGCAAAGTCCAGTTAATTTCATAATTTGAAGTGTTGTTTTGAATGGTCGATTGTTGTTCAGTGTTTTCCCCTTTCTCATCCAATGTATTTCAAATATTTTTCCTCTATTTGTGTTTAGGTGAAGAGAAAATCTTCACAAGAGTCCACTCTTTTCCCCCCTTTTTTTTTTTTTTTCAATCCTTCCCCAGAAAATTTCAACAAGAAGAGAAAAATCGAAATTTGTCAATGGTTGACGCGAAAAAAGCGGCAGCACAAACAAAGAAAAAAATTGAGCAAAGAAAAATTCTTGAAACATAGAAAAGAATAAAAACTTCTAAATATTTAGAAATCAATGAGAATTACAATTTTAGAACAAGATGAAACTTTAGAAGTTTAGAGTTATGCTTAAAATTCCTTTCATTGCCCTCCTCGGGCAGCTCGACCAGCTCGACCAAGACCTAAGAAGTACGGATATGCGCCAGTTCTCGGGACTCAGAGATCCAGTGGAAGTGATTGAGAGAAAAAGACTCCGATGGGCTGGCCACGTGATACGACGACAGATGGACGATACGGATCACAGAGTGGCTACCACGAGACCAGAAGAGGCCCATCGGAAGACCAGCAACGAGGTGGAGCACAAGAGTGGCAGAGACGGTCAGAGAAAGGATGGCTAGAGTGCAATCACCATGAACACTTTGGAGTTATGCTTAAAATTCATTTCATGGCCCTCCTGCAACCACCACCAGCACAAGCAAGTCAAAGACTTCGAACCAGGAACAACCAAGATAGGAAACACTGGATGACAATATCAAGGGATAGAGAAATGTGGAAGCAGGTTGTGATCTACGCAAATAGGAACACCTAAGTGCGAAGAAAGATCAAAAAAATTCATTTCATGAAGAAATTGATGATTTCAATACGAGATAAGGTCAATGGTTTGATTAAAACAAAAAAAAACACATAGCCTTTTCTTCTCGGAAATCCGGATCTTTTCAAAGCTACCATATACAAAATCCAAACCCAATCGATTCTCTTGAAATAAAGGATTAAAATAAACTCCGCTAATAGATTCTACGACCCTAAAAACCCCGGACAAATTTTTCACATTAAATCTCATTTGGGAATCATTTACAGACAAAAAATCACTGTATAAAGTGCCTGGCAGGCATTCTTTGTGCGGCGGCGTAATCGCTTTCCACCTGGCACACGCCCCCGATAGATAGTTGTTCCCTTTTCAGTCTTAGAAAAAAGCGAGAGAAAAATTGATCTCAAAAAATTTGGGCATAGTGAGGCGCAAAACCGCGAAGCCGGCTGAGTCACTCACCGCTTAGAAGTCGCGAAAAATCTCCCCTCAAACCCGATGACTGGTTTAGCCCTTAAATTTGGCTGTATTTTTCCATGAAATTTTCCATCATTTCAACCCAAAACTGCCTTGAAATGCTAAAGGTTAAAATGAGCTGCAAAACGGATTTCATAGCTGTAATAATAAAATAAAATAATAAATCACACAAACAGTATTGTTGACAGATTATTGATAAACTCATTTACTTTAATCATTTTTTTACAGAAAATTTGATTAAAAATTACTAAGAAAGGCTGAATATGTAGATGATAAAATCTGCTATTTTGAAAGTTTTTTTAAAGATTTCTATCAATGAAATGGTTAAGAGGTCCAAGAAATCAAATATTTAGATCCAGATTTATTCAAGAGATCAAGTATTAGGGTAACGGATAGCTCAATGGTTAGAGCAAAAGATCCTGGTTTGTCCGGAAAGCGAAAGATCGAGGGTTCAATCCCCTCGAATCCGAATCGGAATCCGGTGTTAGTTTTTGGCTATAGTAACCCGAAAAACTCTAAATCTGCATTTCGGTGTTTTTTGAGAAGTCCTCAACTTCCTACTCAACCAATTTTGATGCTTTTGATATTAAATAAATAAATAAAGATAAACTGATTTACTTTAATCATTTTTGACAGAAAATTTTATTAAAAATTTGAGAAATTCCACACTTTTTCAAACCAAAACTGCCTTGAAAGGCTAAAGGTTGCAAAACGGATTTCATAGCTGATAAAATGTCGCAAACACAGACAATATTGTTGACAGATTATTGATAAACTCATTTACTTTAATCATTTTTTTTACAGAAAACTTGATTAAAAATTACTCTTTTTAAAACTTAAAAAATTAAAGAAAGGCTAAATATGTAGCTGATCAAATCTGCTATTTTGAAAGTTTTTTTAAAGATTTCTATCAATGAAATGGTTAAGAGATCCAAGAAATCAAATATTTAGATCCAGATTTATTCAAGAGATCAAGAGATTTAGCGTAACCGTAATCCGTACAAGTACAACCCTATGAAATGAAATAATCTCTAGAGAGCTAGAAAAAAGTGTTCTTTACATGAAAAGTGTTTTATTCTAAAACACTTTTAAAAGTTATAAGTGCTAAAGAAAGAGATTTGGTCAGAAAATAGCATAGAGTAGCCGATGAGCGGACCCAAAAGAGGGCCTGCATCGCTCACCCCTTACCCCTTCCCCTCACTCAGAACACATTACAACCAATCCCCCCGCCCGGAGTGGCTTTGTCTGTCTGTCCTTAAACGCCTTTTTGATTGAAATCTTTCTCTTGTACTTGAAAAGTTCTCATCGAAAACCCCTGTTTCTCTCATCCATTTCCACACAAATAAACACCTCGATAGAAAATTTATTGACAAAAGAAAGAGATTTTCGCTTATCCCATGTGTGGAGGCTAAAATTTTGTTTTTAAAACAATTTTACAACAACTTTGTTATTTACTTGTCTAAATGGAGAGCCGATGCTGATTCCTGAAGGGCCACCAGCTGGGATGCCAGAGCTTGAGATCAGAATACCCTCACCGCCGTTTACCTGAATGCTTAACGGTAAAATAAACGGTTTTTCTGGCAAGGCCTTTCATAGATGATAAAATCACACAAACAGTATTGTTGACAGATTATTGATAAACTGATTTACTTTGGTCACCTTGGCGCAAGCGGGAACACTTTTTTTTACAACCCACACGGTCCCGGTTCGGTCCACGGGTGTCTCACTGGATCTTGATTTTTTTTAAATTTTGTTTTAAATGACATAACTACAATGTATTCTAAGTTTTTCTAAAGAAGTTTTAGCTTTATTGGTTAAAACATGGCTGAGAAAATGACCGTACAGACAGACAAACAGACACTGCTCTTTTATGCATAGTAGATTCTCGTTAAGCATATTTACTTGAAAACTTATGCAAATCTAGATCACCAAATTGTACATAGAACAGGGTTAAACTGATCTGCTTTACCTTACCTGGTTATCCCCTTTTTTTTAAACTGATTCAACATCCTACTTGTATCATCGCGTAAATCGGCTTCCGACTGACGGTGAAAGCGGCAATCCCGGGATCGTCAACAATCATCACCGACCAAAAACCGCCCAATTTTCTCTCCAAATACTGAAAAAGGCAATAAATACTAAAACTAGAAAGAAATTGTAATTTAAACCTCAGCAATATTGTTCGCCTGTTGCCCGGAGTTGCTCTGATCACCCGTGTAGTACTCGACGACGCTTCGCTCGATCTGAAAACGGGATTAGAGTAATGTTTTTTCTCGAAAGCTACCGTCAACGAAAGCTATCGTCAACGAAAGCTACTGTCAACGAAAGCTACCGTCAACGAAAGCTACCGAAAGCTACCGTTATTACCCAATCCATTCTCTTTTTTGCATGCTATTGCAATCACAGAATCGAATCAAATGTCGATCGATTACAGAGAAACTAGGGGCAAGATTACGGTAGTTTTTTCATTACTTTATTTCATGATTTAGCTTTTAAACTAGTTTATAGCTTATAGACTTTAATGTTTTATAAGATTCTTATTTCGCAGAACCTCGGTAATCCATCCGGGTTGTAATCCGAACGACATTGTCACCTCGATTTGCATCAATCCTCCACCCTGACGAGTTGGATAAATATGTAATCTAAAAGATTTTATATCTTTCAGCTTTTTCAGAGGTACTTATGGGTTCACCGCATATTTTTTCATCTTAAAAATATATCAATTTTAGTACAAATATGTTTCATTTATCAGCTAAATATGTTTAAATTAAACTTCTAGATTAAATTATAGTACAGTCATGGACAAAAGTCTGGACAAAAGTCTTTTAACGTTGGTTTCCCGAAGTTTGTTCTTTGTATATCTTGGTCCAAATCCGACCAATTCGCAAACGGTTAAAAGATTTAAAGAGCTTATTATCTCTAAGGTTGAAATTAGAGATAATAAGCTCTTTAAATCTTTTAACCGTTTGCAAATTGGTCGGATTTGGACCAAGAGATACAAAGAACAAACTTCGGGAAACCAACGTTAAAAGACTTTTTTCCATGACTGTAGATAAAAGATTTAAAGAGCTTATTATCTCTAATTTCAACCTTTTGCAAATTGGTCGGATTTGGACCAAGATATACAAAGAACAAACTTCTAAAAACCAATGTTAAAAGACTTTTGTCCATGACTGTAGATAAAGGTTAAGCTAAACTAAAAAAGGTATAGTTATAGCCTTTGTTTTGTCAAGTGCCCATAAGTATGCTCATAAGTAACCCATAAGTACCCTTTCAGATTTCAGTTCAGATTCAGGACTCATAATCATTCATAAGATTCTGATAATTGAAGTCAGTCAAAAATCCGACTCTGAGAGTCCTTGTTGAACGATTTTCGGGTCAAACGGAAGCGGCTCTTGCATCGGCTGAAAATGGTATCATTTTTTGCAAGAATTTTTAAAGTTTTTGAAATAGATATGCAAATTTAGAGGTAAATATTGTTGAAATAAATAATTGAAATAAATAATTGAAATAAATCTTAGAATATTCTCTCACAGGCTGCCTGACGAGGGGCACTTTCCGAGTGGGAAGCATCCAAATCGGCTGCGTTGCGCCATCGCTTTCGGAGATTAGAAATAGAAATAAAAACAGAAAATAGAAAATATAAAGCATTTTAGGTAAGTTATTAAGAAATTTGTGATCAATTTTACTCGAATTGATCCCTATCCCAGACATGGTTAACCAGAAAAAGGATGATAAACGAGGTGGAACGTTTGACAAAAAAAACGATCAATGAGAAATTTTTCTTTTTTTTATTTATAGGTTTTAAACTTTTTGAGAAAATCAAAAGAAATTTACTTTTGTTGAAACAAGAATTGCTTTTTGAACTTGAAAAACTTGAAGAACTTGAAGGAATCTTGCGTGCAAATCTATCAAAGTATCTAGTTTCCGAATCTTTTGTCAACAGCATTGTACAACTAGAAAACTAGGTTGCGCGTCAGGCTAAGTGCGACTCTCAACTTTGAGAGCTTGTTTTAGAAATTTATGAGCTCCTATCGGTTAGATAATGGGCACCGCTACAGGAGACCCACTCAACATTTATCTATAAAATTTTTGTGGGAATCAGTTATCTGTTGACTGAGCTACACCCTCCAGAGTGAGTATGAGTAGTTGTGACGAAAATATTGAATTATTGAATATACCGTATTCTCTCTAATAGTAGTGCACTCTCTAATAGTATTGCGGTCCGAGAGGGGTTTGAAAAAATAGTAGTGCACAAATTTGAATTTCTGGTGCTTCTTTTTCATCTAAATCTTTTTGACTTTATGTTTATGTGACATTCTAAAGCTATCCAAGCAAGCAAAAGTCAGGCTTTTTTTTATTGATTTATTAACTATTCTTCACATGAAAAAGTTAGCAAAAAATCTAAAATTGTTGCGCAAAGTGCAAAAACATCTTTTTGTTGTTTGTCAAGGCACAAATTGTCAACTCGCCGGCCCACAACTGTATGTCAAAAGGAGCCAAAGGAGTACGTGAAAGAATTGCAAGAATTTTTGGAACAAATCTTATATCTGTCTTACTTTGGTAAATGATGAAACTCTTTAATAGTAGTGCACTCTCTAATAGTAGTGCACTCTTTCATAGTATTGCGGTCCAGGGGAGGATTGAAAAAATAGTAGTGCGCACTACTATTAGAGAGAATACGGTATATATTGAATATTGAATATATTGTATATTGAATCTTGTTCAAATCTTGAGCCTGAACCTAGAACTATCGATAAAGAGGGTTTAGCGGTTGCAGTTATTTTTTTTTGGCTCATCGTAAGGTACAGGCTTCTATTGGATTGACCAATAAGTAATAGATTTTTAACTTTTTGAGAAAATCGAAAGAAATTAACCTTTGTTGAAACAAGAATTGCATTTCGAACTTGAAGAACTTGAAGAACTTTAAGAACTTTAAGAACTTGAAGGAATCTTGTGTGGAAATCTATCAAAGTATCAGAGTCAATTTCAATTTCAATTTCAAACAGAAATATTTATTCAATAAAGCCATCTAAAACAATCAAAATAGTCTCCATCTTTTTTTCAATAATCTTGTCCATTTTACTGGTAGAAGGCAAATTCCTCTCTTTGAATCTTTGATCGGGCGAAAATCTTTGTTTTTATGTCAAACTAGTGCCCATTTTTTGTATCTTGTTCATCTTCAAAGTGCTATCCGATTAGGGTATTTTCTATTGATCGATATAAATAGTAGTCTAGAGAATCTAGAAATATCTGGAGAAGTGCGGGAGAAGCTCCCAGTTTAGGTTCTTGGTTGTAGAGCTGGTCAGTGTGTTGCTGAGCATTGTCATGCTGCAATTTCAGATTTTCTCTTTTGATCTCAAGAGCTTTCGCCAGATTCTGCAATTGATTACTGCATAGTTGAGAGTTAAGTGTTGCCTTGCTAGCCTATAGCTTCCAGTATCCAATAACTTTCAGTATCCAATAACTTTCAGTATCCAACAGCTTCCAGTATCCAATAGCTCCCAATAACCTCCACCGATCTCCCGGAGCGGTCGCTTTCGATCACGATTTCGATTTCATTTCGATCAAAGATTTATCTTCATTATTAAACTTGTGAAACCATCGATCACATGTAGTCCCAAGACAAGAATGAAGACAAATCTTTGATCGAAATGAAATCAGTCATCACCATATACTTTTCTTATGTGGTTTAGAGCTAGGCTTGAAGATGAGCATTTAGCATAGCAATATGCCCATTTGGCGAATTTACACTAATCGAAAAAAGAAGTAGTTAATAAAGAAAGAATGCTCAATCAATGAAAGTGTTTTGAAATAAGGGAACTCTGTTGTCTCTTTTAGTGGTAAACACTGAGGGTTAACTTTACGGCAAAAAAACAATTTCCTTTCTTTTGCGTGACTCATTGGCCTCATTACCTATTGGCCAAACCGAATAGAAGTTTCCTAACTTCTAAAAATAAAATTCAATTTTTCTGATCAAGATCTTGCCAGCATAGGATGCTGGCAAGATGCTTGAGCTCGAGAATTCCTTTTATATTTCTTTCTTTTCATCTAGATCTTTCTATTTCTTAAAAGATTTACTTTTAAAAATGAAAATAAGACATTCAATAGAAAGTATTACAACAAATAATTTTGTGTTCATGATTTTGAGTTGTATGGCTCACAGAATGATCGCCGATCACTTCTGTGAAAGTCGAGAAGCTTGAGAATTCCCTTCTATATTAAAATCATACTGTAAAACCAATTTTTTTTTATTCAAACCCATGGACACTACAAACTACACACTACAAACGTAAACTATTGCTTTTAACTTTCTTCAAATCTGCCAGATTGACATGATCTATAGCTTAAAAAATAGAGAATCACAAGAGCTTTCGAATGAACTAAAGCACACTTAAAAATATCAATGTGAAAGAAAGTTACAGTGGTTTGTAGTCATGATTCGAAACTGACTGACTGACTGTACTCGCGCGTAGTCGAAGCGCTCGAGTCAGGCTACAAGCCACTGTAACTTTCTTTAGAATTTATATTTCTCCATATACCTTAATTCATTCGAAAGCTCTTGAGATTCTCTATTTTTTGAGCTATAGATCATGTCAATCTGGGAGATTTGAAGCAACGTGTTGTTGCTTCAAAGTTCGTTCAAGCGTTCAAGCTCAAGCTCTCGCGTTCGTTCAAGCTTCAAGCGTGTGTTGTGTGATAGTTCGTCATTTTTGTAGTTTATAGGGTCCATTATTTACTCACATGGGAAGTGCACCAAGTTAGGGTGATTGGACCAAGACCTAGACCATTCGATACAGAATTTCACGCCGATTCCGAATCTATTTTTGCAAAATGGCTCTCTATCAAAAGTTATAAACATTTCAAATTTGTAGTCAAAAATGAAATTTTCTTGGCCGAAATTGGATTTCCTCATAAGGCTTCTTCAGCGCCGGCCAAATGTGGTGCTAAATGCTAAATGGCGGTGCAGTGGGTAGAAGGCTTCAATACGAAAAGATTTCTTCATTTATTTGCTTGGGTTCAATTCCATCTTTTTCTTTTTCTTTTTATTTTAATGTTTTTTTTCTTACTTCACTTTTTATCCTCAATCTTGCTGATTATGAATGAGTGGGTCTAGGAGCGTCCAACCATCAAGTATTTAGTATCATTCAACACAGAATCATTGATAATTATGTTAAATTTTTTAAATTAGCAAGATTTGATAAAAAGAAAAAAAAATTAGAGCAAAAAAACTGTTTGCTCAAGAGAAAACTTTGAAGCCCCATAATTTTTTTCCTTTTTATCCAATCTTTCTAATTTAAAAAATTTAACATAATTATTAGTGATTCTGCGTTGAATGATACCAAATACTTGATGGTTGGACCCACTCATTCATAATCGGCTAAGACAGAGGGCTTCTATACGAAACGATTTCTTCATTTATTTGCCTGGGTTCAATTCCATCTTTTTCTTTTTCTTTTTCTTTTAATTTTTTTTTATCCTAGAGCGTTTATTCTATATCCTTTTTGTGAAAGTTGTTACTGCTTTATTTATTAATTACTTCACTTTTTATCCTCAATCTTCAGCGATAAATGTTTGATTGTCTTGTCTTTATCTTGTCTTGGCTTGTCTTGTCTTGTCTTGTCTTGTCTTGTCTTGTCTTGTCTTGTCTTGTCTTGTCTTGTCTTGGCTTGTCTTCTCTTGTCTTCTCTTGTCTTGTCTTGTCTTGTCTTGTCTTCTCTTGTCTTGTCTTGTCTTGTCTTGTCTTGGCTTGTCTTGTCTTTGTCTTGTCTTGTCTTTGTCTTGTCTTGTCTTTGTCTTGTCTTGTCTTGTCTTGTCCTGTCATCAAGACATTTATCAAAAATGTCTTTCTAAACTTCAGTTCTAGCTCCCTCGTCAATAGTATTATACATGAATTTCATAAACCCAGCATAGAGGTGGGGAGTTTCCGTTGAATCATTGCATGAATAATTCCCCTCACCCTATTCTGAAATGAATTGAATCAACCTGAGAAATGATGCTATCTTTCAACCTTTTTTTTCCCTCAAATTAATCTAAAAAAAAGCTACGATGATGTAAATGGGAAAAGATGTTTGGACGAGGGGAAAAAAGGCTGACATATGAATATTTCTATTGTGGAATTATGAAACGAAATTGCGTGGAAGGGAAAAGGAAAAAAATTCTACCTTTTTACTAATCCTCTCACCCTTTAAGAGTCAAAAAAAAAATTGAAATTTTCGCGGACAAAAGAGGTGAATCTTTTTGTAGAAAGGTTGGTTGTGTTTCTCACGAAATAACAAAATCTGTAGTCGAATCTTTCCGTATAAATTCAAGCGATTACCCTCAAAGTGGGCATATTTTATAGCTTTGAGTAGTTTTGGTTCTCGAGCTGAAGCATTGCCCTTGCATTTCCCCTTGCATCGAGGGCATTTCTATCTTTCTATTGAAGGTTGTAAAGTATTTTGTTAGAGTGTAGAGTGGGCTTGGGGCCTTGATTACCATTGTAGCTTTTCATACCATTGTAGCTTTGTTTGATGGAAATTAATCTTTCTATGTATTGCTCGAGGGGGATGTTTAATTGTGTTTGTCATGTTTTCGATTAGGAAATTCTGAGAAAATTGAATCAGCAAATTCCAGCAATCTTCTTGATTTGAGAAAGAAAATCTCAGCTCAAGAAGCTCAGCTAATATTTCTATTTTAAACTTTAAAGTATGGCCTTTGATTGAAGAATCGAAATCTAGAATTGTTCAACCTTTTCCCCAAATACGAACACGCAAATTTCATCTTTTTCTTCTCTTTTACTTGAAAAATGGAATCATTTACTATGGCTAAACTATTATTTTCATTAAATAAAAATATTATACAAATTTTACTATAACAAATTACTTTAGTTAAACTTTTTATAATTGATTATTATTATTGGGTTGGTGAATTGAAAACTGCCGGACTTTAAACTAAAATTTATTCAACATAAAACCATCAATTCATTCCAAATAATTTCCATTATTATTGACGACTTCTGCCCATTTTACAGGCAATTTGCGGATTCCTCTTTTGTAGTAGGATTTTGGTTTGTGTTTGAGACAAGTGTGAGACTCAAAAATGGAGGACTGGAGATGTCCCAGTTTGAGCACTTTCTTCACTTTCTCTCAAAAGAAACCCATTTTGGTGTCAATAGAAGAGTTGTAGAGAATCAAAAATTAGACTTATAGCCAAATTTTCAAAAAGAAACACTTAGTAGTTTCGCTTAAAATGCAAGTTTTGTGAAAATTCGTAAAAATTTGACATTCCTTGAAAACCAGTCTTTGAATCGTTCTGAAAATTTGGATATAAGCTTGATTTTTGATTCTCTACAACTTTTCCATTGACACCAAAATGGGTTTCTTTTGAAGAAAGTGCTCAAACTGTCACATATGACAATAGTCGGCAGTTTTAATAATAAAATAATAATAATGATTTGATCTGTCTTCGCACTTAGCGCAGATCACAACCTGCTTCCACATTTACTGAGGCAGAAGTGTAGTTGTCGTAGCCGATGATACTCCGATGGCCGGGCTGGGGCGCTCGGAGGGGAACCCATGGGAGCCGAACCCACGACTAACCCACGCAGTCGGCAGTTTTCAATTCACCAATCCAATATTATACAAAGTTTACTATAAAAAATTACTTTAGTTAAGCTTTTTAGTTAAGCTTAGTTGATTCTAGTTAAGTTTACTTTTAATTATCTTATTTTTTAATTTCAGAAAATCAAAACGATTTCAAATGCTTTTCTTCACTTTTCTTTGGCTTATTTACTCAATTTCTCTAAAAATTAGACCAAAATCTAGTGAAGCCTTTTCCCTTGCATCGAGAACATTTCTATCTTTCTACTGATAATGTAGAGCTTAGATTCGATCAGGAAAATTCTGAGAAAATTGAACCAGCAAATTCCAGCAAATTCCAGCAATCTTCTTGATTTGAGAAAAAAATTTCAGCTCTCTTTGGCTTATTTACTCAATTTTTCTCAAAATTAGACCAAAATCTAGTCAAATTTTGCATGAATTTTTTGCGGATTTCCTTTCTCTTTCTCGAATCAGATAAACGAATGGATTAAGTGGTGAATCAGAAAGAAAAGAAGTGAAAAGAGAAAGAACGGGATGTGTTTTGATGCATCGGAAATGTTTTCACGATAATCATCCCCTCAACTCTCTTCAATTCAACGTCACAGCATGGGAAAATCGCATTTTCGCTGATTTTTCTTTTCAAGTTCAAGCTTTCATTTTATTGCTTTCCCCAACTTTTTGCAAACATATTGCTATTCAATTTCAATTCTTTACCATTCATTTCTTTACCATTACCATTAGAAAACGCGTTATTTGAGAGGAATTTATGGAATGTTTCGTAAAGTGCACTGAAGGTAGAACTAGAATTAAAATTAGGGGGATAGTCAAAACAGCGCCATAATAGAAAACGTTCAAAACAGCGCCATAATAGAAAACGTTCAAAACAGCGCCATAATAGAAAACGTTCAAAACAGCGCCATAATAGAAAACGTTCAAAACAGCGCCGTCAAATTTCTCAAAATCCAAAAAACCAAGCCGATTCATGTTTTATATCAAAAAATTCCTTGCCTTCTTGGCTACATGATGGGTGAAACAGTTTTTTAAAAAAAGTTAATATTTCATAGATAAAAAAAGCACTCAAAATGGGCCTCTAAAGTTATTCAGTTAACCAACTGAGTATCACTCGACACAGACTTGTGTCGACTTGTTAGACTTGTGACTCTTACCCCGCTTACTTTGCATTGAAAATCAATTTGCATTTAATTTACTGATGCTCGTGATCTGATTCTTCAGTAGAGCGGGTTTTTCTCTCTTTCTTCCTTGTCTTTCCTATTTCTTCATCACCCAAGCAGGAGCCCATAGCTCAGTGTTAGGGCTGCTAAACGGCCAGGGAAGGGTGAAGTCGAGGGTTCAACTCCCCTTGGTTTAACGAAACTTATGGTCTTTTATATTTAAACGTTAAAAAAGTGGATTACTTTTTCACACACCTAATATAATAAAAGCTATTTCATAAATCCAATCAATCAACTATCTCAAAGAAGTCATTTTCTAAAACATGTCAACTTCTTCAATTACCGTCACCTCACCTCGCCCATTTTGCATTAAACATCAATTTACATTTAAAAATGTGTGGTAAAAGATTGGCAAGGACCAAATTAGAATAATTTTTCTTTTATAAAGATAAAGCTATTGTAGTTACTCTTTGTAAAAGATTCGAAAGACAAAAGAAAGAAAAAAAGACAATAGACTCGTTCGCTTATAATAATTCGTACTTTGTTCTCAAAAGTTTAAACACATCATAATGTTCTTAACTCTTTATTTCTTTATTATTTCTTTATTACAGCGTCTGGCTTTGTGCAATAATTATAGATCCGATTCGTTGAAAAGAATGGGGTTTTGATGTTTCAACACAAAAAATAAGCGCATGGAAATCTTGTACGTCATACGCCCATTTGAATTTTGATTTTTATCTGTTCAGGTTCAACTCTAAAGGAAACCAAAAAAAAAGACATTTTAATAACACCTGGTTCACGGTAAATTTTCTTTAAAACGACTCCATTTTTTCCACTTTTTTCCATCTTAAATTAAAATCGGTTTTCACCTTGCTCAATCATTTCAATGAAACGTTCATCTCATTTTCAAGTTTTTCATTGTACCCTTGATCACAGTAATCTTGCCATCTTTTCTCATTGTACATTTCATTTTCAAGTTTTTCATTGTACCTTTGATTACAATAATCTTGCAGTCTGACCCGTAATTTGTGCTCAAAAACGTTGAAAATCTTCATTTTATTCAGTCATTTAAGAAAAATAAGGAAATTAGGAAATTAAGTGCGCCAGGGTTTTGTGATTGTTCAAGCACAAAGTACGATTTGAAAATTGAACTACTCTACCCCTTTTTCATTGCTATTCAGTCACTTATCTAATAATTCAAATGTTTACTTTTCAGAAACTCTAAAATCAGTCTCAAGAAATGAAAGTGTTACAAATGATTCTCATCGTTGTTTTATTTTTCGTTCTCATTCCTCAAAGGTGAGTCAAATGATCTAATTTTTTTTTAAAACTCAAAATTCTGTAGGATAAGTAAATGAAAGAATAGAGAGATTAAGAAAGAAATGTTGTGTAGAATTTGAATCATTTCAGTGAATCCACTCCATTGATGTCTCGACGAATGAAACGACGTTTGATAATGCGACAACCAATGATGGATATGCCCTTTGAGGATGTTCTCGATATGCACAATTTAGGAGCAAGTAAGAGAGCAGAGAAAACTACTGTATTCAGCTGATTATCTTTACAATTCTTTGAGAGAAGCAAAGAAGTAGTCTGTCTTGAATTGATCTAAGACTGATTGATCTAAGAAAAGCCTCGAGGCTACTGTATTTAGCCGATTATCTTTACAATTCTTTGAGAGAACCAAAGAAGTAGTCTGTCTTGAGTTGATCTAAGACTGATTGATCCAAGCTACTGATTGATCCAAGACTGATTGATCCAAGACTGATTGATCTAAGACTGATTGATCCAAGCTACTGATTGATCCAAGACTGATTGATCTAAAGCCTCGAGGCTTTTCTGGAACCAAATCAGACCTGAGCTGGCCTCATTGACTTGCAGACTTAATTTAAATCCTCCTAATAGAGATAATTTAAATAATCTCTATCACAATATTATGAAAAACATTTCAGGCACTCAAACAAAGCGCAACTTCTTCCCAATCTCGACTGTCTACGAGCTCTGGTAGTCCCCATTGATCCCTTCCCCATTCACAAAGTACCCTAATCTACAAATATCATTCTACTGAATAAACTTCAAAATGTTTTCTTTTCGATTTTGACATTTGAAAGAATTTTTTGGGTTTTCTTTCTTGGGTTTCTTCATCGATCTCAAGCCTTTTCAAATCTCATTCGCATTCCTTTTCGGTTATTATTTTTTTCTTCGGTTTTCAAATCTGTGATAATATCTGGTTTTTGTTTTTTTCTTAGAGCTATTAAATAAATCTTTATAGGGTATTGAAAGCTTTAAAAAGTTGAACGAATTGTGTTTTCTCTTGGAAAGACATTTCTTGACAAAGATATTGACATTTCTTGACATTTCTTGACAAAGATATTGACGTTTCTTGACATTTCTTGACAAAGACACCTCATCGGATGCGAAGAGTCTGTTTCTAAATCGGCTTCAATTTATATCAGGATTAGACTTCTCTTTGCTTCTTTGAGATTTCAAGTTTACGATAGTTTTGACACGTTTTAGAAAGCGTGCTACTCGTGTGATTCTAAAACCAAAAAATACTGTCACATTCTAGCAAAATGTAATGAGACAAGGGACTTTACATTATTTTGAACTTTAACTTAATCTAAAAAGTGCCAATCATCTTTCAAAGAGTTCACAATTAAATCTTGATACTGAAAAAGTTTGATTGTTAAAGTTTGCTTGTTAAGGTTTGCTTCTTCAAATTAGCTTGTTAAAGTTAGCTTATCAAGCTTATTTATTAAAGTTTGCTTAATTAAGTTTGCTTTTTAAAGTTTGCTTACTCAAGTTTGCTTATTCAAGTTTGCTTATTCAAGTTAACTTATTCAAGTTAACTTATTCAAGTTTGCTTACTCAAGTTTGCTTACTCAAGTTTGCTTATTCAAGTTTGCTTATTCAAGTTTGCTTGTTAAAGTTTGCTTATTAAAGTTTGCTTATTCAAGTTTGCTTATTCAAGTTAACTTATTCAAGTTAACTTATTCAAGTTTGCTTACTCAAGTTTGCTTACTCAAGTTTGCTTATTCAAGTTTGCTTATTCAAGTTTGCTTGTTAAAGTTTGCTTATTAAAGTTTGCTTATTCAAGTTAACTTATTCAAGTTTGCTTACTCAAGTTAGCTTACTCAAGTTTGCTTATTCAAGTTTGCTTATTCAAGTTTGCTTATTCAAGTTAGCTTACTCAAGTTTGCTTATTCAAGTTTGCTTATTCAAGTTTGCTTATTCAAGTTAGCTTATTAAAGTTAGCTTATTCAAGTTTGCTTATTCAAGTTTGCTTACTAAGTTTCCTTATTTTCTATTCTTATTATCTTATTTCTCTCGAATCACCAAAACAGCCATAATTCTCAAAATATATACTTGAACGAAAACTTTCGAATCGTTAAAGTACCGATGGGGATCTTGTTTGGAAAAGGTTTAAAAATGAAAAATAAAACGACGAGGGGGAAATCCCCGGATAATGGGGTTGATGGAAAAAAAGGGGAAGGGAAAACCGATTCGAGACCGATCCCCTTTCCATTTTCGGTTTACGGTGGCAAAAATTTGAAACCGTTTAGTGAACTGTTGTCACTTCTCGAAAACATTTCATCTCGGAGAGTCATTTTCTGTTTTTGCATTCAACAATGAAGTTTCTAGCATATTTTCTAATATTTGGCTTTGTTTCACAGGGTTTCTCAACGAAAGGTTTGCTTAAATTATCTAAAGCATTTTCTAAAGCATTTTCTAAAGCATTCTACCGCTAATCTTAACTAGAATAAAACTGAGACAAGTTTACGGTATAGACAAGTTTACGGTATAGACAAGGTTACGGTATAGACAAGTTTACAGTATAGACAAGATTACGGTATAGACAGGATTACGGTATAGACAGGATTACGGTATAGACAAGATTACGGTATAGACAGGTTTACGGTATAGACAAGACAACTTTAAAACTCGAAAATATTCAATTTTCAAAGTCTGTTATGTTTGTTCAAAGTCAAAGATTTAAAGTTAGAATTTGTTTTTCTTTGAGTAATTTGTCATTTTTGAGTTTTCTTTCAGTAATTTGTCATTTTTGAGTTTTCTTTCAGTAATCTTTGAGTACAAAAAGTAGAACAGCTGAAGAAAATGTTAAATTTTGGTATTTTGTTTTGATTTTTAGTATTTTGTTTTTGATTTTTGATTTATGATGATGGAAAATCTATCAAGCTACGATAGTGTTTATCGTAACCACAAAAGCTAGCTCTTCGCAATTACAGCTTTGACTTTGATCATTTTTGACAAATGAGTCAGCTTTTGACAACTTTTGAAGTGACAAGTTTTAGAGAAATAATATGCTTTTCTGATAGAGAGAACCGCAAGTCGAATGGCTGGATATGAATACCGTATTCTCTCTAATAGTAGTGCACTCTTTAATAGTAGTGCACTCTCTAATAGTATTGCGGTCCGAGAGGGGGTTGAAAAAATAGTAGTGCACCCTCGAAAATTTGAATTTCTGGTGCTTCTTTTTCATCTAAACCTTTTTGACTTTGTTTATGTGACATTCGACTTTATGTACATTCTATTCAAGCTATTCAAGCTTGAATAGAATTAAAGAATTAAAGGATAGAATTAAAGCTATTCAAGCAAGTAAAAGTGAGGCTTTTTTTATTCATTTATTAACTTTTCTTCACATGAAAAAGTTAGCAAAAAATCTAAAATTGTTGTGCAAAGTGCAAAAACATCTTTTTGTTGTTTGTCAAGGCACAAATTGTCAACTCGCCGGCCCACAACTGTATGTCAAAAGAAGCCAAAGGAGTACGTGAAAGAATTGCAAGAATTTTTGGAACAAATCTTATATCTGTCTTACTTTGGTAAACGATAAAACTCTTTAATAGTAGTGCACTCTCTAATAGTATTGCGGTCCAGGAGGGGGTTGAAAAAATAGTAGTGCGCACTACTATTAGAGAGAATACGGTATATGAATATGGCTGGATATGAATATATTCATATCCAGCCATTCGACTTGCGGTTCTCCCTATCAGAAAGGCATATTATTTCTCTAGAACTTGCCACTTCAAAAGTTGTCAAAAACTGACTCATTTGTCAAAAATGATCAAAGTGAAATATATGAATATATTGAAACAAAGCCAAAAAGTCTATATTGAGTTGTTGAAAACTTGAAGAAAAAAAAAGTCGCTTTTCAGACAATGTTTTTGAGCAAGAACGCGCAAAAGCTGAATTTGAAGCTAATCTTGGATCGATTGAGCAAAAAGATTTGTCTCCGGGAAAGCTCAATCATATCTCCCCAACTATACAAAATCCGCTTAAGGTGATGAAAAATAATATATTTCAAGAAATTCTTTTTCTAGACCGATATTCTCGGTGACATTGTGCAGAAAGCGATTCAAGAAAACGGCTTGAAGAAAATTGGTGAGGACTTTACAGTACTTTTAAGTCACTAATCGGGAGTGGGACAAATGCGACCTTTTTTTTGCGCACCCGGACATTTGCGCACCTTTTTTTCCGCACCTTGCCAGCACCTTGCCAGCGCACCTTTTTTCGCGTTTTAAAAAAGCTCTAAAAAGCTAATATTAACCAATTTCTATTCCAAAAGTTGTTTTTCTAGGTAATTTTAGGGCGTAGTGTCGAAATTTTGACATATCAGAGCGTGTGGAACCAATTTGAAAGACAAAACGGCTAGATCAAATTACAGAAAATTACAAATTGCCGATCTTTCTCTTTGTATAACTCGGTCCGTTTGTTTCCACAAGCTCTGATATGTCAAAATTTCGATTCTACGCCCTAAAATTGCCTAGAAAAACAACTTTTGGAATAGAAATTGGTTAATATTAGCTTTTTAGAGCTTTTTTAAAACGTGAAAAAAGGTGCGCTAATGGGCTAAGTGCGGAGAAAAAAGTGCGCAAATGTCCGGGTGCGCAAAAAAAAGGTCGCATTTGTCCCACTTCCAACTAATCTGACTTTAGACAATCAAAACTATGAGAAAAGCGACGATGAGGACACCGTTGAGCATTTCTTGAACTCACTTGAGAAAGATTTGACAGATGATGAGAATTTGAAGAGAGTGCAAGTTGAGGAAAGTCGCGAAGAGGGAAATGATCGATCGTTGTGGTCGGATGAGGGAGATTTTGAGGTGATTAGTGAAAAGAGAAGCGATCTCTCTGTAAACTGTAAACTTTCGACGTCTGGTGCACTGGTTTCCTTTATCTGCTAAGCGCTGCTAGTTTTTAACTCGAAAATGATAAGCTCAGTGCCCCAGGTACCACTTTATGACCACTCACGAGCCAAGTTTAGCTGCAAATTTAGCTCCCAAAGCCGTGGAAGATGAAGAACGATAAGAAAAACAAGTTTAATGATGAGAGTTTTGATGATTCGTCGATTTCCGATGAAGATGATGATTATTATGATGAATATCCAGAGGATGATGAGTGAGTTTAATAACAAAACAATAGTCTAACCGGTATATAATCTTGAAATGTCGCTCCCTCGCCACAGTGCCCAATAGCCGATTGGTTAGCGCTCTCGTACCAGAGGTCAAGGGTTCGAATCTGGCTCCGGTCGGACACAGCTTTTTACCAAAAGCTCAAGTATAATAGAAATAACCTTTTGAAGCAAAAAGGTCCAACTTGGATTGACTTGCCTTAACTTAAGTAAGTAAAAAGGCCTGACTTAAGTAAAAAGGCCCAACTTGGATTGACTGTTCTCAAACCACGAAAATTGTAAACGGGTTTTCCGCTCGTGTTGTCAAAGATAAGATGTCAAAGATCAAATACATTACTCCAATCGTTTACTTAGCACTTGCACAAATCTCCAAAATCAGATACTGGTTCCTGCCGTACGATCCGGAGATCGAACTCGACAGAGATGCCATCAATCAAGCGATGATCCTTGGAGCGGCAAAGCCAGCAAAACAACAAAGTCTCGTCATCGTTCACGAAACGGTGAACATTGGAAAAATTGAAGTGAATCAGGTTTGGTTTTTTTTGTCAAACAGTGAATAGCTCTTTTTAGGTGCCAAAAACCCTTGACATGCCTCCATTGGCCGATCAAGGTTTAGTGATCATACAGCCAGATCTTACACAGATTCAGGTAATCTGAATGATACAAAATGATCTCAAAACTTTTTAGGGTCCTCGATCGATCGAGCATTCCACCGAAAAGGCTGAAAGGGATGTCAGTTCTTCGGAAGAGCTGAAAAGAGCCGAAATTCACGTATGTACCTTATTTTTGAGTACGTTTAGTATTGTTTAAACTGTTTAGTACGGGTTTTTGAATATTTGAGGCTTGTTTACAGGGTAGATGAAAGGGTAGGAATATGGTAGCCCTTCTAGGATTACGGTAACCCTTCTAGGATTACGGTAGCCCTTCTAGGATTACGGTAGCTTTTTCTCCACGGTAAGTCTACGATACTACGATAGCTTGTCTCCAGGTTCGGAGTACGGTAGCCTTTTCTCTCCGTTGTAAGACTACGGTTGTCTTTTTCAACGATAGGGGTACGATATCTTTTAGATAAAGCTTCAACCAAGATTCGACCAAGTAAAGCAAAATCTTTCAGGCTCATCAGAAACAAATTCAAGCACCCCGTTTCGCGGGTTCCATTCCGGATTCCAGAGAAAGTGCGGCGAAAGAATCACGAAAATCGGCAGAAAAGGTAATTTGACAAAAAGATACAAGATCTAAAAGCTATAGAAACACGATAAATCAGAGGAAATGAGCATCGAAATGGAACATGATTTGGAGCCGATCAATGCCGGTGAGTTTCCCCATTGGAATTTCAATGGAATCAAATTTTCAGAGTCTACAAACATGGCCGATTTCGAGTACAAACACCGGTAAGTTGAAGGTGGATAGCCAAAAAATCTCCCTAATACCAGATTCATCCATTTCTCGAAAACGCTTTCCATTGTCGATTTCTGCATCATCATTCTCACCATTGTTTTATTGGGATACATGCTTTCATTGGTAAAGTTTCATTGCAAAGATTTTAACAAATCATTTAGTTCTGCCAATTTATTCAAAGTCTTTGCGCCACGGGACCTAAACACATCAACGATAGTAAAGTGGCTCCAGTGATGGAAAAGCCATTGCCGGCAAAGGAAATTAAAATTGATATGAGCGAGACAAATTGATTGTAAATAAATGGGTTTTAATATGGCTGCAAACATTAATACGGACGTGCTTTTGGCGTATATTTGTGGCGACCAATATCCAATGCATTTGTTCCAGGTTCGGGCACTTTTGCTGCATACTTGTTAAAGATCTAATAGTAAAGCTGGTTATGCTTTGTTGATGCCATTTTTAACCTTTTCGACCCACGGATTGGGATGCTCATAGCCAAGTTGATAGGGAATCCGATCGTCATCATGAAAAAGTTCACGATGAGTTTCAAATCTGACAAGTTCTTGTCAAAGTGATTTCCTATTATTTTAATTACCTCGGTAATTGAACAACAGCTGCCGTCGTTGTCTCAAAAGCCCTATGCCGAACAATTCGATGATCATGTAGACCAAGCTCTTTTTTGTACCATTCTTGAACAGTTAACGAGCTAGCAACTTGAATGGATTTTAGATTAAATATATTTTCTAGACCAACCCAAGAATATTGTAGCTAAATTGATAATACGCAAAATAGTTGCCAGTGAATTCATTAGCTATAGTTTCGTGAGTGGGCTGTGATCGATGAATGACACTAACCTCGCTTTCGCTTTTCTGCCCGTGGCGACAAAAATGGCTAAAAAGCCACTAGCTGTTTAACACCACTAAGCATTTATTTCCTACAAACTTTGCAAAACGCTTTTATTGACACTAAACATTTACAAGAGCTCTCCTTATAAACAAAAAATGCCCAAGAAAACAGATCAAAGATTTCCCACAACAAATTTAAATACAGAAATAAGCATAAAAGTTAAAGTTATTGATACCGTTTTTGGTTTTTCCAGAAGAGGTAGAACGGAAAAGCGCTGAGGACGGTCACCCACAGGGTGAAGAGCACCCACGTCTGCGTTTTGCGCGTAGGGCTCAATTCAAGTTGACGCTCAGACAGCATTTGAGTTCCCACTAAACGGTAAACTATTGCTCAGAAAGTACTGAATATCAGCGGAGGTAATATTTAAAGAGTAACTCAAAATAGTTAAACTTTTAATCTAATAAAGACTATTGAGTAGTTTAAAATTACTTACAAGAACGACTCGCATGGTTCGAACTCCAAACACGGTGTATATCTTCTGGCTTCTCCGGGTCGCTGACGTATTCAATGAACGAAGTATTCCGGAAAAACTTGATGGTTTCCTCCTTCAACGTATCATTTGGCTTCGGAACAAAAACAAGCTAAAGAAACATTTTAACCCAATAAGTTTTAGTAAATTACCGTATGGGTGACATTTTCTCCTGGGGCAATCACTGGGAAGAAAGCCGAAAGACTTCCGGAGCGAATTTCTCCAAAACCTGACTCCCATTGTTCCTCCAAGTGGACTCTAACCATAAATAATCATAACAAGAGTAGCAAAAGCGTTACCCTCGCGCCTCGATATTTCCAGTATTGTAGATTTTGTAGTGAATCGGTATTTCTTGCCCAAACGTCAATGGATAGTTCCATGTTGTCTCTTTGCTGAAAAGAAGAACGGCTCGTTTCTCGATCTAAAGTACAATTTATAAGCAAGGAATTTGACAAAAAGACTAGATCTTAAGGTAATAATCATTTAAATAAATTAAGACCACAACTGGCAGCCATATACTACCAAATTTTACAAGATAAACGCATTTTGAGACACCTTTGATAGCTTTTACACACGATAATAAAGTTATTCACTGACAATCGTAGAAAAATGTCAACGATTTATAAACCGAATAAAAGCAATGTATTTTTGTTGGAATGACCAACAACTCTCAGACCAATGCATACAGTCGTTAAAAAAGTCTTGGCCGGTCAGTGTTCACTTGATCCATAGATCATTAGATTCTGGTGAAAATGAAAGGCTACTGGCAGTTTTGAAACCTTTAAACAAAACCTGAGAAGAAGGACCTTACCCTCTTATGCAAAAGTAGCTTGAAAAATTCTATTTAGAGAGACATATCAAAAATCTATCATCTTAAAGCTCTCACAAAAAAACTAATTGGGATCGATTTATTTGAATGCGATCTAACGGAAGAAAATGAAAAAACATTGGCCGGCCAAAACTTTTTTGATCGCTGTATGAATAAAAAGGTACCTCCTTTTCATCCTTGTCGATGTCAGCCCATGTTCGGGAAGGAAGCGATGCCAGAAGAATCACGAAGATCAGCGCTTTCATCTAAATTAAAAAAGATTAAAGCCATAAAGCGAGGTAAGCGAAAACAAATCAATCACAAGGAAAACTAAGCTTTGATGCCACATATTGCTTGTTTAAAAACGTTTTAATTGTGCAAAAAGTCTAGCACGCCTTTGACATTCGTAACTTGTGTAAATGAAAATGGGGGTAGGGTAATTTTCGCAATTTTATTTCCGCAACTAGATCTTTTGCGCAACTCGCCAGAACTTACTTCTAAGTGGGTCAATCTTTATGATTTTGATGTCATTTTGTAGATCTTAATAAGTGCAACAAAATAAAAGCAAAATCATAAAGATTGACCCACTTAGAAAAAGTTATGGCGAGTTGCGGAAAAAAAAAGTTGCGGAAATTAGCCCACCTCTGAAAATCAAAAGTATCACTGAATGGTTTTAATTGTGTTTTTCAAATTACAAGCTATTCAGCCAAGCGTTATAGTATTTCGTCTCAAAAAATTAGCGTATTTTATCAGTCGCTATTTTTGTCGCGGTGATTCAATTTTTTTCACTTCGCGTTTCCCAAAGATCGGTGATCTATTTGCTTTTTTCCGTTCACGTGGGGGGCTAGTTAATGTTTTGTTACACTTATTGAGATATACAAAATGATACCAAAATCATAAAGATTGGTCCACTTAGAAAAAAGTTATGGCCAGTTGCGCAAAAAAAAAGTTGCGGAAATTAGCCTACCCCTGAAAATGAAAAGTATCGCTGAATGGTTTTAATTGTGTTTTTCAAATTACAAGCTATTCAGCCAAGCGTTATAGTATTTCGTCTCAAAAAATTAGCGCATTTTATCAGTCGCTATTTTTGCCGCGGTGATTCAATTTTTTTCACTTTGCGTTTCCCAAAGATCGGTGATCTATTTGCTTTTTTCCGTTCACGTGGGGGGCTAGTTAATGTTTCAGGCGCCAGTCTAGAAGCCTTCAAATGATCGCCCACGAGTGAGTCCGCGAGAAGAGCTTATTTTTACTCTCACAGATGAAAAAGTCTCAAAGATAAAGTTTTTTCAAAAATTTTCTCGATGTTTCTGAAAACCGAATATCTAAATATCACCAATTGATCAACCGGGAACCTTTTCTTTCCTTTTTTCAGCAAGAAACGACAAAAAGTTCAGTTTTCGCCTCGCTCCCATCATTTGCGCTGCTGCACAATATCATTTTCTCCGTTAATTGTTTAATTTTTGAGTGAAATCTCCATTGTTCTCTACTTGTAAAAGACTTCAATTGATAGGCTTTACATTGGCAATTGCAAGTTAGCTTTCGGGTTTGCAAAAGTTTTTGGTTTTGAAAAAAAAAGTTTCTGGTTTTTTTTTGGTCATTTTCAAAGTGTTTTTGGTCGCTTATCTTTACAAATTTTTCCCATTCCTTTAAAAATCTGTATTTCATTTTTTCTAAAAGCTCGTCAAAAGCATCTGTTCTTTCGCGCCCGTACCGAGGGTGGGCAGGGGGGGCAACTGCCCTCCGTTGCCGCTCGAATGTAACGTATGTAACGTATGTAACATCATTAAGTCCAGATTAAAAACTAAATTTAAAAAGCTTCCCTCTCCCTTAAAAATTTTCTGGTTACGGGCCTGGGCTCTTTCATAAACAGTCACAACAGCATTTTCCGGCCGGGAGAAGTGTCTGAATCTCCACTCAATAGGCCAGATGTCCATTCGTTTCATCACTTTTCAAAAGAAACGTCGAATGGTCTCAATGTTTTGACTTGTAGATTTCTCTCCAAAGCCCGCCAAATGTTGCTTTGACTCCGATAAATCGTAACGTTGCGAAAGTCTTTTGAAAGACTTTCGGCAAGATAACTTCTTTCGCTCATAAATGACATAACAAGCCCAATTCCCAGCTCACATCTGATAACTCAATGCTAAAGTAATTTCAGATACTTTTTCAAAGATCCCATTCACATGAAATCAGTCATATGATCCTTCTATCGGCTCTATATTTCTATCGCCGATGCACGGCGGAGAATAATGCGCGAAGATCGACTAATCATCCGTCTTTTCGCATTCTCAGCCACATTCTTTTCGTCTTTCGCCATCTCGGCTCTCCACACATGAGTGCTTGGAATTCGGAATCAATCGCCCCAGATATAGTGTGAGACAGAGAGACCCGAGGGTGGCCATCGGGGGAATAGAAAGGGAAGGGGTGAACGGCCGGACATTGGAAGCTCTCAATTCACCTCCTCGGTCCCTCCATCCCTTTCAGAGTCCCCCACCACACATTGGCTCTCTTCTCTCTTCCCCACTCCCTTCCTTTTTCTCCTCCCATCACCCATCGCATTCCGTTCGACATTTTTCGCTGACTTGTACTATTTGATGCTTTTAGCATGTTCAGAACCAACCTATTAGCCTAAATTAAATTCAACTCAAGCTTGTTCTCTAAACTCGAGTGTTCAATCAACACTAAGTCCTAGTGAGTTCCGCATTACAGTACTCCCTACAAGAACACAGGCTTTACCATTTGCTGTTGATATTAATAAAGTGAACACTAGTACTAATAATAAAGCTCCTAAAAGTGTTAATGCTCATTTTAGTCTTTTCCGTATCTCATTCTCTTCTTTAAAGTAATCCTCATTTTTTTTTTTATTTTTAGACCTCATTCGCTAGATTTTGAACAAACCTCAAATGAAATGATCTGAAATGATTTCCTTGTCGCCCACGGAATGGGCGACTTATCATTTCGCAACTCACTCGTCGATTCCTATCCTTTTCGCCCCGCGTCGACCTTGTGTTGATCCCCAAAAAACACAATCCTTTCCCCAAGGATCTCCGTTTTAGGAAAATATTTGTTTTTCTCACTATTCCAAAGATACAACTTTGCAAGGAAAACTTTTTTGGGAATAGCTTTGTTTTGATTCGTTTTTGCTCCTGCTTTTAGGAATGGCACGTGATAAAAAGAGGGAAATGGCTCAGAATCACTTCCTGAAAATGTTTTCTCTCTCAAAAAGTAGCACAAGATTATTGAAATTGAAAAAGTGAAATTTTCTAAAAGAAATAATATAAAGAGACATTTTGCTCAAGCTGGTTTTTCTAACTGTTGCGAAATTTTTTTTTAAATATTTAGAAAAGTTTGGAAAATTTAGGAAAAATTGTCTTTCACTTTGTTCTCATACTCATTTATACTTCGGTTTGATTGCCCAAATTTATAAAACTAACACAGCTTTCTCCAAGTTTCCCCCACAAGGAAACAGCTCTTTTTTTTCAATCGGAAACGTTCTCCATAATGTTCCTAAAGTCCAGAGTTTTGCCTCAATTCACTGAACTTGAAAATTTCCATTTCCGATTTGGATTTTGAATCTCAATTTCATTGAGAATCCCGGCTGATTCTCAATTTCAAATATGACTTACGCAAGTTACTGTATCTAGGAAACGACCAGATTGCTCGAAGCGACCAGATTTCGCAAGCGCGACTCCGAATCCCAGCTATATGACTTGCCCAAGTTGGACACAGGCAACGCGATGGTGTTTTTAGTTTTTGCCTAAACGCTCTAGCTTTCTATAAAAACATTTGAACCATAAGAAATAGGTAAAGCCATTTGAAATTTTACCCTTAGACTTACGGTTTGTTGGGACTGGCGTGCTCGCCAAAGCAGTGACTCGAGCTCTGCCAAAGCAGTAACTCGAGCTCTGCCAAAGCAATGACCCAGTGGTAGTGGCGCTGTCTCCCAGAACTCGGATGCATTTTTTTTAGTAGCTCTCTCAGTTCGATCCCCCTTGGATCAATTTTTATGAGATTTTTTTCTCGGCTTATTCAAATCAAATTACCCAGTAAAGTGATTTGCTAAAATTCAACCGAGGAAGTGTTTCAGAAATTCTGAAGAAACAAAATTGAAAGGGCTCTTTTTTTGCCCTCACAAGAACCTTGTCTACTGAATGCTTTTCTCAAGGTGGTCAGTCAAAAATGGAGTCTCCACTTCCAATTCCCTTCTTCTTTCCTTACTTCCAGACCCATTTCTTTCTCATTTCCCCCTCTCTTCTTGTAAAAACTTCCCTTTTACATTCTCTCATTTGTGCGAATTTTTTTTTCTGAAAGTTCACTTTTCTTTTATCGATATTTTCATCGATAACTTTTGATTATTCTTTTCAATTTCAGATTTAAAAATAATAAAATGTTCACACAAGACCCGTGACTCAAGCACCGCAGTTTCCTATTGAAAAGGTTTTTGGAAAAAAAAACAATTTCGAACAAAGGGTTTTCAGGTGAAACGGATTCTCAAGAATGCGTAGATAGTATTTCATGCGATGTACAGGTATGTAACAGTTTATGCGTTGTGTTGTACGGGTATGTAGAGTTCATGCTAGCTACGGGTAATGTAGAGTTTATGCGATGTACAGGTATGTAGAGTTCCTGCGATGTACAAGTATGTCCGAAGTTCCTGCCATGTCCAGGTATGTCCAGTTTATGCGATGTCCAGGTAATGTACAGTTTATGCGATGTACCATGATTTTTAGAACCAATTTGGATTGTTCACAATCATTCTTCATACATCGACTTTAATACATCGTTTGAGAACTTAATGCTTCATTGTGGAAACTTCTTCAGAGAGTCTTTTTTTCGTTTCTTTTTGTACTTCTTCCATTGAAAACAAAATATAAACCAAATAACAAATAAATTACCAATTAACCTATGGTTTCTCTAAATAAAAAGTATTTATTGGTGAATTTCCGATATTTTTACGTCAATTTTCGCTTCACTTCAAGCAAATCCCCGAGTGAAAGCACATGCTTTTCGTCATCTATCCGAAATCTATCGAAAAAACCTCTGGCTGAATGAATTTCTCTGAGACCCATTTCTTATACACTAACTTTTTTGTGCTCTATTTTTTACTTTTTGGCACAAAGATAGGTTTCATTAGCTAAAGGGTCTAAAGCAGTCGCCCTTTTTCACTACCCGACTCTACTACACTCCCAAAAATCCCCCAGACGCCGGAGCATTTAAAACCGTTTTTAGTTATTTTGTAGAAAAATGATTGTCCTTTCTAATGAAATAAATCGTAGTTCAATTGGTGCATTTTTTGGTTTTAAACGAAAGTACAAAAAGCAATAAAAAGACTTTCTGAACAGCTTAACTCATTCAGTTTATTGTAAAGTTTTAAGTAATCAAAGCAATATGAGTTCCAGGTTTTGAATGGATATGAGGATATGAATTTTCGAGCGACACGATGTGTTTGGGATCATGGGATGAGCGAGGATGAGACAGTGATCTTCAAGGTTGAATTGAAAGATTTCCCATTGAAAATGTTTTTTTAAATTTCAAGATAACGAATCCAGTGGCTGCGAGGAATACAGGGCATTTGGGTAAGTTTTTTTGTTCATACGGTAAATACTGTAATAGTACCTCACTCTCATAATGACGGTGCAGAGTGTTGCGTAGTCTAGCTTTGACAATTTTTCTCGACACTGGTTTATGCTACAATGCGCGCTTAGGTATCAAAAAATGGCTGAAATTCAGGGCCCCCCCTTGACACATTACTAAGCTTGCATTGTAACATCGCTCAGTGTCGCTCGTTCACCCTGGGCACCCAACTACTCCACACCTTCATTATCTTTGGTATCAAAAAATAGCCCTGAATTACAGCTGTTTTTGATGCCAATTACACACTTTTTGAAAGTACGGGTGCTTTAGAAAGAGTTAAATACTAAAAACTTTTTTGATTACGCGACTGTACGAGGGGGGTCGAGTACTGACCCAGTATTAGGTAAATGAAAATGACAACAAAATAACAGTTAGTTCTTCTCGATGGCCACAAGAATGGCCCTACTTGCACTCAAATCTTTCCAGTTGAGCATACTGGCTCTTGTACCAGTTATAAGGTCTTAAATTCAGACTATCTTTTTTCTAAGTCTAATCACTTGAAATTACTGTACAACGTTTTTTTCAGAATACGAACTATCATCATTGTAAGCATTATTGTAACATTTAGATTCGAGTTGATTATCAATTCCATTTCAGACTTTCAACGTCACGTCTGCGAGACACTCACCTCTAACGGAATCCCCGCTCCTTACTACACATTCCATTGAAAACTCACAGAAAATCTGGAGACTTGAAAGATTACGAATAACGGTAAACCATTAAAACGTTTATGGTATAATGCATCTAATTTAGTTGTTCTACCAGTGCGTCTCATTCGAATCCTTCCCGGCACCAATCTTGGCATTTCCTTTTGATCGATCCGGTAAGCAGTGTATCCCATTCGATAATTCTCCAGTTATGGAATATTCTTGGTGCCATTTAGGTGAATCCGAATCCGGTCGACTCGTTGGCGATTTCCCAACGGCTGATGGACCTGATCCCTAAGCGCAATGGCATCAACATATTCCATTTATCGATGAAGTGAACTGACAATAGAGTCCTAAGAATCCCATAGAATAGAACTGATAGTAGCTGACTGAATGCGAACCTAGCCAAATGACATGACCCATAGGCCATTCTATGCATAATTCAACACCGATTCCGAATCGGCCCACCAGTTTCTCCGATGAAGCACTCTGTCCCAGCTAGGGCTCGCCGAAGTTTTACAGTATGAGATTGAGAAATCAAACCCGGAGTTTATAAGCAGATTTCCCGGGGGTTTCAAGAAGCATTTGTCGGGTGTCGGGCCGCGTGATGATCGGGTTAAAGTCAAGGCAGAGGCGCTCTAGTTCGAGTCCACCCTTGTTCGTCTGTCCGAGATCCAACAACAGTTCTTTTCACCTTAACCTTGTCGATTTTTTTCATTCGGCCACTACATCCAGTTGATATTCCTGAACTAAAAGAGTTAACAGTCACTTTTCAGCCGGCGAGAATGTCTGATTGTGCAGTGAAAGAGGTTGAAATCCTCCCACCAGCCGGCTTCCTTACCGCAAAGGAGTCGATGCGCCCATTTGCGAAAAGTATTCGCCGAGCTTCGTGAAATGCTAAATGAATCTCTTGTTATGGATACAATTTCCCATTATTAATTTATTTTTATGTTTCTCTAAAATCATGATATCAGTTCTGCTTTTTCTGGATTGTTTTTGCAATTTTCCAGTACTTAACCTAGTTATTGTTAAGAAAGAATTGTTCTTTCTTTTTAAAGTGTGATGGCATTTTTGAGGGGTTTTCCCAGTATCATTTCGCGATTGTAGACCCGGCGGATGATTTGGTTAAGAATCCATTAGTGATGAAGAAGAAGAACTGGCGCTAGAAGTGTGTGAATCTTTCGAAGGCTGCGCATTCGCATCTCGTCAAATCTCCAGTCATTCAACTACCACTTACACCCGGATAACATGGACTCCGTAACAAATTCTCTCTCTCTCTCTGCCTGAGCCACTCACCATAATGTTTAGAGGCTTCAAATCTTCTAGAGGGTTTTGAGAGATTCTTAAAAATTCTTTTGAGGGGGAAGATTGCGTTAAATTTGGTAGGTACCACAAATCATTGTCCCAGTTAAGCCACTTAAGTAGCAATCAAACTCCGAAAACAATGCCGAGCTGAGTTGAGAGTTTTGTCTCTCTCTCTCTCTCACTCATTTTCTCTGGATTTTTCGTTCAATAAAGAAACACTACTTTTGTACCATTTAAAGCCTGAAGTGTCTTCTTTAAAGCTATATATTCAAAGTTAATAATCTCTAAAATCTCAGAAAAGATTTGTTTCAAAGAGACTTTATTAACCATTTTTGAGGAGTAAAACCAGCTATCTACTGTTTTAAAACAAAAGAACAGCTTTTGTATTGTTTTAAGCTAAGCAAAATGTCATTGTTTTTGCTTTGCATCTCAATGAACTAGTGAGGTCTCTAGCCCTGAAGAATCCAAAGTTCTTATCAATGTTTTAAGGATATTACCAGCATATTGGTATCCTAGAAGACTGTTGTTCTCATTTTCAGAGAAAGGATCGAATACTTGCATTTCCATTTTTGTTTTTTTTTTATATTATTTCCATTTTTGGGAAAGTAGCTTCAGCTCTTGAAAAACTCAAATTCTTAGATCTTCTTAGCATTTCCAAGGAATCAAATCCCATTCTCCAGAACAGTCGCTTTTCCTGAACTTGCATTAAAAGTGGGTAAAATTCGGAGTGCACGGCTTGTCAGTCATCGTTTTCTTTTCGTGTATTATATGGAAATCTAGTTATATGAAATCTTTTAGTATTTATGTAGCCATTTTCCCATTCATTTAAAAACCACAGCTTCTCAAGAGCCCTTCGAAAGACAGAAAGCCTCTAAAGCATTTCCGAGTTTTTCTCCCTAACACAGAAAAACTTCCAGAACACAGAAAAAACTTCCCTGTTAGGAAACTGGAATTGGAAATCCTTACAATAGAGCAAATTACTCAATTTAAACATCAAAGATTTAGCTTTTATAAAATAAGCATATCATGATAAGAGTTTGGAAGAAACAAATGTGAAAAAATGGGGATTAATTGAATGACACGAAAAGATTTGGTTTAATCCATTTAAAGGCATCAAACAACCGCGATCCTCCTTGTTGAGCAAAAAGAAGAACAACTTGAGGTTAAGCAACAAGTTTTATGACTTGAGCAATCGATTTCTAGATCACCGGCTGAATCGATATTGGCGTATTTGCCGTACTCACTTTGAGAAATTATGGACATTAGACGACTTGTCTTTATTTAGCGCTTGGAGAGATTCGTCTTTTGATAAAGAGTGAGGGATTTTTGACACGCAACAACAAAAAGAAGCTGTAAGAGGAAAGCTGTAAAGTTTCTAAGAATAGACTTTATATTGTTAGATGAATTGACTATTCAATCATTTTCTCATTTTCATTCAGTTGGTCGCGTTTCCCTCGTTGGTTTTTGGAGGGTTACCCGAGTGTTCGTGAAGTGTGCAGATGCTGCGAAGATTATCAGCGGAATGAGGGCACGAATGGCTTGCAGTCTCATTTGTGGACTTAGGTAAAGGAAATTCAGCATACAAAGTTAAAATATGACTATAATTTGAATTTTGCCAGAGCGGCTCGCATAAGCTTCTACCGCAAAGAGCACGACAACTTACGTGTTGAACACAGATTCGCGGATGGAATATGCTCGAGGTTAGGGAGGCCACGCCACAAAACTATGATTCTTATGATTTTTTTGGAGGAGAAAACTATGATTCTTTTGATGAGTACTGTAGGACAGTTTTGAGACAGTTTTGGGGCAACTTTTGAGTCAGTTTTGAGTCCGTTTCAAGACAGCTTTGAGTCAGTAGACAGTTTGAGACAGTTTTAAGACGCTTTTGAGTCAGTTTTGAGTCGGTTCGAGACAGCTTTGAAGTATAAGTTTTTAAGACAGTTTTAAGACAGTTTTGAGGACAGTTTTGGAACAGCTTTGAGACAGCTTTGAGTCAGTTTTGAGTCGGTTTCAAGACAGCTTTGGAGTCAGTTCCTAGACAGCTTTGAGTCGGTTTTAAGACAACTAATAAAAAACAACCTTGGTGAGTATTGTAAGCTTTAAATAAATATAGTATTGCAATATTGAATCAAGAAACTAAAAATATAACTTAATGCATGTTTAGCAACTCAGCCGAGCCGGTGCCCATCCACTCATCCCTGGCATCCACTGTGCATTCATTCGAGATTAATAGCTTTTCTATTCTAAAAGATGCCTTAAAATATAAGTCTTCACGTTGTTTTTTGCATATTGTAATAGCCGAGTCGTTGACTCGTTAAATTACTGCTTACTTTATTGCTTTCTGTACTACTTTCATTTCTCTAATCGAGGAAAGAAATCCATCGAATTCGTGCTTTTCCTTTCCCAATCACGGTGATCTGTGGATTACGGTTTTACAGTTTTTCTGATTGCCAAAAAAATTTTCATTATTTATTCCAATAATGATAGCGAAAAAGACAAGTGAAATTAAATGGGGGGGGGGAAAAGATTGTTTAAAAGATTGATAAAAAGATTGATAAAAGATTGATAAAAAGATTAATAGAAATGAGGGGGGGAGAAGATTAATGAAAAGATCTATTGTGCAAAGAGTCTAAGAATCTAATGAAACCCGTAGTTTGAGAAAACGAATCCCATACATTCAAATTTGACTAGCATTTTTTTGCAACATGAGAATTTGCGTAGACGACTTAGTGAAGGGAGACTGCTCGTCTTTGGATCTAAGCTCTTGAAGGAATTTGATTTGTCGATGTAAAAGTTTTGTATGTAAGGATTTGATTGTTACAGAAAGTTTTTTCGACTTTCACTTCACGCTATTCTTGCGGTACTTTTTCAGCATTCGCTACAACAGCACGATCATAGGCAGAATGTCCCCCAATTGAGTCATACCAGCCAGATCCTCTAGTTTAGCCTCTGAGGTTCTTCTGACTCTGTTTCTTCTGACCCACTTTAGATCAGGATTTTTTTAAAGACAAGGAAAGTGGAACAAGGACATTAGATTTTAGGGAAAAAGGTTGTTGGTTGTTCAAGGTTGTTTGGTAGACAGATTCTTGAGCCAAAACAAGAACAGACCTAAATTTTGCTTAGAGTTTCTGTGGAAGACAAAGCCAATTTAAGCAAGGCCGATCGCAAGCTTAGCTGAGATTTTGGTGTAGAAAGATTGTCTTTGAAATAACTTACTATTGAATGGCTATTGAAATTGGAATACTATTGAATTTCATTGGTAGATTTTGATACTCACCCAACACCTCCCTTCTCGCCACCGCCACAGCAACGCGATCAAATGGTGTCCCACTGGCGTTTGTTGATCTAAAACTCGTAAAAACTATTGTCCTCCCATCTTTTGCTTAGTTTAATCTCTAAACATAATCTAAACTTTGTCGTTTTCATTATTTCTCTTTTCAAACCTTTGCGAGTTCGAGACAGTGTATCTTTTTTTGGACGGTTCTCTCCAGCCGTTAAACCGCAGAGATATAGTTTTACCATGTCACGAATCTCCTGAAAAAGTTTGAGATGTTTATCAATTGAATGAATCAATTGAATGAATCAATTGAATGAATCAATTGAATGAATCAATTGGATGAATCAATTGAATGAATCAATTGAATGAATCAGTGAATGAATCAATTGATGAATCAATCCAATATCCCCCCCAGTAATCAATTCAATCAATCAATTCAATCAATCAATCAATTCAATCAATCAATCAATTCAATCAATCAATTCAATCAATCAATTCAATCAATCAATTCAATCAATCAAATCAATAATTACATCTACTTATATCTTGCTTTAGATCGAGAAAAACCCTTATCCTTACTTTATTACAACTGCTAAAACGAAGCTTGAAGTCGCGTGGCACAAGTGAAAATGAAAGCACCGAAACGATATCCGTCATTATTTCATAGATCTGAAACATTGACTTCAAAACATAGATTTATTAAGCCCAAAACATAGATTCTATCTAGGGGTTACACCTTTGGAAACCTAGACTGATTCTTACGTACAAGTATTTATAGTTACTGAAAACTCAGAAAACTGAAAGCTTGTTGCGTACAAGTCTTTATATTTACTCACATCATAGTATTCCTCAGATTGAGTACTTTCTGGACTAATGTACTCCCAAGCGGTGATGACGAGATTCAAAACATTCGCGATTAGATAAGAGCACACGATGAAAACGCGAGAAGACGCGTTGCACTTCGCACCTTTTCCTTAAAGCTGACCTTTTTATAAGTTATACTTATTCAAGTATTTTGCCTAAAAACTGTTTCAATTTCTTTTCTGAAACCGTTTTCTAAAAGTTGACATTTCTTCTGTTTTTTCTAAATCGCGACCCTTTTTATTCGTCGGATTACTGTAATAAGACGATTTTTCGTCATTTTTCATTTTTTTCAAATTTTTTCAAGCTTCTCGTCGTTTTTTTCAAATTTTTTAGGAGTGGGACAAATGCGACCTTTTTTTTGCGCATCCGGACATTTGCGCACCTTTTTTTCCGCACCTTGCCCATTAGCGCACCTTTTTTCGCGTTTTAAAAAAGCTCTAAAAGGCTAATATTAACCAATTTCTATTCCAAATATTTTTTTCTAGGTAATTTGGGGGTGTCGAATTCAAATTTTGACATAACAGAGCGTGTGGAACCAATTTGAAAGACAAAACGGTCAAATTACAGAAAATTGTTGATTTTTCTTTTTGTATAACTCCGTCCGTTCGCTTCCACAAGCTCTGAGATGCCAAAATTTCGATTCTACGCCCTAAGGTACCTAGAAAAACAACTTTTGGAATGAGGGTGGATTTGTATTTGCTTTTAAACTTTTTTAAAACGCAAATAACGTCCCCCCTGAAGCACGTGCTGAAAAGGTGCTCAGGTCCCAGTGCCCCCCCCTAGATCTATATTGTCCCCCGCCAGCTATTTTGCCCAAAAACTGTTTCAAAATTTTAACTGAAACGTTTTTCTAAAAGTTGACATTTCTTCTGTTTTTTTCTAAATCGCGACCCTTTTTATTCGTGGATTACTGTAATAGAACGATTTTTCGTCATTTTTCATTTTTTTCAAGTTTCTCGTCGTTTTTTTCAAATTTTCTTGTCTTTTTTTTCAAGATTTACATTTCACTTTTCACAAGATTGCACAAGTTTTTATTTCATTTCTATCACTTTTTGATAGTTTTCTTTTGTTTTTAACACTTTCCAAATAACACTACAAGCTAATTATATTAATTTCGATCAAATTTAGATCAAATTTGAAACAAAGAACACAAGTTTAACACAAAAGCCCCTAAAAAAGGACTTTAATTCTTACAAAAACACCCTTTCTGGTTCATTTTCTCACAGAAATCAGTGAAAAAACGGGTTGAACACCAGAAAGAGGGTGCTTTTTTCCTTTCAGCACAAAGTACACCACGAAGGAAACGCTTTCGAAGTTGTTTTTTTTAAACAGGACATCATATAGAATTGATTGGTTTGACATTAACGTGAAAGAAATAGAAAAAGTTTTTTTTCATTGGTAAAACTGACCTTCGATTTTCGACTCATAATCTCAAAGCTCTAAAGCTTTTTATGGGTTTTGACTCAAATAGATTTAACTTTATTTTATTAGATTCAATTTGAATAGTTGCATAGCTTTAAATTATTTCAAATATCAAATAAATATCAAATAAATCTTTACGCGAACACTAAGCGTCAAGTAGCTGCTCTAAAGCGTGACCCTAGTATCTCTAAACCGTAATAGATGGTAGCAGTTGCTAAATTGTCGTCAGATGCAAGACTAAATCTAGGTTGAGCTGCGATTACGGTAGTCAGGGCACACTTCAGTTGGTGTTCGTTCAATAAGACTCACTTTGTGCTCACTGCACGCAAATCGGAACATTTCTGCTGAGTGCCGTTGTTTCCTTTGTGTTCGTACTATTCACAAAGTTATAAGATTTTTAAATTTAAACAGATAGAAGTAAAGCAATAAAGCTATCAGCTGTCAATGCTTTACTATTGTATACAAAGTACCGTATTTCTTCGAATAGAAGACCGGGTAATAGTATCATCATCCTTTGCTCCTGCGTAGCAACCCCATACAAAATTTCTTTTCTGCATAAAAGCTTTCAATCAAGTGCTATAGAGCTGGAAAATGGCTCAAAAATCTGTTAGCTCATGTGCTATTTTTGCGTCATTTTCCAGCTCTATAGCTTTTGATTCCTAGCTTTTATACCGAAAAGTGTTTGGCTTCTACCCCCCCCACACGATGCCCCCCCCTTACCCGATCTTCTAATCGAAGAAAGCTCACAGTATTCAACTGTCATTCAACTGACAGTCTTCTTGACTAAATATTAGATCAAGTACAAAGTCTTTCACGCAAATTCATTTTCTAATTGAATAAGTCTCAAGCTATAAAATGAAACCGTCTTGGTTCCAATATGGTTCGGATACAACCCCCCCCCGGTTCCAATATGGTTCCTATACGGTTCCATGACGGCTTTTTTTCCATTAAGTAGCTTAATTTCTCTTACAAATGACGTTTGAAAGTTTTGAAAAGCTTTATTTTGAAGATTTTTTATTAGCAAAGAAGCCGAGTGTTCAAAAAAAGATAAAGATTCGTTTAGTTTTGGATCGTTTCTTTCAATCAAACCTATTTTGATGACAAAAAGAAAAAGAATAGCGCACAAAAAGTTATTTCTACAACTAAAAACTCGGAATATTTCGTTTTATCGGTTTCTTTATTTGTTGTTTTTATTTTTCAATACTTTTAAAATCAGTGAAAACTCACAGATTATTCCTAAAATAGTAAAACTTGTTTTAATGATAAATGAGCGATAAACGTTTTCTATTGAAAGAAACTGATTGGCATTTGGTAGTTTAAGATAACTTAAGAATTTGGGAGTGGGACAAATCCGACCTTTTTTCCGCACCCGGACATTCCCGCACCCTTTTTCCGCACCTTGCCCATTAGCGCACCTTTTTTCGCGTTTTAAAAACAAAAAGCTAATATTAACCAATTTCTATTACAAATGTTGTTTTTCTAGGTAATTTGAGGGTGTCGAATTCAAATTTTGACATAACAGAGCTTCTTCCGCCAATTTGAAAGACAAAACGGCTAGGTCAAATTACAGAAAATTGTTGATTTTTTCTCTTTGTATAACTCTGTCCCTTTGTTTCCACAAGCTCTGATTTGTCAAAATTTCCGATTCTATGCCCTAAAATTCACCTAGAAAAACAACTTTTGGAATAGAGGGTGATTTTATCCAACTTTTAAACCTTTCCTCCTCACTTTTTGCCACCGGGAAGGTACAGAATTTTTTGCTTAAATTCCGGGGGGGGAATCTGTCGCATTTGTCCCACTCCCCAAAAGTTTAGATAATGAAATCGAAATTAATTATAGGGCTTTAGTACTCAACCTAATATTATAATTATTCTAATAGTGAAACAAGGCTACAGTATTTTAAGGTAAAAGTTTCTTCTTCAAAAAACTCAACCTAAAATTCATATACGCGAAGCCCGATGAACAGGATGAAAACGGTGGCAAGATTTCCGGATGTAAATCTGAAAAGTTAGACTTTAAACTATAGTCATTTCAAAGTTATTTCTTATTCATTTTATATTCATTATGTTATTTGTTATTTATTATCTGCTATATATAATTTTGAAGTCCGTCCGTCTGTCTATACGCCGTCCGTCCGTCTGTCTGTGCGCCGTCCGTCCATCCGTCTGTGCGCCGTCCGTCCATCCGTCTGTGCGCCGTCCGTCCGTCTGTCTGTGCGCCGTCCGTCCATCCGTCTGTGCGCCGTCCATCCATCCGTCTGTGCGCCGTCCGTCCGTCTGTCTGTGCGCCCTCCGTCCGTCTGTCTGTACGCCATCCGTCCATCTGTCTGTGCGCCGTCCGTCTGACGCGTGGACGTTGGTGCACGTGGACGTTAGTACGCGTTTTTCGCTGGCTTTTTTATATTCAAAGTTATTTGTTATCTTATTTATTGACTTATTTTTATTATCGCAAATTCTCCTCACTTAAAACAGCTCCATACACAAACGTTTGCACGATGTCGGTCATACCGGCCACAAATTCAGCGGTGCCCGTGCAATTATACGGGATTTCTTTTGCAACTAAGCTTCTTTTGTTTATTGTCATTCTTCGAAAACCCAAACTATCTATTTATCTAACCCATCTTATCCCCACAAAATCCGAAAACCTCAATCTCTTTTGTTATTCAGTGAGCTCTTCTTTCATATTTTGTATCGTCATCGAGATGCCCATTCTTTTCCCCATCAACTCCTCAGAAGAGAAAGAAATTAGGGAAAAGATGGGAAAAAAAAAGAATAAGGATCTTGATGACGATACAAAAATATGAAAGAAAGAGCTCACTGAATAACAAAAAGTTCCCTTTTTTTCAGTGCATCAATATCAAATTTCATGGGGTTTTTCTCTGGCTATTTATGATTTATTTTTTATTCTAGACCAACTTCTCTAGGACAGTTGCCCAATTTTTTTCAAAGCTTGCTCCCACATTAATGCCAAATTCCGTGATAATTTTGTGAGAGAATTAAATTGTTTACGTAGAATGATAATAGATGAAAATAGATTAAGAATTTGTGGCAATCGACACAAAATATAGAAATATAGATAGGGAAGGTTCAGAGATTAACCTATAAAAAGTTTTTTTTCCAAAAAATCCGCTTACGAACAAGCGTACTCCAACTATCGTACTCCAACTGACGCCTATTGGAGATCAAAGTTTTAAGGGGACTTTTGATTGCTCTAAAGTACTTGCTTGCTGAAAGAGTACAAAAATATGAAGAGTACACTTTTAACAATAAGAATTCAAAGAATTGATTTAAATTAGATTGAACAGCTCTATAAAGAGAAATGAAATTATGAAGGTAATGAAAGTACCAAAAATACTCGAAACTTTATCGAACCTTCAATAGGTTTTTAGGCAGAGTACGGTAATTTTTTGTTTTTCCTAAGCTCCTAAGTCTCCAGGCAAGATCCAAAGTCAAGTTTCAAGAGCTTTTATATATCGAGGAAATCAAACCTCAATCTCGAAAATACATTGGCCTTTGAGGAGGAGTGCCATGCAGCCCATGAAAATGCGCCCACGCGGCTCGATGTCTCCGAAATGAGGGTAAACACATCGCCTTTTGAGTGATCAACAAGCGCCCGGAGTGGCTGAAAAAGTGGATAACTGAATATTCTATATTATCAGATTAAAGAAACTATAAAGAGCTATAAAGAACTATAAAGGAACTATAAGACATAAAGACTATTAAGGTTGGTGCAAAAAGAAATTTCAGTCGATATAAAATGTTCTTATTTTTTTAATCTGAAGAGCTTATTTGATGTTCTTTTGTGCATTTGTACTCTTGAATCATTGCTTTGTTTTCTTTTTTTTTCAAAGTCAGAACTTTCACTTTTTAATTGTTTTTTACTTTAGATCATAATTGGATCAAAAAGTAATGTTCTGCGCACGTGTCTTCTCTATGACTTCAAAATGGGCAAAAACGCTGCTGATTCACATCGTGATCTCTGTTCCACCTTTGGAGAACAGTTATCGCAAAAAGATCATGCCAGCTCTGGTTTGCCCAATTCCGAGATGGTAATGAATCCCTTGAAGACGAATCGCATGGACATCGTGCCACAGCCATCGACAACAATGAATTGGAACAGTTCGTTGAAGCTGATCCAATGCAAAACAACACGAGGAACTTGCCAACATCTCCAATTCAACAATTGTACGCCATTTTGGAAATAGTGGAAAGACAAATCGTAATGGACAATGGTTTCCACATCAATTGAGTGTTGAGAGTCTGGGAGCACACGCGTTCCGATCAGCCATATCTTGCTCCAGAAGTCGAAAGAAGCCATTTTTTTTGAGAATATCTTGACGATGGATGAGGAAGTGGATTCACTTTGATAATACTTCTCGAAAAGACAATGGCTGAGCAAAGGTCGAAAGCGCCAATTCCAACTCCAAAGCCAGTTTATCATGGGCGCAAAGTGATGTTGTCTTGCTGGTGGAATATCAATGGACTTGTTCATTTTGAATTATTAGAGCCCGGAAAACAGTCGATTCATCTTATTTTATTCAGCAACTCAAGAAGTTTGAGCGAAATTTTGCGTGAAAAAGGCCTAAATCCCTCAACTATCAACTTTCTCCGTGATAATGCTCCAGCTCCCACGGCAAAAAACCTCTTGTAAGGAACTAGAGAAGCTAGGATGGAAGGTCTTACCACATGCGCCCGTACATTCCAGACTTAGCACCCTCCGATTTTCACCTTTTCAGATCCGATGCAACGTTCATAGGGTTGCCAGTTTAAGAATGCAAAAGAAGTCGAAAATTAGGTGACCAACTACTTTGCATCACAGAATCAAGCGTTCTTCAGAGAGGGGATCCGCAATCTGTAGCAACGTTGGAGGGATGTCATAGCTAATAATGGTGCTTATTATTTTAAATAAATTGTTATCAAAAAAATTTTTGGATGACTTTAATGTTTGTTTAAAACGAAATTTCATTTGCACGAACCTAGTATAAAGGAACTATAAAAGAACTATAAAGAACTATAGAGACTCAATAGGAACTATAAAGGAACTATAAAGGAACTATAAAGGAACTATAAAGGAATAAAGGGAACTATTAAGGAACTATTATTAACTATTTCCCCCCACTTACCGAGGATAATCAAAAGCACGAGAGAGTCATTGTCATTGTGGCAAGAAGAGCCAACATCGGTCCCACATACTACAAATACACTTGGGGCAACCAAACCGACTAGAAATTGTTTGAAATCTTTTCCTATTACTTCTCACTTTTTTTAATCGTTCTTTTATAATATCCATATGGCGTCCACCAGTCCGTTTATCGATGAAATGAATGAATCGGCAGCTGCAGAGAAGACTAGAGAAGAAGAAGTGACCCCGTTTTGCGGACAAAAGCACCTCAAAGGGAATTGCACCTTCAAAGCATTTGAAGTTAAAACCCCTGAGTACTTTGTGCTCAAAAGTCGAAACACACTCTTTCTGGTGCACTCAATTCACCCCTTTTTTTCTGCTACATTTTTTTGTTCAATTCACCCCAAAAATTTGCATGAAACTTCTATAGAGTTTTCTTAACTTTTACTATATTTATGCTAATAATAGGCTCAAAATTACTCAGTGTATTGGAAAGGGTGTGTTTCGAGTACAGAAGTACACATCTACACACGAGTAAAGTTCATTTTTCATTAGCCACACAAAAGATCTCTTGAACGCTACAGGGCGCTCTAAAGCGGGCGATTTGTTTAGTCTTTTCGAAGAGGGAGAGAAATCCGTGAAGATATTCTAATCTAATCATATTTAACTTTATTCTTAGTAAAAAATGGTTAGCTTTAAGTCATCTTTCCCGATTTATCCTAATTTAGCCTATTAGAAACTCACTCGTGCGATGAGGAGATTTGTAATGAGTGAAATGAGGAAGAAGCGATGTACCCGCGACCGCAACCATTTACCATCTGAAATTCCATCTCATTAGCTATTTTTTTTTTGGTTTTTTCTTAAAACCTTTTTCAATTTCTCATCTTCCTTTTATCTTCTATCAAATCGATCTACTTTTGATTCACTTTTCATACTGATACTGATAAGATTGGATAATGATTTATGAATGATTATCGATCGATTGATCGATCTACTTTTGGATCGATCTACTTTTGAATCGATCTACTTTTAGATTGATCTACTTTTAGATTGATCTACTTTTAGATTGATCTACTTTTAGATTGATCTACTTTTAGATTGATCTACTTTTAGATTGATCTACTTTTGAATCGATCTACTTTTGATTCACTTTTCATACTGATATTGGTAGATTGGATAATGATTTATGAATTATCAGTATCAGTATGAAAAGTGAATCAGAAGTAGATCGATTCAAAAGTAGATCAGTAAAAATGTTGAGTTAGTGGAAAAGTCCTTTCGGATTTTTTGGGAGAGTACCTTAAATTTGTCCAATTTTGACGTTTTATAGCTCATCCTAAAGCTGAATTCAAGACGGATCGATTGGTAAAACCGTTTTAGATATCTCTTTTCTAGAGTTTTACAACTATTTTTAGTAGGGCAGCAGAGCCAAAATGGCTGTTTCCGTTTCGTTAGTTTTCGTGCAGAAGCCTAGGCTAAAACATGTGTTTCGTGATCAGCGTCAAATAACCTTAGACCAGATTTTCAGAATCTTGCAAAATTTTTTTTAAGATATTGTCACCGGTGGAAGTCGAACCAGCGACCCTCAGATCAATAGCCTTACGCCGCTTTTCGCTATTTTCCTTTTAGGAAAACTTTTAGAAAAGAGATATCTCAAAACGGTTTTACCAATCGATCCGTCTTGAGAATTCGGCTTTAGGATGAGCTATAAACGTCAAGTGGACCGTTTAAGGTACTCTCCCAAAATCCGAAGGACTTTTCCACCAGCCCAGATCAATCAAAGTAAACAAATCTAAAAGTAGATCAATCTAAAAAGTAGATCAATCCAAAAGTAGATCAATCCAAAAGTAGATCAATCCAAAATAGATCCAATCCAAAAATGATGCAAGCATGTCGAATCAATCTAAATGAATCAATCAATAGATCGATTTGAAAAGTAAGATCGATTTAAAGTAGATCGATCGATAATGATTCATAAATCATTATCCAATCTACCAGTATCACTACGGAAGTGGTCAAAAGTAAATCTAGTAAGTCGATAATAGTTTACGATTTTTTTTCGATTTAAGGTGGCTTTCGAAAGTTTACACGTTTTAGCAAAACGCTCGACTGTTAATTTTGAATTTTGAATTTGAACTGTCACTTTTAATTGTTATATTGTTAATACTGAATCATTTAACTTAAATGTTTTTTCATTTTATTCAATTCGATCACTTTTCAACAATTAAAGGACTCTTGAAAGTCCTCTAGAGCTTTCATTGCCGAATTCTGATTGTTAACAATGAGATTGTTAACAATCATTTGCATAAGTGATGAATTAATCTTCTTGGCAATGAAAAGCACAAATTTGATTCCACAATTCCCGAGAATTTCGAGAATTTCCGAGAATTTCCGAAGAATTTCCATTTTTGATGCTTTTTTTTGATTTAATTTCCATTTCGACATTGATTTCCCTCAAAAAAATGATTGAATAATTATATTTTAAAAGCCTAGATTTAAAAATTTAAAGATTTAAACATCAAAAAAGTCTTGTGATTATGTTTTTTAAAGTTTAAATTTTAAAACAATTCAAATTAGTGAATGAAGAGGCATCAATACTTGAAATCTTTTAAAATGAAAAGTTACCTTCTAAAGAGTTACCTTCTAAAGAAAAGTTACCTTCTATTCGGTGGCCAAAGATTGCATGGATCTTCATGAGCAATCCCTTGATCAGCAATCCCTTCACCCATCTCCCCATCTCTCCATTCATTCGATACAGTAGTCGTTGTAACGTGAAATTCATGGAATTCTCTTCCCAACGAGTCATTCAATAAATTCATCTGAAAACTTTTCACATTTCACTCACCACATTTCACTAAAAAGACCCAAAAAAAGACGAAAAAGACAAGAAAAACTCTTTACGGAGCTAATTCTCAAGATGAGAGGAGAAAGAAGAAAGGAGAAGTTGAGGAAGAGCAAAGAAAATGACGCACACGTGGATGGAAAAACCGGGATGGTTGGAGGGAGAATTCGAAATTTGAGGAGAACTGGATATTTATTAGGAGTGGATAAATAAACAAAAGAGAGATATTTGAGGGAAACAGGGTTGTTTATGGCAACAATCCACTGGAGATTGATGATCGACGATGAAAGGGATGTGTTTGAATTGATCTTTGACTAGTTTGCAAGATTGTAAAAGTTACAAAAGACAAAATATTTGACTAGTTTTTCACTTTATCTGAGCTGGACCCCTGTGGGAGAGCTTTGGCTCAAACCAAGCCAAGAACAAGCTCTACTTCTTCTGAGTGCTCAGGGAAAATATCTTTCGAACAACTTTACTCATCGTTTTGCTTATTTTTTTTATGAATTTACTTAATGATTTTTTATGGGAGCTTTTCTTTTGATTTTCGAGTTTCTATTAGGCTAAAATGTCGATTTCAAGAAATGCGGATTTCAACATTTCAACATTTACAAATTTCCAACGATAGAAACCTGATATCGATGAATGCTATAAACTATTTGAAAGTTAAAATCTCCTCTACAAAAAGACAAAACATGCTTCAATTGATCGAAGCATTGGAAGGTACTCCTGAGGCCGAAAATGCGAGTACAAAAAAGGAATCGAGTCACTTTAGGGACAAGTTTAGTGTGGTCAAATAGAGTTAGCTTCCCAAAATTGAAGTTTTAGAAAAAAAAGGAGTATATAGGAGAAGAACGGAAAAACTCGATTTGTCTCCTTTAACACTAGATTTTAGATTGAAGATTTTAGATTGAACGATTTAGATTGAACTTATCGCGGACGTCTGAAAAGCGTTTGAAAAATGCGGAAAACTACAGAAAACGCTTAAGAACATATATTAAGCATGTTTATATTATTGTTCACTATATAAGATTTTAAATTGAATGACCGACGTCCGATATAGACTGTAATCTAAATCGACGCTCACGATAAGTTCAATCTAAATCGGACGGAAATCTAAATCGGACCCAACATATTGGGTTGGGGAGAATGAGTCGGCGCCGAAAATGAAAGAAATTTCTAAAACCTCTAGCAGACTTCTTTCAAAATGGATATGTTTGATATCCGTAGAAGGGTAAATTCAATTTTCTCTACAAAAATAATATTTAAAAGAGAACTCAAACAGCGCCTCGAACTCAACAGCAATCATTTCAACTTTCCATAAATTTCCAACGATAGAAACCTGATATCGATGAATGTTAAAACGGTTTGAGGGTTGTAAATCTCCTCTCAAAATAGGGTAACTCATGTTTCAGTCGAGCATTGAAGGAATTTCGAGGCCGAATGCGAGTGGCCAAAGAATCCGAGGTCACTTTAGGGACAAGTTTTAGTGTGGTCAAAATAGAGTTAGCTTCCCAAAGGTGAAGTTTTAGAAAAAGGAGTATATAGGAGAGACAGGAAAAACTCGTGTGCTCTCTATCTTTTTTATATAAACACCAAAGGAGGCTTATGTGGAAGGGGGGGAAACTGTTCAAGCTTATGTGTTGGACTTTTTGTCATTTTGATTAGCTGTGTTTGGGAATCCATAAAATCCCAAAAAAGGGAAAAAACTTTGTGGAATCTCTCAAAAGCCATTTTGTAAAGAAATAGTGGGACCATTTTGATGGGGAAACAAAACGTGTGTATTTAAAGAAGGTTTTATGGGTGCAAAAAGTTTCTTTAAATTTCGGCAGCAGACTCATTCTCCCCAACCCAATATATTAGTTTAGTTCTTATTAATAATATTCTTTAATTTAATATTCTCTATTTAATATCTTATTAATTTCCGATCTAATTCATTTATCTAAAGAAATCTTTCAATCTTGTTTCTTCCCTCAGGGCTCTCGTCGATCCACCTCAGCCCCCGGGGCCAGTTCGATCCTGGCTCGAATCGCTTGAAAAATCTCAAAACAAATTCGTGATCATGAGGTCGAAATGGAATTTAAATGGATCATGTAAAAAGGAAAAAGTTCATAAACGGGAATGTAAAATCTTGAATTTAAAAAAAGCCCATAAGGGAGTAAAACTTTAGAATTAAGAATGATTCTAGAAGAGGTTATATTGGGAAATGAATGTTTTGATAACAGTTTTTGGATTTACATAGATGATAATATGGCTGATACTGTTTAATTTAGCATGGTGCATACTGTTGATTTAAATAGATGCTACTGTTTAATTTAAATAGATGATACCGTTTAATTTAAATAGATAATACTGTTTAATTACATAGATGATGCTGTTTAATTACATAGATGATACTGTTTGATTACATAGATGATACTCTTTGATTACATAGATGATAGTCTTATAATTTATTATTAATCCCCCGAAGCTGAAAAATGCTTTCTTACCATCAAATTTGCCGCAAATGTGTTCTTCAGACCCCTTTTGAGAAGTTATCTATGATTTTGGCGGTTGTGCAATGACTGGATAGAAAAAATGTTTTCATCTATGAAGAGGATCCTCTCAAGTAGGCCAGTCGCCACCAAGCGCACCATCTTCTTTGCTAGACGCTTTCATTTCTTCTAGGATTTGTCGCTCAAGACGTGTGCTTTGGCCAATTTGTAGCTAAAGAATCTTAGTTTCCCTTTAACAATCCTTCCAACGCTTCGGAGGGCTAACTTTCCAGCTGTTTGCCCATCGCACCGCATCGACCACAGCTTGTTTTAGCGAATCCGAAAGCGAATTTCGTTGATGTTCGTAGGTGTTACGGCAGTTGGTGGTCGAGCTACTTCGAGGGCAATCCTTGTTGTTCTTTATCTCCTTTGTAGCGTTTAATTGCTTTGTTGACGGTGCTTTTTGGATATTTCGTGATTTTTACAATCTCTGGGCCCATTTTTTCCGCCTTGTTATAATCCGGAGAGTATCAAATCGTGTCGTTTTTTGGCGTTCATTCTTACGAATTTTGCTCCTAAAAAGAAAATTTTTGTAACAAATCACCTTAACTATACTCGAAAAAAGGAAAAAAAAGTATACCAGACACAAAAAAAGCGTGAGCTAAATTTTCTGCAATGTTTTCATAGCGGCTCCGAACTTTTGCCGCACCCTGTATATGCTTTATTCAGGGGCGAATAGAAGCGAATCAGATAATCATAACCGCATATAACATATTGCTAAAATACTTTCACAAAAAAAGGAAAAAAACTGAAAATAGTACAGTAAGACTACAGTTAGGAGATACAGGTACAAAAAGATTAAATTGATTTGAAGATAAAGCATAACAAGTACTATCTTTTAATCAAAAAAACTTTTAGAAAATATAGTGTTAAAGGAGACAAATCGAGTTTTTCCGTTCTACTCCTATATACTCCTTTTTTTCTAAAACTTCAATTTTGGGAAGCTAACTCTATTTTGACCACACTAAACTTGTCCCTGAAGTGACTCGATTCCTTTTTTGGCCACTCGCATTTCGGCCTCGAAATTTCTTTAATGCTTCGATCAATTGAAACACGTTTTAGTCTATTTTGTAGAGGAGATTTACAACTTTCAAATAGTTTATAACATTCATCGATATCAGCTTTCTATCGTTGGAAATTTATGGAAATGTTGAAATTCGCATTTCTTATCCATGTACCTAATATAAGATACTTATAGTTCAATCAATCTACAGTAAGTTAAAACTACTCGCAACTACAGTTAAAACTACTTTCAACTACATTTAAAACTACTTTCAATTACATTTAAAACTACTTTCAACTACAGTAAGTTAAAACCACTTGCAACTACAGTTAAAACTACTTTCAACTACAGTTAAAACTATTTGCAACTACATTTAAAACTACTTGCAGCTGTAAGCCTCATTTTTCTAGAACAACAAAGGAATCTTAAAGAATTTAACAATTTTATCAAGTCATAGTTTAAAAATCATCGAAAATCTGAAGTAGTCAGAGAAAAATCAGAGAAAAATGCCAAAGTTGAAAGAGTAATTGAGAAGAGGTGGAGAAACGGGGAAAAAAAACTGAATAAAGTGTTTTTTTATTTTCAATCGAACGAAGATATTTCATTTCGGCCACACCAATAGGAACATTCCAAGAAGGGTCTTTCCCCCAAAAAAGAAGAGCCAACCCCTTCCCCATTTCCCTTGGAAACGTTTTTTTTCACACTCTTATCAAAAAGCAAAAAGCAAAAAAAGTTTACATGATTTACTTTCAAAAAATGTAAAAATGGCTAGATTTTCATTGGGAATTGATAATACATGATTTAAATGATATATAGTTTTGATCTAATACGGCTCCAATACGGTTCTTTTTTTGATCTAATACAGTTCCAATACGGTTCTTTTTTATCTAATACGGTTCCAATACGGTTCTTTTTTTGATCTAATACAGTTCCAATACGGTTCTTTTTTATCTAATACGGTTCCAATACGGTTCTTTTTTTGATCTAATACGGTTCCAATACGGTTCTTTTTTTGATCTAATACGGTTACAATACGGTCCAATACGGTTCCAACACGGTTCCAATACGGTTCCAATATGGTTCTTTTTTTTTTGATCTAATACGGTCCAATACGGTTCTTTTTTTGATCTAATACGGTCCAATACGGTTCCAATACGGTTCCAATACGGTTCTTTTTTGGTCTAATACGGTTCCAATACGGCTCCAATACGGCTCCAATACGGTTCTTTTTTGATCTAATACGGTTCCAATACGATTCTAATACGTATTAGATCAAAACTATATATTTACATGATTTACTTTCAAAAAATGTAAAAATAGCTAGATTTTCATTGGGAATTGATAATAATTGCAAAATGTAAGTCTAGAAAAATATGCATTCAAAATTTCTGAAGTTTTCATGGCTTATAGCTAGATCCAAAATTTTTGGTCCTTTCCAAGGTAAGACCGGAAATTTGTAATTAGCAATTATGGGGTAAGGAAAAATAAACAGAAAAAAGGAAAACGTGAAATGTGTGAACAATTTTTGATTTTAATAGAGTGTTTATAGTTTATGCTTAACGAAATTGTTTTCTTAAATGAAAAGTTTCGAATGATCTTTAGACCATCGTCTTTAGAGAAATAAAAACGTGAGAATGGGTTTTTTGAGTTTTTTTTTTTTGATTTCGCTTGCTCCACAGTAATACTGGTTTTCGATTTTTTTTATATAGTTTGAGACAAGCATTTAAATGAAGTTTGAATTTAAAGTGGAAGGTGTAAAAACTTTGAATTCAATCGCTTCAGTCTTGAAAATTAAAAGTTTTTCCAAACAAATCGAATTGGATTCAATTCGAATGGAAAACCAGATTTATACAGTATATATTTAGGTAATAATGTATAGAATAATAGATACCGTAAATACTGTAATAGTACCCCCTCGTACAGTCGCGTAGTCGCAAAAGTTTTTTAGTATTTCATTTTTTTCAAAGCACCCGTACTTTCAAAAAATGCGTCTTTGGTATCAAAAAATAGCCCTGAATCTCAGCTATTTTTTGATACCTAAGCGCGCATTGTAGCATAAACCAGTGTCGAGAAAAACTCGTTCAAAGCTAGACTACGCGACACTCCGCCCCGTCATTATGGGGGTGGGGTACTATTACAGTATTTACGGTAATAGATAATAGATAATATATAATAGATAATACTACAAAAGTTCTTTTTAAAACTTTTGGATAAAAAGTTCCAAAGCTAGGCAAGGTCAAGTCATTCAGACTTGAATGTTTCCGATTGGAATCAAGATTTGCAGAGTGTACACTGTAGACTGTACACCGTACTGTACACTGTACACCGTACTGTACACTGTGCACCGTACTGTACGCTGTACACCGTACTGTACACTGTACTGTACACTGTAGCCTCGTGCTAATACGCTATTTTTGATTTTGAAAACCGTAGCCATCTATTTCATTTAATTTTCAATTTTTATAAATGAATGAGTGAATTCCTGCAGATTCAAGATGACTTTATCCGCTTTTCTTTGTTTTCAAGCTTTTCATGCCAATCTAGACGATGTTTACCAAAAAGTTCAATTGAGTTCAATCCATGAAACGTCTCCATTTTGATAACTGAATATTTGAATAATAAGCTAAGATTGATGCTAGACTTTGACAAATGTTCATGCTTCAGAAAATCAAATCTTTGTTTGTTCAGATCAGAAAATCAAATCAGATCAAAAACTTTTTGTTTTCGATTGAAGTCTTTTTGATGCTGAGAATGATCGAAACTCTCTCACAAGAGGAAAAAAAATGTGAAACAACAAAATTACTTTTCAAAGAATTTTACAAGTTTTCAAATGAAGATTTTAAGAAAATGAATTTATAGACAATTTTCGAGCGTTTCGTGTGAAGGAGTAATAAATGGGGGGAAAGGAGTGTTGTCGATGATCATTGGCAAATGAAAAGAAAGGAAAAACGTAAATGGTTGATATAATGTTTGAAATTTGAAAGTTTTAGATTTCAAAAGAGATTTCAAAAGATTTCTTTCAAATTATCAAGAAGATTTAGCTGATTGCTGAGAAAAATGCGCTTATTTTTGGGGTTATTTAAAATTAACTGCAGATTCATAAATGTCTGAATTGAATGAATTTGAAATCTAGATATAAACCTTATCATTCTATAGTCCTTTTCAGTTCTAAGCAGGCTTTTGGCTTGGCTTTGACCCTATTTAACTTGATTTCTAGATCTTATGTTAGGTTTAAAGGCTTTGGTTCTATTTGGTATCTATCTGCCTGGTAATCAGAAGGTTAATGAAAGGGTCGAAGGTTCAATTCCAAATTGATCCTTGATTCCAAATTTTCCAAAAAGCTTTATTTGGCTTTGGTTCCTTCTATAAAGCTGGTATTTGTCAGATTTGTTTCATTTTCTTCTATCTAGATCTTTTATCCAAAGAGAACCACAAAAAATGTTAGAATGTGAATGAAGAAAAATGATTTCATTGAAAATCTAATATTTTTAGGGTTTCTTGGACGAGATTGCTTTTTCGAGAGTCTTTTTGAGTTTATTATTTCTCTTTTATCGTTTCTTTCTTCATTGTCTTTCTTGATTGCCTTTTTCTTTCAGGGGAACGGCGGTGCCGATAGCTCAATGGTAAAACATCTGCCTGGTAATCAGAAGGTTAATCAGAGGGTCGAAGGTTCAATTGGTTCCAAATTTTTCCCAAAAGCTTTTCAAATAAAGAACTGAAAAGAGTACAATGTTTGGATCTAAGGAAAGGGTTATTTGATGGTTAGAAACTGTCTGTCTTACAGTAAGCTGTACTCCAAAGCTAACAAACTCTTTCAAATTCTTCAGTAAAAAGAACTTTTTTTCAAGAAGAACAGAAAAGTACAAAAAAAGCTTTAGTCAAAAAAGGGAAAACCAGGCTTAGTTAGGAAAACTTTATCATTAGGATAATCCAGTATAAATCTTCATATATTACTTATAAAGTATTGTACTAAGCCAATGTTCTGTCTTACAGTAAGCTGTGCTCCAAAGCTAACAAGCTCTTTCAAATTCTTCACTTCAGGCAAAGGGTTTCAGTCTTATCGGCTTATGGAATTAAGGCTCTATAAAGATTGGCTCTATATCTAGATTGGCTTAAATGACTCTTAAACAATAAATGATCGAATTGTGCAAAAAGTTTACGGTAACTAAAAAAAGAATATTGACTCAAAGAATAATCAGAAACTACTGTAGCCGAAAAATACAAATCTATTTATTCGTCAGCCGAATAAATAGAGATATTCAGTCGCATAAAAAACCCTTTGTTTATCGAGATGCATATCCATTTTTTGGGATCCAATTTCATGTACCTATTTGCCGATTTGAAAAGAGAACCAATTTCCCCACAAAACCCAATCCCCGTCCTTCTCATTATAATTGCAAATTTTGTGGGTAAATACAAAAAAAACCCCCCAAACGATAGTTTGGTTTGGGAATTTGAAAGTATGAGAAACTTTTTTTTTGCGTCAATGAAATTCTTGGATTCTTAAAGTAAAATGGGGTTGTTTAAAGGCAGCAAGAAGCGACTACCCAGGAAACTTCTCGAATCCTAAAGTCATGTATTGTAGGCATTGTAAATTTTGCATAAGCCATAAGCATTGTAAGCATAAGCATAAGCATTGTAGGCATAAGCATAAGCATTGAAAGCATAAGCTATAAGCATTGTAGCACATGTAAAACATGTATAACATTATATAATTAAAAGGAATGTAAGATGCAAAAGATTAATTCTTTCTCTGAAATATAACTTCCCTACAAAAAAGTTGGCCAACTTGGATGGCCTATAACTCAAACAGTATGAGAAGCTGAATCAACTTATGCTTGGTTTTAATAGAATTTTTCAATAAATTTGGTTATAGAAAGAGTAGAATTCGTTTTGTTTCCTGAGAAGTTCTCGTTAAGTTGTTTTGGCGGATCTTCCAAAGGCATAAAGGCGACTACCCAAACCTCTCGAATGTTAAAATTTTTTACAATTTGTACAATTTCTCCCAGTACAAATCTATTTTAGTCTTCAAGTAAAAAGAAAGAGCTCATTTGATTAGATAAATTTGTAAAAATTTGAGAATGATCTGTTCAAATGATTTTTAACAAAACAGTTATTACAGATCAAAAAAGTCTTGAAAGTTTCTTAGAACAATATGAGAAGCAAAAAAGAAACGCGGCAATCGAAATATCCAATATCACAATATCGCAAAGGTCGTTTCAATGGCGAGAAAATGGGGGGATTCAAGGAAATGTGAAAATGTGAAAATGGGTACTTTTCCTTTAAAGAAAACTATTATTACCGTAAATACTGTACCCCACCCCCATAATGACGGTGCAGTATATGCATGGTCTAGCTTCTGAACGAGTTTTCCCGGCACTGGAGTTTATGCTACAATGCGCGCTTAGGTATCAAAAAATAGCCTTGAATTTCAACTATTTTTTGATATCAAACATAACTTATGTTTGAAAGTACGGGTGCAATGCAAAAAATGAAATACTAAAAAACTTTTGCGACTACCCGACTGTACGAGGGGGGGTACTATTACAGTATTTACAGTAGGTTGTAGGAAAAGAAATTACGCGATTACGTGACTCTACGAGGGGGTAGTATTACCGTATTTACAGTAGGTAGTAGGAGCAAGAAATTATGACAGTAGCGACTCTACGAGGGGGGTAATATTACCGTGATTACAGTAGGTTGTGGGAAGAGGAACTTTCGCTCTGTATAAAATGTTCTATTTTTTTTTAATTTTTAAATCACCTCTTTTTTTCTTTTTTTTATTTTCTTCCTTCTTTTATTTATTTTTTCCTTTTTCCTTTCGTTCAGGGCTTCACACTTTTAATATTATTTTTTTTGGTTTTTTGTGGGGTTTTTTTTTCTTTCAATAATATATTTCTTACCTATTTTCGAAAAAGAATTATTTTTTTGGAGTATATTTTGGCTAAACGAGAGGAACGTACCCATCCTTACAAATTCAACAAAAAATAATAGCTGCGCCGCAGGTCAAATTTCAATTCCAATTCCAAAGCCGAATTTTATTTGCCAAAGCGAAGTTTTGTTGTTTTTTTGATATTTTTTTGCCGGTGTTTTTTTTTTTTAATTTTTTCAAGAAATGTTTTTTTTAAAATATAAATCAGGTTGGCCGAATTTTTTTTTTTTTTTTTTTTTATTTTTCGACTCTCGATTTTCTCTGTGACAATATTGTCTTAAAAATAAATAGATAATCTTGCTCGCGCTCCGGGTCCCCCGACGGAATTTTTTTTTATGGTATTGGAGGAAATAAGATGTCATACCCTATTCCTTCATTCGTCAAATCTATACCTTTTTTGTAATTTTTTTCTCTTCCTTTCGATCCCGCCTTTTCTTCTCAATTGCTGTTTTAAGATTCCCTCGAGATCAAGCTTTAGGTGACCGATCCCTTTCACCCCCAAATCAAAGATTTCTTCATTAAGGAAATTCACCTTCTTCAGTGTTGACGGGATTTTGTCAGAAAGCGATGGTACTTATTGCTTAATACTTGTTACCCAAAGAATTATAATAAAAAAAGAAAAGAAAAAAAAAAAAAAAAAAATAAAATAAAAAAAAAATTTGACAAAAAAATTAGAATAAAAAAATATTAAAGAAATTTTTATTAAATAAAAATCTTGATTAAAATAAACATTTAGTAAAATAAAGAGGTATATTAAGAAAGACAAAAAAGGAAAAATTAGAGAGAAAAAAAGGATTTATAAAAAGGGGAAAAAAAGATAGAAAACTGGTGGATAATCTATTCGAAAGAATATCTCCGAAAGAATATCGAATGGGATTCGATGAAAGAAATCTTTGTCAAATTCCTAGTGTACTTTGTGCTCGAAATTGTGAGAAAGGTGAAGGGCTGCACCAGAAGGGATTTGTTTATAATTTCGCACATAAAGAACAAGTTTTTTGTGAAACACAGGTTTAGTCTAGCATTAAATAGCTCTATTTTACTTAGTCTAGCTTTAAATAGCTCTATTTTACCAAATGCTCCCCCTCTCGTCATAATCTTTCTTTTTTAACTGATAGACAAAGCTTTGAATGGAAAAAAACTTTCAGCGTTTTTCGCTGGTCTCTCGTAAACGTGTGCATGGATGAATGAGAATCGGACTCGAAAAAGAAGAATGAATAGAAAGAAAAGAAAAAGTCAACAGAAACTACTAGATTATTTTGTTTCATTTCATTTCAGTCAAATTCCAACGTCATAAAGTGTTAAAATTTGTAACTTCCGAGTCCATCCTACAAGCTTAAAGCTTATCGAAGAAAAGTCAATTAGTTTCTGGTGCAATTTGATGACCCAATTACAGGATGTCCGAAAACAAAGTCGTTTTGTGTCAAATTCTAAAACTTTAATTGATTCAAAGTGGTATATATGGCGTAAAAATGATTGAAAATGATGATAAAAATGATATATAAAGAAACTAAGACGTTAGTCTGTCTGTCTGTCTGTCTGTCTGTCTGTCTGTCTGTCTGTCTCTGCTTGTCTCACGTTCATTCGCCCGCCTGCTGTCTGGCCTCTGTCTGTCCGTCTGCTGTCGCCGCTGTCCGTCTGTCTATCCGTCTGTCTATTCGTCTGTCTATCCGTATGTCTATTCGTCTGTCTATCCGTATGTCTATCCGTCTGTCTATTCGTCTGTCTGTCCGTCTGTCTGTCTGTCCGTATGTCTATTCGTCTGTCTATCCGTCTGTCTATTCGTCTGTCTATCCGTATGTCTGTCCGTCTGTCTGTCTGTCCGTCTGTCTGTCTGTCCGCCTGTCTGTCCGTCTGTCTATCCGTCTGTCTGTCCGTCTGTCTGTCCGTGCGCGCTACTCCTTAGCCTCCTTAGTGTTAAAATTTGTAACTTCCGAGTCTATCTACAAGCTTATCGAAGAAAAGAAATCATTTTCTGGCAATTTGATGTGCTGATTGCATATCTCAAAAGGTATTTTCCAATAAAATGGCTCAGATTTTCGAAATGATCATTTAAAATAAAACTGGGTCAATGTTGACGCTGAAACTGGTCGACGCTGAAACTGGTCGACGCTGAAAGTCAATGTTGCACTTTTCCATAAATGAACACCCAAAAAAAATGGCTTGAATAAGTGGCAGTACATTTCGGTACAAGAAAGTACAAGAAAGGGTACATTTCGGTGTGCTTGCCAGTTATTTGAGCTACACTCCTGCAACTGTTCATCCGTTCCGGAGTTTTCCATTCAATTTCCGAATCGATTTTTTTTCCTACTTATTCCCTCTCTTTCCACCCACTAACAATGTGTAATTATACTATTTTTCTGGACTTCCCAGAAAAAAAGAAACAATAAGCATCAAAGTGCTTCACTCTCATTTTTGGTCTCGATCTAAATTTCCTCATTACTCAAAAAGCGAACGTTGGGAAAAGTTTTGCAAAATTTTGGGTACAAAACTTGGGAAGATGAAATTAAATAAATAAATAAATGAATAAATAAATAAATAAATAAAATAAATAAATAAACAATGAAAACATCTTTCTAATGCGTTCTTTGTGGCAGTCGAGGTACATTTCGGGGTGCTTGCCAGCTAGTTACACTCATGAAACTGTTCTATCATAGTAAATGGCGTTATTTCGTAGGATTTCTTCAAGGGATTTCTATAGAATTTCTTGAATGAGCTAAGACTTAGAAGTTGAAAAGCATAACTGACAACTGCATAACTGCATAACTGCATAACTGACAGCATGACTTCATAACTGCATAACTGACAGCATAACTTCATAACTGCATAACTGACAGCATAACTTCATAACTGCATAACTGACAGCATAACTGCATAACTGCATAACTGACAGCATAACTTCATAACTGCATAACTGACAGCTAACTGCATAACTGAAAAGTACGCTTTGTTCTTATTGCTTCTATGTCAAATGTTGAAAAGTAAAATAGTTTTTCAAAAATTTTAGGAGGTAAATGTTGGAATAAAGTCTTAAAATCAATATTTAAGAAAAGAAAAGAAAAGAAATGACCATATCTGCTTAAAGTCTAACGGATGAGCGTGTAATTTGAAGTTTCTTTTTTATGAAAAGAGTACAATGTCTTCATTTTCCTCTCCACCTCATTTCCTCATTCACATCTTCAAGCAAAGAGTTCGGAGAAGTCGGAAGAATGAGATGGCTTTTTTTCTTTTCTTTCTTTTCTTTTCTTTTCTTTTCTTTTCTTTTCTTTTCTCTTAAGTTTAAACTTTTGAAAGGATATCCCCGTTCTCATGGCTTGAAGGAAACGATTTGAAATTGATAGAAAAAGGAACACCTGAAGATCAATTCTCAAAACTCTTCAGACGGATTTTTGGGCTTTTTTTTCGCGTCTTAAACTGTTCCCAAGCTAAAGAGAGAACTCTTTCAGCAGAATTTCTAATGTTGAGCTCAAAAATTCCATTGAAAACCCACTCCATAGACACCATTCTCTTTTTCAAACTCAAAAAAAATACAAGAAAGAAAACAGGGAAAATTTGAGGAAAAACTGTTCAGATATCATTAAAATTGAAATAAAAGAACATTGATAATGAATTTGAACACCTTTTATCGTATTAAAGAGATTATAATGTCTTGTCTTCATAATTGATACAAGAGAAGTTCACGGATTACTGTAGGATGAAGAAAGAAATGTTTTAGAAAGAGAAATTACGAAGATGCTCTGAAAATGTTTGACGTCTTTTATCTTATATAACAACAGTAGAAAGGCTAAATGAAATAAGCCATTCGATGCTGAATTTCACACTGATTCCGAATCTGCTTTCCGTTTTTGTCAAATAGCTTTCTATAATAAGTTATACGTTTTAAGTTATGGGGTTAGGAGGTGAAAATAAGAACCCTGACATAGGAATGCCTTTTTACGGTTTCTCTTATCCCAAACATAGCTTGATGGTATAATTGGATGGAACGCTTGCATAGAAAGCAGTGTTACTAGTCGGGTCGAATTTAATTATCGGGGCTTTTTTTTCCGTTTGTTTTTTTTTTTTTTTGACAGCAATCAATCGAAAATAAATAATAGAACAATCAGTAAGCAGATCAGAAGATCAAGAATGAAGAATCAAGAATAAGAGAAGGATCAAGAATAATACAACAATTGTTGGAGATGAGAGATCAAAAAACTCCTAGACTACCTCATTTCACCTGTTTCTGATAATGAAATCTGAGTAATCAGCATAGGTCTTGAAATCTTGACTGGGATTTTTAAAGCACAATTTACGTCTCGCTATCAGTTAGATTCAGGAAATAAGGTTTAGCGGGGGTGGGACAAATGCGCTTTGTGCGCCTGGACATTTGCGCACCTTTTGCTGGAAAGGCCTTAGGACAGTAGAGCTTCGAAAATATTTCCATATAAGGGGGAATCGGATATGCGTAGATTCCGAATTTCGACAAATCAGACCTCGCTGACACGTCAAATTTGGGCTAAAAGGCAAAAACTACGCAACTTAACGCTTTTCCGCAGATTTTGCCTTTTAGCCCAAATTTGACGGGTCAGCGAGGTGTGATTTGTCGAAATTCGGAATCTACGCATACGATTCCCTTATTTGGAAATATTTTCGAAGCTCTACGGCCTTGCCTAAGGCCTTTCCAAGCAAAAAAAAAGGTGCGCAAATGTCCAGGTGCGCAAAAAAAAAGGTCGCATTTGTCCCACCCCCGATTTAGCACTAATAAAGCCTAAAATTTTGAAAGAAAAGAGAAAAGACTATTTAAAATCAGTTAGAAAAAAGATATATTTAAGAAAAAAAAATGAACAGATTACAAATCTACAGACGAATCTTTATCTTTTTAAAAAAAAGAGATAAACAAAGGGTTTGTCTCAGCAAGAAAAAGAAAAAAAAACGTCGAAACGAGAGATGGCCCTTGAGGTGAAGAGATCCCTTTAGAAGGGGTCAGATGAAAAAAAAAAAACGAATTGAATGGAAGGAAAAGGAGCCTGATCCAATTCTTTTCTCTATTTCAAAAATATGCACTCACCTTTCATTGTAGATACGGCAAAGAAAAAAATCCACTTACACACCACTGAAGAGAAGAAAAGGAGGAAAACGAGTGATTTCGAAGCTTTTATAGTTTTTTTTTTTTTGTTGCATTACAGGAAACGATTTTCATTCAGCTATCGTTCAGCTATCGATTTTCATTATACAGTATGCTTTATAGCATATACAGTATCCTAGAATAACTACAGTATACGTATCGATGCTTTAGATCTAGTGGCTCTTTGCCGTAAGTAATTGGCTTATTGATTTCAGTATGTATTGTATGATTAAGTATCACTGTGCATTTCTCTATGATTTCTTTCACTTTATCGTTTGAATAAAGTATTATTATTATTATACAGATTGGCTCACAATGATAGTGTCATACTTCAGAGGGTTTAGATTTGACCAAAATTGGGTCAATCATTCTTCATTTTTCTAATAAATCTTTTCTTTTTTCTTAAAATTTCTTTAAAATTTTAATGATTTACTTTTTACAAGGTCTATAGCTTTTTTTTAATATTAAGTTTATATTAGGTTGTTCGGTTATAAACGAGCGTTTGCACTGCTTAACTCATGATTTCCCGCATCTTGAATTGATTAGATAATTGGCACCGTTCTAGGAGATATACTTAAGATTTATCTCCAGAAAAATCAGAATGATCTACCCAATTTTGACGAATCTAGGCCTTCTGAAGTGCGGCACTATAGTTGTGAGCCATCCTGTAGTATTGTACTTCTACAATAGCCATATAGGTATTGTACTTCTACAATAGCCATATAGTTCCGTACTTCTACAATAGCCATATAGGTATTGTACTTCTACAATAGCTTCTACAATTGTACCTCTACATCCAACAGTTCTAGACGAAAAAAAGTCAATCTTTTTTTCAGAAAACTTTAAGAGTGACCCAGATTTGAGAAAAGATTTTCCTAGACTCATCAACGTTTTTTTTCTCGACCAATTTTCGGATGATTCCTCGTTTCAACACTTTCGCTGACCCTTTATCGTTTCCTTGCGAATATTTCGAATCATTTTCAGCAATTCTAACAATTCTTCATTATAATATGTTCAAGTAAAGCTTTCTGAATTTCTTTTAATCACTTCAAAAGCTCTTCCCAAGTTCTATTTCCATATTGATTCCCATTTCCGGGTGATTTCCCCTTCAAATCCATCCATCCAGATGTAGTGGCTAGCGTTGTTAGCCTTGTTAGACACTACACTAGCTAAACTACTCTTCATCAGCCACAGCTACAGCTACAGCTACAGTATACAGCGATAGTAGCTACACTGAATAACATGAAGTCTTCTGTCCGTATAGTAGAAAACGGATTCAGCTTCCTAAAGCAAAATATGCAATCTCTTTACCTGAACATTTTAGTTTAAGCACTTTACCATAATCGCTGAACAGTGTTTGGGTGGAGGGAAATCCTTTTTCTTCTTCTCTTCTCTTCTCTCCATTCTTCCTCTCCATTCACATTTTCTAAGCCGCTTATGCTCTGCTTCTCCTTAAAACCCTTTTTGAAAAGTGGATTCAGTCTCCACTCTGTTTTTAAGCGTTATATAGAATCATGTAGAATCAGAATCAATGTAAACTTCATCAAGCTTCTTTTAAAAATGGATCATTCTTTAAGATTTTCTTCTAATTTACTTGATTTTACTTGAAAAATGAACTACTTGAAAAGCTTTTAAGTGGAAATTTAAATATGAACTAATTTAAAACATGCGAACTATTAGGGTTGTTCGGACATAAACGAGCGTTGCTAAACTTAGTGGCGGATGAGGATTCCGGCAATAGCGATCCGTGAAGCCTTTTTTGCACTGCTTAATCTTCGCGTGAGGGAATTTACTTTTCGCATCTGATCGCCTTTCCAATGGCGTGGAGATGCTCATCAATGATAGAATTTGAACATAGAAACTGTTGAGCCAGTTCACGCGTCGTTTGACATGTGTCCGATTCGATTGCAGCCCTCAAAATATCGTTGTCTTACCGCTTGAGGTCGATGAGAGTGATCCTCGAGACTTTCATCATCGTTCCTTAAAGCGTTGGAACCAGGCTCGGCATCGGCTCTTCGAAACAAAAAATCATTCACAAACAAGCTTGACCAAATTTCGATGTGGGATTCCGCGACTGTTTTGCCCAGTTTGAAGTCGTAAAGTACGCAGACGCGAACTTAATGTTTCAAGTCGGTCATCTAATGCAAGAAAAAAGATCTTAAAAATAAGAAATTATCCGTTTTAAAAGATTCCAAATATACACAAGATAACGTACTTTTAAATACAGAAAGACATTTTATAAAAGCTTCCCTCACAAAAAATAAGTTTAGTAACGCTTGTTTATATCCGAACAACCTAATAATTTAAATAGAAACTAATTTAAATATAAACTAATTTTAATATTTCTGCAATTGATTTGATTGCTCTGTGATTCTTTCTCGAGGTATCTATTTATCTTTTGGGGTGTTTTTGAGTGGTGTTCTGGGTAATTATTGTCATTTTGTTTTGTCGCTATTCAACTAAATAAAGCATATTAGATAATATAAACTAATTTTAATATAAACTAATTTTAATATAAACTAATTTTAATATAAACTAATTTTAATATAAACTGAAAAAAAAAAAAAAAAAAAAAAAAAAAAAAAAAAAAAAAGGTAAACTGATTATAGTGATTCGATAGCTCTTGAATCTCCCTCTTGAAAAAACTAGTAGAAAGTTATCGAGAAGTTTCTTCAAAATAAAGGACAAAAGTCCTTTAAAATTGACACCAAAGCAATCGTTATTAGTACGATATGGGAATGTGTTAACAATGTGTATCTGTGAAAACAGGATTCCTCTTGAAGCACAGGTAAATGGGATAATTCCTCTCCCATTTCTCATCCCTCAACTGACCTGTTCCACCCTCATTCTCCCCCGATTTTCACTGGTGTTGATGGGTGTGAAAGGAAATCACTTTCAGTGGATTTCCCTGGATTTCCCTGGATTTCCCTGGATTTCCCTGGATTTCCCTGGATTTCCCTCCACAAATCCTCTCAAAACTTTCTCTCTTCTTCCCCATTTTTACGGCTTTTTACATCTTTTTGCTTTGACCGTTCCCTCTTCTTTTCCTCAACTCTTGAGGTGATTGGCCTCAATTCATCTCTAATTTTTCTCAATTCTTCTCAAAAACCGAATCGAATATCTATTGTACTCTATAATCGCTAGTTTTTAGTACACTAGTTTGATTGATAAACAAGCTAAAACGCAAGAACTTGGAAATGTGACCTTATCGTTATTAAAGTTAATTGAAATCCATTCGAATCTATTCGACTATCGTATTCTCTAATAGAAGAGGATGCTCTTCTCTTTTTCAACTTCCCCTCTTAAGGTTTCTTCTATAATTGTGTGTTTTCACCTAGTATCGTGTACTTCGGCGGGAGCCATTGTACCTCTACATCCTGTACAGTTCTAGACGAAAAAAAAAAAGTCAATCTTTTTTATTAGAGAATACGATAGTCGAATAGATTCCAATTGATTCCAATTAACTTTTTTATTCTTTTGCAAAATGCAAGTAAAGTCATATTTCGCAGTTCTTGAGTTTTAGCTTGTTTATCAATCAAATTTCTTACAGAATATTTATTGGATTACGGGAAAATAAGACAAGAATACTTGTGAATAATAGAATACTTATGATTTCTATTTGGCACAAAATTGACTGATAAAGAGCACTTATTTATCAGTTACTAATATTCCTTTAAACATTTCCACATTTTTAATCCGTTCTTTTCTAATTTTTGGTTCTTTTGCTATTTGGTCAAACAAATAACATTAGAAAGTTGAGAAAATAGAGATGAATGTAAGCTTGAAACGATTGTTTTCTAAAAGTATATAAAGCTTTATTGGAAAAAGATATAAACATTTTTATTCGATTATTAAGCCTTAGACTTTGTAATTATATATCCTTATAAATGTTAAAAGTAAATTGTTTTTCCTGTCCATTACATTGGTTGTTTGGAATTCCTTGCAAATTTATTCTCATTTTGGTAAATCTATTTACTTCTGATCTACATACTACATCTAGCCTCACATTCAGCTCTATCTCTTAGCTTCATACCTAGCTTTCACTACATCTACTACATTTACATTTACTACTGGCATCTACATTTGCTACTACATTTCATACTACATTGTCACTCTCTTTACCACACTACACAGCCCCCGCATTCCGGCACTAGCACTACACCAGTATCTACACTTCACCACACCACACTCAGACTCACACTCAAATTTCACACCACACCTCACACTCACACTCAGCCACTCACTACACTCCGTACTCACCACACTACACCTCCAAACCTCACATCCACACCGGCACTACACTCAGACTCACACTGGTCACCCCATCTACACTCACACTAGCCTGCACTAACATCTACACTCCAGATCTACACTACACTACATCTATCCAGCCAAGTTTTCAAGCTTACATTTTTAGTCTAATGTATGTATTTTTTATAAAACTTAACTTTGAAAACAAATCAAAAAAATGATTTCAAAATCCTTTGCTTTTTGACCTTTTGCTGAACCTCTATATTATTATTTGAAGAGAAAATGAAAGAGATTTTCTTTGAAGAAGAAATTCTTTTGATTGAATTCTTTTGATTGAATTCTTTTGATTGAGTTCTTTTGATTCATCGATCCTTTTTCTTGAATCATTTCACCAAGTTTTCTCTCGTCTTCAACCTATTTTCGATAGCTCGAAAGGAGCCTAAATCGAGAGCATTGAGTGGAGGTTTTTTCGTGAGTGAAAAGATCTCAAGTGGCTAATAACCGGTATTCTAAAGGTAGACTGAAAAGAGAAACAAAAAGGAAAAGATTCTCATTAACATTAACAAACAATTCCGTGACATTAACGCAGAACTCAGCTATTTCTAAATTCAATTCAACTTCAAAATCTTTCAAAATCCTTCAAAATCCTTCAAAATCTAGTACTTTCTTTTCTTCATTCACTGATTTTTATTGAATAGTTTCTCTAAGGAAATTTTTCAGCAAAGTATCCATCTCTTTAAGTCCCATTGACTCAAATTCAATTCAACGATAATAAACTAAAAAGTTCAATATCTGATCTTTATCTGCTTTACCAAATTTTGAACTTTAAACTGGATCATTGATCATTCCCTAGTTCTTGATGAACGATTCAAACGATTCAAACGATTCAAATTCTTTTGAAAACTAACACCTCGAATCTAAACAAACTAAACACGTCTAAACAACAATAGCACAGCTTAAACTTTATTTTATTTACTTTATCAAGTTCTGAACCATATAAATCTCCGGCCGACAATAACGACAACAGAGTGACGTGCAAAAAGTTCTTTGATCTTTTCTTTGAATGATGATTTTAAAAGTAATTCAATTTCAATTCAATTAAAATTTTTCAAAACTAACATTAAATTCAGTAAATTCAACTATTTTTACATTAGAAAAAACTTATTTGCACAACAAAAATTGAGCGTTTGATGATAGGGTTAGATGATAGGGTTAGATGATAGGGTTAGATGATAGAGTTGGATGATAGGGTTAGATGATAGAGTTAGATGATAGGGTTAGATGATAGGGTTAGATGATAGGGTTAGATGATAGAGTTAGATGATAGGGTTAGATGATAGGGTTAGATGATAGGGTTAGATGATAGAGTTAGATGATAGGGTTAGATGATAGGGTTAGATGATAGAGTTAGATGATAGGGTTGGATGATAGAGTTAGATGATAGGGTTAGATGATAGGGTTAGATGATAGGCTGGGATGATAGGGTTATTTGATAGGGTTAGATGATAGAGTTAGATGACAGGAGCTAGATTGATAGGGCTGGATGATAGAGCTTAGATGATAGAGTTAGATTTATTAGAGCTAGATGATAGGGTTAGATAGACCTGAACAAAAACAAACATGTTTTTGATGAGAATCTTTCACAAATACCTTTTTTTGTCATTTTGTCAATTTTATTAGCCAAGTGCATAGAATTGCTTAAAAATCTTTTGTTTTCGAGATATCGATCATCATCAACTAAATCTTAGCTCTTCTGGTCTATAAAAAAAGATTCCATCAAAAAATTTAATTTGGTTTTTTTTTAAAATTTAGTTCCCATTTCCGAGATAATTTAAAATTATTTATTAATTTAATAATATATATAGATAATTTAAAATTATTTATATTATTATTGAAAGATTATTTAAAAGAAATTTAAAGAAAGACTAAAAGACCAGCAATTAAAAAATTGCAAATGTTGAAATTTTATTGTGCAAAATGCGTTTCAAGTAAAAAAAAATACTTGAATTTTCTGATTTAATCGTTGTTTTTCTGATTCAATGGCATTCACAACGAGTTCAAGAACTTTTACGTTACCCTGTCCTTATAGCAAAGTCGAATTTTTGTAGGCTCTCTCCGTAGTAACCGTGCCAAGAAAAAGCTGAAAGTACGGTGTTGAGGGTTTAGTTTAGAATCAAGTCACAATTGTTATGAGCGACATCACAAGTCACTTTCTCCTCCTACCTCTAACCCCAGTTCAGGGTGGGTTTTTGTGGAGAGTGAGTTCAATAGGCGGAGACCTGATTCTATTGAAGAGAGAGAGAAAGAGAGGAAAAGGAAAGAGAGGAAAAGGAAAGAGAGGAAAAGGAAAGAGAGGAAAAGGAAAGAGAGGAAAAGGAAAGAGAGGAAAAGGAAAGAGAGGAATAGGAAAGAGAGGAAAAGTGAAAGAGAGGAAAAGGGAGAGAGAGAAAAGGAAAGAGGAAAAGGAAAAAGAGAGGGAAAAGAGAGGAGGGATTCATCCACCCCTACAGGGCTTTTTTTTGCGTGAGAACTTTCAGTCTTCTGACATTTTCCTTTTGTGTGGGTAGAGCCGAAAATTGTTCTGGCTGAGGATTTTTTGGAGAGATTCCCCTTCAGTCGGAAATGACTTTCAGCTGAACTTACTCTTCGTTTATTCTTGTTTTTGAATATCTTTTTGAATGACTATAATACTTTAGTTTATCTTTGTTTATCCATTCACTAAATTATCAGTAAAACAGTAACGATTAAGCTGTACGCTAAACGACTAAGCTGTACGCTAAACGATTAAGCTGTACGCTAAACGACTAAACTGTAAGCTAAACGACTAAGCTGTACGCTAAACGACTAAGCTGCCGGCCACCAACGACTAAGCTATACGCTAAGCGACTAAGCTGTAAGTTAAACGACTAAGCTGTACGCTAGACGACTAAGTTGTAAGCTAAACGATCAGCACGAATGTGTTAAAGTAAATCTAGTTGATCTTAATTTATTCAAACAATAACTCAAATTTGAAATCTCGATCTCAAAATCTATCAGCGCTTTTCTTTTCAACTTTCTTTCAGCAACAACTTTTGAGGATATTGTTGGCCATGAAAATTGATTTTAGAGTTGATTTAGAATCAAATTTCGAGCTAGATCAGCCTATCAATTACTTATATAAATCAAAAATCCTGTACCCATATCCAATAACTCTAAAAGTCCTCTTTAACAATCCTCATTTCTTCTTCACTATGAGTATTTCAATTTTCATGAAATCTCTCTTTTTCTTAGATATGCGAATGTACGAGTGGCGTTGCTTCTCTTTTTGCCAACAGGTAGACTCCTCTTCAAAGACTAATTTTTATCAAATCTTTCAAAGCTTCAAAGAAAAAATTGAAATGTTTATGTTGGAAAGCTGCTGATCAAACAAAGCTGTTGATCAAACAAACTGTTTATAAGGATTTGGGGGGTGGGATTAATGCGACCTTTTGAAAGAGAATCTGGACATTTGCGCATTTCTCTTTGTGCTGGAAAAGGCCTTAGGTTCTTCCTTTGAGCTTCTGGAAAATATTTTCATAGAAGAGAATCGTATGCGTAGATTCCGAATTTCGACAAATCATTTTTCTCCACCTCGCCGACACGTCAAATTTGAGCTAAAAGGCAAAAACTGGTGGAATTAAAGCGTTTAAATTGCGAAGTTTTTGCCTTTTGTGCCCAACAAAACCTGACGTGTCAGCGTGTTGACGAGATCTGATTTGACGAAATTCGGAATCTACGCAGCTACGATTCCCTTCTATGAAAAATATTTTCGAAGCTCTACGACCTTCCGCAAGGCCTTTTCCAGCTTCAAAAAAAGGTGCGCAAATGTCCAGGTGCGCTGAAAAAAGGTCGCATTTGTCCCATCCCCGTTGATTTGACTATTTGCCATTCCGAAATCATTTCATTTTTTTCTCGGTCATTTTATTTCAATTTTATCCAATTTAATTATCTATTCTTTATATCTTTTTATATCTTTTTATATTCGTTATAGAATCAACCTAAAAGTAGATAGATGCAAAAAAAGATAGTGCTTAGATTACGGTAAGTTATAGGGAAACTATTACAGTGAAAATGACGAAAAAATGAAATGATTTCGGAATGGGTGTGCCTATTACAGTATTTACGGTAGATGTTTACCTACCGTAAATACTGTAATAGTACCCCACCCCCCTGTATGATGAGCGGTACTGATATGCTTTTTATTTCTCCATTTTAGCTGCATCCACAAGTTTTTCAATAGTTGAATGGCAGTGTGGTCATCCCTAAGTATACGAAATTATACTTGTGCTTTACTTCCAATTTACATTTGGAGAATATATATTTCTATTGGAGAAGTGGCGGGGCCTGGGTAGTGGGGGAATATAATATAGTACCGAAATTCATTAGACAATTCCCATTAGACACTTCAAAAATCTGGTTTGTCCAACCGTTACGGTACTTACCGTGAATACTGTAATAGTACCCCAGCCCCCTCGTACAGTCGCGTAGTCGCAAAAGTTTTTAGTATTTCATTTTTTTTCAAAGCACCCGTACTTTCAAAAAATGTAAGAAATTTGCATCAAAAAATAGCCCTGAATTTCAGCTATTTTTTGATACCTAAACGTGCATTGTAGCATAAACCAGTGTCGAGAAAAACTCGTTCAAAGCTAGACTACGCAACACTCCGCACCGTCTGCATGGGGGTGGGGTACTATTACAGTATTTACGTTATAGGATTTGTCTCTGATTTCCACCGTAGTTAAGTGAAAATGGATTCTGGATCTGGGAGTTAATCCTATTATCATTTTCTATTAGATTTTCTTTTATCAAATCTTTCCTAAAAGCCTTTTACTTGAACATCCGATTTCCCAATGGTTTGCCCTGAAAAGTGTTGCCCCATTGAAATATTGAAATAAGCAGACAAAGGATTTTGGGGAGATCTTCAAAAGAGGACCGGTCTCTACCAGAAAAGATATGGCAAAACGGGGGAAAAGAGGAAAGCTTTACAAGGGGGGGAAATGAACAATACAAAAAAAAAAAGAAGGATAAAAGGGAGATGTGGTAAAGAGAGAAGGATGGTAGTGGTCAAACTTTCGTTCTCTCATATTCAGGCTTAGCGCTGTCTCCCTGTTATCCCAACAACCAGTTTCCCTCTTTTTCCCTGATCTCTCTCCATTACATAGGATTCCAGCTATCCCCTGAGGAGGAGATCTGAAAAACTGTAAACCCTGTCGAAATTCTCCCCTGAAAACCCGTGATTTTCGGATTTTCGGATTTTCATCGTCATGACTTTCGGCTTAAAGTTGTAGATTGTCAAAAAACAGGATGCAGGATGATTTTTGGTTTCAAAAAGAATACTAGTTTTTTTTGGAGAGTTGGTGATCTATTGAAGATCTAGCTAGGGAATTGAGCGATAATAAACGTTGAATTAACTCTGGTTAACTAACTATAACTTAGCTCCCTCTGGAATTAACTTAGCTCCCTGGAGTAAAGGAGATCAAGCTTGTTGTGATGTAATGGGGAACACAGTTGCCCGCTAAGCGAAAATGTGGCGGAGCCCTGAGTCCCGCTGGCGCAAAACTTTTTCATCTGCCTTGGTTTCAATTTTAATGCTTAGAGCAATAAAATGAAAATTCGTTTAGGCAAAGAAAAACTCTAAAAGGACAAGAACTAATTGAGCTCGATGGAAAATTTTGGAATCGATTTCTTGTTCCCTTTCTCCTTGATTATTCTCCAATTTTCCCCTTTGAGATTCAGTTTAAAGCCATATATTGGAATATATTGCCATATATCTGCATATATTGAACCCGGGTTTTCGTCTGATTTGATCGTCTTTTCGTCTGATTTGATCTGCATATATTGAACCAGGGTTTTCGTCTGAGCATCCCTTATTTGAATTTCAATTAGAACCATACTGTTGTGAAGATTTAGCTTAGATTTTTGAGGAGAAGAGGGAAATGTAAATCAAAAGTAATCAAATGAGGGGGTAGGCTAATTTTCGTGTTTTTTTTTTTGCGCAATCCTCGATAATTCTCTTGGATCATTTCCTTTATGATTTTGGTGTCATTTCGTTGTACTTGTTGAGCTCTACAAAATGATACCAAAATCATAAAGATTGGTCTACTTAGAATAAAGTGACAGTGAGTTGCGCTAAAAAATTGCGGAAATTAGCCTACCCCCCTAAATGAGTAGTCAAAATGTGAAAAAAACTCTTTAGTCACCTCTACACTTCAATGTCACATTTGCGGGGACAGTAATCTAGACGAATTCGGCGAATGCTCCACGCAGGTATTTAAAAAAAAATAATGCTGACAATCGGGAAAATCAAAGTTGTTTCAAAAGAGGATTTTTTGGAAATCTGCCAGGTTTTGTTGGCCTGGACTTTACTGCAGGCAAATTTCCAGAATCAGTCGAATTACAAGGAAAAAACCGAGTTTCAAGTGCAAGTACAAGTTGAATACAATCTTACTGATTCTGGAAATTTGCCTGCAGTAAAGTCCAGGCCAACCTGACCTTACTGATTGAGCAATTGAAAAATAGATCAATAGATCAATAATTGAACAATAATTGAACAATAGATCTTCATCTTTATAGACAATAGACAGAAATCTTCATCTTTATAACTCCAAATCTTTTCCAGTTCCCATACGCTTGTGACACATACGCTCAACGCTTCAGTCCCGACGAGAAGATCTATTGTCGTACGACGAGGCATAAAGCGCAAAATGGTATCGGAGATTCAAATAAAATTAAGGCAAAAATTTTTCAGCTACATATACAGTGCTGAAAGAGTGTATCTCGGCGTCAGATCACTACAAGAAATTCCCGGAAAAGGAGGTGCCACTAGAGGAAGAATGCGATTTGGTGGATATCGATGGACAGGTGAGCGAAGAGATTTCAGTGAAAAGATATGCAATATTAGATGCAGCTTAAAATATAGACTCATTTCAGGAGGTGGCTTATTGTATTTGCTGATCCTGGGGATCTCTCCAACGCGAGACTGATCGTTTAGTAGTTCGGTGCACCGGGAGCAGGTTCATCAGAAAGTTTGCATAATGCCAATGAGGCACTTTTAGTATTTTAAAAACAACGAAAACTGATTATAATACAAAATACAGTATGATTTGCTTGTTTAAAAATATTCTTCCAGAAACATCCCGAACTTTTCGCGAGTGAGGAATCCGAGGAGACTTTTGTCGATGTCTGAGCTGCACCACCAAACAATGAGCGATCGTTTGATAATGGAGATAATGTGGCTGCGTTGGGCGCTCCACAAATACAACCATTGCCAATTTTACCCGTCAACCATCCGGAGGGTATAAGTTCCCTTGAGAATTTCAGCACATAAAAACTATATTTGTTTCATTTGACTAAACTTTCGTTAAAACTGTGATGACTGAACTGTCAATTTCAATTATTTACCAAATTTAGTTCGTTAAAAACTCCTCGAGAAAAATTGCCGTCGAGGGAAGAGGAGGGAAATCAAGAAATGAAAGACATGGGTAAGATTGGATTTGACATAAATATCTATCAAACAATGATTAAGCCATGAGATGACATGTTTAGAATCCGCTGAAATCGATGCGTTATTCCGAGCAAGGGAAGTATCACGGGGAGGTGGTGGAGGCAAATGGTGAGACAGAGCCCACAATTGGAAGAATCGACGCTAGTGTCCCTGCTCCACCGAGGTAATTTTTTAAATATCCTCAAAAAATTTAAATTTAAATATGTTTCTTGGTTTTGCAACTACTGTGCCCGCGCAATGAACTGTAGAGTAACATATGGCTCCACAGTACCCTTAAAGCAGCTTTTTTAGTTTTTAGTATACTTTGATTTTCGGTGTGTCTCATAAAAAGTATTTATTTTCTGTTACATCGATGATCAAACTATTTCCAATATTGTTGACTAAAAAGAGGAAGAGATTGCTTCTTGCTTGATCTCATTTGTGTTCTAAAACATAATATCAAATGTAATACTTAAAGTCGAAATATTAGACCTTGTCCTGAACGTCATCTTCTGTGAATGACATGTCAAGCTGTCGTCGTCCAGAGGCTCTCCTCAAAACATCGTCTCCATTGTCATCACTCGCCATTAAATCTGTTTGGGTCCCTATTGAAGACATTCGAGGCTTCAGGCTCGCTTCTTGTTTTCCTTCAGTCGCGTGCTAAAACATAACAAGTGCAATATTTAAAATCTACATAGCTTTACTTTGGAAAACGACTCAGATAATCAAGTAGTACTTACCATCCACTTTACAACATCTGTGAATTGTCGTTTAAAGGATCTAATTAATGGGCCTTGCTGAGCAATTATTGAACGTCGGCTAAAAAGACAAATGCATAAAAATGAAACAAAATAAACCAGACCCTATTGAAGCAAGCATGAGATGGTGATGGTCGATCATAGTGCACGTTTGACTCTTCACATTAAAACCAAATCCTTGGCATTGTCGCGAACGACCGCAAATCCTGCCTAAAAATTTTGATTTATTAAAAACGTGTTACTTTTATGGGATAAATTAAATGATTGTTTGATCTATTTATTAGTAAGATCTATCTAATCTAATTAATTGAATCGACAATTAATCAATGACGAAAAGAAAAGAAAGCCGTGCATCATAGACATCATTAAACAGAAATCTCATCTTCAGTTTTCACCCCGGCGCGGCCCTTTGATCACGACGTATTTCTTTGCGCCGGAGTTCAAAGCGTTTCGGTTCTATACTGGCTGCGCCGCAAAAGCAAGGATCTGTACAATGCTCTGCTTAGCTTTTCCATCCACTCGTTCACATTTCCCGGTCTCATCATCAGCCATTTTGCCCGTTCTTTCTCGTTTCCCAGTCTTAGCATCATAAACGCCAGGTGTCCACTATAATGTAATGATTGAGCATTTGCCCAGAATAAATCCAAAACCTTGAATGAATCTTTGTCAAAGGTTATGCCGGGTTGTTTGTTCTTCGCGTCACGTTTGACCTCGGCCCATTTCATGCATCGATGCTGCCCACTTCTTCAGGACTAAAATGAACATCAATGGTAGTCTTACACTCAAACTCACTTGTCTTTACTCGATCCAAACCAATCCATCAAATCCATCTTTCCCGCCAAACTCCTCCACCGTAATCCCTGGTGTCATTTGCATCCCCTAAAGTTTTGTTGATTAAGTTAAAAAATATGAATTTCTTGTAACTTTTTTTATAGTAGCTACTCTCCTTTGACATTATTACGCGCCGCTCAGTTAATCAATTTTTTCTAGTAAGCGTTGCGCCAACACAACTTTTGATTGATGCTATGCTTATATTTTCAAAAACTACCAACAATAAAGATTCATTTCCTTTCGGCAATTGGCCCCTTCTCTTTGCCTAAACCATTCCAAGATTTTCGAACGCTAATACAGACCATGTATGCGATATTTTAACTGGATTCAAAGTGGAGAGGTCGTTCAGGAGTTCCATTTAAACCCTGTCGTTGCATGAGACAATAGCCTGAATCGCTGATAGAAGTAACAAAAGTTAATAACTCACTTAATTCTATAAGGAAATGCCCATACCTACACCCCTGAAAGCATGGCAAAATGGCGATGCAAGAGAGCGCGTTCCCATGAAATTCTTTCGACTAAAATGAAAAGTCGGCTCTATTAACAAAGTCAATCAGCAATTCAGAAACTCAAACCTTTGAAAAGTAGCCAACAAAGTGTTGTCCTCACTGGTCGTTTCAGGAGAGTACGTAAAAAAGAAACAATGGGCCGCCGTTGACGGAAGATTTGCAATCGATAAAACATTTCCCCAGCAAGCACGCTCGACGACAATAATCTTTCTCATGGTAGCCGTCCACCTAAATAAAAATAATGTGACGTTGAAATGTTTTAATTTTTTAAATTTGAAACGTTTTAAAGAACTGTCACGCTGCTTAATAAGTTAAGTTAAGTTGTTTAATAACCCCATTTTGGTCTTTTTATCGTAGATATTTTTTAAATCTCCAAAACCCACTTCATAGACCGAAATGCCATCTTTTCGATAGATCTCGTCTCCTGGTGGATGCCTCAATTGACATGTAGAGACGTGTGCCTGGTAGAGAGATTCCTCGACAAAGTAGCGCAGGCAAAAGTCGCATATGCGGAGGGTGGTCGCTGCCGCGCACTCGAGTGGATAAAGCGATGTGTACCAAGTGTAGATCTCGAAGTTGCCTAAATTAAACTTTAATTGGTGCTTTTTATGACCTTTTAGCATTTTCTTTTACCTAAAATGATCCCAGATTGTGCAGTCAAAATTTTGGCTCAAAACTCAAAACAAAACAAAGGACAGCATTACCAAATTTTTGGCATTAAGTTTGAGTTAAAATGCAGGAATATCCCAAGAAATTTTGCTCACAAATTCGAATTTTCTTTGGATAGGGTCTCGGATCGTCTTTTTCTCGCCACTTCTTCACAAACGATTGCTCGGCTTTTTCGACCGTCTAAATACAAAAATTTGCGATGGTTTGGTAGTTTCCTTCACTAATGAGCTTTCTCTGCATTTGAGTATCTTTAGAATAGGGGTGAGACTATACGAGCATAAGGTCAACTATGCTAAACCAAACACAAAGTTGTGGTCTCAAAAAGGTAACCATTAAATCACTTACATCTTGATATTCCCGAGTAACTTTATTGAACAAGACGCGATTTCTTCTCGAGATCATCGGCTCGACGTGGTCCACTTTCACTCTCGGCCTCCTCGCCTTCGTTCGTTCTCCATTTGTCGACTCGTCCGTCGTCGATTCATCTGTTACATCAGACATTATTTCCACTCCATCCTCATCGACAAGCCATTTCAATCCGTTTGCGTCTTCCAAAACGCCGTCGACGATCTTCTCTCGTTTCTTCAACGGTTTTCGACTTTTAAACATTCTAAAGAAAAAAAGTTAACAGAAACAACCAAGCAGAAAAGATAGGGCAAAAACATAAAGCTAATCAAAACGTCAGCTCTTTTTGGGTACTACTTTGATCAAATATGCCATCAAAAGCAATGCAACTAGGTTTCATGAAAACTAAAGTTTAGGTGAAGCTGAGAAAACATTAGAGCATCGAAACACGTTAGATCTAATAGAGGTAGCATTCGTAAAGAGGATTACACTAATTTACTTCTAAATTGCATGCAGCCATGCAATCAAAGATAAATTTCTCAATACGAAAAGTTTTTTTCGATGTCAGTTGAGAAATGGGAATGAAATGAAAATTTCCATCAAACATCAATTCCCATCCAAAAAGCGCGCACAATTTAGAAAAGACAAACCAATGAGGTACGGTAATTGTGGGGTATAGGTTTTTACCGGTACTTGTGGAGTATCGGGGGGGGGGGAGTAAAATTTTATATACCTTATACACGACCCCTTTTAAAGATATTCAGCCGCTTAAGTGATTTGGTGGCAAATTCCCTTCAAATGTAAAGATATTCAATTTATTGAGGTGATTACTTGATTACGTGATTCGAGGTGATACTCGATCAAAAACGTAACTTCTACAAAATTTTTTTATGTCATTATTAGAAATGTTGGTAATATCCTAGTTGGCGGGTCATTTTTTTTCTTCAAAACCATTTTTTGAGGTAGTTTTATGTGTTGATGTGGGTCCGGCAGATGCCCAACCCACATGTGGTTTTGAAGAAAAAAGTGGTCCCCCAACTAGGATACTATCAAAAGTTTTTTTTTCAGAATGCTATATTCTGAGCGCGTTTTTGAAAGTTTACCCCGGATCTTAAAATTTTACCCCCCCCCGGATAATCCACAAGTACCGGTTTTACCTTATCTTTTGCATTTTTGTCAAAGTATCTAAACAAAACGCTACCAAAAATTATGAGTACTTTATATTTTAAATATTTCCAGGCCATCTGGCTTCGTCTTCTCGACGAATGCCTTGGATGGATCGATGATCTCACAAAAGAGATTCGAGCAATCACCACAAATCCCATCATCGCCCGTTCAACAAATCCCACGATCCGAACAGTTTGGAGTGAAGCAAGGTAGGAAAGGATATTAAGAGCTAACTGTAAATGCTAAAAAAACAAATTCTTTATTGTAAACATATTCTGTTTACTTTATATAGTCAATGTTGACCTTTTCAGCCCCACTCCCATCCCCAGTACTCCCTGTGGCTCCACCATCGATCCTAAAATGCGCTCAATGTGGTCAAGGCATGTTGCCGGTAAGAAATCTAAGCAAACACGATAATAGTTTTATTTTAGCTTTTAAGTTTTAAGATTTAAGATTTTAAGATTCAAATTTTCAGGATGAGCAAACCGACTGCCCAATGCAGAACATAGTAGACTGTGCTGGGACGGACACTCTATGCTTTACAAGACAAATCATGATTGGGCCTGGTTTGCACCAAATTCAAAGTTAAGTCAAAAAGATTACAGGCCAAAACGCGGTGGAGAAGATGTGCGTGAATGCGGTCGTGTTACAAAATGAATATGGAGAAGCGGCAGTGAAGGGAGGGTGTGCAGAGGCGCATCAAGGAAAGGTCCGTTTAGAGACAGAGAACTCTATTGAGATCTAAAGAATTAAACAATAAAATCTAAAGAATTCAGAGGAAACTAAAGAGTTCAAAGTTTGGCAGAGAAACATGGCTGACTTGTAGCCCAAACTATCACCAAAAGGCACAAACTTAAACCTTTCCAGGTTCGCTATTGTGTTTGCAACACAAACGAGTGCAATCGAGATCCGATCCTCAAACAGGTTAGCCACATTTTAGCTGGTTAGCAGCTAAAATGCTTTTGAGCTGGGATTTATTGGAAAATTTTAGATCTCATCTAAATCTAAACAATCAGCACCAGTTCAACCGATAGTAAGCTCAAATGAGAGAATGGAAAGCGCCGAGATCCCACCTAGATTTTCCATTCAACGGATGCCGGAGGTAATCGAAATTAGCTGCTAACTTACAGTAAACCTGTTTATCAGTTAGCATTTTATCTCTACAAAAATGTCTATATTGTATCTTTGATCTTTACAGGCTCCGTTGATTCCAATTCAGCCAATCAATCAACCCGAAACTCCAACAAAACCCGCGTCAGTCTCATCCGCGTCTCAACCACTGAACAAACTACAGGTTACAACTATTTTATGATCATTTTTCAAAATATAACTCTTCAGCCAGTACCTGAACTTCCAAAACCGATCAAACCAGCAAATGTGATCGATGTTTCGAAGAATATCATCACGTCTTCAGGAGAGGTTAGAAAAAAAAATTATTGCACTTCATAGATTGCATATTTTCTAGGTTTCACTTCATTGTACAATGTGCTCCGAAATGGAGAACACCGATCCAACAGCTGATTGTAAAAATCCGGTCACTGTTGACTGTGCAAAGAGCAACGGGGACACTGATCAAAACTATTGTATCACGAAGCAGACACAATTGGCTACTGGTGAGCAATGTTGGCTGTGAAAAAGTAAACAACTTTTAGGTTTATATACTCTCGAAAAGAAATGCACTTCGAAAGAAGAGTTCCAGACAGAATTCCCGGAAGAGAAGTCAGTAAATTCCCACGTTTCCATTTCTGGTAAAGAATTGGTTGGTAAAAACAAAATTTCAGGATGGAAAGCGGATGTGGATCGGCTTTCGATGGACTCGTCAATTTCTGTATTTGCACTGGAGAGATCTGCAACAAGAAAACCCTATTCGAACAGACACAAATCTACAAGTGAGTTTGGAAACACGAAACTAGGAATTTCGATTTTAAAAAACTCAAAAATAATTTAGAGAAATTCTGGACGCAAGCGATGGAAAAGGACTTGAAGAGAGCAATGACGAGAATGAAGAAGACAATTTGGGCAATGGCAACAATCTGCCTAGACAAGAGGTGCAAAGTTGCAAGAAAACTTTCAAAATTTATTATCAAATTATTTTAGTTCGGCGGTTTTGTGCAAAAAGGTCCAGTGCCCGATTCGATTGATATTCGATCGGAATTGGATCAACTCAAGGAAAAGGAGAGACAATCTGTTGATATCACGTTTGTTATAGATTTATAGATATAGATTATAGATATATATTTATAGATATAGATTATAGATTATAGATTATAGATATAGATTAGAGATATAGATTATAGATATAGATTAGAGATATAGATTATAGATATAGATTATTAGAGATATAGATTAGAGATATAGATATAGATTATAGATTAAAGTAAATACAAGATTATAGAAACTTTTCAGAATCCAATAGCTTGAACAGAGCGTAAATTGATTTTTTGGGGTAGGCTAATTTCCGCAACTAGATCTTTTGCGCGACTCGCCGTAACTTTCTTTTCCGTGGGCCAATCTTTATGATTTTGGTGTCATTTTGTAGATCTCAACAAGTGCAACAAAATGACACCAAAAGCATAAAGATTGGCCCACGGAGAAGAAAGTTATAAAATTGCGGAAATTAGTCTACCCTGATTCTTTTTCAAAAAGATGGGATTACCGTAGTCTTTTCTAGCACCGTTTAGAAAAGACGAAAGAGAAAAAGAAAGGCTACGGTAAGTCGTAAAGTTAAACAAGTTAAAATAGTATAGTAATTACAGATATGACGGTAAGTATATCTATTTGAATACTATATAAAACCTCAAATTTCTTTCAGTGGCCTTCCCAGCGACGATCTTGACGCTCGTCAACGCGAATGGGCGGCAAAAGAAGCCGAACTCGCCAAATCCCAATCTACAGTAACTCTCTCGCTTCTCATTCTCCTATTTTGTGCTCTCCGATTACTGTAAACATTGGGATTTTCTTTGATTTCATTAGTCATTCGAATTCATATCTTTCCCATTCCTTTCCTCTATTTTATTGCCTTCACTTTGGTGCTCAAAACTTTTGTCTTTCCCCATTGATGTCTTTCCCCATTACTGTAGTTCTGTAAATGTAAATGTATGTAAATGTATGTCAATTTATGTCAATTTATGTCAATTCATTCAAATTTATTCAAATTTATTCAAATTTCTTTTATTTATATATTCAATTATACGGGAATCTGTGATTTTGTATCAAAAATTGCTTTAGTAGACCAAAAAAAAGACATGTTTCTGGTATAAAAATTGAAATAGATTGCTTGAAAAAGATAATATACAAAATATATTTAATAATTTTGTAATAAGTACGACATTTTACTATTTACAAATTGGTTTTACTCGTATTGAAAGGGTTTTGAATCAAAAAAAAATCATAGAAAAGTACATTTTAGGCTTTCAACGGTCGTCTTGCCGGGTTTACGGGATCGCGTAAAAGAACGGGCTAAAATTGGGATTACCGTATTTTAGAAAATAGAAATAGACAAATATGGATCAGTTGATCGATTCATATAAAGAATATGATATACCGTATTCTCTCTAATAGTAGTGCACTCCGGCGAGCCGAGTTGATCACTATTTTACGGTTTCTAAGTTTTCACAGAAGCTCAACACTCAAATCCCCCACTAGATCTCATCGTCAGCTACATTTTCCGACCCCACATCGATAGGTTCTGATAAGCGTTTCTCGAGATTTCGAGGAATTTAGGCGACGCTCAGGGTGTTTCAACGGTCGTTTTCAACGTACACTGCTATTTGAGAGAATACGGCAGCCGGTATTTCGGTACTTGTCGTGGGATACCGTACTTGCGTCTAGACGTTGGGCACTGTACGTAAAACTTTCTTTAGTTTTGTACTGAGTCTTGTAGCATACCGTATTCTCTCTAATAGTAGTGCACCCAGGCGAGCCGAGTTGGCGACTATTTTACGGTTTCCAAGTTTTCCCAAGAAACTCAACACTCAAATCCCCCACTAGATCTCATCGTCAGCTACATTTTCCGAGCCCACATCGATAGGTCCTGATAAGCGGTTCTCGAGATTTCGAGGAATTTAGGCGACACTCAGGGTGCATACTATTAGAGAAAATACGGTATTAAATTAAATATTTGATATTAGATATAAGCTATAAATCTATTGATAGATATAAGTCGAATTTTTAAATCTATATAATTTTTTTGCTCAAACCTTTTGCGGAAGTTTAAACGTTTTTTGTTTGAATGAGTTTTTCGGTGAGATTCGAGCAGTTGATGGGGGTGCTAAAAAGAAAATTACCTGTTAGACTTCTAATTAACTGAATATTTCCAAAGTAATCTATTTCTAATATAAAATCAAGATATTCAGCTAACCTTTACTGCTTTCTGGATCCAGAGTTTTAGCGTGTTTCTTCGCTTTTCGATCAACGGAAAGGCTTCTCGAATGGATTCGATCAAAAGCTGATTGGGTCTAAATGAATGTTTAGATAGATAATATAAATACCCTAAAGTCTCGAGTATAAGTTCTGCCTTACATTCGCTTTAATTGCTTTGAATTTCTTTTTGTTGGGTTTTTATTGTTATATAAACTTTTATCATTGTACTTGGAGCGCGGGATACTACAGGGTGACAGCCTATCACCATTGCTATTTGTTATGTGCATGGACACATCCAGACGATAGTGTTGAAGAAGACGCTGGAAAGCATCTCTTTCGGCCGTCGACGTGGACTTTGGCCGGATGAAGAGGCCAGGGAGGGATCCATAAAACTGAGCACCGGAGAGGAGGAGGGCGGAGGCGCCGAGCCACGCCCGGAGCAACAAATAACAGCATAAAATTGCTATAACCCTCAATAAATTTACTTCTATTATTGTTCTTAAAAAGCAAAAAAGTTATGCTGCAGCGGGGTTCGAACCCTCGACACACCGCACCGGAGACAGCCGTCAATTTGCATGCGAAAACCAAACAGAACTTATACTCGCGGCTTTAGGGTAACAAAAATAAATAATATAAATAATTACTATCGATTTTTGTTGATTAAATAAATCAAACTTCTCGATGTATCTCGTGAACGAGTTGGCAATCCCTCGGCGACGGGCTTAACAACATCGCAGCAACGCGTTGTATGTGCAAATCACCTGGGAATTCGTTTTTGAGATCAAACTTTACTAAAAGAAATAAATAAATAAGTAATCTAGATCTCTAGTTATAAAAAATATCTAGATAAACACTTAGATTTTTCAAGTTATTTTTTCAAGTTTCAAGTTCAAGTTTTTTTCAAGTTATATTTTTTTAAACTCACCAAGCTCCTCCTCAACCAGCGCCACCTCAGAGTCGAAGTTCATTTTTGTTTTTACTATAAGATAATTCTTCTGTAAATCTAAAAGATATTCAATAAATTAGTTTATTAAAAAAATACTGTAAATTATCGAAATAAAAAGTTTCTTTAGTGAGAGTTTATAGGGATTTGGAATAGGGATTTGATATAGGGATTTGGAATAGGGGTTTGGTATAGGGATTTGGAATAGGGGTTTGATATAGGGATTTGGTATAAGGATTTGGTATAAGGATTTGGTATAAGGATTTGGTATAAGGATTTGGTATAGGGATTTGATATAGGGATTTGGAATAGGGATTTGGTATAGGGGTTTGGTATAGGGATTTGGTATAGGGATTTGGTATAGGGATTTGGAATAGGGATTTGGTATAGGGATTTGAAGAAGCTTCACAGTTTAAAAACTTCAAAGAAGAATCATTCAGTCATTAAAATATTAAGAAACTATTAGGTTGGAAAGAAAGTTCTCTGAAAAAGTTTGACTGGAATTTCTTCAAAACAAATCCACCAATTCAAGAACATTTTGTTCTATTATTTAAAAATTAAATAACTAGCTAAATAAGCTAAATAACTAACTAAATAAATTAAATAATAGCTAAATAACTAAATAACTAAATAACTAAATAACTAAATAACTAAATACTAACTAAATAAACTAAATACATGAGCCTTTCCAGTCACAGCTTATCTTAAAACAATCAAGTTTAGATCATTCCTTGCAAATTATTTAACAGAAAACTACTGTAGAGTCTCGTTGTTAGTATCTCGTACATACTTGTACAATGTACTTATTTATATTAAGTTGGAAAGAAAGTTCTCGCAAAAAGTTAGACTGGAATTTCTTCAAAACGAATCCACCAATTCAAGAACATTTTGTTCTATTATTTACAAGTCGACTCCAAAAATATTACTCGTAAAAAAATGAGTACAGCTTTCCCATAAAATTTTCGAGATTTTTGAAGAATTATTATTTTCCAGCTTAAATTCAGCTCAGTTTTTGCATTAGAAAAACGATTGGTTATGAGGTAAAGCTAGCCTAAATAAGCAATACGCTCTATAATCTCTATTTTTGGCCAAAAAATTTTTTACAGAGAAGCTGTATTTTAAAACATCATTTTTTGGTGTCATTTTCTTGGCACTGAGTGTTTACTAAAATGCTGTTCATTCTGAAAAGTTAAAGCATTAAATAAAAAATGAGTGCAGCTTTCCCGTAAAAATTTAGAGATTTTTGAAAGAATTATTATTTTCCAGCTTAAATTCAGCTCACTTTTTGCGTCAGAAAAAACGATTCCTTATGAGGTAGTGCTAGCATAAATGAATAAATGAGGAATACGTTCTATAATCTCTGTTTCTGGCCAAAAATTTTTAAGAAAGCTGTATTTCAAAAAATCATTTTTTCGTGTCATCTTCTTGGCACTGAGTGTTGGCTAAAATAGTTTTTTCTGAAAAGTTAAAGCATTACATAAAATTTGTCTTTATCACAAATTTTCCCTATTTTAAGTACTTGATTTTAGGTTTTGAATGAGACCAATTGCCTATTCATTAACCCATTAAAAACTTGTCTAAAGGTTGACCACTCAAAAAGTGAAACCAAGTCACTTCAGCTGAAGAAAATCTCTTATTTTTTTACCTGAAGCTCACTCTGATTTTGTTTGTCAAAAACTTTTTGAAATATATTCAAGTTTATCAAAAAATTTGGGAAGAATTGATGGGTTGTTTTTTGAGAAATCACTGTGCAAACTCTTTTCTAACCTAACGAACTTTCTTGCTAACCAAATAGGATCTGACTTTGGTGAAATTTGGTGATCGAGTTTTGATAAATCGATTTTTGGAATATCAAATTTAGTAAACATTAATCTAGAATCTAGAATAATCTAAATCTGGAAAGAATTGATGGCTTGGTTTTTTGAGAAATCATTGTGCAAACTTTTTTTCTACGAACTTTCTAGCCAACCTAACACTATATAATCTAGCTTTAGAATTATCGTATGTAAATATAAAAAAAATATGGATAAAGAAATCGGGGATTCGGTTCAAAGAGTGCTTCGAGGGTTTAAAGAGAGTTAAAGTCGGCGGTTCGGTGCAAAAAAGACTTTCAAAAGACACGATTTTCAGAAAACCGTAAACAAAATGTTCAGGCTTACTTCTTTTTTGGTTAACCCATGGGAATTTGGGAAAAGACGGGGTGACTGAATAAACCAAAACGGGTCAACCTCCCGAAAAAAGAGAGAAAAACCGCGACGGGCGACCCTAGAAGATGAAAAATTATTGTTTAGTCGTCTTTTTTTCGTTTTCTTCAAGCAAGTAAAGTGTGTAGAAAAAGTGATGAATCTCTTCTATCGTCTAGAAGTTGTGAAAGGGGTGAAAGGGGTGAACAAACGAAACAACTTTTCGTTAAGTTAAGTTAAGTTGAGGTCCGGGATAAAAGTTAATTTGAGATTGAGGTCCGGGATTAAACTCTTACTCATTTGAAAGTTGAAAGTTTGAAAGTTTGAAAGTTTGAAAGCCAAAACTGCTAAACACTCGTCAAAAATACTTCAAGATTACCGAATAATGAGATTACCGAATAATGACCGAATGAGATTCAAGATTACCGAATAATGACAATGAGAATAATGAGCCAAAACTGTTAAACATCCAAAATTGTGAAAGGGGCGAACAAACTTGAATTTTTCGTTAAGTTAAGTTAAGTTAAGTTACCGTAATAATTCTAATAGAAGACCAGTCTCTATTAGAAGACCAGTCTCCAATAGAAGACCCTTTTGAAGGGAGGTTGAAAAATAGAAGACCAGTCTCTATTAGAAGACCAGTCTCTAATAGAAGACCCTTTGGGGAAGGGGTTGAAAATTAGAAGACCATGGTCTTCTATTAGAATTATTACGGTAAGTTAAGTTAAGTTGAGGTCCGGGTTTCGTCCAAAATACTTCAAGATTACCGAATAATGAGATTTGAATTTAAAAACTGTTTGAAATAGGAAAATGAACAGCTTTCGGATTTTTTTGAAGCAATTTAACATGTTTTAAAGCAATTTAACATGTTAAATTGCTTTAAAAAGTGATGTTTATAAGTCATTTTGAGCTTTTTGGGCTTTTTTTGAGATTTTAGGACTTTTGAAAAGCCATTCAAGGTTTTTTTAAGAGAAAATTCAGAATGCCAAACGGGTGGGAGTTCGACAAAAAATACATAATTGGAGGAGGGATTTTGCAATAGATTTCTATGGAAGAAAGGGGATTTTTCGGAGAGAAATGTTCAAATCTTTTGAAACTGAAAACATTTGGGGGAAATCTCATGGAAACCGGGGACGCTGTGGGGGGAATTTCGAGAAGATCTGCAGGGAAAGTCGAGCTAGAATCGTTTGTTCAATCCCGGACCTCAAATTGTAAAATTGTTGATCGAAAATGATCGAAAATAACGAAAATCTCAAGAATTTTTCTCAGTCTCGTGAGAATAATTTAAAACAAAACAAAATATTATACGTTCCTAGGTGTAAACGGATGTGGACTAGAATTTGGGTTAAGTTAAAGAGAGTGGATCCCTTTTGATATCCCGCCATCTCTAACACCCCGACAACCCAACTCAACTCCTCCAACGTATTAGAGGGGAGTCCCTGTGAAATGACCGACCTGTACCTGTACCGACCTGCAGTTGCATAGACCCGGAAGATATGTATCTTTATTTACAGTAGTATAATAAGACGAATAGATTACAAATAAGTATAAGGGGAAGGGGGGACTCTGAGAGTCTGACAAGGACTCTCACTCTGACAAACGAGAGTCTCACTTGTCCTCCTAGGCAATCCCAAGGACCACCCCTTCTCGGCAATAAAAGGGATAAGCACAGGGGAGGACACATTTGCATAAGAATAGACAAATCATTCAATAATAACAATAGTAACTAAAATATCAGTTTGGCTCGGATCTGACACTTTTGAATTTGCTCAAAAGTCAACAGAAATCGACTTAAAAAGATGGAAAATTGACCAATAAACACTTTTTATTTCAAGAATATCAGATTAATTGATGAATTTGTTATTTTTCAACGAAAGTAACGAAAAAACTTTTTGGAACTTTGGAATTTAGAGCAATTGCAATTTTTAGAAACAAAAATCTTAAGGAAAAGCAAAAACGATGAGATTTCTATGGATTTCAATGATTTCTGAAGTGAATTTGCCGGCTTTTCTTTCAGCAATTCAGCTTTTTCATTTTCTCTTGTGGAATATGTATCTTTATTTACAGTAATACAATAAGATGAATAGATTAGAAATGAGTGTAAGGGGAAGGGGGGACTCCAAATGAGAGTCTCACTTGTCCTCCTAGGCAATCCTAAGGACCGCCCCTTCTCGGCAATAAAAGGGATAAGCACAGAGGAGAACACATTTGCATAAGATTAGACAAAGCATTCAATAATAACAATAGTAACTAAAATATCAGCTTGGCGCGGAGCTGACAATATTCAGTAATTTCCTCAAAAAAGAGATCAAAAATCGTTTAACACGTTGACGACATTGTCACCTGATGCTGTCTGACGCATATTCGTTCGCCTGGGACATTGTCACCTGATGTCAGGTGACAGTACCAAAATTGATTTTTTTTGTGCATATTTATGTTTGCTGATGATGGATATTAAATAAGCAAGTATGGTAGTATCTATATTCGACTTGGTCCCGGAAAATGTCGATTTAACCGTTGATTATTAAAATTTTAATTTTTTATAACATAATAGATATAAGAGCAATAAGAACTACAACTAACAAGGGAGTGATCAGCGGGGTCTGTGGCCTTTTGCTGTGGCCTTGCTATAGCTTATTTGAAGCGTCTCTTCGAGAGGATTAGAACCCGAATTCCGTTTTTGCCACTGACTTCTAGTACGCGAGTTATAGGCCCTGCAAAAGTTGGTGCAAAAATAATGGTCAAAATCTTTTCCTCGAGACCCCTACGAATCAGATTCAAGCATGTCAGACGCCTCTAACTTGCCAAACTGTTACTACTTCGAGAGAAAAATGTAGAATTTCGCACGCGTCATATAAAGTGAGCCTGGGACTGGAACGGATGGCACTTCGACAAATTAGAGGAGTCTGACGCGTGCGTTGTTGTTTGTTTTGGCGACGACTGAATTCCCATAAATGGGCTTACCGGACCAATAGTCTCGAAGTTTGGGCAACCGTACGACTCCCATATAAAGGCAGATTCCCAAAAATTGTTCAAGTTCTTTTACAGAGACGCCTGTCCATTCCTTTTTTTTCTCGGTCATTTTCTGGAGACCATATCTGTTAGTTTCTGTGACTATCAGCTCCAACAATTCATTCGTCATGAAAAGCTTGAAGAAGTCTATTGGGTGTTCACAATCAGCAACGTCTTGATGGGGTCCACATTTCTGTGTGAAACTAAAACGATCGTGTGTCACAGCGTTTTCGGTCCATATTTCGGAATCTTCCTCTTCTTCAGTTTCTGTTTCGTAGTCGTCGTCTTCTTCCGAGTCGTAATCGACGGGCAAAACCAAAGCTTGCGTCAGGGCGTTGTCGGCTGTCCCTGGTTCGTCGTCTTCGCTTTCGATCAAAAGATCATCGAAGTTCAGATTTAGATCTTCGAAGTCGTCATCAGTAGTCGCCATAGACTCTATCTATATGCACTAGAATTACTGATAGGATATCCGTGCAATAGGAATAGGAAAATAGGAAAATTACTGATAGGAACTGATAGAATAGGAAAATTACTGATAAGAATAGGACATCCGTGGTGATTTATAGTCACCAGCCCTTACGATCTGGAATTATTTAGAGAGCCAACGGCGATAAGTGCTAGTTATCTCCTACTTAGAAACATCACCAATGAATAAAACTTTTTAGATTATTGTTATTTCATAATTATCAAATAATCATTTTAAACTTTCACAAAAATTTTAAGTTTGAAAAAAAAGAACTCTGTGGGACATTGTCACCTGATGTCAGGTGACATTTTTTGTCGAAAAAAAACCACGTGGTCCCATGCGATTGTTTGTGCAAAAACGCCATTGTCGTCAACGTGTTAAGCACAGCAATTTTACAAGTCAAAAAAACAAAATTTACATTTATTTCAAAATCGAGCAAAATCGAGCAAAACCAAGCAATAAAGCCTCATTTTCATAGCTTTATTCCCCTTAAAACGTTCGTTTTTTTTTCTTAGATTACTTTAATTTAGATTACTTTTAGATTACAAACTTTTAAGATGTCATCATCGTCAATGGAAACGGCGATCCCTCGAAGTGGAGAAATGCCCGACAGTGAACTCCGAATCACGCCAAGGTATGAGAACTTTTTTGTAAATTTAAAGTAGCTTGAAAGCCTCCCAAAAAATCTTAAATCTTTCCCTGACAGCAAAGAGCATTTCAAAATGAGATTGACCACTTAAGAGATCATTGAAAAAATGCAATAAGCATTGAGTAAATATTTAGCAAGTTCAAGACTAAGAACTTGGAGAATTTTTATCGGAAACTCTGCAACTTCGAAGTAAAAGTTGAAATTAAAGAGATAACTCTAGTGTTAATCACTTTCTTTATAATATATATTATTTTCTCTAGCTTTAACATCTTTAACAGCTTTAACAACTTTAACAACTTTAAATTACTGTCCAGTTTTCAGCTCAAGACTGTATTGTTGGGAATAGTTGTTTTAAATCATTTCCCAGATGATTTAGTTGTTAACTTAAGTGTTCTCTAAAGCGTGGACCTTTAATCGTAACCCTATTTGTCCATTTCATTTGTTTGTTTCTCTTGTTTGTTTCTCTTGTTTTCCTTCCATCTATTGGGTTGGTGGAAAAGTCCTTTCGGATTTTTTGGGAGAGTACCTTAAATTTGTCGAATTTTGACGTTTTATAGCTCATCCGAAAGCTGAATTCAAGACGGATCGATTGGTAAAAACCGTTTTGGGATATCTCTTTTCTAAAAGTTTTTACAACTATTTTAGTAAAGGGCGGCAGAGCCAAAAAATAGCTGTTTTCACGTTTCGTTAGTTTTCCGTGCAGAAACCTAGGCTAAAAACATGTGTTTCGTGATCAGCGTCAAAAACAATTCTCTCTAGTAGTAGTGTATTCTCTCTAGTAGTAGTGCACTCCGGCGAGCCGAGTTGATCACTATTTTACGCTTTCCAAGTTTTCCCAAGAAACTCAACACTCAAATCCCCCACTAGATCTCATTGTCAGCTACATTTTCCGACCCCACATCGATAGGTTCTGATAAGCGCTTTTCAAGATCTCGAGGAATTTAGGCAATGCTTAGGGTGCAATACTATTAGAGAAAATACGGTATTCATTTTATTGAGTACTTTACTTTTTCACATACTGTAGTTTGATTAAAGTATTCAATCAACAAAGCCAACATCGGCATTATCGACTTTATTCAATTCCAAATTCAATTAGAGAAAATACGGTATATATTTTTAGATGGATGATCTTCCGTTCGATGAACGCTTTCCAACAGCCGGTACTCTCTTGTTTCGAATTGGAGAACGTCGACCCATTTCCAATCGCTTTCGTTATCAAGGGAAAGGTTAAGAATTCTTTTAAAACTTTATTTTACTTATGCGTCTTTTAAATAATAAGTATTTTAGCTGATTGTAGAGTATACTGTAACGAGTATACTGTATTCTGAACCTTGGTATAATCAGAGCTCTTCAAAACCTCAGAGCTCTTCAAAACTCAGAGCTCTAACTTCTGTCTACAGTTTGTCTACAGTTTCTCGTACTCATTTATCTATAGATACTTTAAATTACTATAGCTCTAGATGCTAAATCTAATAGATAGATGTACTTAGAGTGCAACGCGTTGGACTCTAAGTACATCTATCTATTAGATTTAGCATCTAGAGCGTTGCAACGTAGTTCTTATCTTAATACTTTCAAAAAAATGATTCTTTTCCTTTCTAGGACCGCCATTTTCCGATCGTTAAACACGCACACGGTCTCATTGCAGAAAAGGGAAAAATGAAGGTATTTCTTTAGTCTTTTATGCTGATTTTTCGAATTTCAGATTGAAATGCTTATCCCATCGAGAGTCGAATGGCCAGAGGACTTGCATGAGATGACAAACAAACGCTTTCGTCTCGTTGTCTCCAATTTAGCCATCTCTCAATCTCTTTACAATACAACTCCTGATGTAAGAGATTAATCTGTTAAATAGATTTTGGATACTTACCGTAAATACTGTAATAGTACCCCACCGCCACAATGACGGTGCGGAGTGTTGCGTAGTCTAGCTTTGAACGAGTTTTTCTCGACACTGGTTTATGATACAAGGCGCGCTTAGGTATCAAAAAATAGCCCTGAATTTCAGCTATTTTTTGATACAAAAGACGCATTTTTTTGAAAGTACGGGTGCTTTGAAAAAAATGAAATACGAAAAACCTTTTGCGACTACGCGACTGTACAAGGGGGGTGGGGTACTATTACAGTATTTACGGTATGTAATATATGTAAATTGACCTTTTTTCTAGTCAGAGCGCAGCTTGGTTGCTCGCGAGATCTTTCAACGAACGGCTCCATTAACTAGGTAACATTTCAGCATTGGTTACTTTATTTTTATAAAGTTATTATATAAAGTAATAACTTTATAAAGTTACAATAGCTTATCAAAGGTGCTGTAAGCCTCTAATTACATTACAGTACAGCTAGCATTTATTTAAAACGTTTTCTGAAACGTGTTAACTTTCAATTGGCGTAATCTCAGAGATCTACTTTTAATCTGATTCTGTTAAGGTTTTGCAAAGGATAAGAGAGAACATAAAAAGTAGATGAATTAGATTACGTTAGTTTTTAAAAGTTCATTCATTTTAGATCGTATTCACTCAATTCCTCAATTTTTATAGAATGTACACAAAGATGAGTTACGTGCTCATTCGTCCACTCGATCTCAGTGATGAAACACAAAAACTCAATGCGCAATAAAGGATTTTCGAACTGCTAACTTTATATTATTCTTTTATTTCTGTTTCTCGTTTAAATAAATGAATTTGAATTTGTTTTTTAAGCAAAAATTTTTGATTTTGAACATAGAAAAGAGAGATTTGATCAAAGAGAAAAGAGAGATTCCACGTTAAACTAGCTTCAATTTATTTAATTGCTAATTAGAGAAAAGAGAGATTCGACGTTAAACTTGCTTCAATTTATTCAATTGCTTTGCTAATTAGAGAAAAAGAGAGATTCCACGTTAAACTTGCTTCAATCTATTCAATTTGCTAATTAGATAAAATTTTTTCACTTTTTACTAATCAAAATACTATTTGAAAATCTTTTACATAAAAATAAGATTTCCATTTCCTACTGAAGCCTCTTATTTTGACAGTTCAATGGAAAATTTTCAAATTTCAAATGTAAAGTGATCTATTAGAGAACTAAAGCTAAAACAAGTTTAAACGTTTTTTTTATCTTTTTTAAAACCCCATAAAGCCTTTTTATATTACGGTAAAAGGGAGTGCACTTTAAGAAACTAAGTTGAACAGGTAGATTGGACAAGTTGGACAGGTTGGACAAGTAGATTGGACAAGTTAGACAGGTTGGACAGGTAGATTGGACAAGTTAGACAGGTTGGACAAGTAGATTGGACAAGTTGGACAGGTTGGACAGGTAGATTGGACAAGTTGGACAGGTTGGACGGAGATTGGACAAGTTGACAGGTTGGACAGGTAGATTGGACAAGTTGGACAGGTTGGACAGGTAGATTGGACAAGTTGGGCGGGTTGGACAGGTAGATTGGACAAGTTGGACAGGTTGGACAAGTAGATTGGACAAGTTAGACAGGTTGGACAGGTAGATTGGACAAGTTACAGGTTGGACAAGTAGATTGGACAAGTTGGACAGGTTGGACAGGTAGATTGGACAAGTTGGACAGGTTGGACAGGTAGATTGGACAAGTTGGACAGGTTGGACAAGTAGATTGGACAAGTTGGACAGGTTGGACAGGTAGATTGGACAAGTTGGACAGGTTGGACAGGTAGATTGGACAAGTTGGACAGGTTGGACAAGTAGATTGGACAAGTTGGACAGGTAGATTTTAGTGTCTAATGAATTTCGGTACCATATTATATTCTCCCACTGAGCCCGCCTTCTCCAATAGAAATATATATCCTCCAAATGAAAATCGAAAGTAAACAACAAGTACAATTTCGTATCACCGGATGACCACACTATTCAACTATAGAAAAACTTTTGGGTGCAGCTAAATGGAGAAATAGAAAGCACATGGGTACCGCTCATCATACATCATCAGTTTAAGGGATTTATGAGGAGATAAATTCCTATTTATTCTTTTATTCTTTCTATGAAACTTCTATGAATGGAGATATAATCCCTTCATATCGAAATTTCAAACTAAAGTTGAAAAAAAGCCAACGTTGATCAAGCTCTTTCTTTTTCAATATGTGTTTTCTTTGATCTGACTAGACACAAACGCATCAAAACAAGCTTTTTCTTCATATTTCCTTTCCGAAAACCCCCAGACGATTCTGGAATCATCGGCTAGTTCTTGTGTCATTTTCCCCTTTTCCGTCAATCTCTTCCTCGTATCACGTGATGTTCACGATGGGCTTTCTGTTCATTTCTTTTCCTTGCCTCCTTTCGTTGCCACTTTGGTCAGCTTTTATTCAACGTGGCACTTATTTTTTGTTCACGATTTTTCCACAATGAATGCCCACAACAGGTGGGCTAGTCTAGAGTCTAGTCTAGTCCGGCTAGAAGCTAAGCATGTCCTAGTTTGACTTACAGGCTTACAGGACCTGCTCTAGTTCTAATTGTAAGCTCACTCTTGTTAAAGCCAAGATCATTTATTCAGAAATTTATTCCAAGACGGTTCCAATGCGGTTCAGATTTTGTTCCAATACGGTTCCAATATGGTTCTAATGCGGTTCCAATATGGATCCAATATGGATCTAATACGGATCTAATACGGATCCAATACGGATCCATTACGGTTCCAATACGGTTCCATTACGGATCCATTACGGATCCAATACGGTTCCATTACGGATCCATTACGGATCCAATATGATTCCAATACGGTTTCAATACGGATCCAATACGGATCCAATACGGATCCAATATGATTCCAATACGGTTCCAATACGGTTCCAATATGGATCCAATATGGATCTAATACGGATCTAATACGGTTCCAATACGGTTCCAATACGGTTCCTTTTAAGCGTCCAATACGGTTCCTTTTAAGCTTCCAATACGGTTCCAATACGGTTCCTTTTAAGCTTCCAATACGGTTCCTTTTAAGCTTCCAATACGGTTCCTTTTAAGCTTCCAATACGGTTCCAATACGGTTCCATTACGGATCCATTACGGATCCAATACGGTTCCAATAATAAATTTATTCAGAAAATCATGATATTTTACAGGAAACAAACAGTTTTCTGAATACAATTTACTTTGGATTTTTTCTCTCAATTTCATTGTTTGCATGAACAATTCTTATTATCAAAATAACAAACTTTTTCCTTTACAGAAATTTTTTCCACAAATTCAACCGCTAATGACTTTTCATTTAAATAAAAAAAAAATTCAAAATAGCCAAAACAAATCAAATTCAAGGAGAGAAGAAAAGGAGGTGTTTATCAGCAAAAACTCCCTGAAAAACGGGATTGAAAAAGAAGAAAAAACACTGAGAACAAGAGTCCAAACAACATTTCGATGAACGGTGGGGTGAGGGGAGAGCTCCCCCACCGCCCTTGTTCTCCCCGTGTCAGCTGGCCGACCATCCCCTCCCATACAACAACCAGCCTCTTTTCTCATCTCTTTCATTTTCCCCTTTCTCCCTATGTTAGTCAATCAATCGATTTCCAACGCGTTTCACAGCTTCTCTTGTTTTTCTGTATAATCACTTCTTCGGATCATTGAAAAAGTGTTTTGATGCTGAACAACAGTTTCTTCCATTTTTCGTAGTTGAACTTAAGGATTTACAAAAACTCTTTTACTTTGTAAGGACAATGAGGGAAAGAAGTTGCTTTAGAATGATTCACAGTGTTAAGAATATCTTTAAACAATATCTTTAAACAATATCTTTAAACAATATCTTTAAACAATATCTTTAAACAATATCTTTAAACAAATTTCTTTAAACAATATCTTTGAACAATATCTTTAAACAATATCTTAAAACAATTTCTTTAAACAATATCTTTAACTTATCTTCAACAATATCACAAATACCAAGAGAAAGCTTTGGTTGCTGTTTCTTTGGTGCTAATGTACTTCTTCCAGATTTTCACATTTTAAAATCACTCAAAAAAAAAGCTTAAACAACTTGTGCTTTTTCGTACAAGTGATAGAATACTTTTAGGAGTGTTAAGAGCTTAAGAGAGATCAAATTTGTATCAAAGTTGAACTACTTTATATATACAGAAGTCAATCAAGTTCAACACTTGATAACTCGAGGTATCAAAATTGAGTCGACTTGTAATTGCTTTTAAAAGAATCCTCATTAAATTTGACTAAAGAAAAGTGGAATCTGTTTTGTATACTCTTTGATAAAAACATCGAGAAAAATCGTCTTGAAAAGTAGTGCGCTAAAGTGCCGTTTTTCTATAGTCGAAATCGCACTAGCGCTCTCTTCTATTTTACTCTATAATTCGACTTTCAATTATCAGATCGACTTAAGGTTGGTTTTAAAAGGATCCTTATGAAATTTGGTTATAAAAAAGTACAATTTGTTTTGTATACTCAAGTGTAAGAACATAGAGAAAATTAGTGTCAAAGTTGAACTACCTACCTACAGAAGTCAATCAACCTAGATGGTCTATAACTCGAGGTATAGAAGCTGAATCAACTTATGGTTGGTTTTAATAGAATCTTCATTAAATTTGGCTATAGAAAAGTACAATTTGTTTTGTAGACTCATTGATAAAAACATAGAGAAAAATCGTCTTGAAAAGTAGTGCGTTAAAGTGCCGTTTTTCTATAGTCAAAATGGCACTTTAGCGCTCTATTTTACTCTATAATTCGACTTCCGATTATCAGATCGACTTAAGGTTCTGTATTTGATTCTAAAAAAATTTGATTAAGCCTAAGCTAAAAGGCACTAGTAGGTTACTAGTAGGTTTTACTAGGTTTTACTAGGTTACTAGGTTACTAAGTTACTAGGTTACTAGTAGGTTTTACTAGGTTTTACTAGATTACTAGGTTACTAGTAGAAAACTATCGGTAACTACATAATTTCCCATTTTTTTTATTATTTGTGCTTTAGACATAGTGGAACAAAAACACAGAAAATGGGAAGGGGGGGGGAAGAGGGGATTGGAGGGGGGATATTTCGTAAAATTTCCTCACATCAATTGGACCAAAAGCTTTGAGTAGACAAGGAAAAAGAAAAAGAAAAAAGGAAAGGGGATTTTTGTTGTGAAATTTCGTTTTAACTAAACTCAGTAAATCATCATTTATCTAAATGAATTTCTTTCTTTTCCTTTTGCTTTAACATTTTCCTTTCTTTCTTTATAACTTTTTTTGTAAAATGATTTTAATAAATCTAGAATTACCGTAATCCTTTAAGGTATTTGATACAATATCTTCTCGAGAAAGACAATGGCGAGAGCAAGTTCAGCCCCCAGGCGGATTATCATGGGCGCAAAGTGATGTTGTCTTGCTGGGGAATATCAATGGACTTGTTCATTTTGAATTATTAGAGCCCGGAAAAACAGTCGATTCATCTTATTTTATTCAACAACTCAAGAAGGTTGACGAAATTTTGCGTGGAAAGGCCCAAATCCCCCCCCCCCCCCCCCTCCCCCGTGATAATGCTCCAGCTCACACGGCAAACCCTCTTGAAGGAACTAGAGGTAGGATGGAAGGTCTTACCACGCGCCCCATAGTCCAGACTTGCCCCCCATTTTCACCTTTTCAGATCGATGCAACATTCCCCCAGTTTAAGTGCAAGAGTCGATTGGGGGCCAAACATTTTTTATTACAGGAATAGGGTGTTTTGTTGGGGGGAGGGGCATTTGGAGGGAAGGGAGGGGGGAGGTAGGGAAGAGGGGGGTGGTTTTTTATTAAAAAGGGTTAAAAAAAAAAAAAAGAAAAATTATGTGTTTAAAAAAATAAAAAAAAATTAGGTTACTAGTAGAAAACTATCGGTAACTACATAATTTCCCATTTTATATTTGTGTTTACATAGTAACAAAAACACAGAAAATGGGAAGCGGGGGGGGGGGAAGGGGGGGGGGGGGGGGGGGGGGGGGGGGGGGGGGTTCGAAAATTTCCTCACATCAATTGGACCAAAAGCTTTGAGTAGAAAAGGAAAAAGAAAAAGAAAAAAGGAAAGGGGATTTTTGTTGTGAAATTTCGTTTTAACTAAACTCAGTAAATCATCATTTATCTAAATGAATTTCTTTCTTTTCCTTTTGCTTTAACATTTTCCTTTCTTTCTTTATAACTTTTTTTGTAAAATGATTTTAATAAATCTGGAATTACCGTAATCCTTTAAGGTATTTGATACAATATTTGAAAACACTAGAGAACACTAGGATTACGGTAATTGTTCAAATTATATTATACTACAGTACTGGACAATGAAATATGATATTTGAAAAAAGATCGTCACCTTCGCGCGTCTGTAACTCCCTTGTCTTTGAGTTTAAACTATTAGTGTTATACATTCTCTGAAAGCTCTTTTCAAGGGCTACACAATGGTAATATTAATATTTAGAAATACGGCAAAGACAAGGGAGTCACAGACGCGCGAAAGTGACGCGAAAGTGACGCGAAAGTGATGATCTTTTTTCAAAAATGATATTTCATTGTCCAGTAGTGTAGTTGATTGAAAAGTTCTAGCACAATTCCTTAGCTAAAACCCAGCCAGAATCCAAGTCTAGATCTAACTATTGGCAAGCCCAGACCTGCAGTAAGGCCAGAACCTGATTTAATCCGAAAAATTGCTTTTAGAACAACTCTGCTTGCTTTTTCTTGTACTAACTATTCTAAACTGTATCGACTAGTATTCTAGAGAACGAAAAACCCAGTTTCAATGCTACAGTACTGGACAATGAAATATTATATTTGAAAAAAGATCGTCACTTTCGCGCGTCTGTAACTCCCTTTGTTCTTGAAAGTTTAAACTTGGATCTCGGAAAACAAAACGTAACCAAAACCAAAACTACCAAAACTAAAATCATAAATAAAACAAACCCAAAACCAAAACTCAATTAAAACTCGCCACATTCGCATCGGGAGGAGCTAGTGAAAATCTGCTTGCAGATTTGAAATCAGCATCCAAAAATCTATCCCATAGGCTATTTTTTGTTCTGAAATTTCGAGGTCGTGTTTTGGTCCTTTTTTCGGCCGCGAGATTTTGTGGATTGAGAAAAAGTGAAAGGCAAATTTGCATTTTACAATTTTAAATTTACATGTTAATTTATATGCAAATTGAGTTTTGGTCTGTTTTGGTTTTGGTTTTGTTTGCCGAACTCTATTTTAAACTATTAGTGTTATACATTCTCTTGAAAGCTCTTTTCAAGGGCTACACAATGGTAATATTAATATTTAGAAATACGGCAAAGACAAGGGAGTCACAGACGCGCGAAAGTGCGAAAGAGTTTTTTTTCAAATATGATATTTCATTGTCCAGTAGTGTAGGTCGGTAATACAGCTATACAGTAAACTAATTTCAAAGTAATCATAGATGATTGCAGAGATTGCAGAGCTTACGGTAATACAAAAATCCAATACAAGAGTCCAATACAAGAATACAATACAAGAATCCAAGATTATACGTTGCTTTCCAAAATTTTAATGATCTTTATAGAGTTTGATGTTTAAAGCTTTGAAAAAACAAAATACTATACCGTACTTTGAACCTTTCCCCAAATTTTCAATGATCACCAAAAAGTCTCCTTTACTTTCTTGTGTCTACACGTGGTCACTCTCATCTTCTCATCACTCCGATCACCCCATTTCTCCTTTTCTCCTTACCTCACTCTCCCTCCACTCTCATCACTGATCACCACAACGCAAACACATCAAAATAACAAACCTTTTTCATGTACTTACTCGATTTGGATCTTTTAGTCTTTTCTTAATAATCTGAACAAAATTCTCCATCCTGGTCTATTTTATGAAAGTTTTGGCAGGTTTCTCCCCCCCTCCTTTTCTTCCCTTTCTTCCCTTTTCTCCCTTTCTTCCCTTTTCTTTCCTTTTCTTCCTTTTTCTTCTCTTTCTTCCTTTCTTTCTTCTTTTTCTTTTCCCTTTCTTCCCTTTTCTATCAAGACTTTGGTTAAGAGCTTAGATAGAATCTGTGTATGTGAGTGAGCATACAGTATATAGTAACTGTTTTTACTGGCTCCCAATTTACAGTTTAATGTCTCTTTTATGCAAACATTCCTGGGATCATTAGTCAACGATTGCTCACCAATGAACCACACGTATCCAAATCCCAATTTTACTGGCCTTATAATTCGACTTGACTGTTAGAAGTCATTGACTGAGTCTTTTCTTAATCTTTCCCCTGCCCAGTCATCAGACTTTTTCAATCTGAAAGTAATGTTTTCTCTTCTTTCCCCATTCTAGTTATTATAGATATTTTGAGTTTTTCATATTGACTGAACAACTGTTTTTTTTTTGTTTTTGTTTTGTTTCGCTTTTTGTTTTTACTTGAGCACTTTGTCAGTCTCACCTTTTGCCCTTTCTCTATGCTCTATGTTTTCGCTCAACACTCATTTTAAGTACAAATTTCCTCGATTGTTATTTTGAGTTGAAGCTTTTAAATCTTTTAAAATTAGATCATGTAAAAGTTCAAAGATATTCAGAATTTAACTAACTAGCTTACTAATTAGTTTACTAATTAGTTTACTAGTTAGCTTACTAATTAGCTTACTAATTAGCTTACTAGTTAGCTTACTAATTAGTTTACTAGTTAACCTCACCGATTCAGCCTTAAAGCTGAATATTTCTTTTTGTGTAACAAATTCAGTTTAAAAGATGTTAAACTTTTGATCATCATCATCTTCTTCTTCAAACTTTCAACTCAATCTTACATCATTGTTTAGTCATTGAAATTTTGGAAAGGAAAAGAAAATTGACTCTCATTGAATGAAGGGAAAAGATGAGAAATCATCGGGACAAAGGGAAATCTATCGACGAGAATCTATCGACGAGAATCTATCGACGAGAATCTATCGACGAGAATCTATCGACGAGAATCTATCGACGAGAATCTATCGACGAGAATCTATCGACGAGAATCTATCGACGAGAATTATCGACGAATTCATCGATTTGAGAATCTATCGACGAGAATCTATCGATCGGTAATCTATCGACTGATCCAGCTTTTGCCATTCGATTTTCTTCAATCCTCATAAATGTGGAGAACATGTGTGAAGAAAAAGAAGAAAAGAAAATGACTGAAGCTGATCTCGAGTGTCCCTGATCCACTCCACCCCCACATCTCTTTTCCCACAACACGTGCTTTTCCGAGAATCCCCTCTCTTTTCTTCGGTAACTTTAGAATGTCATTCTGCTCTTTGACTATAAACTTTTACATGGCTAACTTTTTCTTTTAGATATAAAAGACTGATTTATAAACTAGGTAAGAGGTAAATAAGACTAGCTTTTGATAATATGGCCTTCTTTTTGATATGGTTTTTAATATGGTCTTACTTTCATTGGTGTTCTTATTGTCATTGGTGTTCTTATTGTCAAAAGCCTTTTTACTAGTCACTAGTTAAACTTTTTACTAGTTAAACTAGCCAGGCTAATAGTAGGTTTTCAAAAGTCAGAGATTTTCTTTGAATCTTTTTCCAAATCAATAATTGTAAGGCAAAAACAAGCCATTATAAGTTACACTCCCAAAAAAACATTTCAACATTTCACATTTTTAATCAGAATGTCTTCAAAAGAATTTGATGCCTTCAAAATTTTTTCTCTTTCTTTCAAATTCTTCTCTGATTTCTTCTGTTTACTGAAAGAATTCATGGAAGGATTTGCGGTGAGAAAATGCTCGTTTTAAAGTGAAACTTGTTTACGTCTAAATCGTTTCGTTTAATTCCCCATTTCTTCTTGAAGTGTCATGGGAAAATTTGCACATTTCACGAAAAGCCGATTGGGTTTTGATTGGGTTTGATTGGGTTTTGATTGGGTTTCATTCGGTTTCATTCGGTTTCATTCGGTTTCATTCGGTTTGATTGGGTTTGATTGGGTTTGATTGGGTTTGATTCGGTTTGATTGGGTTTCATTCGGTTTGATTGGGTTTGATTGGGTTTGATTGGGTTTCATTGGGTTTCATTGGGCTTTATCTGTTTGATTGCGCCTCATTCGGTTTGATTGGGTTTGATTGGGTTTGATTGGGTTTGATGTCATTTCACCGGAAATAGCTCAGAAAAGTGGGGATTTTTACAGTTAGAAAAATACTTTCACTTTTTGATTTTCAGTTTTTTTTTTGCATTCTCAAGTAATGCTTTTTCTAAAAAGCATCTATTCTAGAACTAGAAAAGTATTGTACACTATTGTACAATTAGTGTACAATTAGTGTACTATTAGTGTACTATTATTGTACTATTAGTGTACAATAGTTTTCTAGACTATTGTACACTTCAGTTTTCATTCGATCAGCTCTATTTTCCCCCCCCCCCCCCCCCCCCCCCCCCCCCCCCCCCCCCCCCCCCCCCCCCCCCCCCCCCCCCCCCCCCCCCCCCCCCCCCCCCCCCCCCCCCCCCCCCCCCCCCCCCCCCCCCCCCCCCCCCCCCCCCCCCCCCCCCCCCCCCCCCTTTTTTTTTTTTTTTTTTTTTTTTTTTTTTTTTTTTTTTTTTTTTTTTTTTTTTTTTTTTTTTTTTTATAACCTTTTTCTTGAAGCTCTAAAATCATATTGAGAAAGACAGATTGCTTTGATTGATTCTCGAGCCTCGGGATCGCCGCGCCGACCTGCCCCGGGATCGTCCCCCCCCCCCCCCCCCCCCCCCCCCCCCCCCCCCCCCCCCCCCCCCCCCCCCCCCCCCCCCCCCCCCCCCCCCCCCCCCCCCCCCCCCCCCCCCCCCCCCCCCCCCCCCCCCCCCCCCCCCCCCCCCCCCCCCCCCCCCCCCCCCCCCCCCCCCCCCCCCCCCCCCCCCCCCCCCCCCCCCCCCCCCCCCCCCCCCCCCCCCCCCCCCCCCCCCCCCCCCCCCCCCCCCCCCCCCCCCCCCCCCCCCCCCCCCCCCCCCCCCCCCCCCCCCCCCCCCCCCCCCCCCCCCCCCCCCCCCCCCCCCCCCCCCCCCCCCCCCCCCCCCCCCCCCCCCCCCCCCCCCCGGGGGGGGGGGGGGGGGGGGGGGGGGGGGGGGGGGGGGGGGGGGGGGGGGGGGGGGGGGGGGGGGGGGGGGGGGGGGGGGGGGGGGGGGGGGGGGGGGGGGGGGGGGGGGGGGGGGGGGGGGGGGGGGGGGGGGGGGGGGGGGGGGGGGGGGGGGGGGGGGGGGGGGGGGGGGGGGGGGGGGGGGGGGGGGGGGGGGGGGGGGGGGGGGGGGGGGGGGGGGGGGGGGGGGGGGGGGCCGATTTCCTTTCCCCGCCCCGCCCCCGATTCGTTCTGCCGATTCTCCCCGCGCGTGCCCCGCGCCAGATCTGACCGATCGAGATCCGGCGGGATGTCGCACGAACTGACGATTTCTAATGCTTAGCTCTTTATAGAAGAAAAGACTTTCTGGTATTACTACATTGTGGGGCAGGCTTTTGAATGAAGAATCAAGCACTAGAACGGTTGTTAGTATTAGACCTGGGCGGGGACAGATGTGATGGGTCTGGCTCTTAGCAAAACTCTGGTACTTGATTTGTACTATTTTTCATCAAAAATTTAATTATAACTTCTATTAGCTGAAATAAAATGTTTAGAAATAACACCATATTCTTGAACAAAAAAATAATACAATGTGAAAGCTTCATGTTTCTATTTTTATGTTGTTTATTTGTGCTTTGCTTTTATCTAATTGCTTTCTGTTTTCTTCAAGTTATGACTCATTTTGTCACCAGATTCCGATGTGTCATTAAAGAACTGAGAATGCTTTTTCAAAAGATGATTCAAAAATTAGGAGATGTGAGCCGAGCTGATGACTATTTTACGCTTCTAAAGTTTTTCCAGAAGCTCAACACTCTAATCCCCCACAAGATCTCATTGTCAGCTACATTTTTCGACCTCAAATCGATAGGGTTCTGGATAAGTGGTTCTCGAGATTTTCTGAGGAATTTAGGATCTTTTTGCCTAAATTTGCCTAACTCTGGGTCAGGCAAAGAAAGTTTCTAACAAGTTTTTGAATGCTTAGGGTGCACTGACTATTTTCTATTTTTTTTCTAGTTAAGCATGTTGTTACCCCTTTTTTCAATTTTTCACTTGCAACAATGGATTGGGGGTGCAAGCAATCTTGGTAATCCATTGTTGTAAGACTAGATCTTTGCAATCCATTGTTGCAAGGCTAGATCTTTGCCTAGCTTTGCCTAACCGGGTCAGGCAAAGGGCTTTGCAATCCATTGCAATCCCAATGAAAATTAATTAACAAGTTTTGAGTCTAACAAAGTTTTTAGAACCATTCTAGGATTTGTTTTGCAAAATTATACATAATCTAATGTAACCAATCTATTGAATTATTATCTGTGAAAGATTTTTGGAAGTAATTCATGTTGGATTCAACGAACGCGAAGCTGATCTTTAAAATGAATCGTCGATTTTTATCGTCCCCCCCCGCCCCGCACACACATGAGAAATTGTCCCTTTTTTCTTGTCTTGATCGTTTTCTTGATATTTTCTTTTCAATATATTTTCTTTTCTCATTCCAATATCAACGATTCTCTTGTCGATTTTTGGCGCAGAAAAAAACAGCGCCCATTAAAATCGACGACCTTTTTTACCCCCGCCCAATGGAATGTGAAAATTTTCAATCAGCAAATCCACCTTTAGAGATTTGAGGTTTTGTTTTTGTTTTCACTTTGTTTTCTAAAATTTTTTTTAATGTTTTTGAGCCTTTCAATCCATTCACCTTTACACGAATCCAAACGGGAATTTCTCTTTTGCAAGAAATAAAGCATAAGTATTCTGGTCTGATAGTCAACCAGCAGTTTTACCTAAGAACCACAAAAGCGTTATAAACTTTCTAACAATGAATAACTAAAATTTCAATTTGATTCTTTTAATTAGTTTGTCACATTAAACGATGAGTACCGGCCTCATCAAACGATGAGGCTTAGGCAACAGACCACTTATTTACTATATGAATGTTTCTACCAATGAGCTTCACCGACACGTATCCTGTGTTAATTGTAAACTTTTGTTTTCTATTTTGCACTAAAAGAATCACTGAGTCTTCTAAGTAGCCATGTACAGTTATCACCGACTTATCTATTTTTAGGCAATCAAGAGGAAAACAAGTCTTCCCATTGTATCATAGATCGTTTTTTTTCTTGTCCTTCTTCTTGTCCTTCTTCTTGTTCTTCTTCTTGCCCTTCTTCTTGTTCTTCTTCTTGTTCTTCTTCTTGCCTCCCTTCTTGTCTTTTCTTCTTGTTCTTATCCTTTTTCTTCTTCTTGTCCGGGAAATTCCTGCTTAAACTAATGATCCCTGTCATCTGAATGATTCCCCTGTCCCTTCCCTTCCCAGTTTTGATTCTTTTTCGTCACTTTGAACTCTGTTCTCAATCACATTTCTCTCAATTCTTTCCTTTTTCTTTTCGTTTTCCTTTTTTCTTTTTCTTCTTCTGCTGAATATCTGATAAAGCGATTTGATAGGTTTTATGGTGCCAAGGCATGATTTTCCCGTGTTTATCAGTAAGACTTTTACCCCAGACAACTCAATATCCGTTTACGTCTAAATAAATAAATAATATCAAACTTCTAAACAAGTTTAACAATGTCTAAACTTTGTTACCTACTGAGTCTTTCAAATTTCAAATGCTTTGAATTTGAATGCTATAAGCTTTGAATCTTTCCACCGATCACGCAACTTTTTAACTCCAGTTTGCCTAAATTTCCTCAAATTTTTCAAGTAATCTTTTCAACTTTTCGACTAGAAAAACACCTTAAATTGGTTATTTTCTTGTTTTGGGTGTCCTTTTTTCCCTTTTTCTTCGACGTCATCAACTTTGTTAAAAGAAGCCATCTCTCCAATCCACTTATACATTCTCTCCCCGAGTTCCTAAGTTCATTTGAAAACTCGTTTTTCAACAATTTTCTCATTTTAATGTTTGCTTTGATCTTTTCAATCCTTTTTTTTTCAGAAACGTGAATGGTTTTATTGGTGAGCAGTCGAAAGCGATCGACATCATTCAAAAAAGAGGCTGATGGAGAATTCAGACATCAGGTTGGTCAAGGAAATATTCTATTGTAAATTGTTGGTCAAGGAAATATCTATATCTATTGAAAGTTCAAATATTCACATATTTATAATATAATATTATAATATGCAAATTGATTTGTAATTGGATATTTGAATTTGAAAAAAACTGAACAAGGTTGAGAGCGGATTAAAGTTCAAAAGAGTGATCTCTCTGACCTAGCACTGACCTAGCACTGACCTAGGACTGACCGAGCAATCTCTCATCCAACTTTGATTTAGATTCAAATTCTTGAAATTTTATCCTCTTCTCCAAATCAAATCATAATATAATACATATAATACGTATTTTCTAAAATGAAATCTTTATCACGAGAAAAAAAAGTTGCGCAGCTCATGGCTCACGTGCTTTTCTCTATCCAAATCACATCACCGTTTCCTTTTCTCAAAAAATGATTCCCTTTTGTGTTTGATTGATGACCACACCCAAATGGATTCCTGTTTTGATCTTTCTTTTTTCATTTTCTTCGGGTGTTCATCTCAATACTTCCGGTCCTTTCGCTATCAAAATCGGCCTTTCTCTCGAAACGATCAGTTGCTGCAGTTTTGTTTTCAGTTTCATGCAAACAACACTGCAAATGGCATTTGATTGGAATTAACACAGAGATCAGCCTATTATTCAGAAAAAGATCACTCTTAAAGATAGCCGTAATTCTAGGTGACTGTACCGAAAATAAGACAAAAAATGAGACATTCCTGGGTACTATACTGAAAATAAGACAACAAATCAGAAATTCCTGGGTACTGTACTGAAAATAAGACGAAAAATGAGACATTCCTGGATACTGTACTGAAAATGAAACAACAAATCAGACATCCTTGGATACTGTACTGAAAATGAGACAACAAATCTGATCTTATGTCTGTTCAAAAGTTTTAAAACCAAAACCGAGTACTTTATAGAGTTCAATATAATCCAAGCAAAATGTTCCAGGTTGGCGGACATCACGAGTTAGTGCGCTTGGATCGCTTTCACGTGGCGAAACCCTCGTGCACGAATGAGACCGATTTCTATCTGAACACCCCGGCACCCCTTCGGGCACACGTGCCGCACTTTTGCGCCTATGCTGAGGTAGGGTTTTGAAAAAAATTCTAGTGTTTAACTAAGTGCAAAGCCTTAATAGCTAATAATATTCATGAATCAATCACAATGAATTCTAGAGCGATTCCGATCCGTTGCAAGCTACGACGAGTACCATGTGCGAGAATTGCCTTGTAAATGGAGCTCCGACACTTCCCGGTTTCCTTGAAGATCCCTCAACTCCGAAAAGAAAGTCGACAAAATCCAGGTACTAAATGATAGCTTATTTTTGCCATTTATTTCTTTAATTTATTATGATTAGTTACCGTAAATACTGTAATAATACCCCACCCCCCACCGCGTACAGTCGCGTAGTCGTAGTCGTAAGTTTTTTCGTATTTCATTTTTTACAAAGCACCCGTACTTTCAAAAAATGCGTCTTTAGTATCAAAAAAATAGCCCTGAATTTCAGCTATTTTTTGATACCTAAGCGCGCACTGTAGCATAAACCAGTGTCGAGAAAAACTCGTTCAAAGCTAGACTACGCAACACTCCGCATCGTCATTATGGGGGTGGGCTTCTATTACAGTATTTACGGTATGTAAGCAAGTACAATAGATTCCATTGCATAAATGTAATTCTAACTTTAGCGGTGCATGTGTTGTCCTATCCGATTTGACATCAACATTTCGTCGCCCATCAATTGTTGATTTAAAAATGGGCACTCGACAACACGGCGATGCCGCAGCGCCTGAGAAAATTCGACGACAAACAGACAAATGCGCGAGAAGCACATCGCTGATGTGGGGAATTCGATTATGTGGTTGGGAAAAGATTTGGAAATTTGTAATCAAAATCGTTTAAGGACTCCAATACTATGATGCTACCACGGGAAGAACTACGCACATTGACAAGTACGAGGGGAGAACGATTGAGGTGAGGGAAATGGAGGAGCTAGTGTTTGGGAAAATTCCACCTTCGTTTTCTCAGCCGTCTCTTGGCCAATTGCTCTAAAATTTTGTCCACAAATAGAAATTGGTATTCTCTGCTTGTAGACAAAATTTCAGAGCAATCGGCTGAGAGACGGTTGAGAAAACGAAGGTGAAATTAGGTTCGGCGTGGAATTTTCCCATGTCTAATGCTTGCCAGTAGACAGAAATTGAGCTATCTTTCATCTTCCTGGATTCTAATCCATATACAGTACTCTCTAAGCATTCACGTAAAGAAATTAGCCAAATAGTATCTCAAGTCCGTATCTTGTCAGCATATAATCACTCAATTTGAGATCGAAGAGCTGTGGAGAGCCGTTCGTGGTTTCCTCTCGTATCCCGATGGTCGCCCGAGAGAAGCCGTTATTCGAGGGGTTATTCGACAAATCGAACAAATTGAAGAGGTGAGAATCTAAAAAAGTTGATTCTATTGGGTTGTCCAGTTATGAATGCGCGTTTTTTACTATTTTGTAAATTTCTCAAGATACCGAAATCAAGAAAAAGTTATATATGAGTATTATTCGAAAGCTGAAGATCTCCTCTACATTTTGATATAAAAAGCTTTTGAATTTGTCCAGCTTTTGGGCAAATTGACTGCACAGAAGAAGAGGTGGCCAAAAAATGGAAGGGTGCCTTTGGATCAAGTTTTGGCTCCGCTCAAATTGAGTTAACCGTTTGATGTTTGGCCAATAGATATATCAATACAACTTTTTTTTAAATATAACAATTTCAGAGCATCTTTACTTTTCTTTTCTTTTCTGGGCGGTTATTTTAAACCATCAAAACTTGAGGAATAGCTAAGCTGAAATGGGGTTTTTTTTTTGAAAACGACCTCTCCCTTTGTGCGGTCAATTTCCCAAAAAGTTGAATGAATTCAAAAACTTTTTTATTCCAAAATGTAGAGGAGATCTTCAGCTTTCGAATGATATATAACACTCATATACATCTGTTCGATATCTTGAGAAATTTAGAAAATAGTAAAAAACGCGCATTCATAACTGGACAACCCAATATTTGAATTCTAAACTTTAAACTCTAAAATCAAAAACTTTTTAGGCGATAACATTAATGGACGGGGTTCGTTTATTCGGCTCCTCGTTGCTCATTGTTTATGAAGGAGACGCTTTGGAGGAGCCACAGAGTGAGGCTGAGGCTGAACAGGTAAACAAAAGATAAGCTAAAAATTCATCTAAACATCTAAAAATTAAACAATCACTCAATTTGCATTAAAATTGAATTAAAACATTCGCTCTAAAAGAAACTAAAAGGAAATATTGTGTAGAAGGAAATGGATTGTGGCTTTTTAAAAAAAAGTAAACAAAAGCAGGATATTAGCGAAGAAAGATTAGATCTACAAAACAAATATTTCGTTTAAAATCAAATCCTCATTTAGTTAGTGAGCGTTCGCGTGGTCGATTTCGCAAACGCAACACTAGCCGGTGGGAGTCATGTGGGCGCTGATCAAGGCTTTCTTCTCGGTGTTCACTCACTCAATCGCTTCGTTGCAGCTCTTCTCCATTCCGGCGACAGTGACATCGATTCTGAAGGGTCATGCAGTCCCTGACTAGCCGCATCGACTTCGTGAAGTCATTGAAGAACAAGAGCCATTTCTATGGTATTCTATTGTATTGCCAAATTTTTATGTTTGATCCTATCAGATATCATTCCAAAAGTATAGTCCCTGGTGGCCTTATTCTTTGAGTTGAGTCGATTAGACTACGCTGTGTTCCTTTTGACTACCGTATTCCTACCATATCCAGCAATGAAAAACTACTGTACCTGCCTGATTTTACTTGGTAGTGACTGGTGTTTAATAAAGCTTTAGTTACTTTTAAAAGGTTTACCGGGTTACGGTAGCTTTAGAAAAGCTAACAGGGCTTCGCTCAAAAGTGTTTTGATTAAGACTTTCTTGTATCAGATAGTCTTGTTGTTGAAAACAATATCAGAGCTACGATATGCAGAAAAGAAACAGGGTTACGGTAGCTTTTCTGAGCACTTTTTAAGCTAGCTTTTAAGCTTTTTAACGAAACTCTTCGATCAAGAGGAATCCAGCTTCTTTAAAGCTCAGAAAAATCTGTGAATAACTGTACTTACTCAATTATATTTTCAAACTAGCATGCCAACTGTGTTTTTTTTTGATCAATTTCTCGTTTACTGGGTTTCTCGTCTTGCCTCTATCGAATTTTCCCCATTTTTTTTCTTATGGAAATTCCTCTCTTTCGCTCAAAAGTGTTTTGATCGAGACTTTCAGATAATTTCACTGTGATCATCACTGAATTCCCCGTGTTTTCTTTTTTGTGCCTTTTTTTTCTGATTTCTCATCCTCAACATTCACTCTCAAACACTGTGTTGTGCTGCTTTTTTCAGAAATAAAGATTTTCAAAAAAAAAAAATCATTTAATTACAAGTAATTTACATATAATAAAATGTGTACGGTATCTGAGCGCTACTTAGAAATCCTTGAACAGACAACAAACTAGAGAATTTAGAGGCTAGAGAGACTAGAACAGACACCAAACTAGAGACAACTAGAGAATAAAAGTTTTGTGTTTCAAAACGTTTTGAAACTTTTTGCGTTTTTTGTCAAAACGTTTTTTGCGCTGCGTATCATTTGCGCCAATCATTTACGCTTATGAAAATCATTGTAACAAATCACTTTTTCCGGGATTGGGGCAAATGCGGCCTTTTTTTTGGCACCTGGCGCCTTGCGGCCTTGGGTAGAGCTTCAAAAAGAAAAGGGGGGGCCCGTCAAATTTGGGCTAAAGGCAAAAACTACGCAACTTAACGCTTTTCCGCAGTTTTTCCTTTTAGCCCAAAACGGGTCAGCGGGGGATTTGTCGAAATTCGGAATCCGCATACGATTCCCTATTGGAGAAGATCTCGACGGCTTGCCAAGCTTTGCCAAAAAAGGGGGGAAGTCCCACCCCCTTTTTCCCAACTTCTAACCAACTTTTTTCAGCTTTCTGCTTCATAATTTTAATTCACATTGTTTTCAATTAAAAAAACACGTTTAAACACATATACAGTCCCAAAAACAGTAAATTTTTGTGTCACCGATTGGGCTTTTTGCTCTTTATAGCGATTTTATGCCATTTTCAAATCCGGCGAAGGCGTCAAAGCAGCAAGCAGTGAATGGGAAAAAAGTAGAAAACAAAATAAAAATAAACAATCAAAGTTGGTAGGAAAGTGTGTTGAAAAGCATAAATTTGGCGCAAATGATACGCGGCGCAAATAATTTGGCTCTTTTGCTAGCACCTCAAAGTTTTAGTAAAGCACGAAATTTCTTTGTTTGAACTCTTTCTAAACAAATGTTCTCATTTTTCACTTCTAAAGGTTTCTTTTTAGTGATGATCGACTGTCACGCGCATCTCGTCGACAAAAAATTCAAGAATGATATCGACGAGGTGATCGAGAAAGCGAAAGAGGTAACTGGATTGGGGATTTTTTTATTTAATTTTTTTTAATAAACCTGTAAGATGGAGCGAATAACTTGTTCAACTTCTAGGCTAGAGTATCAAAAGTGGTGGTGGTCCCCGAGTGGCCGTCACAATTCGACGCAGTCTTTGAGCTCTTCGCGAGACATCCCGATTTTATCGTCCCATCCTTGGGTCTCCATCCGATTCGGGTAAAAAAACTTATCTACTTAAATTCACCACTCACAGAAAAATCACAAAGGTGTCAATCGAGAGGAGCTGAAAGAACTCGAGGCGGCTTTGGAAAAGTATAAAGGGCTGGTGAAATGTATCGGTGAGGTGAGTGAATTGAAATTTTTAATGGCTAACTGCTTATTGAAATTTAGGTTGGACTCGACTACACAGTGACTCTTTGGAAAATCGACGAGGATAGCATGCAAGCGATGAGAGATGTTTTAAAAGAAGAAACTCGACTCGCTCTACTGTATGACTTACCCATGTAAATGAATTTCCTTTTGGTAGGTTAATTTTAAACTTTAGGACAGTTCACTCGAGAACCGCTCACAAAGAGACGATCGCGCTTCTTATCGAAAACGGCGCGAAACGAGTGGCTATGCATGCATTTGGAGGTGATTTCAAGAAAGGAAAACTACTGAAAATCTATTCTAGGGACACCAGAAGAGGCTAAACACGGTGTTGAGCATGGCTTTTACTTTAGCATCCCTCCATCATTTTCAATCAATGACCAGGTAGTTTTGTTTGATATGTAAATTCAAGAGATTTGTATTAGGGCGCCGCTTTGGTTGCCTCCATTCCACTCGAGAATCTCCTGTTAGAGACCGATTCACCGGTACTTGGCCCGGTGAAAGGTGCTTGTTTTTGAGTGTAATTTGTATTCAAGTTTATAGGTGAGCGAAATGTGCCAGCAAATCTAATAGCATCAGCTAAATTCATAGCAAAGGTAATCGTGTTGGCAAGTTTTGTTAATTTAAAATCTTTAGGTCAAAAACCTTTCCGAGATCAATGTCATCGAGGCGACGAGCGCTAATGCAAGGAAATTGTTTCGCTTATAATACTGGTGTGTAAATTATATCCAAATAAATTATTTATTAATTAGTGCTATTAAGTAAAAAATACCCGAAGCTAAACTAGAAGAGATCAAAATACAATTTAAAACACCTGTAAGTTCTTAATTTATTGCATTTTCATCACGCACAACAACGATTCGAGCTGGGACCATTTCACCATCATCTCTCTTGACCAGTAAAGGCTAAAAGAGAGAAATAATTTCACAGCCAAATTCCTGCCTACCGGGATATTTCCTTGGTATTGCATTTGAAGGTCGTTCCACTCTTCTTCCGTAAATGTGACAACATCGTTGGATTCAATCTAGAGAAAAAAACCAAGTACCTCTATTTCGAAAACACATTGAATTACCTCTTGATCTTCTTTATTAATGAAAGTATTATCTTCATGCTGTATCGCTATCGAATCATGCGCTTCGATGAAATAGTTTTGTTGGTCAAGAGTTGAGAGAGTTTCGTCGTACAGCGATGCATCCTAAACCAACCAAATAAAAATAGTTTACCATCAAAAATCACACCTGTAACATTACACCCTTTGATTCGGCCTCGTCAGCCTCATCGCTTAACATGACAAGAGTATAAACTTGGCTACTATCCATTGGTTCAGAAACGATGACCTATATAATCTATAGAATTGCTGTGAAAATTCAATATAAAACCTGCATTGACCCATCCGGCCCAGCCACTAGTTCGCCATGAATCGTTTCTGCATTATTTATTGAATTGAAATCTGCAAAATATGTTTAATGAAGAAAATAGTACAGCGTTACCAATGAGTTGAGATTCTGTAGGCGGATTTTCCAGTTGTTGGTCTTCTGACATAGGCTGATTGTGATTTTGTGTTTCCGAGGTGGATGGGATATGGGAGCGTCTGTGCTCCGAAAAAGCGTCCCTAAATTTATGTCTTTAACTTTTAGGACAAATAAACAAAACCTGTCAGCGAACTCTTGTTGACAACAGATCCATGTCACATGCCCGGAATCCACTTTAACGTTGTAGGAAAGCGAATCGCGAAATTGAATTGTAGCCTTAAAGGGCATCAATATTAAAGAATTTGGCAAAAAAATATTGAATATTGAAAATTAATCACGAACCTCAAATTGAGATTTATTGTGGACACGAAGCATGTGCCTTATCAATAACGAGGGTCGGACCATCAAAAGACCACACACATCACAGACAGTACTAGAACTTGGTGATTTATAAACAAATACGGGACTAACCGACAAATAGGAGCCGATGATCGTGACCCATAAGACCCAAAAAATTGATGCATAGTCGGATTTTGTATTCCCAACGGGACTGATTCATAAAATAAATTTCTATTCGTCTAAAAAACGCTTATTTTTTATTATAGATAAAAACAAACATTTAATGAGCTGCTATTACGCAACAAGTTAACTCCATGCACATCTGTTTTATGTGCATTAAGTTCGGATACTGAAAGGCACACATGGCCACACCATTTGCAAGTATACCTAAATTAAAGAAAATTAATAAATTAACAATTTTGGACTTACTTTCTTTTTCTTACGTGCATAGTCTCGTTATGATTAAGTAATTTGAATTCATCTGTGAAGACTAAATGACATTCCTTGCAAGATAGACGACGAACCAGCTAAACTTCAAGGAATTAAAGAATCTACGAGAATAACTTGCCTCGGCTCCATAATCTCGTAGCATTTGTTCTCGCAGTTCATCATTTTTCTTGTGCGCCCGTAAATGGTTTTCTATGGCTGTTGGATGCCTCTGATTTATGAGAAGACCGCATGTTTGACAACTTTCAAATTTATCCTAAAACCTACTTATAACAATAACAAATAAATAACACACCGCAGAAGTTATCGGCATTGGTTGATATTCGCCTCCGAGCATGTTATTGATCTTCACCTAAACATATATTTGCTAAGGAAAAATTTTTAAATAATACTTGTCGGATGGCTGCTTGAGTTACGGCTTCTTGGCGAAGACGTTGCATTAGTACTCTTTCACGTCCCCTGTAACATTGACATTAGAGAATCTATTATTAAATGTTCCAACTTGTCATGTTCCTTCTCCCTACGTCGCCATTCGCTGGATATTGTCTGGATGTGCACTATTGTCTAAAGTTAAAAATAAGTTAAGTAGCGCTATTTGAAGTCTATTTCGTTTAAGCAAATTGTTGACCTCAACAATGTGATCCTGCCCATGAATCTCCTTGGTATGCCGCATTAATCCTTCACCGGTCAAAAAGATGCCATTCTCGCAAAATCGACATGGATATGCCTCAACTTCGTCAGCAATTCCTAATTCGAACCACTTTTGTTCTTACAGATGATCTCATATTCCAATTTAGCATATAAAGTCATATTAAGTTAGTTTGGAGTCGGCTTACCTGGAAGATGAGTAACCCTGCCTTTTCTTGCACTTGTTGACGGTTGAATCAGGTCATCATATGGCGTTTCGATCACAGATCCTATCATCTCCAGGTTTTCTTGCGCTTTTCCTATTCCTTGCTAAAACCCAGAAATAAATTCCAGAAAATTATTCAGACCATTTCGATCCGCTTGATTGGTAGCATGACCCCATTAACAACAACAACGTTCGTGATATCTTCATCCATCTCCCTTCTTTCTTTAGATGCTAAAAGTAAAAATGAGAAATGGCAAGAAAAATTTAGATACACTCTTGGTTAAATGGTGAAAAATGTACCTTTTTTGACTTCTTCATCTTCGTTGAAAAATATTTGTTTCTTTTGGCGAATAATTCGAGGTTTCTTAGCTTGTGGATGCATTCTTCACGAGAAACTAAAAAAATCTAAGTTTTTCGTTGATTGTAAAGCAAGTATTGTTTTTGCAAGGAGGTCGAAGAGACTTTTTCGACTACGCGACTTATCGATCGTCCGTTTGTCTGAGAAAAGGAGAGAAGAGAGAGAGCATTAGGCGAGAAAAACCGAGCAACGATGCTCAAACAAACAACTCTTCAAAAACATTTTTGGCAACTTTTGCCACTTCACGTCTTTTGCTTAAGAAAAAAAATTTATTAAACGTAGAAAATTTGAAAAAAAGGATACCGGAAAGGATAACATGAGATCTTAACAAAAACAAAGAACTCAACAAGCGAAAACAAATCTAGCTCACGCAGAAGCAACATCAGAACTTTTATAAGCAGGCGAAATATCCGTCAATTCGGCGCCGGTTGATGGGGTTTGAGTTGCACCAAGAGTTGGCGTTGCAATGGGGGTTGTCCAAGTCGGAGTGCTTTCCTAAATCACGACGTTTAGCAATGATCTAGAAGAAAAGTCATCAAAGTTAAAACTAACCGAAGCTTTCTCACTGGAGATCGAATTAGGTCCTTTCTTTATGTAAACATTTATTGGGCGTTGGAAACCTGAATACTAAAATCATTAAAAATATAAAGCTTCTGATACAAAAACAGTTTGCTTTTAGATTGTACGGTTATACCACTCCGAAGACTACCTTTAGTTTTCGCAGAGGGAGGTTCTACGTGTTCAACAGATTCAAAGCCAACAGTTTCCAGCAAATACATCTCAAAATCGGATGGACGAAATTCAATTCGACGGTAGTTCTCGCGATGGGCTTCCTGAAAAAAAAAAATTGAGAACTGAAAACCCAACTTACAGTCATAACCGAACGTTTGCGATAACTGGTGTACGGTTGAACTTCCAAAATCAAACGACCGCCGGGCCTCAATTGGCGAAAAGCGCGGAGGAAGAAGCGTCTAGGTAAAATACATTAACTTGCTTATACTCAAAACGACTAACCTAATTCCATCATCACCCCAATTTAAATGAATCCATTTAGTAATTGACAATGCCATGATGACATCGAATTCTTCTTGAATCTAAAATTTCCAAATTCAAAACTATTTCATACACTCATTAAAATGTTTAACATTTTTCACAAACCGTTTCAAGTAGCTCATCACTTTGGAGCACATAATTCTCCCGACGAAACCATACATTATCAGGGAACTTTGTCTTGAAAGTGGTTGGCAAGTGAGCAACTGGGCCAAACTGCTGCGAAAATGAAGCGGGATATTTGCCTTTAATCTAAAAACAAAAGAATTATCTTGTTTAGGTATATATTCAAACCTCAATCGATTCGTCGCAATAATGACGAATATTTTTTCGAGCAACACCAATTAGGTGATCATCAATATCAATTCCAAGAATTCGGCGAGGCGCATAATCTTTGGCGATGGCTATGGTAATTAATCCAACGTTGCAACCTGAGTTCATCATTTTTAAAAAAGATAATAAATTTACCAATGTCCAAAATAGTCTTCTTTTCGAACCACTCTTTGCGTAATACTTCCAAGCGACTGTCTCGTTGCCCAGCATCCAAACGAATACCATAATATCGATCAAAGTTTCCATAACAATACCTTAAAACTTGTATAAAAGCAATTAGTACATTAAAGTCACTTCTTATTGAAAAACTCCTTTTTGTCTTTTGCTGTCTTCTCTTTTTCAATCTGATCAACCGCGTTATCCCCAGCCTCTTTTTGCTCCTCACTTTTACCACTTGGAACTTCTTGGCTCGAATCAGCTTTCGCCTAAAAATTTTTTGAATTCCATGAAGGAAAATCAAAACAAACCAGTTTTGCGGGAATTGGCGATTGTGAACGTGAACGGTCCCGATCTCTTTGGCGCTTCCTAAACAGAAAAAATTACTCGATTAAATTTTAAACTACTTTTTCTCTTTCCCGATGCTTTTCAAATTAAGCGGATCGCGCTTGTTCTTGGGAAGAAATGAGGAATTTTCTTCTGTGTCCGAGTGCGAAACATCGAGTTGCTGAGGTGCCGAGCATGCTTCTTGGGGATCAGCTTCGAGCCCATTCAAGTTAAGCGGATCCTGTTTTGATCCACCTCGCGCATAGTGACTTTCTTCAAACTTCTTGCGAAACGTTTCCGCAGCTAAAATGTGAAATTATAAACAGTTTTTAAAACTTGTGACCTTCTTATGTTTTTAACACCTGATCGAATATTTTAAACTTTCCTTACTTTGCTTCGAAGATGCCTTCTAAAACAGAACAGAAAACGTTTAAACTCACTAAATGTATGTCGGCGTGGGCGTCCTCGTTGATGAAATCCTCGTCCACGTCCACGATCGTGTAGAAAGCGGCTATTTTCGCCACGTACCATTACACTAAACAAATAAAATTACATTCAGAACAATAGAGCCACACAAAAAGTTTAAGGAATATAAATTCTCGGGTAGTATGTAAACTCCGAACAAAAATATGAAATGCGAAGCCAAAAATGGACAAAGACTTACAAAGCGATTTATATGTTAGCATGGTTCTACTCAATCATTATAATCCAAAAAGTATTCAAACGGACAAGCTGAATAATTCAAAGCTTCTGCTTTACGGGTCCAAGATAGCGCCAAAATTTACCCGTTTCCCCAACGTTTCTCTAATTTCGAACTCAATTTTCTCACCCTACCCAACACTACTAAGGCCACATTTGATGTTGTGTTCCCTTTTTCGTTTTCCTCAACCTCCTGCCCTCTAAGCGTTTCCGATAAAATTGCCAGTTTTGGTCTTTTTACAATTAGCAAACTAAACCTTTATTTCAACTCTTTAGATGCGGATAAGCGTTTGATCACACACAATTGACGATAAGCCGATTAATCGAGTACAAATGGATTCGAAGCAATTTCAGGTGAACTTTTGTTATTGTTAAAGTAATGTTTGGGTTATAGGATTTTCTTGTTAACCTTAGTGAGGTGAATTCAAAGGTGGATCAAGCACAAAAAGGCGATGAAGGAGTGGCGGTAAATATTTCCTGTGTAATTCAATCGAATAAGCAAACTTTTTAGATTAGACGTTATCTGGCAAAACTATCTCCGAACACTCTTCTTTGTATGCAGTACATCGGCCTAAATTATACGGACGTGGGATTGGTGCAGCCGTTGATTTCGCAAATTCTTGACCTTTATATGAAAGGAGGTTTGCTTTAAAACCTTGATGCGACTTAAAGATGTTTTAGGAACTCTCAAACAGTTTGCTTTGCAATTCATTCCGGATTTCATTGGCACGTACTTGCTAGCCCTTTCAAAAAAACAACATCGGAGTGCCAGTTTATTCGAAGCCTTTTTCCTTTCTGTTTACAATGAGGATATTGTTGTAAACCCAAAAGTAGAGAATTCTCAAAAGAAAGTGGAAGAGGTTTGTCTTGCTTTTTGCATTACATTTTCTGTTTTAGATTCGAATACCTTCGGTACGATATCGTTCTATTTATCATGATCCCAGCAAAATTATTAGCCTTCCAGAGATTGCCTCAATGCGACCAGGAGGAAACCCTGGAATTCAAGTCAGTTTTTCGCTTATCTCATTTTACTCTTATTTTGAAACAAGGTCCAATGAAGAAAATGAATGTTAGGTAAAAAAATTATTCGCAAGCACTATCTATTTTAGGCAGTTGTGCAAATTGGACCGTTTCCCGCAATCGATCATTTTACTGCCGAGAAGAAATTTTTCATTTTATCGCGAATTTTGAGTTCTGTCAATTCCGCAATGTGTGCTACAAGTGAACCGGTTTGCCGTGCCATGTGTTTAACCTCTTTGGCGATTTGTAACAGCGGGTAGGTAACCTTCAAGAAAAATGTATCCTGTTTTTCAGTTTTTCTTTTGCTGAATCAAACCTTCGAACTAGGGTGCTTGGTATGGAAACAGTTCAAGAAGTGCTAGACGATTACAGCAAGTAACATTTCCTTAAATCGATTTTTATGATTTTGCTTGATCTAGACGGTCACGTCAACATGTATCTTCTAATCTCTTAATGGAACTTCTCAACGGGTGCTACCTAGCTCTTTACAACGGGATGCCTGATTTGGCTTTGCGGTATTTTATTTTAAAAGCTATATGCAAGCACAGAATACCGTATCCAACCATGCTATGGATTAATGTAGAGCTATTGATGCGGTTCATCAACGTGCAAAATACGAAATGCTCGCAGATGTCATATTGCTGACGAACTCAATAAGAAACTCGCTTCTCGAAAATCCATTGTCGAAAGAAAGAAGGGAGGAGCTCATGTGGCGTTATCATCGAGCAAAAGTAGCTACTTTGCAAATTTGGTGTGTATTTAAATTGTAGGAACGGAAGATTAAAGATTGTGTGACAAATGCTTCACTACGAATGAAAAAGATGCCTGAAGACATTCCAATCCAAGAAGATCTAAATGAAAAGAAAAGCAAGGGTGAAAGAATAATGGATGATTTCATTGAAGACATAGCGGAAGGTACTTAATTAAAAATTTGAGCTTTGATTATTTATTTAAGGTGTTGATCATATAAAGAAAAAAGTGAGTCAATTGTCACACCACCATCGAAAAAAGCATACTCCAAAGAAAGAAGGGCGTGGCGATTTTGATAAGCGAAATGGTTTGGACCTAGAAGAACTAGAACTGACCACTATGTCCACTATTCGAGAGGAAAGAGGACAGGTAGGCTTTTCTGCGATGAAGTGAGTGGAGTTGAGAATTTTTAGAGCGACTCAAATATCAGCTTATCACCATCATTTGCAACTCGGCCAAAGAAACTAGTTGGAGAGAGTCTCAAAGATGCAAAACAAGAAGTAAGTTTTAAAAATTTTAATTATTTCCATTTTGTTCTATAGGTTCTTGATACGACAAAGAACTCGAATCAAAAGAAAGCCAACGCAAAAGTTGATGACGAACTGGAAAGCCCTCGATTGGAAGAGAATCACAAACAAAATACGGTTTTTTTTAATTTTCAACTTTTAGTTGATGATAATTTAGGTCGATGAAACGGGATCATTTTCTGTTGGAAGTTTTCGTCATATGGACAGCGGCAGCGGAACAGAAAGAAGTGTGGATTTTTGAGAAGTTTTTTGAATGCAGTGTACAAACTTTATTTATGCCTTTTGACTTTGAAAATATCTAGCTTATTTTTATGTATCGCTCATTATTGTTTTCTGGCTCGTTGTGAATAAATTAATCTCATCATTTTCGTATTTTCTTGCGAGCACAGGTACTCAAATTACTGTCGAAAACTCGTACACACTAATAAAATAACTATGTACAAGCGAAGATTGTGGCGAAACTGTGTTCTTGTATTTTTCCGTGAGTGGGGGCTGTTTACCTTTCTTATCAACTGTGGACTTGTTTGTCTTTAATTGATCCGAAAAGAAACTCGCTTGGCAAAAGCAACAGGCAGTTGTTTTTCTCTCATTTACACCGTCTCCGTCAAAAGGGAGCAGGAGAAATGATCACATCACTTCGCAAAATAATCTCCCAAATCACACAAAATATTTGTTATTTGTTATTTTACATTGGTTTTGTGGATTTCTAAAATTTAGAAAATTCTAATGGAAATTTGCAAACAAGAAATTCGAATTATTACGCTTGAGAAAGGGCAACATCGGGATGACGTAATTCATCGTCTACAAAAAGGTTTGTTTACGTTAACTTCCAGGAAAACTTCTAATGGTTGACAGAATAAAGCAAGAGTAAATGTAGAAACTTTCACTTTTTGAAATTTTCTAGGTTGGCGAGTGAGATTCGTTCGTGGCGCCTCCCTTCTCAGCTGCTCGGATATTCGGTTAACGTGCAGTGTTAGCTCAAGTGAAACGGTAAAATGGTCGCATGCTGAGGATCCTTTAGCGTCAACTGCTGAGGTATGATCAACTAATGGTTTACTTGTTTACCAGAAACTTCAGGTGCTATGTGAAAAAGCGGGCGCCTTCAAATACGAATTCTTTATTGAAAATGAGTAGGCGTTTGTCTTTGTTTACTACTATATAACGAAATCTTAGGTCGTCGTCCTCTGGCGGTGGCCGTTTACTTGTTATGCCTTCACTTGTCATCAACGATCAAGAACTACCTTTAGATGGAATAGCCTGCATTACTCACATAACAAAGCTACTAGGTTTGCCAGATGTTTTTCGAAAATAAATATCAGTCTAGGTCCACTCAGTGAATGGGAATCGCGATTACGCATTGTTGGTGAATGTGGATACAATATGCTTCATTTAACGCCAATACACAGGCTTGGGATCAGTCAAAGCGCCTATTCAATCATGGATCATCATGCTTTGAATGATTCATTTCATACGGTATCTGAAACACTAATTTCCGAATAAATTTCGAGATGATTATAGGATAATGAAAAGTTTACATTTGATGATCTGCACGAAACTGTCAAGAAATTGGAAAAAGAATGGAATATAGCCACAGTTCAAGATGTTGTTTGGAATCACGCAGCTAAAAATGCCCCGTGGCTTCAGGTGAAACTTTGTCTCTTTTTTCACATGTTTTTAATTTTATTTAGGAACACCCAGAATGTGCGTACAACTGCTTGAATAGTCCCCATTTACGACCGGCTTACGTTCTAGATAGGATTTTGCATTATTTTGGTAAAGAGGTGTGTTATTTACGAAAATTAAAATTATTTTTTGGAAATATAGATTGGAGAGGGAAAATGGGCCGATCGCGGAGTCCCACCCGTCATTGACAGTGTTCATCATATTCATGTAAATTTTTAAATGAAAATTTAACCAAATTACTCGATTTCAGAACATTGAATACATTTTGCGAACGGAAGTTTTACCTCGGCTCCGTTTTCACGAGTTTTTCCAATGCAATGTCGATAATTTGGAAGAAAATTTTAAAGAGCTCTGTCGAAGTAATTTTATTGATAATTAGATAAATCAAAAATTTCTAGAAGAGGCTCGGAGTGATTTCCAAAGATCGAATTTACAATTTGGTTTGAACAGAGAATGGCGTCGCTTTGGACAAGAAATCGACTTTGATCAAGCCCTAAAGGAGTTCAATATACACAAGTGGGCATAAATAAAATCAAGCCGTGCTATGTAAGACTATTTAGGGATGATGCCACTGACGAAAACGACCGTATCGAGAAATGCGCTGGCGCTTTTCGAGGACATTTGGAGCATCTAAACAATGAAGGAGCTAAAAAATCCTGGGATATTTTAATGACTGGACTGAAAGCCATTCTTGGGCATATATCTTATGAAAGAGTAGGTTTTAAAGTACAGTATTGATTGGCAATAATGATTTTTAGGTGGAAGGCCATGGCCCACGAAAAGGTTTGGTGCGTGAAGAGGAACCCCTGCTATGCGAGTAAGTGCTTAATCAACCACTTCGAACAATTTAATTTATCTACAGTACCTACTTGTTATTTCAGCTATTTTCTGCACACATTTGAAGAATCATCATGGGAAACCGACGAAGCGCTTGCATTTGATCCGAGAACTGCTGAGAAACTGATGGCATTTAATGGTTGGGTGATGGGACTTGACCCAATGAAGAATTTTGCTCTCGCCGATTCTGAGGTATTTGTAAACTTTTCACTGATAATCTGATGAAATATAGGTGTATATCAGCAGATTATTGGTTTGCTGGGGTGATTCGGTGAAACTAAATTACGGCAATTGTCCTGGGGACAGCCCTTACTTATGGGAGTACATGCGAAAATATACGTGAGTTGAAGTTTACTTATTAGGCACAACTTATTTTAGGCAACAAGTCGCTAAAATTTTTCATGGAATTCGAATCGACAATGCTCACAGCACACCGATACATGTAGCCGAGGTAGTTTAATTAAAATTTCTAAAGTTATCTGTGCTTAGTATTTGCTTAATTCCGCACGTGCAGTTCGACCAGATTTGTATGTATTTGCTGAGCTTTTTACTGGAAGTGAAGACGCCGACAATCTTTTTGTTAATCGACTGGGGATTACTTCATTAATTCGAGGTTTTTTTGTCTCTTATTGGGCCCACGAAAAGGTTTGGTTTTATCTGTTTAAAGAGCAGTTTTAGAAGCCATGGCAGCTCCGGATTCCCACGAACAAGGCCGCCTTGTCTATCGTTATGGTGGGGACTGTGTTGGAGCGATGAGGCAAAAAGTTAAATACATTTTTTATCTGTTTAACTATGGATTTAGTCAATCCGACCGGCAGAACGATCTGTAGCACACGCAATGCTTTTAGACCAAAGTCACGACAATCCAACCCCAATATTGGTTTGCCCTTGATGTGGTTATTTAAAACGAAACTTTTTAGACTAGATCTATTTGGGATCTACTACCAACAGCTGCCATGGTATCAATGGCTTCGTGTGCTGTTGGTTCAACTCGCGGATACGATGAACTTGTTAGGCATGCGGTATGACACTCAAAGTATCGTGTATAGCCAGTAAACTTTAGATCCATGTGGTTTCCGAGACGCGACTTTATGCACAATGGGATCTCAGTGTGAATGAAAAACAAGGGTTGATACGTGGCCGGCGAGTGCTCAATCAGTTACACCAACGTTTGGCGTTAGAGGGATACACTCAGGTTTTTGAAAATGGCACTGTTTTTATTGCCAGCTTTAGGTTTTCGTTGATCAGATGAACACAGATGTTGTAGGAATTACGAGGCACAACCCGGAAACACATCAAACGGTAATATTGTCATTATTGGGCTCTTAATTTACAAGACCTTTAATAATTTTATGTTTTAGGTGGTTCTTGTCGCGCATACGGCTTTCAAAGGACCCAATGGCAGCCCTGGATTAAAATGGATTCCCCTTGGTGGTTGGTTTTTTACAGACTTTCCTTTCTATGGCGTGATTTTTATTTTGTTTTATTTAGGTTCTCTACAAGAAGTCTTATTCGAAATGACGTTTGAAAAAGTTGCAGAAGATTCTGAGCCAGGTTAAATTTTGAGAAATTGATTTTTTATCAAATAATTTTTTAGAAAGTAACACCGCCTTGATCGGGATCACAAATTTTTCCGTGAACGTCAAGGAAAATTTGCTGGTTGATGAGGCATCAACTTGCTGCCTTCACGATAAATTTCTTGAATTAAAAAATTTTTCATCCGGCACAATTCTCGCTTACAGGTTTTGCATTTTCCCCCAGTTTTTTTATCTTTTCACTCAGCGTTCAACTTGACAAAGAAGCGCAGCTTGCTATGGATCTAGCTCGCAAGTACAGTGAAGGGCGGGACAATGATCTAAATCAAGGTACCTAAGAGAAAATGAAAAAAGTGCCAACCTTATTTTAGAATTGGATAAAATTTTATCAACGCTATCCTATTCGGCATTCCACTTTTTGCTATTTTCGACTGCTGCAGAAGATCAGACCTTGATTGGACAAGGGGCATATGATGTTCCAAATCATGGATCTTTTGTATATTGTGGACTACAAGGTTTGGCTCACTCTTTTTTAACACAAATGAAAACTTAGGAATAATACCTCTGCTGAAAAGAATTCGGGAAAACAATGATCTTGGCCATCCGATATGTCAGGTTTAACTTGAATTTTGATAGAACTAAAACTTTTATTTTCAGAATTTGCGAGATGGAACTTGGTTGGCCGACTACATGGTCAATCGTCTACGCGAGAGGAGCGGAGAATTTAAAGAGGTAGTTTATAGACGTATGAATGCACTCTGTAACCAACTTTTTAGTTAGCTGAGACCTGCTCAAAAATTTTTGGACTTTTACCCGCTATTCCATATTATCTCCGGCCTTGCTATTTTGAGGCATTGGTTGGATATTTGTATACTGCGATCCGGAGAACATTGAATGATCGCTTTTTAGCGTAAGACATTATCGTTTCGTTAGGAGTTTATTTGTTTAGAACAAATCCGTTGATGAACTCGCATTTGGCAAAATCTCTTTTGTTATCAACGATTTCTTTTGTCGCCGACATTCCGGGAGCTCGACTGTCTCCTTTGGTTGATTCAGAAAAAGTGAGTTCGACTTTTTAATGCCGATTTTTGATACTATAAATAAATATTAATTTTAGAGGCAAATTCCTTCACTTGCTGCTGGACTACCACATTTCACGACTGGCATTTGGAGAAACTGGGGTCGAGACACATTCATTGCACTACCCGGCTGTCTGCTTGTTCCTGGGCGATTCGAAGAAGCGAAGTAAGCAACTCCAAGGTTTTTAAATTATTGCACGCCTAGAAACATCATTCTTTCATACGCTGGCTCAATGAGACATGGATTAATCCCTAATTTACTTGCAGAAGGAAAGGGTTTGAGAATTTATTGTCACATCTTACCTACTATTCATTTCATTTAGGCGCTCGTTACAACTGCAGAGATGCTACATGGTTTTGGCTGTACGCAATTGTTCGCTATGCACATATGGCCCCAGATGGTGAAGCGATTTTAAAAGAATCTGTTTTGAGAATCTTTTCCACTGATGATGCTGAATTTATGGTTGACTCGAGGGTAGATTGTATCGTTTTAAAAACAAACAATAAAAATTTAGGTTGAATCTCTTGCGGAGACAGTTACTGAGGCTTTGCAACGACACTTCTCGGGCATTGCGTATCGTGAACGTAATGCTGGCACAGCAATTGACGAACATATGAAAGATGAAGGTTTGGAGATTTGCTATACTGTTAAGCCTTTGGGTCAGGTTTTAACGTTCGAGTATGGGTGAATCGCGACAATGGATTTATCTATGGAGGTAACCAGTGGAATTGTGGCACATGGATGGACAAAATGGGCAGCTCTGATAAAGTAAGTATGCAACCCACCTGATCACTGACTCATGTTAATTTTTTCAGGCTGGGAATAGAGGGCACCCGGCAACGCCAAGAGATGGAGCAGCAGTAGAAATCCAAGTGAATTTTTACTAATTCAACGCTATTTTAAAAGCTCTTAAATTCAGGGTCTAGCTGTGGCCGTGCTTAATCAAATGGAAACTTGGGCCCAATCCAGAAAAATCGCTACTTTAGGAGTCTCTGATGGTAAGCTGTCGCCAAAATTGTCGCCAAAAATAAAACCTGTCTAGGTGAATCGAAATGGAGTTGGGGAGAATGGAGTAAACGCATAACGTCGAATTTCCGTAAATGTTTCTACATCGAAGAAAACTGCGCTGACAAATTTGTGAACAAAAAAGGCAAAAATTTTTGAATGAGTTGAATACCTAAGCCAATGTTTAGGTATTATCAAAGACACTTTTGAATCCTCACAGGGGTATACCGACTATCAATTGAGACCGAACGCTTGCATTGCTGTTGCAATTGTAAGTGCTAATGTGGAGTTTTACAACTCAAATTTTAGGCGCCCGAATTGTTACCAAATGAATTGAGCTGGAATGCTTTGGAAATGACAAAACAGCACTTATTGGGACCATTGGGAATTAAAACTTTAGATTCGAGGTTTGTTTTAACAGACTTTAAAAATAAATCAGAATTTATTTCTAGTGATTGGGCATATAACGGCTGTTATAATAATGACGATGATGGCTCAGATCGCAAGACCGCAAAAGGATGGAACTATCATCAAGGACCTGTTAGTTTAGTAAATCTCAAAAATTTCCAAGTGATTGTTTAGGAATGGCTTTGGGTAGCTGGATATTACTTAAAGGCAAAAACTGTTATTGGCTCTAAAATGGGTGCTGATAAATGGAATGCTGCAAAGAAAGAGGTAAAATAATTGCAAAACTGCTACCTAGGTCCAACTTAGGTTGAAACACATTTGGGGCGATGTCAAGAGCACATTGACTGTTCGACATGGAGCTCACTTCCTGAGCTGACACAGGTAGGCTGTTACTTGAAACTTTTCAAAAAGCTAACTCATAGGCAAATGGCGAACATTGTCACGGAAGTTGCCCAGCTCAAGCGTGGAGCGTTGGCGTTATACTCGAAGCCTATGTGGATTTGATCAACTTGCAATCCAAAATGTGAATGTGACCATAGAAATGTGAATTTTTTTGTGTAAATTAGATCAAGTCATTTGTGGTGCCAATTTAAAAAAATGTGTAGACAATAAAATGTAACGTAGCTGAACATTAGGAATAACACTGTCAAACAACTCGCTTAAATAAAGTGAAAAACTATAACAAGACCGGTATTTCAAAATGATGTAAACAAAACCAATCAAAAATATATACAATCAGTTGAACAACGTCAAAAATCGATTGGAGATCTTTAGAGGTAAGTTTGGCAAAAGAAGATAAAATCTTTTCACAAACATTTAAGTAATTCAGAATCGTGAAAGCGTCGATCTGAAGAAAAAATATTAACTATTTCAAAGACATCCAAAGTTTACCCACCTTATTATTGATTTGCTTGTTCACATGCATCAATCCAATCCGAATACACATCAACAGGCTCCGACAGATAGTTAATCTTTGTCTAAACTTTCATTACAGTTAGCGGTATAGATGAAAACTACCTGAAAATCTTCCAGACAAACGCGGCATTTAATAAATCCAACCATTCGATCGCGATCCCTGTTTTCAAAATTTGATAAAGCGTTAAAGCAAAAGGTAAAATTACATTTTCACTTCGCACACTTTCTCATGATTGCAAAATGGACAATTGAACTGTGTGTCGAGTGGAACAATTATCTTCGCTTTTGGTGGCGGCTTTCGCGATGACTTTTTCTTGCCCATTTTTTGTCAAATCTAAAGTTGCACTAAAGTCAAATCGGCGGTGGCTACTTTGCGCAACTCGCCATAACTTTCTTCGAAGTCTACCAATCTTTATGATTTTTGTGTCATTTTGTTACACTTGTTGAGATCTACAAAATGACACAAAAATCATAAAGATTGGCTTACTTAGAAGATGGGAAGTTATGGGAAGTTGTGCAAAAAATTTGGCGCAAATTAGCCGCCCCCATCAACGGTATCGAGAGTACAGTAAGAAAACAAGAAACAGAACAAAAATACAGTAAGTTAACAAACAGCGGAGGCCGCATCCGCGCGAAATAAGGCAAAAAACGTTCTCTATCAGAATTTCACGTTTGAATATCCATTCGACGCAGAAAATTGTGCTGAATCGAATGGTGAAGAAATTATCGAAATCCGTCTGACTCGATTTTTTAAAATCGCCTTTTATCGAAAAAACCGCACTTTTACAACCAACTCGCTCGCCGCGACCAACCTTCGGTGGCTCGTTCTCAGCGTGGTCGAAAGATTGCGAAAGATTGACCAAAAAGGCATCAAGTCTTCGCAGAGTTGATCAATTGTTATTTTTTTGGTATCAAAATGATCTTTGCACAAGTCCACACAAAAGTTATCGGTTTTGAGGGCACAATCTTTCGACCACGCTGAGAACGAGCCACCGAAGGTTGGTCGCGGCGAGCGAGTTGGTTGTAAAAGTGCGGTTTTTTCGATAAAAGGCGATTTTAAAAAATCGAGTCAGACGGATTTCGATAATTTCTTCACCATTCGATTCAGCACAATTTTCTGCGTCGAATGGATATTCAAATGTGGAATTCTGATAGAGAACACCATTTCGCGCGGATGTGGAAGCCGTAATACAGTAAGTTACGGAGTTTTTTTTTCCATCATAGGTATTTTTAATTTTTTCGTGAACGTAGCTCTAGAAAATTTCTAACGGAAAAAATAAAGCAACAATATCGAATTGGCGTTGAAATTTTGCGCTCCACTCTCGAAATTCGACCAAACCATGATGAACAAACTACGGCCTACGGCTCTTTTGTCTCTGTCTCACATTGATCGTTACCTACAACTTGACAATACTTTTGACATGTTTGCCGCGTAGGGTTGCGCTCGGATTTCGTATTTAGAAAGCATCTACTCCCTTGATCGTTTGATTTGCGTTCTCTTTGTGTTTTCATTCTATGAATTCAGATAGTGCATAATGTTGACGTTTCTAGGTACAAAATGTCTGCCACGTTGTCGGCTGAGGATATTTACGTACGCTACTATGTTGGACACAAAGGTATTGCTTTTCACTATTCTAGCTATTCTGATTTTGTTTTTAGGAAAGTTTGGCCACGAGTTTCTCGAATTCGAATTCCGTCCTGATGGCCAACTCCGCTATGCGAACAACTCGAATTACAAAAATGACACATGCATCCGGAAACAAGTAAGTAAAGATTCGATTTTACGAAATTTTCTGCTTACAAATTTAGCAAATTCATGTTAGTGATTATGCAAAGTTGTTTTAGGCCTATGTGAGTCCACAGGTTTTGAATGAATTGAAGCGAATTGTCGAGGATTCAGAAATCATGCAGGTAATCTTTTATTTGTTTTGAATAAATCTACGTTTTTTTATAGGAGGATGACGGTCAATGGCCTGAACCTGATAAAATTGGACGCCAAGAACTCGAGATCCTCATCAACAACGAACACATTTCCTTCACCACTGGAAAAATCGGATCGTTGGCTGATGTCAACAACAGCAAGGTTCGCCCAATGTTTAAGGTGAAAAAGGCATTTAATTTTTTTAGGATCCAGATGGTCTTCGCTCTTTTTACTACCTCGTCCAAGACTTGAAGTGCCTTGTCTTCTCACTTATCGGACTCCATTTCAAGATCAAGCCAATTCAGTAAATTGCTCTTTGTTAACGTTTATTGTTGAAATTTCGATGTTTACATTGTTCATTTATTTTTCACATTTTTGGCTGTAGTTTTGCTAAAAATTCTTCAAATTGTCTTCTCTAAAAGCAAAGCAAGATCTCTGTTGAATAAATTATTTTTGATAAATCTCATGGTTGATTGAAAGTTGCAGACTTACACTTATTTTAAACGTTAATGATTTTTTTTAATGTAGGCAGTCGAAATGGCATCCCGTTAAAGGGCTCTTTACATAGTTCTGTCGAATGCTTATTGTTGCATGTAAAAAGCTTATTTTCAGATGGCCTCCAGTTTTGATTCTTCCCTCAATCTTGGTGCCGCTCCGCAGCAATCTCAAGGTTTCAGCTTTCGACTTTTCAGGTTAGTTTTTTACATTGTTCATAGAAAAATTGATCGTTTTTGATGTGGCTAGTAGCAATTGACTATCTTTAGATATCCGACTGTGGCAATTGCACATGTCGCATTTCGTTCAGCGGCTCTATTTTTCTACGTGTTTTGTACACAGCTCACTTCGTCATTCATCGTTCAATTCTTAATTTTGGTTAGATTTTTCAAACTTATATGTGATAAACTTGTCATTAGCTGTTGTTAAAGCGTTATTTAGTTAACCTTGCTTTCTATGGACTTTTGGACGGTGAAAAATGTCACGGGTCGTTTGATGGTTGGATTGCGTTGGTGGAATTTCGTCGACAGCGAAGGAAAGAATCATTGGAAATACGAAAGCAGCAAGGTTCATCACTTCTAATAAATCGGCTATAACCTAAGTTTTAGGACCCTTCAAAGTTTCCGGCACTCGATAGAAACTTCTTCTGGCTGGCTCTAGTGGCAGCTCCATTAGCATGGTCATTCTTTGTCGCCCTTGCGTTCATGTTCTTACACTGGTAACAATTATTATACTTCTGAGGATTTTGGAACTGGATTTTATTCTAAATTTAGGCGCTAAATTATTCGTTTTTCTTTGTAGATTTTTTCCAATTTAGGCAGTGGGCTGTGGTGGCATTGCTTGGATTCGTAATGACTTCTGCAAATTTGTATGGATATTTGCGCTGCCGTTGGGCTGATACAAATCAATTTACCAGCGCTGTTAGCAAATGGGCTTTTTTGAATGTAAGTATCAAGTTTTTAAAAACGAATAATCCTTAATTTAGATGCTACGCCGTCAAACCGCTCCTTCTCAAACTCAATCCACTCAGTTGAATGTATAGCTACAGTTTGTAACTCATAACCTGTTCCACTCATTTTTGTATATTTCTCATGCTCCACTTGTGTAGCTCCTTTCGTCATAATGTTTCTGATCAATTTCTACTGGTTTCTGTGGTTGTTTCTGTGATATTTTTCTTGGCTTTATTCTACCCGCATTGTTTTACCGACGTAAACAAGCATTTGCTGAAATAAATTTTGAAAGAGGTGCCTGGGGAAAGTACACTATTGTTTAATCCACAACAAATTACTTTATAGAAAACAAACAAAACTTTGTGGGGCCGAAGCACGCTTTAGTGTTAACTAATACTTGCCTAATTTAGTACTTAGGAAGCACGATGATAGTTGAAAAGCCGATACAAGAGCCCACGAATAGCAGACTCACCCCGTCTGGTTCACAAAACAATCTTGGTTTTTCGCGTGCATCCTCTTCAGGTAACTTTACGACAAACTTGCAAGCTATTGCTGATACTTGCACTGAAATGATGCATGGTTTTTGTTTTTAGATTCGTCTTCTAACTCGCCTTCTAGAGAAATCGTCGATATCAACTCGCTCATTAATCCTTCGACAAGGTTTAAAGTTTTACAAGTGTATCAATTGAAAACCTATGTAGGTATGCGTTTTGCCAATTGGCAGCAACTGTGTTGAAACTCGATTTTTTGGATCAAGATGATTCCACGTCAATGTACAAATTTTTCAGCAGCAACTTCATAATGTATTTAGTTTATATTGTAAACATGTTTTACAAGTTGTTTTGGAATATCTGGCAATTCCTGTGAAGTCCCGAAAAATTTTCACATCTTATTTGGAGGTTTGTTCTTTGAAAATCTGGGTTTATTTTTTAATTTAGGAAGATGTCGACTTTCCAGATGTGGCCACGCTAATAATTTCGATTAAAGAGGATGTGGTAGTGGTTAAAAGAGGAACAAATTTGTTTTTGTCATACCTTCTCTATCAATTTGTTGCCACAAGTTTTTAAATTTCTAAAATTTTGGTTAATTTTAACTTCTAGGTCATTACGACAGCCGCACCCGTGTTTTGTTGCGACACCTATCCACCTTATTGGCCGTTGTATGGGAAGAATTTGAAGAAGTGAGATTGTTTTAATTGAGCTTTATTGTTTTTGGTTGTAGATTGAGAACTCTTTGGTTTCGCTCATGCTTGATGAATTTGTGGAAAGCGAGTAAGTATTTATAGTTTACCCAGAATTATCTAATTTATATTTTCAATTTATAGCAATGAGCTGGTCAAAGATGGGTAGGTTATTGTAGTGTGGTCCCCAATAAATATCCTTAAATTGATATTAGTATATAGTTGTGGGTTCAGTGAACTTATTTGTATTGTCTAATAAGCAAATCTTTTATTTTAGGCAGTCGATTAAGGCACGAGAAAAGATAGCAAAAAGCAAGAAACTCAAACGGTATCTAATGATTGGAGCTGCTGGCGGAGTCGGTGGAGTGCTTATAGGTGTGTTGAAATTGATATGCTAGAATTGTTTTATTTGGAGTTTGGAAGTCTTTAACATGTTTTAGGTCTAACTGGTGGTCTAGCTGCTCCTCTTGTTGCCATCGGCGCGGGAGCAGTTCTTGGTATTTATATTAATATATACTTAATATGGCTTTTATATTAATATACTAGCGCATGGAGCTGTTTAGGAGGAGCAGCAACAGCTGCAATTGGAACGACCGTTGGGGCGGCAATTTTGGGGACAACTTTTGGAGTCGCAGGCGCTGGTCTAGCAGGATATAAAGTAGCAAAATTTGTTTGACTAAAACCATTTAAATTAGATGAAGAAACGGGTTGGAGCTATTGAAGAGTTTTCCATTGAACCACTTACAAACGGTCACGCGTTGAACTGTGTCTTGGCAGTAAGCGGATGGATTAACGAATCTTCGGTATTTTTAAGTTTGAGAAAGCGCAAAGAAAATTCAGACCAATGACCAAGCGTTCATTTATTCATGGCGTCATTTGAGCCAAAGCAAAGAACAATATACACTTCGTTATGAATCAAAGTATCTCGAAGAGCTTGGAAAGGTTTTTTTGAAAGAAAAGCTTTAGTAAAATAATTAAGGCTATGGAATATCTTGTTAGTGCTGCTGCAAGCGCCGGAATTCAACAAGCATTGATGCAGACAGCTTTAGCCGGTAAGCTAAAGTTAAAAGAGTAACCCTTTTTTTCCAACCAGGGTTGGTAGCAGCAGTTGCATGGCCGGTGGCAATTCTTTCGTGTGCGAGTGTCCTTGATAACCCATGGAATGTTTCTATCGCAAGAAGTGCCGAGGTAGTATTCTTTTCAGTTGTTTTGATAGCATTCGAATAATAGGTTGGCGAGCAACTGGCGGAGGTTTTGCTTTCCCGCGCTCAAGGGTCGCGCCCGATTTCGCTTGTCGGTTATTCGCTTGGCGCACGGGTGATTTTTCACTGTCTCATGGCAATGAGCAAACGAACTGACTCTGCAGGCAAGTTAATTGTAAATATTATTTATCTATCCTTAATTTTTATAGGAATCGTGGAAGATGTTGTCTTACTAGGTGCTCCAGGTATGTTTAATACATGAGTTATATTTATCTACGTAAGCTTCAGTTTCTGCATCCGCTAGTCAATGGTCACAAATTTCTCACGTTGTCGGCGGCCGCATCATTAATGGCTATTGTGAAACAGACTGGCTTTTGAGGTTTGAAAATTTATGTTGTTTAACAAATGTGTTTTTAGATTTGTGTACCGTACAATGTCGGTTCAATTTGCGATTGCTGGAACGTCTGCAATAAACATCAAGAATCGCAAAATTGTCAACTACAATGTTTCGCATATCGTTTGTTTTGTGCTGTTGATTAATCAATGCATCAATCTTAGGTGAAAGGACATATGGATTATTCGAAGAAATTGACAGAGGTTAGTAAAGTAAAGTCGGATAGTTTTAATATTATATCTTTAGATCTTGAAAGCAGTCGGTGTTCGCACAACTCCACATTCAGCTGAATCCGAGAATTCGTTATGTACTTTGTGTGATGAGGCGACGGAAATTAAAGGTGCCTATTTTTCAAAAAGTAAAACGTGACTTTTAGGGCTAAATTTATTGCAAAAATGATAGGAGCAAGTCAAATTTCTAGAACAACATGAACCTGTCGTGGATCCAACACCTGCTATACATGTTTCGCCAGAAGAAATTAAAGTGCACGATCATGCGTTTCACGAGTATGACAATTCTTATTCTAATTTGCCCCGTAACCCACAGACTTAAGTAAATTAATTGTTTATCCTGCGGCATTTAATTTGGTATTGGGTGTAATTTTTGTTTTTTTTTCCTGCTTTAGATGCTGGTGACTTTAGCCTTTTGCATATACAATGTTGTACTTTGTAACTGAGCTTTGTTGCACTTCCTTGTTATTTCCCTAGTTTTGTTATCTGTGTTACCGATTCACTTTTTAAAGCCAAAAGGACCAATTACCCATTAACTAGACTTGCTTTGCGAAAAGGGTCGGTGTCTTCTTTTATAAAATTTCTCAATTTTGCATTGCCCGTTTCGAGAAGTTGGTCTTTCATAACTTACATATCTGAACAAACCATATAACTAGTCTGCTTTTTAAACCAACTAGTCTTCTTTTTACTGTGTTTGCGTGAATAAAGCGTTTGCTAGTCAGTCACTTCAAAAACTTTGTGAAATACACATTCAAAATCCTAAAATAGCATTTAATGGTTTTGGTCAGTTGATTCGTCATTTGTAATGTTGCTTTTTAGATGAGCAAGCGCCGGATTGACTGTTTAGCACAAAGAGATTTTCCAAGTTTGTTTCTCTAGAGGTTTTTGGAGCAATGCAAATGCTATTCTTTAAAAATAAGTGCTTTGGAAACGATGATTTCCAAACAGTTTGAGGAGAAATTTTTGAAGATGTAGAAAACTGGGTTAAAATCGACTTTAGGTAATGGAGTCCATAAATGTCGGGGCGTATATAACTCGACGGTGACAACTTCCGCCTTTCAAAGCTGGAAAAATGTTGGCGACGCTTTTATGGTATTTATTTGACCATTTCAATTGTTGATAATTACGGCCAGGCCCGTAGGCAGGATTTCGCGTCTTTCAGTCTAACTTTCACTGACTTTCACTTTCCTCGACTTTCAGTCGAGGTGTTGTTGGTCTGCCCCCCAAATTTCCCCTACTTTCTGAAAAAAAACACTAGTTTTGTCAAATCAATTATTAGTGCCTAAAAACTCGTTTTACCAAAGAAAAAAAAGAAAAAAAAGTTTTACTCGAAATTTTTGCACTAAAATGCAAAAAATCTCGAGCCCTTTGAATTTTTTCAAAAAACTTTTTGAACAGTTTTGTAGCTTGAAATTTTTAAAAAACAATTTCTGGGTCAGAAATTGATTGGGGTAGCCTCGAGGAGCTCGGGTCGTTAGACTGAAAGTCGCGAAATTCTGGCTACGGACCTGATTACGGCATATATAGTTTTCCAAATTAACTACCAACGATTCCGATGATGAGAAATGTGTTACTGCCGCCATCGAAGAAATAATAAATCCCAGCAATGCTCGGCTTGTCGATCAACAATCTTTTCAGAAAATTTAGTAAGTTTGGTTCACTGGAACTTTTGGAGGGTAATTACCGATTCTTTCCAGTAGATATATGGATAGTTTCTTATGCATTGAATGTAAGTTGCGCTAAACAGCATTTGCAATGCTTAACACATTCGCGAAGACGGCATTTTTGGCGTAGAGTCGCGTAGTCATTAATTTTTTTTCTGATGACTTGGTGAAGTTTCAAAGATAAACTAAACTATTATGGCCATTCGATAGTCCTGAATCTCCTCTTGGAAACTAGTACAAAGTTACCAAGAACTTCCTGCGAAATAAATAACAAAAGTCCTTAAAAACTTGAGTTGACATCAAAAATAATTGTCATTAGTAGGACCCACCGGTGGGTCGTATCGTCGTGAATGTGTTAATTTCAGCTCAAAAATTTTCACTCTCTGAAATTTCCATTTTTAGTTCTGCTTGGAAAAGTGTCAAAAGGCATCTTCTCACTGGCGGCCAGATGAAAAAGATCGTGAATTCTTTTTTTAAAGACTTTGAATCTTTGAATGACAAAGAGCTTATGTACGTTTGCTGAAGTTTTCAATGAAAAGCTCTTTTTAGACTTTATGGTAGGCTCAACTCGAGTAAGATCACACGCTTTTTAAACATTTTTTGTGAGATTACCAAACTCGTAAGTTTTTTAGTTAGTTAAAGATTAACACTTACTGTCTATCTAATTTGTTTAGGAAAGTTTTCTCGGGAAGGACAACTTGACGAAGATCCTCGAAGTCGTGAGCGGAATTTCGATGTGGCCTTTGAATTACCCATTATCCAAGCAATTACCGCAGTTGAAGGTTATTCCACACTAAGATTTATGTACCATGTTTTTAGATGGTGGCCATTCCGTGGCTTAGAAATTTGTCTTCTTTTGCAGAGATTGTAAGTTGTGTTTATTTTGATCTATCGGTATCAAAAGCTTTGCTAAACTATCATTTCTTATTCAGGATGTCAGCAAGCTTCGGTGTGCAATACGAGATTGGTGTGCTTTGTTCTTCATCAAACTCTTTTTGCAAGTTATAAGGTATTCATTTATTTATGAGAACGTTGATCAAGCGAAAGCCGTTACAAAACCAAATTTGAGGGGTGCTTGTCTTCCTATTGTGGCGAATCGCAATCAGTATTTGCTCCTATTTCCGAAGATTGTTTACAAAGTGTTGAAGTTTTTATTCTCATCAATCTCTCAATAGTGAAGTTTTTAAGACTACGTGGATTCCTTGCCTATGGTCGTGATGGCGAAACCAAGCGTCTAGGGATAATAGTCAACGCGGAAAAAATACAAGTTCAAATTTGAGCTTCTATGCACATATAATTTTGCTCTTTTCAGAAGTTTCAAACGAGACGAATGTGGGTCGTTGTGGATAAAAAGAAAACCCGAGCTCTTGCCACTTTTTACAATCCTAAGCTAAAAGAGATGGAACAAAAACTCAATTCTGCGCTTCGTGCCTGTTTACCAAAGCTTGTCTATCGTGGGTTTTACTTAATAATTTTGAGTTTGCTTAGTTTTCTTAGAAATATTATCATTTTACTACAAAGTTTCTTAGATATGCGTGATTGTGGGAAAATTATTGATGCTTTTCGATTAAGAATTGGCACAAAAAGGCCTTTTATTCTACAAACGGATATTTCAAGATGTTACGACAACATCAATCTAAAAAACTTGTTCGAACTCATTGAGAACGTTGTAAAGGGGTAGGGTTTAATTTTTCATCTGGAGAATCTATTTTTAGAGCATTTGAACGGAACAAGGCGCAGAGAATTTTTGTGTTGGAATGCAAGCACAAGTGCCGCTTTTATTGTGCAGCTGCTTTCAGCATAAAAGAGGTTTATAGTTTACATATCTTATACTGAAAATTCTCTTACTTTATTCAGCTTGACTTTGGCAGACTGCCTTGGAGTCAACTCGACAATGCATTCAATTTTAGGCACAAGAGCGACTCTTTAACAAAATTAAAATCGAGGATCAGTCAACGTTTTCCAAGAGGAGCATTCAGTCAATGGTTTTTAAGAAATGCTTATTTTTTCAACTATTCAAGTTTAGGATTATGCGGCTAGTGACCTTATTTCGGCAATCAAAGATATGTTTGGCATTCCAGTGAGCTTCTTCTTTATTAGAAAAAATAAATTAGTTGAGATTTATTACGGAAGAAAATACTTCAAACAGCTAATGGGCATTCCTCAAGGATCTTCCATGTCAACGACTCTCTGCTATATTTATGTGACAGAAATGCTCGAAAGGGTATTTTTGAATTTCTTTTACAATTTTCAGCTCACTTTAGGCAATTCCAGGAGGCATATCACACACGGACATGGAGGTTATCTATCATGTGGACGATGTTTTGATTGTTGACACCGATTTACGCAGGATTCAAGCGGTTAGTGACGAATTAAATTATTGAATTTGCTAAAATTTAGACTACGGACAATTTACTTTCTGGAGTCATGGATCTCCAAGCTTCAACGGCTAAAACTGTGACTAATTTTCCCACCAAAGAGCCAGCGGTACCTTAATCCGGTCACGGTTTTATTTTAATAACCATCTTTCAGATCAAGCGGACCAGCAAATTTCAATGGACCGTTTGGGAGATTGATGCAAGAACGCTTAGGGTATTTATGAATTAGGTTATTAGCTCAGTTACTTTTTTCAGGTTCGCCCTTATCACAGACTTGGAATTGAGCGACTGAAAACGTTGAGGTCTTACTCGCAATATGGAAACACAAGACGGGTAGCAGAGAAAATGTTAAGGAGTGGTCGATTACATCGAGTAATTTTCACGTGTCATCTTCTTTACATTTTGATTCAGTTGCCTCGGTTTACGAAAGAGTTGGCCACGAGCGCACCACCGAGCGCTTACTCGGAGATTACTCGACACGTTTTGCCGCATTCATTATATAGGTTTGTGTTACATATATAATGATTACATATATAAATATTATTGTGATTTCTTAATCTTTTGAAAATTCAAAAATGGCATAATTTTTCTATCTAGGCGTTTTTCTCTACGCACCGCAAAAGGGGAAAATCGACTCTCGTCTCAACTCCGAAAACTCGCCATTAAGCGATTGACAAGAAGAAAGTAGAATAGCATATTTTCAGAATTTGTCATTGAATTGCTAGTTCTCATGCGTTTGTGTATTCAAATAGTTATCAAATTTTTCATTTTGCGTTTTTTGACAATCGATATATTCAAAATATTATTGCTATGCATAATCTTGTTTGTGTATACGTCTAATAAATATATTTATCAAAACAAGACTTAATATTTAAGTTGAGACTCGGGATATGCAATATTTTGATTCTCCAAGTAAGCACATTTCTCAATTTCTTTGCGGGCAATCTAAAATTTGTCTTGATTTCTTGACCTTGAATTTTGTATTTACGTGTGAAATCCCCGTGATCTTGATAACTTGATGTTGGAAGCTTGCAAATGAGATCTCTTTTGGAGGAGCCTTGGGGAAATGATTATGAATATGTTTGAGACAAAAGAAAGCTTACCTCTAAAATTTGACACAAAAACTTTATGTACTCGCTGATGAGGTGGATTGTCTCAAGTCTACCCGGGCGGCCTGACACAAATGGAACCATTCTGGAATGTGAAGTTGATCAGTTTAGATTTTGATCTTAAGATTTGAGTAATATGTATTTGATTTTGGTTGACGGAATTTGGGTACTATCCGAGATATAACTAGCATTTGGCGCCCTAAAATGGCACTCAAATTTTTCAAGCTTCAGAATACCCAAGTGCCTGTTGTAGAGTGCTATTGAACTCGTGAAAGCGTCGTTTTTCCCTCTCGGAACGTTTTCGACGCTTCTCCGCCAAATCAAAGGATCTTGGTAGATTGATTTCGACTACAAGATTTGGAGTTTCAACAAAAGTTTGGGATAAGGTTCTAAAATGTCTTGTTATTATTGCAAAGTATCTGGTATTACCTGCTTCGTTTGCGTGAAGATTGATTTGACATTTCGTTTCACAAAAGATTAGTTATTTAAAATAGAGGCATGTATGAAAGAAAATATTGTAGCATGCTTTGTCAACATTGCAAAAAAGCAGCAGAAACACGAGAATCCCCAAAATTCGAGCAATTCACAGATCAAAAGGCGGCGCGCCTTTTGAGATGTTTTGAGATTTTCGCCTTTTGAGATTTTCGAGAGATGACAGTGGGACTTGTGTAGTGGGTAATTGAGTTGAAAAGGGACAAACTATTCTTGGAAATCTAGAATGATTCAAGATGGATTTTTTGTAAACATCTACATTTTTAACTATTAAAATTTCCCTTTTCTTCAAAAATATACGAAATTTGTCTACAAATTCTTGAGATCTTTCCCCATTTTTGGGTTCATTTCAAAAGCCGAATCGTTTCATTTATTTTTTATGAGATTTTCGCGACCAATTTTCTTATTTTCTTTCAGAAAAAAAGCACCTGTTACAAGCAAAAAAAAATAAATCGAATTTTCTTTATTTATAATTTCAGTACGATGTTTTGTTTAGAGTTAATAGGGAAAATCGATTTTGTGTTGTTGCAAAACAAATGAATGGGCTAATGGACGGTGAATGAGGTGATGAGATCCTTTTCGGTTATTTGGGGGAAACTAATTTCCCGATCTGTCTATGTCTTTTGAAAATTGCATTTTGTTGTGGAAAATAGGTTTTTTTTCGAGTTTTTAAAGATCTTTCAAGAAAATTCTTTTTGTTTTTTCCTTGGCAATTCTTCGCATGCATATCTGATTTCTAATCTCTTTCTTTGATAGACACTAAGAATTTTCCTTTTGTGAGATTTTGAAAAAATCCTTTAGCTTTCGTTTGGGAAGTTTAATAAGGCTTTATTTTTAAAATTGATGGCTAACTACTGACTAATTACTGGCTAACTATTACTTTATAGTATTACTTTGATGACTAGCTTATTACTTTGTGATTGAAACGTTTTCTAGAGGTTACAGTAAACCTATTTATAAATGAAGTTAACAAGTAAAGCCTTATCATAAATTGTTCCATTAATCAAGCCAGGATACGATCCACCGGATTACGGTAGCTTTTCCATCTTTTAGAAAGCACAGAAGTCGTTGTAAGTGATAAACAATCAGAGGGTTTTCAAAAAAAAGAATTTCTTTCAAAGCTTTGATTCTATTTTAAGAGTTTTAATGTACTGGATAAGTAGATGACCGAAAAGATTTGTAAAAAGAGTGGTTGATAAGTGGTTGATCTCTTCTCCTGAGCTCTTCCCCTTGTACTTGTTGTGTGTGAAGTTTCCTTCTCATCTGGATTGAATTTACCGCTCTCTTTTCTCTTCGCACACTTCTTTCCAATTTGTTGAACGACAAAAAGAAATGTCTTCTTCGTTTTCTTTTTAAGATCAAGATCCTTTTTGCCTTTTTCTCGAACACAAATTGACTTCTCTCTTTTTGCTTTTTGCGACCCCTCCCCGTCCACTTTTTACTGCCACCCCGTTAATTTACATGCGCTTTTTCGACGAAATTCTGATTTTTTTTTTCAGAAATCTATTGTTTTTATGATTTTTAAACTGTACTCAATCTTTAAATGTCTTTCATAAAAAAGATTTCTGAAGAAATCGAACCTTTGCAGAGCCGATCTTGCCTAGAAACGCTCCTTCTTTACTCAAGCGTTTTCTAAAAGTTCCAACTTTCAAAAGCTATCGTAAACGTGGCTCTAATTTAAGCCAATTCATTTACTTTTGGTTCAATTCTATAGCTAGATCGATTGGATACAAATTACAGATAGGATTACGGTAGACGAAATTCTGATTTTTTTTTTCAGAAATCTATTGTTTTTATGATTTTTAAACTGTACTCAATCTTTAAATGTCTTTCATAAAAAAAGATTTCTGAAGAAATCGAACCTTCGCAGAGCCGATCTTGCCTAGAAACGCTCCTTCTTTACTCAAGCGTTTTCTAAAAGTGTCAACTTTCAAAAGCTCTAATTTAAGCCAATTCATTTACTTGTGTTTCAATTCTATGGCTAGATAGATTGGATACAAATTACAGACAGGATTACGGTAGTTTTCGCAAGTTTACACACTCTAAAGAGTGAGCAAATTGAGAGGAACATACTCAATAAGATAATCCTTAGATAAGACAATCCTTAAGCCTCATACCCTAATGTTCTACTGGTGTATGGTATCTAGCAAGTATATCTGCATTGAATGCCAACCCAAACAATACTTTGTTCCTCATAGAAACTTTCTCCACAAAATCAATCTTTTTTTGGTCACTTTTTTTGGCCTTTTTTGATGGACTAACACATTGCGACAGCTCTTTTTGTGCATTTCTTTTGTGTTTTAAATGACAAAAATCTCTTTTATTCGGCTTTTCAATCGACTATTTGCTAGATTTTTTCAAAAAAAATCTAACTAATTCTTTGAAATTGCTCTATTTTTTTTCCAATATTTCCAATTTCTTTGCTCAACTTAAATTAATAAAATTAGATATAAGTCAATTGGATAAGTCGTCGGTATAAGACGGTTTGGTCGATAGAAGTCAGCTTAGTCGGTAGAAGTCGGCCTAGTCGGTAGAAGTCAGCTTAGTCGGTAGAAGTCGGCCTAGTCGGTAGAAGTCAGCTTAGTCGGTAGAAGTCGGCTTAGTCGGTATAAGTCACCCTTAAACGACTAGCACAATATTAAACCACTTTCCCTTTCTCCAGACAACAATTGAAGCAAAAGAAATTCAAATTTCCTGCAGTTCCGTCGGGTATGCAAATCGGCGAAATCGCCCTTTGAAGTGAGTTAAGCAACGGGAAAATCCCCACAGAATTCTCTTTTAGTGAAATCTTTATGATGTTTCAGATTTATCGTAACAAGACGAACTTTGCATTTCAAGACTTACAAAGCGTACTCTACTTTCCACTTAGTTTCCCAGGCTATTTTAATTCTTATGTATTTTAAAAGCTTACTAGCACTACCCAATGAACCATCAAAGATATATCATTTCACTTCCCTATTCAGTATCACAATCTCCGGTTAGTCTCCTTTATTTGACCTTTGTTTACGTTTTTTTTTATGAAAGGATAAGTGGATTGTGGATGTGTGAAAGCACATGTGGATATGGAAAAGAAAGGGAAGAGGAAGAGGAAAAGGGGATCAAGGGGACGCCCATTATCTAAGCCATCCTCTTGACCCTGTATGGACTCATCCACTGCGGGCCAATCTTTAGACGCTTTATAGGAATGAAAAACTAATTCATTTTTCACTTTTTGTGCTTTGTTGAACTTTCATTTGTGAATGTTTTTTTTTGGAAATTGAAATTTAAAAAAAAACTTGCTAGTTGCTTATTGACTAACCCAGTTTTTTCCTTTTTAAATTCAGTAGTTTGAATTCAATAGTTTGAATGATCATGGACAGCCACAGCCAACCATGAACACAAAAATTAGAAACACGCCCTTTCTAGCACTGAACTGACAAGCGGTAAGACAAGACGAAGAATCGTTTCTAGACAAGGACATGGACAAGGATTAAAGCTAAAATGCAACCCGGTTGAGCAACCAGGAAAATCCTTGAGATTTAGTAGAGCTCAAATCACACCACCGCGAAACAATGAGTGGAAAAAGAATAGAACAAAAAGCCTCTAGTGGGCTTCCTAATTGTTTCTTCCAACGATCTAATGAGAAATCGGAAGAGATGGTGCTGGAGATCTCCCAGGAGAAGGCAATTCGAATCCTTTTGCCCTCAAATTTCTTTCATTTCTTACTTGCATTTGCCTTTTCCTTTTTATCCATTTTCCCTTCAGCAATTAGCATATGCTCGCGTGCTTCTTTTTGCCTTTTCATGAAATGAATCAAGTCAACCATTTTGTTTGCACACAACTAACTATTATTTGTATTGCATTGCATGTGTTTTTTTTAAGATTGAGATAAGCTACCGAACTTTTCAGTCTCTTCATTCTGTATTATAATATTATCGTAGTTAATATGTTTGAGATTGAGATAGATTGAGAGAAGCTAACGAAATTAAAAAATTTTTTATTTTTTTTTAAAAAAAAAATATGTGATAAAAATTTTTAGATTGAGATAGATTGAGATAGATTAAGATAAGCTACCAAACTTTACAATCTCTTCATTCTGTATTATAACTGTATTACCGTAGTTGATATCTTTCCAGTTTTGTGCGAATTTTTTTTTGCAAATAAATCTAAATTTGATTCGAAAATTAGCATACTTTTGACTCACTTTCTACAAAATGAGGATAATTGGGATGTGTTTGGGAAAAGGGCACAGCTTTTGGTGGATACACGTTGTAAAAACATTGGTGTCCCATTGGAGAAGGGAAGAAAGGGAAAGTAGTGGATTGGTGTCAATGGATGGCTCTGAACGCTGTCTCCTACTCTCTATTCTCCATTCTTAGACCACCTGTTCTCCCCATTGAATATCTTTTTGCTTCTGATAAGCTAGCTTTTTGGTATTTACTTGTTAAAGTGGTCCTAAGCTTTGTTCATTTCCTTGTACCATATTTGACTACTGTAAAGTTCTGTCTCATTACAGTATCCGGTTAAATTGAATATTCTAGCTGATTAAAGAGTTTAAAAGATGTTCAGTCTGTTGTTTGTTCAGATATTGGCTGTTTACAGTTCGTTCAAATTGCAGATGAGAATCCTTTGGTCTCCATCGGGTAAATCTCTGACTCTGCCCTGTGCACTCACATTGCCGGATGAGGAAAAATACTCGATTGAATGGAGAAAAGACGGGAAATTGATCTTCAGTGCTTTTACTCAAGATAATGGACATGCGGCGCCTGAATTACAAGGTATTTTCTTTCCATTAATGATAATTTCATTTGCGCAGGTCGTCTTGGTCGTGCTCCTCCACTCGGTTTGACCATTCATTCGATTGAATTGAATGATGAGGGTGTCTATCAATGCGTGCTCACTCGTTTCTCCCGTACACCGACCAGACCCGAGTTCGGAATACAGATGAAAATCGTCGTGAATTGTGAGTTGAATGGTTCAGTTGAAGGGTTCAGTTAAATGGTTCAGCTGAATGGTTCAATTGAATGGTTCAGTTGAATGGTTCAGTTGAATGGTTCAATTGAATGGTTCAGTTAAATGGTTCAATTGAATGGTTCAGTTGAATGGTTCAATTGAATGGTTCAGTTGAATGGTTCAATTGAATGGTTCAGTTGAATGGTTCAGTTGAATGGTTCAGTTGAATGGTTCAATTGAATGGTTCAGTTGAATGGTTCAATTGAATGGTTCAGTTGAATGGTTCAATTGAATGGTTCAGGTGAAGGGTTCAGTTAAATGGTTCAGCTGAATGGTTCAATTGAATGGTTCAGTTGAATGGTTCAGTTGAATGGTTCAGTTGAATGGTTCAGTTGAGAATAACCTTCAGAGAAAACAATGTGTTTTTCGAAACGTTTTCATGTTAAGTTTGAATTTGTGTCGCAAATTTTAAATATTAATTTTCGCGCAACGTCGTATTCCAATTGACGTCGCCGCCATTTTGAGGTAGTCCTTTGGAGTGCCGCGTCGTCGTTTCTTTTTCGTTTTCAAATCATTTGCTTATGTCAGATTAATTGAAAGTATTGTTTTACGCGATAAATTTTGGTGTTGAAATGAGAAAGGAATCTATTTCCATTGGGAACCAAGTGAAGAATCTGAAATTTTTCGTAGCCGGTCTACAATGAAGGCCAAAACTAACTGTAAGATGATTTGCGGAGTTGGATGGAAACAACGAAAGCGAGGTTCATCTTCTGGACTGTTGCAAAACTGTTCTGTAACAAGTCCAAGTCACAGTTATTCAAATATTTAGACAATATGCTTGGCTTTAGTTTTTACAGCCTTGATGCATTCTAATCCATTTCCAGCAGCTCCTCGTATTGTTCGTCCACCGGATGGTCTAATCCAGTATCATTTACCCTCAACATCGCTCTCGATCGAATGTGTTGCTGACGGGAATCCACCACCGGAAATCACTTGGATAAAGGTAAAAAAAAACAATACTAGCATGCTATAAAAGTTTAGATTTAAATCTAAACTTTTATAGCATGCTAGTATTGTTTTTTTAAACTCAAAGTACTCAGAAGCTTTGTTACAAAAAAAGATTTTCAGGATGAAGCGACGATAAGCGCAAATTCGACCCTTTCAATCACGCAACTCGGCGAGGATGATAAAGTGAGATCAAATTCAATTCTCATTTTATTTCATTTTTAGGGAGATTACATTTGTCAAGCTCAGAGCAGCGAAGGGCAGACAAGCTCGCGGATATCTCTGAGATTTGCAAGTGAGTTGAGTAAAGTATTAATTTCATTCTAAAGGCTGATTACTTTCCATACTGTGCACCAAAGTACTGAGCATACAGAAAATATTTGTTATCTAAGTACAATACAATAACTAGAATCAGATATCATTTAATATCTGATTCTAGTTATTGTATTGTACAGGGTGCGTGATAATTATTGCAACAAGATACTCAAAGCATTGCACACCAAGAAGTTTCACTGGAAGAAGATTTTTAAACAGAAATAGCTTTATTTAACAGTAACAAATAAGGAAACAAGAGATCATTCGATATGACTGCCTTTTGCCTTGATAACAGCCCTTAATCGGTTCGGATATGCCTCCACTGCGGCCCGAATGTCATCTTGAGGAGTCGCCTTCCATCCTTTGGTCAAAGACTTCTTCAAAGAATCCAAACTTGTGTGTTTTCGAGAGCAGACATTAGCCTCTAAGATTGCCCAAATGGAAAAGTCCATCACATTGAGATCCGGTGAGTTTGGAGGCCATTCATCCTTGGTGATCACTGAGGGAAAGTTGGCCACACACCAGTCCTGAACAGTCTTCTTCGTGTGAGCGGGAGGCAATTAGGCAAGAATAAAGAAGATAGAACGCAACACAACAAAAAAGGGGGCAAAAAAAATAAGAAAGCTGTTTGGAAAACGGTCTTTGAGCTCTTGTTGCAATAATTATGACGCACCCTGTACTTAGTTAATATCTTTCATTTTGTAATCATTTAGAGCCAACCACGATCGATTATGCTCCATCGAACAAAACGGTCAATGAGGGAGCTAATGTTTTCTGGAATTGTCATGCAAGCGCTTTTCCTGAAAAGTTTGTTTGCTTCTAAAATGGATAAGAAATATTTTAGTGTCACATATTCTTGGAAATACAATGGGAAACCGATAAGGACAACCGATGTTGGATTAAGGGCAACAGTGCAGGTAGGGAAGGGTAGAATAAAACTAAATCTAGGCAAATTTAAAACTTTATTAGATATCTTAGAAACTTCTCACTACTTTCTAGAAACAAATCTTGTTCTTTCACAATAGAAGAACTTGAGAAGCTTCTGTGCGATCTAACTTTAAGTTGGCAATCTACTTTGAGCTCAAATTTCTTGGTGTTCGGCTATTGAATTTTGAATATTATCAATGATATTCTTAATATCACTGATACCAAGTCTTTCAAGCAAAAACTATTTCAATTGCAAAGCCAAACACCAAGAAAATTGAGCTCAAAGTTGAATTGCCGATGGGAAAATGGTATCAAATGTCCCACAATCCGTAAGCTAGTGAGGCCAGAATAGCTAAGAATAGAGCCAAGCCAAGCTTCTCGAAGGTCAAGCCAAGCTTCTCGAAGGCCAAGCCAAGCTTCTCGAAGGCCAAGCCAAGCTTCTCGAAGGCCAAGCCAAGCTTCTCGAAGGCCAAGCCAAGCTTCTCAAAGGCCAAGCCAAGCCAAGCCAAGCCAAGCCAAGCCAAAAAGCCAAATTACAAAGCCGAACACCAAGAAAGTTTGTGCTCAAAGTTAGATTGCCAATGGCAAAGAGGCTCACAATCATTCATTTTAGGAAGCCGAGCTTTCAATTTCGCCAATTCGTCCAACCGACACTGGATGGTATGCGTGCGAGGCGGACAATCGGATCAGCAAACCGGCCACATCGAAAGCCTATCTACAAGTGAATTGTGAGCATTAAGAAAAGTTGATCTATTACGTGAAGAAAATGCGAAAATGTAAATGTTTTTATCGATTTTACAGATCGTCCAACGATTCATAGTAATTCCAAGCGTCTCTACACGATTTCATTGGGAAGCCGAGTCGATCTTTTGTGTCAAGCTGACGCTCAACCACCAGTAAGCGAGATAAAATGAAATAAAGCTTATTGTATCAAATAGAAATCAAAGAGTACGATAGTTTGGGCAGACTTTAACTCGTGTTCTCGTTCTCGTTTCCTTTTTTTGTTTTATATCAAAATTTAAGGTTGAAAGCGTTTTGTGGACAAAAAATGGAGTTTATCTGAAAACGACTAATGGGGTTTGTGAGAAAATGATGAAATTGAGATAAATGAGTTTAGACAAACTTGGTTTTCCATCGAAGCACTGATGGCGATGCTGGGGTTTATGGATGTGAAGCAATGAATTCTGTTGGAAGGAGTGATCCCTTTGAGATTCATCTTGTTATAGCTGGTCAGCTTTTGAAGATTTAAGCTTTAAGCTTAATGCGTTCTCTAAAACGCTTTGTAAACCCATCTTCCTCTTTTCCAAATCTTCTTCCAAATCCTCTTTTCCAGAATCCCCCCGTTTCTCCACAAAGCCACCGCCATTAATATACTCGAAAGAGGGTGGATCGATTGAAGTGGAATGCAATGGATTCGGTGATCCGATTCCAATACAGTATTGGTTGAGAAATCGAGTAAGCGAGACTGGCATTAGACTGGCATTGTGTTCATTGGCATTAGACTGACATGGTGTTCATTGGCATTAGACTGGCAAGTTGAAAATGTTGAAAATTGCAAACATTCCCTTCTTTACACATTCAATTCATCTTTCTTTTGAGAGCAATTTGTCAACAAATATAAAAACATTAAGCTATCAATTATTCTGACGGAAAATCATCAATTATCCAATCAAAAACATATTCTGACGAATTTGCAGCGTCGAATCTCTTCTCCAAAGTTGAGTCTTCCCACAATTTCCCATTCGGATCACGGCTTATACACTTGCGTGATCACGAATTCTGTGGCTACCGTTCAATCCGAGATGAGACTTTATGTACAGGTAGATGAGATTTATGATTAACTAGCCGAAAAACCCGGATGGGCTCGCCGGTCTCTATGGCGCAGTCGGGAAGGTCCATTTCTACGGTCTGGACGGTCCGGGTTCGATCCCGATAACAGTCAATCTTCTATTTTTGGCCATTTTTATTTGAAATGGCACAACTATATTATATTCTAAGGCTTTTAAAGAAGTTTTAGCTCTATTGTTCAAAACATGGATGAGAGAGTCCGCAAAGACGGATAGACGGACACTGTTCTTTTATAATTGGCATAGAAGTTTTAAAAGACAGACAGACAATGTTCTTTTATATACTCTAGACAAAAAAGTTCTGAAAAATTGATTAGAGATTGATTTGGTTTTGAATAAAAGTACCGTATTTCTTCGAATAGAAGACCGGGTAAAGAGTATGATCGCGTACTCCTGCGTAGCAGCCCTTTTTAAAATTTCTTTTCTGCATAAAAGCTTTCAATCAAGTGCTATAGAGCTGGAAAAGGGCTCAAAAATCGGGGGATAGTCAAAACAGCGCCATAATAGAAAACGTTCAAAACAGCGCCGTCAAATTTCTCAAAATCCAAAAAAGCAAGCCGGTTCATTGTGTGTCGAGTGATACTCAGTTGATTAACTGAATATCTTTAGAGACCCATTTTGAGTGCTCTTTTTATCTATGAAATATTAACTTTTTTTAAAAACTGTTTCACCCATCATGTAGCCAAGAACGCAAGGAATTTTTGATATAAAACTTGAACCGGCTTGCTTTTTTGGATTTTGAGAAATTTGACGGCGCTGTTTTGAACGTTTTCTATTATGGCGCTGTTTTGACTATCCCCCGATTTTTGAGCCCTTTTCCAGCTCTATAGCACTTGATTGAAAGCTTTTATGCAGAAAAGAAATTTTAAAAAGGGCTGCTACGCAGGAGTACGCGATCATACTCTTTACCTGGTCTTCTATTCGAAGAAATACGGTAGACGCGATTAAGTTTATGATTTGAAAAGCTTTTGCTCATTCAGAACACTCGTCCACAAGCCTCAGCAATTACTTCGGTTCAATGTCTGGGAGAGGATGGATTGGTCGTTGATTGGAATCCCGGTGAGATTTGTAAAACTGAAAGACAAGATTCACTGATTTTAGTATGTTTTTAAAAAAACTAACTTTATTTTAATATATTTAAAAGTTCTTAGCCAATCAAAAAATCTTTAGGCTACGATGCAGGATTGCCTCAAACATTCACGATTCACTACGAGAATGTCGACTTGAATGAAGAAAAGGGAACTTTACAAACAAAAGAGACGCACGCTGAATTGTTTGGTAAAGATGGGAAATGATTTTTTTAAAAAATAGATCATTTATCCAGGTCTTTCTCGTTTTTCTCGTTATCGTTTACTGATCGAAGCACGGAATTCTGAAGGATCGATTAATTCGAGTTATTTGGAAAAAAATGGTAACTGGATAAGAAAGATTCAATTTTATTTCAATCATGAAATTGAAATTCAAAAATTGGCTTTTAAATTTTGTAAATATTTTTCTTGAACTGAATCGTTTAGTTTGCTCGAAATTGGTTGCTCCTTTGTCGATGGCTGTCATCAATAATATGGTATCTTTGTTGTTAGTTGAATATCTATTCAAAATATTTATAAAAAGCTAAAGATATTCAGTTAAGTTCGCTTTCATTTTCTTTCTATTAGCCGGTTTTCTGTCGGTTATCGTTATTGTCAGCTGAAAGCAGACTATCGTATTTTCTGTAATAGTAATAATCTGTAATAGTTTTCGCTAAATTCCTCGAAATCTCAAAAACCGCTTATTAGAACCTATTAGAACCGATCCCACCATCGGAAAATGTAGCTGACAATGAGATCTTGTTGGGGATTAGAGTGTTGAGCTTCTGGAAAAAAACTTTGAAAGAATAGGAAAGCGTAAAATAGGCATCAACTCGGCTCGCCCGGGTGCACTACTATTCGAGAAAATACGATAGTTAGTATCAGTATTTGTTGGCCAAGCTCAAAGAATTAGACTTCGTATTTTATAAGCTTAGATATCAGATACTGTTTAGTTATGGCTTTAGATTTAAATTTATTTTTTCTATGTAGATATCTAATTTTTGCATGTTTGTCTATTTTATTACCAATATAAGAAAATTGCTTTAGCAGTACCAACTTTCAAGTTACCAATCTAATATTACCGTATTTTCTTTAATAGTAGTGCGCCCTGAGCGTCGCCTAAATTCCTCGAAATCTCGAGAACCGTTTATCAGAATCTATTGATGTGGGATCGGAAAATGTAGCTGACAATGAGATCTTGTTGGGGATTAGAGTGTTGAGCTTCTGGAAAAACTTTGAAAGCGTAAAATAGGCATCAACTCGACTCAGTGTGGTGCTAAAGATATCTTTCTTAAAATCTTTTTAGGTAAGCTGGGAACGCTCGGAAGGCGCTCAATTGTATCGTCTTGAGTATCGAGGAATGAAAAGTGATATGGATGGCTTTGTGGAAATGGTTTGTTCTTGGGAAATATCTTTGAATTTATTTATGAGGAAATGGCATTAAGATAGGGTCAATTCTGGGGCGGCAAATCGAATTTCTCCTGTTTTCCAAAAGAACTCATTTCATGTTTTGTTTGTTTTTAGCAATATCCCGCTAGTATAAGGAACCATAAAGGAACTAAATAGGAACTATAAAGGAGCTATAAAGGAACTAAATAGGAACTATAAAGGAACTGTAAAGGAACTAAATAGGAACTATAAAGGAACTAAATAGGAACTATAAAGGAGCTATAAAGGAACTATAAAGGAACTATAAAGGAACTAAAAATTAAAAGCAACAGATTAGCTGAATATTCTTCTCTTTCTTCTATTTTTCTATAGTAATCGATTTTCAGGCTGAAGTCATTTCCCCACCATTTCTCCTTCCATCCAAATCGATGTCTTTCACAAATTCTCTTTCCAGGAATCGAGCTACGAGTGCGAGCTCTTCGCCCGAATTACACCTCCCCGCGTGCCGAGTGATTCGATATTCCATCGAAGAGACCGGTTTGTCACAAAAATATTAGAACAAAAGAATAGAAGAAGAAAAATATCAGAGGATTTTCCAGAATCCTCTCACGAGCCAACTCTTTGGTGGATGGCTGCCGGTGGGGGACTTTTTCTTTTTCTTTTCTTTCTTCTTTTCGTGATGGCAAGACGGAATGGTTATTGCGGGATAAAGAGAAAGAGAAAGAAGAAACGATTAGTTGATGGACAATCCGGTCAGTGAACAAACTCTTGCCTTACTATTAGAGGCAGGAATTTTCCAAAACACATGTCCACTGAGACATTTAGAACCGGGTTGAAACATTCTTGCTCTCATTCTTTGCACTCTAGATTAGCTTGTAATAGAAAAAAGAATTCAATCATTAAATTCTTTGCTTTAAATCTTTATTATTCAGTCTTATCAGTCTTATCAGCTGAATAGTTGAGATCTTGTGGGTAGAGTTTGTTCCTCACGAGTAAGTAATTACTCGAGTAAATTTGCATGAGTAATTGTCGAGTAATGCGTTTTCTAAAAAGTATGCCTGGTGCGAGAAAAAATATAAAAGCAATTTTTGGGGGCAGACTTTGGGATGGGGACAAATGCGACCTTTCTTTGCGCAATCTTCTGGACATTTGCTCCACCTTTTTTTCCGCACTCTGTCTAATAGCGCACCTTTTTCGCGTTTGTGGAAAGCTCTCCAAAGTTAATATTAACCAATTTCTATTCCGGAGGTTGTTTTTCTAGGTGATTTTAGGGCGTAGAATCGAAATTTTGACATAACAGAGCGTGTGGAAACAAACGGGACAGAGTTATACAAAGCAGAAAAATCGATTTTTTTCTGTAATTTTATTCAGTCGTTTTGTCTTTCAAATTGGTCTGGCTACGCTCTGTTATGTCAAAATTTCTTTGATTCTACGCCCCAAAATTACCTAGAAAAACAACTTTTGGAATAGAAATTGGTTAATATTAGCTTTTTAGAGCTTTTTTAAAACGCGAAAAAAGGTGCGCTAATGGGCAAGGTGCGGAAAAAAAGGTGCGCTAAAAAAAGGTAGCATTTGTTCCACTCCCGGTTTTTCAAAAAAAAAATTATTTTTTACATTGGACGGGAATTTCCCATCAAATCAGTTAAACGGCTGAGTATCTTTTATCGGCTGAGTATATAATGCGGGGCTCGTCATTTTTGCGTCATTTTTTTGCAATAATTTTTTTTGCTAAAAGTACGGTAATTTTTTTCCAATTGTGCTTTTTAAAAAACGCATTACTGATAGGGAATTTCAGAGGAATACAATACCTAGTCTTATCAGCTGAATATTTGAGTGTTGATTGCTTAAAGATCAGAAGAAAAATGAAAGACAATATATGAATTGAAACTCTTTTTTTAGTTTACGATCGTGAACATGCGCCTGGCGATAGTTATATCGATGGATCGACGAAAATGTTTGTTTCAACGTTTTCTTTTAAATCAAATTTCAATCATTTTTTTTTTAGAATAGATTTCGATGAAAGTCGACCATTTGAAGGTGAAAGAAAGCTGAAAAAGAAAAGAAAGCTTTACACTGAATATCTCTAAAGCTTTACACTTTACAGCTTTGCACTGAATATCTCTAAACCATTGGATCATCTTTTAGCACTTTTAAATCCTGCTAAAATGCTAAGAAGTGATTTTTAAAGAAATCTCAAGCTTCCACAACGCTTAGCTAAACAAAATACTTATCATCTGCTTTTCTTGATATTAAAAAAAAAATATTTAACTAATTGTTTTCAGAATGGAAGATCGGCGTGACAGTGGGAATTGGTCGGGATCGAGAAACGACGCTTTAAATGGGTTATTGAGAGAACCGTATTCATATGATGAATTGGAGGTAGGCGAAAAGCTTACTGCAATTTGGTAATCATTGAAAATACTAGAAATCAGTATCTACAGTATTTCGGAGTAAGCGTAAGCATAGATATGTCCAAGCTAGATAAGCATAGATATGTCCAAGCTCAATAGCTTAATCGCAGATCGAATGCTCATCAGCTGTCGAGGAAATGTTCCGCGAGCAATATTTCTAGGCAAGTCAGAACGGATTGGGGAAACACGGAGTGACATGGAGAAATGGAGATGTTCAGGAAATGACCACAAGGACGGCATTGCTTGATGATCTGCGAATTGAGCGATTGAAGAGAGAGCTGAAACAATCACAGATTTAATTTTTATGTAAATAAAGAAATGCTCATTTATATCTACTGCACGAAAGAGCTTTTAAACTTTTTATTTTTTTGTTTTGTCTGTTTTGAAAAGCGATTGCTCAGGCTCAGGCAAAGTTCTGAAAAGCGATTGCTTTTCAAAACTTTGCCTTTCAAACGATTGATTTTCAAACTGGGTTTAATGTTTGACTTTTACAAGTCACATAATAAATAACACTTAAAGAGTGGACGGTAATTAGTTGAGAAAAGGAAGAGAAGATCGAGAAGAGAAATTAAGAGTAAAGTAAGAAAGTAAAGAGAGAAATTCTCTGATACTTCAACAAGGAATCTCAATAGACATTCAGAAATAGGGAAATGAATGAAAACGAGAAGTTATTGAGAAGAGAAGTTTCTCTGAATCGTCTATAGGTCACTCTAGAATTTGTTTTTGAGCTTTTTACAATTGTTTCAATGTTTTTTAGTCGTTGGTAGCACAACTAGCCAGCTAGATTCAAAATCTATCAAATCCGATCTTTTAATAACTTCAACAATTAGATTAATAAGTTTTCGAGTTCCAATTAAGTAGATCAATTAGCTAAACAGATCAATTAACTAAACAGAGCAATTAGATCAATTAGCTAAACAACTAGAGTCAAGATAACATGGGAGAGTTTTTGCTAATAGTTAAAGCTAACAGTTAAAGCTAACAGTTAAGGCTAACAGTTAAGGCTAACAGTCAGTTAACAGTTAAGGCTAACAGTTAAGGCTAACAGTTAAGGCTAACAGTTAAGGCTAACAGTCAGTTAACAGTCAGTTAACAGTCAGTTAACAGTTAAAGTTAACAGTTAGTTAACAGTTAACGCCAACAGTTAAAGCTAACAGTTAGTTAACACGTTTTAGAAAACGCAAAACCCAGTACCAGATTCAGAGTTGCGAATTCTCCAAGTAAAACCCAGAGAAAAAGTTGCCTATTTCACCCAAGGGCATCTGGTTACATCGAGAGGGTAAAAAAAGGTGAAGAGCTTTGGAATGATTGGGGCAATCAGCTGGAATCTCGGCTTGTTTCCCTTTCTTTTTCCACCTGAACGCCCAAAAGATGGAGATTCTGTCAAGTGATGGCCAATTTCACCGCTTTCCCCTCCCCCCATCTTCTCAGTCTTCTTCCACTTATCGAGGTTGGCTCCTTTCACCGAAAATCGCTTCTCTTCCTCCAGTCTCGGAATTCCTTGTTACGCTTTGATCGCTTTTATCTGATTCATTCATTCTTTATAAAGGAACTACATTGTTCGATGTTTATACTTATATTTACAATAGCTTCATCCAAGACTAACTCATCTTAAGTTTGCTTTTGACAGGACGACTTGATGACACAAATTGAAAAGCTTTAAGCCTTCAAACTTCCGGCAAAAACCCGTTTTACTGATTGGTGCTCTGGTTTTATGGGTCGACACCTTGTAGCCCTGTTATAATAGTACTTCCTTTCTTCTTCCCCCTTGTATTTCCCTCTTTCTCTTGGGAAGTTAAGGTAACCGATAGCTTAGTGGTTAGGGGAATTTACTGGAAAGCAAAAGGTTGGTGTATGGTTGAGAATTGAGTTTGTTGAGTTGAGAGAATTGGTTGAGAATTGAGGTTGAGGATTGGTTGAGAGTTGGTTGAGAATTGGTTGGGATTTGGTTGAGAATCCCATCTCCGGAAATCGACGTTTTCTTGCGAATTCCTTCACTTATTAACTATTTGTTTATTAGGCTTTTGATGTGATTCTAGCTGAAGATTTGAAGCTTCTTTTGAAAGTTCGAAAAGTAAAAGATTAGAAAACAAAGCATTTGGCTATCTTTAGCTCTGTGGTACCGTTTCGCTCTGTGGTACCGTTTCACTTAAGTCAATGTCAATGTTCTATTCAAATTCGCTAAACAAACAGTTCATGAAATTCTGTAAGTTCTGTAGTTTCGTGATCTGACTCATTGAGTGTATGGCTTTCGTTTTCAAATCCACTTCCTAGCTTCCTAGCTTTGCATTTGTCTTGATATAAGGATGTTTCCATGTTTCCCCTTTTCACAATTTCTTGTCAAGTACCCAAAGGATTTTCTCTGTCTCTTTCTCATAAATGCCAAGGGTGAAAGTCTTTAAAAATCATTCAAATCGATGCACTTGCAAAAGTGAAATGATTCAAATTTTATTTCAATTCCAGTTTTGCTTATTGCTTTAATTGTCATTGTCAAAATGTTTTAAGAAATGATTCTTTCCAAGCAATTTTCATATGCCAAATGGGTTGCATTTTTTAAAAAAAAAAACCTATTATCTTCAAAACTACACATGCCAAAATGGTAGGCGCAAATGGCCGACGTCTTTACGGTCAAAGTTTAAATCCTAATGAATACTACATAGCTATTCATTAGGATCATTATTCCACCTAGACTACATGTATAGCTTAAAAATTAGCATATAGATGATTTAGTGAGATGAAATCTCTCGCTTTCACTTTTCAATGAAAGAAAAACTCAATTTTTCTTCTTCTTCTTCATCTTCTTCTTCTTCTTCATCTTCTCTTCTTTCTTCTCTTCTTCCTCTTCTTCTTCCTCTTCTTCTTCTTCTTCTTCCTCTTCTTCCTCTTCTTCTTCTTCTTCTTTCTTCTTCTTCTTCTCTTCGCCTAGATTCAATCTCAGGGTAAAGATGCAAATCTTTGGAGTCTATTTTTTTTACCCTAAATGCTAATTTTCACTTTCACAATATTTTCTTGGCATTTCTCGAACCAAGCATAATTTTCACTTTCTTTCCACTTAGACTTTAGGCTATAGATTTCTTTGAGGTGTAAACTTTGTGCTTGAAAAGTAAGTTAACAGTTAAAACAGCTAACAGTTAGTTAACACGTTTTAGAAAATGGTCACAATATTTTCTTGGCGTTTCCCCGAATCGTTTACACTTTCACTTCTCTTTTCCACTTAGACTTTAGGCTATAGATTTCTTTGGGGTGTAAACCATTTGTGGTTAAAAAATTCCGGACCGGTTTTCTGGGGTGCAAAATTGAAGTCCTTCACTGCACCAGAAAGGGTGTGTTTCCAATTTTTAAGCACAAAATACAAGGTTAGATTCTTAATTGGATTCCCACACGGCTCGATTCCTTCTCATTTTCTTTGCAACATTCAACAAGTTTACTATGGAACTTATTTCAGCAAGACTCAGCTAGATGATCATAAGGTTACTCTTGTATGTGTTTCTCATTTTTCTGAGATTCTCCAATGCTCGACCACAATATGATCTTGTACCGGGTGAGTAAGAGATCCTTATCACTTTTACGATGACTTTACAGTGCCCGGGGCGATCCCAATCCCACCACAAGAAGATGATCAAGTGGGAGTGGCGGGAGCTGAAGCTGAAGCTGACAAAAATCCCGGTAATCTAATTTACGAAATTTTGATTGTTTACTTTATTCTTAGCCTTATCCTATTAAATTGAATTTTAGCTCCAACCAAAGTCGAAAAAATCTTCGGTGAAGCAAATCCCGATCGAGCACAAGAAGATCTATCTGGTAGAAGAATGGCTTTAAAGCTTAAAATCAAAATCTAGACCTTGGATTGCATGGAAAACCGTGTGCAACCGATGGAGCTAACAAAACGATCTCAGGTTTGAAAAAAGCAAAAACGAGTAGGTCTTGGCCGGGATCGAACCGGCGACCTTGTCCGTGTGAAGGACACGTGATAACCACTACACTACAAGACCTCGTGACGGGGTGGACGCGAAAAGGGATTTTCAGAGGCCAGTCAACGCCCGAGTGCTCCCCCGGAAAGAGAGGGAAAAGAAAAAGACAAAGAGACGATGGGAAATGTAAGTTTTTCGAGAATTTCCGGACGATTTAGTTCATTAATTTTATAAAATTTAAGAAAAATTTATGTTTAGTTTTTTTTTTGAAGTGAAAGAAGGAAATGGCAAAGAAAAAAAGGGCCACGGGGAGAATCGGAGCCTCGAGTTTTTGCTTTGATTTTGCTTTGCGTGCAGCCGCTTTACCACTGATTTCATTTGAGAGTTTTGCTCTGCTTAACTAAAGCTAAATTGGGGGGGGTAGGCTAATTTGCGCCAGTTTTTTATGCGCAACAGCAACTTGATCGTTTACGATCCTGCGCAACTTGGTCTTGCGCAACTCGCCATAATCTCCTCTTCTAAGCCTACCTTAATCTTATATGATTTTGGTTTCATTTTGTAGATCTCAATAAGTGTAACAAAATGACATGAAATTCATAAAGATTGGCTTACTTAGAAACCCAGTTTCAATGCTACAGTACTGGACAATGAAATATGATATTTGAAAAAAGATCGTCACTTTCGCGCGTCTGTAACTCTCTTGTCTTTGAGTTTAAACTATTAGTGTTATACATTTTCTGAAAGCTCTTTTCAAGGGCTACACAATGGTAATATTAATATTTAGAAATACGGCAAAGACAAGGGAGTTACAGACGCGCGAAAGTGACGATCTTTTTTCAAATATCATATTTCATTGTCCAGTAGTGTATATATATATGCTTTATTCAGTTGAATAGCGACAAAACAAGATCACAATAATCACCCAGGACACCACTCAAAACAGCACTGAAAAGATAAAAGATCCTCAAGAAAGAAACACAAAGCAGTCTTTGAAAGCCACTTAGAAGAAAGTTATGGCGAGTTGCGCAAAAGACCAAGTTGCTGCAAATCAAATGGCGGAACATTAGCCTATCCCCTCAATTGCGTTTTACTGCTGTATGCCTGAGTAAAAGAATTTCAGCTGACATAAGGCAATGTCTCAAATTCTTCAACTCAAACTTGAAAGATGGCGGAACATTAGCCTATCCCCTCAATTGATCATTTACTTCAACTGAATACTTTTGTTTTTGACATTAAAATAAACAAAGACTTTAGAGTTCTTTTCTCAAAGAACTGTAAAGTTCATAAAGTAATTATGAACTTAATTGAGTGTCAGTCGAATTTTGGTGGAAACTATTTGGCTAGAGCTTTGCATACTAGACTTAGCCAAATAGTTTCCATAGCTTTAAGCATACTAGACTTGATTATTGATCGATGAATACCTAAACTAAACTTTAGATTGATTAATGAAATCTTTTCATACCCTTTTTTTTGTTCCTTTTTTTTTGTTTTGTTCATTTCCCTAGCCCTTCCCGTCATCTCTTCACATCATTTCTCCGCCAGCTCCTCCATCGAAAGCCGAACTCGCCGCTTTCCCTAGCCACACTTTTGTCGAACCCGAGGAAAGGATTTACATTTTGAAAAGTTTTTTTAACTTATTTTAATGGCTAAATAGCTTTTAGTTGCTTTTTGCTTGATAACATGGCTATAGCTTGCTTGATAGCATGGATATAGCTTGCTTGATAACATGGCTATAGCTTGCTTGGTAGCATGGCTATAGCTTGCTTAACACATTCACGACGAACACATTTGTGTCAGCAAAAAGACCAAAAATTTGCACCCACGGATTTCAAGGGTGCTGATTTCAAATTTCTCATTAACCTTTTTGCTACCTCTCATTTTGAAAACAAAAAACATATTCTGATTGGGGATAAAAAGTTACATATCCAGAGGAATTTTAGGCATCTTTTTTTGTTCACACATTCACGAGAAATCAACGATCCAACGTAAAATATCGTCGTGAATGTGTTAAAAGTTTAAACTCCAGTTCGTAATTTCAAAAAAATCTAAAATCTAAAATAAACTACAGATTTTAGACTTAGATTCATTCTTTTAGGATTTCGACGGATCGGGAGAAACGACGACAATCGATGGAGAGACAAAAGTCGATCGTTTGAGCAGGAAATACCGTATTTCTTCGAATAGGAAGACCGGGTAAAGAGTACGATCGCATACTCCAGTGTAGCAGCCCTCTTTAAAATTTCTTTTCTGCATAAAAGCTTTCAATGAAGTGCTATAGGGCTGGAAAATGACTCAAAAATACCACATGAGCTAACAGATTCATGAGCTAACAGACAGAAATTTGACGGCGCTGTTTTGAACGTTTTTCTATTATGGCGCTGTTTTGACTATCCCCCGATTTTGAGCCCTTTTCCAGCTCTATAGCACTTGGATTGAAAGCTTTAAGTGCAGAAAAGAAATTTTAAAAAGGGGTTGCTATGCAGGAGTACGCGATGATATCTTTACCCCGTCTTCTATTCGGAAGAAATACGGTAACAAGTCATTATTCAAATCTTATCTACAAGTAACTATAAAATCTACTTTTCTAATATCTAAATAATTTAAAAAGAAAAGTTTTTCATAGAAATTTCTCAATTTAGGTTCCTGAATGGAGGTCGATTTTGAATGTCACCGATTTGACGACACCCCAAATCGAGGCTGAATCCACCGGCACGTATTAACAAGAAATTTGGATAGATTAGCAATTTAGCATTTTCTAAACTTGAAGATATTCATAAAAGATAATTCATGAAAGATCTTCAGTTGAGGGATCCGGGCAATCACCAATCATCGAGACAGGCCCCGTTGAGAAAAAGGGAGATCAATTCGCGGCAATCATCACCGTTGGCACGAGCACTCAAGCACAAACTGAGGTCAAATCAAATTTATATGAAATATTATCTAGAGTTTACAGACAACAAAGGGCATGGAGATCACAGAAGGATCGGGTGAAATGAACGATGGGAGTGGAGAAGAGACGACAATCACAATGATTACAGGTTTATCGCAAATAAAAGTGATTAGAGGGGGGTGGGACAAATGCGACCTTTTTTTGCTGGAAAAGGCCTTAGGAAAGGTCGTAGAGCTTCAAAAATGTTTTCATAGAAGGGAATCGTATGCGTAGATTCTGAATTTCGACAAATCACACCTCGCTGACACGTCAAATTTGGGCTAAAAGGCAAAAACTGCGGAAAAGCGTTAAGTTGCGTATATGGAAATATTTTCGAAGCCCTACGGCCTTGCCTAAGGCCTTTTCCAGCAAAAAAAAAGGTCGCATTTGTCCCACCCCCGATTAGAGTGTGTTCCTCGTGGGTAATGCGTTTTTTAAAACGCAAACTTGGGAAAATTACCGTGCGTACTTTTAGCGAAAAATTATTGCAAAAAAATGGAGCAAAAAATCATGACTGTCGAGTTATATACGAGTCTTTTTAAAGATATTCAGCCGTTTAACTGATTTGGTGGCAAATTCCCTTCAAACGTAAAGATATTCAATTTACTCAAATGTGTAAAGAGGATTGCTCGTAGTTACTCGACCAGAAATTTAATCGAAATTACTCATTCAAATTTTACTCGAGTTTACTCGATTACTTACTCGCGAGGAACAAACTCTAAAAGTTATAAACAAAGATCTTCAGAAAAAGATGATGCTTTGGCGAGAGAAGAAGCATCTTCATCAACACGTTTGAGTTGACAATGATATTTTAAAAGAATCCATTTTAGAACCAGAAGAATCAGCAGAAGGGGAGAGCCCGCTTTCTGGATATGAACAAGGAAATGGTGAAAGAAATGGAGAAACGAGTGAGTTATAGATATCGGAACTTAACTTGAAACAGTGCTAAGCGCTGCCAAGATTGCTAGATCTCGAATAGTCATCGCCAGCACCAAGTCATCGTTAACAGTATCAGTGACTATAAGATCTATAAGTGACTGGTGGTTTGAGTGCCGTTGAACCAAGAATCCACGTCTCTTGAAGTCTAGACTATTAACTCAAGTTAACGGTTCAATATTTGTGTTGCACGGATATGTGTTCAAAGCCATACAAAAATTGTTTATACCTTTGACTTTCTGTACAAAAGATCTTCACTGAAATCATCTCAATTTTATTATCTAACTAAGCTCATCTTATCCACATTTTCACAGACCGTAAATACTGTAATAGTACCCCATCCCCATAATGACGGTGCGGAGTGTTGCGTAGTCTAGCTTTCTTTTTAACTATAAACCCAAAACTAACACCAACACAGTCAGCAAAGACCCCTAAACTTTTCGAAAACAAAAAATTATGATATTTCCTAATTATTCTAAAAAAAATATAGAGAATAAAACAAAAAAAAATTTTACCCCCAAATAATACGGTAGGGATTCGGAATAATTTGAACGAGTTTTTCTCGACACTGGTTTATGCTACGATAGCGCGCTTAGATATTAAAAAATAGCTGAAATTCAGGGCTATTTTTTGATACCAAAGACGCATTTTTTGAAAGTACGGGCGCTTTAAAAAAAAGCAATGAAATTAAATACTAAAAAACTTTTGCGACTACTCGACTGTACGAGAGGGGTGGGGCACTATTACAGTATTTACAGTAATTCTTTGTATTCACTTGAAGTTTGTCAGTGTTGCAATATGTTTGTTTTTTAACTTTTAGCCTCAAAAGAAACGATCAAAGAAACAGATAAGCCGGAGCGTGGTGGATATGCATCGGAGAAATCGGGAGATCATGGAAAATACTCAACTACAACTGTTGCCACGGAAATCGCTCAAGCAAGCACACCAATCGATCATAGTGAGTATTGGGATTGGAGGATATCAAGCAAGAAGCTTGATCTTACACTTTTACATCTTGTAGACTTCGATTAACGATCCTAACGCTAACTAACGCTAACTTGTGTTCACTTAAAGTTCTCGCAAAGTTTGTCTTCTCTCTAAACTCGTTTGTATCGGACTAATAGCTTTAAAAACACATCGACATACTGTAGTGAGTTTACAGTACAGAGCTATTAAATAGAAAACAGTATTGTACTGTACTGTACACAGTACAGTACAGTACAATACAGTGTGAGAATTTGTCTTTAATTCCCTAGCTGAACATTTTCTACAACTTCTTCACCTTTTCAACCTATTCAATTTTACAGAAGACAAAGAACCGACCGATTCGGAAGAGATCGAAGTGGCTGAATTGAATAAAGATGCCGAGAAACATATGACTGAGCAAGGACAGAGAAAAATAAAAGAGGAACTGGCGAAAAGTGAAACAACACAAAGCACAGCTGCTGCTGGAGATCCGTGTAAGCTCTAAAGTTCATTCTCGAATCTTGAAAACAAGCTTCAGATGCGGCAATCGTTCTACCAGCGGAGAGCAAAGAGTCAACGCCATCTACAGTCACAACTACGGCATTTGACACAACCAATGCCCCAACCATCAAAGCTGAAACCATCAAAGCAACCAATGCCCCAACCATCGATTCAACCACACAAGAAACAAGTGAGCTTTTAAAAGGCGATGAGTCGGCAATCATTTTTTTTTGATTCCCCATCCTCACCAAATTTGGATTTTGATTGAGATTCATATCATAAATGCAAAATTTTATCTCTCAAATTTGGTTGATTGGTTAAACCCTTAACGTTTTTACGGTTAAAACGGTTTTTACGGTTACGGTTAAAACGGTTAAAACGGTTTTAAACAACTCTTTCATAAAATAGCTAATTGTAAGTTTTGTTTAGCTTCCGAAAAGCCAATCGCATTCACAGAAGAGCTAATTTCAACGACGACAACTAGTAAAAAAAAAGAGGTTACACAAACAAAATTAGTTGAAAATTTAGAAACCTTACTCAAAAATGATGATGATTCGCACGAGACAAGCAAATTGGAGGTTTCTGTTTGGAAAACAAAAAAAAACATTTGGACAATTGGGAATGGAAAAATGGACAATTGAAAAACAAAAAACATTAGCTAAAATAAGAAAAACGATAAACTTTTCAGCCACTCCTAGAACCCGAAAACTCAAGCGATCAGCTTAAAACAACGACCACAACTTTTGAACAGGTTTCAAAGTTTTAAAACTTGCACCTACAGAACCTACAGTACTTATAAAGCACCTTACCTATAGAACTTCTAAAGCACCTTACCTACAGAACTTATAAAGCACCTACCCTACAGTACTACAGTACCGTGGTATTGTCTATTTCATTAAAATTCTCAACTATTAAGGCTCTTCGGTACATTGTAGCTTCAGTCTATGGTTAACTATTTCAAATTTCCAGAATGGAAGCGTGTTGGCTAACGAGATTTCCGGTGAGCAGCCGAAAGAATTGAGCACTGAAGAACCAACAGCAACAACAGTGAAGCCAAAAGACGCGTATCCGAGTACAAATAATTTTCTAAGCTTAAATTACATTTAATTTCAGCACCACCACCAACAAACCAAGCTACGACAAAGTTTGCCGTTTTTTCAAATCTTTTTTTCAAAGTTTCTTTTAGAAAACCCGTCGAGCCACCAGGATTGGGTAAAAATTGATAAAAGATAAAAGATAGAATACTAATGAACAAATATAATAGCACTGTAATTAATACTAATAAGAATCCTAACTAATAAGAATTCTAACTTTTAAGAATCCTAACTTTTAAGAATTCTAACTAATAAGAGTCCTAACTAATAAAGAATCCTAACTAATAATAATCCTAACTAATAAGAATCCTAATTAATAATAATCCTAATTAATAATAATCCTAACTAATAATAATCCTAACTAATAAGAATTAAAAGAACCCACAAAATATAAAAAAAAAAAAAAAAAAAAAGAATAAAAAAAAAAATAAAAAAAAAAAAAAAAAACTAAAAAAAAGAATCCTAACTAATAATAATCCTAACTAATAATAATCCTAACTAATAATAATCCTAACTAATAAGAATCTTAACTAATAAGAATCTTAACTAATAAAAATCTTAACTTATAAGAATCCTAATAATCCTAACACTTTTAGAGCCAAAAATTCATCCATCTGGCTACGAGGAGGGGAAAGGTGTGTGGAAAAACCAAAAAAAAGCTACACTGCAGAATTGAACTTTTTAAAGATCCATATGATGTCCAGACTTTATCGTAACTTCAACATATTTACGACACAATCGATTTTATGTAGAGTAAGACAAGCTCAATGAAGCTGAGCCTACTGTACCTATAGTCACGTAATCTCTGCGTAAACCCGAGCACTCCCCCAAGCACTCCCCAAAACTTTCCCCAAGCATCACATTTTCAGGCCCGACAGGACCCCTTCAACCGGACACAAAACCCATCGGTTTTCATTGAAAAAAGCACAGTTTTTTTACATAATTTTAGATCCATCGCATGCTGTCGGCTATCCGGGAATCCCGCCAATTGAGAAAGCGAAAAGTCGACCCGAGCGTTTCCTCAAAAATCCCCTCTTCGAGTCACGCGGCACTCGTAGTGAGAAAAAAGCATCGATAACTAAAACCGATAACTAAAACCGATAACTAAAAGTACCGATAACTAAAACCGATAATTAAAAGCGATAACTAAAACAGATAACTAAAACCGATAACTAAAATCACCGATAACACCGATAACTAAAACCCACGTGCAATACTTATTAAACTAAAATCTAATCATTCAATTTTGTAATCATTTTCGTAATTCAGAGGAGCTGATGCCGACGGCGAAGATCATTGCCGAGAAATCGTTGAAGAAAACTTGTAAGTTATTGACTGAAATTTGCAGATAGACCTGGCTATATTCATTTTGGAAACGTTCGATTTCTGATTGGGATTTTTTTCAGAAAAGCTGATGAAATCGAATTTCGCTTAGAAATCGGAATCAACAAATTTAATAATTGAAAGATTAGACGCTGAATTTGTTATGGGATCGCTTTAGAGATCTATTTTCCAAGAGCTATAAAGCATTCATGCAAATGAGTTACCGTAAAACCTGTAAAATATAAGACTCACGTCTTCAATTTTTTTTTTCAATGAAATCTAAAAGGTAAAACTCTTCTAGGGAACTACGGTAACTTGTTTACAATGCTAAACCTTCAATTACCTAAGCCAAATCATTTCAGGGCGTCCTTTCGTCTTCGATTGTGCCACTGAAGAGGACGAAAAGGGGCCACTCTGTCGGTGGGTGATGAATAAATGAATCAATGCAAAATAGCTAATTCCATATCCAAATTTCTAGAGATTGGGCAGATGGTGGTCTGTGTGAGCGACACCGTCCCACGAGGTTCCTATTTTGTCGCAAAACGTGTCTCTGCGTCGGTCCACCGCATCTTAGATAGTTTCTTTGCTAGAAATGTAGCCTCGATAATTTATTGCTTTGTTTTTTTTGAAGTTTAATCTCTCATTCTGACATTCCACGCTCAACCATTCCATTTTTTGCATCTCCGGTTAAACTCGGTAAATTTTATTTCTTTAGAAGGCTACTACTAAAAAATATTGCAGTAAATCGGAGCGATTAAAACAACAGAAATGAATTGGGTATGCAACCTGTCAAAAGAATAAATTTGTGTCAAAGTGAAGTACGCCTAAATCGACAAACACGACACAATGCGAGCATATGCATAGCACATGGAATTTCGGGGAATAAAATAAATATGCAAGACTTGTAAGAAAGGAAATCACAGTCTCAAAAAGACACAACGCGTAAAAGGAACAGATATTTGTGGTTGATAAAAGTGGCACAATGTGAGAGTAAAAAAGTAGAAGGGTAGAATAAAAATGAGATAAACTTGAATAAATTAACTGTTCTCAAAGCGACCATCGACCGAAAACTAAACCTCGTCTTCAGTGCTCATTTTAAGAGGATTTCACATAATCGAAGCCGTCAAATTCACTCTGGTCGATTCGGGCAATAACCGATGGATCATCGACAGTTAAGTTTGGATTTTCCTAAAGAGAAATATTTAATCAAAATTGGGCAGGAGAAGTAAAGGTTCTGGATAGAAACAAAAGCAAAATGCTACCTCGGTGAATTGTTGATCGAAATGCTGAAGATCTCGCATGCCGGTGACATTTGGGTTATAGGGGTGGAGGTACTTGACGTTGTTCGAGCTAAAAACACAAATTTTGGAAAAGTCAAGTTTAGAACTTACCATTTCCAATCGATAAATGTTTTGAAGAATGTATGTTCTTGCATGTCTTGAAGAGCCTGGCTTAAATCTCGACAACAACCAAGCCGTTCTGTTGGCTCCTACAAATGCAAGACAAAAGACAAGAAATTAAATGTCACCTTGTTGAGGAATCCTTTCAAAACTTGGGAAGCTTTCACCGACAAATTGCGTGGAATTCGAATCTGCTTCTCGAGAATCGTCTAAAGCAGATCTTTGATTATTATACCAAAATGCCAAAAGGTAAAAACAGTAAAACAAACAAACCTGGAAAAGGGCATCCCTCGGTGTTCATGTCTTGATCTCCAGTCGGTGAAACAAAATCGAAGGGTGATCGTCCGGCCATCATCTCGAACATCAACACACCTAACGCCCACCAATCAACGCTAAACTTACAAAATTGCCAAACTTCTCAAAACCGTAACCATACCTGAAACCATAATCGTCTCCTCTCAGAATTTCGGGAGCAATGTAGTTTGGAGTACCGCAGAATGTAGACGTCACATCACCAGGACCGATGTTTTCCTAAAAAAACTATCAATAAGTTAAGCAAATTTAAAATTACTTTGCCCATTCCATAATCCGTTAGTTTAATATGTCCATCCGTATCGATGAGCACGTTGTCGAGTTTCAGATCACTAAATCATCAAGTTCATGATTTTTAAAACGCCAAGGCAAACCGATAAATTATGCCCCTTGAGTGTAGGAAATGCAAAGCGAGGATGATTTCGGCTGAATAAAATCTGAAAAACATTCAAGTAGTGTAAATAAGTCACATTCATATTTACCGTGCATGATCTTCAGCCAATTTGCGTTGTCGTTGCACGATACATCAAATCTCCGCCAGGAACAAACTCGATCACAAAGAACAAACGGGAATCAGTCTAAATCATTTTATTCCTAACTTCTATCAATAAGAGCACAACTTAAAATAAAAAAGTATAAACCTGGAAACATGAGTGGAGGCCGACAAGGAAAGGATGGTTGGAAGCTGCCTCAAAAACACTCTTTTCCGTTTGCACCCAGTCAATGTCCTAAAACATGGGCATACCGAAGTTCAATCTTTGCGATTCAAAGCAATATTGCTCTTAAAATTACCTCATCTTCATTGAACATTTGTTTCTTGATGATTTTGATCGCATAAATTTGTTTCGTCTTTTTATGCTCAGCTTGCACGACCTAAAAGAGTTAATATCATTGGTACTATTTTTTTGAGAATTACTTTAGCATACGATCCTCTTCCAATAACGGTCAACTAATTGAAGTCGTTTAGGTGAGACCTGCCATCGACTATCGGATTGTGTTCTCGTTGGGTATGGCTTTAAACAATCTGTTTATGGCTAAAAGCTACTTCTTGTTACCGAAATTCCATTCTCATCAGTCTCAATTTCGCTTTCTTTGAAAGCGCCATTTTCGATTACCTTTCATCTAAGAGAAATGCTATATTTTAAACCGGTCAGGCTATTGTTGACTAAACTAGGTATACCAAGCTACCTCTTGAGGTTGATGACCATTGAGTGGCTGAAGTGGCCGTGGCGCAGGTTCTCCCGTTCCGGAAAAATTGGTGTCACATTCTTAAAAATGGCAAATGCTACTTTTTAACAAGCTTTTAACTTTACATCTCCACAAGGTGTGCGCACAGAACGATGACATTTCTTATGTACACACAATTTGCAATCAGCACATCGAAATCCTTGTCGACCGATTCCCCACATGTAGTCGTGACAAATCATGCATTGGATACGCCTAAATTTACAAAGTTAACAAAAGTGACGCTATATTTTTAGAGATCGTCTACTTTGTACATCGAAATCGCTTGAGATTTACCATAGGTTTCAAAGATCGTGGAACAGATTTCAAAGATCCCTGTTGCCCCCAGTTTGATTTTATATCAGGAAATTGATAGGAATAAACCAATACTTTTTCCGGCAAAAAATAAAAACAGAAAAATCTTAAAACACTCGCTTTGCTTTTCACGAATAGTGATCAATGCAAAAATGAATGAAAGGTCGAAATTGAAAGCTTTTTCATTCTAATAAAATCGCAGCTAAAGCGCTAATTGTTGATTTTCGGCGCTAAAACAACCGCTTTCCGCAAAAAGTAAAACCAATGAACAAAAGGTGCAACACTCACTAAACAATGGTTGAAAAAGTACCACTAAGACGTTTGGCTTGGAAACGATGCCCATTGACATGATAAAATTTCTTCCAGCGCGTCGCACTTCGTCGATAGACATTTCTAAAATAAACATTAAACATAAAACAGACATGATTTTTAAGATTTGGAAAAATTCGACATTGTTTAGATAAAACCAACTATCTTCTCCATGTGCGGGAAGGCCAGGCAGGGCAGGAAGACCCTGAAAATTATATTTTTAAAAAAAAAAAAAAAAAAAAATAAGCATAGCTTGGTATATAAATTTGAAATGTGGGGGATTCTTATTACGATACAAAAAAGAAATTTTTTATTTTATTTTTTTGTGGGGAAAAAGAAAAAAAAAAGAAAAACAGCAATTTTTAGGCAGCATTTTTTTTTTTGTACCAAATGATTTTGTTCCCTCGGAAAGGACATGAATAAAAGAGCAAAGGCCCAAATCGGAGTTACTAGGGGGAAAGGAATGACCCCTCCGAATTTGTTAAAAAAAAATAGAAAAAAAAGGGTACGCACAGGCAAGAAAGGGAACTGGGCGCCAGCAAAAAACAAGCCAAAGCACGAACCCGGGGCGCTCCCTAATAAAGATGATAATAGGAACGTCGCATGGGAGCCCCCCGAATCACGGGGCCCGGCCCCGGGAAGTTTTTTGGGGGAAAAGAGTGGGAATGGGCAATTTAGAAAAGGGAAATACAGGGAAGAAGAGGAGAAGGGGGGTCCTCCCCGCCCGGGGGAAAAAAGGGGGAGGGATCCAGAGGAGAAAAAGAAAGGGCCACCTTTCGAAGACCGAAAAAAGGGAAAAAAAAAAAAACACCCTCCAAAAACCCGGGGACAGCCCCGCCACCCCGTCTATTCATTGAACAAAGAGAGCGGTTCGAGGGCGACGAAGGAAAACAAGAAACGGGAAGGAAGTAATACCAATTAAAAATTCCGAACGTGAGGGCGTATCCCAGTGGGAGGAGATGATTAAGTTTGTAATTGTATTGAAATAATAGTTTGGAAAAGTTATAGAAAGGAAAACAGGATAAGAAAAAAAGAAAGCAACCACTAACTAACCCATTTAGTTAACAAAACTCACTTGAAAAACATGAACATTCAATTCAGCTTCATCATTTTCTCGCATCAATCGAACGGCCTCATCAAGCTCTCGTTGTGACGAAATTGTACAGGATTCCTAAAAGGAAGCTTACTATGGTCAAAACCTGAACATAATTTATCAAACTATTTTTTATTCATCGTCACCTTCATCGTCAATCCATTTCACGGAGTGATCGGCTGATTTTGTTGTTGCTTGCAGGCTTCTCTCAGTGAGCCGAGGAATGTCTCGAGGCGAAGTGGAAGCCTTGATACAAAACGAGCACCTAAACGTACGTTTCAAATAAGTAAACAGGAAAAACTATTTTCAAGAGCTAGGTACCTAATTAAAAGAAATCCTTTACCTGCCCCCAAAACGTGTTTTCAGCTCGATATCCGACTCATCAGTTTGAGACATCCTGAATTGTCTCGTAAGTGATTCAAGCTCAGAAAAGGGGTAAAAATAAGAAAATTTTCAAAGAACTTTAAAAGTACATCAGATGTTTGTTTATTGAAATAAAAAGTTATTCAGGAAACGGATGTACCACTTTGAATGACCTATTAGCAAATAAAGAATGGGAAAGAAGAGAGGGAATGATGGGAAGGGAAGGAATGAGAGAAGGGAGGGTGAGTCGGCCTTCCCCCATCCTGGCTGCTTATATCGATTGATCGTCTGTAGCGAACTCTTTTCTTTTTCTGTTTTGGCCATACCAACAAAGACAATGATACAAAAACCCGAGAGGAGAACTATTCGACATTAGAGAGAACCGAGGAACCGAAACCCCGTTTAAATTAGATATCCAAATAGCGAGACTGAACGCGATGAACAAGCGCAAAAGAAACTGTGACCACCCAAACCAATCATCCATCAATTTCGCCCTTCTTACTTCAAAATATTTTTTTGGAATTGATATTAAACGTTCTTGATTTCCAGAACTAATAATAACAACATATTTTATTTTAACAGATATTAGAACAGAATTACAGATAAAAGTTGTCGAAATACAGGTCAAAAACACAGTCGATAGAAACATTTTGTTAGAAAATATAACGGACGTCCTTATCCTTTTGATACGCCTAGAATAATATGTGAGGGAAAAACATAAAAGACGCTAATGAGTAAATAATTAATCACTGGAAAAATCATAACAGCTACTTAATCATTTCACCATAAGGATATTTTAAAAATTCTACCCAAAAATACTTAATGAAAATATCACAAAACAAACATCAATGAATAAGACCAAGTCGAACTGAAGTTTGCGGCAAGTCTTGATTTTTCTTGGTTTGTTTGTGCCAAGCAATTTAGAATAATTTTCTGTTGGTACAGCATCAGATGGTGGAGCTCCTTGCTCGCTTTTTGTTGGCTAAATTTCGTCAAATACTAAAAATATATTAAATCTAATAGATACATTGTAGTTGGTGGTGATGTTGGTTGCGCTTCTACTTCAGAGTGATCAACTTTTGGAGTTAAAACCACCTCGCCCACGACTAAAACGAGGCCGAGAAACCTAAAGAAATTTATTAAATTTGGTTAGATATAAGAAATAAAACTAACCGCACTGGGTGCAAGATCTGAATTGTTCAACAATTGCTCGTGATTCTGATTACGATAACCATTCCCGACTCTTCCTCTCTGCATTCCTCTTGGATTCGTTGAGCTGTTTCCAAAGAAATAGCTAGGCCCACGCTAAAAATTGTTATTAAAATAGGATTAACACAAGATCACTAACGTTAACAAAAATTTGTGGTTGCCGGAACGTTGAATTTTGCATGAAACCTCGGGGAGATCTTCCACTAAAAATTATGCATTTGTTTTAACGCAGCACAAGTGTACCTGTAATTGTTGAAATTGTCTCCTCTTCCATAGTTGACCTGCCTGAAGTCTCTAGGTGGTTGCGAATTCAAACTTCCCCGCTGGCTAGATATACAAATCCAAGAATTATTATTAAATAAACAAACCTTGAATTAAACACAATCTTTTGTTCGACACTTACAGGTTCTCCAACTTCCTCCCAGTCACCTGTTTCATCCTTTTCCTGGTTTTCATCATTTTCCTTCGTCTTACTTTTTTCAGCACTACTACTTGGTTCGACTTCAGTTGCATTCACTGATGTCTAAAATTCATTTTTAAGGTCTCAAGCGTTTCCATAACTTTATTCGACGTTGACCATGCGCCTTTTTGGAGGAATGAAATTACAGAACCGCTGCCACTTTCGTCATGCTCATGTAATGTTGGTGAACCTGATTTGGTTTTAGTGAATCCAATGCCCAACATTTGTGACAATTCAAGTTCGACTTTCTAAAGAGAGAAAATGAACTTTCTTTTCTTAAATAACAGGCACCCACTTTTGCATCAGTCGAGACCGTTTCAACCTTCTCTGTAGATAGCGATTTTGCTGTTGGCTTTGTCTCCGTGACTTTCTTTTCCACGTTTTTCTATAAATTTAATAAATGGCTTCGCTAACCTAACTGACCATATTTACTGGTGATTTTGCTTGGTTTATCTTTCAAAATCAACGGAACAAAGTCAGTCACCTTAGCCGTAGACGTCTGATTTGCATAAAAATACAGAAGCAGCCCGAATTTCTTACCTGTGCCTGTGGTTTTCATTCCTAGGTTTCCCATTTTGTGTACTTGGGCCCGGTGTTGTTTCAATAAACTTTACGGGTCTGTGCTGGCTTCTAAAATAAATCTTGATTTGTATTGAGAGAAGAAGGGGGAACCTTTTTCTTGCTCTTTTGCTCCTCTTTTCCCTTACGCTCTTTGCAAACGTTATGTTGATGATTTGTGTCTTTGCCCACAGTAACATTGTGTGAGTGAACTATAGTTTCAAATATTACAAGAGATAAGCAACCCAGGAAATTGCTCCGCAATTTTGTAACCATCTTTTGCGAAGGCCTGTCAAAGAGAGAACTCTAACAAAATTGATCAACCCAATAATAGTGCCAGCCATGATCCTATATTTTCGAGTCAAAAAGTTCACAAAAAATTGTTTACCACAGCAATTTTACCGTTCCACCTTCGTAGCAACACCAAGCCACTCCTGGAGGTCCAGACAAACCCAATCGGCTTTAGGATCAAAGCATGACATTTTCCATCCATCAAAGCGTATAATATTGGATTTTAGGGAGAATTTAATACATACTCGATGATACGGCTGGGTTGATCACTGGCACTTTCTTCCCCCTAATCAGAACCCTCGTGCGTATCATGCTACGGTCGGCTTTCTCCAAAGCTTAGCTAAAACAACGTAAAATTATGCACAAGGTACGAGAAAACTACCGATGCATTGAGGTCGAGATCGCCTCGGAATAACCTTTATGGAAGCTGTTCAGGCTTCTCTTTCATGTAAATTCTCTCAACTCTTTGACTCGCTTCCTGCCTCAGAGCTTCTTTTGGCCAAACCAGCATCAAAACATGTTTCCACTACGGGCAAAGGATCTTGCATCCTCCGCGAAATAGTGCTCATATTTGTTTCTTCAGCTTTTTCGAGTACGTAATCAAATCGCGAAATCACCAAGAATCTTTAAGATTAATGAAGAGTCCAAAAGTGACTTGTTGCGGTATTCCATCAAAAAGCTGAACGAGCCCGATTAGAAAACTCTGTATCCGTTTTCTTGTATTGCTTTGGAATAATCACGAACCTAAAGGATTCAGTCTTGTATTTTTGCAAAAATTCAAACCTCCTTGTTTTGCTTGGTAAGCAGAAGGGTTAAGTCCAATGTTGAGACGAGGTGTTGTAGCATTTGGATTATAAATTCTCTCCGACTTTCTGTCACAAGATGAACAGTTCCAGTTATTCGCGTGAGGAACCTCGTCAGTAACTAATTTCTGAGATTACTTTCGTAATTAAAAACAAGGCGCACTTCCAGATCGCTTTCCAGCTTCAAAACATTGAAGCCAAGCGGTGCAGAGAATTTTTGAAACGATTTTGACGAGATCACTGACATCCGCGCCTTTATAGATAATGCACATTCGCGATGATTCGACCTAAAGTTCTGAATTTAAAATGAAAGAATAAATAAACATACATTCACGGTGTTCCAGGGTTTTTAATTTCGCTGACAACGGCAACGGGATGTGCAAAGAGCATCCCATGAGGGTTCCATGACCAAAGACCTAAACCAATCAGAAACATTGGGTATAGACCCGTAGTCAGAAAAATTTTCCCCCCGAGCGGCCAAAAGGGTTCGACCCCTGAGAAAATTGAAAAAAATGCAACAACTTGAAAGAATTCAGACGTTTTAAAGGAAAGGCATCCAGTAAGAACCACACAACCCGATTTCGGGAGAGGGACCAAAAGCTTTTTAAAAATGATACTTTTGCGCCCTCCCCTGGCTGAGCCTGATTGGTAACTTAAAACCTACCTTTGAGTTGACTGCATATGCTTCTTCGATCGGTATATCGCACAAGTTCTGTTTTCCTCAATCGCGATGTTCTAAAGCTACAATTTTTTTTTGAAAACTGCTGAGAACTAACCGATACAAGGACTTGCAGAGCAACACAGAGACATCTCGAAATGGGGGATGCTAGATCCCCTTTGTTTTTGTCTTTTTCGCTTACCATCTCGTACTGAGGGTTTGAACTATTACTCAAAAGCAAGAAATTTTTAAAACCTGTCACGGACAATCCCATAAACTTTCTGCAGAAAACAATATGATGATAGGCCCACAACATCAATGGCGTATCGGACAAGACGACTAAAATAAGACAGTAAAATAAAAGCTAAAAATAAAGTCACTCACATGTCTCCGAATGCCACTTCTTGAATCCTTGAAATCCTTTTGATCATCGAGATCCTGAGCTCTTTTTCCTCTCGATCTTTCCATGCTATAAAAATTACTTCTCAGTCTAAAAATGCCCAGGAGGTTTCCCACTTCAGAGAACAGGAGTCAAGCCACCACTGTCCAAATTTCAGAAACAAGTGCTTAAAAGCTAGCATCGGCCAATCGTTGTAGACTTGTTTATTGAGGAGTTCTTCACTCAAAGTTTCAAACACGGCTGAAATACAAAAGTGCCAGGGGTAATTTTCTGAAAGCATACCTTTTTCTAGTTCTTTACGTTTACTTGTTGGCTTTCAAAATAATGCTTTCCTTCTTGCTTGCTGGAGACTCATTGACACCTAAACGAGGCTTTGCAAAATAAACTGAAAGTCAGAAACCTTGGCACCCCGGCCTAATCTAGCGTTGCCTTCTTTGTGGAATGTGGCACATAATTCTAAATCCCGGAAAGTACACATCTACAGCTTGATAGAGAGGCATCAGTATCTCCTCAAAATTTTAATTAGAATTTAATCTACTTGCAAAGAGATTACCATGAATCACCGTTGACTTGTAATAATGCGAGCTGTTTTTATCATTGTAGTTCGACTTTAAAAATATTTTGTACATTCGAATTAATTTTTGAAAAATACATTTAACAGTTTTCCATCGGACTTGCTAATGTCACCGGTGTACCAAAGCATCAATAGCGGCGGCGAGTCCATATTGCGTTTCGAAGGCACTTTTCTTCGTTGCTCAGCAAATTTTTTACTAAAAGTTGCTAATTAATCCGATTGATCCCCAACTCAGCCAATGACAAACACTATACCTTTTGATTTGATCTAAGCTTCCAATAAGCTTGGTCTTGATGAAAAAATAGCGCACAAGAACAGCTGCTTCCTAAATTGAAATTCGTCTGTCAAAATATTGGACTATAAATAATATCTAACAATAACCAAAAACTCTTAATCATTCATACATAAAATTCAGATCGATCTCAAAAATCGGTTGGATAGAAATCAGGACCAGAGAGTTTGCGGTCTTTCATGAGTTACTGAAAGACTTAAATAACTTAGCACAGTTTTTCCCAACTCCTTGTAACTATACGGTAAACATGCAGCACTTCAGCGGCTGGAAGCAACCGCCAACAGCTGCACCTCAAATGGCCGAAATGGTGTAACTCCAATTCAAAATTTCATGTCGACTTCATAAGTGAAATTGATGAGATCCGAAATGAAAGGCGAATAGTGGAAAGGAGTAGTACCTTGAAAATAATTTACTTTAAAAATCAAACAGAGCAAACCCAACCAATTAACCAGCTGAAACTTGTCCCGTGATAGTACGGTATAAATTCATTTGTAGCTCGGATGTGCGGCCTTTCTGCTTGTGCGCAGATTTCTGTTTGGCAGAGATGTTGCCGAAGTACATTTTATCTCTGAAGCCATACAGTCGTAAAGCGAAATATGGCATGTTGCTTTCACGAAATCGCAGTAAACCACTGCCGCCGATGACGCGCGTTTCCGATTGATTCGTTTTATCGTCGTCGACCAGCATTCTGATAAAAGCACAAAAATCAGAAGAAACTGAATGGTCAAACCTCAACTTGTGTTTTCCGAAAGCTCGCTATCAAGCCAACATCCTGCGTTTCTTATTCTTTCAATTTCTCTTGAAACTCTTCTTTACGTACGGATGTCTATAATTCTCAAAATTTATACACTCAAGTTGCAAAAGAAAAACCAAAACCTGGTTGTGAATTTGACATTTCTGCGTTTAATGCATCTTTCCGCAGTTTGAATTCTACCACCAACAAGATCGTTCATTTTGATTGTTTTGAAGAGTCTTCTTCGTCGGACGATACAATGCAGCTAGAAAAAAAACTTTAAAGGTAAAAATTTTTTTTTACCATTAGCCTGTAATCTTATGGTCCCCGTAATCAATAATAATAATATCATCAGTTGCAGAAGACATATCCGGATCGGAAAGCCGCCATTCACGCAGAGAAAAATAACAAGGTCGATCAATTATGCAATTCAGATGAAACCTCTTTTAACTCACTTTTTCACATTTGGAGGTGTCCCTCTTTTGCTGAAGCTTAAAACTGGCCTGCCGGTTGCGATTCAATCCTTTCCTCATTATTTTCCCGTCGTTCCGCCAAACTTTTTCTATAGCATATTGTCCAGGAATCCGGTCCTATTTCCAGCTCCCCCTTTTCTTAATAGATTTAGAAAGGCACGAATTTCTCGAACAAATTGCATTTGAGGCATTCCACTTTTTCGTTCAAATACCCTAAAAGCATTCAATTGCATTACAGTGTAAATATTTTTTTAAACTTACCGTCCAAAGTTGGAACTTCGGCGCATAAGTTTTATAAAGCAAAATAAAGCATCGTCATGAATATGTACATTGGGAAGATGTGGGGTGGAAATCAGTTTCCACCTCATGTTAATAACTATGAGATTAGTTGAGAAAACTTTTAATAAAAATCCCATAAGCTTAATCATCGATATGTATTTTCAAAGGTCAAAAGGAAAAAGAATCTTGTATTAGAAATTTTTTTTTTTAACCTTCATTAAATGTCTCGAGAATCTACCTTTAATGCCGAAAAGAGCTGCTTGTTCAAGGACTCCCGGAATAATTGTAAATGGAGCAAATGAAAGAGCTAACATTTTCAGTTCTTTTCTAAATAGCAACTTAGTATTAGAATTTTTAGCTGGGGTGCACTTCCCAACTGAACCTTTTCAACCGATCATTTCCCTTTTACTTTGATGGTTGAACTCTGCAAATTTAGCTTTTCCTCTCTCTAAAGGGAAAAATGAGGCTCATGTGAAGAAAGTCCGAGCATCATCTGGGTTTTGTGGATTGAATGGCAAACAAATTGCTTACCAAATCAACATCGAGTCCATACATGCAATGTCGTGTATTTGGATCATACTCTGGTCTGTTTTGTTCTCAACCTCCCTTCAATTGACTTCAACCTGCACAATATACGTTCCGCCCAGACAAATCCATAATTTGTGTTCTCCTTCTCCAGGACACTAAAAAATTCAAATTTAAACTTTGAAGTCGCTTATGGTGTCTTTATCATCCCCCGACAAAACCACTCAGGGTGCTGCATCTTGTCTCCAAAGTGGATCTGTTTCGATTTTGTGTTGAACCCAATTGTCCAAAATATGTTTTATGCAACGCAACCATGAAGTGAGTACCTAAATTTTAAACTATGATACAAAAATAAAGACAAAAACAAACCCGGTGTAATACAATTCGGAGAGTCAAAGCGACTTCCTTCGGGAATACTCTACTCCGTCTGGATGGCTTTCTTTTAACGCAAATTCCGCATTTCTTGCCGACCTAAATATTACTCATGTAAACATGCAAAAACATTATTTTAATCTATTCTAAATATGTACTTACATGAATCTTCTTGCTCGTTGTTGGTTCATTTTAGCGCGTGGAGCAACACCATCAATTGCCATGAAAAAGACACGTTTAGGGCGAATGATTTTGAACAGCATCTAAACAGACATCACATACCACACCCTGCCTAAAACTTACATCAATATACGCAGAAACGTCCGTAAAAATCTGCTCCTCGCTGATCCGAAACATGACATCGTCGTCATCGGGATGAGAGCAGCAATGAATGATCCCATTCATATCAAGGTACAAGTTGTCGAACTCGGGCACCTGAATTTGGAGAAGGAATTTACCTATGCAAAAATTTAGCCTTACCTGTGCCTCCGAAACGACTTGGCTGAGACATGGATAACGCTCGCTCACCCATCTAAAAACATTTTATCACAAACGCTTTATAAATAGCCAACCTGTAAAATTTCGGTACCCCCATCGCACACACCTCTCTACAACAATAATCTAAAAATGTCAACTCAATTTTTTTTGTGATTTGAGACAAAATATTACTATTAGAGCAATGTCATGCAATCTATAAAAACCAAACATTTATTATGACTAGGGAAAAATGTGGTCAGGGCACATAGCAGCACTACGTACTCACCTACCCAATCCCAATGCGAACAAAGAAAAGAGATTTGAATCCCATATGCTAGGAATTGCTCAATAACAAAAAACTTTTTACAAGGTTTATTGGAAAAAACAATTCAATTTATCACAATACCGAAAAATATAAACATAACATGTATGTATATCCTATAAAAGTAAATGGTCAAAGAGTACAAGAATAAATATATTTATGGACATTTGGGGCTTAAGCGACCATTTGTGCAGCTGTAACAAAACCATCTTGCACTTGTGGAGGCACAGTCGATGTCCTCTCTTTTGGTTTCCATTCAAACTCGACGCTTTCTTTCGTCTTCTTTTGTATTTCCGAATGCTAAAATTAGTCCTTTGTAAAAATAAAAGTCAAAAACTTTTGAAGCAGCTTTGTGATTGTAATTCGTTGCATATTTTGAAGACGAGTAAATCTCCCATTCCATTTCTTTGGCAGCAGTTGGTATCTAAATTAGCCAGCCGTACAAAAAAAATCAATAATCCAGGGTGCTACTAACCAGTTGATGTTTCTCATCTAACCAATTAGACTTCAAAGCTGTTTCGAAAGTCGTTAATACCCCCATTCGCCTCTAAATGAGCAATAAGCAAAGAAATTAAAAATATTTACCGTTATTGTTACATTTGGAATCCGAGTCATACTAGCGCCGACCAATTTAGAGGCTAAACCAAAATTTTGTCAGCAAATTTTCTAATCAAACCCTGCTCATTTGTTGGAGATTGAGAGGGATTATTTCTTTCCGCATTGACCTAAACGAACACTAACTTTAGGGTCTAAAAGTAAAACTACGTTGGGCTTGTGTCTCTTCGCCAATTCTGAAGCGATGAGTTGACATCTTTCTTCTTTCTGCTCTCGTTCCATTCGTGACTTTCCATCTTCAAACGATCCATAAATGTCATCGTTATCCTCTTTGTAACCCCTTAAATTAAGGTATAATTAGGTATACTGCGCTACGGTCAAAACTGCCGATATTACCTTTTTCCTCCACCATAAAGATCACTATCGACAGCCGAATTTCTCATTACCCGTGAGGTGGAAGCTTGGGCAGTGCTTGACAATGTTAGAAATTTATCCGTGAGATTACTTGTCTAAATCTTTTTCAATTAAAAAATCACTCATTTTTGTTACCTTTTTGGGATCTGCGCAATAATCACAATTCTTTTTGCACTCCTTTGTCTCATTATCAGAGAAAAATTGCGCCATAGCAACATGCCGGCACCTAAAGCCATTTAAACAACAAAACAAAATGAACAAACTTCGGTAACTCTATGTACCCCATCATTTTTTCAAAGCCACGCGTAATAGCCTTCATTTGGTCATCCCTCGCTTTTTCACTGATATTCGATTTGTTTCTTATTTGGCCAAGCTCCCGGCTAATCAATAATTTGAGAATGCCACTATCACTTTTACTGTGATAAATTCGACAAAACGAGCGCTTTTTGTCACGACCAGCGCGCCCTGACTCCTGAAACAAAGTGGCATATTGAGTATCACCCTTTGCTAACCTGATAATAAGCTGCCATATTTGAAGGGCAAGTCCAATGAATCACAAATCTACACATGAACAAGTTTTATCATAAAGCTAGCAAAGCTTGCCTAACATCCGGCTTATCGATACCCATTCCAAAAGCTATCGTTGCGGTAATCGCTGCTAACTCATTTCGCATCCATTTGTCCTGGACATCATCTCGAACCTGAATAAATATAAAATTATAAAAAGATAATAAGCTATATACCTTATTACTCAACCCGGCATGATACGGTAATGCCTTCATTTCCAGTTTTGCCAGAACACTAGCCATCTAAATGGTAAAGTTTGAGAGTTTAAAAAAATTTTATACTTGTTCACATTCATCGCGGGTGCGACAATAGATAATTCCTGAACCTGGGAAAGTTTTTATCTAAAATTTAAGTTAGTCAAAGAAAAAACACGTTTAAATACCTCACTTAGGTCAACGTCATCATTTTTCCCAAAAAGTATCCTCGTAATGAATCTAATCAAATGTTGCTAAAACGATGCAATACACAATAAAAAAAACTATGTAACCGACCTCAGGTGTTTGCCCTTGAATAAGTTCTTTGATTTGGACATCATAATAAAGGTTTGATCGATAGGTTCCAGTCTAAATCCTGTACTTTAAAAGAAGCCTCTAAGACATAGGCACTTTGAATATTCGCGGCTTGACCATTTCTAGTTGCTTTTGAATGTCATCTTCCGCCTGATTCCCAGCGGTGGCTGTAAGAGCAATCCAAAAGGCCTAAAATTTGTTAGCTCACTAAAACCCATGAAAACAACTTGTGGAGCGATTTTTCTTAAAGAGCGTAGCCTCAGATAGTCAGGCCTAAATTTATTAACAAGATAAAGAAAATTCAAAAATGTACCGAAAGTCATGTCCCCAATGCGTTACGCAATGTGCCTCGTCGATTACAATGTAATTTAGCAAATTCCTTTTGTTCAAGGATTCAAGTAGTCTGAATGCTTGATACATGTAAAGCCTCTCAATAAGAATTACCTTTGAATAGGATCCGATGAAGCTCCTTCTGGTGTAATATACAACAGCTTAATTGTTGGAATCGTTTGTCGTAAATCCTTAAGCACTTTAATGTTTTACATTTTCAGAAACAACCTCGTGTACGATTCTTTTTTCATCGGCGGTCATTTTTGAGTTTATCGCAACGGCCCGAATACCTTTCTGTTGTAGTGCAGTCACCTAATACTTTGTATTTTGTGTATACAAATAGTTTTACCTGGTCAACAATTAGCGCTATTAGAGGTGAAACGACAATCGTTATTCCACCATAAAGCAAAGCTGGGAGCTAAAGTTTTTGCTTACAAGAAGCCGCCAAAAAAAAACCTGATAACAAAGAGACTTTCCAGCTCCTGTAGGAAAAGAGATATAAACATCATTGTCCCCTAAAGCAAATATAAAACTTATAAGTTAAGAAAACTTACGTTTCAAAATAGCCAAAATCGCTTTTCTTTGATGAATGTTCCGAAATGAAGAAAAACCAAATACTTTCTACTAAAACTTAGATATGTTCACAGATCAAATCCTCACTTTCAAAATATTCTTAGCCTTTTCCTCAATTTCCTCGCTAGGCAAAGGGCTCTTCATGATACCAGTGTTGGGAGCAATGCAGGGAGTGAGCGTTTGCTCCTTCTATAAAAAAACATAAGTTTGGTAACAAGACCAAATTTTACTTTATCGGATTCATCTTTTACCTTCCCCAACTGACTAGTAGATGGTTGTTTACTATTCAGTGTCTCCTCGTTCGGGGTACTACAAATTTAAAGTTAAAAACTTTTAATATAACAAACCTGGATTCGTTGGGACATTTCCTGGACTTTGAGTTCGTTTTCACCGTCGCACTTGGAGTCGCTTGTTTAGCTTTCGTGGTTCCACCTAAAGTTGTCATTTTGTCGAAAGATAAAACTTCTCTAGGGGCTCAATTTTAAGATACAATAGAACAGTTACCTCCTGTTTTACTTGAATAGTAGTCCAACATTTTCGCCTGTTTTTTTGCCGTGCTCGAAACAGTGACAGAAGGACGGCTATTTTGTGACGAGGATGGTTTCTCATCATCTGACGACAGCATCACTACGTCGTCCATCTTCTAGAAGCAAAAATATAAAAAGTTTGAGATATAAAAATACGGAAAGCTAAAAGAAATATGCATTTGTGCATAAAAATTAGAGAGATATCCGCTTAGGCGGGGTAAAGTGCGCGTAAGAATGATCAAAGAGGAAGATGGGCGCGAAAATGAGGGAGGAGTTAGGAAGAGGGACAGCCAAAGTGCGACTGTGTTACCCTTCTTGAGTTAATATCCTTTAAATTATGCTAGAACAAAAGATATTCAAGAGAAATTTAAGTTCTTTTCTTGAATATCTTTATTGCACTCGGTTACTTGCTTTTCTCAATAGAGAATGCTAATTTTTATTATCGCACGCGGTTCACTTGCATTTCTAGTTCTCATAATCTTGTCCCGTAAATCTTTCATCTTTTCATGCCGTCATCCTTTTTCGAAACTCACACACCTCACCCCTTTTCCCTTCCCTGTAACGTGTGGCTACGCGTTTGAGTGCAAATATTCTCTTAGCAAATCAGCCCCTACCCTCGTTTAGTATTTTGTTTCTGTGCGTTCTTTTTTTCTCGTTGTCAAGGCGGGATTTTCTCTCTTTAAAAATTTAGCGCAATGTGCTAATGCTTCGCGCTGTCGTGCAATTTGTGGCCAAACTTTCACTCGACTCGCTTTTCATTTCAGAGATGAGTACCCGTTACTCGTGCGACTATGCCGTCCGTGCAGCTGGTTGCAAGAAATGTAAATTGCAACTACCTAAAGGAGTGAGTGCTTTCAACTTGTAGATCTAAAATTGTTGTCCAGGTGCTCAAATGTTGAATTTAGGAATTACGCTTGGCGAAGGTCACGCCCAATCCGTTTGTCCAAAATGCGGAAGGACCTCCACCGGATATGAAATCGTGGGTTGTTTAAAATTTGAAACATATTTTGAACATTCAGGTATTTTCATCCAATTTGTCTTTTTGACACTTTCATGAAGGCTCGCGCCACAACAAAAGTGATTGAGGAGCCCGGTGATCTTGAAGGTAAAATAAAATTAAGCATTTAAATCTATTTGTGGGTAGGTTGGATTGACATGACTGATGAAGACAAGGTGAAAGTCACCGAGCTTATCGATGATTTGGTGAAAACACGCGAGAAAAAGGGAGGCGGCGTTCAGAGGACTTTGACACCAATTGTTAAAAAAGCTGTCAAAAAGGTAGCTTTGGAGGAATCTAGTTTTGTTTCAAAACTTATTTTCACTAGACAGTTTAGTGAGGTTTTAGGAAGAGGATAGTGAGCAGCAAAGCAGTGCTAAGGCAGCTGCCTTCTTCAGCAAGAGAGAACCATTGAAGGCTGTGAAAAAGGAAGAACCGGAAACGGAAGAGAGTAAAGCGAACCAAGAAAGCAAATTCAATTTGTTTACAAAGGTTAAAAAATGGAAAAGCTATTATGGAATTCTTTTAGTTGTGCAAACTTTGCGAGCTCATTGCAGACGTTAACAAGCATCTTGACAAAGCCGATTGTGTACGCCGCTTTTTTAAGTCGGGTAATTTAAATTATCTATTCACAAAATACTTTTATTTAGATGGGTATGACGGTGATACCTTGCTTATTCTTCGTTTCCTGATCCCCAGCATTGATCAGCGCGTGTACAACATTAAAGAACGTCAATTAATCAAGCACTTTGCTCAGGCTAGCAATTTTTTTCTAGGTTTTTCAAAGTCTGTTTAGATTTTTGGAGTACCACCTGCGAAACTCACAGACGAGTATAATAAGAATGGCGACATTTCGCAAACAATTAAAGAAGCCGCTGAGAATTTCAAATTTTCTGTTGAAAAGAGCGATTGGAGTATTCAAAAGGTTGCATTGATTTTTGGTGTGGTCGTTAATTTTTAAGTACAGATTGATCGTTGGCTAGATAAACTTGCACAAAAAACTCACGATGAAGATCAGCTGGAGCATCTACGTTTTGCTACAAAAAGGTAATTATGGAAACGTTTCAAAAAACATCTAAATTGATTTAGGCTTTCTCCACGAGAATTGCAATACCTTCTGCGGTTGATCAAAAAGGACATGCGGTTTAACGCAGGTTTTAAACCAGTCAGAAGTTTAACTTTTCTTGATTTATCTAGGTGCAAAAGTCATCTTTGATGGTTTTCATCCCAATGCTTATGAGGCTTTCCAGAGTTGCAGGTTTTTTAAAAATTTACAGTTAGTAAATCTTTTCTTTTGTTCAGGGATCTAGCGGATATTGTCAAACGAGTTGAAACAGGAGCAATTTCAGGGGAAAAGTCCTCGCTTGCGGTACTATAAGATTTCCAACGTTTTTATACCTTGCTTCTAGGTGAACATCACTCTTGGAACACCAATTCTTCCTATGTTGGTGAGTCCATTATCAAGTTTTGATGTAAATTATTAAACTTAGGCTGAGGCATGCAAGAGTGTTGAATTTGCCATGAAAAGATGTTCAAATGGAATGTTGGCTGAAATCAAGTACGATGGAGAACGTGTTCAAATACATAAAAAGGTGAATAGGCAGCTGTTATCAAAGAAGAATCATTTTAGGGAGACAAATTTGACTTTTTTTCACGTTCGCTGAAGCCTGTGGTAAAACACAAGGTTTGTGAAATTTAAACTTGATCAGAAAATGTGATGATAGGTTGCTCTCGTTGATAAGTATATTGTCAAAGCTTTCCCTGATGCCAAAGACCTGATTTTGGATGCCGAAATTTTGATGGTTGACACAGCTACTGGTAGGGTGTACATCCTATTTTAAAAGATTGATTTTTTAGGCAAACCTCTTCCCTTTGGAACACTTGGTATTCACAAAAAAGAGAAATTCTCGAATGCTGTTCCTTGCTTGTTTGTATTTGATTGTCTGCTTTATGATGATGTACCTGTTAAGGACAAGTAAGTATTATAGACATGTACGTTTTACAAAAGGTTTTTAGGCCGCTCTCCGAAAGGAAGAAATTCTTGGAAGATACCTTAAAGGAGGTGCCAAATCACGTGATGCACAGTAATTATCAAGTGATCAAGCATGGAGTTGGTTTTGTATACACTTGACACTTTACATTAATTTTAGGAAAATCATAAATTGAAAACTATGATTCTCAAAGCCATTGATGAAGGATTGGAAGGGCTTGTTCTCAAGGTATTCAATGTTTCTTTGGATGTAACCCAAGCTTTTAGGATTTGAATGGAGTGTATGAGCCTGGAAAGCGCCATTGGTTGAAAGTGAAGAAAGATTATTTGGAGGATGGTGGTATGGCTGACACTGCTGATTTGATTGTTCTTGGAGCTTATTATGGAACTGGAAACAAAGGTTAGAAATTGAACTTGATTCAAAAAAGGAATTAATAGGCGGTAAAATGTCGGTCTTTCTGATGGGAGTATATGATGAAGACACTGAAACGTATCGGACTGTTTGTAAAATGGGTAATGGACACACAGATGAAGTTCTCGACAGGTTGAACAAGGAATTGAAGCCAAAAGTGCTTTTTTTGATCAAACTTTTATCTATGAAGGTTTTAGATGCGTGCTATTAAACGAGATGTCGAAAAGCTTCCCAAATGGCTTCGTTGTTCTTCTCAATTGTGCCCAGATTTTGTTATGATGGATCCAAAGCAAGCACCAGTTTGGGAAATTACAGGTTTTTTTAACATCTGGACCCCTAGAATATGCATTGTTTCATAGGCGCCGAATTCTCTCGATCCACAAACCATACGGCTGACGGAATTTCGATTCGTTTTCCACGTGTGACAAAAATTCGTGACGACAAAGATGTAGAAACGGCTACATGTCTCAGGGAATTGAAGGTTGGCATTAAGGCCAGACTCAAGTTATTTTTCGCTTTAGATCTTGTTCGAAAATTCAAAAGAAAAAAGTGATGTTGATAAAGACGAAGATGATTCACTCCCAATTTATTCAAAAGACAAGCTAGCTCTGGGACAAGCAATGCACGATTCGGAGGTGAGCTCTAACCATGTTAATTTCAAACCTATGATGCCATTTATACTAGTTGTCTAATAATTCAGGGCGAAGATGATGACACAAAGCATTTATTGAAGCAAGAAAATGAACAAAATGTCGCTGTTGAGGTAATTTTCTTTTAGTATGAGTCATAGTTTGGCATATTTAGAACACATCGCCAAAGCGCAGCCCAAGGAAGAGAAAGCTAGAAGAAGAAAAGAGCCCTGTAAAGAGCAAGAAAAGGAAGTCGAATGAGGAAAATATGGGAGATGACAAAAAAGACGAGCAGCATTTATTGAAGCAAGAAAATGAACAAAATGTCGCTGTTGAGGTAATTTTCTTTTAGTATGAGTCATAGTTTGGCATATTTAGAACACATCGCCAAAGCGCAGCCCAAGGAAGAGAAAGCTAGAAGAGGAAAAGAGCCCTGTAAAGAGCAAGAAAAGGAAGTCGAATGAGGAAAATATGGGAGATGACAAAAAAGACGAGCAGAAGGACTTGCCAGCTTGCAAGTAACGGTTTTATATCACTAAATGCAACCCATTAATTCTAGATGGGGATCACTTTGTAGTCGAAAGAATCCACAGCACTTGAAGGAGTTTGCTCATCCAAAGAAGTGAATGCACAATCTATTTAAATGATTTTTCGTTGTTTTGTTTGTATTTATTTATAACCCATTTTGATACTCAACGATATATTTATACGGCTAGACACCAATTTAGAAACCTTGCTGTTCATTCGTTTTGATTTTGATCAATATTACCTCAGTTTTTATTTTTAAGCTTTGGTGATGCTTTATCAGAATAAAATTTATAAACTCAAGTAACAAAAAAACTAAACCATAAAATACAAAACGGAATCTAACAAGCCTATATTCAGCATGAAAAAATAGATTTAAGAAAAGAAAAACGGTGCTTGTATGGTTTACATGACCCATTTTTTTTCTCGAAATTGACCACTTTGGGGTTTTAAGGTGCGCTGAATTCGAATTTCGCCATCCCAGGTTGGGAAAATGCACACCAACAGAGTTATACAATTTTTGAAAAACGTGTTTTTAAGCGCTTTTGATGTTTTAAATGAGCCTTATTGCTCGCAGGGATACATGTCACGAACTTCATTCCAGAAGTTGAACGCTGAAGCATGACCAAATTCTTGCTTCCATAGGAACTCATTGATGACGTTGGTGTGGCGATCATTAGATCGGATGCTGACTTTTGGTTATTTTCAGGGCGTTATAAAGATCTTAAACGTGTTTGAACAGGTTAAACAAGCCCATTGGGTTAAGCCGAACTGCTAGTAAAATTTGCATTTAAAACATCAAAAACGCCTAAAAACACGTTTTTCAAAAATTGTATAACTCGGTTGGAGTGCATTTTCCCAACCTGGGATGGCGAAATTCGAATTCAGCGCACCTTAAAACCGCCATAATCCATTTCCATTTCGAGCAAAAAAATGGGTCATGTAAACCATACAAGTACCAAAAAAACTGAATTTGTAATTTAACCGTCTGATCCAAAGCGTAGTAAATTTTAAATGAAAGACCCATAAAATAATGATCGCAGTTTCTTCACGGTTCGTCAACGAATTGAACGGAAAGAAATAAGTCAAATTAATGCTGATGACGATCATCCGCACAATGAAAATGGCATCGAGGAGTTAGATTTCGTCCTGTTATTCTGCGCCACTTCCAGTACAAAACCTAGAAAATGGTTTTACAGAACTTTATCACCGACTACCTCTTTTAAGTGCTGAAATCGGTTTCCCTTTTTTCCTTTATTAAATCTTCGTCCTCGATTCCATTCTCTTGTCTCCATTTGGCTTATCCGCAATTGACCGTGTATATAATTATTGAAATTCCATCTAAAGTTAGCAGATACATCAATACTAAACTTTGGCACTTACGGATCAGACGGTGCTATTTGTCACATTTCTTTAGTCGGTTTCAGTCCTAATAATGTCATCCCATCGGCCAACACTTGACGAGCTGTCAGCAACAAACGAAGACGAGGCACAGCCACATCAATCGACTCCCCAGAAACCTATAAAAATGAATATCGAATATAAATCTTGCTATCGAAATGTTTACTTTTTGGTTGGCAATGGCTCTTCCAATATGATGTGCCAGTTGAATAAGATGAACGGTGAGTTGACATGGTTCCATCCGGCGAGCACTCTCCACCAAAACTCCTGGCGTTGCGTTAAGGAAATCAATCAATTGTTTTGCTCCTTCATCTAAATGGCACATTGATGCTTATTAACCACTATTAAAAACCCTCGCTGATTCTCGAATCCTCATCTAACTTGGGGAGCAACTCGGCATTTTTAGCTTCAATCGAACATAAACGTGAATATTTCTCCTAAACAGGCTTAAAATATCCAAATTGGGTAAAGAAACCTGTAAAAGAAGAGCGTTGTTTTGATTGAGTGCAAAAGCATTTTTGAAAGTAAACTCGTATTCAGAAGCTCGCGCTCTCTTCAACGTGTTCACCGTGATAGCATCCAAAGCAAGCACGCGTGATAACTAAGCAACTTGGTGAATATTTTTGCTGAACATCTACAACCTGTGCTATTTCCTCTTCTTTGACTTTGGCGGTGGGACTTGATTTAATGTATTGTCTTGCCAATTCTGAGCCTCGTTCGATGACATCTGTGACAGCTTCCGTTTTGCCTAATCTGAACAAAATTGAATATGTGCGACAAAGAGACCAATCTTGGCATGGAACATCACAATTTACCTTGTCGACAATCCTTGCACACGTCCAAATATGACATGTTCAATTTTATCCGCCAAATCTCGTCGTCCCATTTTGCCAAGAACATAGCCGATTTCCTACACAAAGTAAATACTCTGCCATTTTTGAAGAAAATATCTACCTCAAAATGCCTTTTTTGTGCTCGATCAACAACATAGAGGTACCGATCAGCTCCGAATAATTTGTCACGTCGTAAGATAGAAGCCACATCTCTAAAATAATAAAACAAAAATGGTAAAATCATAATAGTTCTTACCTTGTCAAGTAAAGTGTTGTATCATCGCTTTTCTTTACGATTGAATATTCTTCTTTACCCTCGGCATTCTTTTTCTCCATTTCAACTACCCATCTAAAATGATTTCATGAAAGAATAAGCCCGTCAAACTTACAATCCATCTGCTCTCTTCACAGCAATCCCTTTTTGAACCAATTCATCGATAACTTTTCTTGCACCTGCTACTTCGTCCGACTCGAAAAAGGTTCTAAATAAAACAAATGACTGGTTATTTTTTTTTAAACAGAGCGTACTTGTCAAAAGTGATATCCAGTAATTTGTAAAAATGTGCGAGATGTCTTTCGGATAATGATCGAATATCCCTCCAAAGTAGCATCACCTCATCCTCGATTACTCCTCTAAAAATTCATATTTCTCTACTGGATAAAAAGGAAACTCATAAAATTTATAAATCTTACTTGACAAGGAAATCTTCCATCTTTTTATACGTGTCACGTACAACCACTCTGAAATCACCTTCGGTCGTTAACATCTAATTTTCAAAAATAAATCCATCAAAAAACGTGAACTTGCCTTATTAGCAACAACATAACATTGCTGGATCAACTTCATTTTTTCGTCATCGCTCACTTTTGTCCAAAATGCATCGGAAGGTCGATTCTATATAGGTCTCCAATGACTTTTAGATCTTCAAATTTTGAACTCAATTAAAAGGGGAGATTAATTGCGTAAAGTACTAACCTGTGGCCAATATGCAGCGATGAGTGCAAATTGAGTTCCCCAGTCACCGAGATAGTTCAACGAAGTCACATCATCGCCCAAATTTCGATGCGCCTTAAGAAAATTGTATTAGGTCATTTAAAAGTTTAAGCAACCTTATCGATGAATCGTCCGATTAGTGTCGATCTGAGATTACCCACGTGAAATTGTTTTGCGACGTTCGGCGAGGAGAAGTCAATCAACAACTAAAAATCAAATAATTTCTACTATCACCGATAAAAAAAAATCAGCAAATACCTTTTTACGTGGTTGCGAAGTTGCTCGCCATAGTAGTTGTGCTTGAGCGGTAAGGCCACCCGCACGTCTTAACCCGTCCATCAGCTTTGCATTGATGTCTTCAAATCTCTAAATGTGAAAATCCATTAAACCAAGTTGGTAGTCATAAAGTAACCAAGGAAAAAAGGAAAAGAGGGAGAAAAGGAAACTCTCTTGAGTGACAACTGTTCACGTCGATTAACAACAAAAAAACGCATTCATAGAGATCCGGGAAGTTTTTGGTGCATTTAACACAACATGGTTTTTTTTTATATAAACTTTATCAGAGTTTTTTGTTAGAGACAACTTTTCGGAAGAGACATGAGGGAAAAGAGATCGTGGATGCATAATACAAAAAAGTGGAGAAGAATCTTTTTTTTATGAACGAAAAAGACCTAAAATCTGAACCATATCAAAATCTGTGCTTCTTCTTTAATTAAAGGCCACGACAAGGTCAAAAAAATTGTGTGAGAAAAATATACTTTTGAAGTACCGCCCACAAATATCCCCATAAAGTGTCCCCATGTGGAGACACTTTTTGATACTGAAATGCTTCGTTTCCTTTTTTCTCTCGAGCTTTTTTAAAATTACTGTGATAGAGAAAATTTAATAAAGAGTTTAAAAAAATCTCGTTTATCGCAGAATTTTAAAAAAGCTCGAGTGAAAAAAGAAAACGGAGCATTTCAGTATCAAAAATATCGGTACTTCAAAAGTATAGAGAAAAAGCGAAAAATTTTTTATGTCACAATCTCAATTTGCATACCGCGTGGCAGCGCTTTAATCTGGATTGTCTCAATAATTTTCGAAAAAGGCTGTCACGCAATATGCAAATTTGTTTTGTGGAAAGAAAAGCTATAAAAACCTCAGACTTTCAAACGAGAGAAATCAGAGCCCAAACAGTATCGTTGCCTTTTTTACAAATTTTCAACCCCCAAGCGGTACAATAAATGATGTTTCTGGGTAAAATTCAGACAAAACTACTTGATGAAATGAATGCCCTTTGAGAGGAGACAAAATAAGACCGCCTGTAATCTTCCTTCTCCACTTTCCGCTGCTTCCTATTGACCCTTCATTAGTGTGCTTTCCATCCCGACCCTCCAACTGAATTTACACCATCTTTTCTCCAGACCTTTGTCCTCACACAATTTATCCTTGAACTCCGCTAAAAATGTCAAAGTTTTAGGTAAAACGATAAATGCGAAGTTATTCAACCCGTTAAACTCAAGATTCATAATTCATGTTCTTCCCGGTAAGCCTTTTAGCAATGTAAAAACAAATTCCTTTCTTTTAGTATGGATGTGAGGCCGAAATTCGTTTACCGTGGAATGGAGAGAGCTCATCTGATTGTTCTCCTGTTCATTATGTGTGCGCGAATCGAGATCGAAATACGATAGCCGCTGTCACGGACGATGTTTTGTATTTATACCTTGCACAAGTAAGTTTTCTTTGGATAATTGAAGATTTATTTGCTTTTTAGCCCCAAGTCTTGTTGTGCTTATTGGGAAGAGATGCGGCTGATGTCCTGGAGAAAGGAGCTTTTCGGCGAATCTATTGGCGATTCGATTCTTCGTTTTTGGCAGTTTTGGTTCGTTTATATTTCCAAACAAGCATAAAAGCTTTCATTTGTACTTCAATTTCTTTTAGACCTCTCGAAATCACATTCTTATCTACCGTGTGGAAACCTCCAATGAGAATTGCTATAATTTAATTGATTCGGCACATTCACAATTTCAACGTCAAAGTCAGGAGCTTTTCATGAAGGTACTTTTGTAATACGTTTGACTTATTATTGATGTTATATTTTTTATTAAAGAAACAAAATTCGATTTAGGAACCTCGTCCCAACACAAAGCTGAACTTGGCTGTCGTTGTAAATCTCGCCGCTAAAGCCACGTGGTAAGTTTTAATTTTGTTTTATAAAAGATTTATTTATTAAAATTATTTAGTGCCGTGTCAATGCGAGAAGAGTTGTTGGTGAGCCTAACGAATGGTTTCGCTCATCGAATTTCATGGTCTGGCCAGGTGAAACAAATTGCATCATAAATGTTCTTCATCTGAACTTTAGGTAGATGCTGAATATTCCATTCGCCTATCTTCAGTACCCTTTGCTAACGACCAGTTACAAAGCAGACGTAATTTTTTTCTGAATTTTTTTGAAATTATATCAATTATTATAGCCGAATTCATTCCGGAAGGAACCTTTATCAAGGATATGGTTTATGCTCCGTTGATGGGTGGATATTGTGTGGTATTGAATGATGGAAGGGCTTCTCTTTTCACATCTTCCGATCCACGCTTTCATCCAACAGTATAAATACCTTTTATTAAGTTGCTTATTCTTGCCTCAGACTTTACTTGGCGTTTGGGCTCTTCAATTAAATGATGCAGCATGCGTAGATGTCAATCACAAACACCGACTTCTTGTTTTTGGATGTAGCAAGTAACTACTCGGGGTTTTATTTTTAAAAAATATTTCTTTAGTGGTGACGTTGCCGGGTATCACATTGATGACGTGAGTGGTGCTCTTTTATCAACATTTCGGGTTCCTTTGGTAGTCAAAGATGGTCCAGGTATGGTTTTTCTAGGGCTTTTTTGCAAACTATTCCATTATTTCAGAATTATTAAACTGGCTTGGCCCGGTCCGTCGAATCAACGTTCTGCAAAATGGAGCCGCTTTTGCCGTGATATGGGGTCCCAAAAACAAATCCCCAATGGTTTCATTTTATTGTCCAACTAAATTTGTGTAATCATCTTTAGAAAAACGAAAGCAAGACGACGACTCCCGCACTTGCAATATTCAGTGCCTATGGCGGACAGACTTGGTGTTCACTAGAAGCTTCCTACAGCGTGTAAGTAGCTGATTTAGCAAAAGAAAGGAACTAGAAAATAAATTCGTCGAAAAAAATGAATTTATGATTTAGGCCGCTTCCAATGGGATCGTTAATGAGTGTAGAATGGGGAGCAGAAGGGCTACATCTATGGATAGCTCGTTCAACCGGCTTATCTCTTTTGCCTATCGTTCACAACGCTTCCATAAATAATCCTACAATGGTATGATTTTATTCTTTCTTATATGACCCAAAATTGTATAGGAACATTCGTCTCGCGTTCTCTTGATTGGCTCTTCAAAGTTATTGTTATCGCCGGCAAGGGAACGTGAACCTCTAGCATCTGCACCACACTCTGTTTGGACAACTTTAACCCCGCATAATGAGTATCTCGCAAATAATTGGCCGATCAGAGTAAAAATTCTTTTGCTGTCTTGAAACTCTGTTCCTCTGTAGTTTGCTTCCATTGATCGTGAAGAGGCCCGTTTCCTTGTAATAGCTGGTACTCATGGATTTGCACATGGAAATTTGGCAACTGGAAAATGGAAAATTTTTGGGAATGAATCACAGGTGGGTAATTTTCGGTAAATGTAATAATTTATATTTTGTAGGAACGCGAACTTATCACCACAGGAGGAGTATTTATTTGGAAAGGGACAGTTGGAGTTGCGTGCTGTAATGTCGAGCGAGCGGCAGAGTTGTTACGGTATAAATAATTTTTGCGGAGAAGACGAATACCGATGTAGGTTTTATCCCTTGAATACGAAACTGGATAATCAATATTGCTCCGAATATGATACTGAAGCTCGTATTTTAGCTCTAAACATACGGTGAGTTCACACTTGTTTGCCCTTTAAATATTACCCCTTACCTGCTTCAGCGAAGATTGCCTTGTGACATTTGATGTCGAATCGAGGATCCTTCTATTCCGATTGACCGCTAGTCAGGTAAGAGCTATGAAATAAGGAATGCAACACAACTGTATTTTCTGCAGAGCTCAAAGTCTGCGGATGCTTATGTGAGAGTGGCAGTTGAAAAAGCGGCAGAAATTCGTGTTGGTGATCTGATTCCACACCCGGCTTGTTTAGTTTCTATTCATGTCACCGAGTTGATACAAGACAAACCAAAGAATATGCATGGTAAGCATTTTATTTCTTTCAAAAGGCAAAAATATTTCAGTCCCTGAGTCTTCATTTTTTGTTCGAGGCGTCGACACTGTTCTCGTGAATGTTTCCGGTCGCTTAATTACTTTGAATCCGAAAGGACATATGCCCACCGATACAGATGAGGACGTGAAGTTTCAGGTTATTCCTTGCAAGCTAACTGTTTTCATATTTTTACTTGCAGCTGAGTCAGCCGATAGTGGTTGCTTCATTTGTGGAGCATTTATGGCACGATAGAGCACATGGATCGACTCAAAAAGCAGGTTTGACTCGAGTTTGAAACTTTTGAGTTATGAAATCAATTTACAGGATCCGCTCAACATCTGTCGAATGCTATGTGGATCTATTGTGGAGCAAAAGGAATGAAAGTAGGTTTTCATTTGATATTCATCTGAATTTTGCTGTCATTGTTCTCATTTAGGTGTGGTTAACTCTTTCTCGCCGAGGAAACATTCAACAAGAGTCGTTCCATGCTCGACGTAACATGTTACCATTTACTCTTGATATTCGACCTGTTAGTAAGTGTTAATTATATTATCTTAATATTTCTTCTTTTAGTCATCTATAGTTCGGATTGCGTGGCTGTGGGGGTCGAGAGTCTTCCAACTGTTTATGGAGGAAATCATTCAACCACTCTCTACAACGTCCATCGAAATAGCGAGGTCTTTATTTAGCTTCAAATTTGAATCACCCTTTGCATTTAGGTATTTCTACATCACATCCTGAAAGAACTTCTCAAGAAGAATTTGGGCGAGTTTGCAATTGAAATAGCGTCATCGTGTCGTCATCTTCCCTATTTTCCACATGCCCTCGAATTGTTATTGCACGGAGTACTCGAAGAGGAAGCAACAAGTAGCGAACCAATTCCAGGTAGCATTTTAAATCTTCAAGGGTGAATTACCGTTTTTTTCAGATCCGTTACTACCTCGTGTTGTCGGCTTCATAAAAAAATTTCCCGAAAATCTGCGGACGATGGCTCATTGTGCAAGGAAAACCGAACTCGCTCTTTGGCCAGCTTTGTTTGGCGTCACCGGCTCACCGAATGACACATTTGAAGTTTTTATTTTGTTAGTATGCTTTCTAAAGCGTCTTTTAGATGTGCCTTCGAGATGGAGAATTGCAGACAGCTGCCAGCTATCTTATTGTGTTACAAAGCATTGAAAATACAAATACAAGTCTTGGGGTTTGTAGCCACAGTTTTTTCTATGTAAAATATTATTGTTAAGCAAGCAGCTCGATTATTACGAGAAGCCCTCTCAGCGGGAGAATGGTCTTTGGCCCAAGATATGATTCGTTTTGCTTCTTCCATTGACGCTGAAGATATTGAAAGCCAACCGAGGACCCCTCCACCACAACTGGCCAAAGTAGCGTCAAGACGGAAAGGAACCACTACCTCTGCCGATGATGAACTCTTTGTCACGAGATTTCAAGCAGGTATTGTTAATTACGTAAAATATACAGAATTTTTTTGCTTAGCAATTACAACAAAATCGTCATCTCGTATGCGCCACGATACTCAACCAACGGGAGCCACTCGAAAAGATAGTGGTGGATCAGGGAGACGACTCAGCAAGGTTAATTTTTCTTTTTACTTTTAGTAAACTTTTATAGGCGTTATCCTCGGATCTCGGACCTCCGTCACCGAATTCAGCGAATGCTATGTTAACGCAAATGCAAGCCATATTAAAGGAGCATGCTGCAAATTTACTACGGGACTATTGCATTCGTGATCTAGGTTACCTTTATGTTTTTGTTCTAAAATTGCTCATTTAATAGGTTTCTTTTGCGCTCATCTCAATTTTGATTTGGTGTCGTTGCTTACAAATTCGGGGGTTTCAACAAACGTCAATGATTGGTCAGCCGCCATCTCAAGGCTTCATTCACAGTTCGAGTGAGCTTTTTAATGCTATGAGAGCTAAATATTAAACCCCCTTTTTTAGATGGCCTTATCCAGTGGCTGGGCATCGAGTAGTTGATCATCTTGCGCGTAAACTCGGGAGTATGAAAACAAGCCAAAGTTCCGTGAGCTTAGCAAGTGAGTTCTTTTTTAACTCTCATTTTTATGCATTGTGTAGCTACACCACGAACAAGTCATCCTGCCATTCCTTCGTCGCCAATTGTGCCTTTTTCAAATAAAGGTATCGAGTTTTTACTTTTAAAATGAAATGATCTAGGTATTATAGAAACTCAAAATCTTCTCCCGGAGGATTTGATATCAGACACAGCTTCAACAATAGTGCAAGATGTTCCGCTCAGGCCCACGGAGTTAGCAGCAAGTAAGTTTTATGAACTCTTCAAAGGTTACACTTGATTTCAGTGTCAAACGGGCGCAAAGGCAGTAGTGGGGAAGGATCGGGTGAAAGAGAGCTAAGAACACCCAGAATAGATGATGAAGGAAGAACATCGAGTCCCACGCCTTCTTCGATCACCTTTCCCACTCCCGGAACTCCAAATGGAGCCGCTCAAGATATTTCGGGTAATTAGAATTTTGATCACATTATTTTAATTTTAAGTTAAGTTTACTAATCAATATTTTATTAGGTATCGATCTCTTGTGTGGCTGGGCGACAGTTCGCGGATCGGATTCAAGTGATGCCCAATTGTTGCACATGATCAACCTTTTCGAACAGGCGCAAGCCACTGATTGGGTATTCTTGGTCGGTTTTCTTTTTGCCTTCTAAATAATAGTTAATTATGTTTAGCTGGCTTTACTGCGCCGTGATTCAAGCTGTCTGAGAAACTTCGTGAATGTGACAACTGCACGAACACTACCAACAACGTCTCTTCAAAGACTTAAGTACGGATGTGATGAGTTGATGTTTTGGGCAAAAGACATGTGGTAAGAAATATTTAAATGTTATTATATATGCCTCATTTAGCACCGGATACTTGCCGATTCTCCAAGTTTTCCTTGCACACATTGAAGTTGTGGCCGATGCAAGCGGAATTTCGATTTCGAACAATGACATGACGACAAATCGAGTCGACAAAGAAATAAAACAAAATGGTGTCACAGGTTTTTACCATTTTCTCGTAATCGCCCATCATTTTAGAATCAGCATCAACAAATAAGAAAATCGTGCCACGAGATCCGTTGAAAGGTTTGTAAATGTTGCAGTTAGGTTACTTTGGGCCTTGCAGGAATGGATAGTCGAGGAGCGCTGCGGGCAGCATTTGATCCGACAACGGCTAATCAAGAAAGGCGAAGACGGGAACGATCAAGAAGCGTAGATCGAAGAATCGATACTGTGAATGCTCAATCAAATGATAACAGTGATTGTGTGATTATGTGAGTTTTTTCCAAGATTGTGATTAGGTAGTGTATTTTTTTTTCATTTTGATTTTTATCAACTTTCATATCTGTGCCTTATCGATTGTGATTTTAAGGGTTATTGTCTTGCTGTTGCACGTCTTTGTCCATTGATATTATTTGTCAAATTTCCGATTATGCGTTGATCTCAATTTAAGAACTGTTTAGTATCTATCCTCGAGTAGTGCTCGTTTTTTGTTTCTTTTACATCGTTATAGAAATCTGGCATAAACTTTATGAAGAATCAACAATAACAAAAAAACAACCATAATAACATGAAAACAACAACTAAAAAGTTAAGAGTAGTAAATCAAACGTGAAAATGTACACCGATTCTATTGAAAATGATGAGCAATTGAAGAAACTCGTCAATTTTCATCGATCGAGCTCGTTTCTCCGCAAAACCTGATTCGGTGAGCGCCTTCTCGATCAATTCGGTGAAGTTGAGATCCTCCGGAATATCCTAAATTCTTTATCCACAAGAAACTGAATCAAAACTAACTTTATTTTTCATCCGGCAAACTCTTCGATAGTTCTCCTCAAGCAAGTCGTTTACATTCGAAAGGCGCACAATGGAGAGAATCGTCTTGTTCTTTCGCATAAAACATAAGCGTAACATGCCCTCCCATTCCTATTAATATAGACTGTAAACTAAAGTAGCTAGATCTTACATCAAAGTTAAGCGGTGGTGGTGGATTTCGGGGAGCGATTCGAACAACCGCAGAATCTACCTGAAATTACTATGCAAAGCCAGAAATAAAGACTATATCTTACTTGTGGAGGAGGACGAAATTCGGTTCGTTTCACTTTCATTAAATGTTCAACCTAGAATCGTATTAATATATACGAAACCCTTTCGCTCACTTACCTTTGCTAGTAATTGCACATTCACGGAGAGACGACAGTATTCTTTGCTGCCCGGTTTGGCCAATAGTCGCTCGGCGAATTCTTTTTGAAACATCAAAACAGCGTATCTAAATGATTTTTTTTAGAATTCATAATAACAAATGTTTTGGTTTTGGGAGTTTCGGTAACTAGACTTTATTCCATAAAAATCTACCTGGGAAGTGGACGTTGCAGAAGGAGCTTGAAAACGAAAGGAGACGAGATTTGATATGGAAGATTAGCGACGCAAACATCGAATTCAGGCCATTCCTGTTTCATCACATCACCCTGACGAACCTCGAGTCGAGTTTGAACGGGGCTAAAAGAACATTAGGTAGCTGGGGAATAACTAGACAGCTCCCAACTCTAGACACTTGTTTCTGTAAAGAAAACAACTCACGTTCCAAGGACTCTCTTTTTCAATTCGGACACCATCCGGGGATCGAGCTCAAAAGCTATCAACTAAAAGCATCACCAGTTTTTTTTCGAAAAACGAAAACCTACTTTCTTCGCTTGTTCCAACATTTTCACCGTCAAATTTCCCGTTCCAGGGCCAACTTCGAGCACAGTGTCGCTCGATTTGATAGCACTCTAAACAAAAAACGACCAGTGCTTTTTTGGCTTCTAGTTTTGCTATTTCTAATCATGTAATTGAAAATTTTCAAACCTTTTCGACGATGGCATTTACGATTCCCGGATTCTTGAGGATGTGCTGACCGAAATCGGTGTTAAATGGAAGACCTGGGAAAAGGATGTTATCATAAATGTAAGAAATTATTTTTCCACTGGTAGATTAAGTTTAGAGTTACCTAAATATCTAAAATTTTAGCTTTTACACAAAAACCCCCACCCTGAGTATTCTTCCCGTTGTTCGTCGTCTCCTTTGCTTTTATCGTTTTCACTTTGCCCATTTTATATCTGAAAAAGAACACAAATGTAATTGCATATTCCGTTAAGACCAAATAAAAATCTTGTACAAGCTTTCCTAAAAGTAAACGCAATGAAATGGGAAATGGTTGCCTGAAAATTCGGGCACGTTTCCGGCACGTAAATTGAAATCCTTTGTACAAAAAGAGGGGATTCAAAAGTGACTGTCCTTCTGTCTTTTTTTTCCTTTCAGTCATGTGCTTCATCCCGAATTTCCTGTGATTCACTTTTGAAAACAATCGGTTAATCCTAAAGAATTGTCTGATCGATGATGATTTTCAATTTTAAAAGAATCGAACGTTTTGCACGAGACAATAAAAGCATCCATGGGGGTGGGACAAAGGTGCACCTTTTTTTTGCGCACCCGACCAAAAGCGCACCTTTTTTTTTCGCTGGAAAAGGCCGTAGAGCTTTAAAAATGTTTCCACATAGGGGAATCATATGCGTAGATTCCGAATTTCGACAAATTAGAACTCGCTGAACTCGCTGACTCGCAACTTAACGCTTTTCCGCAGTTTTTGCCTCTTAGCCCAAATTTGACGTGTCAGCGAGTTCTAATTTGTCGAAATTCGGAATCTACGCATATGATTCCCCTATGTGGAAACATTTTTCAAGCTCTACGGCCTTTTCCAGCGAAAAAAAAGGTGCGCTTTTGGTCGGGTGCGCAAAAAAAAGGTGCACCTTTGTCCCACCCCCGCATCCATTGCATTTTTCAGTTCCAACTATCGTACACTTTTATTTTTTGTAGACATACGTCTACAAAAATTCCCAACGGCGTTTTATCCACGTTTTAGAAAATTGATCTTGGCTAAAAATGAACGTTTTTCGAAAAGCAATCATAGTTTTTCTTTCGATCATAACTTTTGTCGTCACTCGATGTCATAACAAGATCTGTATCCTATAGCTGACGTAATGCGCACAAAATGTATACCATCTGAATTGTTCAAAAAAAGATGATGATTGAATGGGACACAACAATTGCATCAGCCATCACTCGAACACTCAGAGAGTCGCGCAGAAATGATGATAAAAGACGGGATTCCTTGCGAACATCAACATATTCTTGTTTCTGATTTCAGCTTTTCCTCCCTTTGGCAAACAATTAATACTGGGAATTCTCGCGAATTTTGTAATGGTCTCTAGTTTTTGTGTGCTATTTGTGCTATTTGTGCTATCTCTTCTTTTTCTATCCTTTTGGCCAAAAAAACCCAGCTAGGCAGCCAAGCAGACCCAGCTAGTGGCCAAGTCACGCCCACTGATTGAAAAAAAAGGCTTAAAATAAGAAAGGAAATTAGTTGGCTTTTTTCATGTTTCAAATGTCAATTATTTTTATTTTATCCTGAATAGCTTGCCATTCTGATTACCCTAAAGTCGCGAGTATAAATTCTGTTTGGTTTTCGCATGCAAATTGACGGCTGTCTCCGGTGCGGTGTGTCGAGGGTTCGAACCCCGCTGCAGCATAGCTTTTTTGCTTTTTAAGAACAATAATAGAAGTAAATTTATTGAGGGTTTATAGCAATTTTATGCTGTTATTTGTTGCTCCGGGCGTGGCTCGGCGCGTCCGCCCTGCTCCTCTCCGGTGCTCAGTCTTATGGATCCCTCCCTGGCCTCTTCATCATATACTCGAGACTTTAGGGTAGTATATTTTGACGGAAAGGAAATCTGATGCAAATTTTCATCTGGCTCTTTCAGACTGCCATGGCCGACTGGCTAAGAGCCTTGTAGCTTAGTCGGGAGATCAAGAGTTCGATCAGCTGGACTAATACTTCTTTTTTTCCATCTATATGGGTTTTTCTTTCCTACATTTAAGGCTATTTAAGGGTTGTACTTGTGTATTGTTTGTACCACATTATTCGTGTGAACAAGTACATTTACTTTTAATTTCACTATTTTCTTGATCATTTTTTTCCTTGCGCATAACAGTCATTCATTTTCATCGATCTCATGCAATGCACACATTTCCTTTTCTCATTAATCATATGATCTGTCATCTTCTTGTTTCTTCTTGTTTCAAACAGTGCCCCTCCCATTTTTCTCACATTTCTTTTTCTCCGCAATCTCTTTTTCTCTCTGCCATTTTCGCTCAAATTTATTCGCTTTCTTTTCCCTCATTTCATTCTCTATCAAACAATCGCATTTACACAAAAAAACCGATTGCCCCATTTTTGTTACCGTTTTTTTTAAGCGGTCAATCTATTTCCTTTTTGTTTCCAAACAATTCCTTTTCCCACATTTTCAAACTTTCGAACAGCTCAAATTTCCCTCAATTTGTTAATGAATTTGGGCTGATTGAAGAAAATTGCGCTTAAAATTGACTAAACTTGAGCTAAAATTGACTAAACTTGAGCTAAAATTGGCTAAACTTGAGCTAAAATTAGCTAAAATATTAATTTATCCATCTCTTTTCAATTACGTTCATTAGCAAACACATTTAAAAATAGAGCAAGCTTTGGATTGATTTATCTGAATTCAACAATGCATTACAATCCTCCAACAGAGCGCCATCAGACGCAGGGTTAAATGCAAATTTAGGATCCACTTGAGCACTTGATCATTAATGTAGTTCCTGAAGTTTCCTCAAAATTTCAGATTGCCCACAAATGCCGAGATTCGCGCATTTCCTGTTACTGATATTCTTTGAGATTTATGCCGTTCATTGCCAATCAATCGATCATTTAATCGATCTTTCTCCAAAAGATATCTCGTTGGTGAATGGAGAGAACACGGACATTTCACTCATTTTCAGGTACCTTCTTTTTTTTGTTCTTTAAACCCTTAGCCAATGACCTCTTTTTGCCATCCATTACAAAAAAAATGCGCTAAAAGCGTCCCCAGACTTGTTTATCGGCTTTTCACCATCGAAAAGGAACAGCCGGACTGGCCGAGTGTTTACAGAGGAATGAAAATGCAAAGTCTCTTTTTCAGAGGAACGATCCCCCATGAAACCTTCAAATTCATCATCAAATCGGATCACGATTTTGTAAACACGACGAATGAGGTAAATAAATGAAAGCAAAAGAAAGGGATTTTAAGAAGCTCGGAAAAATAGCTTTTAAAAATAACCCTGATCTTGAAAGTGATCCAGAAATGAGCTTATTATTAGCCTAAATTCAAAACGACAACCGGAGTACGGTAGCTTTTTCGATGCGCGCCTTTTAGAAAAGAATTTACTGTATAAACAGCGATATAATAAAGGAGAAAGGTTTAGAAAAAAAGGATTATAGAAAGAATACTGCACAATACCAAATACCAAGAAGAGAATAAGAGTAAGAGAATACCAAATCCCTTCAGGTTTCTCTTACTGAATTGGAAGATGAAGTGAAATTCGGTGTACAGCCGAAAGCGGTGATTGCACGGACAATAGTCGAGGTGATCAATTGTACGACAATCAATGGGACAGCTTGTGGATTCAAGTGAGCAAATTCTAATTGAATGGGGAACAAGGCAATAATTTCAGTTTTACGACAGCTTACACTCGTCTTTCGATCATGAAGAGTCATTTCATCGACGTGCTCATTGTTGTCGTCGGCTGGGCGTACTTCTTTGCATGGAGTATCTCATTTTATCCACAAATGATCCTTAACTATCAAAGAAAAAGGTTTTTACCGTAATCCCTAACAGATTTGAGACAAGATATTCAGCCAAATATTCAGCCAAAAAAAAAAAAAATTTTTCCAGTGTTGTCGGGTTGAATTTCGATTTCCTTTTCCTGAACATTATCGGCTTCTCCGCGTACACGATCTACAATTCGATGCACTATTGGGACACGACCGTGCAAGTAGAAGAGATCATTTTAATGACAAAAATAACAATAGAAATAATCTAGAATGAATATCTATCGGCTCACGAAAGAAGTCCTCTTCCCGTTCTACTGAATGATGTGATTTTCGCGCTTCACGCTCTCGCCGCTTGTCTCATCACCGCTGTGCAAGCGTGTCTTTACGAGGTTTCAGCAAATGTTTACTAAACTTGGGAAATCCTCTTGACTCAAGTAGCCTATTAGACAGATCAGTATGAGCGTCAATAGGCGTGCAACCGAAAATCTGGCATATCTCGTGCCGTTTCACTCGGATCTTTTTGATTTTGTTATCAATTGACGGAGAATTTCATTGTCTATCGATTGAAATGAAAGACAAAAAGATTCGAGTGAAATTGGCCAAAGTATGGTATTTCCGTTGGACACCTATTGACGTTCACAACGATAATTCATACCGTAAATACTGTAATAGTACCCCACCCCCCTGGGTACAGTCGCGTAGTGGCAAAAGTTTTTTAGTATTTCATTTTTTCAAAGCGCCCGTACTTTCAAAAAATGTGTCTTTGGTATCAAAAAATAGCTGAAATTCAGGGCTATTTTTTGATACCTAAGCAAGCATTGTAGCATAAATCAGTGTCGAGAAAAACTCGTTCAAAGCTAGACTACGCAACACTCCGCACCGTCATTATGGGGGTGGGATACCATTACAATATTTACGGTAAGTCAAATGTTTTTTTACCCCATAAACTGTAGAATAAATATAATTTTGGGGGTTTACGCGATCGATTCTAGGGATATAGATGATGGTCATTAGCTTAAACTAGACAAAAACCGTCTAATTTTTAGGAACAAAGTCAACTATAAGAGGTAAAAGACAAATTTGCATATTGAGCGATAGTTTGAAAAAGTTTACAGCCTACAAGCCGTAACACAAACACTCATCTGTATCGTTAAATTTTCAGCGAGAAAACCAACGTGTCCATCCGGGTTTCATCTTCTATGGCGGTGCTCTCGTTGTTTTGGGTTTCCTCGCTTTATTCCTTTCACTAATCAGTGTCATCACCTATCTCCAATTCGTCACCTCACTCTCCTACATAAAGATGGCCGTCACATGCATGAAATATTTCCCACAGGTTTTTTAAATACATTGATTTCGTAGAGAATCACTGAAAGCTTTCGAAGATTTACATTTGAATGAATATTTGCCGCCAATTAGACTGATCATTAACAGACGGATTATCATTCAAATAACGCTTCAGGCTGTCTACAATTACAAGCGAAAGAGCACCGTTGGCTGGTCGATCGGCAACGTGCTTTTGGATTTCACGGGTGGACTTCTCGATGTGATGCAAATGGTAAAGAAATCGAGAAAATCCCTCAACAATTCTCAAGGTTCTCCAAGCGTGGAATGTCGATGACTGGTCGGCTTTCTATGGAAATCCGGTGAAATTCGGTCTCGGCATGGTTTCGATGGTGTTCGACGTGGTGTTCCTTTTGCAACATTATGCCTTCTATCGAAACGCGGAAGTGAGTTGAATTCCGCTATTCGTTGAATGATTGAATTGTGCAACAGTTGCTCAATAATAATTTCAGGGTTTTGCCACAATTCCAGCTGAAACGAGCATCGTACCTTAAGGTTTTTCGATTGAGTGTTGAGCAAGATTTTGGGTGTTATCCGGTTATATCCACAAGGTATACTGTATCCGGGTCATTGTTTAGAATCAAGTAAATAAATCAAAGAACCATGCAAGTGATGAAAATATATGAGTGAGTTGGGATACAACCGGATATTACCATTTTCCGTATGCAAACAATTACTTCTCCCTTGATTGGTGCATGTTGATTTTCTTCTACCATCACACTGTTCCCTTATCCATGACCCAAGAAAAACCTAATGTCAATAAAATTTAGATTCTTCCACAATATGCGGGAGTCGATAACCCGCTTCCACAAAGTCTCAATGATTCTCTCACCCAATCGCCACCACAACAAACTGATGATCCCTCTCGGATACGTGCTAATTCACGGGAAAACATTAGCATTTCTAGAGACTAGTGTCTGCAATTTATTGTATTTTCTCTACAGGTTCTGTGACTTTATTCATCACTGCTGGATAGTATATTTCGTGGTTAAATGATGACCTCATTTGTTTTTATTTAATTTTATCTATTTTTAGATTTTTACATATTGTTAGGCTAAATGACCGTAGCTTTTTCTCATATCAAACCTTTAAATAACACCACAACAAGACGGGAACAATGGCTATGATTTATGAAATTTCTGTATAGCTTTGTGTGCTCATAATTTTTCTGGGTCTTTACCATTTTCGAAATTTCACTGTGATTCAAGCCAAAAATTTACATAAATTTATCCATTCAAAATCCATTATTGTTTGCACATACATAGATATATCAATTTATATCTTCTGCCAATACATATGATTAAAAATGAACTTGCCTATAAAGCCGTAAAACTCCATGAAAATGTACAAAACAACGATTGGCAAAAGAGATGCACTCGGGATTTGACATTTGTGTGCGCAAGGCCTATTTGGATATAAAAAAGGAGGAAGTGATAATGCAAAAGGATGAAATTCTAGCTGAAACTACGGTGCAAGTTTGCGAAAACTAAACAAAAACCTATTTTCCTTTTAAATCGATAACTCAAACTTCACATCCACCGACGCCGCCCTGGCCAATTGCACGATATTTGAAAGCTTCACCACCTGAAAATCCCGTTTTATAATGGCTACCGCCCAAAAACGAACCATTTTAGCGGCCTCGTCCAAATTGTCACAAGGCAAAATCTTAAGGCCCGAAGTGGCAATCAAAGCCTTTGCGTCTTCCACTTTGGTTCCTATAAAAACACAGTATACTTTTGAAACCAACAAACAACCTTGAAGCCGAACAACAATCGGCAATTTAAGTTTAAGTTCCTCGGCGGCTTTGATGATTCCTTGAGCAATAACGTCGCAACGCATGATTCCTCCAAAAATGTTCACGAGAATAGCATCCACTTTATCCTTGTCGGCGGTGATGATTTTAAAAGCCTCTGACACCTAAAACACTAGCATTGATACGCTGCGAATATTACTCAAAAGATTTTGGTTCAAAAAGCGACCTGTTCTACTGTTGCTCCTCCACCAACATCAAGGAAGTTTGCCGGTTCACCTCCGTGAAGCTTGATGATATCCATCGTTGCCATGGCTAACCCAGCACCATTCACTTAAAGAACAAAATAATTGGAAACAAACGATTAAGCATACCCATGCACCCAATGTTGCCGTCCAAATTGATGTAGTTAAGATTAGCCTTGGCAGCACGAACCTTAAAAATGTATTAATTCCAGATCAAGAATTTTTTGATAAGAGCAGTAATCATTAAACAAACCTCAAGTTGATTCATTTGAGTTTCATCTTGCAGGCCAAAAATTTCGGGCTGTCGATATTCGGCGTTGTCGTCAACCAAGAACTAAAAGTTTTTGTTTGTATAGATTAAATATTGTTCGTAAACCTTGCAATCCATACAAAACACTTGTCCGTTTACATCTTCGGCCATTGGGTTGATCTCGAGGAGTGTGCAATCAGATTTGGCAAAGACCTTGTAGAGTTGTTGAATAAGTTCAGCAGCCTGGCGAGCACAATCATCCTAAAGCAACAAAGATAGATAAAAAATCAATTAAACTGGAATTAGTAACCAATAGAGTTAACGTTAAAATTGCCGGCGTTACTTACCTTGAATCCCATCTTGTGTGCACATTCCTTAGCCAATTCTGGTGTTACTCCGATCTAAAGTAATGAGTAATAAAAGTAATGGGCAAGATTGCCAAAAATTACTTTAGCATCAACGGGAATCTTGACAATCGCATCGGGATCTGTTTTAGCAACTTCTTCGATGTTCATACCTCCCTTTGAGGAGCCGATAATCATTGGACCCTAAAGCTAACACTAGATAAAATAAATTATCGTTAAGTATACGCTAGCACTCCGATCCAAAGCAATCGAGAAGTAGTATTCACGTCGTGGAAACATTCTTTTCACAATCATCAACTAAAAAAGATATTGAAGAGACTTGCTGCAAAAATTACTTCTTTGCAAAGTTTTCCGGCAGCACCAGTCTGTAGGGTCACAAGTTCAGATCCAATCATTTGACCAGCCTTATTTTCTGCTTCTTCAGGACTAACTTAAGATTACTTAGCAATGACAATTTGAACAACTTACGAAAAGACAATGTGAACTCCTCCTTGAAGTCCAGATTTAAGGTTCACTTACCTCGTCCTCAGCCCGGCCCCACCTTAACGAAGACTCAGGGCTTAAAGTTGCTCAATGTAGTACTACCTGAGCTTTAACGACAAAGTCAGAGCCACCGACTGTTTGGCAAGCTTTTCTAACCTGCTCAACGCTCAGACAACCCCCTGAGTCTGGCACCTAAAGCTTTCAGGTGCTTTAAATAAAAACTATGAAACTTTACCCTAACACCATTGTTTTGCAAAATCGCAATTCCCTGATGTTCTTGCAGCAGCGCGGGGTTTCTCGGCTCCTAAAGAGGCCAGAATTAGTCGACTTTTAATAAATAATACAGAGGCCAAGTGGGGACCCGGGCTGGAGAAACCGAAAAGGCTGGTGGAGCCTCGTTTGAGCATTTTGCCTGTAAAGTACGAGGTTGTTTTGTTAAAAAAACTCTTCAGAAGCACTAAAAATGAAAAAACCCTTTGGCATTTTCCGAGATTTGGTCGTTGCATAGCAGAAAAGCAATCAATATCATGGTGTGCCCCGAGTCAAACCAGGGGACCAGATATCCAAGGAGACAGATTCGAGGTAATCCAAGCTGACCGATCACAAACAAGATTGCTTTTGTTTTGCAAAAATCCATAAAAAAGGTGGATTAAAACTTGGATCAATAAATAATAGCTCAACATTAATCATTTATTCCGGAAAAATCAATAAAACAGGAAACAGAAAATATCAAAAAACTGACAAATTAAAAAGCAAAATCGCTTGGAACAATCTTAAGTTACACATTTTTCTTCATCGCCTTCCACGTTTTTATATCGAAGAAAGTATCCGATATAAAAATTAATTTCGATATCTATAAATAAAATTTGCCCGCTTACCAAAGAGATTTAACAGATCGAAAGATTTGCCCTTTGGGTTCCATATTTGATAAAAGAGAAAACATCGACTCTTTTTGAAAATAATATGGCAGCCGAGTTCATTTCGACGATGGGTGCGCGAGAAACACACACCTGCGTCAGCTTAAAAAGTGTTATGTTTAATTATGGTTTGCGTTAAAACAAACCTCTTCATAAATCATCTTCCCCTTCGTAATAAATTTGATCCACCAACATCGGCCCGGGAAAATCAGATTAAATCACCTATGAAAAACTCCGGCTGACCAGCTTAATCATTAACTTCAAGGTTTATTACATTCTTTTTTTTTTTGCACAAACTATTTCTTGCAATGAATTTCCAAGATATAATACATCCTCTTTCGATTTACGGCAGTCTTTGCATCCCCCATAACTGTATAGCATCCCAGCTCAACTCGATTGATTTCGCAGAACTATGAGACCTATATAGAAATTTTAGAATAAATTGATTCCATAATTTTTTAGCCCGGCGTCCAGTAACTTTTTGAGAAAGAATGCTCTCGCATAATTATTTTCTCAACCAGCTTATAAAAAGTGACCAAAAGCTGCATTTTCTCCGTTTCTTTTCCTTTTCAAATGGAAGAGATTCGCCTATACTTTCAGATGTTCCAAAATAAACGGAAATTTTTAATAACCTCTTTGTTGGTGGACCCACAGAGTTAGAAATTATTCTTTCTTCAGAGCCTCCGTAATCTTTTTTTAGCTCTGAAGGCTGTAAAACTCAAAGTAAGCCGATCCGAAATCAAAAAACATGCATCAGAAAAAGTAGGAAGGCAAAACTTGACTTTCTTCCTCGAATAACACGTTAATTTGTTTCCGTTTTTCGTTCTTCTGTATAAATGAGGAAACCGAATTCGCGTTGGGATAATTAACCTAAAATACCACCATTTTAAACTTGACTGGTGATTATAGTAGTTGAACCTTTAGATCAACAGGTAAAAAATCGAGGGGTGTTTCAGGCGGAGCACGACTGCCCCCAGGCGACGTGTCGGGTGAGCCATCCATAGTGGAAAATCTAAGTCACGTTATCCGTAAGAGCGTCTTTAAAAATATCTACCTCGATCGGTTGCCTTGGAAGTATCTCCGCTACTTGGTGCCAAGATCTTTGAGTAACTTCAGAACAGGGAAACGAATTTTTGATATGGCAATAACCCAGCACCAATCATTGTAGGCATACATTGTTCTAAAGGTAGCTTTTATTTTTAGCTAAAATAATAATGTTACCATCCGAGTTGAAAAGATGCTTGAGCTTTCACTTCAGCTCCGTTTTTGACCAACCAACTTCAGTGAGATAGTAAACAAATGCAAAACGACGAGTCCTAAATAAAACAGAATGGTTTTCCTTCGCTGGCAAAACACAAACTCAATTTGGTCGTTGTGAGGAGAAGCAGATTTGTCCGTTTCAGATAACAACTTCCCCAGATATCTGATCTGCAATTCTCTTTTTTAATTACCTAAGCGATCGAATACCTGATCCGGTGAGGGTTGATTCCAGCCTTCTTTTCACAGCACAGGGTTTCACCCATTTCCGAGAAATTCTCTAGAAAAAATTAGCAAGCACGAGTGCATAAGCACAAACCTGAAGGCCTAGAAGTTGGGTTGAGAAGTCAATTAAAGATTATTTCTTGAAATCGGTCGTTTTGATACGAGTAGGTAGAGATCGTTTTGCTTTTCGTCCATAATTTGGGAACTCTTGTAGTTCTGTTTCTAACTAAATACTAAAATATTTTAAAGCAGAAAAGAAATATACTTGTTCCACAAAGTTCGACGAGTTATCAATGAAATTTCGAAGTGAGATATGGGGAAACGGTTTGGCACCTGAATAAAAATTGAAAGAATCGATTAATGAAATAGTTCTAACGTTTTAAAAACAAGGATAAACCCTTACTTTTCATGATCTCCTTGAATTTCTCCGAATAATCCGTTGCAGAATATTTGTCGGAGATGGCGACATTTTCCAATATCGAACATCTCAGGCACTGAAAACCATTGACTCCTCTTCTAATCGTCTTTTTCTTCCTCTTTTTTTCTAAAAAGTAAGAGTTTAGTAAAAGAGATATTTAAACGCATTTAAAGTGAAAAGACTAAAAATTAAGAGTGGCTAAAGCTAACTAAAGAGTGGCTATTCAGAGCACCAAGCGGAAAATGAGCACTTGCATATTTCTTAAGTTATTCAGCCCTTTAATTGAACATTAAAGCAGAAAAAAAATGAAGATATTGTCAATTTAAGATTTGCATTCTGCGGGGTCAAGCAGACCTTTAACCTCCCCAGTCCGTTCCAATTCAAACAACGACCTAAACCCAAAAGATTGAACCCTGTGTTGGCAAAAGCTTCCCACAGAGAGTGCAATACGGAAAGCTCACTTAAAGAGAAATCACAGTAGCTAAAAAATCTATAGCTTTAAAAATTAAAACGTTTGAGCTGCTCATGTTGCAGTTGATCTTTTTCTGACAATTTCTGACTTACTTTTTTTTGAAACATTTTTCATTTACAAATTGCATACTTTAATAATTTTTTTTCTATGAGGTGCAACGTTTCCTATCTTTTTGGGGGATTGTGGCTAATCACAGTTTCATTGAATCTCTAGGTCAAATGAGTGATAAGCTGAACAACAAAAAGGCTCTCGTTATTTGTGAAATTTTAGCCCCTTTGGCCCAGGAATCTCATCCAGCCCGGCCCCAAATTGATTTACATTACATGACGTGTAAAGAAGTTTGTTTGTTGGAAACTTTGAATTTACTTTTTTGTTTACAGGTTCTCAAAGAACAGTTTAAAGCCGATGGGCGACCATTTGCCAAAATTCCCACGGCGATGTGAACGCGGCGACGAGAGATCATCGATCCGCTTGGCTTTAAAAATCATGGGGATCTCCCGTTAAGCTGGTAGTTGTCTGTTTGAAGTGTAGAAGTAAAATGTTGATATTAATTGAAAAGGGATTGTTTCTTAAAAGACGTTCTGTTTTTAGGGTATTGACTGGAGATAGGAGACTTCTTGAAACACTGCAAGCAAAATTCCCGCTGCATGGATAGCAGCACTATCGACCAGGTTGAATTTTTTTTTTTTTGAGGGACCCCATAAAGTTCAAACGCTAATAGTAGATTTTAGATGGTGTCGGTTGAAATGGCGTTAGCTCTTCGCCAAAAGCAAGCGAGTTATGTGGATGCCCCAGTTAGTGGTGGTGTTGTTGGAGCTCAAAATGCGACATTGACATTTATGGTATTGTATTTTACTATTTCTAAACAATTATCTCTAGGTTGGTGGCGGTGATGAGCAGCCAGTTTTCGATCGTGCCCATACATTTTTGAGCAAAATGGGCAAGAACATCGTCAATTGGTGGAAGGTGACTTGACTTGTCTAAAAAACTAACTTTTCTTTTAGGTTGGAAATGGGCAAGCCGCTAAAATTTGCAATAATATGATGCTTGGAATTTCAATGATTGGTGTGTCGGAGACGATGAATCTTGGTTTGTTTTACGGTTGTTAATAAAGTTATGAATACTTGTACTAGTAAAAAATCAGCAACCTTTTAATAATTTTTTGGTATTCGAATGGGCGCTGATGCCGAAAACTTTTTGGCATTTGTTCTAATTCACTAAATCCGGTCGTTGTTGGTCATCCATTACCTACAATCCCGTTCCTGGAGTGATTGAGGGGAATTCCACCAAGCGAGGTTTGACTATTACCAGTTACATTCAAATTTCTAATTTTAGGAGTATCAAGGCGGATTCGGTAGTGCTTTGATGGCGAAAGATTTGTCGTTAGCTCAAAATGCTGCTACCGATACCCATGTATGTGATTTACCTTCTTGCGTAAATAACGCTAATTTAGGCTCCAACTCCTCTTGGTTCTATGGCGCATCAGATTTGCAAATCTTTTAGCTCAAGACTGAGGTATTCCGGGAGGGACCCCGGATGGTATATCGAGTCCACGAAAGAAGAGGCGAAAAAGAGATAGATTAAGTTGCAGCAAATCTCCTTTGTAGATAACTTGTGATACTTTGTCGTACTCGTGTTCTTAATAATTACATACGTGTGATTTATAGGTGCATTTGTTTTCAGGTTTTTTCCCGGATTCTATGATTGTGTAATAGAGAGCTTATTAAAAGGTACCAGATAATTCATTTGATGCCCTCAACAAAAACTCAAGTCGGATAGACAGGTCTCTTCTCTCTTCTTGGCAGTCATGTTGAAATGCATGAAAGTGAGTGATTTACCATTGCTGCTGATGTTCGTAGGCTGGCGCTTTCGCACAGCAGTCGCCGAATTTTGTTCCACACTTAGCCACCCGTTTTTAACTTTCTCAGCGTAGGGGTGAAGTAGAGAAACAAGCCACAAAACACTCAACCTTGCACCAAAAACAGTAGTAGGTATTCCCTCTCGCGCACACCGCACCAGTTTAAGATATGCGATCTTGTGTGCCTTATTGTTCCATGACATTCGTTTGCTATTCGACCCTTTACTTTTTCCCAGCGGACGATCATTTGTTGAAGTACCGAACGGTGAGAACCGTTTTACTTCCTTTGTTGCTACCTGGATTTCGAAAAATTGCAAGGTTCTGATTGTAAGTAACAAAAACAAATTGCGAAAGTTGACTTCAACTGGCGTTCTTGTTGGAGGATTAGGGTAATTTACCCCGTTAAATGCATATGATAGACATGGGTTCGGTTGGTCATTCTTTGCGCTCCGACGTAAGCTAAATCGATCTGACACACCCAAATCCCAATTTTTCTCGCGATACCAAACTGCTGCTGCGAGAAAAATGAGGAATGAGTGTGCCAGATCCCCCCAGTTACGTCAGGCGCCCCCCCCCCCCGACAGACCATGTCTTCGAGTCGCGCCTTACGGTAGCTAAGCAAATTACGGTAATCTCCATTAAAATCAGCTTTTAGTAAAGGAATTTACCAAAAATTTGATATTAATTATAGGGTAGCTGTTGCACATTCTCACGGCGAGGTGCACGATCACGAAGATGGCGATAAGTCACATGTTCATGTTCGAGATCTAGAGGTAACTACAGTTTGTTTATGCATCACTCAATTCACTAAATAACACCAATTTTAAGGAACGTCGGCGGCATCAAGTGGAAAGGGATAAGTCGTTCTTGCGTGCCCGCGCTGAAAATGAAGTCCAGGTACTATAAAAACTTTAGCAGCAAGCTCCGAAAGGTTGCAGATCATACTGTAAGCTTAGTTTGTTCCTCTTATCCATCCGTTCAAAGCGAATTACAGATGCCTCCACCTATTCCAAAACCGGATATCGGGGCTGGTGATGATGCTGATGGACGAAGAATAACCGTGAAACAAGTATTCAAAGAATTTCAGAGTTAAAACGAAACATTTTTGCCAGATGACAAAATTCGCATGGGACAGCTACAAAAAGTATGCTTGGGGCTCAAATGAATTGAAACCGATCTCGAAAAAAGGTAAAAAAGAAAAAGAAGTTCGATAAAGCATTCCTTAATCTGAAGGTCATTCTGCATCAATATTCGGAAGCGGTGATTTGGGGGCAACGATCGTCGATGCATTAGATACTCTCTATATAATGGGATTGAAAGAAGAATATGAAGATGCGCACAAATGGATTGAGATGAATCTCGATTTCAAGCGATTAGCCGTATGAAAATAAAAAAAAGAGGGTTAATCGTCTAATTTAGCGTGGAGATATCTCCGTGTTCGAGACGAATATTCGCTTTGTTGGCGGTCTTTTATCGGGATATGCTTTGACACGTGACGAGGTAATTTCAGTAAACAGTAACCTGTTTAGCGACTATTTCTAGCGCTGACTAGCGCTGACTATTTGAAATACAAATTTTTATATTCAAATTTCCTTTTAGATGTACCTGAAAAAGGCCACTTCAATTGTTGACCTTTTGTTGCCCGCTTTGACACACCAACTGGGTATCCCCTTGGCACTCATCAACATTGTGTCAGGTTTAAAATCTCTCAAAATTCAAACCACCAAAAGCATTCAGGCAAAGCGAAAAACTATGGCTGGGCCTCGGGCGGTGCGAGTATTCTCTCGGAATTCGGCAGTCTCGAGCTCGAGTTCGATTACCTCTCGAATCTCACCGGAAATGATATTTATCGAAATAAAGTGAAAGCTAGAGGGAGTGATTCGATTACAAGAAACCATTTCAGATCAAAACCGTTCGCGATTTTCTGACATCTCTTGAGAAACCCGATGGATTATACCCAATCTACTTGAATCCGAACAACGGGAAATGGGGACAAAGTGATTTTAGCGCTTTTTTAATTTAACCGCTTTCTTTCAGGAGAATACTCGATTGGGGCAATGGCTGACAGTTTTTACGAATATCTTCTCAAACAGTATCTTGTTACCGGGAAAAAGGTTTGTCTAGGGAGGGGGAAAGTTAGAGAAACAAAAGAAACACGACTTTACCAGGACACGCGAACAAAGAAGGAATACAATGAAGCCATTGAGGCGATGGAGAAGAAAATGCTCTTCAGCAGCAGTCCCAGCAATTTGAAGTGAAGAAAAGCGCAATATAAAAATCAAATGCAAATCAATGACCATTTCAGATATTTCGCCAATCTGAAAGGGAGTCGAGTCGAGCACAAGATGGAACACCTTGGATGTTTTTGTGGAGGAATGTTCGCACTTGATGTAAAGTTGATCAAAATAGCATCAAAAAATTGGGGTTTTCTTCTCAGGCTTTCAATGAGCCAAATGCGACACGAGCAAGGCATTACATGGATCTGGCAAAAGATATTGGGCACACATGTCACGAGAGCTATCGGAAATCAGGTACACCAAAAGTTAGCGTCCATTACACGTCCATTACACGTCCATTACACGTCCATTGCGTCCATTACAGCGTCTTCTCTTCGCTTCGAAAATCGATTTCATAAAGAACTAGGAAAATCGAATCTAAATCTCAACTTTCAGCAATTGGCATCGGTCCCGAGGCTTTTCGTTTCACGAACGATGTGGAAGCCGTTGCCGTGTCTTCTCAAGAAAAATACTATATTCTTCGACCGGAGGTTTATCAATACATATCAATATCAATATAAAAACAAATTCAAAAGTAATAAAATAATAAAAACCTCAATTTTCAGGTGGTTGAAACTTGGTTTTATTTATGGAGATTTACCAAAGATCAAAAGTATCGTGACTGGGCCTGGGATGTGGTACAAGCACTCGAAAAACACTTGAAGGTATCAAAAAAAAACTCTCAAAACATTTTACAAACCACACGATTAGGTGGAAGCCGGTTATTCTGGCGTAAAGGATGTCTATCAAGTACCGGTGACACATGATGATACTCAACAGTCATTCCTTTTTGCCGAACTTTTTAAATATTTATATTTGATATTTTCCGAGGACAGTGTGATGGGTAAGCTTATCACTTCACTCAAAATTGGAAAAGTATTTCAGACCTTACTCAATGGGTATTCAATACGGAGGCTCATCCATTCCCTGTTAGAAATTCTTGAAAGCTGTATCTTCCAAAGATGTACTCATCCTCTCACCTATTTGTCTTTCTGCGGGTCCTTTGCTGAGTCTTGTCGCAATTGTATCGGCACGGCCTTGACTGATGATGTTTTTTGTGCCTTTGTCCCTTACAATGCAATGATTTACCTATTTATTTTTGAAAGGTTGTGTATTTTCTTTTTTTGCATTATTTTGTGCTTGTTATCTATGAACATATTTATAAACAAAGTCAAAAAATAATTCAGAGATCAAACGTGTAAAAAACTACTTTTCTTTCCTCCACGTTCCTTAGTTCCAAGAGAAAGGAAAGCATGTTGACTGATATTGTAGTAAGCAAAAGAGTTCGTATCTTTCAACACAAAGCTCTAAATTTTTTCATTTGCAAGAACAATTTATTAGAACTTACTTCGAAATTGAGCTTCTGTTTGTTAACAGGCATTTGGTATCGATCAAAAACTTTCTGTTTGAGAGTTGAGACCTAAAATATATTTACAACAACCAAAAAACAATTAGTACCATGGCTGCTGACTCGACGTTGAATGAGACCACGCTCCCATCTAGTTGCCATTGAGGATCTTGTGGGAGAAGAATACGCACTTCGATTGTTGGAGGGACCTGAACAACCAAAATAAAGAAAAACACAGAACTATTACCTTTGCGAGCCAAGCATGCTCTGGCTCCAAGTCGTCTTCAGTCTTTTGTTTTTTAGCTGGTGGTTGAGCGGCAAAATCCATTTGTGGTCTAAATTAACAAATAAAACTAGAAACGTTTCAAAACCTTACCTTGGAGGAATACTTGCAAGCATTGGCATTGGGGCTGGAGCCGAAATGATTGGAACTGCCATGGGTACGATTGGCATCCCTGGGACAGCAATCTTAAATAAAATTTTAACGAAAACACTTTCTAGAAACAAACCGTTGGAACCATAGGTCCGCGCATTAGAATTGGAGGGAGGCCAGGCATCAAATGAGGAGCCGGTGGAAGAGATCGAGCTGGAATCGGAATTGCAGATGGAGGAGCCGGAATTGAAGCAGGTGGTGGCATTGGTGGACGAACAATCGGTGCCTAAAACGCGTTAAAAACTTTTTATAAGGCTGTACATACATGTGCTTGAGGTGGCGGTGGAATTTCTGAAGCAGCAGATGCCGGTTGAGCTCCAATGCGTTCCTTTTCTGGATCGGGTACATAACCGTGTTGACGATGAAGATCTTTAAGCTGTTGCTCGAGAGTCACCTAAATTCACTTGTATCTTGAAAAAACACCCAAACTGACCTTCTTTTGTGCTTCACGCGTTGCACTTTCCATTGTTTCTGCAGTACCATCCCAAATCTAAAATATAACATTTATACGCATTGCATAAATTACAAGTCAACGGTTAATTTTCACTCATTTTAGCACTTACTCCATCCTTTGTTGGTTTGTTAGGAGCATCAGCTTCCCCAAGTTTCTTTCCGATGATTGTTTGTTTAGCACCTTCTTCTCCAACTCCGAAAATATCAGTACGACGGTCAGCAAATCTAAGAAAACATTCGATTAAGACTTATAACTTGAAAACTCACTTGTTAAGATTTTTCGAGATATCCATTCCAGGAGCAAACACGCCTTCTTCGGCAGAGGTCTGAGCAATACGTGCGTCGCGTTCTTCCTTGTATTGAGAGTCAACTGTGTTATATCTAAACCATTACACAGATTTACGTGCAACTATCACAATATTGACAAACCTGACGTGCTCGGTAATCTTATTTTTGGGCATCTTTTCTCCAGTGAGCGGAGAGATTATCCATTCTTCGACCGTGGGGCGTCGAGTAATATCTAGAGCGATTAAGTTGATAATGATAGGTTTTGAGTATTGCATTAAATAACGAGTACTAAATATACCTCTCTTCGGGTCATAATCTTCTCGAATGAGAATATTTCCTTGTTTGGTTGGAGCGTTTGGTATTGGCTGATTAAGCATATCCGCAGGTAGATCATCCCCAAGTCCGGTTGAGCGTGGCAAATTAATGGCTGGTGCCGAAGAAAGTGTTGGTGCAATCTATAAAAACAAAAATTTTTTGAAAACTCTTACCAACATACCTCGTGTGCAATTTCTTGTTCATCTTCACTATCACTTTCCTCCATGTCCATAGCAGCGTCTTGATTAGCCTTTTCTTGTTCTTTTCTTGCCTCGAGTAAAACTCGGGCTCCAACATCCGCAGACGTGCAAAGCCCGGGCAGATTTCCTACACTTGTGATAAAAGTATTAGATAGAATAAAGTAACCGTTTTCCAATATTAGTTACTATAACTTACCAAGATCTTGTGCAGAAAAGTCGACCGTTTGTACAAGAACAAAATCATGCCAATCGATTTGTGCATAAGCAACTCGCTCCTTTTCAGCCTCAGCATCCGCTTTATCCTACAACAAAAATAAGATTAGGTTTAAAATGAAAGCTCACTTTCAAGCTTTTCTGATATTTCTCCCATCTCACACGACGTTCAACTTCGTCAAGCAGCTTTTTCTTATTTTCTCTCTCAGAACGCAGCTCGTCCACAATCGTTTTCGATGGGATTAGAACCTAAATCACTAATAGAAATGGGTTAAACAACAAACCATACCTTTGTATATTGTTCAACAAGCTGAGAAAAATATTGAAAGTTGCTGTGTTGTGGCTTCAAGAAGTCAAATTGATAATTTCGCATCTAAAGTTCAAATTAAAAAACAAACAAAACAACTTTCATTACCTCGCGATTCATCAAATTTGTCATAAATTGGCGTCCATTTCGAGCAACGAAAAGTGCCGTGAGTTTGATCAAGTCCCTAACATTGAATATTTAGTATATGCTACCAGATACTGAAGTAACTTACAAATCAAATGCGTTGATCGTAGTTGGCTCATCGGAAAATTCGTATTTAGTAGGAGGACGAGTGATTGTCTAAAATCAAACAAATTATACAACTAATCGAAAAGAGTCCAACTCACTTCTGCCACTTTCTTTACGTGTTCTTTCACTGCATCAGGGACTTGTACCCTTGGTGCTTCAGTTTTTCCTTCTTGCAGTTCTTTCACCTAAAATAAACTGCTGCTCAAAAATCGAACCAATGTTTAAATACCTTATGTTTGTAGTAAGCGTTGTATGGATCAGTAGGAGACAAGAACGTGAATCTAAAAATTTGATACATGGTCGAAATCTTTAAGCTTACTTTAGATTGGCGGCTTCTTTTTCACGAATTTTGTTCTCAAAGTCGACACCATTTCTAGCCACGAAGTTCGCGGTTTTATCAACAATAGCTAAATTCTCAGGATTAGATAGATTCTAAAAGATAAAACTCACTTCTTATATCAGGAGGTGGATAGATGAGGCCAATGATTGCCTTTCCACTCATACTCGCTTCTGTGTTCATCGAGTCTTCCTCTCTCCGGGAGACAACAGGCGGTGGTGGCGCAGTTACGGGCGGCATTTCCTAAATCAGAATGTTTGCACCACAATATAACACTACACATAACAAGACAATTCTAATTCACATAGATATCCTGAATGGTTAGCAACCGGAAATCAAAAACCCATTATGCAAATGAATTTATTAAGTTCTGCATACAAAATGAGATCAAAATACCCGCGTATAACCAACAAAATGAGGACACACAAAAGCAAAAAGACACATAAAAATTAATTTTAATTCGTAAATATTCGACTAGAAACATCTTCGCAGAGCCATGTCATCGCTTCTAGTAAATTTTCTCCAGTTATTGCCGAGCACGGGTAAATTTTCCAATGGTGCGACTTGATAGCGTCCAAGTTCAAAATCTAAAAACATTGTTATTGAATTGTCATAATAAGAACTATTTTAAATCCTTTAGCATGGAAAAATAGCAAACTTTTTGCTATATCTTCGCATTTGACCGCTGAGCGAATATCCTGTTTGTTAGCAAACACCAAAAGTGTGGCACCAAGCAGTCTTTCTTCTTGCAGTAATTTCTAAAAAAAATTCTGTACAAGGCTCCGAAAAAAGTAAACTAACGCCTAACTCCTCTGCACACATTTGTAATCGTTCTCGATCCGTTGAATCCACAACCCAAACTAGAGCTTCGGTCTAATTGTAAAATTTATTTTCATAAAAACTGAGGACAAGTACTTGCTCAAAATAGTTTTTCCAGTAGGAGCGCAGACTTCTTTGACCACCAACATCCCAAAGATTTAGGTTGAAGTTTTGAAATTCAACTGTCTCGATGTTAAAACCTAAATCGATATATTGCTTCTGATAAGAGTTTAATGAGATTCGAAAATCTTGTTAACTCACCAAATGTAGGTTCCACTTTACTCGTATCTTCGCCCAGAAACTTCTTGGTAACAGTCGTCTTGCCGGCATTATCGAGCCCAAGTATTAAAATGCGGATCTCGCGCTCTTTTGCGCGCATTTTTCGTATGACGGTTAAAAGACCCATCTAAAGATGTATTTGCTAAAAAAAGAACTGACACATATAACGTTTAGATATAAAACGTACATACGACAAATTAATTTTCAAAAATTGATAAAAATTTATTTAACAATATCAACCCAAAACTGTAAACGAACAATAAAACATAACCATAAAATTTCTTCAACAGACCGGTTCCACAGAACATCAATTATTACTTGGTCTAAATCAGTTTTAATACCACTTAAATAAAAAAAACTCACTTTGCAAGCTCGACGTGCATGACCATGTGCTCATATTTATAACCATTCAGCTTTTCTATGGCTTTCTCAGCATCAAGTCGCAAATCGTAAGTGATGTAGGCGAAACCTTTTGGTAAGTTGGTCTGTTTGTCTCGGGCAATGAAAACACGCTAAACAAAAAAGATTAAATTTTTTGATTTATTTTGTTCAACCTGAACACGACCCATACGAGTAAACAGTTCTCGAAGCTCTTGCTCGTCGACTTCTTGGGGCAAATTGGTGACACGACACGTGTTTTCATCGGAGCTGAAAAATCAAGATAAGGAGACAATTAGTTGCAGCCTTACCGTCGTTGATCGGGACGTTCACCGCCTCGCATTCCTGGGGCCATATAGCGTCCAGGCGCGCCAGGGCCAGCTGGTTTCTCTGGGGCAGCGTTCAAATCAACTTCCTCTTCAACTTGATACATTTCCTAAAATTAATTAGAATAACTTTTCCAACAGACAAAAAACCTTGTATGGGCAATTAGTCGACCAATGGTCGTTGGCTTTGCAATGACGACAATGCTCACGAGAAGTTGTTTTAGCCTAAATATTGATAAATTATTCTTAGGAAATAAAAATGTCACCTGTTGTTTCTCCTCTTGCACATCAAGAATTTGCTCTCCAGCACGATTCCTCACAAATTGCATTTCAACCTCTTCCGCAACATAAGTAGTTGAGACCTGGATCATCCAATAGTTATGATTCGATTTAAATCCGATACTTGAGGTCCTGGCGGGTCATTCTGGCAAACACCAAACTTCAGCCAACCTCTTCGTTCGGCCACCGAGCGGGGGACCTTCTTGGTGACGATCTTGAATTGAGTGACGACCTAAAACTAGGCCATAAAATAAAATATCAGTATAAATAAAACTCATTAACATTAAAAAAAGACTACTTGTTTAATGGTTCACCTTGTAGACTTTTCCATCCTCTTCCACCATATCGGTTACTGTCTTAACGCCATCCTTGATAGATTCACTGCGAGCTAAAGTAAAAAATTTTAGCTTCTTGAGTATTCTTTCAAAAGATACTTTCTTGTTCAACGGCTTCGGCCCAGCTTTCAATTGCCTCGGGAGCAGAGCTCAAACTAAAATTAAACCGTTTTGAATAGTCAATCGAATACTTACAGATCAGCGGTCGCCATTTGTCGGTCTTCCTTTCAAACGTGGCAAGAAAACACCTAAAAATAGAGTATTAAAGTAAAAAGAAGTCGGAAAAAACAAAAACGAAACGAAAATTTCAAGTCAATTCGCAATTTGAGGGTGAGGAAATTCCGAATATTGCCCCAGTCTGCAGAGGCTTAGCGCTACGGTAGCCGGGGTGCCTTTAAGGGAACAGTGTGCAGATCATGGGTCAATGTCTGTTGGCGAATTTTGGACCTTTGCCAACCCCTTTGGCCTCTATCCAGATAGGCAAAAATCAGGTGTGCCACACAAATAATGGTATCAGTTCGCTAATTTGGCTTTGTTTTTGATCGCAGAATTGATTCCACGGGCGATGAGCTGGTCTGCTAAATTTGCGATTGCTTGGAAACACTTTTAAGCGTTTAAAAATAAAAAATTTGAAATGAATGCTCGTTTTCTTGTTGTTTCAGCTTTGAAAATGTTCTTGAATTTAATTTTTCTTTGAATTGATTCGTAAAAAATTCTCTGAATCAAAAAAATTCTGGAGCTATGTTTATCATTGAAAAATTGGCTTGCAAAATCCTTTTAAACTTTGCTTTTTAACTTTAAACTTAAACTTCTAAACTAAAATTTTAAAGTTGTTCCCCTTTTCGCAAAAACAGAAATGATTTCAAAATAAAAACTTTACTTTCCTACCATATTTCATTTCCTTTTTTTGCACAAAGGTCATTTCTTAAAAATAACTAAAAATAAATAAGTTTCCCGTTTTTTCAGTGAATATCTTTTTCGGCTCTTTTGGGTATTCGGCTTATGCAAGCGGCGATCGCGCTGTGCCATTTCTGCGAGACGCACGGGCCGAGAGTTGTCATTACATGCCAACCGATACGGGAGTTTGTTTTTGCAATACTATTGCAATAATTCAATTTTCAAATACTCATTGCAATACTCGATATCTTGATTGATGATCGAAGAAACCATGAAAATATTCTTGGCCTCAATAATTCAAATTTGTTCAGTGCCTCGAACTCGCAAATTTTCCCCGAAAACTCGGATCGAGGCCTTCATTCTCCATGCGAGCCGAGCACGAGTGGAGCCACGTCGCCGACCGTTAGTTTTTTATTTCTATTAAAATTTTCTATTAATTTCTATTTCCATTAACGAATATCCACAGATTTTCTGCTCAAAAAGTTATCTCAATTTGCATTTAAGCAACCTAGCGTAGTACCTGGCACCTCCAGTGTTTTAGTTTTAGTTTTATTTTTCATTTAGGCACCTGCAGACAATTGTTACAGTAGTATTAAAGGATTTAAAATCATTAAACCGATCCAGGAGCCCCCGAAATACTACGGTGACAACTTGACGGTTGTCGAGGATCCCGATGCCCGTTGTGATGCGTGTACATCATTAGGAACGACTAGTTATCTCCTCTCAAATGATCATTTAACGAGGACGAGTTATATCAGCTCACAGGTAGGCTTTACAGAGAAATTAAAGTTCTACTTGATTTTCTAGGTGGCATTCAGCGAGATCGTGCTCGATAGAATACGCACATCTTGTCTTCGCTCGTTGAGTTATGAAATATCGATACCCCAGCTCTCCTTAACTCAAAAGGGACCGTTGAAAGGTGAGGAAAAGCTTGAAACTTTTAAATTTTAAAAACCTAGTACGATAGAAGCACTGTAATCTGTTCTGTAAGCTAAAAACGTGAAAATTTTGGTATTTACTATTGAATTTTGCCAAAGTTGTGAATTTGAAACCAAACAGGTTATTTTGTATATATTTATATATGTTGTCAATAATATATTTTTACTTAACCTTTCCTTTTTTAGATGTAAACGCTTCTTCATCAAAAACGAGCAATGATCAAAATGAGGTTTGTTCTGTCTTATCAATGGTTATATGCTGATTAGAATTATCCGATCAGAAACGAATTTGATAATTCGATTAATTCAAAAATGCTCACAATTTCCTCAAAAACGATTTCAGGATGGAAAAGACGATGGAAACATTTTCTATGGTGATTCTGAGCACGGGTACACGTTTGCGCTCACATTTCGGTAAGTGCTTTGAGATTTGAAAGTGTGAGTGAATGGCAGTCATGGCGATCAGAATTGAAGCTTTGAATTGAAGCTTTGAATTGAATAAGTGCAAGCTTTTTTGGATCAAGTGTGACATTTTCCATTAACATTTTGAAATTTCAGAATACCGGACACAAAAGCGCGAGGTCTCCAAAGGCTTTACTCCCTTCTTGTCGTCTCAAATGATCCCACTTTTTTGCTCAACAGTCACGATTTCTTTCTGCAAGCTCTTCGATCGATCAAGGATAAATTACGGGTGGGGGAAAATAAATTAACTGGCTAATTAGTTTGTAAATCTACTGTTAAATTAGAAAAACTAACTTCATCTTATCTCAATTTTAGTCTCTGGCCATGGAAACGTTTCGACGGGAGAACCAACAAATGCGTGAAGCCGAGGAGCCGTTAAGACCCGAGAATGCATCGAGAATCAGTCGATTACCGCCAAATCTCATCTCAAGAAGGGTACGATTGTTTTACATAAAGATATTGTAGCTTTCAGAATCTCATTTTACTACAGTAGTCGACTGATTCGTTTTCGAAAACAAAATAACTACTATATTCTTGGCTTTAGTTTTTATTTAATCTATCAACTTTTGATTTTTGACTTTTGATTTGTTTCTTTTCATAAAAAGATGCAAAAAGATGAATAGATTGGATAAAACTAGAGACAAGATAACGAAGTTGACACGCTTTAGAAAAATCAGTAGTCAAAGATAGTGAGAGAAGATATTGGAACAAGACAGTACAGTCTTTCTCAAAAAAGCTTCAATAAGGCTAAAAACTAGGTTACTAGGAAGAAAATTGAGATAACAATGCATATCAACAAATACAAACTTTAGATAAGTCTCGATACAAAACGAACATTACAAACGATCACCGGAGACGAGGAGATCTGGATTCGACTGCATCGGTGAGACACTTTTGACACTTGAGTCTCCGCCTTTAAGAGCCTTTTATCTAATCGCTTGATGTCTAGCGCACTAAGTGTTCTCTCTAATACACACTTCTTGTGTCCTACTCTCGGTATCGTCAATGAAGAGAGAGAGCACATTCGTGTGTGGTCCCCTTCAAATTTCCATTTATTTTTCTTCTTCTCCATCTCCATCCAAACGTTCCTTTCTATTTACACCTCAGTGTTTTTATGTCTTTTTCGCTCTTTTTCGCTTCTTTTCAACTCCCATTATTTGCATTTTTTATGCTTTTCTCAATACACTCGGCGGGCCGGGCTGAGCTGTTTGCGACGACGAGTCGATTTTTGCGTGTATAGAAATCTTTCTCAATTTTGTAGCGAATGACCGTTGGCTTGTTTTTAAAAATAGAATAACTTTCACATTTCTACATCAATCCTAATATAATGCAATAGGTCAAGTTAAGTCCTAGTTCTTGTTTTTAGCTACAGTACAAGAGAGCTACAATATGAAATATTTTCAATAACTATGAGCTCAGGGTTGTTCCTAGACCTAAATTTCTAGTCTAAGACAAACCAAAGCTTTTTTATCAAAGGCTTTTCGTGACTTGACTAGGTTTTGGCTTTTACTGTTAGAATCGGAACTAGCTGAGATCAGACGAACATAGATTGAACAAATACTAAAGTCAGGTCTTACGGTAGTCGATAGGAACACATACTCTAATCAGAAATCTTCCCACCATTAAGCGATGGGTAAAGTTAAGTTCTAGTTTTTGTTTTTAGCTACAGTACAAGACCCGAGTATCTTAGCACTTATTAGTGCCAAACTTATCAAGAATCCAGCTCTCTTTCAATTATTTAATTTTTCAAATTCCCTTGATCATCTGATAGTTCTTTATCATTGTACTTGTCCATTTCAACATGATCTTCGTCTCTTCAAATCACCCCTCATTCCTTCAATTCTCCTCCAATCCGATCCTTTCAATTTCGTATCCATTTCAGTCGTAAACATCACCGAAATTTCCTTCCCCATTTCAACCAGTTTTTACGACGTGCAATTGTCGTTTTTGTCGTGGGGCGAGAAAATTTTCGTTTTGACGAGTGCCCGGCGAACGGCTTTTTTGCGAGCTGCTTGAGAAATTTGCCTCGTTTCGCAAAAAATTTCCTTCCTTTCAACGCGAGTTTTTCTCAGTACCAATTTATTTCAACATCATTTTTCAAGAGTTGTCTGGTAATTCGAACTTGAACTTTTGATGTCAGAGTCAAAGTAATTGCGAAGTTACTGTAATAGTAATACTTTTTGAGCTACGATAAGTGTCCAATGGATTACGGTAACTGGGTTGGCATAAGTTGAAGATAACGCACAAGGTTACTTAAAGCACTAAACTCCATAAGTATACAATGGATAGGAGAGTTGTCAACGAGTTAATTAGTTGATTAGAGTAGGTTGGGTAGGGTTGAGATGGCTTAAAATAGCGCATAAAGTGACTTTAAATCCCCATTCTCAATACAAAATCTTTCAGTTGACCTAAAGGACTATTTTAATGCCAGTACAATTTACAATTAGTACTTTAGTTATTGACAGATCACCTGATCGTTTGTAAATGTAATTGTAAAGTTTAGCAGTAAGCCTACTTATAGAAGTTCTACTTATAGAAGTTCTACCTATAGAAGTTCTACTTATAGAATAATTTTCCGCTGATTTCATTGGTTATTGGTCCCAATCTATGTAGAGCCAGATGCAGATCGAATTCTAACTACCTCAATTGTTTTAAACGATCTTTACCCCTTTCCATTCTGCGAATTGATCTTGTTCTCAAAAGATCCCTTCTCATGTTCATAAACAATCCACTCCCCCTTTTGCTTTTCCTCGATGACTTGCGATAGCAGCCCATCGCCTTCTTTCCCCCAACAAACATAGGTCTCGTGTTTTGTTAGGAGAAATGGCGCTGAGTATTGCCTTTATAGATGACTTGGCACAGTAACAGTCACATACGAATGATGACTTTTCTAAAGTTTGAGCAATTTTGAAACTATCGTAAAGCAAATTATCGTAACCTTAGCTCTACTTTTTTATCGAATAAGATACGGTAGTTTCGCCACCTTTTAGAAACAAAGACACGCACAGAGCACAGTAGGACTTGACAAAATCAAAAGACGCAAACGATTCAGTAATACTTGATGGTTTTTTTTTCTTTTCGATCTCAAACAAAGCCCATTTTTGCACAATAACTGATGCAATGGATGGCACATAAAGGGAAAAAAAGGGAAGAAGAAGAAAAAAAAAAGAGATGTGAATACATTCAAGTAACATGAGCACGAGAATCTGAGTTGAGTAATGGATGAGAGAAGAGAGAAACCCGAGAATCACCGCCTTTCTTTTCTTTCCTCAAAACAAAAACTCTTTTGATCTTCACCGCATGTAATTTACGCGTGTTAGCGGTCGCATTTTTTCTCTCTCGAGCGTTCTGTGGAAAAAAAAAACGGTGATTTACACGATTTTCCCCTTCAATCACACTCTCCATGTTTTTGTGGAAAGTTCGATAGAGAACAATCCGCGTTCTTTTCGATTTGATATTTCGATTTGATGCCCTAGATTTGAATCTATTTTTAGCAGATTGTTTTCTTTTACATTTTGTAAAAGGTTCGCTTGCGGCTGTGGAAAAAACTACCGTAATCCAGCTGTAACTGTAATCGATTATGTTACTGTAATCGATTATGACAAGCTACCGTATTAGGCTGTGGAAAAAAAACTATCGTAATTCAGCAGTGTAAATGTTAGTAATCCGGGTGTGAGCTAACGTAAACTGGCTATAGAAAAACTACAGTAATTTGGTTGGAAAATCTGCCGTCATCAGGCTTTGAAAAATTTGAATTCAAGTATTTCAGTGCTTGAAGTCAGTAGTCCCAATTAATGATCTGGATCATTAATTGGGATACGGTAGCTTTCGAGCGCACCTTTTAAAAAAAACAAGCGAATGTATGAAAACCTTTAAATCAATAATTTCCCAACTTTCGACGCTAGTCCCATTATTCCAGCTATCGTATTATTTCAATCGTACAATAAGACAGAGATCACGATAAACGAAAAGGGGAAACGTTTGTGAAAGAGCGACGGGGATCGACGCCAGCCGAAATTTGCATTTCTTTTCTCGTGCAATCGGCCTTTCGTTGTTTGTGTTTGCGCAGATGCTAGTGTGCATTTCCTTTCAGCCGTTTCCCCAGCTCTTTTCTCCTTTTTCTTTCAACGATCGGTGCGAGGTGTCGTTTTTGGAATGGAAAAGGAAAGAGTTCTAAGGGAAAGGGCTGCCACGAAGGAAAGCTCAATGGAAGAATGGGACTTGAAAGGGTTTAGATAAAGAAGAGGGGTGTCAAGAGATGCATTAAGTAACTAGAGAAGATAGCCAGATAGTTTTATCTATCTCTTTCTGTACTACGAGATGGGTCAGGCTTCTTTTTGGATTTAGATACGGTATGCTCAAATTTGACTCATAAAAGTTGACAGGACAGTTACATAGCTTACTTTTGAAGCTCTAGAGAGCATTTTTTGAGATCAAGGATATCTCAACCAGTCTATAGCAGCAATCGGGTCAGAACCAGGCCAAAAGCTGGCGACAGGCTTGGGCAGAACTTACAGTAAGATATGGGTTTCTGTAAGCTTGTGATCAAGTGGTAAAAGTTCTGATTAGAAAAACATAGTAGAACTGCACGTAGTCTCTCAAAAGGGCTTCTAAGGGGGCTGCCACGCACTCCTCTTCTTACAGAAGATTCAAAAGAAGTGTCGAGAAGGCGAAGGAGTGCGTGTGTTGTTTGTTTGGGCTTTTGTGCGCCCAGTTCTCTTCTTTTCCTTTCTTTTTCTTTCTTTTCCTTTCTTTTCTTTACCTTCTCACAAACAACTGCATTTCCCCCTTTTGCCCCAATTGCTCTTCTTTTCCCCTTTTCTACAGGTCGATGATCGAAGATCACCACCATCAAAATCCCAAGCTCACTCTAGCCTCCATATTGGACTCATCTCGTTTTCTTTTCCGTTTTGTGGTCCCATATTTTGCATGTTTTGACTGTCGAATCATCAAAACAATGAAAACAATTAAACAAAGAGCTTGGGGTACGAAAAGCGTAAACAAGTGCCGATGAAGCGAAAATATGGAGAAGAAGAAAGGCTAGAGAGGAGATTTGTACGGTAGACTGTACTTTGATTGTAGTCGAAATGAGATTGAGGGCAACAAACTGGGCTTAGTCTCTTGTACAGAGTGCACAAACTCATTGCAACTTTGCACTGTAGATTCTGGTCCTGGTCCGGCTTTATTAGCACACAAAAAGTCGTAAACCACTAGAAATCGGGCCTAGCCCTAGCCGGCCTACCTGGGCTGACTCTGGCCTTGGTTTGCTTGCCTGGTCTGTTTTACAGACTCTAATCTCATATCTAACATTATCGTATCAAAATTCTGTCCAAGAAAAAGGATCTACTTTGCATGATTTTGATTGACAAAGCACAACTACAGTACACCAGTAAATAAACCACATTCGTATAGTAAATGAGAGTAAAATTTTCTATTAGATCTGTTAGCTGAAAAGATTAAAAAAAATTAAAAATCTTGATGTTTCCCTTAAAATCTTGATGTTTCCTTTAAAATCTTGATGTTTTCCTTAAAGCCTTGATGTTTCTCCTTTCCCCTTTCTCCTCATATCAAAGAGTTTTTCTTTCCCTCTTCTCATCCTTTCCACCGATATGACCGAAGAATCGTTGATCGCTATTTCTAACGACTCGTCATTTTCACACCTCCCCTCTTGCCTCTTATCAATCGCTCCTTTTGCACGCATCCTCTCTTTTCCCTATTTCGCTTTTTCTTTAAATCTTTGCAAAAAAAAAATCCAAGTTCTAATTAGTAACTTCAACAAAATGAATAGCCGGCCTACCTGGGCTGACTCTGGCCTTGGTTTGCTTGCCTGGTCTGTCTTACAGACTCTAATCTCATATCTAACATTATCGTAACAAGATTCTGTCCAAGAAATCCCAAATGATTCCCCAACCCTGAAAACCCCCGGTTTTCTATTTTGCACTAACTTACAACAGATCACTTTTCAAGTTCAGCTTGTAAACCCTCATTTTCCCCAGATTAGCTGTTAGCATTAGCTCATTTTGAAGTTTGATCTAACATTTTTGTTGTTACTCAATATCTTCTTTTTGTATTTTCTAGAAATCAAAAGAAAATGATTTGATTTGATCTGATTTGCGCCTTTTTACCTCTCGATCTTCACAATATTCTATACCGTATCCAACAGCAACAAATAAATCTCATCGAAAGAATACCCTAAATCAAAATAGGGTTCATTTTTTATTGTCGTCCAAATTTAGCTCTTTTATTTTATAGAACAACCGATTCTTTCTATTAAACGAGTCTCAAAATAGGCAATATTTACCTCGAGCTTTTCTATATTTTCAAAAAAATATTTTCTCCTCTGTTTTCTATATTTTCTATATTATTTTTCTGATAGCGGTTAGTTGTTAGTTTGTACTTTTCGATGGAAATGTCTTTTTTTTTTTGCCGACAAACAAAATGTCGATTATAAATAACGGGGAGAGGAGACCTTTTTGGGGAAAGCAATGAGTGAGTGATGAATTTCTGTGTATTTCTAAAAGATTATTCATCATTTCAATAGAAAAGATAGCTTTTAAAATAATATAGAAATCGATAACAAAATAAAGATATAGGGAATATAAGCACGATTATTATTGGTTATGGTATCTAAGACGGGTACTTTAGTCAGTTAGTCAGTTAAAGTAACCTAAAGGCTAACCGCTAGAGTAATCCAAATCGACTTCAGTAGTCTAAATCGACTTCAGTAGTCCAAATCGACTTCAGTAGTTCAAGCCGGCTACAGTAATCTAACTCTCTTTCTTTCTAGCGTACGTTTTAGCGCAAAATAGAAAACGAACTTTCACTGACTCTCTTCAAAAGTGCCAGTAAACTTGTTCTTTTTTTGTAACTTTTATTTAGGACTAACTTGTCCAACTGTGGCATAAAAAGTCACTTTTCTAAATCAACTTTCACCTTTCAATTTCCCCACATCAATTAACTCAATGTACAGCATGGTCCAGCATTTTTGTTACTCGAAATTCTCTCAGACTAATTTGGGTATTCCCAAGTCATTGCAATGTTTGAGGAAAAGATTTTCGGGGATGTTTCGAGAAGGTTTCCCTTTCCCCATCCCTCGATTATCACCTCTTTCAGTGCTTTCTCGAATCTTCCCCATCGCACTTTTCGCTCAAATTTGGTGTGAACAAAAAATTCCTTTCTCACCCCGGGGCCCGATTGCATCATTTGGATAAATCTTGATCAACCTGTTCTGACAAAGATCTCATCTTTCTTTTCGTTCTTTGTCAATGACGAAATTTCTTTACTTTTTTAGAGGCTAGTACTTTGATTTTTGAAACAATCTTTACACTTTAAGAAATTCAAATTTGAGATGCGAAAGCTGTGTAAATGTTGCCTTTTTGATTGGCGGATTTTCGAATTATTGTGTGCTTTTGACGGCAAAAAAAGAAAAATGGATAGAGTTGCGAAATTTCACGAAAGAATTTAGATATTCTGTTTTTGTGCGTCTAGAATAAAGAATGCGAATAAACAAAGCACAAAGTAGAGATTTATTATTAGAAAAAAAAAGCAGATGATTAATCAACAAGTAAAACTACCGTAGATATCTTAGTTTTCGAAAGTTTTCGAAAGTTTACACGTTTTAGGAAACGAATCAATTCAGAGAGGCTACAATCTTTAAACAAATACTTTTCAATATAAATACAATCTATTACATGTGTCTCATTGTCTCAGATATTACGATAGTTTCGATCTTAACTTCATATATTAAAGATTTAAATATATAACTCTAGCAGTTTATCTGTAATTATAAGACCCCGCCCATTGTCTGTCTGTCTTTTCCCTTTCTTTCCCTTTCTTTCCCTTCCTTTTTCTTCTTTTCCCCAAGCCACGCCTACTCTTTTTTTCTGAATGTCCGAGAGAGATTGCCGCTTTTTCCCATTCTGACACCCTACACTATTTTATTCCTCAATATTTTTGCTTCTTCCTCTTCTACTTCTTCTTCTACTTCTTCTTCTTCTTCTTCTTCTTACCTGCTTACCAGTATACCCACATTTTATTGTACCTTCAAATAGTACATTTTTAGAAATACCTTTATTTTATCGTACTTTCAAATGAATATCGAGAATTAGTTATGATCGTTTGAGACTGGTTGAGTGGTTAAGTTTTTTAAGGCTATGTACCTGGTTAGGTACATAGCCTAGTTAAGTACATAGCCTGGTTAAGTACAAATCTTGGTTAAGTGCATAGTCTGGTTAAGTACAAATCTTGGCTAAGTGCATAGCCTACTGACTGTTCTGTTATTAGTAACTGTTAGTACTTAAATTTTACCAAGCAACTCCAACCGGCTATCTCATCAGCTTTTGCCCAAAGATCTGTAAAAACGCTCTAAGTTATTCTAAAACTTTATTCATTCTGTACATGTATCCTTGTTTAAAGTATTTATGTATAGAAAGAAGAAATGAAGATGGAGTGAAGGGGGTTGAGGGTTGAGCTCCCATCTAAGCCTCTCCTCTTTCTTTCTTGCTTTCCCTTCTTCATCGTTTCCTAGCTATCGACTCTCTCCTTCAAAAAGCTTCTCACAAATCAATAATATTTACATGTATATTCATTTTTGCTTTATTAATATAACTAGGTGATCTTCTCTAGCACTTGTTCTTTACATTTATTTACATTTATCCATTGTCTAATGGATATAATCATCATCTTGTATCCCGATCGTTTCTTTTTATATGTTACAGTTACAGTAAGAAGTTACAGTTACAGTAATTCTCCTTTCCAAATGAACTACCATTCTACTCTTGAGTTTTCTTATATACCTATACTCCTATATACCTATACTCCTATATACCTAGACTCCTATATACCTAGACTCCTATATACCTAGACTCCTATATACCCAACTCCTATATACCTAGACTCCTATATACCTAGACTCCTATATACCTAGACTCCTATATACCTAGACTCCTATATACCTAGACTCCTATATACCTAGACTCCTATATACCTAGACTCCTATATACCTAGACTCCTATATACCTAGACTCCTATATACCTAGACTCCTATATACCTAGACTCCTATATACCCAACTCCTATATACCTAGACTCCTATATACCTAGACTCCTATATACCTATACTCCCAATCCTTTGTCGAACATGCAAATATCATCTACCGTACCCCTTTACATCTGCTAAAATCACACCATTCCTTTTTCTTCATTTCCACTCCATCTTCTTGTCTCTTTTTTCAAATCTCTCCAATTTTCTGCTTGACTTTATTGACTTTTTCATTTTACAAGAAGTTAAGAAGAGAAAGATAGATCGAATTTGATCAAGTGAAATAAAAGAAAATGTTTGTAAAATTTTGTATTTTAATTTAAAAGAAAAAAGTGGTCTCTAGAGATTGGGGAAAACAGAGAATCTCCTGATTTTCCGAAAAACAATTAAGACAGTTTGGTTAAGACACAGACCAAAACACAGTTAGGTTTTTTTTTTTGAATCGTTCAGCGGATTCCCAGTGTAACAGCATAGTCAGTGATTTTTGTACACAGACGTGTACCCGCAATAGGATAGTACTTGTTTACCTATGAATCTTCTATTGTTAAGAATCGGGATCATTTTTTTTGGTCCGTTATTGTCTTGGTCGCACACATAAGTTATGAGCCATTCGGTGTTTCGGGGGAAAATGGGGGAATGGACGGCGGGTGGACGGGGGAAAAATCGATTTCCTTGAGTGTTGAAGTGTGCATTCACATTTCTTCTCCTCAAAATCCTTCTTATTCTTTTTTTTATGTGTCTGAGCGCCCATTTTGAGCTACCTCTTTTCTCACAAAAACTCGAAAATACCGGTATTTTATGAAAGATTTGAAAGAAAGAAAGAAAGAAAGAAAGAAAGAAAGATAGTCAATGAATCAAAAAAACTAAAGATCTCAGTGAATCCGAAAACTCATAGCACTTTTAGTACAGTATATTGGAAAACCTGTAACTTTTCTATCGTAGTTCTGTTCTGTTATTAGTACTAACAGTCTGTTATTAGTTAGTACTAATTTAAGTACTAACAGTTACTAATAACAGAACAGTTACTAATAACAGAACAGTTAGTAGGCTATGCACTTAACAAAGATTTGTACTTAACCTGTTTCTATCGTATATCTGTTTGTTTATCTGTAAGACTTGAATCTAATGTTACTTTCTGGATGATCTATCGTATTCCTTAGTCTCATTGATTAAAGGAATCATATTCCTTAGTCTCATTGATCAAAGGAATCGTATTTCCTTAGTCTTAGTACAGAGTATTCTACATATAAACCAATTTTTATCAATAAAAGTAAAATAAAGCTGTTAAGTTTACGGTAGATATCGGAAAAGAGATGAGGGGATTTTCGGGGGATTTGTGGATGGATGGATGGCCACCAGATGCCATGAGATTACTGAAAAAAGGAGAAAAAGCGAGAGTAGACACGAAATCCCCCCGGGGGGATACCCCCAACACCCAGAAAGGAAGCACACTAGACAATCATTGCCTAGAAGGAAAGAAATGGGAAAAGTCTACTAAATCAGTGCGCTGAAATTGCTGCCTTTTTGAAATACTCCTTTACTTACCCTTTTACTTACCTTTTACTTACCTTTTACTTACCTTTTACTTACCCTTTTACTTACCTTTTACTTACCCTTTTACTCACCTTTTACACTACCCTTTACTTACCTTTTACTTACCCTTGAAATACTCCTTTTACTTACCCTCTTTTTTTTTCTAAAAGACAATGGAGCGCACACCTGTCTCTCTTTTTCCAATTCCCTCGCAAGGGTCAATCATTTCGAAGGATTTCTTTTTCACCTTATCCTTATCTCATTCATTTCTCATCCAATTCTCATCCAATTCTCATCCCATTTATATCCTTGATCAATGAAAAGTTTTCTGTTTTTTCAAGGCAAATTTTACACCGTTTTATTGCTTTGATAAGATTTCACTGGAAGACCGAGTGAATCATTTTATTGGAAAATGGCTTATTCATAATATAAAGTTGAAGAAATAATCATAGACAAAATCGGGGTAAACCTGGCCTGGAAAAGGAGTAGAGAGATCGTAAAAAGGGGAGAGATGAGGTGAGCGAAGAGTCACTCACTAGGTAGTCAGATCACAACCCTTCCATCCCACCAGATCTTCTATGCACTCCTTTCTGAGTTTTACGACTTACTCACTCCCCTATTTCCCCTTCAACCTTTACCATTTCCGATTTCCGCTCTATTCCCCTTTGACAGACATATTGCAAAAAGCTATAGGTCTTTTTTTGACTCTTATTCAACTTGTTACTTTTTCTATAGTCTATGTCTAGAGCTTTATTATCTAACTACTTATCTAACTAGAGCTTTATTATCTAACTACTTATCTAACTAGAGCTTTATTATCTAACTACCTATCTAACTAGAGCTTTATTATCTAACTACTAACTGGTAATTAAAGTTCAAGCTCACCTTTCACTTGTTTCACAGTCTACAGCGATAATCATTCCATTCCATTCCATTCTCCATTCCATTCCATTCCATTCTCCATTCCATTCCATTCCATCCTCCATTCCATTCCATTATCCATTCCATTCAAGTTTACTTTTCTATCTTACCCTATTCATTTCTAGAATAAAGAGAACATTTGTAGAACCCAATGTGTACGATTTACAGCACTTTATCCATTAAAGCTCAAATTTGCTTTTCTATCTTGCACTTCAGCTGTATACGGTACAATAAATTCTGAAGTGGCAATTTTTATCTATCCACTTGCACTTAAATTTAATGGCTACGATACGGCAACGTTTATCCATCCACTTGCACTTAAATTTAATGGCTACGATACTGTCTGCAAATCTACCGTATCCCTAGTTGTCTAAAACAAGTCTCCCAATAGTTTTTCTTTTTTTCGTCATTTGCACATCGAAAAATCAATTTTTCATGTAAATTCCCCGTTTTCCCATTACGAAATCGGCACCTCACTCGTTGATTGTTGTTTTTTTTCGCCGAATAATGTCAATCAATCATTTTCTCGAGAAATCATTCCCTTTTTCCATCACAAATCAATTTTTCCACGATTCTCTGGATTAATTTCTCGATTTTCAGACACATGATGTGGACTCTACGGGCCCAAACGATGCGCATCGGGGATGTGATTTTAGAGGGAGTGCCGACACAGGATATGCTGGTGAGCTTAAAGAAATAATGGGGTAGGCTAATTTGCGCCAAATCTTTTGCACAACTCCCCATAACTTTCTTTTAAGTAAGCCAATCTTTATGATTTTTATGTCATTTTGTAGATCTCAACAAGTGTAACAAAATGACACAAAAATCATAAAGATTGGCCGACTTCGAAGAAAGTTATGGCGAGTTGCGCAAAAGATCTAGTTGCGCAAATGACCTAGTTGCGCAAAAAATTTGGCGCAAAGTAGCCTAGCCCGAAATAATCGATATAAAATAAAATAGATATATTTCTTACCCGATTATGGTATCTGATTTAAAATAAACTTCTTTTCAAATAAATGATATTCAGTCAACCGACTGAATACCGTTCTTATAAGAAAAACGAGCGGATTTCCGAGTGTCAACTTTCCTTTCAAAGAAAAATCTCAATGATCTCAATGAAAAATTAAAAGATTGAGAGGAAAAAAGGTTCGGAAAATCGTTTATCTCATAGAAATCTTTACAAAAGATCTGCGAAAAGAGCTGTCAGAACATTTTAGGCATAAAACATTTGAGGAGGTCAATGAGGGAAATCGGGTGTTCGGAATTTTAAGAGCTTAGATTCTCAATATATATAAATCTCAATTCGTTCAGGTGATGATGGAAATGGATGAGACGGAGATCGAAGAGTTGGATTTGGACTCGCCGAACTCGCATAACCTTACCCTATTGCAGCTACACAATTTGAAGGTTTGAGCTTGAATGCTAGTTTCCATTTATCGATTTGCAAATTAGAACTTGAGTATTATAAGGGTTAGCCGGAAATCTTATTGAAAAAAGCTTTACATAAAAGTGTTAGTGATTGAGTAGGTTTGTAAAGCATAACTGAAATTGAAATGAAACTTGATACTCGGAAGCTTCTTTCGTTTTTCTATATCGTAATCTTCATAAAGGATAATGAAATTCTGATCTTAAACCTGTATTTGTTAATTTTCTTGATTTCCAGACTATCGCCACCACCCTATTGGTCGATGGATGCGGCGATGATTTGGAGATGCTTTTGAAACATATCGTCACTGGGGGACAGGTCAGTAAAAATCTATATTATTATATTTTCCTAAAGACTACAATCTCTGACTCTCGTGATTTTTGAGTTGGTTTCTTAGAGAGAAAAGGTGAACATGTTGATGGATCAGTGACGGGTTGACTCTGAACATTTTTTCTGCATCAACATGTGATACTTTGTGCCAATGATCAGGGATTTTATGGTTTTCGGAAAGAAAATTGCAAGTTGCAAATTAAATTTCTCAAAAGTTTTAAGGCTTTAGGGGTAGCTTTTGCTTTCAAAAAATCCTAAAATTATAGAACTATTAGAGATTAGAGATTGTATTAGAGATTTTTAGCTTACCGTATCTACAGATTCATAGTTACTGTACCTATTCAGTCTACAGGAATGCTATCATCGACAGATCACTTCCAGAAAAGTTTTATTTACAGTTTGATCGTTGAGTATATCTTCATTTAACTATGGAGGCTCAAGTACGAGTCTATGACCAGATCAGCCTAAGAATAGATTGACCGAAATCCTGGGGGCTTGTACTGAGCAAAGATGGTCAGTGTTTTAGAAGGCTTAGGATTTGGAGGTCAAGGAAAAAGAATAGAAATCCCATTCTTCCGGTGATCTTCGATCATTCTAAAGGGGGGAATGGGGCAGATGGGATGAAGAAAGGAGGGAAAAGACGGAACTCGAGAAGATCAATACACAAGGAACATGGGAAAAGGGAAAGAATGGACCTAGACAGAGGAAGAGGATCCGATGACAGCCTTCTATAAGGAGGGAATTCTATGAGAGATGTTTGTGCTGCATTAGCATCTCTCTGTCTGAACAAATCGAGACATTCGAGGGCAGGGGTGACCCTTATCTTTCTGTACACAATGTCTATCTATGTCTTTCCCTTTAAGGGGTGTCAAGAAGCAAATATAACCTCTACTAGCTGAACTTTAAACAGAACAAAAGATAAGAAAGCTTTTTAGCAAGGAAAACAAATTGGGTCTTTTGATATATCAAAATAGATAAACCCTAGCGTCTCTCTCTAGCGCAGTGAGGAGCGCGCTTGTCCAGAACCCGCACGATCCGGGTTCGACTCCCCGTAGTGCCGCTAAATTTTGAATTTTTGATTTTAAAAGGCACAATTATACTATATTTTGAGACTTTAAAAGGCTTAAAAACTTAAAAACGTCTTCTTTAACTTCTTGATCATCCAATCATATATCCAGTTTTTAATTAGTAATCATTTTTCCCCAAGCCCAATATCTGGTGTTCGTTTAGGAAACCAGACTGAATATCCCTTTTTGAGGAGGCTGAAGGGCTCTTTACCCTCTCCCTCAAACCGAAATGGGATTAGTTGCAAAAAAAAAGGGAAAATCTGAAGAGTTTCTCTTTTTGAAATAATCAGCTCTCTTTCTTTTTTCTCTCTTTTTTCAATAAAACGTAACAATTATCCCCCGAAATTCCCTATCTTTGCGAAACAGCTGAAATTGTGATTTCCCGTGCCATTCACATGCACACAATTTTTATGAGGTTTGTCTGGATAAATGGGAAAATGGATCTATAGAAATTGTTGATCGATGATCGTTGAACGGTCAAATGTATTCGTTCAAATGGGTAGCCAAATTAAAAACTGGGAAAAGTACAGTTTAGTATTAGTTTAAACATTTTCTAGACAAGCCACAGATCACTTAACGTAAAAAGTACTCATCCGGATACGTTATCGAGCTTATCTATTAGGTTGATGCAAAAGTCTTTTTCATTTTTTCATACTTCTTGAAAAATAACAAAGTCACAATTAACCTATGGTTTGCTCTAAATGAAAAGTGTTTATTGTTGAATTCCCATCTTTTTAAGTCAATTTGAGTTCACTTTCAAGCAAATTCGAAAGTGAAAACGGGTTTTTCATAAAAATCTATAAAAACCTCTATAAAGAAATTGGCTGAATCAATTTCTCTGAAAATCTGAAAAAATATCTAACCCGGTGCTCTATCTTTTATTTATTAACATCAAGATTGGTTTCCTTAGCTAAAGCGTCTAAAATGCATCAACGAGCCGTCGCCTTTGACTACCCGGTCAGGTCCAAAAAAATCTAGACCATAGGGATTTTAAAGGGAAGTATTCATAAACTTAATTAATGATAGTTCTAGTTGTCTCGTAAAAAGTATTCCTCCGAATTTATCTGGTTTACTCGAATCCCTCGATTCCTCAAAAAGCCAGATGTTTTTCTGAATCGTTCACAACTCATCGAAACAGCTTGGCTCACTAATTTATGCGGAAAACAGATCGCCAATCGTAAATTATCTGATGACGGGCAATTCAAAGAGAATGAATCGATCGGCCGAACGAATGAATGATGGAGACCAGCTGGTGAAGACAACAAAAGACAAAAAGAGAGACTCAAATGCCTTGCCTTGCCTTCTCTTCTCTTTTCTCCTCTTTTCTTTTCCTTTTTCGAATATGACCCCTGCTAATTGGGGGTGAAGAGCATTTGTTCTTTAGAGATTCATAGAAAGAATAATTTAAAATCTCTGTGCTTGTTTTTTAAACAGTTATGTTGAACAATTAAAGAAATTCAATGATGACTACAAGTAGCCATTGGCTAATATCAGAATTTACTTCCTGTTTTTGGCTTGGATCGGATACTGTAGCGACTACCGACCATTAACAAGGTTACGGTAGATAAGTGACGCTTTGAAGTGCTTATCCGATGCTCTGTCCCAACTACCGTACATAAAGACGACTAGAGTACAGAAGTGCACAGGTTACGGTAGATAAGTCATGCTTTAAAGCTTGGAAAATGTTTACAAGCTTCGACTAACTTTTAAAAAAAACTTGTCTGGATCAATCTTTGAGATATTTATAAGCTGATTTGAATTGGATTCTTCTTTCTTCATTCTGAGAGTGTTATCGGGATAAGAAGCGTTATAAACAACAGATTAATAACGAAAGCCGTGTTTTCTAGTCCTCTTAGATTTAGATTTAGATTTAGAAACGATAAACTGGTGTCTATTTTGAAAATTATTCTAGTTTCACCCTGATCGTTGATCACTTCCCATTCACCTACATTACGGTTTATGACTATCCCCCTTCTCTATTCCAATTTGAAATCCCATTTAATGTTTTTGCTCTTTTATGGATCATTAGCTTTGTGATCGCTCGATGGATGGAAGGGCTGAGAGAAAGCTAAAAGAGAAAGCTAAGGCTAAAAAGGGACAATAAATCCGTCCAATCACAGACAAAAGCGCTTCTATACGGATTTTCTATTCTATTCGATGATCTATCACAGCTCATCAGCAGGGATATTCTTGTAAAGCAGACAAAGAGAAAGACAAAATCCGACGGGGTTCAGAGACTCGACTGTAGCCAGACAGCTCATTGTCAGCACAGGGATCTTCCTATAAGCCGGACAGGCAAGCCAAGCCTAGAGCCCAGCCAGAAGCTAGTTCCAGAAACTTTATATGACTCAAAGCCGCAGCAAAGCCAAGTCCTGATCCTGAAACAACCCTGGCTTAGGTGGGACTTAGCAAAATTTCATAGCAAATTCCATAGCGACAAATGATAGATTTTCCCGGTTCAAATACAATCAATACATCATCCAGGCACATTCTATTTGTGCTCACAATCAAAAAACAGCCAATCAGCTTAAATTCTTTGTGTATTGATTCGGATAATTTTTCTACATTCAAAATTCTATCAACTCTTTCTTTTCGAATGTCATTTCGAATGCGAAGGGAACACTTTTCTCGTTCTTGAGAAGAAAAAAAAGAAAGAAGAAAAGAGAGAAGAGAAAATGAATTCCCTTTTTCAATTTTTTTTTGCGTGCTTCCGTGCAAAAAATTATTTCTAGATCCACCCGTCTTTCAGAGAAGAAAAAAAAGAAAAAAATCCAATTATACGGGGGGTTTCGATTATTTTCGGAACTCAATTTTTGAGGCGTTTTTTTTTCGTCGACCACAAGAGCAAAGCTCGATTTGAGAATTTCGGGATAGGAAAAGTCTCGTTTTTGACGGATTTAAGGAAGTTCGACGTAAGCACTTCATATCGGATAGGCGAGTAAATAGCGAAACTTATAGTTTAAAGTAAATAGTTTAAATCTGAAAGCTTTAGCCCAGTCTTTTAAGCTGTTAACTGAATACTTAATAACAATAAATGATTCATGTTACAAAACGATTTCTTGGGACAAAGCTAGACAAAGCTAGGACAGGTCAAAACCTGGCATTGCTTTGGTTTGATCTGGTTTGACCTGACATACCCGGAAAAGCTTAGGCTGATCCGGGCATTAAGTATTCAGTTATCAGCTTAGGCTGATCCGGCCTGGTCTGGCTTGGTCTGAATTGATCTGCCTGAACTGACCTACCGGCCCTAGAACCCCGTCAAATCATTCCACCTAACCAATACCTACCCAGCCTATAACAGCCACTCTACCTATCCAGCCTACCCATCTACCGTACTCATTTCCCCCTCCAAAACCCTGTTTACATCTTCTCAAATTTCCCATTTTATCATATGGAGGGTGGTCCCGAAACGACCAACCAGCACCCCGAAAAAAAAACCGAAGTGGCTCAAATTTCAGCATACAGATTTTCAGTCAACCCCACAAAAAAAGGGGAAAAGAAAGCCGGGAAATCTTTTTTTTTTTGCTATGTTTGTTGACAGAATGAATGAAAATGGATGGATGGATATATAGAAGGGGAAACATCTCAGATTTCTTTTTTTTGTGCATAAAAACATTGAGCTTTGGCTTGGGATTTAAAATTCTATCAGAAAAAGGAAAAAGGTGCGAACGCTTGGAGGGAGAAGAGAGAGAGAGAGAGAGAAAAAGCGGTGTGGGTGGGCTTTGTTCTGGGATTTTTTTTTGTGAACCTATGCAATTTCTGGATTCGATTTAAAAAATGGAACAATGATGTTAGATACGATTTGAAATAATGCTGCTAATTGGTACTGTAGCTTACGATGTAGCTAAAGAGTGCTACAGCTGACGCTACTCAAAAAAAAAAAAGAAAAAAAAAAAAAAAAAAAAAAAAAAAAAAAAAAAAAAAAAAAAAAAAAATGCTGTGCACAGCTTACTCTTGCTGTGCTACAGCTTACTCTTGCTGTGCTACAGATTACTGTAGATAGTTTAGTGCCAAATAGAAGTCAAAGAAAAGCTCATAGATTGAATATTTCTACTGTAATTTTTTTTCTAGAATCAAATACTTCTAGATTACTTCTAGATTACTTCTAGATTACTTCTAGATTACTTCTAGATTACTTCTAGATTACTCTCAAAGTCTATCTATTATCTCCCAATTTCCCCATCCCCCATCTCTTTTTTTCTATTCTATATTAGTGGGCATCAATTTTTAAGTGAATTTATACGATTTTATCTTTTAAATAAGGAAATAGACAAAGAAAAGATTAAAAAAACAAAAATCCAACAGACAAAAGCTTTATGAGATTCCCAAAAACACTTTTTTTAAGGGTTTAACACGCTCAAGAAACTATAACTAGCTATTAAAAACTAAAAACTATAACTAGCTATCAAATGAATACTTTCCTACTTTCCAAATATCATTCCAACAATTTCAGGTGGTCATTGAGTCGGACAGTCAACCATTGTGCCGTCAATTTCTTCTCTCGTTGACGAATCTCTTGCCGCTTGGGTGCGCGAAAATGTGTGGATGGAGTGACGTGTATCAGCATCGATTCATGTGAGTTTAAAGAAAATATAAAATAAATGAGAAACTTGAATCCGAAAAAGCCCAGGGCTTTTCATCTTTTACCTCATCAAAGCCCTGAAACAAAGCCATAAGACAGACAAAGCCATTCATTTCTCACTTCTAGTTTTTTATCTCAAAATCTAAATTTTATTTTATTTTATTTTTATTTGCTTTGCCTTTGCAAAGGAAAAATTCATATTTGCGTTTAAAAGAAACTTGAAAAATTGCGCTAAAAAGGCAAATATTGGATTGGATTGGATTGGATTGTGATTGTTGATTGATTGATTGGATTGGATTGTTGTATTGGATTGGATTGGATTTCATTGGATTTCTTTGGATAGTTAATGGATGAATTTGATGGGACAATTCATTTTTTTGGTTTTTGGTCATCTTTTCTTTTCAATTGAAAGCTAAGAGAAAAGAAAAAGAGAAAAAAAAAATAAAATGAAAGTCGAACTCTTCGAAAGAGGGGATGGTTGAGGGCTCTCTTGTGTAAATACACTTACACATCGCACACATACATAGCCTCCTACTTTTTGCAATTCTTTCATTTTATGCTTGTTTCGCTTGTGAGATTTAAAGAGTACTTAGGGTGAGTTAAATAGGAAAATTGGAGTGCTGAAAGAAGAAATAGACAGTATGAAACTTGATAGAACTGCAGTTTTGGTAGTCAGTGTTCACTCAACACCTTTTCTAAAACTATCGTCACCTTGTTAGCTTTATCGAATCTGTCTACTTTCGGTAAAGCATTAGTCAATGAAATCTAAAACGACGCTAAACCAATGTCTATTTCCTAAAGCTAAAAACTAGTCGTAATAAAGTAAAGAAATAGCAAATCAATAGCAAAGAATAGAGAGGGAATTGAACCCTCGATCTTCTGCTCTTCTTCTGCTCTTCTTCTTCTTCTCTCCACGCAGATACCACTGAGCTATCAACGCTTTACACAAGTTCCTTTTTTTTGCTCTAGCTCTAGCTATAAGCATATAGATTTTATTGGCCGTCAGTTTTATTATATAGCTTTTGATCAAAGGAGTCCGGGCGTAAAGAAGAAGAAAAAATAAAGACATTAAAGTTGTGGGGTGCTCGAAACGACATCGTTTTTCCACTCTTACTCTTTATTTCTCCCAAAGAAATCATCCCGACGGGCAATATCGTAAATGGCTTTTCTTTTAAGTTTTTTTTAATGATTTTGAATCTTCTTGGGGGCTCAACTACTCAAGATACACCATCTGTGAGAGATTACGCAGATCGAGGATTAGGGTCCACCACGAAGGGATTCCGATATGATTGACTTCTAAAAATAAGATTTGAAACGATAAGCAGACTATGAAACTTGATAGAATTGTAGTTTTGGTAGGCAGTGTTCACTCAACGCCTTTTCTAAAACTATCGTCACCTTGTTAGCTTTATCGAATCTGTTTACTTTTGGTATCAGCCTTAGACTAAAAGTAGGCTTGGATACAAACGAGTATGATAGTTTTTGAAAGAGGACATGACTTAGAGTTGACTGGAACACAGATAGTTAACTAGTTTAGAAACTAGAACACGAAATAAAATAATAAATTTAGAAACTAGAACACCGATAGTTAACTAGTTTAGAAACTAGAACACAGATAGTTAACTAGTTTAGAAACTAGAACACCGATAGTTAACTAGACAGATAGTAAACTAGTTTCATAATTTCTATTTATCATTGTAAATATCGCGAGAACATCTGCATCTTTTCAAAACATTCTGGAAACTTTCTATATGTCTTTCTATATGTCTAATATCTAGGACTAACAAAATAAGTAAATCTACGATGCATAGTGGTGGAAAGGATGTAGGGGATTGGAGATGGTGGAGACGGTGTGCATCCGAGCGTGACTCTCAACCCGTAGGAGTCAGTTAGAGGAGTGGAAAAAGAAAGAGATGGCTGTTTGGATTTGCTCCTTTTGCATATCGTCCCTCTCTCTCTTTCAGCACTTCCCCGTCAAGAGAAAGGACTACCCAATTTGGACAGGGAAGGGAGGGAAGGGAAGGGAAAGGAAAGGAAGGGAAGGGAAGGGAAAAGAAAGAAAAAGGGTAAAGAGAGTGAGTGCATTATGTGAGCGGACCCCGCTGTGACGGCAATTATCACCCAACCACACACAAGAGAGACGGGGGTAAAAAGGCTGACATCGCCTCAACACTCACCGAATCTCCTGGGGATTTGCCCTGATTTTTTTCGTGCGAAATTAGTAGAAATAAGTTGATGAGGTACAAGTGAAACATTGAGTGAAGTGTTTTTCGATTTTTGAGCACAAGTAAACCAGTAAACCAGTAAACCATTCGTTTCCAGGGTGAATCTATTGGGATGTCCATTGAACACGGATATCCCATTGGATGCTGAGGAATGCCTTGTCATTCGTCTACTCTCAAATGGTTGTGATGGATTGCTTTTGGATGGAACGAATATGGAGATTCGTCGTCGTCCGCAATTCGCCGCATTGATGCCGAAGATTGTCCCTCGATTCAAGCAATTGTTGCTCGGTGAGTGGAAACGTATAGAAAGCAAAAGACAGTCTTGCAAGCAAGAGGTCAAAGAGCAAGAGGTTTTATGGATTGATCGCTAAAAGATCGCCGGCGCCAGGAATCGAGTCAGAGACTTGTCCCTTTCCAGGCGAACGCTCTACCAATGAGCTAGAACGACAAGAATCTCATTGCCTCCAGGATGGGGTCATACTCAAGATTAAGAACACTGGTTGCTGATAAAGCCATTACATCATTAGTATACCGAATGCCGCCAAGGTGTTTATACTGCCTGATGGCCGAGTGGTTGGAGTCTTGTAATCAGGGGATCGGAAAGCCGGAGGGTCCTGGGTTCGACCCCAGCTGCTGGAAAATTCGACGCCGTTTTCAAGTTTTGAATTTCCTCTTTTTTTCTGGACATCTTGAGAAATATTAGAGCATTATTAGGGCAATATCTGGCTTGTATGATACCAGAGTTAGATGCCTTTTTTCACCCACGAATTTTAGATCCAGAGATCGTGGACACGATCCTCGAAACAACGCTCCGATCAACTCGCGAGAAATGGTTGGCTAAAGCCAAGCAGGTATCCCCACACCCCATATTTCCCTCAATCCAATTCCCCAATTTACAGTTCTACCAACTGCAGCGTCAATCGACGAAAATCGGCTTCGACAAGGCCACTCAACTCGTCCGAGCCACCCCACATGTAAGTGATCACTCTTTGCTAAAGTCAAGAGCAAGAGTCAAAAGTGTATCAATAGAAGTCCTAAGAGTAGAAAAGGGAGGTCCAAAAGGCTAGAGACGTGGGGTGTTGTCTGCTTGTCGAAACTCCGGCCTTCCATTCAATGGGAAAGGGGTGCGCGGCTGTGCCCCCAAATCGATTGCGCATTCTCTGCCCGTGTTTTCAGTATTCCAAACCTCTTCAACTCTTTCATCTATCCATTCTTTTCTTCTCGTTTCCTCTTTCCTCACACACGGCCATCCGCAGGTTTTTCTGAGTGGGGAAACTGGGGGACAGGGTTGAAAAAAAAATGGGCTGTGAAAGAATCGTTTCCGAGGAAAACGCGTCGAGTTCTCATCGACACAAAAAAACTCTTCAAGGGGTCGATTGTTTATTTCAACTTTACTAAAAGAAATTTACACTTATGACTAAGCTTTTGTTGAGATTTTGGGGCTAAAGATAGATGATTTTGAGATGGATAGTTCAAACGCAATCGTTGAGTACGTTAACGAGTTGAGTGATGAGTAATGAGTAATATTGATTTTGGGAAAACTACGATAGTTTTTCACATTATCTATTTTTTCGAAAGTCCACTTCAATATAACAAACTTGTACCGGATTGTAACACTAGACTCAATAAGGATGATGGTGAGTGGGAATGACGATGGAGTGGACCAGTGATAGGAAAAGGGAGATTGACTCTACGCAGGATGATAGTTTCCCTCAAGAATGACGATGGAGTGGACCAGTGATAGGAAAAGGGAGATTGGCTCTACACAACACTCGCTCAAATATGCATGTAGGGGCCTTCAAAGAACATGTTCACAAGATTATTCGAGAACAAAATCTTCTCAATCAATCTTGAGAAGATAAGAAAGAGTAAAAGGAAACCTGAAATCAAAAATCGATGTTTTTTAAGAGTTAGCAAATCTAATCTGATAATTTTAGGACAAGATGGTGCTGATCTTCTGGCAAGCGGGCCTCTCTCGTGCCTTCAAAGAACATGTTCACGAGATTATTCGTGAACAAGATCTTCTCAATCAAAAAACGCCACAAAATGGACAATCGACTGCCTGTTAACAACGATTTGGTTGAAGAAACAATTGGTTGAAGCTTTCGATGATCTGTATCACCGCATTTTGAGTCTCTTAAGTATAATGCTGTCGCATTGATCTTCTTGGATCTTTTTGCATCAGCATTCACTCCCCCTGTTCCGTTTAGATCTCTTTCTTTCTTTTTATCTTTTGGGTATGAGTACTGTAGTCGGATACAGTACTGTAGTCGGGTACAGTACTGTAGTCAGATACAGTACTGTGATCAGATACAGTACTGTAGTCAAATACAGTACTTCTTCTCTCCACTGTGTATCTTTTTGTGTGATTTGTTTGTGAAAATTCTCTTTGCAACGTTACGGTATAGTAAAAACAAGGACAAGTGTCAGACTGTAACTTAAATTTGCATAAGGTTACGGTAGAAGTCGTATGTATTCAAGAAGTCGTATGTAAATTTACTGTCGACAAGAAAGGCTTACTGTAGTCGAAAGTTGCATACGATTGCAATTTAGCATATGATTTGGTTATGATAGACAAGGATTATGATGTCAACTATCGACTTAAACTCCCTCTAGAGTAAGCGATCTCAAGTGCCTTGTGGTGTAATGGTTAGCACCCTTGCCCGCTAAGCCAAAGGTCCCGGGTTCGAATCCCGGCAGCGCATCTTTTTTGATCTACCCTAGTTTCAACTATCGTATGCAATTTAGTAAGGAAAAGTACAAGGTAGGAAAAGTACAGTAAAGTTTTCTTGTCTAAGATCAATTTGCATACGAAACTTTAACCCCAGAGAAACCCAGTCAAGCCAATCGCCGAAACGTTGTAATGGCTCTTTCACTACATAAACATTCGTGGATACGGTGAAATTTCCCCTCCCCACGCACCAAAAGTTCGTTTTCGTTTCCCCTATGGGTAATCTGATCGATCAGCTTTACTTGACCATTTTTCTCTTGTTATTTTAGGATTTTTGTTTTTCTTCCTCAACAATAGTTGCCTGCTATTAAAGTACGGTTTCGTGGTTTTCGTCCCCTTTTTGTCGTAGTCGAGTTGTCATTTTTCTCTCATTTTTGATGAAAAGGCTGGACCTGGTAATCAAAAAAGACTTTTCCCCAACTTTAGTCAATGATCTAGACGCTAAAATTTAACCAATGATCTAGACGATAACTTTCCATTCTCCCCTCCCAAAATCCCGAATCTTAAGCCAAAAAAAAAACGGTTTTTCTTTTTTTTGAGAAATTTTCAGGTGTAATTTCTAGACGTGTCCTCTTTATTAGGTGACCACTTTGTCTCTAGTTAGATTTTCTTTACATTTTTTTTTGTTAAAGCTCGTGATTTTCTGTGATTTTCTTGTATTAGAATAAAAAAATAATCAAAATAATCAAAAATTTCATTATTCTCAATAAAGACAAAAAAAAAACCGTAAGCGTAAGTGAGAAAGGCTACAGAGAGAATTTACTGCCCGTTATCCGGGATTATTGAATGAGTAGCTAGATTTAAAGGCTCATAACTTTGTGTAGACGTTATGTTATTGTTACTTTTGTTATATCGTTTTATAGAGGACATTTCAAGCTTTGAGATGATACCAAATAGAGGTTGATTGCTCTGATAAATCCTGAGAGAATCGAGAGACAAAACTCTCAACGTTGATCGCATGATTTTCACAGTCAAGTCCTCTTCGTTGCTGTTTTCTCTGGATTTACCAGTGTAATCTAGCTCTATTTCATATCATTCGAAAGCCTGGAGTCTCCCTATACAATGATATAAGAAAAGTAACAATAATACAATCTCTAGAGAAAGATATGAATCTTCAAAGTGCGACCACTTATTCAAATCCGGATAACGGAGAAATTTTGGGAAAAAGAGGAGAATTTCTAGAAAATTGCACAAAAATGAAAAAAATGATCACAATTCGAGGAGAAAATGCAATTTTTTTAGTGACTAGCGATAGAAATTTGATAATAATAGAATAGTCGAGTGGTAATAGAAGGTAATAGAAGTGGTAATATAGAATAGTCGAGTGGTTACCATGTTAGCCCCTCACTTGGAGTGGCTCGAGTTCGATCCCGTTCACGAAAACTTTTGAAAAAGCACCAAATCGTTTCCAAAAATTCTTTTTCGCATTATCACATGAGACATCGATGCATAGACTGTACAAAAAAAAGAAATCTCTTTTTTGCCGATTACAAAGCGGTGCTGATCACCAAGGAGAGCCCGTGAACCATCATTGTCGGCGGGAGGGTGTCCGTCAAAATGCGCAACAAGCGCAGATATCTGAAAGATGGGAAATAGGGATAAATATTGTCGATATGAAATTGAATAAATATTGTAGCCATCAGTCTACAGGGATCTTCCACCTTCCCAGAAGCTGAAAAGCCAGACAAGGCAAGGTCGGAGTGAGGCCAGGCCAGGCCAGGCTGCAACAACTCCAGATCTGGCCCAGCAAAAGTACACTTTTAAACTTTTTCCTGGTCTTTCCCTTTAATTTCATTTCCTCACTTTTCCGAGTCCATCTCAGCGCTATCCGGCGGTAGCGGAAGATTCAAAAAGCAAAGCGCCGCCTCAGCTGAGTATCTGAAATCATTAGGGTTAGGAAAAATGGCAATAATTTGTATCAACAGTAAATGCTTTAGTTAGACAGTAAAATAGTAAAACTTCGCTAAATATAATAATAACTAATAAATAAAAATCGATAGCTCAACAAAAACATTTCCGACCTTCGAATCATATCGTTAAATGCGGTTACGTATGGCTGAGGAAGTTCAGTCGTTGGTCTAAAGTTGATTCTTTTGTTATTTTTGTTGGAAGTTGGTTCTTTTGTTATTTTTGTTGAAAGTTTATTAAACTTTCAACAATCTGAAATCTTTGTATATGAATTTATGAGAGTTCAACTCACTTTAGAGGCATATTCTCGGTTTGTTGCCCGAAATGACATACAACGTGATCCCACGGAACAACGATTGATTCAGCCTGGAATTGACGTTTAGAAAAGTCCAAGAAGTGGCTTATTTTAAATATAACTTGAAATTTACCATATATAAAAGGAAAGTTTCTGTACGCGCGAGTTCTCGACTCCCCGTGGGCCGATTTACATGATTTTTAGTTTGTTAGGCTTAGAATTTAGAATGTTAGGCTATATAGTTGTGCATCTTAACTTTCGTCTTTTAAAACGCAAGCCGGGAGTCGAACCCGGATCGTGTGGGCTGTAGACAAGCGCGCTGCTGACTGCGCCACGACGACAAAACGACCGAAACCCCTGTCTACTCACTTTTATCCTCAACGCGTCGAGCATCATTTTGAGTTGTTTCTCGCGGCGATGCATGTCCTGTAAAAGGGAATTGTGGGGAAAACTTGTAAGACTTTTGATATCTCAAAAATTTGCATAATATAATATTTGAGTTTATCTATAATCTCTTAAATACCTGTAAAGAGTTGACACAAATGAAAACCCTCAAACGAGCGATGTTTCTCCAACGGGATGACATCGACAAAATGCAGGCAAGCTGCAAGAGGAAGAGGGAACTGAAAATTTTACATTTTAAAATGTTAATGTTTATGTTTATGATATTTATCTACCGTAAATACTGTAATAGGACCCCGACCCCCTCGTACAGTCGCGTAGTCGCAAAAGTTTTTTAGTATTTCATTTTTTTTCAAGCACCCGTACTTTCAAAAAATGTGTCTTTGGCATCAAAAATAGCTGAAATTCAGGGCTATTTTTGATACCTACGCGCGCATTGTAGCATAAACCAGTGTCGAGAAAAACTCGTTCAAAGCTAGACTACGTAATACTCCGCACCGTCATTATGGGGGGTGGGGTACTATTACAGTATTTACGGTAGGTATTTCCCTTTTAACTCACCTATTATCCCATCCCAATCCGGTCTCTCCGGGTTTTTGCAAATCAACAGGCCAAACATCGATGAATCTCTTTTGCCCATTCCATCCCCGAGCCAGCGCCTCTTTGTCGAGTTTGTAGAAATGCCGCGCGACGCAGAGATTCTTCGTCATATGAAGTACATCTAAAAATTAGGCGATAACTTTGTTATAGTTATTTAGGCAAGTTAAATCTCTCTTTGCGATGACTTACAATTGTTTTAAGCACTTGATGGAATATCTCATAGAATTTTAGAATCTAGATGATTCAACGATCATTTCTAACTATCAAGAGCCGCTTTAACTTATCTAGATAAGTTAAAGCGGCTCTTGATAGTTAGAAATGATCGCTGAATCATCTAGATTCTAAAATTCTATGAGATATTCCATCAAGTGCTTAAAACAATTGTAAATCATCGCAAAGTTTGTTACCAAGACAACACATTATACTAGGCTGATTAAGGTTTTCAATAAATCTGCCCATTCTCCTGAGCAAAAACTGATAACATATAGATATAGATAAAAGATTTGCAATTAGGTCATCCTGTAATTGAATAGAGCCATTAAAGCTATTGTAGAAAGAGAAATTATATTACTATAGCACTCAAAAGTCAAGTATTCTGGTAAGTTGAATAGTCTTGGCTACAGTAATCCCAAATGAAAAGTATCCAGCCTGTTGAGTTGAAATTTGATGGTAAGCTAAAGGTACTTTAAGACGCATTGTCAGTATTGTATCTTAACTAAAGTACACTAGCTGAGAAAAAGCTCAGCTTTTCCCCAGTGAGACTTTACAGTAACTTGGCTGATAGCGCTGAAAGTTGCTTATGATATTCACCTTTCAATGCATTCACATAGTCGACACTTCCAATTCTTTCCATATTCCCATTCAACTCCTAAAAAATAAATGCAATCGGTAAAATTATCGTCTTCATTTACCGTAGGCATGTAATCCCCAGCTGTGAAATATTCAACAACAGCCGAGCGATCGATTTTCGAATAGCGGAGATCTTTCAAAAGTTGTTGTTCCTGGAATTCCTTTGCTATGATAAAAGCAAACTTTTAGACACTATTTGAATAGCTGTATACTGAATTAAGATTAAATTATCATTTAGTTTGAAGAGTTCAAACTTTCTACCTGTAAAGTGGCCTCTCTGGGGTTCTCTTCGTGAAAGCCGAGCACCACTGTGTTTGGCTTCATCGCACCCAAGCCGGAGAGTCTCATCAACTAAAAGTGATTACGTTTTTGTTTGTGTAAGGTTTTTGAGATTCACCTGTTGCAATCCAATTCGAATATTGTTCGAGATTGTCAATTCAACGAAAGCCTTCAATTTGAGATAGTCGATTAATGAGAGCCAGTAGGGAAAAACCTAGAAATTGTATTCTTAGGGTTAAACTTATCGACACAAACTTGTTGCAGCGGATCGATGGGTTCTTGTGCATCCATGGCTCCTTTTCGGACGTGACCGATCACATAAAGACCTAGAAAATTGTCAGTAATTAAAGCTAGAGTTTGTCAACCGCTTTTCTTCAAATCGTTCACAAAATCCATCAACTGAAAAGCAGAAGCCGGCCGAGACACACAAAGCAAAATCTGGGGACGCCAATATCTAAATTATTATTTATAAATAAAACTTCAGTCTTCTTTACTTGACATGTTCCTTTCTGACATCAAGCAGCAATAGATATTTCCTGACTTGATGATAGATAAGAGCTTGAGAGATCGATCCCCATGAACCGACGGGAGCTTGGTAGTGAAGAATCATGATTAAAACCAACAGTACCTAGAATTTTCAGATTTATCTTTATCTGACTACTACAATAAAGTATTACAAGTAATATATAGCTTTTCTGAAAAGCTATATATTACAATAAAGTAATATATAGCTTTTCAAGTTTAAAACTAAATTTTTCAAAGAAAAAAACTGACAACAATAGCGAGTGCACTCATCGCCGAGTCGACAACGAGCATCATTGTCGCCGTTGCAATCACTCCGCCTGTACACGTTTGCCAGGAGAAATATTTGAAGGTTGGTCTGAAATTGGATATTATAACAATAGAACAATTTTAAATTAAACCTAAAATTTGGAGCTGAGGTGAGCTCCAAGGCCAGTGTGGCAATGTTCACTCCCATGTAGGACAACAGGAAGAAAATCGAGGTCAACTTGGCGATCTTGTTCATTGCACCGATTGAGAGAACTAGCTGGAATAGATAAAGTTTGTTTAGAATTTAGAAGTTGAAAGATTAATTAGAATAGGACTTAGGATAGAATTTAGGAATTGAAAGAGACGTACCACGACGAAAATCCACGAAATAAACACAGAGACAACGGGATTTTTGTCGCCGATTTCGATAGAAGCCGGACGGAGCAAGATGCCGAAGAGTTTATCCTAAAATTTTAGATATTATTAATAAATATCTAAATATCTATTAATATCTAAATATCTATCAAATAAAGTACCTGTGAAAGTCGATTCAGCACACGACTCGAGCCGATTAAATTCGAGAGTGACGAGAAAACGGTTGTCGAGAAGATTCCCACCAAAATAAACCATCGAGAGACGTTCACGTCGAGCATCACCTACAATTGAATAATTGAATAATTGAATAGCTTTTTTGAATCTATAATATATAATACTAATTTCTTACCGTATAATTATTCTGTAACAAATCGCGGCTACACGTCGCAGCCATCATTAACGCGGTGAATATATAGACGAAAAATGTTGTGAAAACGGCCTGGAATTAAAATTAGGTTTAGATATTTAGACGTATAAATATCTAGATATTAATATCTAGATATCAATTTTACATAGGTTTTCTATTTTTTTATCAAATAATTAAGCTATCTCGTTAACTCACTTGAACGGTTCCTCGAGGAATCGAAACATTCGGTCGAGCCAGTTCACCAGACATGTTTGCTCCAGCCATTAAACCTAAATCAATATCACATTTCGAATAACTATTATCCAATGAATCTTTTAAAATTCTATCATACTGGCAAACCTTTGAATATCTTGAAAGCATAACCAGAAGAAACCTTTTAACAGACCTTATAATAACAGAATTTCCTGCTCAAGCCTCAAGCTCAAGCTCAAGCCCAAGCTGCGACTTACAATAAACTATGCAAGAACTTCGTTATTTCACAGCAAAAAGAAATACAGTACCTAATAGATAAGTTATCTGAAGAATTTTATCTAACCTAAGTTATATCAAAGCGAGCGGACCTCTATTTTTTATGAATTTTCTATATCTTACCAGTAACCCCGGAGAAAATGATGGCGAACATGAGCGCGAAGTCGACAGGCTTATCCGTCGTGTAGTCGTGAGTGTAATTAGTGAGCATGTTGTCGGATAGAGAATGGAAACTAGAAAATATTTATATATAAAGACATAAATATATCTAGATTATAGCTAAATCTATTAAAAGAATTACCTGAAACCGGTGTACTCGGCGGTGAGTGTCTGATTATAGTCAATGTGTGAGCCGGCCGATGGATCGCTGATGTTGTTCAGAACCTGGAATTATAAAAGAATATATCCAAAGTAAATTACCATTTATAGATCACCATATAAATTATTAACTCACCATATAAGCGTTCGTGTTCGTCTTCGGAATCGTGACATTCTTGGCTCCGGTGGTGATCACAGTGAAAATATACGTTGAGTAGCAAAATGAGATCACGATAAAAGTGATGAGTGCTGTTTTTGCCCAGAGAATTTGACAATAGCGTTTTAGGTTGCTGAACTTAGAGGCTCATTGACCCAGGTTTTGTATAACTTTTCCCGGGGGTGGATGATGAGTAAAAGGAATGGAGTTTTAGCTTATTGGACAGAGACCAGCAGGACTGTCAAGGAAATTCCACAAATGTGAATGGATAACTGTATATAATGAACGCTAGTCATTTATCAGCTATAAATCTCTTTCTCTATAGTCTAGTTTCAAATTAAACAGTACTAAAGCTTTTGATCCTTGTGCTAATGTCAAAATGGATATTCTGGTTAAATCCCGGTCACTTTACAGCTTTAACAAGCAATTTTTAGCAGACCAAAGCCGACATTTAGCTCCATAATGACGGTGCGGAGTTTTGCGTAGTCTAACTTTGAACGCGTTTTTCTCGACACTGGTTTAAGCTAAAATGCGCGCTTAGGTATCAAAAAATAGCTGAAATTCCGGCCTGTTTTTTGATACCAAAAACACATTTTTTGAAAGCACGGACGCTTTTAAAAAAATGAAATACTAAAAAACTTTTGCGACTTGCGACTACGCGACTGTACGATTACGGGTATACAGTATTTACGATATCACCAAAACTTACGTCCATTGCCAATATTATTGAGGAGAGCCTCGGTGAATCCTGAGATGTAAAGCGCACAACTGAAAACATTGGCGACAAAGAAAAGCACACCGATCGCTCCACCAAATTCGGGACCAAGCGAGCGAGAGATCATATCTAAAGCAAGTTCTATTGAAAGACCAACTTTTATCTACTTACAGTACACTCCTCCGCCCTCAATCGCTCCATTTGATGAAATGGCGCATAAAGAAAGAACAGTGAGAAGAACGATACAATAAGCCATCAACAATTGCATAACGGTCATCAAGAAACCGAGTTGACCGACAACGAAACCTGAAAAAACATTGAAAATAAAAATGTCCATTTGCATAATATGATAAACAGAAATTGCTAGGTTGTTAGTTTTAATTTCAAGAAGATTGTTGACTCTCACGGACCAATAACGCTTTGAAGATCTATCTTCTTTTGTTTAGAGATAATATTTTCGTTAACTTTTTATATCATTGTACAGAGGACATTTCAGGCTTTCAAATGATACTAAATAGAGATTGATTGGATAATCGAGTTCAAGAAAATCAAAGCCAACTCTGAGCAAATGTGGCCTATCCGACTCGGGTGTCGTGTCACCTGGTTTGTATGGGAATGAAAAATCCAGTCAAGCTCTATTTTGTATCATTAGAAAGTCTAAAATGTCCTCTGTACAATGATATAAAAGGTTAACAAAAATATCGTCTCTAAACAAAGTTATAGGCCTTCAAAGCGACCCGTTCAAATACCCGGATTCTTTCAAAATACCCGAATTCTTTCAGAATACCCGGAAACTACGCAAGTGTCATATTGTTCATATGATTAGGGGATGGCCCAATCGGCCCCAAAGGTCAGCTCAGGCAATTCAAAGCACAGGCTAATAGTAAAACCGACCAGAAGCAGTTCCAGGCCTGGCTCCTGGCGGATGAACCCATCGACTTAAACCAGGCTTGCAGTAAAACTTGATCAGCCAAGACTATTCGCTAATAACTCCCATCTTCACTCACCCATTCGCATGAAGAGCAAAATGCTGAACATCGAAAGGGCAACCGGGGCGAACACTCCGCTTATCGTCGACAATCCGCCCGGTCTCGCCGTTTGTAGATCCAGACCTAAATTTAGATTTTATCAGGCTACAATAAGCTTATTCTTGCTTGTTAGAAGCTGTTTGTTAAGAATTTTATTCAAAAACAATAAAACTCACTCGGCGATGGTGGCCCAGAGGCGGCGGCGGCGCGACTCCGATTGATCGCATCCTCGTCTGAAATTTGTTGCTAAATTTAGCAATAATTTAGCAATAATTTAGCAATTAGATATTAAATTATCCCTTTAATCTATTTGAAATGAAAGATTTACTCAAGATTCTGAATATCAATCTCTTTATTATATCTGAACCTAGATTTCGGATCCTTTCCCGAGGCTCATTTTCGTTTCCCACGGCTTGATCAACGTTTATATGAATGGAATTGATAGCCGTCGAGCCGGGAAAATCATTGCGTATATCCAATTCATCAATCATTTCCATTTTAAGGAAATAAATATAGATAATCAATAATACAGTCAGATAAAAGAAAAATGCAAATTTTCTTTTCTCAAGAAGGTTAAAACTTTTGCAATTTCAAAAGTCAGCTTTTAAACGCCCCAAAACGCGTATTGCTTTAAGAATTTAAGAATATTCAGCTTTCTAATGAAAATCTTTGGCTTATTGACAAGATTGCAAAATATTCAGCTTAGATAATCGAATGAATCATGGGAGCAAGCTGGGAGTAAATGGGAGCAAGCTTAGTAAATGGGAGCAAAGCTTTGAGGTGAGTGGAATGGTCAAACTTTGATGAAGAAATATTGGAAAGAATAGCGAGAGAACAGGGTATAAACAATGTGTCTCTTGAGCTTTTCACTCTCCTCTATTCCCTCAATATTTCTCTCTCTTTTTGGCCAATCGACCCGATATGGGGTGAGTGACATGAAGGGGAAGGAAACGAAAAATTGAATGGAAGTTGGAGGTGTAGATGAGTTGTGTCATTCCATGAGAAGATCATTCCATGAGAAGATCAAATCATCAGTTTATTGTTTTCCTTTTGATCAGCTGATTTTTGAGGGGGAAAGCCTTGGAAAAGTTTGATTGATTTGATTGGAATGATTGGGGAATTTTGCACAATTGAAATCTTGTACATGATGAGTTTTTATATTTTCAATATTTTCCCCCATCCCATTCTTGATATTCTTCTCATTTTATACCCCATCAGAACAAATCTTTTCTATTTTCACTCGATTCAAATCGCTGGACTCAACCGGAAGTGCTCCCGGTTGTTCCCCTCCTAGCAACGATTTTCCCCCCAAAATCTCTCCACAAATCCTTTGAGATTTTTCTGCTCATGTGACCCCTCTTTTTGGGAATTAAACGAACAAAACACCAGTGAGCAGACTGAAGATTTTTATGTGTTACATTGAAGTATAATTGGAGGAATGAATGGTGAAAGCTAAGCGCAAACCCCAAGTTCAAGATCTGATCAAGCATTAATTCTGAAGAAGAAAGGATACGAACAAATTAAACGATAACAAATTAAACGAATAAATTAAACGAATAAATTAAACGAATAAATTAAACGAACAAATTAAACGAACAAATTAAACGAATAAATTAAACGAACAAATTAAACGAATAAATTAAACAAACAAATTAAACGATAACAAATTAAAGACGATAAAAAATCCCAATTTACAAATTAGTCCTATCACTAGCTTAATTTAAACCTTAATAAAGTGTTTAAGATAAAGAAATTTTGCACAATTTTTGAATTCATAAGTGGCTATAAAATTGAACCCACAAGTTCTACCAGTTTAAAACTTTAAAACTGGTAGAAACTTGTGGACTGGTAGGTAAGAAACTGGTAGAGCTTCTTCCAAAGCAAGAACCTTATAGTTAGATATTCTTTGTTATCCGTAGGTTAATCTCTATCATTTTTGGTAATGATTTTTATTATCAGAGCCATTGCTAAAGACTTACATTCGAATGGTGGCAGCTCATCGGTGGTGGGCTCATTGTAATGGGGATTGTCGAATGAGAGTGGGGAGGACATTGGAAAAGAAATGAAGGGAGAATGATGAGAAGAAGATGGCTTTAGCTCATCAAGCAGAAGAACGAGAGTCGGTGGAAGAGGTTGGGATCACGTGAAATTGAATGAAGCTTAGACTAGCCGAGTAGTAAATCGATGAAGTCGATTTAAACCTTTAGAATATCAAATAAAATATTCAATTGTTGAAGTGAGAATTTGTTTGCGGTAGTTTGATGGCTAAAACTAGAGTAGCTGAATGCTTTGAAGCTTTAGTATTCAGTATGAAAGAAATATTCAGTACAGAGTTGTACAGAGTAGTGAAAGTTGAAATATGATGAAGAAGAGGCTTGAAACTTTGGTGAGGCTGAGGGTGAGGCACCGATTTGTGTAGTACAAAGCTGTAGTTGAATATAAGATCTTCTTTAGATCTTCTTTAGATCTTCACTGTTCAATAAATATCATCAGAATATCAAATTGAAATATCAAGAATAAAAATGGAATTGTGAAACGTGATCTGTTTCGGCGCAGGCCTTGAAATTGGGGGTTTCTGAAGAGTGGCAGAGAATGGAGAGCGGAGAAAAGAGAGAGATCAAATGAGTAAGTGACGGGTTTTTTTTTCCGAGGAGAGGTGCTTTCTTGGCAAATATACTCACATATATACAACAAAATGGAGAAAAAGAAGAGGTGTCAGAGTTGAAAAAAAGAAGAAAAATGTGGGTGAGAACGTAAACCCTTTCTTTAAATCTCTTCCTCTCTTTCACTTCAATATTTTGAAAGCTTATTTTTACTCTCTTCGCGTGCTTTTTCAAGTTATCAGTTTTTGCTTTTGAAGAAAACTTTCTGCTTCTTTTCTTGAATCATCTTGGAATCTTGAATCCTAATCTATTCTAGTACTTACAATTAGTTTGTACATCTGGAAATTGAGATTTATTTCATGGCGCTTTTTTGTTTTACAGATAGCTTTATCAAATGTTAACAGATTTTGATCTTTTTATTGGGTTGGTGAATTGAAAATTGCCGGCTATTGTCATATGCCACAGTTTAAGCACTTTCTTCAAAAGAAACCCATTTTGGTGTCAATGGAAAAGTTGTAGAGAATCAAAAATAGAGCTTGGATATCCAAATTTTCAGGGTGGTTGAGAGGCTGGTTTCTCAAGGAATGCCAAATTTTTGCCTAGAATTTTTCACAAACTTGCATTTAAAGCGGAAACTACAAAGTGTTTCTTTTTGGAAATTTGGCTATAAGCTTAATTTTTGATTCTCTACAACTTTTCTATTGACACCAAAATGGATTTCTTTGTGATAGAAAAGTGCTTCAAACTTCGACATCTCCAGTCCTCCATTTTTGAGTCTCACACACAAACCAAAATCCTACTACGAAAGAGGAATCCGCAAATTGCCTGTAAAATGGGCAGAAGTCGGTCGGCAAAATAATTTGGTCTTCAATTTTCTTAACTCAACCGAATTTTGTGGTTCTTGATAAACGTTAACGACCTAGCTTTGATAAATTACAGGATTTTCTAGATTAACGCTGTCTCCTTACTTAAAATCAACGGCGAGGCGTCAAATTTCGGTTGATTTTGTGAAGGGGTGGCTTGAGTGAGCGGATTGCTTTGCGGAGTCGGATCTTCGAATAGATTGTTCACGATTCCTAAATGTAGATTTTAAAAAACTCCTTCTAACTATAAAGTCAATAGATTATTATCTGAAAAGCTTCCCCCACTCACCTCCATAGCTCTGATTGGTGATCGAATTAAGAGTGATCCTCGGTTCGACCATTCGAGAATCGATTTCTAGAGAAAAGTATACGTATAAAAGAATTTAATAGATAAGAAATATCAGAAATATCTCGGTATTAAAAGGTTTTCAAATAGATTTGAAGCTTTTTGATTGGAGATTCATTTTCATTGATTTTCATTGATTGGTGTATGCATGGACTGGACGATGAAAAATGTTGCGAAAAAGGAATTTTTGAGTGGCGGAGGTAAGATTGACAAGTGTAGGCCTGTGATGCATGTCAAGCTCGTTTTCACTTGATTAACGTCTTTAAACTTTGCATTCTGATCAACCTGTTCCACCAACATCACTTTGATGTAACATTATATCGGATAGAAACACTGCTATCAGGCTTGCTACAGTGCGCGTCAAAATGCTAGGTTCACCCGATTTCTCAAAAACTATGGCAGAAATGAATACCATATTTGGGGTAGATGGACCTTTAATTTGATTCTTGATAAATATTCAATAGTTTAAAAAAGTTTTTTATCGGTAAAATCGGTAATTTATCGGTAAAATTTATGAGTATTTTGGAAAAACTCAAAAATTGAGGTAAAAACCGGTAAAAACCGTCAAAATGATAGGTCCACCACTTTATGCGCTTAATGCCTTGATAGTTTTTAAGAAATTGGGTGGACCTATCATTTTGACGCGCACTGTATCTATTCTGACCCATAGGTTGGTACGCTTAATTCTTTTCGTTTTCGCGGTACTTCTGTTACAAAAGAATCAGATTCACCAATTAATCTAGTGCTTGCTCTATATAAAAAGTGTTTTTTTGTTCAATTTCCATCTTTTTAAATGAATTTCGGTTGACTTTCAAGCAAATTCGAGAGTGAAAAACGCCTTTTCGTAAAAATCTATAAAAAACTCTACGGAAAAATTGGCTGAATGAATTTCTCTGAAATTTTGGCGAAATATCAAACGTTTTTTTTCTCTATCTTTTATCTATTGACACGAAGATAGGTTTTCTTTAGCTAAGGTGTCTAAACCGCATCATCGAGTTAGCCCTTTTGACTGTTCGACTTCATGCTCTCAAGAAAATCCAGGCATTAAATATTTTTAAACCCGTTTTAATGTTATTTTGCAGGAAAAATATTCGTTTTTCTAATAAAATCAACCGTAGTTTAAGTGGTGCATTTAGTTAGCTTGAAACGACAGACGAAAAGGAACAAAAACCACTTATGCATCAACCTAATAGTATTTATAATTAGTTCTGGCACTATTCTGAGTACCCCACAGATTAGTTTGTAAATCTGGAAATTGAGATTTATTTCATGGCGCTTTTTTGTTTTACTAATAGCTTTATCAAATGTAAACAGATTTTGATCTTTTTTTTTGTATCAATCGACGCAGAATTGGATTGAGAATAAAATTCTGAATATTCTGAATCGATTCTGAATATTCTGAATATTTTTTTTTTTTTTTTAAATACCGACTGGGGCTACCAGTGGTGAATTTATCGCATACACGAAATATATCAATCACAATACAACGACACACACAATACTAGGCTATATCTTAACTTAACCCACGTCATGACAGACGGCTCCCTAACCCTAAGCTCAATGGGGAACTAAAAAAAAAAAAAAAAAAAAAAAAAAAAAAAAAAAAAAAAAAAAAAAAAAAAAAAAAAAAAAAAAAAAAAAAAAAAAAAAAAAAAAAAAAAAAAAAAAAAAAAAAAAAAAAAAAAAAAAAATTTTTTTTTTTTTTTTTTTTTTTTTTTTTTTTTTTTTTTTTTTTTTTTTTTTTTTTTTTTTTTTTTTTTTTTTTTTTTTTTTTTTTTTTTTTTTTTTTTTTTTTTTTTTTTTTTTTTTTTTTTTTTTTTTTTTTTTTTTTTTTTTTTTTTTTTTTTTTTTTTTTTTTTTTTTTTTTTTTTTTTTTTTTTTTTTTTTTTTTTTTTTTTTTTTTTTTTTTTTTTTTTTTTTTTTTTTTTTTTTTTTTTTTTTTTTTTAAAAAAAAAAAAAAAAAAAAAAATAGCTTTTTTTTGGTGGTGGAAAGGAAGATGACGATGAAGGAGTTTTTTTTTGGCTTGTCCCACTTTCTAAAGAACTTGGGGCACCACAACCACCAGACTGCCCTCCAGGAAACCCTCAACCCGAAGGGAAAGGAAATCCGAAGGGGGTACCCTATGTCGCATGCCATGGGGTTCGAACCCTCGACCTTCCGATTAAGATAAAAGACACTTAACCAGTCAGCCACACGTGCTCTATATTCTAAATCTATTCTGAATATTCTGAATCGATTCAGAATAAAATTCTGCGTTGATTCAACTAAAAAATATCTAAATCTGTTCACATTTGACAAAGTTATAAGAAAAACAAAAAAGTATACGTATAAAAGAATTTAATAGAGCAAGAAATATTTGTAATATTAAAAAGTTTTCTAAATAGATTTGAAGCTTTTGATTGGAGATGATTTGGTGTATGCATGACTGGATTGATGAAAAACGTTCGATCATTCGCATAAATCAAAAGAGAAGTCGAGCAACAAAAAGGGATTCTCTTTTCTCGGCAAGAATGTTTTTGTTTTAAAGAAAACAAATTCGCAATCGATTTTGACGAAATCGATTTTCTGATATGACGAAAAAGTGTTTTGTTTGAGTTTTTTGAAAATTTACACACCTAACGACACTAACACTAATGTTTGTCACTTGTAATATAGGCTGGTCACTCAGCACAGCGCTCCCTCACCCAACCCCTACTGGCTCTACTCTACTGGCTCGGCCCCACTGGCCTCGACTGTACCCCCCCCCTCACTCAGCTCCCCCCACTCTACCGGCTCTACCTGCAATAGCTCTACCCCAAAATAGCCTCGACTCCAAAAATATAGGGCCTCTACTCAACTCTACTGGCTCTACTCAAAAATAGCTCTACTCAAAAATAGCTCTACTCAGAAATAGCTCTACTCAACGGCTCTACTCAAAAATAGAACCCTATCTTTTTAGCATTCAAAACAATCGAAAAGTTCGAATCCTTTGATAAATAACTGTAAAAATTGTAAAACATATTTGCTTAGATGTTTGAAGGCAAGACAAATAACTGTAGAAGTATTAAAGGATCAAATAAACAAAATAAAATGTAGAAGCATCAAATAGACAACATAAAATGTAAAAGCATCAAATACACAACAAAATAGTTGAGTCATGATAGAGCAATTAAATCAAAATATAAAATTATTGAGTAATACTTTGCTAGTAACGACTTTGCTAGAAAAGTAAACCCTTGGGGCTCGGGTAGGTTCACAAAAAGAATAAATCGATAGGGTTACAGTGAGTGAAAAGGAGACAAAAAAGGGGGTTGATGGGTGGGTAAGAGAAAGAGAAGATGAGGAGGTGGAGGGTCAGACTGGATTGTACGGGTCAACCCCTTGTCTTCATCCATTTTCGGCCTCCTACAAGAAAGGGGATCTCTTGGTGCTCTTTCGCCCCTTTTCTTCCACTCAATCTTCCGCCTCTATACACATTGGATTGGTGGCAGAGATCTTTTCCCTTTTCCCCTCATCCTTCTCTTCTCTCAAATCTCCTCAAAAGTGACTCCTTTCTTATCGATCCTAATCCCCTCATAGTTGACTTTCTATGTCTATCACTTCAATGTTCCTCTTCACTTAAATTATTTTTCACCTGGTCGATCAACATTTGTCCTCTCTTTTGTTGACCCCGTAGTACCCGGTACCCGGTCACCCGTTTCTTCTTTTGCTCGATTATATAGTACCGCATTACACTGAACAGTATGATGCCATACTGTCCGATGAATGGTTTCTTATTTTTGTTATTGTTTCTGTTATTGTTTTGTTTGGTTTTGTTATTGGTTTTTGTTCTTGTTTTGTTATTTTAATTTATTTTTGTTATTGGTTTTAAACATTTGCAGATAGCTCTCAGTCTCAGTCTCAGTCTTATAGCTAAATAAATTCTAATTTGACACTTGTTTTAATTGAAATTTTGTTTTAGAAAACGTTTTCTTAGAAAACGTTTTCTTAGAAAACCTCTTTCCACTAACCTACCAAAATTACTTTCAGATTTCTCCAAAGATGAAACTAAATTTGGCTGAGATAACCTCAGCCAGTCAGTCAGTCCTTTTTCCATACAGCTAGAAGATATTTCTAGGTAGTTCTTAAAGACTGATTTAGGTATGAGTAGCTCAAATTATTTGTGAGCCCTATCAGGTTGACAAGACTCTTTCTTCGATCAACCGGATCAATGGCCTTGGGGCCCTTCCCTTCCCCCTCGCCATCTGTCGATCGATTGCCCATCCAATTTTCTCTCTTTCTCTATGCCTCTCTTTTCTCATTTTCTTATTTTCTCTCAATTTCCCACCTGGATGTTGCTTCGTTTCTTTTGTAACTTATTTTCTTTTATCAACCCTAGTTTATATTACAGTTTATATTGCAAATTTTTTTATCGTTATTATCATTAGTATTTTTCGGAAAAATTAAAGTTAAAGCTTAAGGGACTAAGCATCACTTTGGCATTCATAGACATCAAATCTCTATTCGCCTTAAAGTTAAAGCTTTAAGGAATCTAAGCATCACTTTGGCATTCTCATCAAATTCTAGTTTGCCTTAAAGTTAAAGCTTTAAGGAATCTGAAGCATCACTTTGGCATTCTACCAAATTCTATTTTTGCCTTAAGGAGGTAAAGCTTCAAGGGAATCTAAGCATCACTTCTGGCATTCATAGATCAAATTCTACTTGCCTTAGAAAACCAAAAAATTATTACGTTTTAGAAAATTCAGTTTTAGAACACTTATTCAAAACAATTCAGTTCTTGGATGAGCAGCCTTGTTCTCATTACCAATGGAAACTGACTGACTGAAAAATTCGTAAACCATCTCATTTCGTACTTGATTCAAGAATCATCCTCAATTCTAGGTCCTTAATTGATGACTTTTTCACAGCTTCAACTTTGACACTAATACTTTCCAGCTGTATAGTTTTTGGATGCTGAAGGGAAACCTCTATCCTCACGCTTCCAGAAACGAGTATGAGAGCACTAGCTCGCTTCTTTCCTTCTTCTTCTTTGCTTTCCATTCGTTTCCTCTCCAGCTTCTCTCTTTTTTCAAGAAATCTTCTATTCCCCCACGTGCCTTCTATTGCTCAATATTTGTTCCTTGTCACACTTATTTTCTTCCACAATAATAACATGGTTTTGGAATTTGTTTCCCACTCGCACCTCGGATTTAGTAAATTAAATCATTTGGGAACGCGAGTTTTAATGCTTTTAATGAGTAATTCAAGAACTGCTTTGGTGTTCTGGATAGTTATTTCAATGTTAGCTATTTATTTAGCTTTAGTTGCTTTTCTTATAATTTTCCACTCCCAGTTGAACTCTCAAAGAGTGGCTAAGAATTGACCTTAATCTTTGATTATAGTATTGATTGTAAATAATACGTAAATCTTATTGTCCTTTTAAGGATTGTTGGCTTGGCCTTAGGTGGTAGCTTAGACAGATCGACTTTTACAACTGCAAAATACGAAGCTTCCGTCCGTTCCAGAGAACATTCGTTACGAAAACACTGTCCATTGGATTAGAGTGTGTTCTCACGAGGTAAGTCTCTCGGAGTAAAGTTTACATGAGTAATTTCCTACTCGATTTACCGACGTTTTTTTTGGGTCGAGTCACTACAATGAAATCTCTTTACACGTCGAGTAAATTGAATATCTTTAGATATGAAAGGAATCTCCACCAAATGAGTTTACTAGCTGAATATCTTTACATTTGAAGGGAATTCGCGATGAACTTATTTAAACAGCTGAATATCTTTTCTTCGGAAAAGAAATCTCCCCCAAATTATTTAAACTTGGCTGAAAATCTTAAAAGGAGTCGTATATAACTCTTGGCGCATCTGTCAATTCTCCGCCAATTTTTTTATTTTTTTTCAATAATTTTCGCTGAAGTACTTTCGCTGAAGAGGAAATTTTTCCCAAATGTGTTTTTTAAAAAAAAAACGCATCACTCGTGAGGAACACACTCTAATTGTGGAACCTGGTTCCAACCCATCACCACCATTCAAAAACTCAGTGAAATGTGGTGTGGTCATAGAAATAGTGGACCTCTTCTGCACACCAATAAAGAGACAGATCCCCAGTGGCTTCCCATCGACCAATCTTTTTTGCTCACCCCTTGTGGGCACATCGATTTACAGAGGAGGGGCTATTGTCGTGCCCTCTCCTGTCTCCGATCACTCCTCCCATCCTCCACCCCGAATTGGATTCTCATGTCGGTCAGCTGACAGAGTCACCAATCTTTCCCCCTCCTCTTTCCATCCGTTTCCTTTTGTATCTCAAGTTTTCTCATTTTTTTTGACCAGATCTCTAGACCTCTCGTATCCCCTTTCCCCCACATCCAGCTGTGTGACTTTGAAATTAGAGACAAAGACGATCTTTCTATACACAAGGTCAGCTCTGTATTCGAATTTAGTCTACCGTATTCTTTTCCACTATGTCACCCACTGTCGGCAATTTTGAGCGAGAGCTTGTTGTGGGTACAATTTGAATCAAGAATTATTAGATCAGTTCTGGGTTTTAAAGTTCTAAGTCCTTGAAAGATCTTTGAAAGATCTTCGAAATTTCTCCATCGGAACACCCTCTTCAGCACTAGTGAAGCCAATTATTACAGTTATTTTTCTTTTCCTTGACAAATGAGGAATTTCTCTCAATCTCTCAGATAACCGGCTTTTACAGAAACTTTGTATTTGAATTTGAATTTGAATTCTCTTTTGAATTTGAATTTGAATTTCGAATCATAGAATTCTCGGCGTTTTATGAAAGTATTGAAAAGTTTGATTTAATTCTAGAATAAAGTCATAAACGAGTTTGGATAAAGTTGATGTTTACTATAGATTCAAAATACTGTAATTACTGTAAGTCAAGTACTGTACTTCTTGAGCCTAATTGGAAGCCTAATTATTCTTGAGCCAAATTCTTGAGCCTAATTCGTGAGCCTACATTCTTGAGCCTAATTCTTGAGCTTAATTCTTAAGCCTAATTCTTGGCCAGAACTCTTGAGTTTCCTAATTCTTGAGGCCACAAAGTCTTGAGCTAAAGTCTTGGCAAATTCCTTGAGCCAAAGTCTTGAGCCTAATTGTGGCCAGGTTACAAACTAGTTTTATTCATACCAAATCAGATATCTATTGAAATTGGGTTTCTTTATGAGAAAGTTTTAAAATCTCAGATAAAATAGACTTAATAGCACTTGTATTATATTGATGTTTTTTGATAGATGATTTTTTTTTAAGTTCAGCTAGAAACTGTTAAGCTTTTATCTTTTTCTTCTACACCACAATCATCCTTTTGTAGTGAGAGCAATTTTTACGACTATTTATGCAGTGAATGGTGCGCCGAAAGGCTTAGTCGTTTTATTTCTTCTTTACGATCTTTTCTCTTCACAAATTACAGAAATATTCGCCTCAAATGTAAACACTTATATGATTTTCTTCGAGGCACGACATTTGAACAAAACCTTAGCAATGATGTTTTGTTGATACTTGTAGATCTTTGTAAGATATTAATGATCATTGTAGATCATCCCATTCCAAATCTACACTAATTTTTTCTTATTCTATGAAGATTTTTGCACAAATTTATCGAGATTTTATATTATCATTATAGCTTGTAGCCTTGTTAAAATGGAAGTCGATTTTTCTCGTTTCCTAATTCCCTACTATTCAAGTCATCACTTTTTTCCCAGTTGTATGACGGAGTTCGACTCTCGTCGAAACGGTGAATATCAATCTCGAGGATTTCTCTGAGGCGCTTTTCACCTGTTCGACGTGTCTCTATCGCACGATCAGGTAAAGAAATGGGTTTTTTCATTTTTTAAATATTTCCGTTATATAATTAGTAAGAATAATGTCATTAATTAGGCTTTAATTAGTCATTGAAATAGTATTGTAAAAATAGAATGATAACGGCAAAAGATGAGCTCAAAAACAGGAATTGAGTACCTTGGTTTGCTTGTAGCTTGTAGCCTTGTTAAATGGAATCCATTTTTCTCGTTCCCTAATTTCCTACTATAGTAAACAGTAGACGGATTTAGTATGAGTTTGCCCCAACTTATTGTACTGTACAATAAGTACTGATTCTCACAGTACTAATTGACACAGTAAACTGGACTGCACAATTGACACAGTAAACTGGACTGTACAATACTAAAACTAAAAATGACATAGTAAACTGGACTGTACAAAATCATTTTCAAAATAAAACCAACTTCTTTTAACACAGCTATTTCCCAACTTGAGATCATCAATTAAACTTTTAATCAATTCCCCCATTTCGATCCAGATCATATTGGGTTTTTCTTCGCTGTACAGTGCTCTCCGTGATTCGATCATGTGCTTTCGAATTGATTTCGATCTTCACTAGGGCACTTATGATTCGGTTCTATCTCAAAAAGAGAATGATTTGTTCTCTTCAAAAAAATCAAATAGAACATAAAAAAATGTTTTCAGGGAGCGCAAAGCAGAACCTCTCCCCCAGTCTACATAGTGTTTGTCTCTTTTGTCTCGAACAACTCTGCAAGTACAACAAGTTGGTTTCAAGGAGTTTCTAAAGATTCAAAAGTTTCTAAAGATTATCATCCGGTTTAGAGTTTAATATTTATAAAATTTAGAGCAATGCAAACGCTCCATCATCTTGTTTGCCGATGTCCAATATTGTCGAGGAAGACTGTGCACTGCCATCTGGTGGAGTGGTTCGCACTACCAGTGGTGCTTATAGTGATCAATCAATGGCATTAACGTGATGACAAACCAGAAAATGTGGGGGAAGGGGTACTCGCTGAATATACATCTACTTCTAAGCTCTTCCACTTTTTAATAATATTATATTTTAATAAGATTTTTTTTAATTTTGGGATTTTAGTTTAGACTATATTTTGGTCCAATTAAAATTAGATTGTTTATAGTATATTGTACAGCAAACTAACAAATATACTCAGCTTCATCCTTTTAACCTACTTAATATATAGCCTCCAAACGTTGGAGAGCTTAGAAGTAGATCTATACTCACGAGTTATAATTCCATTCATTGTTTTTAAGCTCAAATAAATTGGGATACGGTAATGGGTAATGGGTGTAGTCTACTTGGTAAATATGTGGAATTGCCAGAGAGCAGTGCGTTTACTAGCACCAAGATCCGGACTTGCACCAAAGACTTTGTTCTATGTTTAGGTCAAAAAACTAGGCGTTGTAAAAATTCCAATCCAAACCTAGTTCCACTTCTCGTTTTCTTGGCCGTTTACTCTAAAATCTTATCATACAGATCCGAAATCGGCCATTTTCAGTTTGTAGACAAAAATTCACGAGTAATCAGGTGTCAAGAAACGTACTGAGACACGAAGGTGGAATTAGATTCGGCTTCAAATTTTCCTGATCGTCTAGTACGTCCCAAGTCTGTAAGGTAGACAGGCTTGGGGGAAAAGCTGGGGGAGTCGTAAACTTCTTAAAGTACCAAAACAATTGCTTGACTCCAATACTTTTTAACAATCCGATTTTAGGGACGTTGTTTTCCCCATTGTGCAATGCATCCATGTGACAACATGCTGTATTGTGAGAGTTGCGATCTCGTTTTTTGTCAACAATGTGTCGAAACTTCATCAAAGTACGCAAGAGACAAAGAGACGAATTTTTCGAAATTTTCATTAAGAAATGCTATCTTTAGTAAGTAATGCCACTGCTCACGGTGATCCCGTTGGCAATCGCGGTTGAAACGACACATGAGTGAGATCCATGTTGTACTAGAACCAAGAGTCGATTGAAAGCGAAATTTCTTGAACAGGTAAAATGGAAATAAAATAATGGAAAGAAATAATGGAATAGAAATAATGGAATAGAAATTTCCATATTAAAACAAAGTATTACAATAATATTTGAAATAAATTTTGTTAACGAATTAGGCTCAAACGGCTATCCATGAAGAAATCCGGCTTTTGGACACTAAGTACCGACACAATTGATGATCAAGATAAAACCATTTCAGGCAAGTAATTAATCTCATATCGACTTTAAGATTTATAATATTATCTGTTATCTTGAAATAATTTTTAAGGAAGTATCACATATCGTGCTGAAACAAGACGGCCGAGGTACTTGAAAGTGTTCGTGTCGGCGAGATGTTAAAGAAAGGTTTGATAGTATAATAAATCGAAATTCAAATCCAAAAATGTTGTTTTTAAAGTTCTGGCTGAGATCAAGTAGGAAGCCTTTCTGATGAGGCCTGAAAGAAAATTGGATCAGGTTAGTGATTGAATCAATTTTTTTATTAATAACTGTATAAATAAAGTAATCTCGATTAGAAGCTACAGTAGCAACTGTCGTAATACTCAGTAATAACTGTATCAGTAAAATGCTCTTTCTTCCCTCTGTTTAATTACCTTCCTTCAGCAATGCAGGGTTTTCGCTTCAAAGATTAAACTTCCATTGTATTCTTTAACCATTGCAATCAGTGTCCATTCTAGGAATTAGTGACCAGATCATGTTAATACACGAAGTTGGGTAGACAGAGGTGCGTGAATGAGTCGAGATTGAACTTGAGTCGAATGGATATCGACCCACGAGAGAGGCAACTTTCTCCGATTAGGAACCCGCACCGACAATCCAGCTCCTTAAGTTTCAATTTGAAGGAATTGTTTGTGGCTTCTTTTGAGAATGCAGTGCAAAGGGGTAACCAAAATCTCAATCTTTCAGGTGCAACGCTGTGTCAGGCATTCGGTGCTTTAACAGCTTCATCGACTCCCACCGGTGCATCGACAATTGACCAAAACCGAATCAGCTACACTCATACAGAAGCAATTATTGAAAGTGACCTCTTATGGTGTAAAATGCAAGCTTGGGTAAATGGCAAAGAAAATGTTTAAAGCAGTCTTCAACTTTAGAAATGCTGGTGTTGATCCGATTAGCGCTTGCATTGAGGAGGTAAGATGTAAGAACTACAGTGTTGTTATTCATGTAATTGAAAGATCAACGATGATGAACATATGGTAATGTTTCGGTGAGAAATGATAAAACAAAGAAATGATTTGAATTTTAGTATTCGTGATCCGGGAGAATACCAGGCAAAAATCATTAAATTTTTGTGAAGACCCGTAAAGAGAATAGCCCGTTTTTAGTCACCGTCGAGAGCCCCCATTCACCAAGGTTTTGTTTAGATTTTTCAATCTTATATAACTTTATATTCAAATTGTAAGGGCCAAGGGTTTAATTATAAAGTAGAAGCTATATAATTTAGCCAAATTTTTTTCACTATTCCATTAGATAAGTATCGACTTCAATCTCTCCCTAACATTTGTATATGTACTTTTTGTGCTTTCTGGTGCAGTTGTTTTTATTCTTTTAATGAGGTTAAATACAACGACCAATGCTTCTGGCATTAATGCTAGATAGATTTGTTTACAGAAGGCCAGTCAAACAACCAGCAACGACAGTCACTCAATCTAAATATGTATGAAGCAGTATCTACTTCTTTAGTCGTAGATCAAAAGTAAAGACAAAATTTTATATCTCACTTTTGGAGCCAGTTCACCAGCTTAGTAGCATCCCGGTAACTGAGTCATGGATGCTGATTAAATCTACCATCAACTCCCCCGTACGATTTATTCCTTTGAATTATTGCAGTTATTCTTTTTAGATGGCAATTGGCTCTGGCGTGGTGTCAACCGACCCGCGTTTGCCTTCAAGGCCCTCATATTTTCTATGGCGCGACACGGGAAATAATCCCAGTCGAGAATTAGCTTTTATAATATTAAAGACGTTTTCAGTTCGTATCTCGTAAAGAACAATGGTGATGTGATCAATGACATCTCTTTTCGCCGTGTTTGGGAGGTGAAGTATGAGTAACCGATCTTATCAAATCGAGCAGAAATTTTCCGGTGGCAGTGCTGTCAGATATTTCATGATCCGTGCTGACATTTAGCCGTGTTAAATTGAAAACGAAGTCATCAAGTCGGATCGATACGAGAGGTGTTTCAGAGGCTGGTCTCATTGAGTACATCGCTTTCTAAAAGCACTTCCTTTTTGAGGCCCAGTAGCCAGGAATTTCCCGTCGATCAAGTGAAAGCTTTCAGTTGACTTTTATGAGGATTTCGAGAGCAGCTCGAATTAGCGGTGGATGAGAGGACAGCCATTGATAGCTGATGCCGACAAGAGGTTGCGCTGGTTGAATGAGATTTTAACCAACTTATCTACAGGTTTTCGTTTTAGTGCCGCCCACCGATATCTTTTCTCATTTGCCGCCCAGCAGCAGCAAATCACTTGTGTCAATATTGATTACTAAATGATGATATAATGGTGAGTAAAAGGATAAAATATCGTAAATATCTAATAAACATCAATACAGTCGCGTAATCCAAAACTTGTACGAAAATCATTTTTTTCTCGACCCCTAGCTTTTTCCTAACAATACTTTTGGTACCAAAAATACTAGCTTTCAAGGGCTGTCGTTTGGCACCCAAGCGCATACTGTAGCATAAAACAGCGAGGAGAATGGGACGTTCAGGGTTAGACTTCGAGCTGTACGCCCGCTCATCATGGGGTGGCCACGTGGCTGTCTATCGAGGAGTCTTTACAGTAGATTTTAAAACCTTGAGTTTAGGTTGGCACCAAGCATGGACTTCAACTCTTTGATGGAGTGGGCGGTTCTTGAGGCAATCCCCCCGAATCTCGAGGAAGAGTGAAGGTGAAGAGCCAGGAGCTTGGTGTAGGTTTTATAATATTTCCTTTGAAACGTTTTTTGGTGGTCACCTCATTGTTACACGGTGTGTCCATCCACAGCAAGAAATTATTAGCTGAGGTTGTAATGATCCCAAAAACAGATCGCGCTCAGTTCGACATCTTTCATATTTAAAGGTTTGATTTGAGAAATTTGAAAAACTAAAGCACTATATATTACACCAAATATTTCACCTGTTTGATCTCTGTTTTCAATATTCCAGTTTAAGATTGTTAATCCTTCCCCACATCAGCTCATTCGGCTCTCGTTTGAGGCGCCCGTGTGGTTTATCTGTAGCCCGCGGGGATCGAGTCAGCCAATGTTTTGTTATTAGTCATGCACTCATCTCTGTTCAAGATGTACAAGTTTCAGTGATTCTCTAAACTGCCATCAGGTGCCTTTTTGAAAGATTGCGCTCCAAACAATGCTGCATGCCCCACTTGGCCTGCCTTAGATCCCCCAGCTCTACGTTCAAGATTTTAAAAAGGCCAATCGGTTCGATAACTGTTTCTAATGGCAGGTTTGAAGAGAAACATTTTAATCTCAGGGAACTAAACCCACTCAAAAACACCTCCGCTTCTAGGGCTCTACACTGACTTTTATATATTTCTCACTTTTCTAGGCAGTAACCAGTTTTTTCTCTTCAATATTTTGTACCTCACTCACCAAACACATATCACTACTTGAGCCAAGGCCAGAAAATCTTGCTTATCCATGTTGCCCCTGTTTTTCATCCTAATGGTCATTTGAGAATTGTAAATACAAAGCAGTACATATTTTCCCTATATTTTGTCATAGTCAAATCCTTTTTATGAAACAGCTTTTCTGGGTTATTCAGTTCGAAATAAATTGTATATATATTTTTTTTTCCAAAGCATGCTCCAAACAACACAGACTTTGGAAAACAAACACTTTTTTGAGTTTAAATGCAAAAATTAGGGTGACTACTTGTAGTGCACACTGCTTTTTCCCAACTCATATAACTTTCTCCTAAGTGGGCGAATCTTTTATGATTACAAGTGTCTATTTACAAGATCTCATCAGAATTACCAGCTCAAAATGAAAATTGGGATAATGCTGACCTTTTTTTGTTTTTCTTTTTTTCCGTTTTCTTTTAGCTCCCCCAAGCTAATATAACCAATTTCTATTCCCAGAGTTTGTTTCTAAGACAATTTTAGGGCGTAGATCGAAATTTATTTACAATAGGCGAATGGAACCAATTTGAAGGAATGAGAAACGGCTGGTCAATTATTGAAAATTGTCAGGAGTTTTCTCTTTGGCGTATAGCCCAGTCCAGGTTTACGACACGGCTCTGATAGTATCAGAGTGCACCAGTTTACCTAAAAATTTCTCGAAAAGCAGCTTTCGAATAAAAAGTGATTAATCAGCCCCCCCCAGCACACTAAAAACACGAAAAGAATTGCTTTCAAATGTCTAGTGCGCAAAAAAAGAAAAAGTCGCATTTTTATTACCACCCCCCATCATAAAAGTTGGACAGCTCAGAAGAAAGAGACCAGCCAAATGTTTTCTAAAAAGAGTTTGGCTTTCTTTCCCCTTAAAAAAACAGAGTGAAGTTTTATTGACTGGATATCTTTTGACATTCAATCGTGTTTTTCTTCATTTACACTATTATAACCAAATCACAAAAAAGTTAAACGGTTCATTTTTCTTTCTCAGCCTCTGTTTATCCTCTTTTCTTTGCCACCCCGCTTCCGCCTTCAACTATAATCGTATCTCAGAAAAGTCTGGTGAGTTTGCTTTAGTGCATTTTATTTTCATCTAGCGATGAGGTACCAGCATCCCAACTCATTTTCTTACAATTTTTGGTGAGGTTTCCATGGAAGTTTCTCACTAACTTAATCATTATTTGTTCAATTAAGCATTGTAATGCCTAGTGAAGAGGGTGAGGGCGAGAGCCGATCCCGTTGTCGGCAGTGATCTCTCGGATTTAGCCCGGGGGAAAGATGAGGGGCTCGACTCGAGAATGATGATTTTGCTGACGGTAATCTTTGAGAAGTAAAAATTGAGCTAAATCTTCTTTTGGGATTACGCGCTCAACAAGCGAGAGCTTGGTGAGCACCTTGCCAGGGTTCTCAACTGTTCGAAAGTTCCTGTTGCGTGGAGGTTGTTGCTAATCAAAAGTTTTCAGGCTGAATTTTCTGGTGCCCCAATGTAATAACCTCCAAGAGTTGCATCGACAAATTGGTCAAACAAGAACACATTAGGTTGGGGTTATAGCGAAGGTTTTAGAATTATTTTGCTTTCCGTTAAATCTGGAGTTCGCGATCTTTCACTTACAGCGCTCCGGTTGGGCAAATCGCTTCCACTGCCGATCAACCGTAGAAGGTCATCGATTGGGTAATAAAATTCTCTTGAATAATCACTTGGTGTTTATTTAGTGCTATTACTTTATATTCCGAAACTGAATACCGTGGAGCAATCACCTGAAGATTTACAACATTTAAGCTATGTCCTTAGGATTTATAACCGAGGATTCAAGCAGGAGCTCAAAAAAGCGAGGTAGTAGCAATCTTTTGAAATTTAAAATTGTTTTTCTTTTCGTTTAGTTTACTTTGGAAGAGCAGTACTCGTTTTTTTTTGAAATATTAGCCACAACATCTGTATTAGTTTGCTAGGATGCTACTTGCTGGTGAACTGGCTCCAAAGTGAGATATAAAATTCTGTCTTTTACTTTGATCTACGACGAAAGGGAGTAAGATCTATTATCTTTTTTAGATTGAGCGGTCGGGTTGCTCGACTTGCCTTTAGCAAGCAGATCTTATCTAGCATTAATGCCAGAAGTATTTCTTCAAACATTTGTCGAGCATCTTTGCTTAAAAGCGTCTTCGAAGTTTGTACAGGTAGGGCATCGCCTTTTGTTTATTATAGCTTTTTTTCTCAGATCTTTGATTTGATCCTCACACAGCAAAAGGACTCGTTGGTTGGGCAATCAGGGAGTGGTTCATCAGCACGATAATATTGTCAGATCTTCCTTATAAGGTACTTAATTTAATTTTGATAAAAACATATTTTAAATTTCGGTGGCCATTGCCCCTACTCAAGCTTCCAGGTTAAAACAGGACAAGACTCTGCAGGGAAAGACGTTTTTATCCGACCGTTTGCGGTTTGGTGGGTAAATAGGAAAAGGTTTATAACAGATAAACTTTCCGGTGCAAATCTGGCGAGGGCTTTGTGCCAGAATGCTTAGGTGATTTGCCTGGCCGAGAAATTCAACGGACTTCTTTCTTGGGACCTTTCTTCGATTTTTCTTTACCCTGCGATGAAGGCGGTGTAAGTGTTTGAAGTGTGTATAAATAAGTTAAATTTATCCTTTTTGGTTGAGAACATCCAGCACGAAAATTTCTTTTTGGCTTGATGAGAAGAGAACGTCCGCATTGAAAGTGAACTTCGTGGATTTTACCTGCCATGTATCAAAACCGAATCAATGCTTTCCGGGTTTGCTTGTTTCAAGTTTTCAGCATGTTTTGATTTATTTTAGACTCACTTGCTTGAAATCAGCAAAGCTTTACTCGAGCACCGTATCAAGTAGAAGCCGAACGATTTGGTTTCTTTTGCTGCAATCGTAAAAGCACAATGCAAAGAAGCTCAGATGAGGGTAATTTGTTGGTTTTAAAATTTTAGCAATCTTCGTTCAGGCTGATTTCTCTAAATTGACGACCCACGGCTTCTTTTTCAATATATTGTGCTTACTCTACGATATGTCATTTCCTATCGACTACAAGAAGGTACTTTTTAAATCCAGTTTGCGAACTAAATTTTGTTTTCAGGTCAATCCTAGTTACCCGCTTTCGAAGAGACGTGTGGACATATCTGCGCAAACACGTTTCCAAATGGACTTGAACGATACTCGCGAATATGCTGATCAACTCTGTTTGAATTAACTCCATTTTTCAAGAACGTCAGTTCTAGATCCACCAAGCGCTGAATCACCCCAGAGAGAACTTCTCTACCAAGTGTTTCTTCCTTACAATGCAATGTGAAAATATTATTGGAATGAATGAAACAATCAATCGATTGAAGGGCTTGAACAACATAATGGCACTTTACGAGATAGGCTTTGAGGTTGCCCAATTTGCTTCATTTGAATGTTCTTCATGGTCCTTCATTTGAAATAATTGAGCTACTATTTGATCAAATTCAACTATTATTTTTAGAACACCTCGAAGAAGAACTACGAAGATGCCTGAAAGTCCAATGGCAGACTTTTCGAAACAACAACTCAAGAAAGAAATTGAACATATTAAGAAGAATAAAACGGTTCGTATAATTAATTGAGCTTGTTTGAAATGACTTGTTCACCGTATCGTTCCCCAATTATGTGCTTTGAGGCTCTCATACAAGATGAAGTATACCTCAAAAAAGCTTTTGGATTTTTCGTCAAAACAACTTTCACTTTTGATCATTTGAATAAATGGAGATTTGTAAGTCTAGTATAATTTTGGCGTAAAATTTTGCAGTTATTTACCGTTAATGGAATCTTGCCGCCGACGTGCCCCCCTCTTTTTGCCCCCACCCCGAATTTTTATCTACCCAGACATTTCGCCCGATCTCTTCAGCTACAACTACAGTTCATTAGTGCTCCACATAATTATACATTTTTTCCAGAGAAAAGCTCCTATGATCTTGTCAATGCAAGGTCCATTTCCCGGTACAATTGCTAATCTTTTTGTTATTAGAAACTTTTTGTTCGAAATCCATTCTTGTCAGCAAAGGTTCGTAGTTTCTTTTTTAAAAGCTGGGCTTTTCAACTCTATAATTAAGACAAACTTTACTCCCAGAGTCCCATTTTTCAACTTGGACATAATTTTTACAGGCACCCTTGGAAAGTGAACGTTTTGAATAGTTGAGACAAACTCCAAAAACGCTTTTTAATAATTTAATGATGAATTTAAATTTGAAAGTCACTTGTCGATAGCTCTTTACCAAATTTTCGAGAACTACAAAATTCGATTTTGTATGGAAAGCCAGGGTTTTCAATAAAAATTTTTCTAAGGAGTTTTATCCAAAAACATTATGATTTTCAGAAATTAGATCAAATTTAAGCATGACTCTTCTTTTGGAATTAGGTGAAGTCTGGGAAATGATCAGGGCAGGAAAAAGAAAAAGAAAAAAAAGTGGAATTTTAAGCCATTTTACACAATTTTTTGACCTTTTTTTGTCCACCTCAGGTTCACACCCATTTCTGACGCGGCCGTTTTCTGAGTGAAAAGGAAGTCTCAAAGAAGAGTCATGCTTAAACTTGATCTAATTTCTGAAAATCATAATGTTTTTGGATAAAACTCCTGGATAAAAAGATAAAACTGGATAAAACGGAGTAAAGGTTTATTACTAAAATAAAAATTTTGCTGATTGCCTATTTGTTTTATATCGTTTTTTAATTGTTAAATATAAATAGGAAATTGATTACACACAGCGGCTTTAACGTACCCATCATTCATTTTTGAAAACTCCAAAGAAACCGATCTACCTTTGAAATACAGTAAGTAATATTTTAGGTTGTGGAAATGGTGCTCTTGTGGCCCGAATGCCTTTTATTGTGAATCCTTTGATCAATCATCCAGGTTTAGTTATTGAAAATAGATTTTTAATTTTTCACCAGAGTCATAAAACTTATTTTAGTTGCACTTCGCCTCCTTCTACCGTCTCTTGTCAAATTCTATACGTTTGTTGAGGAAAAGAACCGATTTTTATAAAGAAATTTTCCATCAGATATGCATAACCCAGGTTTCGAAACTTTATAATCAATCATTTCTTCAAACTTTGGAGGCATTTTCCAAAGATTCTTTGGGACAACATTATTTACCAGGCGACTTTGATTGATCTAGCAAAGTTTGAAACTTATGACTATTTGTTCTCATTTTAAATAGAGAATAACTCTGATGATTTCATTCGTTTTATCAACATGATCATTAACGATGCTACTTTCCATCCGGATGAGAGCTTGGCTGGTTTGAAGAAGATCCCCGATAATGAAGGCATTATGAACAAACGATTGTATTGCTTTTGACTAAAATTAAAATTTTAAATTTTAAAATTTTGGGAAGAATGGGCTAGTATGAACCAGGAAGAACAACAAGGAAAGATGGAAGCTTTAGATGAGACAAAACGTATGGTAAGCAATTCATTGGCTGATAGATGAAACAAAATATTTGATGGCTAAGACTAGATATTTTGGTTTCGAAACTGGTTGTATTATGCCAACTATACCCTAGATCTTCTTGGTTATTTAACAGCCGGAGCTGCAGAGCCATTCCTCAAACCGGTCGGTTTTTCATTTTTTATTTTAAAGTTTTTCGTTTTAAAGATTCTTGGAGAAAAGATTGGCCACGATGCTCGACACAATATATCTCAACTTTGTGGAAAGAAATACTCGGAAATTGAAAGTTCGCGATGCTGACAACGCTTCAATTGGAAACCAAAGGAGCTTGCGACTCAGGCACCTAGTTTTGTAATTTATCCAACATATGTTTTTCAGGTTGTGATCATTTATCTCAATCTTTCCGGGGAAGAGTTTGCTGAATATCGCTAGGAATGAGGAGTTTTGATTCAAAATAAATGGAATTGCCAATTTAAACTTCAGCGCACTTACAAACCTCAATTAATGGCTGAGTAATCCAACGAATGCTTCATTTTCGTGTTGTTTCCGATACGCATCGAGAACTTTTCACGGGACTTATGCAACAAACCGAACAAGTAACTTTTGGCGTTTAAAGTTATTCAATCTGTTTAGATTTTAAAATAGGCAAAGTGAGGAAGAGAAATTGGACGACGATGCTCCTATGAGTTCTTGAAGGTTTGGTCCCTCTGTTCGGTTTTATTGTAAGTTGTTTTGACCCATTGATGAACACTTTGATGCGTGATCCAGTAAAGACTCCATCTGGAATGGTGTTTGATCAAGTAGTGATCACTCGTCATCTATTAACGAGCAAAACAGATCCGTTCACTCGAGAAGCTCTTACGATGATAAAAAATTGCAATCAGGTATTTTATTGCAATTAATAGCTGATAAAAAGATGAGATTCAGTAAATAATTTAAAACTTTTAATTTGCTAATTTATTGCTGAAAAACATTTTGACCAAAAACAAGCCATTGTGGCTATATTGTGGAGTGTTTAAACCTCGCGAGATTTGAGAAATGCAATCCTATGGGCCCCTTTCTTTCTTTCTTTCCTTTTGACCGGGTCGTCTTCTCTTTGGCAAACTTGGCTTACATCGATTTTTAGATGACAACTACGGGAACAACATCAACCAAGTGGATTCGTGAAAAACTAACTGCGAAGGTAAAAAATAAAAGAAAGCTTTCCATTTCCCGTGCTTTTATATCACAATGGGTGTTTTACTTGAGCATTTTCCGGTAAATTGTCTACATACTTTAATTTTAATCCGTAAAACATCGATCACTTTAGCTAAAAGAACAATAAAGTTTCGGTGGGGAAATGCCGGTCTTTTTTAGCTCTTTTTGTTACGTGGTTTCATGATACCTTGTGCATCTTTCAAATATTTTCTCCCTTTTTATTGGTAATTATTTGTGTTTTATCTTTTTATTTGCTGTATTGATACTTTAATGCTATCTTTTACAATTTATACAGAATAAAGCTCTGTGTAGTATTGATGTCCTTTTATTAAATATTTGTTCGGAACGAAAATTATCTTAATTCTAAATATTTATGGTGTTATGAATGTTAAATCTCTCCAGACGGCGAATTGTTTGAGGCGTCTTCTCGACCAAATGCTGTCACGTGCTTTCAAAGGGTTTCAAGTTGGTGTGTGTTGTTATTCAATTCTTATTCACTGTTTTAACACGTGTAGCTTTTTCGTTTATGTAGCCCAAACTCCGACCGTTGCCGCTGCAGCGACCGTCACTTCGACTCGCCTTGCTTCAACAATGATGTCAATTTCACCAATAGCTAGTTTATTGTTTTTAAAATTCCCCCCACGCCGTATTTTAGGTGCAAAACTACAAAATTGCACAAACTTGACAATGGGCCCAAAACTTCGGTGACGCTCCAACCGAACGGATGCTCTTGATTTTTTACAGAAAATGCAGGTATCAGAAATCACTATGTATTTTATACCGAAAAAAGTTTTATATTTAAAATGTTTGAGCGGGTGATTCGTCGTATGGAAAGCGCTGCTGGTAACTTGTACAAGGAGAGAAGAAAATTCGGGGATTTTGCCATCTTTACTCCGGACAAGTAATAAATTCTATGTTAGGATTGGAACAACACAATTTTGGGAAGCTTGCGCCTGCCGTTGGAATAAGCTGCGATGACGGAAGGTGATGCTGTGATTACCGCTTTACCGATGCCACCGGATGGACATATCTTTTGGGATTCTTCGACCACCTGGTCTCAACTGAGCTTACACGTTCATTTTTCAAGAATGGTTTTTAAACCAAAGAAATTTGAAGGTCGCATTGCTGGCAGTAATGGCAGTACGGAAGGAGGATCAATGCATATGTACGAGAAAAAAATTGATTCCATATTCAACTTTTTTTTAAAATTTGTGTTTTTGGTTGTTGAGATTGATTGGGGTAACTATGTTTTGAGAATAATGACTCATCTTCAGTTTCTATGGAGGAAATGGAATTGTCGGTGCTCCACAACTCATGGAGCTGGCGTTGCTTTTGCTATGAAATACCATTTAGCCTTATCTTTTACAGAAGATTTTATTTTATTTTTTTAGCAACCAGAAGAATGTTTGTTTGACTTTGTATCCTGGAGATGGTGCGTTTACATAAATTTTTTTTTTGGTTTAGCTTTTTTATATGCACATAATCCCTTCAATACCTAAACTTTAGGTGCAGCTAATCAAGGACAACTCTTTGAGGTTGAATTTTTTTGGTTAATTATTAAACCCCTTTGTTCTCTAGGCCGCAAACATGGCTAAATTGTGGGGGTTGCCTGTGATCTTCATTTGCGAGAACAACGGTTTTGGAATGTAGAACTCCTATCGAACGAGCATCGGCATCTACCGATTCCCCCACGAGGTTAGTTTTTAAAGCCCGGCAGAACTGCTAATGTTAATTTTAATAAGGTGATTACGTCCCGGGGATCTGGGGTTGACGGAATGGATATTTTGGCTGTTCGTGAAGCGTCAGATGGTCAAAGGCAATTAAAGCGTAAAAAAGAATTTGCGCGGCAAACTACCCCTTTAAAGATATTGTGACGCCGGCAAAGGACCCTTGATGCTTGAAGTGGACACTATCGTTATCACGGTCGCCCATATCCGGTCCTGGTACAAAGGTAACTCACTCAACATTTGCTCCTGGTATATTTTTGATGTTTAGCTATCAAGTACTCGTGATGAAATTCAAAACATTACGTAGGCGCGAGAGATCCTATCACTGTGCTTTAAGGACCGTGTCGTTACTTCCCGAGACTTTTGACTGAGAGATGAACTGAGAAGAAATCGATAAGGTAAAGCATTTGCAAGATTGATCTTGTCATTGATATAATTCTTTAGGATGTTCGCAAGGAGGTCGAGGAGGCAGTAAAGTACTTTTTTCCCCTGATACAGCGTCCGCTTCCACCAGAAGCTCTTTATATTAATATTTATGCCAATACTGCCACTCAAGAAATAAGGTAATTACGAATTTAGCAGCTAGTTTTTGGTGTAAATGGATGATTTGGGGATATTATACTCAGGTACTTGGAGTTTGGAATTTATTGTAGAGGGAGCCACCATCGGTAGCAAGACCGTAAGCAACCATTCAAACGACCACCGAGGTACTCAAATCGATTGGACGACTTTAGAAATAGTTTTACAGGATATTATCTAGCATTTTTTCTCAGTTGACTACTCCTGAGGTTTATTGATATTCTTAAGCTTTTCTTTTTGCAGTTGTAATAGATTAGCTTTGTGTTTTGCGGAATAGAATACTCTTTTCTTTGTTTGATTGTTTTTTGCGCCCCATATCCTTTTCAGCATTTCTTTTGCATACTTTGGAAATGGTCTTTGGTTATTTATTTTCTAAGCATAAAGTATAAAGTATAATAAAAATTTTATACGTAAGGAATTCTAACATTTGTATTTTTTTATTTAGTAACGTATCTTTCAGTATATTAAGGCAACATTCGAGCGAAGACCAAGCATAGGGAGAAATAGACCGGATGCACTGGTGTACCAGTGAATTTAAAACCATAAGCACTAGCAGGAAAATGAAGCACGTGAGTTTAGCACAAAAGGACAGCTGTAATCTGTTGAAGCATTCATGAATACTGTTTTTTTATGGAAACGAGTGGTTTACCGAAGGGGAAAAGACACCCAAAATGACCCTTTTTAGTATCTATGTACCAAAGCTACAGGTTTTTAGATGCGAAATCCCCAAAAATTCAAGTCAATGTGGAGAAGTTTGAGCTGTTTTGGCATCTCGGCGCCTAGTAAAGATGAGGCAATCTGGGTATCTGCCCGAATTTCCTCTAATACTTACATTTCGGGCCCAGATTGCCCCAATTCAAAAAGGGAACATCGGTGGGAAAAAGCCCGAGATCACCGAAAACGCAACAATTTTCATTTTCGCTAATCCCATTCCAATTCGACAATGTTCTCCTTCCGTTCTTTGAGCATTTTCGTCCCCGTAGAGTCAGGGCATTTATTTTCGGCCCCGTGATCGCGACCATTGTCTAAAAATGGTTTTGATTAGAAAATTCAAGAATATTCCTGGCTATTGGATATATTTGATTTTACTCGTCACTCGCTTTTCGGCCAGTATCACAGCATTCACGCACAATCGGTGATCTGCTTGCAAATTCACATGGGGCACGGTACCAGCGAGCGCGAGAACTCAGAAAAAACAAGATTTTGAAGACTTCTATTTTGAGAGAACCACAATTTGCATACGGTACTAAGAGTACTCTAAACATTGTACTGATGAGTTTAACAATAACTTTAGAATTTTGGATCACCGAAAAGTTTCTTTCCAAAATAGCTCTTTTTCGAGAGCACTCACCCAACGATTCCCTCAACCAGTGCCCGTTCATTTGCCCGACCTCGCGCGGTGGCTGAAATTCAAATTCGCCCCAATCACTTACCCGTAGATCTGAAATTATTTAAATGACGAATTTCTGAACAACATTTGAGCACTTGCGTTCTTTCTTGTTAAAATCCCTTTTGCATACCTGTGCGGAACACGTCGACTCAGCTTTAATCTGTTGAATGTCGTTTTCTCTTCATTCGCCAAACGTCGAATCAATTTCACTCCCACGTCCTGGAGTTTTTATTTGTGAAAATTTTAAGAAGATTCTTTATATCTTTATGGATTCCCTCAAAAACCAACTTTTGACTGCAGTGAAACTCGTGGCAAGCGATCACTATCGTCAGCACTTCATCCGTTGACGAATACTGTAATTCGGGTACTTGAAATTCTTCTAACTTCTTCTAAGAACTATTTTCCACTTGAAGAATTTGCTATTTAGATGCGTTCTTCTATTTAGATCCCTTTTCAAATGCAAATCGCTTACTCAAGATTTTGTCTCCGAACGAAATCCTCGCACGCGTCAATCACTGAATCCACTTGATATTTATTGGCGAGACCCCGAATCACTGGCAGATTTTTCACTGGAAAAAACACATTTATTGAATTTGTCTTATGAGCTTGAAATCGTGTCTAGCCCATTTTCAATTCAACTCTAAATTGTGCTGGGTTTAGAAATTTAAGGACTATCATTTTGACCTTGCTACTGTGCTATAAAACTGATAGTACCCAAGTAGTACTATGAAACTACAAAGCTGTACTTAGCTAGCAATTGGAGATTTTTTGATAAAGAAAACTCCCAAGCTAGTCTTGGAATCGAAGATTGACAAGGGATAGGACAAATGAAAAAATCGATTCCCGATCATTGTGGTTTGTTGATTGAATATCTTGAAAGTTCTTTTTTAAGATATTTTAGATATTCAATCAACTAAGACAGATTTTCCAAATCAGAGTCGCTTTCGGCCGCACGCTCATTTTGTAGATAACAGGGTTATTCCTAAGTACTGTAGCCATTCCTAAGTGCTGTAGCCATTCCTAAGTACTGTAATAGATGTAGATCTCAATAGGATTGCAACAAAATGAAACCAAAATCATAAAGATTGTGTCACTTAGAGAAAAAGTTATAGCGAGGTGCTTTAAACGACCCAGTTGCGCAAATGACCCTGTTAACAAAATAAAATAGCCGAAATTAGCCTACCCCGATTTTAGCGATTCTCTTAACTTAGCCGAAACAAAATGAATCTTTCTGACTTGAATCGAGAATCAGTAAAATGATATTGTGAAATTTAAAATAAACCACCAAGTCTTTTAGACAATCCAGAGCTCCAGTAAGATTTCTTGCTATTTCTCGATTCTTTCTCCGATTCGCCGTCATTTTCGATTCCAAGCTTTCCCGCATGAGTTCCTAGAGCTCAAAAAGTTTTCCTTGAAATCTTTGATTTCCTTACCTCAATAAGCGAATGGTCTTGTATAGCATCTAGAAAAACCTACCCTGGCATATACTTTTCTCATCGACGATCTCTCGATGATATTCGTCCATCTGAAAGTAAGAAGATTATAGTTTTAGATATTTTTGATAAATGGTTTTGATAAATGTTTGAAATTGACTTTTTTTTTACCTTATCCAAGTCGCTTCTCGATCCTTTATGATCGAGAAAATTGGCCCGAGTTGGCGCATATTTTCGGCATCTGGAAAGGAGATTGCTAAACTTGAAATGGGCTTTTTATTGATTTGTTTATCAATACTGAAAAATCTCATTTACACCGATTAAAAACGTTTGCGTTTGGACGATATGATCTTGAATGGACGGTCGACAAGATTTGATGGAGAGCTGGAAGTGGAAGAGAATGAGGAGGATGGCGATGGAGGGCAGCCACATCCGTTGACAACACTTCGGTGCCCATCTTTTGAAAGGGATTTCAACTGGAAATGTTTTCGATTAATTGATTTAATGAAGATAATGGAGTATTGGTAAAAACGGGAGTAGAATGACAATTTTGACGTGTAAATGTGCTTTGTGCATGTTTATACCCTGAGCCTTCCAGTGTACCTAATTTTCACTTTTCGTTGAAAGGAGACAAATTTAGTGCACTAGGAAACACTGGAAAGCACTAGAGGCACTAGAAGCACTAGAGAGCACTAGAAGGGCTACAAGCACCAGGAAGCACTGAAATCACTAGAAAGCACTAAATCCACTAGAAAACACTAAGAAATCATAAGAAAACCACTTTAGAAATCACTAGAAAGCACTTTAGAAAACACTGAAAACACAAAAAAGCACTAGAAATCACTAGAAAACACTAGAAATCACTAAGAAAGCACTAGAAATCACTAGAAAGCACTAGAAATCACTTTAGAGAAACACTGAAATCACTAAATCACTAGAAAACATTAGAAATCACTAGAAATCATTAGAAATCACCCCGAAATCACTTGTAAGTTTCTTTTGTACAAAGTACATTAAAGTAACATTTACCAAGAACCAATCAATTGCTAATCATTGTGAGAAAAGTGACGGAGTATACTAGAAAGGATGTGTTTAGATCGAGTTTAAAGTACAGAAAAGAACTAGATAAAAGAAAATAAGGAAACTGATTGATCATTGCAAAAGCTGGGAGGGGAATTGTAAGACATTGTAAGACATTGTAGCCAAGACATCTTCAAGACATCAAACAAAAAGAAGATCAAAAGAATTTCCGATTAATGATGAGGATGCGCTTTATTCGTAAATATTCAAAGATTTCGATCAAAAGCACAGGCGATCAAAATTTAAGAATAAAGCAGAAAAATCATCGAGTGCCTAAAAACCAAATACATAAAAGGATTTGAGGAGTCTGGGCCTCTTTGGTCACTGCTAAATGACAAATTTGACTCAGAAATTTCAAGATAATCAAAAAAAAAAAAGTTGAAAGATTGATGAAGAAGTAGAGATTTTTGAAAGAGAGAGAAATGCAAGGTGCAAGGTCGAGAGAGAAAATGAGTAAAAACGTTGATCTATTTGTTTTCGAATCGAATCGTTTTTCTCAGGCTATACTCTAGAAGAGAATTTTTCCTCAGGCTTCTCCAAAAAGTTCTTTTTGTCTTTGAAATTTCTTTTGCCCACTGCTGATGCTGATGCTGTTGACATGAATCTCATTTCTTTTTCTTTTTCTTTTTCTATTTCTTTTTCTATTAATCTTTTGTTGGGTTTTTTAAAAATTTTTATCGAAAAATTGCAGGATTAGGTTTTCTTTTTGATTTAGAAAGTTGGAATTGTGTTTTTTTGTTTTTTTTGAATTTTTCTTTAAAATTGATTTATTTTGAAAAACTAGTATTTTCTAGTATTTTCTAGTATATAAAACTAGTATTTTCGATTTTTAAACTCAAGACAGATAAGGGGATAATGCACAAATAAAGGGGAGTGCACCAGAGGGAGTGTGTTTCTAAGTTTGAGAGTAGATGGGCAAGGAAAGTTTCGTTTCTCATCAACAGATCAAACTATTTCCTGAGAATGTGTTTAGGTTGCTCAAAAGCAACGTAAGCACATTACTTTCTGAATGCACTCGGTTTGAGATTTTCTTCGAGAATTGCACAACGGTGAAAGGTAACTGAAGGTACATTCGAATGAGTACATTAGAATGGGAATGAATAAGTAGTCGAAATAGAATGTAACTGGTTCATTAGAATTGAGGAATGTTTTCATTAGAGCACAAAGTACAGCACACAGTACAAAACGGATAACTTCTCTAACTGTTTTGTAAAACGAAACTAGAGGTTTTCCCATTTTTTAAGTCGCCATTTTGATCGACTTAAATGTTTCACGATAAAAAAATCGAATTGGAAATATTTTGCACGGAAAATGTAAAAAATGAGGTCAAAATAAACCAAAAAAATGGCAAAAAATGGGTAATAATAAATATTTGATCGGCTTATCAGAAGGAATAGGGAAAGGAAAGGGGAAAAAAGGTTAGTCTGGCAACAACAAAATATCAAAATAGAAACGAAAATGTATAGAAAGTAGAGTGACAAGTTTCGACTTTATGTAAAATGTGCTTAAATTGAAATTTCTTTCCTATCATGTTTCCCTGTTTTGCCACAAAATGGCACCAAGATTTGGCAAGAGAAAATGGAATGAAATTTGAATCGAAACAGCTTCAGGAAGTTGTCAGGAAAGGCGATGAAAGTGTTAAGAAAAAGGAAAAGTTTTGAGGGAGAGAAGAATGGGATTCAATGAGGAGGGGTTTGAGAATTGAGAAGGGACAGCTGCCCCCTTTTTTTTTTCCCCTCCGTGAGATCATCACTTTGAACCAAAGAATGAAAAAAAGAATTGGAATGTCCATTTTGAAACCTAAAAAGTTCTCTTGGGAAATAAAAATATAGAAGGTATGAAGGGAACAGGGAACAGTTGGTGAGAAGAAAATGGAGATCTCAGTTTCTCGTTATTGTCCAATGAATTTGTCCTAAAAAGATAAGATAAATTAGAGGGAGAAAGTTTGGTCGAAATGGGTAAAAAGAGGGTGATTTTGTGGAAAATCGGTGATTTCCATGTACTAGGTGATGAGTGTTTGCGTTTTTTTCTGAGCTTAGGGAGGCTGTGGAACAGATCTTAAGAAAGATTCAAAGTTTGAAATTCTGTTTATCTAGTAGAAATTGTACTCTATAATTGGAGTACTGTAACTGGGGTTTTAGCTCGAGTATTGGAGTACTGTAGTCACTGTAGTACCCAATACTATTATTACAGTACCCAACACTAGTACTGTAGTACTTAATACTAATTACTTTAGTACCCAATACTACAGCTGAGCTGAGTACTGGAGTCCTGGAGTACTTTGACTAAGTTTATTATGATTAGAAGTGCTGGATTGCTGGAACAAGACCTTTGGAGTACTGTTATTTAAATTACTGGTTACAGTGTCTGGAGTTTTGGTACTGTAACTGGAGTTACAATTCACCAATTGTACTAAAAGGGTATTGGATTACTGTAACTGGAGTCACAGTACTCAAATTGTACTAAAACTAGAGTACTAGCAACTAGCTTTACTATAGTAATCCAGCACTAGTTCATTATTGTTAGCTAATACAATCTGACTCCTAGAAACGCCTAAACTTTACTCTTGTAGCTCTTGTAGCAGATAACAATACGAGTTTAGGTCCGTGATCCTTGAATGCCTATAATCTAATATTTCAGCAGCTTATCGAAAAGCCTGTAACCAATCAAAAGCTTACAGAAACTTTTTGAGTATTTCTTAAAAGCAAACAAAAAGCGAAATGTTAAAGGTTGACCGTTTTTTTTTCTTTCTTTTGGTAACTGAAAACTGAAAGCTTTTGGGCAAAAGGACATTACTGCAAGAAACAAGGCCTCTGAGAAGAAAAAAAAGGAGATGGAGAGAGAACAGGAAGAGTATTGATCAGGTTGGGGATTTGTTGAGGAAAAGAAAAGAGAAGAACACACGTAAATTCCTCCATAAATCATTTTGAATGTTTTTTATTAATATGTTCCTTAAGGACTTTTGGACTTAAGCTCAAGTTCCTCCTTTCAAAATTACGCAATTTGATGAGATCAAAAGAATTTCGAGAATTTTTCATTGAATAAAGTGATAGAATTCTTTAAGGAAATAAAGTTGTCGAAATTTCTTCAAAAATCGAAGTCTTAATTGAGGATTTTCTTACTCATTTACAGTATTATCTTTGTATTTAAAGCTCAAATAGTTCACTTGTTGACTTACAAGATTACACGAAACAGCTTAGAGAAGCGATTAGCTGCTCATAAAGCTTTAGAAGATAACAAGAGATAACACCAACAGCTAACAATAACAACAAAAAGCTAACATATAAAGTAAATACTATTAAACATAGCTGAATCAATTTACTAATACATAATTTTCAAAGAATAAGATCTTTCATAGTATTCAAGCAAGTCTGATTTTAGCTTGAGAGAGAAATTAAAGTCCCACAGCAGCTTATCTATCAGCTAGCAGTTTATCCTAGCAGCTATGATTTTATCTATCAGCTAGCAGTTTATCTATCCGCTTAGCAGCTAGCAACCATCGAAAAGCCTGTAACCAATCAAAAACTCTACAAACTTTTTAAGTATTTTCTTGCAAAGCAAACAAAATGTTAAGAGTTTGACCGGATTTTGCAGTCTTCCTTTAGCTTGAGAGGGAGGAAATTAGAGTCCAATTTATTTCCCCTCTACAGAAACTGTACTATTATATATATTCTTATCAACGAAATGCAAAAAGAAGCCATTTAAAGGCACACTTTGTTTTGTTTTTATGAATAAAAGTTTATTTCGCCAAACTGAAGAGAGTGCAATGAAGGAGACGATCAACAAGAAGATAAAAGATAAAAGGAAATAGAAAGAAACGATTTGTTATCTCAAAATACAGATGGATGGCCACGAGTCACCTTAAAAAAAATGTAAAAAGACAGTAAAATGAGGAGAGAATTTTTCGTTATTTTTCAACATTAAGCAAAATTCGTGCATGTTTGCAAAGAAGAGAATTTCTCTGGGGAATTTCTTTGGAGAGAAGAGATCGATCGGATGATAGAGATGAAAAAGAGGATAGCGTTGGGAAATTTTCAAGGATTATGATATTTTAGATATAGTCAGAAAAACTCCATTTTTATTTTTAAAGAGTATTGAGGGGTTTAGAATAAGAAAATATATTGTAATAGAGTGTCTTTTGTAATAGAAAGATATTGTAAAATAGAGTGTCGTTCTTTCAGATGTTTTGCACACTCTAAAGTGTTCACCTCGCCAAAATCTCAAATTTGGGGAAGTTTCCATTGTTTTTCCCAGGAAATTGACGTCTTTTTCGGTACAGTGACACAAAAAGCAGGAGAAAGTTGCAGAATTTCGGAGGATAATTCGAATAGAAAAAATTAGATCTGAGAACTTTTATATTATGATTCCAATGTGAAGTAAAGATTCATTAGAACTGTTAAAGGGGAACTTTTAAAGGGGGAACTGTTAAATTCGGGAACTTTTAAACGGGGAACTTTTGGAAGCGTTTTTCGAGTTGATAAAAGGCTACTTTGTGCAAAAAAGTGCCTGAAAGAGGATTTTTTCTTTTCTTTTCTTCAAAAGCATCCAAACAATGGCCATTCAAAAAGAAAAAACGTCATTTTTTTTGCGACTTTGCCAAAATTTTATGGGATTGGCCCACAAAAAAAAACTTGCTTTATCCAAAAGCTTTTTGATAAAGATGACTTTTGATCAGAAACATATAACTGAGTGGCGAATATATAACTAAAAACATATATCAGCTGAAATACTGTAATAGTAACCCACCCCCCTAATGACGGTGCGGAGTGTTGTGTAGTCTAACTTTGAACGGTTTTCTCGACACTGATTTATGCTACAGTACGCGCTTAGGTATCAAAAAATAGCCCTGAATTTCAGCTGTTTTTTGATGCCAAATTCCCATTTTTGAAAATACGGGCGCTTTGAAAAAATGAAATACCTAAAAAACTTTTGCAAACTACGCGAACTGTACCCGGGGTGGGCGACTATCCCAGTATTTTTTTAACCATTAACAAACAGGGGGGGACAAATGCGACCTTTTTTTTGCGCACCAGGACATTTGCGCACCTTTTTTTTTGCTGGAAAAGCCTTAGGCAAGGCCGTAGAGCTTCAAAAATATTTTCATATTAGGTTTGATGCAAAAGTCTTTTCATAATTTTTTTCGTACTTCTGTTAAAAAGTAACAAATTCACCAATTAATCTATAGTTTGTCTATAAAAAAAGTGTTTTTTTGTTCAATTTGCATCTTTTTAAATGAATTTCGGTTCACTTTCAAGCAAATTCCCGAGTGAAAAACGCCTTTTTCGTAAAAATCTATAAAAAACTCTACGGAAAAATTGGCTGAATGAATTTCTCTGAAATTTTGGCGAAATATCAAACTTTTTTTCTCTATCTTTTATCTATTATTTGAAGATAGGTTTTCTTTAACTAAGTGTCTAAACCGCATCTGTCGAGTTAGCCCCTTTTGACTACCCGACTTCATACTCTCCCGAAAATCCAGGCATTAAATATTTTTAAACCCGTTTAATGTTATTTTGCAGAAAAATAATTCGTTTTTCTAATGAAATCAACCGTAGTTTAATTGGTGCATTTGTTGGCTTGAAACGGCAGACAAAAAAAAATGAAAAGAACTTTGCATCAACCTAATAGAAGGGGAAGCGTAATGGCCAAGATTCCCTTATATGGAAATATTTTCAAAGCTCTACAGCCTTGCCTAAGGTGCGCAAATGTCAAAAAGGTCATATTTAATCTTTTTATTCGCAAAAAAAGGTCGCATTTGTCCCACCCCCCAAACCCTCACCTTTTTGACGTGTTATTCAAACAAAAAACAAATGATTTAAATAAATTGATTTAAATAATTATTTATTTGAGAGGAACACAGTCTAGACAGCGACAAGAAGACAAGAACTTCTAAATCTAACCACCAAATCAGACAAAAACTCTCAAGAAAGACAAGAAATGAGAGCGATAAATAAGAAGCTGCTTTCTTATAGGGAAATGAGTGTTTATGGGAGATTTTTAAGGGAAATGAAGGAAAGGAAAAGACATGAAAGAGAGACATTTGCGAGAGTGACCTTGGAAACGAACGAGCCGTTTCTCTTTCGAAAAACCCCCTCAATTTCCTTGATTTTGCAAACATTTCAAGAAGCAAAAGAGAAATCGAAAAAAGATTTTGGTATGAGTTAAGAGGAGTTAAGAGGAGTTAAGAGGAGTTAAGAGGAGTTAAGAGGAGTTAAGAGGAGTTAAGAGGAGTTAAGAGGAGTTAAGAGGAGTTAAGAGGAGTTAAGAGGAGTTAAGAGGAGTTAAGAGGAGTTAAGAGGAGTTAAGAGGAGTTAAGAGGGAGTTAAGAGGAGTTAGAGAGGAGTTAAGAGGAGCTAAGAGGAGTTAAGAGGAGTTAAGAGGAGTTAAGAGGAGTTAAGAGGAGTTAAGAGGAGTTAAGAGGAGTTAAGAGGAGTTAAGAGGAGTTAAGAGGAGTTAAGAGGAGTTAAGAGGAGTTAAGAGGAGTTAAGAGGAGTTAAGAGGAGTTAAGAGGAGCTACTCATCTACTCAAAAATGCTTTTTGAGTGTCTCAGCTTGGCAAAGAAGTACTTTTACCCTTTATGATTTTGATTCCAGTTTAGGAATGAGTAGCACTTTTTGTACAAGCATTTTTCTGATAAAAATAAATAAATCAGCAATCTTTTCAGAATTTCAAACAAATTTAGAATCGATTTCCTTACATTTCTAGCTCATTGAATAATGATGAGTTGGTCAATAACTCTTGATGACTTGATGAGTTGGTCAATTACTTCAATGAATATTGATGAGTTGGTCAATAAGTTGACAAAAGAAAGGTGAATTGGTAAAGTCAGTCGGGTATTGGGGTAAGGGAATGAATGAGCAATGGATGTACATTATGTAAGTTAAGCTATAATGTGTTTGTGATTTATAAATATAATTATAAATATAAAAATTTTGCGTTTACTCAATGATCTGAATCAGAATCTTTCCAAGAAATCGTCTTAAACAAATGGTTGAGAGAGAATAGATGAGGAAAAAGGGGGAAACGATGAAAAAGTAAAGGGAAAGTAAAGGAAAGTCGAAAAAGTAAAGGAAAAGTTGAAGAATTGAAAGAGATTGAGAGATGAGAAAGATTTTTATGGGAAAAGTGTGAAGAAATGGGGTAAGTTGATGAGAAAATTGCGAAAGATTTGATTGGTGAGTAATTTGGAAATGAAGGATAAATGAGAATGGGCGAATTGAGTCCAATAATTGAATGATGAGGTAAAGAAAGGCAAGAGAATGAGAGCACAAAAGATATAGAGTAAAGTAAAAATATAGGTATGAAGAAAGTTGGTAAATGGAGGGAAAGGTGTGAAGCTGTGAAGCTGTGAGGTGGGTAAATAGGATCTGGGAGGGGGGCAGGAGTCGTGGAGAACCGCAAATCAACGACCACCTCCCCGGTTCGTTTCGTTCAATGATTGCCTCTCGATTTTTTCTAAGATCAATCCCAATCCCTTTGTCTGAGTCTGACCACAATCTGAGTCTGACCACAATGCACAAGGAATCATTGTGAAATCAACACTTGAACAAAGCCTAGAATAAAACAAAGCTTAAACTTGCCTTTAACTGGATCAATCTACCAAGGTTGTACAAATGCTTTAGCTTTAGCAAAGGAAGAAGAAAAGAGAAGAACAAAAGCTTTAGCTAAAGCAAAAGCTATTCAAAAGTACATTCAATACATTCAAAGTAAACCAAAGTCATCCAGATTGAAATCTGAATTGTTTACAAATATTTTTTGCTAGATTTGACTTTATTTTTTCAAAAATTGAATGTTGCCCGTTTACAGATTCCTGGTAAACAGGGGAATCTTGTAAACAGAAAACAAAGAAATCGAATACAATAAACAATAGATTGGAAGGGGATTGTTTGTGACAGATCCTGTGTCTTCATCTATTGAAAAGAAATAAACAGTAGAAAGATTCTTTGATATCTGAAATAGTTCAATGTGTTGAAGGGATTCATTATGAAAGTTTAAAGATGTTTAAAAACATCTTTAAGGTGTCTGAGTCAAACAAGAGAACTCCCCCCTTCATCTCAACAAATATCTCAAAGGGTTATAAAGGCAGAGAAATGGGGCGCTTCAACAGACTTTTCTCGTGAAAATCCCATGTTGTACTTTGTTTGAAACACTCAAAACCTTCTTTCTTTCACCCTCGAGAAATTGAACTATCTTTTTTGAGTTGGAAAGGGAAAGGGAAAAGTTGTGAACTTGATTTTGTGGGGAGTTGCACGAAAATGCACGCACGCACACACGCACACACGAAAAACAACGAATAGGGAGATGGAATGAGGGAATAAAAAGTGTTCGCTTACAATAGCTTTTGATATGTTGTTTGCCTTACCTGGAAAATAAACCTTATTTAAAATTCTCAAAATATAGCCTTTTGGTGAGCAGTAGTTGGACCTATAGTTGGACTCGATTTTTGAGAATTAAGGTTTGTAAATTAAGGTTTATTTTCCACGTTAATAGTAAGGCAAGCATATCAAAGCTATTTGCAAGCGAACTTCGCCTTTTGGCTGAGCAGCAGTTGGACCTATAGTTGGACTCGATCTTGGATTAATCGTAGGGATTTGTAGCGAAGACTCACAATGGTACATTGGGTATAAACTAACCCAATTTACTATTGGGTTAGTTTATTTATCAAAGTTTATTCTTTGAACTTTACCAAATTCTTTCTAAACAATAAATCATTTTATGGATGAACTTTCAGAAAAGAAAAAGGAAAATGCAATATTTAAAGGAATATTTAAAGGAAGATTTAAAAGAATTTTTAAAGGAATATTTAAAGGAATATTTAAAGGAAGATTTAAAGGAATATTTAAAGGAATATTTAAAGGAATATTTGCGCAACTGGGTCGTTTGCGCAACTCGCCATACCTTTCTTCTAAGTCGGTCAATCTATATGCTTTTGGTGTCATTTTGTTGCACTTATTGAGATCTACAAAATGAGACCAAAATCATAAAGATTAGCCCACTTAGAAGAAAATTATGCCGAGTTGCGCAAACGACCCAGTTGCGCAAATGACCCTGTTGCGCAAAAAAAGTTGCGGAAACTAGCCTACCCCGAATATTTAAAACAATATTAAAAGCAATATTTAAAGCAATATTTAAACCAGTATTTAAACCAATATTTAAACCAATATTTAAAGCAATATTTAAACCAATATTTAAAGCAATATTTAAACCAATATTTAAACCAATATTTAAAGGAATATTTTCAATTTCCGTGTAAAAGGGCTTCGAAATGTGCACGCTTTTCCAATATTTCTCATTTTCCATTTTTCCATTTTTAGGAAGAAAATGATTTTGGTGCAATCACGTGGTTTTTCCTTTCTCTTTTCTCTTTTCTCTAGTTTTTCTAGTCTAAAGCTATTGCTTGTTTCCCCCCCAAACACATGGCTCAAAAAGAATTCTATGCAGTAAGAAAATTTCTCGAGAATCTCGTGATTTGAAATTTGCTGAACAAAGGAATTGATCAGACAAAAGATATGCAATCTCTTTAATCAATTATAACTAAGGTATTTCGATCTGGATTGAAAGCCAAGCCAGGCTCAGATCTATCTTGATATCTCAGATCTATCCAGGTCCAACTGTTGCAAGATTGTATCTGGACGCGGGCTTTGGATTGCCTGGCTAGTACAATATTTTGTGTTGATCGAGTGTTTTGGCAATTTTTCTGAAACATTCGATCAATGGTAGGCTGACAATAGTTTAGTTTAAAAGAGGATCTAGCTATTAGCTTTATTAAATTAGCTTTATTAAAAATAGCTATTAACTAATTCTTAGAAAGAATGGCACTCGAAAAAGTTTGAATAGACGGGGAACAGAAAATGCAGAAAATTTGCGTTTAAAGGAAAGAAATTCGATGAATCATTTCGATTTTGTTATTCTTTTCTCATCAAAGGACGAGGATTTTACATTTCAATGGAGAGATTCTTTTCACAAAATTGTATGCCTTCAAATGCTTTTTTTTTTGAAAAATGAAAACTCTATCGTTTTATATAAATCTAAAAATGCTGTAAAAGTTTTGCAAAAAAGTGTCTGCGCTTTTTAAAACAACAATAATCTGATAAAGGTAGGGTTTAAAGTAACCGTAACTGAGGTTTAAAGTAACTGTAGCATAGATTAAACTTTCTAGTTTAATCTATGCACTAAGAATAGGGTAAAGTTTATGTAGTTTTATTCAATTTACGTTTGGTCTAATCTCGGAGTCAATTGAAAGATACAAAGTGATTAGACTCTAGATTAAACTAGAGACAGGATTATGATAGCTTTAGAAAAGGGACAAGCTTTAAAAAAGCGTTGATCCAAAGAAACTCACCATCTACTGTAATGATATACACTACTGGACAATGAAATATCATATTTGAAAAAAGATCGTCACTTTCGCGCGTCTGTAACTCCCTTGTCTTTGAGTTTAAACTATTAGTGTTATACATTTTCTGAAAGCTCTTTTCAATGGCTACACAATGGTAATATTAATATTTAGAAATACGGTGTTTTGTTTTGTGTTTTGTTTTGTTTGAAGTTTTCGGCTTCTATTCTAAATCAATAAAATTCTAGTATTGCTACGATGCTCATGATTCACAGTGCACCGAAAAAAGTGTGCAAGTATTCAACGAATTCGCTCAGGGAACAACGCTTGATCAGGTGAGAGATAAGAGAATTTTTTTTTGAAGAATTCAGAGGCATTTAAAACTACACTATCTTGGACAATGAAATAGTTATATTTGAAAAAGATCAACACTTCTCGCGCGTCTGTAACTCCCTTGTCTTTACCGCATTTCTAAAATATTAATATTACCATTGTGTAGCCATTGAAAAGAGCTTTCAGAAAATGTATAACACTAATAGTTTAAACTCAAAGACAAGGGACAGACGCGCGAAAGTGACGATCTTTTTTCAAATATCATATTTCATTGTCCAATACTGTATATATATGTCGTAGCCACTTACGAAATTCAGCCGCTAACGAATCATTCGTTAACGGTTAGCCGTTTACGAATGAAAGTTTTCGCTAGTCTTTTACGAATGATCGGCTAGCCGCTAACGAATTTGTTTGTTATAAACGTTAAGAGTAGACGGCTCAGGCTAAGAGGACTCTAAAGCCTGAGCCGTCTACTCTTTGAAGTGTTTCTCATAAATCATGGATTTCATTTTCTTGTGTGCCATGATTTTTCGAGAGTTAGATCAAAATCTATACATGTTAAATGTTATAAATTTTATTTCACTTCTTGTGATTAGTTGATTAGTTTGCGTTTTTGTGCAAAATAGCTTTTACAAATGGGATTTGTTAACGGCTGTGAACATGGCTCGATTCAAAAACTCATTTGAATCGAGCCATGTTCGCAGAAGGCGATTACAAATTGTACAGGGCTAGCGAAAGCTTTATTTGTAATCGGCTAGCCGTTAACAAATGATTCGTTAACGGCTACGACATATATATTATAAGATGTTACAAGTCTGTAAGTAATAAGAGAACTCGCCTGAGCCGTCTACTCTTTGAAGTGTTTCTCACAAATCATGGCTTTCATTTTTTTGTGGTGCAATGATTTTTCGAGAGTTAGATCGAAATCTCTCCTCACTCACTCATCAGAAAGCACAAATTGATGAAAAGGTGTGAAAAGAGATGAGAAAAAACGCTCACAAACTATCGGCCACTTGAAAGGGTCAAACGGAAAAAAAGGGAAAGACTTGATCTCGATGATTTTCTGCAGAAAAGATTTGAAGATTCGATTGCTCTATCTTTAGCCTCTTCAACTTTTGGTGGATATCGCAATCATTCTCCACTCATTCCCACAATTCAGATCGAGTTGAATGGCACTATTTATAGTTTTTTGTACTCAAAAAACTCGATTTTGCAGCTTTGTCTCTATTTTGCCTCAAAAAAAACTCTATTTTGTGGCTTTGTGGATTATCTGCTGGACATCTAGAGTACTGTGGAAAGAAGGAAAGGTTACTACGTGGAAAATGAAAGTCTCAACTCTGGTGGAGTGCTTCCAGCATGAGTGCTAATTCCCCTTCCCCTTTTACGATTTTTTCCACTGGCCAAACTCTGCTCCTCTTTCCCAACACCAAAATTTATTTACACAATTGAAAATGAATGAATAATCAATGAATAATCAATGAATAATCAACTCATAATAACACTCCGACAAATTCACATTGTATCTGGCCGTTAAGCGTTGGATGAGTCATTTTGACGATGTTCAATGTAAAACGAGTCGCTTTTAGATTCATCACCGTCACCGTCAATTGATGGTGGTACACCGTATAGATTAAAGCTGAAATTTGTGATCAGAGCTAATAGTTGTCGTGTACTTTGTGCTTGAACACGTAAACGTATCTCTTCTGGGAACACGTAAACGCATCTCTTCTCAAGCGATTGGATAATAGAAATGGAAAATTGAGTATACTAGAAAAGAGGTGTTTCTACAAGCACAAAGTCCTACAAGAACTCGAGATTTTTGTGTAAAGGAATTAATGAATTTAATGTGCGAGAAAGGATTTGTTTTGTTTTTGTTTCATTTTTGAGCACAAAGTACGCTTGACAGTGTTTTGCGAGTTCTGTCTGTCTGTCCGTCTGTCTGTCTGTCTGTCTGTCTGTCTGTCTGTCTTACTTGTGGCTCCAGGTGCAGTTTGCGTGCAGGCGCTCCACCCTCAACTTTCCACACAATGGCCCAGTGCCTGTCGTTTTCCCGTCTGGATTCTCTACCGAAAATCTTTAGAGTATCAAAAGATTTAGATAATCAGTTAAGCAATTATCAGTTAAACTTCGAGATTTTAAGAATTTAAGAATTTAACCTGGTCCGGCGTCCAATCGTTATTGGCACAACGATGCCCGGGAGAGGAACTTGTGATTCCATCAACGATTCTAGCATCTAAATCTTGGTTTGGTTTTGTTTGTTTTTTTGGTTTGTTTTTGGTTTGTTTTTGCTTTCTTTTTGCTTTCTTTTTGCTTTCTTTTTTAGCGGTGTTTAGATTCAGTTATAGGATAGATTTACCAGAATCGAATTATCTTCAACAAACCGCAGCTTCCAACTCATTTGTGGCTCGTTGCTTTGCTTGAGTTGTATCGTTTGATTGACCAATGAAAAAACCATGGATTTTGTGTTGGAGCCGTGGCTCACTTGGCTAAAATTATTGAAAAATTCATAGATCCAATAACCAAAACAGTCGAGTTAGGTTAACTCACCAAAATCGGGAAAAAAGTCCATCCGACTGGCGGGCTGATCTCCATTGTGAAGGCCGGGTTTGTGACCAATTCGAAATCGTTGCCACTTCCTGTAAAAAAAATAGAATCAGCAACATATTCCATTACAGCACACTTTCTAAAAGGCACCGATTTTGAAAACTACGGTGCTCATACATTCGATCAGCTCAATTGTATCATTGACTGACAAGGGAAGGTCAATTGGATATGCTGGCCAAATCATATAAAGCATAGATTATTCGACACAGAATTTCACGCTGATCATGATGCTGCTTTTCTTTTCTTCTACGGATCACTCTGTCAAAAGTTGTACACGTTTAAAATTTTGTAAGGAGTTTCAGAAATCAAACCGCGACCTTACAAGCCTATGGCTGTGGCGGTGTGGTAGTGAGTTAGGGCGGGAGGTCTCGGGTTCGAATCCGGTGGCTGATTGTTTTTTTTTGGGGTTTTAATGCCTTGTAATGCCTCATCAAATGATACCAAAAGCGGCTGATTGAATGAAAAACTACAGTAGTTTTCTAAAATAGATGTATTTCAGAAAAGATCTTACTTAAGTGATGATACTCAACGCATCATATACAATATACATGGGCTTTTTTTTGTAGAAAACGAGTCAGTTCCACGCTTTAGCAAACAGCTCTTGTTTTCTAAGGCTCGAAATAGGATTGCATGTATAGCTCTAGAAAACAAGAGCTGTTTTCTAGAACGTGGCACTGGCCCGTTTTCTACAAAAAAGTCCATGTCTAATCTGTAACTCTAATATTTAACTCTAATATTTAACTCTAATATGTAACTCACCACCCGCACATCCGTGACCCAAGTGACCAAGCGTGAGCAAAACGAGAAGCACGCCAAATGACAAAACAAGATCTTTGATCATCGTTTCTATTAGATTAGAATTAGAAATTTAGCCTTAAGCTTGATATCGATGTTGTGAAGTTGAGAAATGTTTGTGGGAGTTTGTCAGGAAAACGATTTGTTTGGTCTTTCGTTACGTTACGATTACGATTACGACCCAGTGATCTGTTGTGCTGCTCGTTTTCCGCTCATTTACAACCATTATAGAAAAAGCCTCAAAATTTGCATTTCTTTCTGTTTTCTTTTGTACAAAAATCTCGAAATAGAATTGTGTATTTATCTTTGAGTTGAACAATTTGAATAAAGGAAAGGAAACTTTGAAGATTGAGAAATTGATTGGTTTTTACGAGAGCTCAAATCCACGCACCAAATCGTCGAGATGGACGTTTTTACGTCTAAATTCTGGATTCAAAATTTTCGCATACAATGACAATTACAGTACACCACAGTTCAGCATTTAGTGTATTTTCCTTTAGTACATTACTGGCAGTACACTGCTGTACGAGCCGATGTGAATGAAAAGATTTGTGTCGGTGGATCGGCCGACGAACTATGAAGAGTCAAGGATTTTGTCCTGAACATTGTAACTTGAGGATTTCCGGGTTATCTACTAACCTTTGGTAGCTGAATATTTCCAGGAATTTTGCTCAACTCCGAGACGATTTTTAAGATTCGACGCAAGTCCTTTAAATGGAATTCTTTTCGGTTTATCCTGATAAAGTAAAGAGATGAATGGCAAAGAGGAAGCGAAGGGAGTTGAACTCCTGGACCTTCTGCTTACCAAGCAGATGCTTTACCACCGAGCTATCAGCGCCTACTGTAGAGAACACTTCTAATTTTCATTATGGGGGGGGGTTACAACCTAGCCCCATAATGACGGTGCGGAGCGTTGTGTAGGACTAGCTTTGAACGAGTTTTTCTCGACACTGATTTATTATACAATGTAAAAGAGTGGGGGTAACAAAAAATAGCTGAAATTCGTGGGCTATTTTTTGATACTCAAAGATGTATTTTTTGAAAGTACGGGTGCTTTGTAAAAAAATGAAATACTAAAAACTTTTTATGACTACGCGACTGTACGAGGGGGGTGGGGTACTATTACAGTATTTACGGTACTTTACCCAAGAAAAAAATAGGAAAGACAAGGAAGAAGACAAGCCTACTCACCTAAACAAAACCGCTTGCGTACAGCAAGATTTCGGGTACGATAAGTAGACACCGCCTGTGAGAAAATATCGAAAATCAGCCGCGAGCTAATCACTATTTTTGAACGTTTCATTGCACTTCATCTGCGCTCCACCGATGATCCAAATCCTTCATAAAGAATGAAACATGTTAGAATCCGTAAAATGGGAAAAACGATTGATCGCCTTTGTGTAAACTTTGGACCATTAGGTGACCATTGAATGAAAGATGAAAGATAGAGGAGACACCATGAAAAAGAAAGGGGGATAATGAAAATCTGAAATGAAAATGAATCTGAAGCTTGTCAAAGATCATTGTGTAACTAATCAACTTACCAGAAACACTGCCGGATTGCCGCATTTTCTGGGTGGATAATAAAGTTTGACATAATCGATTGAGTCAGCGAGATTTTAGATGTGAGATCACTGGACTAAAGAGATTGAGAGATTGATAGAAAAAGAGATGATTCAACTTGGATAAGTTTTGCAAATTATAGAGTCGCCAAAGCGTCATCTTCAAGCAAAAGAATGAATCTGAATGGGATTTTTAAATGGAATTTTAAGCAAAAATTCATTTATTTCCCTTTAAAAGTAACAGGAAATTTTGAATAGATTTTACTTACGGTGAATGTCGATCACTTTTTTGCAAACATTTCCAATAATCTCGTGCTCTTTTTCCAATCGTTGATCCAAGCTGGGGGTGTCGTATTGAATTTTCTCAAGAACCTATTTTTCATAGTCTTGCTTTTAAAGAAAAGTATTCTAGATTTTATTCTAGATTTTTACTCTTTACCTGATACATTGAAAATGTTGATATGATCTTGAATCTCTTTGAGAAACTCGTTGTATCGCTGATCAACATTGCAGATTTCAATATATGGCCTGGCTTTGTTCCCATACTCACCGAAAAGATAACCGATGCTCTGAAATAGTTATTGTTTAGGTTTAAGAAGTTGTAGGAATTCAGCAAATATTGGCCTTTTTCAAGAACAGCAAAAAGCTTTTCAACTTTTAAGGCGTAGAAAAAAAAGTAGGTATTTGATGTAAAACTAAACTAAGCTAAGTAAAAGTAAAGTAAATGTAGTGCTAAAAGTGTTGTACTGTCGAAATCGTACTGTAACAGTTTAAAGAGTATCCAAAGTAGGCAAAATGCTAGCGGATATTTTGAGATCAGCTCTATTATACTTGTCTCAAACTAGAACAATTCTTCTTATTACTAGGGTTTTCAATAACTTCGTTAGTACCTGAATCAAATAATTTTGAGGTCTATCAGTGGTGATGATGGTGATCGAAAAGTCAAACTGAATTGGACCTTTTTCGTTTTTGCGGAAAAGTACTCACAAATCGTTTTTCATTTTCACGATATAATTGAAAGAGCTCCCGAGCTTCTCGTACACGTTTCTCTTGCAAACCTTCCAAATTTCCATTGTAGGACGCCGGGAAAAAGAAATCTTCCGATGCTGAAATAGCAATGATTAATGATTCAATTTCTTGTGCTCCCCGTCAATTCAAACTTTTGAGATTGTGCATAAAATTCACCAATAGTCGGCAGAAATGCCTTCAAAATCGATATCAAGAAAAGGGAACTGATGAGCCCGAGAAATAATCGAACTATTTGATTCTTCCATAACATTTTAAAGAATACATGCTAGATGATTCAATAAAAATAGTGTGAATAAGTTGTTCACTAGTAAAAAGCGATGTTTTCTTCGCTCGGTTCAGTTTTGATTTATCAGTGTGTTGAGTCAGAGCCACTCGCCGTAAAGCAAGAAAGAGAAGAAACGATTGATTGAGAAGTGATAAGGAAGACTTGTATGCATTCCACCAATTTTTCCACCAATTTTCCCAATCGACCTTTCTTCAACCATTGCCGTTTCAACACTCGACAATCATAGAATATCCACGATTGATCATGAGTCACAATATTGAAAAGAGGAAACCGACCGCATCGATATTCGTTCAGTAGTTGACGGCATGACCGCGCTCTTTGGCCCTTAATCGAATTTTTCAAATGATAGGGAATTTGCCGCTGTTTCAACCACTTTCTTCCGGTTTTTTTGAGCCAACGCCATACTGTCATTCTTCAGTAATAGCTTTGTGCCAAAATTCGAGTCGTTCCTTCGGGATTTTGCTGAAGTTGGCGCCTCAACGTCTGTCGATTCACTTTTCTGGGACGACCGCTTCCTCGCTTTCGTGTGAGCCGGTTGTCACCTTTTCGGAACTTCTGAAACCACCATCGTGTAGTCCTTTCCTTGACGATTGTTGGCCCATAAAAGAATTGATTTCTCTCGCTGCTTTGGCCGCGGAAATCCTCTTCAAATATCATTGATGGATTATTGATGGATTTCTTTACGAGACAGCGACATGTGATCGATCACAACTTTTTTTGTTTTTGATTCCTAAAAAAGAGAATTTAGCACATAAAACTAGAATTGTAAAGCAGTATAATAAAAAAAAACAGAAAGAGAAAGTGTTAATTTGTCGCTGAATACGAATCAAATGAAAAAAACCGCAATTTTTTATGGGACAACCTAATACCTGAATCAAATAATTTTGAAATTATCATAGAAAATAAAAAAAGCGAACAGTTTACTTGAAAGCGGTTAAAAAAATAAAAAACGCACATGGGGACACTTGTGGGGAGGGTACTATGGGGACACTCGATAGGGACAGTTGGGGGCGGTACTTCAAAAGTATAATAGCTGGAGTGAAAAGTTAAGTTGTGCTTTGAAAGTATATTGATTGTGGGTAATACTGTAAGTATCACAGACTCATTGCAAGAGTGTCACACCTCACTATCAATAGAACTTTGATTTTGGCTTCAAAACGCGCAATTTTCTTGAAAATCAAACTTTGTGCCACTCGTGTATGATACAGAAGAGTAAAAAAAAATGTTACAACAACTCAAATCTGGAACTTCGCAGCGCTTGTTCTTTTTAAAAATAAAAAAATAAAAAGTTTGCTTTATATAGGTGAATAAGTCAGTGGACAACACAATAAAAGGATTTCCATCGAATGACTGAATATCAATAAGTTTCTAGGGCAATTGGAGGACCGAAAAACAAAAAATTGTTTTTTAACTCGTCTTAATTCGCTGTTGGTTTTCTTGGATAGTTGCGCTGCGCTAGATCTTTTCATTTTCTCGTTGCTGTTTTATGAAACTCTTTAACCTCCAAAACTATTCTGATTGGATTCTATACTTTTCTCACCAAAGCGCACTCGAGAGTAAGCCGATCCCACTCTAGCTATTCTGTTACCTTTTTGCTCTTTTGCTCGTTCATGGTTTCTTTCGATTGTTTAAACTATCGCGAAAGTTAGTCTTTTTGACAATTCGTTTTCAAACATAGAAAACAACGAAGGACAAGTGAAATCGCAAGGATCGATGAAGGAATCGTCTTCGGGTCAAGGGACTTCGCTGCAACAGGTCGCATCGAATCTTCGCACCATTCAACCGGCGCTCTTCGTTCGGGATCTGAATCAAAGCAAGACCGGTGTCTTTATTTTTGTAAATCACCGACTTGAACTTTGTTGAGCTTATAGTCTTGAACTGGAACATTAGGAAGATTATAGCCTTGTCCTGCAACTTGTTTTAATTTTCTTATGTTAGGCACGCGTGGAGCCATCAGCGACTCATTGGCCAACTATGTGCGCATCGTGACTCATCCATTAAACCAAATGCTGCAATACCACGTAAAGTTTGAGCCGATCGTTGACTCAAAGGCTTGCCGCGAAGAAATGCTGAAGGTGATCGGCATTTTCGACTTTGTGATCTTCGATGGTGCAATGTTGTACGCTCCGAAGGCTTACAAGTTTCAGGTATTGAAGTAGATAGCTAGGTAGATTTATAACGTTTAATTTTAGCCTTCTTACGTGACTCCTCATCCCAACACTGAGGAAAACATCAAGGTTTCGTTCAAGGTGACAATGGAATTTGGACACGACAACCCACAAGCTCTACACGTTTACGACTTGCTGATTCGCAGGCAGTCTTGATATTAATTGGACAATGGGTTAAATAATTTTAGATGCATGAAAGCAACAGGACTCATCTCGGTCGCTCGCCATTTCTTCGACCCAAGACGCAACGTGTCTGTGGATCAATATGGAATCGAGTGCTGGCCTGGATACTTCACGGCAACGCGTTTGCATGATGACGGACTGATGGTTTGCATTGAAAACCGCTGGAAAGTCTTACGCAAGGATACGGTTGCTAGCCAGGTATTGCTTTGATTCATATCACAGTAATGTTCTTAATTTAGATGGTGCAAATTCTACGCAGAACCGGTGGAGTGAACGAGCGTTTTTGGTGAGCCTTTTTTTTGAAACGATTAAAAACTTCCTCAGGTCCGAATGTGAGCGTCTCTTCGCGAATCAAACCATCATCACTCCATACAATCACCGAATGTATCGCCTCACCCGTGTGGAGCCGGAAATGCACCCTTCATCAACATTCACTTTGGGAAGCGGTGAAGAACTGACGTTCGCGGAATACTTTCAGCGACAATACAACTTGCAAGACATCGACATGGAGCAGCCACTTTTGGTAACTGAATCATTTTTGATACTCGTTCTAACATCAAAAGTTTTAGGTCTCTGAAGGCAAACCAAAGCAACCGGGCGAGCCTCCACAGAAGACGTATCTCTTGCCTCAATTCTGTCGACTCACTGGAATCACGGACGATATGCGAAACAACATGAGCATCATGCGCGCGATGTCACAAGTGACCCGTCTCACACCAGAAGCTCGTCTCAAGATGACACAAGGATGGCTTGAGCAAGTGCGAGAGAATCCGGAGCTTCAGCGCCTTTTCCAAGCCTGGGAATTTGAATTGGATGGCGAAATTATTCATTTCCCAGCTCGCGTCTTGCCAGAAGAAAGAGTAGGCTTGTACAATGTTGATATAAATTGTTTCATGTTTTAGCTTTATGGTGCTCGCCCAGATGGTTATGTGGGGCAAAACGCTGAATGGGCTCGATTTGTCAAGCAGAACGGAAACTGTGTTAGCAAAAACCTCAAGGATTGGATTCTGGTGGCACCGAACGTTGGTCCGCACGCATTTGAAGCTGCCAATAAGTTCATTGGTTGGTTGTTTAAAGTTTGCTTTATATTCCTATATTTAGCTGAATGTAGAAACCTTGGAACCCAACTTGGCATGCGAATCAATGGTAACACGCCAACCAGCTAATTGTGTAATATCTTTTTTTAGAGCCTACCTGTGTGTCAGTCAACTCTCCTGATCCAACCGACTACAATCAAGTGGTGAAAGAGGGAGTGCGACGAGCTGCTGAAGAAGGAAGAAAAGTTGAAATGGTGGTCATCATCCTCGTCGATGACAACAAGACGCGCTATGATTCGATGAAGAAGCTCGTTTGCCATGATGTTCCAGGTTTTTATTAAATTTAAGTTGTCAGATAGCTTGTTTAGTGCCGAGCCAATGTATCAAACTGCAGACACTTATTGGTCGCTCTACGGACGGAATCAACCGGCAATTCGGCTCGATTTGCCTGAAGATCCTTCTCCAGATGAACTGCAAGATGGGTGGTGCTGCATGGAGGATCAAAATTCCGGTATCAAACAAGTATTAGATTCTAACTCTTCTTCAGTTGAAAAAGGCGTTGATCATGGGCTATGACCTCTACGCGGATTCCACCACGCGAGGAAAGGCTGCGGGCGCTTGTGTCTCGTCATTCGATCAGGACTTCACTTCCTGGTACAGTCAATGCCGTCACCACGATAATCCGACCGAATTGGGCACGAACTTGGTTCACTTTGTGCGAAGTAAGAACATTTGCAATTTTAAGTTAACTTTTGGATCATTTAGAGGCTCTTCGCATCTACTACGAACGAAATGCTGAGCAATTGCCCGAAAAACTCTTCTTGTACCGTGACGGAGTTGGAGATGGACAAATCCCATACGTTGTTCGGCAAGAAGTTTGTTGCATTATTTACCTGACTTTATTGATCAATCGTTTAGCTTCCTCTGGTGCAAAAGGCTTGTGAAGAAGTGGCGGCAACTGTGGATGCACCTCCAATCAAGATAGCTTTCATACTCGTCACCAAGAAGACCAACACGCGAGTGTTCAAACAGCTCGGAGCGAATGTAGCAAATCCATTGCCTGGAACAATCGTCGACAGCTACATCACTCGTCCCGAAAGGTCAAATAACTTTCTAGTTATAGCGTTAATTGTTCATTCTAGATACGACTTCTACATGGTCCCTCAAGCAGTCAACCAAGGAACTGTCGCTCCTGTACACTACAGCGTTCTTCACGACACAACTGGATTTGATGCAGACAAACACCACGCTTTGGTATTATTTACTGAACTATGCCCACAAATGATTACTAATTTTTAGGCATTCAAGCTCTGCCATCTTTACTACAACTGGCAAGGAACCGTGCGGGTTCCAGCGCCATGTCAATATGCGCACAAGTTGGCCTTCCTCTTTGCTCAATCCCTCCACAAGGAAGCACACAATTCTCTTCGCGACAAATTGTTCTATCTTTGAGCCTTTGTATTTTTTTGTTTGGCTGTAACCTTTTGTGCTCGTTTTGTAATTAATTTTTGTTGAATGGAGATAAATTGTATATTGAATACCCAAAACATGGCTAAATACGAGGAGAAAAAACGTTGAAATTTCTTTGTGCAAACTTGTTTGCGAACACCCTGTTAAATTTACAATACCTAATTTTCCACTTTTTTCCTGAATTGAACGACTTTTGGCAGAAAAAAAAACTAGTTTCTTGGGTGTGCTGATCGGGCTTTTTGAGCAGGAAAACTGAACTTTATTTAGCGTACACACGACTACCTACCGTATATTGGGAGTTTATAGTCTGAGATTTTTTCAAGAAAATCTAAATTTAGGGGTGAATAAACCTCTAAAATGAGTTGTTATTGTTATGGATTAAAGCTTTTTGTCACATAAAACAGGCCGAAATTCGTTCATTATACGCAAACTGAAACGTTTTAATTCTTTTTTTAAGCCAAGGCTTGAGAATTTGGTTTCAAATAATACGTAATAATTGTTCAGATAAAAATATTTAATTTTAAACTTTCAGATGGTGATCGCGAAGATTCAGAAATTGGGAACGACTCTTTGGGAACACAAAAAGAAATCTCTTCTTGGAGTTACGCTGCTTGCTTGGGCCGGACAGTGGGTGCGAAGAAAACAAAGAAATAACGAGATTCGGACTCAATACGCAAAAGAAGCCCTCAAGTTTGGTGAACAGCTTATATCGGCCGAAGATAAATGTCGACGTGTATTCGTTCTTGCAAATGTGGGTGCTAACGAAAGGAGTTGTTACGACGATTTCACTTCCAACGCTCTGCCTTTACTACACTTGGCTGGAATTCAGGTTTGGTTAATGGTCTTGAGTATTATAAAACAATGCCTGATAGAATTTGTGGGTAGTCTAAAATGATCTAGATAAACGAAAAATGTTATTGTGTTTTCTATTGTGAACATTTTGTGATTGTGATGCAATGTTTTGGTTTTAGGTGAATATTGTCAAAGCCGACAACGAAGCCCAACTTGAAGCTCTTGCTGGAGCAGTCGATCATGAAGAAGCCGATGCTGTTTACATAGTTGGGGGTGATGCAACTGTTGGAATTGTTCTGACGGGAATGTTGAAGAAGCGGGATCAAATAATTTTGCCCATAGGCAGGTTTACAAGTGTGAGGCCTTGATTAAATGTTTTAAGGTATTTTCCCCGGTGGTTATGATAACTTGACACTCAAACGACTTGTTCCTGAAGTATTCACCAATGAGAAGGACATCCAGAGACAATGTGAAAGCGCCATGGCTATTATTGAAGATCTAAGACGCTCTGTTAGACCATTTAAGGTTAGTTGTGAATAGGTTCATTTTAAAAAGTACTCAGGCTTTATAACAAGTTTAGGTTGAAATCGATGGAAATAGCGAAAAGCCACTATTTTCCATTGGAGATGTTGGCGTGGGATGGTTTCGGCATATAGAAGAGAGACGACGGAAATTATGGTATTTTGGATCAGCGAAAAGACGATGGGCTTATATCTGGGAAATGCTAAAGCGATCGCCTGATGATATGGAAATATCGGTATTTAGTGCATTTTTTTTGTTTTAATTTGTCCTGCATTTAGTTTGAATGGGAAGAATATTGCCCTGGATGCAACAAGTGCCGAGCACCACCTGCACCGGTTATTGTTCAGTGGCGGTGGTGGCACATGTTCACCGGAACGCCGAGATATGCTCAAAAAGAAAAAGAAAGAGACTTTTCAAACGTTGAAAATGAAAAATGCGGAACTATTGGAGCTGGAACTGTCAGTTTTTGCCGAAGGTTTTCAAACTCTAGTAAATTTAGGTGAAAGGCACCGAGTTATTGATCTCCGCTGAGCAACAATACAATGATGAACGCACAGGATTGAGGTTACAAGCTGGCCGAGCCTCGCTTGGACGCTTGGGAGTGATACGTGAAGGATGGTCTCGTTGTGCTGCCGATGTGGTATTTTCTTCATAGTTTTGTGTATAATTACGCTTAACTAGGTTCATCGATCTGTCGAAGAGGGCTTTTACACGGCTGACGTTTTTGCTCGCGCATTTGTGCTACAATTCACCAAATTACCCGAGTTCGTTCGCCGAGTTTATGTCTCTTCGGATGAAATCAAAAATCCGATTGAAGAAGGACGAACTCTCGTTCACATGAAAGCGCTCGACTCAAAAATAGAACTTTTTCTCCCGACCAGATTACGTGCAGAACCCAATCCGTGATTGTTTTTTGTTGTTTGTAAATATTTGTTTTATTTCTTGGTTTTCGATCTCTTTGATAGGATTTAGCGTAGATTTTATTTATAAAGTTTGTTTTTAGGTAAACTTGATGCCAAAGCGAGATTTTTGAATCAATCAACCGCATCAATTATTCATTCACGACTATATTCTTTCTACAATGGTGAAGTTTCGACACAGAATTCACTCGAATAAAGGAACGAAGTTGACCCCTGGACATATGTGAGCTTTATTTTTGATTTATCTGAATGTATCTTTATTCTAATAAATAACTCCTATTTTTAGCAACGACAGCAATCCTGCAAGAAAAAAACACCGCAATGCAGCGAATGCAGCCCGAAAAGCCGAATTGGTACCACTTGTACCTGTGGATGAAATGCTACCCATTGATTCAGTCGATGATCAAGTGCTAGAACAGTTAAACATGGTTAGTTTCGAGAAATTGGTTTTTTAAAAACTAATTAAATTCTAGGACAGCATGTCTTTGGCTGGAGAACGCACGTCAGGCACGGGCAACAAGAAAATGATGTCATCTGCTGCATCAATGGTTTCTGAAGGAGGTTTTTCTCAAGTTTCACGTTTTACAACATTCACTGCTTGCACAAATCCGACATTTGATGTGGTTCACAGGCTTTGGAAGTGGGTTTTGAACTTTGGCAATATTAAGTATGTGTTTAGATCGGGTTCTTCACTCCAGAAAGAAGTTTTGGCTGTTTTGTCGGCTGGTGCAGAAATTATCAAACAGCATTCTGGTGAGGGGAAAGTTTTTGCTTGAACTCATTTGTTTTAGGAACCGAAACTGACGTGGAGTATTATGCCGTGTTTTTAACAACTCTGGAATCAACGTCGGCTGAGGTTTTGTCATTTACATTTTTTTGTTTACATTGCTTTAGGACGTTCCACGTGCTGCAGCTGCTGCCTTTCTTTTACATCTTATTGTGAAAAAGGTTTCCAAAGAAGTGTTACAACGACAATTCAGCCGTTCGATTAAAGTTTTTCACACTATAAGACGTGTTATTGATGTTATTTTAGATTCTTGCTGATGCGTTAATGTTGTATTCGGATAGTGATGATGGTGGAGCCGTTCTGAAATATTTGTTGGCAACGCTCGGTGTGGTTTTACGAGCCCAACCCTCAGTAGTTTGGGGCAATAGTGAAAATCGGTAAGAAACTCTTCTAGGTAATTTAGTTTAGCATTTTTTAGAAACATTATTCTGCTAATTGCCTCATTATGTGCACATGAAAAGCCGCGTGTCCGAACAATGGCAAGAAAAGTTGTCAGGTTGGTGATGAAGAAATTTCTTTTTTATTTTGTTATAGAACTGTTTTGACTGACCCTGTGACTTCATTGGAAAATGGTCTTCATGCAGCCGCTGGAACAATTGGCGAGTACATTGATGAACAACTTTGCCTTTCTCTTGGTCGGTTTTTAGGCGTGAGTTTTGTTTAACATTTTCATTTTAGAGGAAAAGACCTCTTCAACGGATGTGACACGCTATTTGTGTCTACTCGAGGGAATTATGCACAAAATGCCAGTTTCAATTTTTCAACGACTTGCAACGAATATATTAAAAGGACTTATAGCGGCCGATTCTCAAGTTAAATAGCAGAAATCATCAAAATCAAATAATGGTTTTAGGTGAAATGTGCTGGATTACAATGCTTGCATCGTGCATTACAAAATCAACCGAGCGATGCTGCCTTGTCGCCTGAAACAAATAAACTTTTGGTGCGTTCTGGGGTATAATTTGCGCTTATGTCGCTTTAGATCATCTCTTTGAGGAAATTAGCTCCATCCCCTTCTGAAGTGGCTGTGTGTGCCTACTGGATTCAGGTATTTCTTTACGATATTGCCAACAATCATAATATTTATAGGCACTCGTGGAGGCTCATGTGTGTCTTTCATATAAAATGAAATCAGAGTCAATTCTGATGTTGCCAGAAACCATGGAACTAATTACACCCTTTTTTCAAGTTGGAAATGATGAGCTGTGCCGAGTTGTTGTACAGGTTCTTTTATATACTTATAACATTTTATTATTTTATGATAGGTTCTTTCTCGACTAGTTGAACAATGTATCCAAGAAGAGGAAATGCCGGCCCGGAAGCTTCTTTCATTGCTCGAATCATCGCTAACAGGATTTTCTGCTATTGTTTGGAAACACATCTTCAAAACGATGACCTTCTTGTTTCAAGTCTGCTTTAAAACTTGTTTCTGAACTTCGTTTTGTAGATTTCTGGCTCGGCACTTTTGTCAGACGAGTTTGTGAAGGCACTACGCACGATGGCTCGTTTAAGAGAAGAAGACTCTTGTTTCTGTAAACAGGAAATCGATTTTGTAAGTGCATTAAGAACATTGAAGAGCGTTTATTTTACTTTTAGACCATTGGTGCTGCCGTTCGGTATGTCGGAGTTCAACATGTGTTAAACGTTCTATCACTTCAAATTGATCCCGATGCTCCTGTTCTACCGACTGATTTCCGACGGTATTTACCTGAAGCTTTCTATTAAAGTTCAATTTTAGATCATGGTTGTTGCCTATTTTCCGTGTAAACATTCGCAATGCGCCGTTGTCACTTTTCATTAAATATTTCCTTGCGTTGGCCTCCAAGCTAAATAAGTAAGAAGGGTGCTTTTATTTAAATCAAGATTTCACCTTAGACGCATGACAGATGATGTAAATAAGATTATTTCTCGTGCATACTCTATTGTACAATCACAACTCTGGGATTTATTGCCATCATTCTTGGCTTCTGCTTCCGACTTTGAAGAGAGCTTTCCTCAACTTGCAAAAGTAAGTTGAATGAGTTGTATTCAAATTTAATTTTATAATTTAGGTTCTTGGTGTAGCGCTGACAGAGCGAGTTGATTTAAGGCTAATTATTTTGACGGGACTTCGAGCAGCGCTTCGGTTTGCACTAGCCCCAGATGCACCAATTTCAAGAAGAGAAACAATGGCTCGGTATTTAAAAAATTTTAAAGGTGCATATATCAAAGCGTTTAGTTACGCGGAGAATTATCTACCAATCTTATTTAATCTCTACGTGAATGATGGTGACAATGATATGAGGTTGGATTGGCTCTTTGTGAGTAATATTTGTTGAGTTTTAGTTCGGCTAATTGTGGAATCCGATTGTCGACTTTAAGTGCAATTGGGCTATATGTGGAAATAAGTCAGAAAGAGATTTTGTCAACATACACCGAAAAAGCCATTGAGCGTTTAAAGGTGGGTTTTTGAAACGATCTAATAATGTAAAGCTATTTAGGGATGCGAAGCAACAAAAACAGACGTAGAGGATAAATGGCGAAACAATAATACGCGAAAAAGAATAGCTGATATCCTTATTGCGTTCGTTAAAGCTGTAACGCCTGCTGATGTACAAAAGGTACAATGGCAATAAGTTAAAATGAAACCAGAGTTGTTAAGATTTTCTCTACAATGCTACCCTTTTTCAATCAACCAAGTGATTATTCAATGCAAAAGAAGGCGTACCGAATCTTGGGAGAAGTGCTGAAGAAAAGGTACCCAGGGCTAGAAGGAAATAAAATGTAATCAGGCTTTTTCAGCAATGAACCAGAAATTGCTGACCTCTTCCAAGGAACTCAAGGACCATTGTATGAAATTCTGCTCAAGTCGTATGATGAAATCTCAGGTTTTGCACAACTGATCTTTGTTGGATTTAATTTGAATTTTAGCTCCTGCTCGTGCCGCTCACCAAGAAGCCGTTCTTTTTGTGGTTTACTCTTTGGATACATATGAAGAGTTAAAAGAATTCTGTTTGAAGGCGATTGATTTGACGGTATAATTTTTATTGGTAATAAAATGGTTCTTTTAAAATTTAGATTCTATGTTTGGAAAAAGCCAACTCGATGCCTTGTCGTGAGGGAGCATCAAACACTTTTCAAGCGATGTGCACGCGTTTGATTGAAAAGGGCTCAGAAGTGGGGTAAGTATTAAAAAATCTTCCCATTTGATTTTTTTATTAAGACAAACGCCTTCCGAGATTTTGTATCCAATTTTCACCAGAATATTTGAAATGAACACACCGAAAGCCAACGGAAAAGAGGTTAAAATAGCTTATTTGAAAAATGAACACCAAATTTCTTTAGATTCGTCTCGAGATTTCACGTGCATGTTTGGTGGCACTAAACATTTTGGCCCAAAAACATGTCAAGGTTAGATTGTTTAGACTGAAATTAGACGGTTTGTTTTTTAGGTTTTGAATGCTTCTCATTTGTCTCGTCTCATCTCTCAAGGATGCTCAACGCTTGCTGAGACAAGACCAACTGTGGGTATTGATGAATTTAATCGTATTCTGTTGATGAAATGCCGTAGCATCAATGTATTTTCTAGATTCGTGTGTTGGGCATTCGACTGATTCGAGTTCTCGTGAATAAGATGCCCGAATTCGCCCTACAACAATATCGGGACATAATCCTTCAAGGCTTTTTTGACCAGAGTGCCGGTGATGATGTGACCTCACAGGTTGGTTAAGTTATGTTGAGTCGTCTACTTTACTTTGTTTCTAGGTACGAAAAGCAAATCGTATCCTCCTTGAATCGTTTGTTGATCATTTTGGAGAGAATGCGCTCGAAAAGTACACTGATAAAGTTGAATGGCTCAAGCAAATCAGAAATATTGTGAAAACGAAGCGAAGAAAGGCGAGAAAGGCTGCAGGACTAGCTAATGAAGAGGGAGAGGAAAATGACGATGATGGTATATTGTTTTAGTCTCCGATTATACCTGTTTTTTATTTACAGATGGTGTTTCTGTGGCAGGATCGCGTGCATCGGCTCGCACAGCTGGAGCTGATACCATTCTTCATTTACTTGACGACAGTGATGATGAAGAGGAAAACGAAGTTTTTATTCCTGAAATGTTTAATATACAAGCTTAATTTAGGAGGAAGAAGATAAACGATCACAAGTCAAGAGCGTTTGGTTGAAAGAAGACGAGGGTGATGTTCACGATCTACTGGATAGAAACATGCTTCTTGATAAGGTAAGTCTTTGCTTTTATTTGTATACATTGAATTATTGGAAAATTCAGGTTTCGACGATCAATCCCACATTGTTAGCCAAACGAGAAGCCCGTTTAACTGAGCGCAAGAAAAAAAACTATGGGTTTGCTGTCACAAAAGACGGAAAATTGATTATCGACGATGATGAAGAAGAAGAGAAAGCCTCGAAACGAAAGAAAAAGTAATTTACTTTCTCAAATCCCTTGAACAAAATGTTTAGATCTGATGATAATGACGACCTCTCGGATTTGCTGGGAGATAAGAAAGGAAAGAAAGGGGCTGCTCGAGAAGAGAAAGATGATTACGATGAAGAAGAGGAAGACAAAAAGGTATGGACTTTTAGAATATTTTCAACCAATCATTGCTATTTTTAGAGCCGTGTTTCCTCAACTTCTCGAATGACAACAGGCACCAGCAAGAGCTTTGCCTCTAGGTATAAACCAGGTGGAACGGGCATTCATCGTGATCTTTCGAGGCCGATTGCTACGGTAAGCTTGAAAATGCAGGAGTTGAAAGGTGTTTCATTTTAGCCAAAACGTAAGGGGAAAGCTGGAGGAGATTCGATTCGAAAAACGCAGCCTATGGAACCGTACGCTTATGTGCCATTGAAACAGCTAAAGAAGAAAAATCGGGGTGGAAGTCAAGTAAATCAGGTATTTTATCAATTGTTTCCTATAAAGCGTGTATCTCCAGGAAATTCGTCAAGTGATTGGAAAGAGGAAAAAGCCGCTCTGACTTGACGTTCTCGCTTACAGGTTTTATTGTTATCATTTTTGTTTTATTTCCTTGTTGATTTGTTTGTTATTTTCTAGTCTAGAAGACTTGTTGAGTTTGAATTGTTGAAATAAAAGTTTCTTTATTCAGGAAAAACGAAAGGGCGAGAACCGCTAGATATTAGTTGTTTTTGTTGCCATTTTGTTTGCAGTTGTTCTTTCGACGTTGAACTTTCGATGGTGGTGCGGCGGTGACGCAGCTTGAACTGAAAAATTGCATAGACAAAAAGACATAAAAACTCTGTATCAATCTCGAATTTTTCACTTCAGCCGTTTTCATGTTGCTCGCTTCGGATTCCTAAAGAAAAATACCCCAATATTTTGCTAAAAAGCCGAAACTGTGCATGCATGGAAACCCTTTCTGGCTCGACATTCTTCTCCTCTTTTGCTTCTTTCTATTCGACGGTTGTCCCTGTTTAACTTTAAATAGGAAGTGAAAATGGTCAAACTCTGTCAAAACTTCTCTGTGTTTCTTTGAGCCACCCTTTGCTGGTTCCTTTTCTTTCCCATCAACCGTCTTGCCTTTATTTTTCTTATTACATTGCCCCAAGGCGATTGTGGTTAGGAGAATTGACACTTAAAATATCGTTTGCATTTTGTAAAGCTCGAGGTGCTAGCAATAGCAAAGACAAAGGATTAGGGCAAAATAGGAGATTCACAAACGTTCATTGAATTATGACAATTGAAGCGGGCCTTTGGGCAAATAAAGGATACGATAAAACATCCTAACTCTTAATCAAAGAAAAACCAGTAAACAACAATGGGATAGATGTAGACATAACGCCAATATGGGTAAAAAGCGAAAATGAAGCTACTGAAGGGTCATCTTTTGACGACTTGATCGTCTTACGCAAATTGTGAACTCTATGCACATTTGGTCTGCATTTTTTATTGACTTTCAGAAGTTTTGTATAGCTTTATATATTTATCTTATGCATAAAATAAAACATCATAACATCTTAATCAAAGAAAAACCGGTAAACAGCAATGGGATAGATGTAGACAAAACGCCAATATGGGTAAACAGCGGTAGTACATTTTCTACGTGAAATCGTTGTTGCTAAGAAATTTCCTCCCACCTGCATTTTACAACAGTTGCCAGAAAAAGCTCTAACACATTGACAAAAACTCATCACAAACCACCACTACCTCTTTCAAGTGGACGAGATTCGTATTAGAGGTCATCTAATCTAAACCACTGTACAACTATAAACACAAGACAACATCAAAGTAAAACACCAAGAATCTTTAAAAAAAGGGTTGGAGTCAAAAACGGATGAGAATCGCGTGCAATTCACAAAGTCGAATAAATTGAATGAAATGAAAGGAATGAAAAACACGAAAATTTACTGGGAGATTGTTCTATGGGATCCAAATTACTTAGATTCTTCTTTTTCCTCCGAAACGCCGTCCTTTTCTTTTTCACCGACGTTAGCTTCCTTGGCTTCTTCTTTTGGTGTTTCAGTTTTTGGTGTTTCAATTTCTGGTGTTTCAGTTTCTGGCTCTTCAGTAATTTGCTCGCTGATAAGCTGCGTCTTTTGCATCTTTATGGCGATGCTACGAGCCTAGAACAAGGGCTTTAATTTGAGCCATATTTAAAAGGTTACCTTTTCTTCCTCGCGAACCTCCTTTAGGTATTTCTCATAGTCCGCCAACATTTCCGGATCTTCACTCGCTCCGGCTCCGTCATCCTGCTGATCACCATCATTGAAATGTGATTCTAAAGCAGCCCGTATTATAAGCAACTTCTAATTGCATATACCTAAAAATGCACGTTCTTCTTCGCTCAAGTCAATTTGTCGACCATCTGGGCCGACTAATGAGCCAATGATAGAATCCGAATCACCAACCGCACCCGAATACTAAGAGAATGTTTTTTAAGACATACACATGAGACTCACCCGATCATTGTATCCCCATCCCTTCTCACGTTGTTCAATCAACGAAAATATCAGAGCTTTTGTCGATTCGCTGAGCTTTTGCATTCCATTAGCTAAACCAGAAAGGCGAGTCATGACCGCATTCAATTCTTCTTGTAGTGGTGAAATCGCATCCAAGTGACGGCCAGTTAACTAAAGAAGAATTTTTTGAAGGAATCAAAAATGTCACCTTCAAAATCTGAGCGATCTTTTTCATATGCTGGTCCGTGATTTGTAGGTGAGGGAGATTGACAATCTCACCGACTTGTTCCATCAAAGCGGTTCCTATTGGTTGAATGCGTTTTTCCCGCTAAACGTTTTAAATATACCCAGGTTTAAAAAAGAGTATTCACTCACCATTTCAATCTTTTCAAAAAGCTCAGCCACAAACATCATGAAATTCTCTGATCGTTCTTTCTCTAGCGTGCTGCGATTCGTATGGTACGTTTCGAGGACAGGCAATAGGTGATTAAGCGTGAAGTCTATTTTCTAAAAAGAGCAAAGTTCCAAATATCTACACTATCAAAGTTTACCCCATTGCAGATAAAAGCAAAAAGCTTTGCAAATGTGTACTGGTGATTGGTAGGATTCATTGGTGTAATGCTTTCAGAGCCTCCAGATATAGCCTAAAGCGATTGATAGGGAAAAGGCAATCACAGATCCTACCATTTCAACTGCAATAGATAGGGCTGTCTTAATAGCTTCATTCTTCAAACTCGGACTTAGCAGTCGATCTTTAATGGCGCCAGCCCAGCAGTCAAATTCGTTTGGATCGGCCAACAATTGTTCAAAACCAATTTGAATCTAAATTTGATATTCTGTACTGACTGTGCTCGATATGAGTAACACCTCACATCGAAATTACTATTTACCTCGGTGATCACATTTTGTTGATCGCATTCCCGAATTTGCTTTTGCAAATCGTTTGACGGAACGTATACTTGAGCTCCAACACTAAAATTATTAAAACGTTGAAGTCCGTTTAAGAAATCATACCTGTACATTTGCTCATACAAATAATCATCTTGCTGTCCAGGATCCTCATAGCCAAACTGTTGCTGCATCATATTTGGAGAAGCTCCGGCAATCTAAAATTATTGAGATGAAATTCAATACAGAATATTCAATAGCTAATAAATCAATTGTTTTTGTTAATCCATGAGGTTTGCGGTCAAAAACTGATACAAAAAGCCAAGGAAGAGTGGTGTCGAATCAATAGAGGTCAAACAAAAGGCAATGAAGCGTGAATGAATTTTTGTGCCCTGTACTCTTCAAAATTCCAATAAAGTTGTGTCAATTTTGCCTTGCAATCCACAAAAAGTGAATGCTAAATGAGAGGGATGACAGTGAGACGGTTAGCGAAGAGGGTTAAGTCTATGTTGTTTGTGCATACAAGCCGGAGAGTTGAGAGGAGATAGGAGAAAGATGAGAGAAACAACGGGAAAGGCAAACACGATGCGGCGAGAACCAGAGATTTCAGAGAAACGCGAAAGTTCAGTCGTGAAAAATATGAAGCTGTTTGAGCGATCATCTCATTTTTGAATTAATATGTCGTATCCACGTTATGAATATGTAACATAAGCATTCTAATAGAAAAGCCGGCTCTTTTATTTTTCAATGCCCCTCTCAAATTCTTTTTTGTGTCCTAGCTACGGTATACCCAAATTTTAAAGAGTTCAAAAATAGTTTTTTTTCGAACGTAATTAAGCTTTTGGTCTATAACTATTATTTAAAACGTTTAGAAGTCTTTTAAAAAGTTGAGCATTTTGCTATCCGAGAGTTCCAAATCCAAAAAAAGAAAAATTTCGTCTAAAGGAGCACTTCTAATAGAGAGCACTTCAATTGGAATAAATACAGTATTTTAAATTTACTTGATTTTGATAGTAGTTTTGCGGCTCCATTCCATAGCCCTGTTGACCACCATACGACGGCGCCGTGTTATTGTACTAAAAAAGTTGCGATAAAATTTCCCTGGTAACTTTAATCTTGTTTAAACTATTTAGCTAGTTGGCTGTTTAGCTTTAAACTAAAAAGTTTATACCTATTTAAAAATTTATGGCATCAAGCTAGTTCAAATAATGCTTACATTGTTCGCATAAGTTTGTCCTTGTTGACCTCTAGGAACAAAAGTTGGAGCATTGATATTCAGATGATAGTTCTGAACTCAATAATTTATTAAATATTAAATAAAAAACCAACGGGAACATTTGTTCCCGTTGTAACATATATTGTTGTATTTAATTTCAACAAACCATGTATTGTTGCTGTTGCATCGGATGCTGACCATTTTCTAAAATAAAAGAATATTGTCTTTAAAAAAAATGCACACCATAAGGGGCGCCATTGTTTGGCCATAGATTGGTAGTTTGGTAGTTTGGCAAACCCGAATGGTAGGAATTCTCTGAGTGATAGCTGCTGTTCTAAAATGAAATATTGTTTGGTTTAAAGGACAAACATCGAGACTTCATATAAACCTTTGCAAAAATCATAGCATAACTTACGCTCTGACTCGAATGAGACATTTGGTCACCATAAGGTTGCTGGGGTTGCTGCTGCTGAGGGTTCAAATGCCAAACTAAAAAAATGTATTACTTATTAAATAAATCAAAAATGGCTTTGGTAATAACGTAAGCAACTAACGTTAACATATCTAATATTTTTACTTTTTGTTTTTACAAAACCGGCTGTTTAACTTTTTAACTAATGTCATTGACTAATCCTACCACGAAAGCCCAATAATCACAATTCGCAAACAAAAAAAACTAGATTTAAAGTTGTAAAAGCAAACCATTGGGCGCATGTCCTTGTTGTTGAGGAATCGGCTGTATGTTATTGGCTCCATTGTACAAATTGGGAGCACCAGCTGGAGGTCTTCCCCCATTTCCAACTCTAGGGTGTTGATCCCATCCATTTTGACCTCTCATCGCTTGATTGCTGTTATCTAAAGATCAACACGTGATAGATCGGTATGCAAAAAAATAAGGCATTGAAGTGAAGGGAAAAGAAGATATATTTATCTCGAGGTCTCGGCGATGAAACTGTAATAGGCTGTTGTTGTTTGTATCATATCGCTCTCTTTACGCAACTTTTTGAAAAGCGAATTCGATTAGAATAGGAAAAGGAGAAAACGCATCGAATTTCACAATGTATCGGATAATACACATGACATCTACATGGTGAATATTTGTTTCTAAAAGGAATCGCAAAATTATGACTAACAAAAATGTAATGATCCTCAAACCCACTTCCTCAACTTTTTGACTTTTGCACATTTCTCATTGTCATACAAACATTCTAGATGGAGGTAGAAAATCTCAACTGGTACATCGAAGAGCAAGAGCCCGTTTATCTTGACCACAATGCCACGACACCGCTACACCCTGAGGTTTTTCTAGATCAATAAGCAGACACGCAAGCCATTTCGCAGGTTCGACGAACAATTATCGATTCATTAAGTCTTTGGGCAAACCCAAGCAGCAACAATCCAAAAGGTTCACCATTTTTTTTGAAAACCAACATGAGAACGTTAACAGCAAAATTGGCACATGATGCGATCGAAAAGGCGCGCCAACAAGTGGCCGATCTTTTCCATGTCACGCCCAAAGAGATCTTTTTTACGTCAGGTGGCACAGAGGTAAAGTCGTCATAAGTACTAATTTTCTGTAACTGCTCTACGTTCTGATATCAAAAAGATCAAGAATACCATTAGACCAACAGCTGGGTGCTCGATTCGGCGATCGAGGAATACAGACAACAGTGTAGAGAAAACCGTGGCCTTCCACACATTATCACATCTGTCATCGATCATCCAGCCATTGTTAAGCCCTTGAAAAGTTGGCATGAACAACGGAAAATCGGTTAGTTTTCTTAACAAGTTGATCCAGAAACGTAGCCTAAAACTATTGAACCCGCATCTTCCAGATGTAACTTTCTGTAACATCGACAAGGCAACGGGTTGTGTCAATGTTTCCGAAGTTGAAGCAGCAATCCGGAATGAGACGTGTCTTGTTACAATTATGCTCGCCAATAATGAGACCGGTGTCATCCAACCAATCGGTGGATTAAAGTCTAAACTTTTAGTTTAGCAACAACAAATTTAGCTGAAATTTCGGATGTCGTGCGAAAAGCTTCGAATCAAATTGGTCGGAAAATCATAATGCACAGTGACACCACACAGGTACACAGATCCTAAAGTCGAGGTTGAATCTAGCTTCAGGCTATCGGTAAAGTAAATATCGATTTAAATGAGCTCAAAATTGATTTGGCAACTGTGGCGGGACATAAGGTAGGTTAATGAATCGCTCCGTATGCTTCTCTTTTTAGTTCTACGGACCGAGAATTGGTGCTCTAGTTCTGCGATCTCTTCTAACCGTACCGATTCATCCATTCATTTACGGTTGCGAACAAGAAAGAGGTTTTAGAGCTGGGTTGGTTTGAGAAATTGGCAACCTTATGAGATACAAGAACTTTTTTATGGTAGGTATAAGAAAAAGGAATTGCTGATGCTTGATCATTAAGCCTGAATGCCGCCGAGCTATTAAAAGTGATTCAAACTTTAAGCTTTCAGAACTGAAAATACGCCGATGATCGCAGGATTGGGCAAAGCTTGCGAATTGGCATTCGCTCATCTGGCACACAATGAGAATCATCTACAAGAAATCCGAGACTACTTTGAGAAGCGAATCAAAGTCAGCCACAGAATTGCAAAATTGCTGTTTAAAAGCCTTTCTTAGGAAGAACTAGAAGGGAATGTGTCGATTAATTTCGAGCATTCTCCCCGTCTTCCCAACACATCGTCGGTAGCTTTCCCAAAATATGCTGATACCAGGTAAAAAGCCCAGGTAGCTCACTGAATCCATTAATTTAGCGCAGACCTTCTATCGAAGTGTCATTCCTTTTACGCAAGCACAGCAGCTGCAGGGCATTCAAAGAAAAGAAAGTTAATAAATGTCGTAGAAGCTGAAAAACAAAATATTAATTTAGAGCGAGTGCTATTCTCATTTCGAGTGGAGTTTCTGAAGAGGTTGCACTTCGGACAATTCGCATTAGCTTTGGAACGGGTAATACAAAAGAAGAGGTGAATGCACCCAACTTGATAATGTCATAAGTGCAAATTCAGGTGGACAGAGTTGTAAAAGAGCTCAAAGCGATGTGTTTTCTTTCTCAATTCGGAACTTCCCTGATTGGAGCATTTAGTAAAGGCCCAGTTCCCGGGTTCTAATATCTTCTCTAACCTGCATACAATACGCAATTTATGGTCGTGATGTAGCATAACGCTCAATGATCTTTCCAATGTATGTAACTCGTAATCAATTCGATTTACTGAGATCCTTACAGTATTTGATTAGATTTCAAACAATTAATAAATATCGAAAAACTGTTATAGAAGATTTATTTGAAAACTAAAAGGCTAAGTTGCATACAAAGCAGCTCGCTTAACACAGAAGCATATGATAATTTGCTAGCCTAAAAACCCGGAAATAAGAAACGAAACGAATATAATGAGAAAAATCTAAATGAGTCAATCATATAATGGAGAAGCACTGGAATCAAACATTTCAAAATAAACACGAAATGCGAAAAAACAATCAAGTTATTTTGATTCAACTCCATTTGCTGGCTTCTTCCCTTCGAGAATCTGAGCGTAGGTGGCCACATGAGAGTGCCTGTTTGCCTCATCGACGCTTCCGTCGCTTGCCGAAAACTCGTAGCCACGATGCTCGATCATTTCCCTTGAATGCTCCAAAGATTGTGGCTCGGTAGAGGCAACTCGAATCAATTCCAGAGGTTCAATTCTAAATGAAAACTTTACAAATATATTTTTAAACTTAAACTTACGACTTATTTGTAGTGTGGCCATCAACATCAGAAAACGAAGTTCGCTTTGGATTTGATTGGTCCTTCAACTGCAAGGAGACCTTTGATGATCGGTCTCCACTTTGTGGTGTTACTGGACTATCCCTTTGATAACAACGATCATCTCTGTATTGGCGATTCGTGTAGTCATCATGATAACGCGCTTTACTCTTTGGTGCTTTGTCAAACTAAAGCACAAAAATTACGTCAGTTAACTTTCAAACAAAACCTGCTGCTCCTGGTGCTCATTTTGCAAATAATGATTTCCGTGAATCCCACGATGTCGCTGGCTATTTTCATACTGTCTGAGGTACTCAACGTTTCCGAAATCCGCATGCGACATGTGAGTGTTGCGATCATTGTGATGATAGGCCTTCCCACCATATGGCCAACGCCCACGCCCGCCACCGCGTGTTGAGGAAACCTAAACATCTAATCGATAATCGATTAATTATAAAGTGCAAGTATAAACATAAAATTGAAACCGACATAGCTCCTTGGCCCTTGGGTCTTATCGGGGTAGGTGACGTTACTATATACCGGGGCTCGACGCTCATGAGTTTCATTTGCTGTGTTTTTATTATAGCTTTGGTTTCCGGTGCCTAAAAGTACAATCTTATCTTTGGCCATTAAAAGGAGACACCTACTGTAATTGCTATTTCGAACTCGGCTTTGAGAGCGAGTACTTGAAAACGATACATTAGTTGAGCCATTCGGTGTGTTGGTTTGATTTGTGTTGTTAGAATCGTCACGACATTGAAAGGCATTACTAAAAGAGCATTACAAGCAAAAGTGACTAACAACAACTATAAACTAAATAACCTACGCTGAATAAGGGCTACGAGGAAAGCTTGCAGAATAATGCAATGGATAGTATCTTGCTATGAGTCCTCCTTGTTGCATCAAACGAGACACCTGTTCTCCCATGTGTGATGAATGTGGAACATTTGCCGATATTTCTCTGAGCACTCCTAAATTAGCATATTGTTAGCAAACAAAAAGAAAAACTACGAGCTGGTTCATATTCAGCTAAACTCTCATCGCGAACGATGTTCGCTGAAGGTTCTTCAGTTTCCAAAAGCAGAGCGTTCGGCGCAGCCATAGACTAAAACATAAAATTATTACAATTAATAAAAAATCTTTTACCTTAATCATAGGCATGTGACCAACGTAATTTTTACACGCAGTTGTCATAAGGCGACTGGATATACCATTGTAATCCGTGGAGTCAAGGGAAATGGCAGCAACAAAACGTGCGTGAGTAAAGGTACTTGCCAAAGAAGCAAATAAACCAGTTACATTGAACTCCTAAAACTTTAAAACTACATGACTTAATTATTTTTTAGACCTGTGTAACAAAATGTACAAAATGTCTCATCGGCTCAGTGGCTAACAAAGGTTCCATCTCGTATTCGCTTTTGTAGTAGTTAATTGTGACGAGATTTTCCGAGTCAAATTCTTGCTTCGATCTTAACGGCCCAAAGTTGAGCGGTTCAACAAGATCATCATTCGTGACATCAACACAGAGCTGCAGTGGAAGAAGACTCTAAACCAAACGCGTTTCAGGAATTCAGGAATATAACACTCGAACTAAAATATATATTATCCTAATAGTGTACCTGCAAAACTCGGCGAGCTTCGATTACAGAAATGGGACTTGTGCCGGTGCAAAAAAACGAAACCATATGCCGATCGATCTTCTCGGGAAAATGAATATCCGCGTTAGTTATTTTTGAAGCAACTGCGATGAAGAAGTATTCAGGCTGTTGTTTGGCTATGATGAGGTCCCATTGGCAAGATGGCATTTCAAGACATGAGCTGAAGATGACTTTCTCGCAATTGTGTTCATCGAAGAGCGCTTTTCTAAAACCGCACACTAGTAATTTAGCTTAAAGACCTAACAAACTTCAAAGATTCGCAAACAGTTGCGATATTTGTTGCATTGCCGATTCGTCCCGTAACATGTATGGTTGGTTCGCTACTCTAAGCCAAACATTAAAGTAAAACATGAAAAAGCTTACATCTTGCGAATAAGACGTGAGCTGCACATTGACAGACTTTAGATGACCATCTTCTTGAAGTTCCTTGATGCATTCCTTGATTGTTTCCTTATTCACGCTTTCTTTACATCCTTTTGTTGAAAAGCTCACCATCAAAGGAGTGAGTTTCTAATCAAGAATACAAAAAGTAAACGTTTAAGATATTACCCGGAGTCTTTTCCTTGCTTCATTTACTTCTTTTAATGACCCGTGAATTAGTATTTGATTGGAAAATTGAGTCAGCTCGTTCTTGTAGCCATATCGCTTAAAATTACTATTTAAAGTCAAATCTAAATAAAGATACCTGTTCATGGTCTTCTTTGTCGGGAAATATAATATCTATTTTCGTATCAGCAATTATTTTTGAGATCGAGTCATCAAGTTTCAGTTGCATTCGATTTGTTTGCATTTCAATGTGATCCGAATGTCTGACTTCCATTGAAAGCGTAACCTTTTCTCCTCCCGAACTAGTCTAAAACAGAAATAACCGGAAACTTTACGTCGCAGAACTTACATCTGATTCATTGTACAGATATGGATTGTAAGTTTCGGAGCAGGCGAAGTTTTTGCGGCATTCCTTGTACGTTTGAACTTTATCTCGCCTCATTTTGGCACCCATCTAAAAAGACAAACATTTTTCAGATAAGAATCCTACTTCATATACCCCAGTTAATTGAGCTAATAATCAACAATAGCTTAACCGATCAAAAACAACAATAAAACACAAACCGTTGCGCTTTGTTGATATTTGTGAAAGAAAGTTCCTTCTTGCGGCGCATTGAGAATCGACTCAATCAACTCTGATGTAATCTCGCCTTGAGTCTTTAGAATGTCGCTCAAGCAGGTTTGAGTCATGTGCCCCATCATGCACCGTTGATAAGTACTGCAATTTGCCGGTCAATGAATTGCTGTCTAAAAATAAAAGTGGTACTTTGTGGGATGGGGGGACCCAACTACATTTTTGGTTTTTTCACTTTTCTAGGGGTAATCGAGGGCGCTGAGCACGAATTTGACAGTTCTATGCTAAAACTGTCAAATAAGTGCTCAGCATCCTCGGTTACCCCAAGAAAAGTGAAAAAATTAAAACTGTAGTTGGGTCCCCCCAACCCACAAAGTACCATAAAAATTATACTCAGTTTTAGATAAGGCTGAAGAAAAAGAAGCCATTACACAACAAAACTTGGGAAATGAAAATTTTTTTAAATGAAACTTTGGATAAAATGTTTTTTTTAAAAAAAAAAAGAGAAAAATAAAAAGGAAAAAAAAAAAAAAAAAAAAGGAAAAAAAAAATTAATAAAAAAAATATATTAAAAAAAAAAAAAAAAAAAAAAAATTTTTTTTTAAAAATAAAAAAAAATAAAAAATTTAAAAAATTTAAAAAATTTTTTTTGGGTTGAGAAAAAAAAAAAAAAAAAAAAAAAAAAAAATATTTAAATAAAAATTAATAATTTTTTTAAATAAAAAAAAAAAAAAAAAAAAAAAAAAAAAAAAAAAAAAAAAAAAAAAAAAAAAAAAAAATAAAAAAAAAAAAAAAAAAAAAAAAAAAAAAAAAAAAAAAAAAAAAAAAAAAAAAAAAAAAAAAAAAAAAAAAAAAAAAAAAAAAAAAAAAAATGTTAAAAAAATTTTTCCCTTTTCCCCCCATATCCCCCCCCCCCCCCCAAAAACCCAAAAACACAAAAAAAAAAAAAAAAAAAAAAACACATAGAGTCAAATGCATGCTTATAATTCAATTGAATTGCTGATACGATTAAAAATATCGGGTGCATTTTCTAAACCAAAGCAAATCTTAAAACTTTGGAAACGCACCAGAAACGCGTTTTTGTGCGAGTTGACGCAAATGAACTTTAGAGGCAATTTTTGGTGTTAAGAGCCTTTTTATAACAAAAGATATTCAGTTGAAAATAGGAGTAAACAATTTTGTTTGGTGCTTTTTAGAATTCAAGCTTCCTCATTTTTTCGGTTGTGATTGTTTTTAGGGAGTGGGACAAATGCGACCTTTTTTTGCGCACCCGGACATTTGCGCACCTTGCCCATTAGCGCACCTTTTTTCGCGTTTTAAAAAAGCTCTAAAAAGCTAATATTAACCAATTTCTATTCCAAAAGTTGTTTTTCTAGGTAATTTTAGGGCGTAGAATCGATATTTTGACATAACAGAGCGTGTCGAACCAATTTGAAAGATAAAACGGCTAGATCAAATTACAGAAAATTGCCGATCTTTCTCTTTGTATAACTCCGTCCGTTTGTTTCCACAAGCTCTGATATGTCAAAATTTCGATTCTACGCCCTAAAATTACCTAGAAAAACAACTTTTGGAATAGAAATTGGTTAATATTAGCTTTTTAGAGCTTTTTTAAAACGCGAAAAAAGGTGCGCTAATGGGCTAAGTGCGGAAAAAAAGGTGCGCAAATGTCCGGGTGCGCAAAAAAAAGCTCGCATTTGTCCCACTCCCTGTTTTTGTGTACTCTTAGTGCGTTTTTCGTTGAGATTTATCAAAAAAGTTTAACATTACATGGGTAATACGGACGGGACGAATCAATTTTGGAATTTCATCTTAAATGAGAACATGGGGGACCGGAGTAGAAGGCACCAAAGTTGAGGACACAGAAGAACATTCAGAAAAAAACACTTGAGCTGCTAGGTGATCTCGTTTGTGTTCAAGTTGGATCAATTTCTGGCGGTCGAGTGTCCACGATGGCGAACGCTCTGAAAGTTGATCTTTCAAGTGTTATTATAAGAGTCAACTTTTAGACAACTATCGTAATCTGGCCTTCTAATCTATCTGACATCAAATGATAGATTGAGTAGAAATAAAAACAAGATTACGGTAGCTTTTAAAAGCTGACACGTTTTAGAAAACGCTTTGCATGGGAGACCACACTCTAGTTATAACATTGAGCCTATTCTTGGTCACATTACAATATTAGGTATTGTTTGACTGAATCAAGAAAGCCATATAGATTCATAGCAATACCTCGTTGCTCCAGCTGCAGCGGCCGCAGCCAACACAAAGATGAATGCCACAATTGTCAGGTACCTGGAATTATTTTGGTCAAACTTGAGAACATTTTCAAAGTGAGAAAAATTTGAAATGATCAGAGCTATAGACGAACCACGAATATCCGAGATGTGCATTGTGAATCATTTCATATGAGGTCGATTGCATGTACACTGGAAGCAAAAGATTTTTCTATTCGCTTTTTGAACTTACTCGTTTTGCTGTCGAACTTGATCGCATACCAGATAATCGCAATAGCTAACAGCAAAGCGGCCAATCCACACATTGCGGCCGCCGGCGCCGCGAGTCGATATCTCGCTGAATTTGTTGCTATAGATGTCTCATAGTGCTGTCTCCTAGTCAGCATATTGTCTTTAGTAAGGCATAAGACTCTCCCTTGACGGCAATTGGATAAGTGCTCATTGGTAGTTGTAGCTCATTGGTAGAGCTCATTGGTAGTGTTGTAGCTCATTGGTAGAGCGTTCCCCCCGTAAACGTGAGGTCGCGGGTTCGAATCCCGGCGGCGCCGAGCCAGCCAGCATTCCCAGCCAATAAAACGATTTTCAGAGCTCTCTAAGGCTCATTTTCAGAGCTTCGGATAACCTCTATTTGCCACCATGTCAGTGAAATACAACGATTGATCCTGTACAAGCTTTTGCAAAATCCTAAACTAATCCCGAATTCCGAAAAGTTGCAGAAATCTTGTCCAAATTTCCCCACCTTTCGCAAAAATGAGCACAAACGAGATGACGCAGACGAGCTCAAGGAGAGCTGCGAGGATCATACAAGCCAATGTCACCTTCTCAAATGTGGACTTGTACTGGAAAACATGGCATTGATTGGCTTTGTTTTCTCTATAATTCACCCGAAACCATTCATGACAATCTGGTCGGATCACGTATCGATTTCCATTTCCACAATCTAATGTCACAAGGCCAAAGAATGGGGCGCCAGGTCCCTGAAATCAAAAGTTTCTAGCGAATTTCTCAACATTACCTTGAATGATCTCCATCCCGGTGTAAACAGAGCAACCATCGTCAAAATGAATCCCAAAATGATGAGAATCCCATAAGATAACTTGACAGTACGAAGAACTTTCGTCATTGTAAAAGTTTTTTAGTGTTTGTGGTACAAATAGTCGTACACTAGCTGCTTTGTTCAGATGTATTTCGGTTAGAAGGGGACGATGGGGCATCCAGTGAATCTAGGCAACGAAAAGGAAGGGAGCGGGGTGAAGAAGAAGGGATAAGAGGATCCAAAAGCCATCCACATTCATCATTCAGCACCTTTCCGAAAAAAAGAGAGACATTCCCAATCCTTTTCTGAATTTGTAGAAAAGGGAAAAGACCAAAACAGCCATACGATCAACCACCACATTTAAAGAAAAGAACCACGTGCCCAGGATTTTTGAATGCAAAACGTTGCTACGATTTTTGTCCACAAGCTAAAAGAGGATATCAATTACCCCAAAAGTTTTCTAATAGTAAGCAGTAAGAAATGCTAAGGTAATTCTAATTGCTAGGCTTTAGCCTTAGGCCTTAAGCCAAAGCTTTAAAAAGTTCTGATTTCAACCAAATACTGTAGTTTACTTGTTCAACAGGTGCGCTTCTCTCGTTTTCTAAAGCATGCCAACTTTCGAAAGCTACCATAATCCTGGTTCTAATTTTATTCAATCGATCTCTTTCTATAGCTTTTGATATCCTTTATGAAGCCTCAGATCAAATGAAGATAGATTAGATAAAAGCTAAAAACATGATAATTTTGATTATGATAGTTTTTGAAATTTGATACACTTTAGAAAACGATTTGATTAAGTGTAGAGTTGTCTTTTTGCTATTTTGTTCGTTTTTTTCGAATCTGCATTGTTTTGTCGATTTTTTTTTGAAATCTACTTGTTTATAACATTCTTTTCAGAAGAGAACCCAAGACAATTTTCTCTCTACACAAGGCAATTTGATTGTAAAGTTTAAACAAAAATCATCACAGCAATTCAAATCCATGATCTTCGGCTTGTTTCCGCTCTTGTTCGGAGATATGCTGAAAGTGAAAGTTTTGAAAGTTTTGAAAGTTCAAATCTTTCAAGAAAAGCTCTTGTGCTAAAGCTTACCCTTGTCTCTCCACCAATCGGCTCTTCATAGAGTACTGTGAAGATTGGATCTTTTGTTCTTTTAGAGCCGAGTCCTCTTCCCAATTCCACATCGATCACTTGGTTCTGAAAGTTCGGCTCTTCCTAGAGTACTGTGAAGATCGCAATCTTGGCTTGGATCTTGTTGAACTTTTTCACTCACCAAATTCAAAAATCTCATCGACTCTTCGAATTCATTTTTTCCGTTTATCAGAAAACCGATTGCACACGAAGGATCTAAAATAATACTGTTTGATAATGTCTAACCGGACTTATAATCTAGGTCATGCCAGACAAGCTAAAGCCAGAAGCCAGGACCAGATCCAGGTCTTGCTCCTGGAAAAGATTTGATGGCCAGACAAGGCAAGGAAAAGTCAGATTCAAATCTGGCTTGGTTTCTTGATGGGTGTGAAGTAAATTTAGACCATGATCTGACTTGGCCTGGTCTGGCTTTGTTAACGTTTTGTTTTTAGCTTAAGCTGTCAACCAATACTTACCGATATCGGAAATGTGCATTTTTGAGAGAAGTCGGCAATGAAATGAGGAAAATGGCTAAAAGTTTTCAAGTTATTAACAATTTTTCTTCGTTACCTTGTGCTTCGGTTTTGCTTCGTGATCTTTCTCGAGCTCTTTCTCCAGCGGAATGTATGGGTGACTGACGTGTGGATCCAAGTAGATCAATTGCTGAAATGTCCGGGTTTATCTTTTTAAAATAACTTCTTCCAAAGGGAAAACGTATCGATTTCATTGATCTCACCTGATCATAATACCCAATGAAGTACGTCGAGTGATTCGGCTTCCCACCGCCGATTCCCAGCGAGTTCGGCATTTTCAGCAAGTATTGAAGATGTCGATGATAGACCTGAATACTTTTATGTGATCTCCACTCTATATCTTCACTCTATATCCAAACCTTGTTCACCGAATGAGCCCCTAAACGAACGCAGATGAAGAGTAAAAGTGGTCGAGTCCAATTTCTGGTTTCCCGCTCGACAATCGGCACAATGAGTGTTCCATCTAAACATGTGCCTTCGGTGTCGCCAAATGCATTTTAGTAAACGGTTTTTGTTTTACTTTTTGTTTTACTTTTTGTTTTACTTTTTGTATTTCTTTTGATTCTTGATTTTTCTAATACTCTTATTTAAAATAAAATCTTTTAAACCGAAAGAAAACCTGAACAAACGACCATTGCCAAACCAGCTGTCAATGATGAGGTTGATGTTTGGATGGCACGTCTGAAAAGGAGCAAATGAGGAGCAGAGCAGCTAAGGTTTTTAGGGCAGGCTAAGCTAGGCTAGGCCTAGTTATGGCTCTAGAATGGCTTTTAGCAAGTATTGTCCGAAATTCTTGCTTTCAAATATTAAGCAGCAAGTATTCTTATAGCTGAATCTTTAGGACTTACTTCAATAAACTCAACGCTTCGCTTGGTCGAAACCATCGCTCAGCTGACGCTTTCCCACCCGATAACTCGAGCAATCGATGGATTCCTGAAAATATGTATCATATTCTATTTTCTTTTCTTATTCAAATCCAACCCAAAGGAGCTTCCAGACTTGGCTTGTCCTCAAAAAGCCGAAGAATCTCATAGTGTTCCCAGGCGGTTTCTGGCATTTTCTCATTCAAATTCATTCCTCGTAGATTCCATCTCCAATCTGAATAAATAGTTTTGATTTGTAGATGACAAAATCAAGTAAATATTCTTAATATTCTTAATATTCTTAAGATTCTTAAGATAACGAACTTCTGCCATGTCTGAGGACAAGAATCGCTTGAGCGACCATCATTTGACTCGTCCGCAACATACAACCCCAACCACAATCGGATCGGATCTATAATTGTAAAGTTTAGCTGTTGTTTAACGCGAACATGTAAATATTGGATTGTCCAGTTATAAATGCGCGTTTTTTACTATTTTGTAAATTTCTCAAGATACCGAAATCAAGAAAAAGATATATATGAGTATTATTCGAAAGCTGAAGATCTCCTCTACATTTTGATATAAAAAGTTTTTAAATTTGTTCAGCTTTTGGGCAAATCGACTGCACAGAAGAAGAGGTGGCCAAAAAATGGAAGGGTGCCTTTGGATCCAGTTTTGGCTGCGCTCAAATTGAGCTAACCGTTTGATGTTTGGTCAATAGATATATCAATACAACTTTTTTAAAAGTATAACAATTTCAGAGCATCTTTACTTTTCTGGGCGGTTATTTTACACCATAAAACTTGAGGAATAGCTAAGCTGGAATGGGTTTTTTTGAAGACGACCTCTCCCTTTGTGCAGTCAATTTCCCAAAAAGTTGAATGAATTCAAAAGCTTTTTTATTCCAAAATGTAGAGGAGATCTTCAGCTTTCGAATGATATATAACACTCATATAAATCTGTTCGGTATCTTGAGAAATTTACAAAATAGTAAAAACGCGCATTCATAACTGGACAACCCAATAGTATCTTGACTTGTAATAATCAATGCTCCGATGGTGAGCTTCTTAAACAAAAAGATTACTATATAGCCTTTTTCTTACTATGTACTATGTAGCCTTTTTTTCAATTCAACTTCTTTATTCACCGTTGTGCCCGGGAATTCGTCGAATCCACTCCTGTACGTCAACCAGATTCTCGAGTAGTAATCGATGAAAAAGTCGTCGAATGTTTGCCCAGGTTCTAGAGAAAATGAAAGATTCAAATCAAATCTAAAGCTCTCACGATTTTTCTCCGGATCATACTCGGCTCCAAGCATCGATATTGTGTCTTCGGCTTCATAATCATTCATATGATCCGATTGTAACATCGAGGAGTACTTCATGTTGTTCCAAGCAGTCCACAAACGATGCTGAAAACTTGCTTTGCTCATCAATATTGTATTCCTTGCCTTAAACGTTTCCTTTTTCTTCTCATTTTCCTCGACTTGTGTTTCTTTCGTTTTCAGTTTATTCCACATTTGACGACCAGCTCTAGGAATGTTTTTTTAAAAAGAAAATGCTTTCAATCTCACTTCCTAGCGCTCTCAATCCATCCATCTCCATTTGTCGGATTACTTTCAGGGTTTTCTTGGATTTTGTTCGACTCATTTGCATCTTCATAGTCTTCTTCATCTAATAAACTTGAGCAAGTCCAGGTCTAAAATTTTGAGCATTGAAAGCTTCAGTGAAGAAGCTATACATCTTTAAAATCTGATAGTTGTAAGTTGGCTAGTTTCAATCTGATAGTTTCAATTCAACCAGGTTCTTAAACAAAAAGATTACTATTTAAGAAAACATTTGCTCACCATCGGATCATCAACATGACTTGGGCCAGCTTCATTCGAGTGTCCATTCTCATATTTCCTTTGTTCTTTCTTCACTTCGCTACCGTTCACCGAGCTTTGCATAGGAGAAACTGAACTTTTAAAAATAAGATCTAGTAAGAATCTGATGCTCATGCTTGCTTCAGTAAGAATCTCATTGCCATCTTAAAAACTACAGTACTCTCAGTAAAACTCTACAGTGTAAAACTCTACAGTAAAAAACTCTCAGTACTAACACAACAGTAAACCTTATTCTGCTGTGACGAGATTAAGGTTTTCAGTTATGCATAAAAAGTATTCAAGCGTCAAAACTGAATAGCCTTAATAGCGTAGTTGCAAAGCTTAAAAAAACATTCCCTATTAACTCTTGGATATTTTTCTGGTACTGTAGTCTGGTCTACTACTGTAGTTAGCTGAAAAATGTTAGTGAAAAATGAGGCAAAATCATTGATAGCCGGTTTAAAACCAAATCCACAAATTTCCAGACAACTACGATATTTTTATTGCTTATTGTGATCATGAATATACGGCAAAGGTAGAAACCCGTGAACATTTCGAAATGTAAAGGCAATTGATCACAACCGAAGGGGGGAAACCCATGAAGACTATTTGCGAAGATATGTGACAATATTTGGGGGAAAAGGCAAGATTAAAATAAAACAAGATAAAACAAAACAAAATAAAATAAAACAAAACAAAACAAAATAAAATAAAACAAAACAAAACAAAACAAAATAAAACAAAACACATCACAAACTGGGATCACAAATCTGTGCAAATCTGTGCAAATATCAGAAATTTTTAATAGATTTATATGACTGGCTGTTTTTCTTGAGAAATATTGGGTTGGGGAGAATGAGTCGGCGCCGAAAATCAAAAAAATGTCTAAAACTTCTATTCGACTTCGTGAAATAATATGCGTTTGATATGAGTAGAATGGTTAACTAATTCTCTACAAAATGACATTTAAAAGAAAATTCAAACAGCGCCTCCGCTCAAGAAAAAGCCATTTTTTCACAAAAACTACAAACTGTGATCTAGAAAAAACCATTGGTGGGATCTTCCTGCAAATTTGGCAACTTAAGTAATTGAATGTGCTCTATCTTTTTTATATAAACACCAAAGAAGGTTTATGTGAAAGAAACTGTTCAAATGATGAGTCGGACTCTTTGCCATTTTAACCAGCTGCGTTTGGAAGTTCATAAAACTCCACGAAGAAAAGCTTTGTGGAATCTCTCAAAAGTGATTTTGTAGAGAAATAGTGGATCCTTTTGATGAAACCAAACGTATGTTTAAAGAAGGCTTTATGTGTGCAAAAAGTCCCTTTAAAGTTCGGCGCCGACTCATTCTCCCCAACCCAATAGTTTCAAATAGTAAAAGAAAAAAGCTACTGTAATCCCGTTTTCGCATTTTAACACAGTAACCAGCTGAAGGTCATCAAAGGGTAGCTCATTAAGTAAAGTGTATAAAAGTCTTACGATAAAGTCTTACGATTACGGTAGCTTAAACAAACGACTGTGGTGGCTTACATAAAGGATTACGGTAGCTTTATCGAGCGAAAGACTACGCTAGCTTAGATGAAGGATCACGGTAGCTTATAGAAGGATTGTGGTGGCCTATGTAAAGGATTACGGTAGCTTTATCTATTGAGCTAATATTATAGTTTAATGACACACATTTAAAGTAACCTAACATCAAAACAAGGGATCACAAAGTTGCGCAAAATTCTTGTATTTTGAGCTGAGTTTCCAGAGATTGGTAGAGAAGAATTGCTCGAAGAATTTCCCCTCACAGAGACCGTCGACGAATTCGGGACAAAATGAAAGCTAAAGAGATTCACTTTGTAAATTGGCAATTCTTTTATCTTTTAATATATATGTCGTAGCCGATTATGAATGAAATTTTTTGGCAAATCTTTCTAGTAGAGCAACCCTTTAATGTATGAGGACAATATTATATCATTTTGTAGCGAATTAAATTCTGCGTCGATTGGTACCAAATTTGTGGGTTTAGGTTAAAAATTGCCGGCGCTACAACGTTTCATTCAAAATCGGCGGGACCCCCGTAGCCGATTATGAATTTCAGCCGATTATGAATGAGTGAGTCTAGGAGCGTCCAACCATCAAGTATCTGGTATCATTCAACACAGAATCATTAATAATTATGTTAAATTTTTTAAATTAGAAAGATTGAATAAAAAGAAAAAAAATCAGAGCAAAAAAAACTGTTTGTTCAAGAGAAAACTTTGAAGCCCCATAATTTTTTTTCTTTTTATCCAATCTTTCTAATTTAAAAAATTTAACATAGTTATTAATGATTCTGCGTTGAATGATACCAAATACTTGATGGTTGGACGCTCCTAGACCCACTCATTCATAATCGGCTACGACATATAGTTTTAGTAAATCATTAGGCTCATCTATCCCTATTGAGTCTCATTGAATCGAAATCGTTTTGGATTTGTGAAGTTTTCGTTCAATTACCCAAGTCAGTGGGTGATTGAATCAAAGCTTCAATTATCAAAGTCATTGGTAATTGAACCAGTAATTGAACCGGTAATTAGAACCGGTAATTGAACCGGTAATTGAACCGGTAATTGAACCGGTAATTGAACCGGTAATTGAACCGGTAGTTGAACCGGTAATTAGAACCGGTAATTGTACCGGTACCGGTAATTGAACCGGTAATTGAACCGGTAATTGAACCGGTAATTGAACCGGTAGTTGAACCGGTAATTGAACCGGTAATTGAACCGGTAGTTGAACCGGTAATTAGAACCGGTAATTGAACCGGTAATTGAACCGGTAATTGAACCGGTAATTGAACCGGTAATTGAACCGGTAGTTGAACCGGTAATTAGAACCGGTAATTGTACCGGTACCGGTAATTGAACCGGTAATTGAACCGGTAATTAAACCGGTAATTAAACCGGTAGTTGAACCGGTACCGGTAATACCGGTAATTGAACTTGAACAGATTCTAAAGATAATTAAAGATCAAACAAAAATTATGATTATTTTTTGTGAAAGTATTAGATTTTTGTAATTTTGTTTATCCGTTTAGCCAAACCTTTGGCGTTAGATCTTTCCCATTGAAGAGTAATCGGATGAAGATTTGCTGCTGCTCGTTTGAATAATACTAAAGCTCTATTTTGAAATTTCTTGATGAGTTGTAAAAATTGTAGCTTAATATCGTTGTATATCAATTCTAAGCAACCTCAAAAACGACTCGACTCGCGTATCTCGGTGGATCTTCCGGCAAAATCCTCAGCACTCGCAATAGCGGGCCAACCGTTGTATCGTGACCCGATAAGAGCTGAAATATTGTATTGATCTAGAATTTTCTATTTTCTTACCATAATCTTGTTCTTCTTTGGATTCTCTTGCAAGATCGGCACCATTTTGGCGACTTTACCTAAATGAAACAATGTTTTCGATGAAGCCTCGCCTTATCTAAGTAACACAATGATTCAACGGGATGTAGAATTCGTGGCAAAAACCCATACAAAAATACTCGCATTGTTCTTTGTTTTGTGAAAAAAATTGAGCCAAATTTAATGCAATCGATTGAAGCTAATCATTTATTTATTTAAGCTATTCTATTTATTTATTAATAGCTATTTATTAATTAATTAGAACTCGGGTTTAATTGATCTAAACTTTTCGTGAAACGCGGAACTTATTGACCGAATTGTTGAAATTGTTGAAATTCTTAAAATTCGAAACTATCTCGCATTTTGGGGTAAAGGAAAAAAACGTCCCGTACTCTTTTGTATATCCATTTTCTTAAGCCACAAACCAACCAATCACACTGTACGCTTCGGCCATTTGAAGTCGCTTTGCAATGAAGTCAGTCTCTCGATTGAACATCGTTTCCCCACGTAATGTGGTCTCAGCAAATATCTGAATATCAGTTTATTGGATATACAACTCTTGTTCTTTAAAGTTTAAGAGTTTAATTCACACTTAAATCTTTGCACTTAAATCATCACTTAAACTTCACTACACAAGAAAGGAAGCACCATGAGGTATACCTTATACTCACTACAGGGTGCGTCATAATTATTGCAACAAGAGTTCAAAGACCGTTTTCCAAACAGCTTTCTTATTTTTTCTGCCCCCTTTTTTGTTGTGTTGCGTTCTATCTTTTTTTATTCTTGCCTAATTGCCTCCCGCTCACACGAAGAAGACGGTTCAGGACTGGTGTGTGGCCAACTTTCCCATCACCAAGGATGAATGGCCTCCAAACTCACCGGATCTCAATGTGATGGACTTTTCTATTTGGGCAATCTTAGAGGCTAATGTCTGCTCTTTGACCTTGAAGAAGTCTTTGACCAAAGGATGGAAGGCGACTCCTCAAGATGACATTCGGGCCGCAGTGGAGGCATATCCGAACCGATTAAGGGCTGTTATCAAGGCAAAAGGCGGTCATATCGAATGATCTCTTGTTTCCTTATTTGTTACTGTTAAATAAAGCTATTTCTGTTTAAAAATCTTCTTCCAGTGAAACTTCTTGGTGTGCAATGCCTTGAGTATCTTGTTGCAATAATTATGAGGTACCCTGTATATTATTGAAGATCTCTAAAACTAGGCAAAAGTAATCTAGGTTTATTAACTCATTTTATAAATCTAGACTTATTAATTGATTTTATTAATTGATTTTATTCATTGGTTATAATTAAAGACATTAATTAAAGAATTAATTAAAGAAACCTTTTCCAAAAGCTCATACGTAATACATTCCCCTTTCACAGTGCATGGCAATTGCTGACGGCGACACGAATAGAAACCGAATATTCTAAAATTTCTTTTAAATCTTCTTTCAGTTTTCCACCTTACTTGTCTTCAAAATCAAAAGGATCAGCGAAAGTCTCGGTTGTGGCGATTTGTTCAAAGATTTTACACTCATCACGGAGAAGAGCGGCCGTTTCTTCTTGGTAGTACTTCACGTGTTCCTGGAAAGCAAAAAGTAATCACTTATAAATAAAGTACTTCATCAATACCACTGACCCTTTCATATTGTCTCCTCCACTCAAACGCTTTCTCACATTTGCACCACTCCTCGTGCTCCGAGCATAAATAAGTGGTGCTCGAGAAATTAGCATAAACATTTCCAGTGATCGTTCTGAAAACTATTTTATTGGTTTAGAACGATACGTTGAAGCATCTCCGTTAACTGAATATCCGTTAACTGAATATCCGTTAACTGAATATCCGTTAACTAAATTGCAAGCCTAGAAACTTTTGGTAAATGACAAAATGGTAGACAGTCATCTTTAATCTACCTGAGTGGGTAAAGAAATCCGGAAACGAAAGCCGTAAGCGATTGCCATGTCCTATTGTATGGAGTTGTCATTGTGAACACCTCAAGTTGATCATCTAAAAGAAAACGTTTTGGCCTGGCTTGGCTTAACAAGGTGCTTAGCTGGTACTCGTATTATTTAAACAGTCTCATAGTAATAGTCGTTGAATAAAATCTATCTAATATCTGCTACTAGTAAAACATTTCACTCACTCATCAACAGAGACGAGTTCCAGTATCGCTCGTGGAAGAAATTCCCCAATCGATGATGCTGCATTGCTCCCTCAGCGGTCATTTGTCCACGCACACATATTGAGCTAAAAGTTTTCCTTTCAGAAATCTTTTATATTGTTATATTGTTATATTGTTATATTGTTATATTGTTATATTATTATATTGTTATATTATTATATTGTTATATTATTATATTGTTATATTATTATATTGTTATATTATTATATTGTTATATTGTTATATTATTATATTGTTATATTGTTAAACAGTTATATTGCTTCATTTATCAAAAGTACAGTTTTTAAATACCCAACCGATGAGGCAAGTTCGAGAATCCCTCCTTTAAAGCTGAATCCTCTTTGTAGAAGTTCCGAAATTCGTTCGATTCAATTAACTAAAATTTTATAGGTTTACATGAGCAACAAAATACTTTGCACTCAAATAGAAACACGCAGCTTCTAGTGCACTCAATCTTATGATTAAATGTTAGGAAAAGAGGAGGATTGAGTGGACTACAAGACGTGCGTTTCCGAATACAAATTGTGAATACAAAGTACAGCTCAAAGAGTTCTATACACATAATTCTCACGGTGCAAAGTTCCACATTTCGCTTACCTTTACGTAGCGATCGAAAGCTCGTCGATCCGTCTCATGAAATGGCGCACAGGAGATCAAATTGAGTAGTTTCTCATTTTTCGTTAGCGGTGATCTTTCTCCATGTCTTGTCAACACCAACAATCCCCTCAATCGATATTTTCCTGGGTAATCTTTCGGGATTTTCCGTGGCTCTTTAACGATTTCCAGTCGACCTAAAGTTTTAGTTTATATCTAACCCTTAAAATTTTATAAGTTCTAAGATTTCTAATCTACCTTCTTCTCCGTGAATCGGATCCTCAAGAAATTGACAATAATCTCGGAATTTCAGCGGTATCGCATCAGCCGGAGACAATACGGCTCTCTTTCCTGGACAAAATACTTTTACAGATTTAATGCAAAGTAAAAGTAAGTTCCAGGCTACAGTAATGGGCACAAGAATCACTGTAATCCTGATGCTAATTCGATAAAACTCACTTTCGTTCTCTTGTTGTCCATAAATCAGACTGCTGCCATTCCCATCGACAAGTTCGAGACTTGAAAGCCCTGGAGAAAGTTTTTTTTGGGGTTGCTTGAAAATTTCTATCACAAAAGCAGGGTATGGCTTGGCTTCAATCAGGATTATAGAATTAAAAATACCGAAGTTTTTCGTGGCTTTACATAGCTTGATCTATCCTGGCTTTTAACCTAGCTAGCGATGATTTATGCCCTATAGGACCAGCTCTTTTTGCCAAGGCCAGGATTAGCTAGATATGGTAGACTCATTTATTCAGTTCACTCATTCATAGCTATGAGCACAAGTGAAATCATGATCTTACTTATAATAAGACGCAAAGTTTGTCTGTCCGTTCATTTCGTAACTCGAGTCCCATTAGGAATTTTGGTCTGATTTTTTGGGACAATATGTAATCGACTACTGTGGTTTGGCCTGTTAAATCAGATTTTAAAAGTCTTTAACCGTTTTTGTTGGGAAATGTCAATGTTGGGAAAATTGGCGGTGGCGACATCAAAGGTCTCCGTTAACTCCGCCCCTTTTTTGGTCCATTTGCCGTTGGCAACCTACCGTAAATACTGTAATAGTCGCTCACCCCCCTCGTACAGTCGCGTAGTCGCAAAAGTTTTTTAGTATTTCATTTTTTTCAAAGCCCGTACATTCAAAAAATGCGTCTTTGGTATCAAAAAATAGCTGAAATTCAAGGCTATTTTTTGATACCTAAGCGCGCATTGTAGCATAAACTAGTGTCGAGAAAAACTCGTTCAAAGCTAGACTACGCAACACTGCGCACCGTCATTATGGGGGTGGGATAGTATTACAGTATTCACGGTACGTATTTTGCTCGTATCTTAGCCGGGTTTATTTGAATAAACGTTGAATTTGCTTTCATTCGACTCGAAATCAAATTTTCTATCGAATGAAAAAGTAAATCCAACGTTTTTCAAACAAATCCAATCAAGGTACAAGCAAAATTCGTGGATTGCCAATGGCAAACGGAGCAAAAAAAAAGGGGGGAGGGGAGTTGAGATGATTGCTGCTGGTGTAAGTGATAAACAAACTGACAATTGCCTAAAATCGAGAGGCTCATATAAATGATGGAGATGAAGAGGAAAACACGGAAACACCATTGCACTCCACCGCTCATTTTTGCAAACATTCATCAGCTTTCCTACATCATCTAGAATATTAGTTGAATTCAGTCAATTGAATCGAATCAAATCAAAGTCACAGCTTTAAAAAAAAAAAAAAGATAATCATTTGATCGGAACATATTTCTTAAATAAGTCATAAAAGACAACATTTATTCACAGAATTTCGAAATTGAGATCACTTTTTTTTTGGATTAGATTGACAAGAATTTGAGATCGATGAAGTAAATTTTAGCTTATTTAATATGCAACAAATCTTATAAATATCACAAAATATATGCAAAAATTGGTACAACGTCGTTATACAATCGCACAGCTATATGCTAATGTTATCATAAAGTTGCTGTCTAGGTAGATATTGGTAATCTATTTGTTGTTGTCTAGGTAGATATTGATAATCTATTTGTGTAAATAAATCCTAGACTTATTTCAATGCAAATCTTTTTACTATCCTAATTTTACGATGGTATATGGTATATGCTTGCTTTGTGAGGTAAAACAATATTATACCCAAAAATTCACGTGGCAAAACGCTTAGGAGATTCTGAAAGACAATAAAAAAAAACTTTTTGGCAATTTCAAAAGATATAAAGTGATATGCAAATCGCAGATATGCAAATCGAGAAAGTTTGAGTAAAGAAAAATCACTGAAATGCTATGTGCAAGTAATTTTAAGATAAATAAACCATAGAATCATTGGAGTAATTTTTTGAGGTGTACTCAAACGTGGAAGTGCACCGTTTCGGTACACTAAATCCCTCCATTGTGCACCAGAAGTTGTGTGTTTCCAAAGTACACAAAGTAATGTCTACCACTCAATCTCATCATTGTCATTTTCGATCTGATCGAGGCCGAAACTCGGCACAACGATTTCCTCATTGCGACGGGGATTTGCAGAAGTTGAGGGACGCTGAAAATTATGATAACTTGTAGGTGAAAACAATATTGTGTCTAAAATCTAATTATTTTCAGTTATCTCAGCTTTCTTATCTTCCATTGTTGATTGTTTATGGATAATTGTATTCTCGGAATTGGAAACCGATTGAAGCTATTCATTTTATTGAGTCTACCAATTGGAATTCGGGTTTAAGTGGTCTAAACTTTAAGATTAGTTTACAATAGCAAAAAATATAGGGATAGATTGGAAAGAGTACCTGTTCAACTTTCGTTTCCCCGTCAGCTTTCCTCTGATTCATCACAAGTGACATATACCTTGCCATCACCGGATCGACTCCCTCAAAAAGGGGATTCTCTTGAGAGTTTGCTTGAGTCTCTAAAATTCTTTTCATCCAACAATTTCCTGTGCCCATTTACCTGTTTCCTCTCTTTTCACTGTTTCTCCTTGTTGTTGATCATTCAAATTTCCCAGCGCTCTCTCCCTTTGCAATTCCCGTTGTCGAAGTCTTTCCTCAAAAGAGGGCTTCTCCTTTGGCCTGAAAATGTGAATGAAAATTCTAGATACACAATAGAAATTGATAGTAATTAAGATTTTAGATAAAATAGACACAAGATATAAGATTTCCCAGACTTACGGAGATTTAGGAACTTCTACTTTCACGGGAGCTTCATCGGGGATTTTGATAGCTAACGGTTTCATTTCCTCATTGATCCGTGCTGGTTTTTGCGCGGGAATCTAGAAATTTGGTTACATTCTAATTTTATCGAGTTTATTTTTACCGATTGTTGATTTTTCCAGGTTTCCCTGTCATTAGCGGCTGCTTGGTGACTCGTTTCATCCACTCGACGTTGTCTCGAGGCTTGCTCGTGTTCTCTTTTTTGTCTAAAAATTCATTTTCTTGTATGTTGTTTAAATAAATTGAATTTATGAATATGATCTATGTATTCACCTTTCATGTTCTCCCTTTCTTGAAACTTGTTCACGACAAAAGTCATCCAATTCCTGCGATTCCCAATCGTTTGCTGAAACAGCGCTTCGAAAGCCAAGGAAACGATCTGCGCATGCGTCCAAATCCTAGAAGAAATAGAATTAAAATGAGCTTTATGATGATTGATAACGATTTCACTAATGAAAGTAGCTTAAAAGCTGAATCTAGAAACTATAGCAGTTTAGAATTTATCAGGGTTAAGGATCTCAAGCTGAGCTGTTCCTAAAAGAAAACGTCAAAACGCTAATGGTTTTTGGCTTTTAGAAATAGCCCTGCTTGAGATTCTGAATCCTGGTTAGTCAAGTGAAAGCCAAGCCAAAACCAAAGCCAAGCCAAAACCAAAAGCAAACCAAGCTCTACTTGTACAAAAGCAAAAATACATATTAAGGCTGAGCTTTGGTCTGACTTTGGCTTGGCCTGGTTTTGCCTGAAAATCTTCTAGAAACAGCCCTGTCATCAAGTAAAAATAATTCATTATCTCGTTCAACAGCCATTTACTTACGTGTTTACAATGCTCTATGATCATAAAACATAATTAGAGAGCCATTTAACCAAGTAATCAGTGCTACTCACTCTTGACTTTTGTCCCAAACCATTCAACCGTTTCCGAATCTCTCGAATATCCGAGTCTCCATCCGAAGAAAAACCAATCGTCGATGATGACGTGCTTTCCGAAGAACTTCTAGATTTTAGACATAGATCTAAATTTTTCTATTTAAAGGAAACCTCATTCTGTTTCTTCTCGTTTTTGACAGGCTTCTTCCTCGTCTTTCCTCTCTCATATTTTGCACATCTTTTCTTCTCATTTCTTTCAATTGACTTCGAAGATAATTTCGCTCTTGAGTCACCGTTTTCACTCGATCGTTCTGAAATGGTTTGGTTTTAATTAAAAATTTCAACGTTGGAATGGTTTTCTAACTAGAGGTTTTAAAATGCCCGATGCTCATGACCTTTTAAAACGAGATCAACTCCATCTTATAGAAACGACTACGCTGATTCCGAATCTGTTTTCAGTTTTTGCCCTCGAGGCCTCTAACGCGAAATATCTGACAGACAAGTTTTAGGCCTCTTTACTTAAGTTCATTTTTTGCAACGGAGCCAACTACGGACGTGGTGCATCACCAAAGCTGTCGACTACGGTTTTAAAGGTCGATTCGATCATGGATCGATCTCCTTCACCTGGCGACTATTCCCTAGTAAATATTGCCCGTAGAATGTGTGGTCAAGCATCTTGTCTACTCACTTAAACGCTAGATCATCATTTTTAACCTATTCTACTCATTTTTCTCATACTCAGTAAGCTTTTCTCCACCAACCATCATCGTCAACGCCAATCGCAACTCTCGAATCTTCAACTGTGCCGCTTCTTCAGCTGCTCGGTGTTCCCTTTGCATCAACTCAAGTCGCGCAACACTGGCCGAGTTGTCGCCCGATTGACGAATCGTGTCAATGATCTGTATTTGTAATCAATTATTTAAAACTTGAAACTTTATTCTTCATCCTCAAAAGACTAAATAAGTTTGAACTTAAAAAAAAGGCATTCACCTTATAACCTGTAAAATTAAACGGATAAGCTAGCTAAAGAACGCAGCAAAAGAAAGGTCTACCTGTTGCTTCAATCGCTGATTCTCATCTTTCAATCCTTGATAATCGGCTTTTGATCGCAATTTTTGCTCAAGTTCTCGATTCTCATTAACACATCGCTTTAGCTGATCTTTTGTGCTGGATAAATCGTTCTGAAATGAGCTTAGCTTAAAATGAATAAAAAACCCTCACCTCAATCCCCAGCATTTCATCGAGTTTCTGACGAAGCTCGAAATTTTGCGATCCCGCGTCGGCGAGTTTTCTGAAAAATTTATGATTAGTTTAATAAGGGAAAAGTTTACTTTGTAGTATCAGTAATTCTCATCTCGAGAGTTCGAATCCGTTCAAAACTTTCAATCTTTTCAGCTTCAGCAAAAGCTTTTGCCACACGTCTTGCTCGTTCCTCCGTTTGATTCAAACTCGATTCTAAAGTTGCAAATATAAAGAACATTCAAATAAATATAAATATATATAAAAATTTGAATTTTGCTAGATAGTGATTGAATTTGAATAGAATTCATTTATTCTTCAGTCTCTACAATTTTTCTCTTCTTTTGTTGAATAAGTTTATCTTGTGTGATTTTGTCAATTAACCATGTTCCATTATTACTCTTTCATGCTTACATGAATAGATATTAAAGAAAATATTGATATTGATATTGATATAAAAGCATTGTTCTATAAAGCTTCTCAAACCTTTTCTTTGTATCCTTTCCCTTTCCAATTGTATCCCTTCAATTTCTTCATCTTTTTTCGCTCTCCATTCATTTTGCACAAACTCGAATTGCTCTTTTGCGTTGAGAAACTCGGAAAGACGATTCTCGAGGGTTAGACGATCTGCTTCAAGCTTTGATTCGCGTTCCTGGAATAGAAAATTTTTTGCTTTCATTTCAATCCCAAAATCCCTTTCCTCCAAATGAACTCACCCTTATTTTGTACTCGATTTGGTGTCGAACATTCCTCTCGCGTTCTCTCATTTTCTCCTCATTTCTTCTCCTTTCTTTCTCCAAATCTGCTCGAATCACCGATCGTTCGGCCTCATATTCATCTCGCATTTCGCCCAATCGTCGATCCACTTCACTCTGGAATAGAAGATTGGACATAAATGTAGTTGGAATCAGGGCTAAGCTAAGTTGGAATCAAGGCTTAAGAAAATTCTGGATCGGATCGGATCAAGCTCCAGTTTTACCCCCGATTTCTCAAATCTCAAATCGGATCCAGGTTGATTTGAATAATGTAATAAGCTTTATGATAACTATTTATTTTTAGGATCCGGAAAAATTCTTACCCAAAAGCATCACCACTAGAGTATCAAGAAAGAGTTTTTTTCTCTGATTGTCTTGTCTAGAATCTTATTATTTTCTCTATTCTTATTACTACTTTCTTATCCAAGAATCTTATTATTTTCTCATGAACTAAATGAATTTCAATTCGAAACCATTACCCTTGTCGCGTCTCTGGATTCTCTCATTCGATCCTCGTATTTCCTCTCAACTTTTCGCACAATCTGTTCGGCTAATAGTTTCATTTTTAGCGATTGTTCGACGGGCAGCAGCTGAAATTATATATTTTTTTAAATATCCCATTAAGCCAACCTTTTGATTCGGTTTATCGACATTCATTGCCTGTGCAATCCCTCTTTCTTGACCAATCACTCGAGTCACGGCTCTCGTCAAAAGTGTGTCCAAATCCGGTGGGATAACTCGTGTCTAGATATCGTTAAATTAAAAATGATAATTTTGCATTAACATCTATTAAAGACAAAGACTCACCCTTTGATTCCTATTCATTCTTTTCTATCACTACACTAAATTGTAGACACTCTTTCGTCAACTGATCATTTTCGTTTCGAAACTGAAACTATTAACTAGTAGATGAGAAAATATTATATCGAAATATCGTTGATAATATTTCAAAACGATCAAGTTGAACAAGATTTTCCACGTGAATTAGCAGCTGGTTGCCATATAAGAGAAATGAAAAGAAACGAGACAATCCAAATGACGAAAAGGAAAAGAGAAAGGGAAAAGAAAACCCCACAAACACAGGACACTCATCTCGGCTAGGAAATGAATCAACAAAAGGACAGAGTGACATCAAAAGAGAGTATTGATTTGAGGAGATTTCGCTCAAGTAATGCGTTTTCTAAAAAGTGTCAACTTTTGAAAACTACTGTAATCTTGTCGCTTGTTTTATTCAATCTATCGCCTTTTGATTCTTTTGAGATTCTTTTTAGTATCATAGAATCAAACAAAAAGTACCCTAAAGCCGCGAGTATAAGTTCTGTTTGGTTTTCGCATGGTGCGGTGTGTGTTCTCCGGTGCGGTGTGTCGAGGGTTCGAACCCCGCTGCAGCATAACTTTTTTGCTTTTTAAGAACAATAATAGAAGTAAATTTATTGAGGGTTATAGCAATTTTATGCTGTTATTTGTTGCTCCTCTCCGGTGCTCAGTCTTATGGATCCCTCCCTGGCCTCTCATCCGGCCAAAGTCCACGTCGACGGTCGAAAGAGATGCTTTCCAGCGTCTTCTTCAACACTATCGTAAATAGATTTATAGAGATAAGTTTACGGTAGCTTTCGAAAGTTGGCACGCTTTAGAAAACGACACTAACATTGATAACTGAAAACTTACACCTCACTCATTCAACAGAACACTTTATGTAAACATTATCCCTAAATTGATAAGAATAAATACTGTTTCCAACACTTGAAGATTAAGAAGAGTTTGCGAAGAAAAAGAACATTTAAATTTGTACATTTATTCTCCAAAATCTTTAACTTTACTTGTAAATTATTATTTAGAACTCAAATCGACCATTGTGTTAACTGTTAACGAAAAATTTCCATAATTTTCATAATTCATACATAATTTCAAATTATGGTAATGCAAATTATAGCTTTTCAATCATAAATTTAAAAATTTATCGAGAAATCTTTAAAAACGCTTGCTTTTGAATATCATCGGGAGTGGGACAAATGCTACCTTTTTTTGCGCACCCGGACATTTGCGCACCTTTTTTTCCGCACCTTGCCCATTAGCGCACCTTCTTTCGCGTTTTAAAAAAGCTCTAAAAAGCTAATATTAACCAATTTCTATTCCAAATGTCGTTTTTCTAGGTAATTTGAGGGTGTCGAATTCAAATTTTGACATATCAGAGCGTGTGGAACCAATTTGAAAGACAAATTACAGAAAATTGTCGATTTTTCTCTTTGTATAACTCCGTCCGTTTGTTTCCACAAGCTCTGATATGTCAAAATTTCGATTCTACGCCCTAAAATTACCTAGAAAAACAACTTTTGGAATACAAATTGGTTAATATTAGCTTTTTAGAGCTTTTTTAAAATGCGAAAAAAGGTGCGCTAATGGGCTAAGTGCGGAAAAAAGGTGCGCAAATGTCCGGGTGCGCAAAAAAAAGCTCGCATTTGTCCCACTCCCTGTTTTTGTGTACTTTTAGTGCGTTTTTCGTTGAGATTTATCAAAAAAGTTTAACATTACATGGGTAATACGGACGGGACGAATCAATTTTGGAATTTCATCTTAAATGAGAACATGGGGGACCGGAGTAGAAGGCACCAAAGTTGAGGACACAGAAGAACATTCAGAAAAAAACACTTGAGCTGAAAACATTTTTGAAGCGCTACGACCTTTCCTAAGGCCTTTTCCAGCAAAAAAAGGTCGCATTTGTCCCACTCCCATATCATCAATTGATTATCACAGATACTAAATCATGATTTTAGCTTTAGTCAGAAAATAAACCCAACCGACATTGAACGACATAGAGCATTGTGTTAACTGTTAACGAAAAATTTTCTATTTTTATCATACATAATTTCAAATTATGGTAATGCAAATTATAGCTTTTCAATCATAAATTTAAAAATTTATCGAGAAATCTTTAAAAACGCTTGCTTTTGAATATCATCAATTGATTATCCCAGATACTAAATCATGATTTTAGCTTTAGTCAGAAAATAAACCCAACCGACGTGGCTCCTCCACCAATTTTATATGAAGTACCATAAGGAGACCATTGACCCTGAAAATAACTTGAAAACTTAAAAAGCTAATAATAGAAAAAAAATCGAAGAAGTTAGAGAATCCGTAGACTTAGAACTTATTTAAGAACAATTTACGTAAGAGCTTTGCTGGGCGTAGCTTGGGCTATAACCACCGTTGTTTTGACCTGGAAAATTTAAGGATACAAAGCGATTTTGTTAGCTTTACCATAATTTGCAGAATAGCCTTGAGAATATCCATTATATCCAGCGTATACCGGCTGTTGTTGGCCATAGCTGGCACCAGAATATCCACCGTAGCTCGTGGAAATCGGGGATTGACCTAAAAACTGGATGTTAGCAAGTTAAAAGATGTCGAATGCTTAAAGAATACCCAGTTATTTCTAGCCGTTATACTGTAGTGAGAGGTGTATACCGTATGAAAATATTCGGTCATATCACCCAGCTCATCTTGAAATTTTAGTCCAGTCGACACTCGATAGTAAATCATTGAAGGAATTCTCCAAAAATGATTTACTATCGAGAGTTTTGCCTAATCAGTTCTTCAATCAAATTCAAAACATCAAAAACACTGTGAATAAGCTGATAAATAACATTTTGTGGCTTTAACACGACGTGGCTTTAACACGAAATGCTTAAACAGAAGTAAACACTAGGCTTTGCGGGGATTCAACTTTTCAAAACTGTTTTTAATGACTAGAAAATTAGAATAGCAGCTGATTGTAAGCAACAGTCTTTAGTATATCTTTATATCTTTATATCTTAGTATATCTTTATATCATTATTTCTTAGTATATATTTATATATTTAGTATATCTTTATATCTTTATATCTTTAGTATATCTTTTATATATAGTAAATACTGTAATGAGCATACCAACCAGCATTCCCATAAAGAATGATCGGTCCAAGGGCTGGATTCACGGGCACCGGTCCATTCGCCGTCAAATACACCAAATCACTTGTGTCCACTTGCCCGGGATAAGCTGAGAAAATAAGTAGATAATGAATAGATTTAAAAAGTACTGTAGTGTTGTGGTTGATAGTATCCTTGAGTTCTTTGTGGTGGATAGTAGGCGGGGCGATAGGGGCGATTCGGTGAATAGAAGGATCTCTGAAATAAGTATGCCAACAACCATACGATTTTGAAAAATACCTGATATGTGGAGTATCCTGTTGATTGAATAGGTCTTGTGTTATAATTTGAATTCTGAAAGTGAATGCAATGAGTTAAAAGGAACGCGGGAAACGCGTATTGGTATTGATTTCACTGAGCATTTTATTGCTTTAAATGTCAGCCCGGGGCAGTGCTGTCATGGCCGACTGGCTAAGAGCCCTGTATCTTCATCGGGAGGTCAAGGGTTCAATCTCGCCGACTGGAATTTTGGTTCTTTTTCTCGTATATATAACTTTTTTTTCTTTCATAAATTTAGGGCTTAAGAGTTGTACTTGTGTATTGTTTGTATCACATTATTCGTCTAAATCAATTTATTGTTATTAAATAATAACTAAGCTCACTAACATCCGACTGATAGTGAGACTGAAAATTAGCATTTCAAAGCAAGCTGAACGGTGCTCCGGATGAAAGATTGAATGCACTAAGAATTTATGGAGTCAAAATATTTCTATAGATATGAATGGATTGATATAACTAACTTGGTACATTGGTGTGTTCGCAGGTGGCTGGAATACCCTCATCCTATAGCTGGGAGTCTGAAACTTTAAAAAAATTAAGCAAATCTTATGAAAGCTTCATTTATTTGTTTGAAATTTTCGATATCAAGCTTTGTTAAGCCTTTTTTTTTTCTTCTTTTTCTTCTTCTTCTTCTTCTTCTTTAAACTTTAAACCCAAACTTACCATCGAGTTTCGATCTTCGAAATAAGGTGCTAGAGTTGTAGGGGAATTGTCGGGATATTCGGAGAAACTCGGCTTCGGGATTTCAGGCTCAAGACGGGCTTCCTAAACTTTTGAGCTTACAGTAAACCCTAAAACAAGACTACATATCTGTTATCCATTACTGACTAAACCTAAAACAAATCTGTAATCGATTACCTATCGACTAACCCACTCACCCCTTCATCGATATGTCCATAGTTCTTCGACTCATCGGTGGCAAAGGAAAACGCGTTTTCTCTAAAATATTCAGATACCAGAAGCTTCACAGCAAAGATACATTTTGGAAGAAAAAGCAAAAGAATCAGCGACGAGAGGAGTCGAACCCGCGACCTCTCTCTTTCGTTCGTTTGAAAGACGCGCGCGCTAACCACTCGGCCCTGTTCTAGTAGATGGCGCAGTGTGAGCGCACTTGTCTCTAGCCCACACGACCCGGGTTCGACTCCCACCCGTGTCGGCACTTTTGGTTTTATAAAAATTTAAAACCATGTTACACAACTACATGAAATTCTAAGCCAAACTAACTATAAATCATTTGAAACGGTCCTCTGGGGGCTGAGGAGTAGAGCGTAGAGACAGACAGACAGACAGACAGACAGACAGACAGACAGACAGACAGACAGACAGACAGACAGACAGACAGACAGACAGACAGACAGACAGACAGACAGACAGGCAGGCAGACAGACAGACAGACAGATAGACAGACGTCTTAGTCCCTTTATATATAGTAGATTTAGGCAATTGTTGAATTATTAAATAGAATTTTTGAATATTTATGCAATGCGAATTTGAAATTTTTAAATTCCTTACTCTTTGTCTTTTCCAATTGGAATCGGTTCTGACTCCTGTGGTGTGGCGGTTGTTGCCTAAAATTTGACCCTTCAAGCTACTGTAACACCGAGCCAGTACATCTTTAAATTATTCATGTTGTTGTTGCACTTTTGATATTCATTTTAAAACACACGAAAAGCTATCGTATTCCCAGGTTTAAATAGTTTTTTTTTTGGTTTACTTTAGTGCGTTGCGACTTTAGATTATTTTCTATGAGAATTTCAATTTCAATATTTCAATGAGAATATCTCAAACTATTTAATTTTTATCTTCAAATATCTCACCGTAACTTTTCCAATATCCGGAAAATCAGGAAATTCATTCTAAAAGGGTTAAATTTTGTTGAAAAATGGAAAAGGGTTCAATTTTGCTAAAGATTTCTAACCGTATCTGAGTCGTGAACTGCTTGACGAGGCGAGTGGTGGCTGAAAATTTGAAATGATTTTGTAGACTAAATACTTTATGTTTAAAATACATTTATCTAAATGTCTATTAACTAAATATCTATTAGCTAAATATCTACCGTAAATACTGTAATAGTACCCCACTCCCTCCCCCCGTACAGCCGCGTAGTCGCAAAAGTTTTTTAGTATTTCATTTTTTTCAAAGCGTCCGTACTTTCAAAAAATGCGTCTTTTGTATGAAAAAATAGCTGAAATTCAGGGCTATTTTTTGATACCAAAGCGCTCGTTGTAGCATAAACCAGTGTCGAGAAAAACTCGTTCAAAGCTAGACTACGCAATACTGCGCACCGTCATTATGAGGGTGGGCTACTATTACAGTATTTACGGTATTAGCTAAATATCTATTAGTTAAATTTCTATTAGCTAAATATCTACTAGCTAAATATCTAAATATCTGTCTTTACCTTCTCCCAAAAATTATAGTAAACCAGGTAAATAAAAGTAAAAACCGCATTTTTGAATGGTTTAGAGAAACGGGATCAATTTAATGCTTAGATATTTATTAATAAAGTTATCAAATATTTCTTGTTTATTTTGATAATTTCTCATATCCTTTTTATCAATCTTTTGACGTTTTCTTTTCTCTTTTGGAAATTGTTATCATACTCGAGTATGATAACAATTTCCAATGGAAAAAAAATTGTTGTGCAGAGACTTTTGTGCTAAAAGAAGGCTACTATGACCTTTTTAGAGCCGCAATTTTTGAAGAAAACATAGCTTCTCTATAGAAATATGGCTTAATATTAAACGGTGACTCTTATAATTAGGTCGTTTTCTAAAACGCGCTCAAAAAGCTTACTGTAAACTATGTGGAAAAGCTACTTGCCAGTTTGACCGGACTGTGTGCGATTACTCTCCACCGTTCTCCCAGTTTAACTGATGTTTGAGTAACACAATTGGTTTAAGGAATGAAGAAGATGAGGAGGATGAAGAAGATGAAGGACCCGGAATCAGGTCCATTTCAACACCATACCTACGAGCCAGTGTTCTAGGAGCTGGTTATTGAAAACTTTCAAATGCGTGTTGTATTGCATTGCTCTCTCAGTTTGACCGCTTTTTAAGTAACTCAATGGTTTAAGGAGATCTAGAATTTGTAGCAAAAATGCGGGCAAATTTAAGGCAAAAATTGATGCCCAAAAAAATTGGGCATAGTGAGGTCTAAAAAGGTGAAGCCAGTGAAGTCGTTCACCGCTCCTTCGCCTTTACGGATCACAAAAGGAAACACCTATCCATCGGCAGCGTGTGTCAGATGGAGATTACAGTGGAGTTACGCAAAAACGAGATGGAGATTGCTCATTTGTGGAGATTACCGTTGCACAGTGGAGTTACGCAAAAGCGGATAAATTTATGGGGCTGGGGCACAACGTTATAATTGTTGACTTGATTGGCAGGGCCGCGCGAACGCAGCCCCTCACGCAAAAATTTAGCTGTTAGCGAACCCCAACTCGGAGCTGCCACACAGGTCAACACAATCAAAACTGCAATGACCATGTCTCACCATGGGGGTCCCGTCTTGATGATCACGAGAAACCCCCCAGTTTATGATGCGATCGAGGGAGGGGGTTAAGCAAAAGACGTGCCCCAAGTTTATGATGCGATCGAGGGAGGGGGTTAAGCAAAAGACGTGCGCCAGATCGAGAGCGATTACGCGGGTGCACAAAGAACACCTCTTCATTCATTTACATAGAGACTCTTCTTTTGCTTTGTAGATGATATAAAAAGAAGATACTCAGCTGTAAATTTGTACGTGGCGTTTTCAGGGTCGGTTGCCCAATTGATTGACGATTGCCGATTGCCCAATTGATTGACGATTGCCGATTGCCCAATTGATTGACGGTGTTTATTTTATTAAATCTTTCAATAAAGGCTTTTAATTTTTATTCCTAGATTAAAAAGCAGGCCTAGAGTTTATAGATTAAAAAGCAAGCCTTTTTATTCCTAGATTAAAAAGCAGATTCTCTTTTCAATTTTTACAAGAATTCGATGCAAAATGAATCATTTATATATGAAGTTTTGTTCTTGTAACGATATTTCAATAACAAACCAAAAAAACCATGTAGTCTGGTCCACTTAGCAAAACTTTTTTGCTCTCTTTCGAACAATTTGATGACATTTCTCAAGATTTCATTCTATACAAAGCTTTTGAGAAAATGATCAAATGAGAAAACCTAGTTAAAAGAGTTTTTTTTGGCTCAAAGGGGATGGCCACATTCATCAGGGTATCGGGAAAAGTGGGGCAGGGAAGAGAAAGAGAAAGAGGGAAAGATCATCTCTCCATCTCTCTTCTCTCCACAAATGTCCACAATCTCTTGGCTTCACTTTTCCTCTAATGACTACTCTTAAAGCTTTTTCTTCTTTTCCCCTTGGTTTTTGGCAAGCTTCTTATCTAGAACCCTTGTCCTTGCTTGTTATCTCTCAACCAACACAAATCTTGTTGTCTCCTACTCGACTCAAAGTCTTTTCTATTTTTCTACTTTTCTATTCTATTTTCTAGTCTATTTTTTACTTTTCTAGCTTTTCTCAAAGTCTGCTTCCCCTCTGCATTCCTCTTCATTTCCTCGTCAGCCTTTCCCCCCTTCCTCTCTACCATTCTTCACCTTCATTTTCCCCATTCCCATTCTTTCCCCTTCGCACTTCTCTCCTTCTCTCCCCTTCCTCCCCTCTTCTCCAACCTCAGCTTCTCGATCCCTTCCCCCTCTCCCGCAGTGCCCATGGGTCCCCTCTCCTCTCACATTCGCCAAATAAGCGACCTCGAGGCGCTTCACCGCCAACGGGCTCTGTTCCCCCCTTTCCCCTCCTCACAAACAACATGTTTCCACCTCAAATCTTTCACCCTGTCCCACTCTTTTCCCCCACAAATTCAATAATATTTGTTTCACCTGATTGAGTTTCATCTCAACTTAATTAATTAGCGCCTCTCCCTGCTAACTGGGTTTGCCGAAAATATCAAAAGATTCTCATTCTTCAACTTTATACTTGATTTTAGTGTATTATAATTTGCATTTCCATAGCGTTTCCCCGTTCTCACTAATCTTTTTCATTCATTGAAATTTTTCTAATTTATTGCGAAATCTATGCGTTGTTTACTTGTTTTGATATTTCAGAGAAAAAAAGAAGACATTTTCGTGGAAAATGGAAAAAGAGCTGAGGAATCGTTGGGATGATGTGACAACATTTATGCAACCGGAAGCAAGGGATCGATGGTGGAATCGGATCGTTGATGCGTATCGATCGAGGCCATTTAGGTAGTGTAAATTGGAGTTAGTTTAAAAAGTTAGTAGCCAGTTAAATGTTTCAAATGTTATCAAGCCAAAAAGTTAGTAAACTGGAATGCGGGTTTGGGTTTGGGTTTGGGTTTGGGTTTGGGTTTGGGTTTGGGTTTGGGTTTGGGTTTGGGTTTGGTTAGGGGCTAGGTGCAGTGCCTACAAGCTAAATATGGGATACGGTAATGAGGTGTTGATTTAGAAATCAATCATTATCCATTAGGGAATTAAAGGCTTCTTTTGGATACTGTTTAATCGTAGGCTATCCAAATACAGTAACGAAATATGGGGTACGGTGATGAGGGTTTGATTTAAAATCAATCATTATCCAACAGGGAATTAAAGGCTTCGTTTCGATACTGTTTAATCGTAGGCTATCCAAATACGGTAATATGGGGTACGGTGATGGGGGTTTGATTTAAAATCAATCATTATCCATTAGGGAATTAAAGGCTTCTTTTGGATACTGTTTAATCGTAGGCTATCCAAATACGGTAACGAGCCATTTAAATGAGAAATATGGGGTAAGGTGATGGGGGTTTGATTTTAAATCAACAGTAAATTTACAGTATTCATCATGGATCATTTATGCATTAGTTTTAAAAATCTTCATCTTTTAGAGGTCTTTCCCATCTATCACAAATGTTTTTTCTTTACGACAAACACAAAGATCAATTGAAGGAACGATATGGATGCGCTGTTGCTATTTTCTTTAAGAAGTTTGTTTTCGTTTTGTGTTTTGTTTTGTGTTTTGTTTTGTTTGAAGTTTTCGGCTTCTATTCTAAATCAATAAAATTCTAGTATTGTCTACGATGCTCATGATTCACAATGCACCGAAAAAAGTGTGCAAGTATTCAACGAATTCGCTCAGGGAACAACGCTTGATCAGGTGAGAGATAAGAGAATTTTTTTTTTGAAGAATTCAGAGGCATTTAAAACTACACTACTGGACAATGAAATATTATATTTGAAAAAAGATCGTCACTTTCGCGCGTCTGTAACTCCCTTGTCTTTACCGTATTTCTAAATATTAATATTACCATTGTGTAGCCATTGAAAAGAGCTTTCAGAAAATGTATAATACTAATAGTTTAAACTCAAAGACAAGGGAGTTACAGACGCGGGAAAGTGACGATCTTTTTTCAAATATAATATTTCATTGTCCAGTACTATAGCATTGAAACTGGGTTTTTGATTCTCTAGAATACTAGTCAATACAGTTTAGAATAGTACAGGAATACATGAAAAAGCAAGCAGAGTTGTTCTAAAAGCAATTTTTCGGACCAAATCAGGTTCTGGCCTTGCTGCAGGTCTGGCCTTGTTGCAGGTCTGGGCTTGCCAATAGTCAGATCTAGACTTGGATTCTGGCTGGGTTCTGTCCTTAACATGGCCAGATTTGAACATCTCTGTAAGCAAATTGATAAGCTGAAAAACTAATAGAATAACCAATAACTTGAAAGTAATCAATTAAAACAATTAGAATTTTCAAAGCTGTAGAAAATTCCTTTTTCAGCAAAGCTATGTGACCGATTTGATCAATCAATCGGCCTCCTCGTCCACTGAAGCCAATTTGACTCCAGGAGCAGTTGGTGGGCTTTTAAAAATAAAACTAATGTCAATTTTTCTATTGACCAGACTCAAAACAAACAACTCTCAATTGTTCTTTGTAAAATAACTTTTCAGGAACCGAAGACGTGCACTATTTGATCGATTTCGATATGGCTTTTCTCGGAGATGAAGATTTTGATCGACATGAGAAAGCGATTCGAAAAGAATATCCCGAACTTTCCGATGAAGATTATCGAAAGATGAGACTCAGGGTGAGGAAAAGAAAGATAACCAAGATTGATTTCCTTTTTTTTAGGTGTTAACCTTTTTCCTTCAAATCCCGAATATCTACGCAACAGCACCGATTCGAGAAGAAAGAGAGGGAAAAGCACGAGAGAATATTCAAAAAGAAATTGGTCTTCTTGAAGCGGGAAATAGAACTTATTAGTATTGGAAAGTTTGTTTAGTTATGTGGGTTTACTTTCTATTTCATTGAACTTTTGGATATTGGTTCTGTTGATTGAATATTTTATGGACTGCATTTAGGATACTGCAGGTTTTTACAAGTGATTTCCTTTAGCGGATCGGGATAGAAGTCGTAATTCGGATCGTAATGTTCTCCCGGTTTAAATGCTGTTTAAGTGGCACAACGGAATGACGAATTTGCATTTAACGGGCTAATTGCAGGCCAAAAGTTGATGCCAGAATCGAGCATCGTGACGCTTAAATACAGTGAGGTCGACCCGCTCGCTCACCCCTCTTTGCCTATCTCAAATTCGAAAACGGAACACCTATCTATCTAGGGCGTGTGCCAGATGGTAAAAGGCATTCTTTGTGCGTAGCCGCACAAAGAATACCTTTTACAGTCATCTACATAGATTTTTCCTTTGATGGCAAAAAAGATATTCAGCTGTGAATTTGTATCTGGGTTTTTGGGGTCAAGGAATCGATTGGCGCTACCGTATTTTCTCTAATAGTAGTGCATCCCGGCGAGCCGAGTTGGTGACTATTTTACGCTTTCCAAGCTTTTGCAGTAGCTCAACACTCTAATCCCCCACTAGATCTCATCGTCAGCTACATTTTCCAATCCCAAATCGATGGGTTCTGATAAGCGGTTCTCGAGATTTCGAGCAATTTAGGCGACGCTCAGGGTGCACTAATATTAGAGAAATTACGGTATTCATTTTATTGAGTACTTTACTTTTCCACATACTGTAGTTTGATTAAAGTATTCAATCAACAAAGCCAACATCAGCATTATCAATTCCAAACCTTGTAGACTCTTTTAGTTAGATTTAATAACCAAGTTAGAAAAAGTTTCTTTTGGGTAATCGAACAATTTAATAATTTTAGAAAACTCATCTAATAAGATTTTCTTTTTGATTGATTGCTTCACTGATATTTCTTTAATATTTAACCATTTTCCATTGAATTTTTACCAAAATAACTGCCCAAATCCCTCATCCAAAATGGCTTTACTCTAAAATAATTTAGAAATCTCTTCTGTGATCTCCATTTCTTTTCTCTCTCTCTCAACGATTTAAATGCTTTTGCTGGGAGTGGGACAAATGCGAGCTTTTTTTTTGCGCACCCGGACATTTGCGCACCTTTTTGTTCCGCACTTAGCCCATTAGCGCACCTTTTTTCGCGTTTTTTCGCGAAATTGGTTAATATTAGCTCTAAAAAGCTAATATTAACCAATTTCTATTCCAAAAGTTGTTTTTCTAGGTAATTTGAGGGCGTAGAATCGAAATTTTGACATATCAGAGCTTGTGGAAACAAACGGACGGAGTTATACAAAGAGAAAAATCTAGATCAAATTATCTAGATCTAGCTAGATCAAATTACAGAAAATTGTCGATTTTTCTCTTTGTATAACTCGGTCCGTTTGTTTCCACAAGCTCTGATATGTCAAAATTTCGATTCTACGCCCTAAAATTACCGAGAAAAACAACTTTTGGAATAGAAATTGGTTAATATTAGCTTTTTAGAGCTTTTTTAAAACGCGAAAAAAGGTGCGCTAATGGGCAAGGTGCGGAACAAAAAGGTGCGCAAATGTCCGGGTGCGCAAAAAAAAGGTCGCATTTGTCCCACTCCCTTTTTGCTTTCTTTTATTCTAATAAAATGCTAGTTTAATCGATTTGAGAAGATAAAGCTTTTGTATTTTAAAAATTTCTTTTACATTGTAAACACTTGAAAAAAAATCTAAGGACTATACTGTAGAAAGAGACGCAAACGGTAAAAGAATCGACAGTATTGCTGATTGATTAGACTGGATTTAACCTCAATACCTAGGTTAACATTGAAAAAGCAAATCTAAACAAGTCAGAATCTATCGTAATCCGTTTTCAATTCTGCATTCCTTTTAATGATGTTTTCTCAAAATTCCAAAGCATCATCCCTCAGACTTTCACGAGAAACAGCAGATTGAAGAGCAGAACAAAAGGATCAAACCGATCAAACCGATCGGCTTCGACGGCTCGAAAAGACGGATTCTGGTTGATGCCTCAGAGAGCTCTTCGATTTTGCCAGTCGACCACTCGATGGATGTTTCATCTTCTGAAAACCTTCCAAGAGCCGAACCAAGCTTAGAAGAGAGCATCAAGTTCTGCTTTAACAAGTCCCATCTCGATGCCCGGAACTCGATCGCTAAAAAGCTCATCAAACGATTTCAAGAGTCGAGCTCTGAAGAGAAACTCGAGTTCTGCCAGAATGTGCCAAAGATTTTGAACTCGAAAAGCGAGGAAATTGAGATAATCTATGATTGGACCAGGACCTCAGTGGCCAACAATGCTCTCGTCGAATCGCAAGAGCTGAACAAAATATTCGAAGCCCTCATAGCCGACGATTTCCGTAATCAGGCAAAAGAGCTGATCGCTGCATACCTCTTTTCGATCAACTACGAGAAGTTGGATTGTTCGTTATGGAAAAACTATCGTTAATCTATGAACGGATCGAGATACTGGAAGAGATCAAGCGGCTCACCTATACTAAGCGTTTCTACGTGGAGAGCTATTTTTCATTCGCAACCAAAGAGGAATGGCTGTTGCTCGATAAGGGTTTTCAGTTGTTTGTGAAGAAGAATCTAAGCGATCCGCAGATTTTTGGCGGCAATTGGATAGAGGTTCGCGGAAAGAAAGTGTTTTGCTTAAAGAATCTGTGGCCTCTGTGGCCAACAATGCTCTCGTCGAATCGCAAGAGCTGAACAAAATATTTGAAGCCCTCATAGCCGACGATTTCCGTAAAGAGTTGATCTCTGCATACCTCTTTTCGATCAACTACGAGAAGTTGGATTATTCGTTATGGAAAAGCTATAGCTTAATCTAAACAAGTCATAATCTATCGTAGTCGTAAACAAGTCCTTTTTCAATTCAGCATTCCTTTTAACAATGTTTTCTCAAAATTCCAAAGCATCAGCCCTTTATCTCATCATAGAAAAGAAAAGAAAAAAATAGAAAATCTTTTCCACCAGAATATAAAAACTATTTAACTGAAATATCTTTTGAGAGATATAAAAGGGACTGAAAAGAAAGGATAAATCAAAGCGTTTCGTTAACAAAACAAGTAAAATCAGAGTAAAATCACAATGTAATTCACCAAAAAAAAAAAAAGATAGATTAGAGTCGTATCGAATTTTAAATTTTTAAATTTTTCAACTTTTTATAATTTTAAACTTTTTCACTAGGCATAAGCAAGCAATTGTTTCTTTTTTTTTCTTATGTACTAATTCTTTCTTATGCTAATCACTTTTACAGTGATTAGCAAGCGCTTTTCGGAAAAATGACAGGGAAATTGGCTCGATTTGGATAGAGAGAAAGAAAGGAGAAATTTTGCATATGAAAACGGCTATAAAGAATTCCAAATTCAGTGCGCTAGATTGGTGATTTTTACAGCATTTTCTCACTCACCAATTTCATATGCAAATTCTCTGGAAAGTTGAGGAAATAACAAGTGAAAGAGATCATTTTACGGGGCCAGGACTTTGGCCAAATACAGTAAGAACACTGAATACTTTAGAAAAAAGGAAAATTTTGATTTTCGACTCATTACAATAGCCCAGTATTCCATAAAAAGACTGAAGAGTTTGAAAAATGTTCAGCTTTGTTTACTAAATACTTTCATCCGGTAGTGTAGATCTTTTACAGTACTCCAAAGTACTCTAGATCCTCTACAGTACTCCAAAGTACTCTAGATCTTCTACAGTACTACAAAGTAGATCTTTTACAATACTCCAAGGTACTCTAGATCTTTTACAGTACTCCAAAGTACTCTAGATCTTCTACAGTACTACAAAGTAGATCTTTTACAGTACTCCAAATTACTTTAGACCTTCTATAGTACACTACAATTCTTTTACAGTGATTTAAGCTAATTTTAGGCTAATTTTAAAGGCATTCAGGGCAATTTCTGTATTTGGGATCGTTCATGGAACAAAAAACTCGATCTGTAATCTTGTAATCTTCCAAAATGAGGAGCTCAACCCCTCCTCGAGTGCTTTAAAAGACCGAGCTCTTTGATCGCTTTGTACTGATCGGGAATCTCCATTAAAGCGTTCAGGGCAAACGACGCTTCCGCATTCGGCGCGTTGAACATCACCTAGAAATTGAGGGGACTCTTTGCGTTAACCAAATGAACAAAACGCATTGTTTGCATTGTCCATTGTTAGACAATGATTAAACAGACAATGATTAAAATCGAGTTCGCGAACGATTCTAGAAAAGACAACGCCTGCAAAAAGTCACCTTGTGGAAATCGACGAAATGGAAATTATCGAAGAGACGTTTTGGGAGAGTCTCATCGAATCTCGTCATCATATTCCACGGTCCATCGCCGACTCCGACCCTAAACCATTTGAAATATATCATCTAGTTTAGTTTATCATTGTTTTTTTCTTACATAATAATTGATAGTGGATAATGACTGGCTGCGGCGATGGCTTTTTGGTTGATTTTCTCGTTTGTTACCTGAAAAAAAATTGAAATCCTATTTGAAATCCTGTTTGAAATCCTTTTTTCACCTGTCCATCAGCTACAATGACAAGAATGTGATAGGAGTGCTTCTCGCGAACGATTTGAATTGCCTAAATGAGTGTTTGAGGAGTGTGAGATGCAGAGTTACTGTAGAAACCTGTAGATTAAACTCATCGCAGTCAAACTCATCACAGAATCCTACTAGGATATTCAGCTCATAAGATTCTACATTATTCCATGAAAGCCAAAAGCCATAGTTTTAGACAGATTATAGTTATAGGCATACTGTAGTGAAGTAAGAGATCGATAAGTGCCAAATAAACACTACAGTATTCCAATAGGATATACAGCGATAACTTTAGATACTACCAGTCCCGCTTTAGTCAGCTTTTAATCGCCAGTTACTCAAGGATACTGTAGATGCTGCCAGTAAAATGCCTCCTTTCTCAAACTTTAAGATACTCAGCCAGCGATAGTTACTATAAGTAAGTTTACTGTAACTTACTGTACTCAGTCACTGTAAGTTTTGTCTATCAAATGCACACAAACCTTGTCGATAAGTGGCACGAAATTCGTCGGTCCACACATTTTCACCGCTGGCGTGATTTGATTGTACACTTGAAGCACTTCTGAAAATTACAATCCATTTTTGTAAACTTCTTTCTTTAAATCCTTTAAATCCTTTAAATTCACCCTCAAATCCATTGCAATCAGTGTCCAGATTGTAGCGATCGCGTAGGTTGAAGATTCCCTGAAGAAAAAAAAGTGATTAGACTACGTTCAAGTGATTAGACAGTCCAAGTGATTAGACTACGCTCAAGTGATTAGACAGTCCAAGTGATTAGACTACTCCCAAGTGATTAGACTACATCCAAGTGATTAGACTACGCCCAAGTGATTAGACTACATCCAAGTGATTAGACTACATCCAAGTGATTAGACTACATCCAAGTGATTAGACTACGCCCAAGTGATTAGACTACATCCAAGTGATTAGACTACATCCAAGTGATTAGACTACGCCCAAGTGATTAGACTACGCTCAAGTGATTAGACTATGTTCAAGTGATTAGACTGTCCAAGTGATGAGACTACGTCCAGTTAGACTTTGGTTACTGTATAGTTCCTATTTAGTTCCTATATAGTTTTTTTATAGTTCCTATTTAGTTCCTTTATAGTTCCTATTTGGTTACTGTATAGTTCCTCTTTAGTTCCTCTTTAGTTCCTATTTAGTTCCTATATAGTTCCTATATAGTTCCTTTTAAGTCTCTATTTGGTTACCAAGTGATTAGATTACGTCCTTTGTTTTTACAAAAGATCAATTCAAAAAGATTCTTCAATATTCGTCGATAAGCTTTTCTTCAAGAATATCTCTTTCTCAAATTTTCTTACTTTATCCGTGAACTCTTCGTCACCAAATCCATAGGCCGGGATCTGACCGTCAGCGTCGAAAGATGAAAGGGTTTTGCCGACAATCTCGATCACCTGGAAAATCAATCTTTTCTTTGAGATCAATCTTTTCTTTTTATATTAGAGCTTGTGATTACAGTAGAGTAAATAACTTTTACAGTGATTTAAGCAAATTTTAAAGGTATTCAGGGCAATGTCTGTATTTGGGATCGTTCATGGAACAAAAAACTCGATCTGTAATCTTGTAATCAAAATGTATCAAAATCTTCTTTTCTTAAAATTCCCCATTTTTCACTCACTTGTTGATAGGGATTCATTTCGCTTTCGTCCAAATTGTGCAGGTTTTTCCCGTCGAACGTGCGCTCACCCTTGAGGATATTTATTTATTTATTAGATAAATATTTAATTAAATATTAAAATATTAGAATATTAGAAAAATATTAGAATGTTCAATGTTCAATGATATTTAATATTTTCTAATATCAAATATCATTTTCTAATATCTCTAACCCACTTGATAGTAGTTAGATTTTGTGTAATCGATTCCGAAGATGAGATTCGAGTACTCGAGGCCAGCCTGAGAATAGATATAAACATTTTTGATATAAATATAGAATATAATATTATGTATAAATATTATGCAATATTTGAAATATTTGAAATACCTTTTGAATTCCTCGAATGATATCTTCAAGGGTTTTGAAATGGGGAATATTGTGTGGTGAGCCGACAGCTAACGCTTGTAGAAGACTGTTTCGACGCACTGGGGCACTGAAAACAACATCGATTAAACATCAATTAAACATCAATGAAAATGAGTTTATAAAGCTTGATCTTTACTTAGATTCTTTGAATAGATAGTTTCCTATTACTATTACTATAGATAGATTCCTATTGCAAGTAAAAAACCATCTTCTGAAAGACTTGGATAGCTCGTAACCCGGCTCGTCTACCGTAGCCCGGCTCGTCTACCGTAGCCCGGCTCGTCTATCGTAACCCGGCTCGTCTACCGTAGCCCGGCTCGTCTATCGTAACCCGGCTCGTCTACCGTAGCCCGGCTTCAATCTCGCTTTTCTCAGTAGTTAATGTTACAGTAAACAAAATGTCAACTACTTGGGGCACTGTAAAAGCAAAACGTTAACTATTTGGGGCACTGCCATCGAGATACGCTAAAAGTGAAGTGAAGAAATTGTGCGACTGTCGGAGAGGGGATTGTACCCATGGCCTTTTGCTTTGCTCTAACATCTAACCTCTGAGCTATTCGGTACCTTCGATAAGTCGGTAAGTCTATTCGGTAGCTATTCGGTAGCTATTCAGTAGCTATTCGGTAAGTCTATTCCTAAGCTATTCGGCAAGTCGCGAAGAGAAAGAGGGAAAGACAAGGAGGACGAAGAAAAGAACAAAGAAGAAAGGAAATAAGCAAAGTCTTACAAAGACGGAGCCTCATTTCGTCGGAGTTCTCTTTGGTGTCCGCTCTCTTTCTTCATCGGTTTCTTGATGATCGATGGCTTTTCAAACTTTGGTTCAACCTGAATATAATAAATTATAATAGATAATCTAAAGATAATAGATTGAAAGAAGTTCCCCTATCCTCCACCTCAATTCCCAATTTCATTTCCAAAGAGTGATCGATTGCTTCCATTGTCTTTTCAGTCACATCTTCGGCAAAGGAAACTCTAAAAGTTTCATTTTTATGTAATTTTATGTAATTTTTCAAAACATTAATCAACATATCGATTTAGAAATGTTTTAGATAAAAAAATTGAACTGATTGAGAGCATTAAAACATAAAAGAATCGTCTGAACAAAATTTTGACTAGACTTACTTGGTCAAATTAATGAAACATAGAGAAGAAAATCAAGTAAACTGGAGCTTCTTACAGTAACCCGTTTCCTACAGTAACCCCTTTCCTACAGCAACCCGTTTCCTACAGTAACCCGTTTCCTACAGTGACCCATTTCCTACAGTAACCCGTTTCCTACAGTAACTCGTTTCCTAATACAGTAACCCGTTTCCTACAGTGACCCATTTCCTACAGCAACCCGTTTCCTACAGTAACTCGTTTCCTACAGTAACCCGCTTCCTACAGTAACCCGTTTCCTACTGTATATAGTTTTCTTCTAGATACTTTCTATCATAGCAAACTTTCATTTCCAATCGTAAACCAATTCTATAAAAGCTCAATTCCTAGTCGTAGTCCATTTCCTAACATAATTCATTTGTCTACAGCAACTCATTGACTACCGTTTTCCAATCTCTACAGTAACCCAGTCTACAGTAACCCAGTCTACAGTAACCCAGTCTACAGTAACCCAGTCTACAGAAACCCTTTTCTACCGTACTCGATTTTCTATTCGACTTTGACCAATAGCAAGCCCAGTTTGAACTTAAACAACTTGACAATGGACACTTTTGAAACTCACCGCCTCACCACGGGTTGAACGCTAAAATTCGGAAATTAGATTTTCATAAAAACTCGCCTTTTTTCCCTAAGAACACCTGGAGAATCGGGGATTTTGTGATCGCGGAGAGCTACTCGAATACTCGGACCGGGAATCTCTCTTTCATCAATCAATTCTCTTTTCACTTTTTCTAACAATTCCTTCTGATCACTCTCTTCTTTCCCTTCTGTCAATCGATCTTTCGACGTACTTTCATAGATTTCAGTCTCAATCAAAGCTTTTTCATCAAAATCAGCTTTCGCAGCTTTCGATTTTGAATCTGTTTTCACTTTTTTCTTAGCCTTTGACGTTTTCTTCAACTTTTTCAAATCTTTAACCAAGAGATTTTCTTTTTCTGGTTGTTCAGCTAGAGCTAGATCACTTGGTTGTTCAGCTAGAGCTAGAGCACTTGGTTCTTCAGCTAGAGCTAGAGCACTTGGTTCTTCAGCTAGAGCTAGAGCACTTGGTTCTTCAGCTAGAGCTAGAGCACTTGGTTCTTCAGCTAGAGCTAGAGCACTTGGTTCTTCAGCTAGAGCTAGATCAATTGGTTGTTCAGCTAGAGCTTCAATTCCTTGTTCAATGGCAGCTAGTTTTCCAACTTCTCCTTTATCTGCCTGAATTCCTGAATCAGTTCCAGTCAATTGTCCAATTTCTATCTCTTTTGCTGATAAAGTTTTCTTTTCAGCTTTTATTTTAGTTTTATCGCTAACCTCAGACTTTTGTTCCGAAGGAAAAAGATCAAAATCATCAGAATTTTGAAGCAAATCCAATGCAATCTCTTTTGTAATCTTTTCGAGATTTCGTGAATGATCAACATTGATCTCTTTCTCCAGAACGGCAGCACTTGTTCTCAGATCAAGCTGTTGACTGCTTAGATCAAGCTGTTGATTGCTTAGATCAAGCTGTTGATTACTTAGATCAGAAAAACTTTCATCTATCGATGTTGATCCTGTTTTTTCAGGGGTTTCAATTTTGGCCTTTTCCATTGTTTCTTTGCTTTGAAATGGGATAAAATGATATGTTTCAAGGTTTTTATTGTCTTCGTTGTCTTCGTTTACATCAATAACTTCCACATTTACAAGCTCATTCAAATTTTTTAGCTTTTGTTTTGTTGTTGTTATTTGTTGATCCTTGCCATCAATCAGAAGTTCACTTTCTATCGAAAATGCATCAGAATGAAAAGCTGTAACTGAGAGATTATCACTGAGAATCTTTTCATCTCCAGAAGAGCTCTCTTTTTCTTTCACTTCATCCAAATCACATCGATTTATCTCATCAATAACATCAGAAACTTCATCAATGACAGTCTTTTCAAGGAGTTTTGTTGAAAGCTGATTTTCCAGAGATTCGTTTACATCAATAACTTCCACATTTACAAGCTCATTCAAATTTTTTAGCTTTTGTTTTGCTGTTGTTATTTGTTGATCCTTGCCATCAATCAGAAATTCACTTTCTATTGATTCATCAGAAAAAGCATCAGAATGAAAAGCTGTAACTGAGAGGTCACTGAGAATCTTTTCACCTCCAGAAGTGCTCTGTTTTTCTTTCATTTCATCCAAATCACGTCTATTTATCTCATTAATAACATCAGAAACTTCATCAATGACAATCTTTTCAAGGAGTTTGGTTGAAAGCTGATTTTCCAGAGATTCCAAAGTGCTAACTTGACCCAACTCATCATAGCTTTTACTATCATTTTCTTGTTTGCTTAAAGCTTGTTCAATTTGAGAAACGGTTTTTGAAAGGCTTTCCCCATCTTGACTCAAAAGCATGCCTTCCGCTGTCACCTCAACTTCTCTCATCTGCTCATTTTCAGTTTTTGAATGAACAATAACTTCAAAATCTTTTCTTTTATCCAAATCAAGTCTTTCTTCCATTTTCTCTCTTTGATCGCTTGCAAAATCTGTCATTCTTATCTCTTTTTCATTTTCCATTTGCTTATCTTTGGTTTCAACTTCTATATCATCTAGTAAAGATGCATTTTCTGAGATCAGTTTTATTTCATTTACAGTTGAATCAAGAATATCAAGAACACTCTTGTCTTCATGATATTCTTCTCCAGATCTCATTCCTTCATTCTCTTCTTCTCCAGATCTCATTCCTTCATTCTCTTCTTCTCCAGATCTCATTCCTTCATTCTCTTCTTCTCCAGATCTCATTCCTTCATTCTCTTCTTCTCCAGATCTCATTCCTTCATTCTCTTCTTCTCCAGATCTCATTCCTTCATTCTCTTCTTCTCCAGATCTCATTCCTTCATTCTCTTCTTCTCCAGATCTCATTCCTTCATTCTCTTCTTCTCCAGATCTCATTCCTTCATTCTCTTCTTCTCCAGATCTCATTCCTTCATTCTCTTCTTCTCCAGATCTCATTCCTTCATTCTCTTCTTCTCCAGATCTCATTCCTTCATTCTCTTCTTCTCCAGATCTCATCTCTTCATTCTCTCCCTCTTTATCTCCTTCATCAATTTTCACAATCACAAGTTCACTCAAATTTTCAGAACTTCTTTGTCTTTCAATTCCTTTCAATCGTTGATCATTAAACGAGCTGATCAGTGAATCTTGATCAGTGAACGAGCTTGAAAGAGTTTTTCCTTCACTACCAACTCTCTCATCACCTTTTTGATTTGCTTCAAATTCTGATATAGCTTTCGATAACACATTCCTCGTCTCCACTTGGTTCACTTCGATTTGATTTCCTTTATGAAGAACCTGATCACTTCCCACTTGTATCTCATAAAGTTGATGATCTTTATAACCCTTCTCAACGTTCTCTTGTATCTTTTCTTGTATCTTTTCTTGATTTTCTTGAATGATTGATTCGAGAGAGATTCCCTCCTCTATTCCTCGATCTTTCCACCTATAGCGCAAATTCTCTAATTTTCGAGTGCGTGCCGGGGTGCTTTTTCGAAAGATTTTGCGTGCTTTTGTGCAAAAGAAGCAAAAAAAAAAAATGTACAAAAAATCCATTACTACCAATCCATTTCTCCTCAAGATGTTAAGAAAAAAGCTGGCTTATTGAAACTGTAACATTTGACTATTGATGCTTATTGATGGCTTATTGAAACTGTAACATTTGATGAACATTTGATGAACAATATAGTAATTTGAAGTAAAAGTTGAAAAGATATTCAGTTGAAAGACTAAAATCTTTTTTTTATATCGTCTCAGCTTTGTATTTAACATCTTGATGAGAAAATTGATTTTTTTGATTTGATGAGAAAAATAGAGCTTCTACGTGTTAGGGTGCCGCTATTTTGTTGAGAGTCGCGAGAAGTTTCGAAGGAACAATTTCTAACGGATCAGAGAAGTTTTATTTGTAAGTTTGATTTCTTTTGAAGCCTTAATATACTTTATTTTTCTACTTATAACAATATTTTATTTATACTTCTTATTTATTTCACTTTGTTTTCAAGGAAAAAGATTCGGTTCAGTTCATTAGGGGATTTGTGGGGAGTGGAACAAATGCGACCTTTTTTTGTGCGCACCCGGACATTTGCGCACCTTTTTGTTCCGCACCTTGCCCATCAAGCGCACCTTTTTTCGCGTTTTTTCGCGAAATTGGTTAATATTAGCTCTAAAAAGCTAATATTAACCAATTTCTATTCCAAAAGTTGTTTTTCTAGGTAATTTTAGGGCGTAGAATCGAAATTTTGACATATCAGTGCTTGTGGAAACAAACGGACGGAGTTATACTAGATAATTTGATCTAGAAAAATCTAGATCTAGCTAGATCAAATTACAGAAAATTGTCGTTTGTTTTCTAGCCGTTTTGTCTTTCAAATTGGTTCCACAAGCTCTGATATGTCAAAATTTCGATTCTACGCCCTGAAATTACCTAGAAAAACAACTTTTGGAATAGAAATTGGTTAATATTAGCTTTTTAGAGCTAATATTAACCAATTTCGCGAAAAAACGCGAAAAAAAGGTGCGCTAATGGGCAAGGTGCGGAACAAAAAGGTGCGCAAATGTCCGGGCGCGCAAAAAAAAGGTCGCATTTGTCCCACTCCCGATTTGTGTCTTTAAAAATTTCCCTATGAATAGCCATAGTAGACAATTTTAGTCAAGATTTGTAGCTAAAAAGTAAAATTTGGATATATCGTAAATACTTTAATAGTCGCCCACCCCCCTCGTACAGTCGCGTAGTCGCAAAAGTTTTTTAGTATTTCATTTCATTGCTTTTTTTCAAAGCGCCCGTGCTTTCAAAAAATGCGTCTTTGGTATCAAAAAATAGCCCTGAATTTCAGCTATTTTTTGATACCTAAGCGCGCATTGTAGCATAAACCAGTGTCGAGAAAAACGCGTTCAAAGCCAGACTACGCAACACTCCGCACCGTCATTATGGGGGTGGGGTACTATTACAGTATTTACGGTAGGTTCATTGCATCAGGGGATTTGTGCCTTAAAAATTCCACTATGAATAGCCATAGTAGACAACTTTTAGTAAAGATTTGTAGTTAAAAAGGTTCAAAATCATATCTATATTAAGGCTTCTTTAGATTCTCGATTCTACAGGGTCACCAAGAATTACCGCGACAACTTTTTGGAAAACTATCTGGGAAATGTCTAATTTATTTCAAAAGTGTGGCAAGTTTTATACAGAAAATTGTAGGCCTAATTCTCGGCAACATTTATCTACCAAAAACATCCCAATTGGACTAATAGAGCTGATTTAAGAAGCGCTTTAATGAGCGCTAGTCGACATCTCTCCGGCGAATCTGTCATTTGGCCACTTTTCTCTATTAAAAATTATTAAGAAAAGGTTTTCAATATTTGTTCAATGCAAAAATAGCGTTTAATATTACTTAATAACATTAGGAATCACACTTAAATGGCTGTTTTGTTTTGGCTGGACTGGCATAACCAAAATTTAAGTTGATGTCAAGCTCCTTTTGGAGGAGCAGGGAAAGTTGAGTATTTTGAGTATCGATATTCATTTCATATGCGTATCTCGAAAAAGCTGTAATAAAGAAAGAATTGTAGATTAGATTGAACCTGGATTGAATCCTCAACCTTTTGTTTACAAGCAATTACTTTAACCATTAATTTAAAGATACTGTAAAGTGATATCAAATCTCTATGGTCCATTAGGCATACTGCAACTTCGCTATCGTTGATAGCAACAAGTTGTTTAATTAATTAATCATTAATTTAAAGATACTGTCAAGTGATATGATATTTTTTCATTTAGAAAAGTGGCCAAATGACAGATTCGCCGGAGAGATGTCGACTAGCGCTCATTCAAGCGCTTGTTAAATGAGTTGCATAAGTCCAATCGGGATGTTTTTGGTAGATAAATGTTGCCAAGAATTAGGCCTACAATTCTCTGTATAGCACTTGCCACACTTTTGAAATAAATTAGACATTTCCCAGATAGTTTTCCAAAAAGTTGTCGCGGTAATTCTTGGTGACCCTGTAGAATCGATATTTCGAAAATTCGATTTAAAAACTTCGATTCAAAAATTCGTTTCCCACCTCAACGAATCTTTCTGTGAGACTTCGATGTGTTGATCGTGCAATGTTTGGTCACATATCACCGTTGAATCGAGAAGGATTACCGTCTCTCCAGCACGTTCTGCAAAAACAAATCATCATTTAAGAACTAGTTGTTAGCTGAATGCTAGCTGAGTTTCTCAAATTTCTGAGAGCCTAGGGGAGACACACGGCACGGCTCTCATTGTTGTTTCGTTGTTATCCAAAAAAAAAAAAAATGAAAGAGTCAGTGGGGATTTGTAAAAATGAAAAAACTTCAGAAAAAATTCCGTATTTGTTCGAATAGAAGACCGGGTAAAGAGTATGATCGCGTACTCCTGCGTAGCAGCCCTTTTTAAAATTTCTTTTCTGCATAAAAGCTTTCAATCAAGTGCTATCGGGCTGGAAAATGGCTCAAAAATACCACATGAGCTAACAGATTTTTGAGTCATTTTTGAGCCATTTTCCAGCTCTATAGCACTTGCTTGAAAGCTTTTTGGCAGAAAAGAAATTTTAAAAAGGGCTGCTACGCAGGAGTACGCGATGATACTCTTTACCCGGTCTTCTATTCGAAGAAATACGGTAAGTTGTTGGGTTTTTTTGCTATTGGAAACATGCTAAAATTGTTGTAAATTGAAAGTTTTGGGTGAAAAATAAAATCGGATTGGGATGAGTGTGTGTGGAATTTTTTTGGCCACGCGCGCACCGTGTGTCCCCTTGAATTTTTGTAGAAAAAAAAAATCGAATATGTAAATATATTTTATTTAATATATAAGAAAGTTTTTAAAGACTTTACTTGAAGGTTTTTCGATAAATATCTATCTTATCAATAAGCTTATCAATAGGCTTATCATTAAGCTTGTCATTGAGCTTGTCATTGAGCTTATCATTGAGCTTGTCATTAAGCTTGTCATTAAGCTTGTCATTAAGCTTGTCATTGAGCTTGTCATTAAGCTTGTCATTAAGCTTGTCATTGAGCTTGTCATTAAGCTTATCAATAAGCTTATCAATAAGCTTGTCATTAAGCTTGTCATTGAGCTTGTCGCTGAGCTTATCATTGAGCTTGTCATTAAGCTTGTCATTGAGCTTGTCATTGAGCTTGTCATTGAGCTTGTCATTGAGCTTATCATTAACCTTATCATTAACCTTATCATCAACCCTATCATCAACCCTATCATTAACCCTATCATTAACCCTATCATTAACCCTATCATTAACCCTATCATTAACCCTATCATTAACCCTATCATCAACCCTATCATCAACCCTATCATCAACCCTATCATCAACCCTATCATCAACCCTATCATCAACCCTATCATCAACCCTATCATCAACCCTATCATCAACCCTATCATCAACCCTATCATCAACCCTATCATCAACCCTATCATCAACCCTATCATCAACCCTATCATCAACCCTATCATCAACCCTATCATCAACCCTATCATCAACCCTATCATCAACCCTATCATCAACCCTATCATTAACCTTATCATTAACCTTATCATTAATTATAAATTTTAAGATACTTAGCTAATCAAATGTTTTCCAAAAATTCTGTAAAGTCTTCAAAAATTTTCTTTTTTTTGAATAAAAGATGTTCCTTTTGAGTAAAGTGTTTTCTAAAACGTTTCTACTTTCGAAAAACTATCGTAATCTTGAATACAATACTTACTTTGTAGTCTACCCTAATCTATAAGTTAAGCTGAATCACTTTATTCAGCTATTCAGCTTAACTGATTATCTACTTTTTAGATCTTTCGATGCCTTTGTGAAATCTAAAATCAAATAAGATAGAAATTTTCAAAAAAAGGATACTGAAAGATATAAAAAATAGATCAACTGAAAAAAAGATTACGATAGTTCTCGAAAAATGACGCTTTAGAAACGTATGACTCAAGAGAAACCCCTATGACCCTCACCCAATGCCGCGATCTCCTCCAAGACGGATCTCTCCCTTTCTTGTATCGACTCTTCATGTCTCAATCTCTCCATTTCCCTCGCTTCTTCCCTTCTCCGAATCTCATCTTTATCCACTCCTTTCGTGCTCAACTCCATCTTTTCCGTCTCCGCCACACACCATTCCGCGAATTCGCCCTTTGATCGGAATTGTGTCCCTTGATTTGTCAACTCCATATTCATATGGAAGTGTACTTCTTGCGAGCGTCGAGCGCCGAAACCGGCTGGCTCATGTGTGCCGGCAACGTGCTCCAATCTCGACGCGATCAACTCAGTCGTCTGCTGATTGATGTCTAAATTCAAATTGAACATCTCTTCTTGACTCCTCCTTGCTCTCAATTCAGCTTCTTCTTCTTCACTCAATGGCCGTAATCCTTCCGACGGCCAATCAGCAGCTCCACCCTTGCGAATGTCGAGATCCAATGTGAACTCGGTTTCCTGTGCAGCTTCACATTTCACCCCAATCGCTTCTCCAATGCTCGGGATTTCTGAAGAGATTGTCACATTGTAGCTTGTAGTTTGTTGGCTGAAATCGCAATTAATTGAATAATGATGTTCTTCAGTGGATCGACAGCCGAAACTCTCTTGTTCTTTGTTTTGAATCGGAATCATTCGATCAGCTTCTTCTTCGCTGAATCTTTTATCATCAAGCTTTTTATTTCTCAATTCATGATGTATTGTGATCTCTTTTTCTTCAGCTTGTCTTGATCCATGAGCCGCTTTTTCTAGATTTCCGATCGTTCGCACCGTTTCCGATATCTGATTGCTGTTTTCGAGCTTTGCCGCTCTCGCACTCTCAATCGAAATCTCAATCGATACATTCAATTCTTGTGTGGCTTTACTTCCAAAGAAGATCTTCTCATCTCTCGATGTTTTTAGAATCTTCTCCGAATTCTCTTTGCCTTCCTCTTTTGTGAATGTTCGACTCACCGTATCTGGTTTCTCTTCTTTTGCCGCTTTACATCCGATTGTCAACGATCCTCCAAATCTTGGCTCATCCTTTGTAATCTCTGCCTGAAGATCTCTAACTCCTTCCTTGACTAGAGCAAAGTTCATCGACACATCCGCTTCTTTCGACTCACTGACTCTCATCGTAACGGGTTGTGCGCGATTCTTGTCAACGATAACAATCGATGCAGATGCTGTTGAGGGTTTTGGATTGACGACATTGTGATCGGTGGAACTTGAGCGTTCAGAAGATGCACCGGAGGAGAAAGAAACCGGTTGAGCTTTGTTCGATGTTGTCTTTACTGTCATAGTTTCTTGAATCGACGATTTTCTCTCATAAATTGGGTGAATGTCCACCGATTTTTCCTCGGCTTTCCTCGTTTCCAATTTCAATTGTCCCCCATTTTGCGGGATTTTCACTGTCAAATCGATTTCTTTATGCTCGTCTTCTCGTTTCCACTGAATATTGTTCACAATTTCCAGCGAAGTCGATTCTTTGACCGCTCTCGAAATCGGTTCTCCAATCCGTTTAGCGATAATCTTTTCGACTGTTGTCTCGTGAGCATTTGTTTTTTGGAATTGACAAGTGGCGCCGGTGATTGTTTCTTGTGTAGCGGAAGCAAATTTCTCCAACGGATTCGCTTTGTTCGCAATGATTTTCTTAATCTCCGCATTCATCTCTAACACTTTTTCCTTAGCAATCGTTGCCTCGACGACGACATCGGACGACTTTGATGCATTCGTCCGCAGCACAAAATTCCCTCCATAATTCGCTTCTCGTCTCGTTTCTGCAAAAATCTCTTTTTTCTCTTCTCGTGCATACATGAAATTAGCCAAAACGTGAAAAGAGGTGGATTCATTGAAATCCCTTTTGACTGGTGGATGCGTGTGTGCGGTCAGCCGTAAGCTGTCCACTTTCTCGTGGTATTGAGTGCGGCAAAGATCAACCGAAGTCGATGTGGTTGCATAAAGTGCGCACGCGCAGTGCAATTGCTGTGATTGTGCCGTGTTGCGCGCGGTGAGCGTCACCGCAGTGCTCAATAAAATCGGTTTTGGGTTTTCGAGGTGCGGTGCGATTTGCACATGCCGATCACCGGCTGCGTACTTTTTAAGAGGAGCAATCTGAGCGCTTTGATTCGGAATTTGAGTTGTTTTCTCTGCAACATTGGTTGATGCTGAACGATTGAGCTGAACGGTGAGATTCTCTTGAACTTCGCCGGCTTCAATGGCACGAAATTTGACGGGTTGAGCTTTGTTGTGATCGCGAACGGAGATGCGTGTCTCTTCAATAGAAGCTGGCTTCTCCCAAACATACCCAATGTCAATTGTCTTCTGTGTGCTTGAATGAGCAAATAGAACAAGTGGAGTAGCAAGATTTGGACAAATGATAAGCTTTTGTACGTCAATTGCAGCCAATCGAGTGGAAGTCAATTGACCGGATAGAGAAGAAAGAGATTCTTTGCTAGAAGAAGTCGACAATGATAAAGCGCCGCCAAAACGGCGTTCTACAATCGTTTTTAATAATGTGTCTGATTGTGGATCTTTTTGATAAGCCCAATTTGTTGATTCATGAATTTGTGAAGTTTCTCTGGCCGTGAAAACAGTGATTTGACCTTTGTTTGGCGCGGAGATCTTTATATTTTCCTCATAAGATTGATTTGCTTTATTTAACACTGTATAGATTTCACAAATCTTATTGGAAGTGGCAATTGTTCGGAAATCAATCGGAGCTGCTTTGTTTCCAATAATCTTCAAATTCTCAGCTAACAATGAGGTTGGTTTCTGTTTTTGTGTGTCCACATTGACGGTGATTTCTTTGAACGAAGTAGCAATTGAGGTCAATTTAAACGATCCACCAAATCTAGCCTCAATGATCAACTTTTCTTGGCTCAAAAATGATTCTCTTTTACTTAAATGAACATTCGTTGTCTGTTGCTCGGATTTGCTCTCTTTCACCTTGAAAGCAATCGATTGTCCTTTGTTTTTCGCGTGAATCACTTCGCGAATGGTTTCTCTTTCCGATGATTTCGACAATTGTTGATAGATTACAGAGATCGCGTTGCCCGAAGCACTTGCATGATAGGCCAATGATTTCGCTGTGTTTGGCACAATGGTTTTGATCTCGATCTCTCCTCTTGCCAATCGTTGATTGCTCAACTCAATCGTTGTCTCGATCGCTTTCTCTTGTGTCGCTTTCACATTAAAGTCTTGTCGTCCTCCGTCTCTCGCTTCTCGCAAAACCTTGTCTAAATAGTGATGTTGTTCTTCTTTTACATAGATTGGATTTAGAATTTCTAGTGTGTCCACAGCTTCAACCAATCGTCGCTCGATAACACTCAGATTAGGCGCATTAAAGAGTCTTTCGATTGCTTCTTTACTGCACACTTTCACATAATCTTCAAAAATGTTAATTCTGATATTGGTTGAAGCTTTAGCAAAGAAAATGGCTTTATCCTTGGTGAGACGAATCGCCGCTTGTGAACAATGAATCGTCAAAGGTTTTGCGGTGATTAGTTCTCGATTCACACTGATTTCATGCTCTTCACATGCATCGAATCTTTTTCGATAATTTCCACCAAAGATCGCGATTTTACGAGTGATTTCTATTTGAGAGGTAAGCGATGGCACAGAGAATTGCGCGCAAGTCGTTTGCTTCTCTTCGCGACTTTCTTTAACATGAATTTTTATGGGTGAACATTGATTTGCAATTGTGATTGTTAGTTGTGCGCTTTGTGCAGGTGCGGGTTCGCGCAAGAAATTCGTGGGAATTGTTTTGATCTCAATTGTCGCTTGTTTAGTGGAAAGGGATAGTGGAGGGGTATGATTGAAATCGACAACGAGAACGTCGACCGTTTTAAATTCGAACGGTTTAGAGAGTTCGGGAGAAGATTTTATCTCGTTTTCCTCGGCAGCATCACAATTTAAAAGTTGTCTTTCGATTCGAGGAATTGCATAAATTTTTGAGAGATAATCAATAGATTGAGGTTTCTGGAAAGAGCAGAAAGTTGTGGTTTGAGTTTCGGAGAGTTCGCGCAAATTGATGAAAGCTGGAGAACAAGTCTGAGCACATCGACGAAGAGAGTCGAAAGAAGCTTTCTGTTCACTCTTTTGGAAACGTTCTGTCGTCTCGAATTGAACAGTTGTCGATTCAAGAACTCTCATAGATAATTGAGCTTTTTGTTTCTGAACATATCGATGACGAATGTGTTCAAGAAAACCGCTTCGTACTAAAGCTTGTGTAAGCTCACGATACACATCAGATGATGCTTTCTTTGATAAATTGTATTGTCCACCGAATCTCTTATCATTGACTGTCACATGATGAATGTGAGTTTCTGGTTGAATGTTGAAGATTTGACCGATCGCTGTGTGATTTTCTTGTGACTCTTTGTATCTAACGACAAGAGATTCACCTTTGTTACCAATTACAATCAATTTCTTAGCTTCTTCAAATAATTCAGGAATCTCAAAAGAATTGTTGATGATAGCTGTTATTTCAGTCGAAGCTCTTGTGATCAATTTCACACCTTCATGTGTTCTCGAAATCTTCTTCTCTATTTCCGTCTCATCAAAGTTTTGATGTTTGTCATTGATTTGAGCATAAAGTACACACGATTCATCACCAAACTCCTCAACCTCGAGACTCGCCCCTTTAACTTCATTTGGAATCCTCCATTCTTTGATCAAAAACTCTTGTCCACCCTTTTTCCCAATCAATTCCACTGCAAGCTTTGTTCTCTCATCACCAGCTTCTTTGAAACTCTTTTTCATCGACTCTCCTCGATTCGTTGCCACAATCATTCGATCAATCCTCAACATCATCGCCTCTTTCTTCCACTCAACCGAATGAATGACAGATTTATCGACTCCTTGGATGCGTAATGGTTCTACTGAAATTGAAAGAATTTCTGCGAGAATCACCTCATTCTTTTGCGAGGGACGAACGATATCAACTCGATGTAAATTTATAATAGCCTTAAGTTGGGTTTCGCTCGTCTCGTGAAACTTTCCAACGTAATACTCAAAGTTTTTGCCAGAAAGTGTGCAAATGAAATCGAGAGATGATTTGTGAGAGGAAACAAGCGAACACTCCACTCGAGAATCAGCAACAGAAAGCTTTTGAACAAAGGAGTCTTTTGGGGTGAATTTGAGAGTGATCTTTGTCTCGGCGCTGGCCACAAAGCGTTCTTTAAAAGTGTTCAGGGTGATCACTTCTTCAGTCGATGTTGGAGTTGAGAAAACGAAAGACGAATTCAATTTTCCTAGTCCACGGATGGAGATCTCAGCGTCAAGGTCACGATAAACACCAATATATTCAGATAAAATCTCGAATTCGTCATTGTCTAACTCTTTAAAATGCTCAACGCTTTTCTCGCGTAAAGCGGCTTTAAAAGTACGAATTGTTTCTTGCTGAAATGATTGCTGTTTTGTCAATGATTTACTTGCCTCAGCTGAGATATCAAAGCTCTGTTTTGAATGCAGAATCACTTGATCTTTCAGCTTTTGTTTTCTACTAGTTGATGTGGATTCGTCACCTCTTTGCTTTCCCCGAATTTCAAGCTGAGCAAACGCTTGTGACTCTTTAACAGCCACTGTGTTCATCACTTGTTTAAACGAGGTATCAACATGAATCACATGATCAACTAATTCTTTTGGTTTTGGCAAAGATTTCTTTACCAATTGAACACCAGCTTTGATCTCTTCTTCAAGAAATTCAGGGAAATCAGCTTTCCATTCTTCGTGTCTTTTCTCTTGAAGAAGTGATTCGACTTCAGTGAAGAGATCCTCATGTCTAAGTGATGTCTCACACTTAATCGTTGGCTCGCTTTCAGTAGTGAGAAGACTTTTCCCGTCAACTGATGAAGTAGTGAAAGCAGGGGTTGATCGAAGAATCTCTTCAACAGGGAAATCTTTTCGAATCTCTTCAACAGAGAAATCTTTCCGAATCTCTTCACTCACTTTTATCTGAAGACTTTCTCTTTCAGTGATTGCTAGCTTTTGATGATATTCAGTCTCGATTTCATCAAGAATTGTCTCCCAAGTCGAATCAGTCAATCGCTGACTCCAATCCAATTGCTTACACTTGAGAATGTTTCTCTCAAACATTCTCTCTTTTACTGTAATCTCAGCAAACAATTCGCATAACTCTTTACGAAATTCTTGACAGAAATTCACATTCTCAACTTTCATTGCATTTAAATGACAGCTTGACACAAGCTTAACGCATTCTTTCTGCGTTTTCGTCGTCAACTCGTCGACTTTCGTCGAGTTGAGGTCGAAATCGCTTGAGATTTGGATGAATTGCGCAGCTTCTTTCCTCAGCTCTTCTATCCATTTCCTTGCTTGCGGTCGATTTTTCTCCACATCTTCCGCTTCAAATCTTTTCTGAATGATTCGTCCGAACAAATTGCAAATCTCAATCGTTTTTTCAGAATATTCATTGAATGTGGCCACATTTCGATCTTCGCTTTTTCCTCTGAAATCGATTCTCGCTTCGATGTCTTTCGGCTGAGATTCACGACTTCTCTCCAAGATTTCCACATTTATAATCTCAATCTCAAAGCGTTTATCCACCGATTCACCTCTTTTCAACGGTTTCTCGATTTGCGCTTGACGATAAGCCGCCTTTTCAAGTGACATATAGGCGCCAATCTCGGAATGAATTGGAGCTTTGATCGAAGCTTGATTTGTTTCTAAACTCATCTCTCTGAATGTCTTACTTTCTTTCAAATCATTCACAATCGTTTCATAGTTCGAGAAACTCATATTCTCTTCTGTTGGGAGAGCTGTTTTCTCGACTTTTTCTCTATTCTTCTGCTGCAATTCGATTAAAGCTTCACGATGTTCGAGAGCTTTCTGGAAATCTTCAATCATTTGTTCAACCGATGTCTCGCGACTCGCAAAGAATTGAGCCTCTTTTCGGAGAATATTTTTGACTTGTATATTGTGAATACTTTGATCACACTCAGGTAAACGATCGAGCTCATGAATGATCGATGAAGAGATATTCTGTGAAGCGAGGGTTCTCAAGAATTGTCGGAATGTTCTCGCGTCATCGAATGTCGACATCGATTCAGCGGATTCAGCTTCTCGACTAAAGATTCGACCAAAAAGGCCACTTGTCACAATCTCTTCATCACCTAACTCTTTCAAACGTCTCTCCACACTCCCCTCAACGTGGGTATCGATTGTGAACGTTGTTTCCGATCTCGAGGATTCTCTCGAGAATCTCGAGTCGAATGTGTGCTCATCGAGGCTGAATTGGCGTTGAGCTCGCTGTGAGTCCACAATTTTCTCCATTAGTTGATAGTTTGCTTCACCTTGTGTCATCTTGTCAAACTCTTGACTTAAATTGATCGACTCTTGCTTCGGCGCTTGCACATTCAACATTTTCGTCTCATCTCTTTTCTCTTTCCATTGCGCTTTTGCTTCTTGATTTGTTTGAACGACGTCCCAAACTGTTGTCAAGCCTTGAATCTCTTCAATCAATTCTTTATAAGCTTTTGTCGCTTTCTCTCGCTCACTTTCTTTTACAGATTGACTCGTCTCTCCTTCAACACACTTTGCTCGTTGAAGCTGAAGAGCGATCTCTTCCAAAATCGTGGCTTGAGTAGAGAAGACTTCATTCTTCAGATTCAAAGCATCTTTCGTGACATCAGCATATGATTGTGCTTGTGATCTTTGCAGACTTGCTTCCAGAATCGATTCAATTGCTTCAACAATGGTGAGCTCTGTCTGAGAAGATCTTGTCTCAATGAAAGTCCTCTCCTCGCTGAGCTCTCTCTTTTCAGAAACCGTCAATCGTTGATAATCGGTGGCCATTGTTGCAAGTGCTGTCGGTTCTTCTGGAATTGGTTGTAGTTGGGTTTTCCTTACACATTTCATCTCACCAATCATTTCAAATCTCTGCTCAGATTCTAGCTGACTTGCATCGGTTACCGCTAACTTCAAGAGACGATTCTCTTCTAAGATTCTTATTTTCTCAAATTCAATTGCCCATTTGAAATCACAATGCAAAGTTTGACTACTTGTTGAGATTTTGATAGTTTCAGCTGAATGTTCTTTCTGTTGTTTCTGTTCAAGTTTTCCTACAATAACTTTTAAATTCGTTTTTTCATTATTGAGCTCATTGATTGTTTCAAGTTGTTTAAGAGTGCATTTCTGGATTTCAGTTGATTTCAGTTCTTCAAAAGTTGCCTCTTCATCAAAAGGCTCAGATTTGAAAGTTTGCGAGAATTCGGCTCTTTCAAAGCCTAAACTCGAGACATTAGCTTCTCTAGCAGCTGAACGAAGCACAATATCAACAGCCAATGATGGTCGTCGATTCAAGACAGCTTCGGCAATCGATGTCTCTTCACTTGACGCTAAAGAAGCCAGGGAAACCGAGTCAGCTGATCTTAGCGGTGATTTCAACAACTTATCCGCATGCTCACTGAGATTTGTGCTCCAAAAACCGTAAAGATTTTCTTCGCGCATTTCTGAGAATCTTCCCTCACTTTGTGCCCGAGTTTTCTCTTGAATTGATTGCTCGGTGAACAAAAGATCACGTACAGTCACTCGATGCACCTCACACATCATCATGATCACTTCTTGAACGATAGCTGCGGTTTTTAAATCAGTGCTTGCTCCGATTCTCTCTTTAAGCTGACGAACGGCTTCTTTTTGAGCCATTTCCCTGACCAGATTACATGTGCATTCTTGTTTCGATTCAACTGGTGCTGACATTCGCAGTGATAACGATTGACGTAAATCTTGTGGAAATTCGATTTCGGTTTCTTGTGATTCTGGCTTTTTTGGTTCGAGATAACCGAGATTTGCCAAAGTGCCAAGTTTCTTTTCACCGAACTCTTTCAATCTCATCTCTGAAGAGTCAAAGAATGAATCGGCTTTTGTTTCTTCAGCCATTCGATAATGTTCTCTTTCCATTGAGATTAAAGTTGTTTCTTGCGAATGTCCGTATTTAAAATCAACAGCTTCCGATGGAATGAATGGGATTTCATTCTCAGCTCTCAGCTTATTCACTGCATTCAAATCAACACTTGCTGCAACGGTTTCATTGGATGGAGCGCTGAGTTTGGCTTCGATTTGCTCCAACTCTGATAGGCGAACTTTTAAAGAAGAATCGTTGTCTTGAAGATTTGTGGAAACAAAGAGATGAGAGGACTCGTCTTGGCTCTCTTTTAATGTAAGATTTTGAAAATCTTTGAGCTTTTCTCTCAAATTCACATCAACTGGCTCAGTTTTGTCTTGAGCGATCAACTTTTCTTCAGTTTTCGTTTTCTGATCGCTAAAATTTTTCAAAGCTTGCTCGGTGAGCTCTGATTTCTGACGAACAACAATTTCCTCTTCTCCCATTTTCTCTACTCTCTCAATGTTGAGATCTTTCAAAGTTACTGATGAAATAGAAGCCTTTGTTTGAAGCTTATCACCAAGTTTCACTTGTTCTTCAAGAGTTACATCTACTTCTTGAGCTTCCGATTTTCTTGGAGAAATCTTTGAAAATCCGGAAAGCCCAGCTTCCACACTTTGTTGCTCTTTTAGCCGGAAACTCACTTGATCGGCAACTTTTTCATTTACAATATTTTCCACCAATTCTCTTGAATCAACTCTTTTTGAATCAGCTTCTATAAAAGTGTCAGTCTTGACGTTGAACAATTCAAACTTTCGCTGAGCTTTCTCTTTCTCCTTTTCCGGTAAATTTTTCGTATAACTCTCTTGAATAATTTGATTCTTGTAGACATCGATAAGCGACGATTCAACAGAAGCAGCTCTTGTATTGAGTGAATGTCTCTCGCTCACAAGTGATCTTTCCCTTCTCCTCACCATCACTCCTTCATCATTCTCTTCAGTTGTCACAAATGCACAAGCATAGTTCTCGCTCACTTGTGGTATTTCTCTCAAAGAGGCCATTGATTTCGATCTCTGTAATGGGATTTGAACAATCTGTGCGCCCATCTGTTGAAGTGTTTCAGAGTTCAATCTGACAACCGCCGAGAGACTTGATTCTCTCGAAGCGAGCACTTTTTTCTCAAAACTTTCTTTCCTTGCCAACCTCCTTGTGATTCCCATTTCACAAATTGGCGGTTTTCTTTCCAAATTTGTTTGTGAATCGATTCTTCTCATTTCAGAAGCTTTCATTTGAAGTTTTGATTCCGCTACTCTTGAAGTGACCAACTCCAGTCCAGTTGCTAGATTTTGAATCGATCTCTTTGACAAGCTTTGGTTTAAATCAAATTGACTTCTTTGAAATTCTTTGGTTTTGAAATTGATTGAACTCTGTGATTTGAGTTGTTCTCGAAGTTTCCCTTCAATCCTTCCATCATCATGTCTTTCTTTAGCGATTCGCATCTCCGAATTGCTTCTCACAATTCGATAATTTCTCTCGGCTTTCTCGTCGATTTTCTGCTTCGAAGCTGTGCTTTTCTCAGCATTCATCGATTCACTTCGACTCAAAATCTTTTCGAAATTGATCTGTTCAATCGAAGGAGCTTTCGTTGATAGAGATCTCTGTTCTCTGATCAACGAGCGACTCCTCCGAATCCCAGACACACCTTCAGTGATCTTTTCCGATGTAACAAAAGCTGCTATAAAGTCTTCACTTTTGCTCGGGATTTCGCGTAAAGTGATCATTGATCTCGATCTCATCAATTGTTTCATCGAGTTCTCGGTGTGTTGCAAAGATTGCTCGAAGTCTAGATTCACCAATGACATTGTCGAGGCTTCTCTCGATGCTCGAAAGTTATTCGCAATGGTTTGCCGAGATTTTTCGCGATATTGATAATCAATTGATGTTTCTCGAGTTTCTCGTCGTTGAAAGCATTCCTCAGTGATCGAATCGATTAAACTAGCCGATCTCGTTGCCAATCTTTGTCTTGATACATTTCGATCAGCAAACGTTTTCCCAATTTCCTCTTCTTGTTCCTTTGGTGGTTGTATCTTTGAATAGCTTTGCTCAATTTTTGACAAACTTTGAATAAATTCTTTAGCTTCCACCTCAAGATATTCTTCTTGTTGTTCAGAGAGAATAGCTTCAACGTTTTGTTCTTTTGTTGATTGATTTTTCAAGGAAATGTTTTGTTGATTGGTTACAATTCTTAATTGTTTCTCTGCTTCAGCTTTTTTGGATTCAAAAACAAAATCAGCAATCGTTTTCCCAGTTTTCCCATCATCAAATGAAATTGAAAAATTCGTTTCGAAATTTATTGTTTCTAAAGTTGGAGCTTTTATTTCAAGAGAGTTCAATGAAAGATCAACATCAGAAAATGTTTTTTCTATCTTTGCATCTTTTGAAAGTGTCTCTACAAACGCGAAAGTCTCCTCAGATTTCGGTTTTACATTTTCAATGCCTTCAAAATTGATTCGATCAGAAGATTTGTCTCTCTTTAAAACCTCCACTTCTACACGACTCTCCAATTTCTCAAGCTTTTCCTCAGCAAGAATATCTTCTGATTTCAAAGCCATCATTCTTCCATCAACCGTTTTTTTGCTCACCTCTTTGTGCGATTTCTCAAAACCAGCTTCTTCATGAGCTTTCCCAATTCTTGACTCAATCACTTGATCTTCAATTTTCATCGATTCACACCGTAAACTCTCGACAATAGTTTGAGTTAATGGTAGAATTCGTTGCTCATCAAAGTGTTGCTCTTCTGGTCGCACGAGCTGATCAACACCGGCCAATGTCTCGGATTTCTCTCTTGTGTATTCAATAAAGTTCTCTTCTCTTTTCTCAAGATTCCCGATGGCGATCGATCTCAACGCTTCCTTGATTTTGTCACTTTGAGTCATTGATTGAGTGGCCTCAATGGCCTCAGTGGCCTCAATGGCCTCAGTGGCCTCAATGACCTCAGTGGCCTCAATGACCTCAGTGGCCTCAATGACCTCAGTGGCCTCAATGACCTCAGTGGCCTCAATGACCTCAGTGGCCATCGTGGTGTCCTTGAAGCTCCGCTCAGCCACATCAGCCTCTTTCTGTGCAAGAGAGGCTTCATGAGAAGCCGATTCTTCAACATTTCTCAAACTTTGTTCTTTCATTGAATCTTCCACTGTACTCGCTAAAGTGTCCAAAGTATCCTTAAGAATTTCTTTCTCAAAAACACTCTTTTCAACTCTCTCAGCTGCCACTTTTGAGCCAATCGCCAAAAAGTTTTCCTCTTCTTTCGCTTCTTTCATTGTGCTGACAATTTGGTGTACTTGGGTGTGACTCATCTCAGAGATTGTCATCAAATCTCCTTCAGAAAATGCTGGTTGAAGATCCCCTGAAAACACTTCATCAAAAGTCGTTGTTTCTTTCAACGAAACCCCAGCACTGGTTTTAATGAGATCAATTCTGCTCGCAGAAATTTGCCCAGATTTCTCAGATTTCTCAGATTGTTGAAGAGAAAGTGTGAGATCTGTTTGTTCAGCTTTTATTGCATTTGTATCAATCTTTTCACTTAAAATTCTAGTTTCTGGAAAACTTTTCTCAATTTGTTCATTTGATTGTTGTGGTGTTTCGATGGTTGATCCAATCGTTTCAATGTTAATTTCTTTCTTTGAGAACTCTTGAAGATCTTTTGATATCTCATCTCTATTTCTCTCTACTAGTTGTTGTTCTATTTTTTGAGAATCTTTTGAGAATTGATTTTCAAATAAAATCTGGGTATTTATTTGTTCAATTGATTTCAATATTGATGTTTTTTCTTTTAATTTTATAGGTATAAGAATATCAGATTCAAATTTGAATTGCTTCTTTTGAATTGATGAATCTAAAGCTAAATCTAAAGCTAAAGATTCTTCTGTAATTGATAAAGTGTTCAATTCCTCAGCAATATTTTCAGATTCTTTCATAATCTTCTCTGATTTTTCGCTAGAAGATTGAGACTTAAGAAGAGTGAAAAGTGATTCTTCGAGACTTTCTCTAGATTTCAAAGCCATTTCCTCTTTTAACGACTCAACCATCATTCTCTGAATATCCATCGCTTCAACTCCTTTCACAAAATCGTCCGAAGCTTCGATTCTTTCATCACTTGGCACTGGAGCTTTTAATTGAATCTCCTCTTGTTCAACGAATGTCATTTTATACTCTAAACCCTTTTCCTCAAATGGTATCTCCATCTGAACACTCCCAACAGCTTTCAAACCCTCTTCAACCATTTTCACGCTCAAATTGTTCGACTCCTTTCTGACTTGTGCAAAAAATTTGCTTTCCTCTAAATCTTCCTCTTTTCGTCTTTCCAATACCGATCCATAAACGTTTTGTTTTTCAAGAATATTATATTCCTCAATGAATTTTTGAGATAAAATCTCATTTGGAATCGTTGCTTGAGTAGAGATCACTTCTTCTTCTTCTTCACCATCTTTCAACAAACTCAAATCAGCTTCTAATTTATCGTCAGAGAATCTTTCACTTGATTTCTCTTTTTGTATTTCTTTGAGCTGTATCTGTGTTTGTTGATTTGACTCAAATTCTAGTTCAAAATCAGACTCTAATTTCTGATTCGATGGGGCTAGGACTTGTAAAAGTGATGGGTTTTGAAGTTGATTGATTGGCAGAACGAGTCTAGCTTCATCTTCAACATTTGTCGATAAACAGAACAAAGTCGTCTGTTCATCACCGAATTCTTTCAACGATAATTCATCCTTGACAATTTCCATTTGTGGACTTAATTTGGTGAAAGCTTTAGCTTCGCAATGATCCAAATGACGATCAACATGAGCCTGTTCAGTCGTTGAAGCCAAAGTGGCAAGTGTCGAGCTCTCTTTCAGTCCTTCATCAACATCTTTTTGAGTCCCGACTTCTTGAGCTTTGTGTTCAATGCTAGCATCGGTAGCTGATTCTTTTAAAGTTAAAGCTTTTACAGAATGAGCTTCAACAATCTTTTTTGAGTGATCAATTTGTAATGAAGACTCAAGGCTTTCTTCTTTTCTAGGTGTTAAGAATGAAATAGCTAAATTTTGATCAATTTCTTCAAATTGTTGTCGAATTGTACTTAATTGAGTCTCAAGTAATGGCTCACTTTGTTGAATATTTGCTTGTTTTTCTTGAAAAGGCTTGGAAAATTGAGACTCAGCCTCTGCAATTTGATCCGAGAATCTTGCGATTGTTTGAGCTTTATGTTTTTGAGCAAAATCTTGACTTACAACTTGTTCTGATGACAGTGATAACTCTTTGAATATCTCTGTTTTCTCATCTTTTGCTGAAATCAAGTTCAATTCGATTATTTCTACTGGATTTGGGATTGGGATTCTGTTCTCAGCTCCCAGTTCTAATGCTTTTGTAGACACTAAAGCCAACGTTTCTTCTTCAGCAACTTCAGGAACTTCAGGAACTTCAGGAACTTCAGCAACTTCAGCAACTCCAGCAACTTCAGCAACTTCAGCAACCTTAGGAACTTCAGCAACTTCAGCAACTTCAGCAACTTCAGCAACCTTAGGAACTTCAGCAACTTCAGCAACTTCAGCAACTTCAGCAACCTTAGGAACTTCAGCAACTTCTTCAGCAACTTCAGCAACTTGTGCTCTCAAAGTTTCTCCAATTCTCGGCTTCTCATGTTTGAGAATTTCCGTAGAATCTTGTGGAGACTTTGCCATTTCTTGCACTTGAAGTTCTACTGAAGATGTTTCACTTTGTCGAGACGTTAGTTCAGCTTTCAAAGATTCCTTTAAGAGTTGATCTGACAGTTCTGATCTGATCTGACATTTCTGATCATCTCCGATTTTCTCTAATTCTTTCAAAGTGTCAATTGATTTCTCTGTAAAAGTAGCCTTTCCACTAGTTTTTGTTATTGGAATGCCTCTTAGAAGAGTGACTGCTTCTTCATCGATCCCTTTTGGTCTCTCCAAGAATGAGAGATTCAACGCGAGTTGCTTTTCCTCCAATAATTGTTCTTGAACACTTTTTGAGACATTGATTTTTTGTCTTTCTTGTTGGCTAAGTGTTTCATATTGTTTTTCAGAAAAAACGAGTTCAGCATTGGTTTGAATCGCTTGATCAGAGAATTCCCCAAAGCTCACTGCTTTCTGTGCTTCAACAAAATTCCTTAAAGCTTTCTCATTTGATGAAGTCGTTAAACTCTGTGCAGCGTTGATCGATTCCTCTTTTGTTTCCATTAGTTTACTAGAAACACAATGTGATGCTTCTGAAATTGACAATCTTTTCTCAGCAATTTTCTCAACAGATTCTTTCGACTTCATTGAAATGATTGTTAACGATTCTTCGTTTAAAGGTTCAGCAATATTCAAAAAATCTTTACTTTTCAATTTCTCGCTTTGAATCCTCTCAATAGAGTCTTTATTTTCGACATTTCTTTTCACTAAAAGCTCTACTCCAGAAATTTCACTTTGTTGAGTGGTTAAGGTAGCTTTAAGTAACTCGTTTGGAATTTGAGAAACAATAGAAGAAGTTTCTTCGACTGTTTCTGGCTTAGTGATAGGTTTTAATGTTTCAATCGTTTTCTCTGTAAGAGCTGAAAGCTGTATGCTAGTTTGAGGAGTTGAAAGCCCAGAGAGAATTGTAGATTGTTGTTCAACGGAATCTGTTGGTGTTTCGAAGAAAGCAAGATTCACAGAGAGTTCACTCTCTTCAATCGATTTCTCTAGAACTTTTTGAAAAACGCTTTCTTTAGGTTTCACCATTTCAGTTGCAAATGCTTGAAGCTCTGCTTTAGTTGCTGAGAGCTCTACTTCAGTTGCTGAGATCTCTGCTGGAGTTGCTGAGAGCTCTACTTCAGTTGCTGAGATCTCTGCTTGAGTTGCTGAGAGCTCTACTTCAGTTGCTGAGAGCTCTGCTTTAGTTGCTGAGAGCTCTACTTCAGTTGCTGAGAGTTCAATCGATTCTCTGGCTTGTGAATCCGTAAAATTTACAGATTGTTTCTCTTTCTCTGTAACTCTGACTTCTTGACTTGTTGTTCCAGTGGATAGCTTTGAGAAGATCTCTTCAATTTCCAATGTCTCTATTGCTTCTGACAATTGACGAGAGGCTTTTACTGTTGTTTCTGAAATTGGAACTTCACTTTCAACAGTGGATTCTTTAGATCTCATTGAAATGATTGTCAACGACTCGACATTTCTTGGCTCACTTGTAGACAACATTTCTTTGTTCTTTAACTTCTCCATCGCTAATCTCTCAATGGAGTCAACTCTAGCTTCCATTTTCTCATTCACCTCAACATTGACAGTATCAGTTTCACTTTGTGAAGTCGTCAAGCAAGCTTTTAGCAATTCTTTCGGTGTCTGAACGGCTGAAGTTTCCTGTTGTGATTGAGGTTTTATCATGTTATTTTCACTTTGCGTCAACTTTTCGACAGAAGCTGAAAGATTAGAGTTAACTCTCGGCGTTAAAATCTCTTTGCAAACAGTTCGATCTTCCTCAAACGAGTCTCTCGGTGACTCCAAATAAGCGAGATTCACGAAAAGCCGACTCTCCTCAAAAGATTGCTCTCGAATTCGATGAGAAACGCTTTCTCGTGACTTCTCCGATTCACTTGCATAGACCACCAAATTGTCTTCACATCCAACAAACTGAGAATCAGATTTTACAAGAGAATCTGAGAACTGCCGACTTGTCGAACTTGCCGACTCCTCTAGAATTTTCCTTTCATCAAACATTTTCTCAATTACTTCATTCGAAGATTTTGTAAAAGTTTTTTCCATTTTTGCATTTTCATCTTTAATCTCTACGTGTCGTGTAATTCTTTGAGCTTCTTGCAAAGCCAATTTCTTTTCTTTTCTTTCAGCTATTGAATCTTTTGGTTTTATCGTAATAATTGTCAAAGATTCATCGCTTTTTGGCTCATTTATATTCAATCTTCCCTTCTCTGTCAACTTCTCGATTTGTTGAGTGTCAATAGAGATTTCTTGTGAAGCACCACTTTTCCCAATGTCAACTCCAACAATATTATTCTCACTGCCACGGGTTTTTAATGATGTTGTAGCTTTTTCTGGCACTTGAGTAATCAAGCTTTCTTCTTCAGCTACTTTAGCAATAGTACTACCAGTTTGAATTGAGCTTTCAGCTAAAGTAGATAGATTTTCCTTGTCCATTGATGAGATTTGTTGAACCCTCAAACTTGCCTCAACCTGATCCCTTGGTGGTTCAAGATAGATGAGATTCAAGGAAAGATTACTTTCTTCAAAAGATTGTTCTCTGAATCTTTTCTCTTCACTTTCTTGTACCTTTTGAATCTTTGAATCAAATATTTCCCTTTCTTGTTCACTTGAAAGCTTGAACTCAACTCCGATTTTCTCATCCGAGAACTTGGCTGACTCTTCGACTTTCTCTATGAGCTTCAAATCTTTCAAGATTTTCTCCTCCGAGAACTTAGCTGACTCTTTGCCTTTCTCTATGACCTTCAAATCCTCCAAGATTTTCTCATCCGAGAACTTAGCTGACTCTTCGACTTTCTCTATCAGCTTCAAATCTTTCAAGATTTTCTCATCCGACTCTCGATCAATTGAGATTTCTCTTTCGATTGTTTCCATAAAAGCTGTTACAGTTTGAGATGGAGTTTGAATCAAAATCTTTTCCTCAACTTGTCCCTTTGGCTTCATAGATACAATTGTCAAAGATTGTTCATCACCTGCTTCTTTAGCTGTGAAAAATTGTTGACTTTTTAATGGTTGTCGAAGAGTCTCTGCTGTTTCTTTTTCTCTTTCTCTTTCAACAACTTCATTAACTTGAACAATCACCGAAGAATCGAGGCTTTGTTGAGTGTGAAGATCAGCTTTCGCCAAGTTTTTTGATGAATTGACCAGTGAACTTTGTTCATCATTTGTGTCAGCTTTGATTTTCATTTCGGCATTGATTACTTCTTGGGGTGAAACTTTGAAATCTCCAAATGTTTTGGGTTTCTCTACTTGCTGGAATTGAATCGAATCCTCAAAACTCTCAAGTTTTGGTCGCTCTAAACGATAAAGATTCAAATTCAGTGTTTCTTGTTCAATCGATTCTTCTCGAGTTCTCATTTTGATCTCTTCTTTGTTCCTTATCGCAAAAGTTTGCAAAGTTTGTTCGGAGAGTTCATTTACTGAAAGATTTTTGTCAATTTTAGCATTTGAATCGGAAAATCTAGCCGATTCAAAAAGTTCTTCAGAAAGATTCAGCTTTGTCTCAGTCTTTGTCTCAGTCTTTGTCTCAGAAATTTGAAAATTAGATAAATCTCGAGTCATTGAAGTTTGATCTTCTTTTGTTTCAATTAAACTTGAAGTTCTTGAAGGACTTGAAGGACTTGAAGTTCTTGAAGTTCTTGAAGTTCCTGAAGTTCTTGAAGTTCTTGAAGTTCCTGAAGCTCCTGAAGAGACTTGAAGTTGAAGTTCTTGAAGTTCCAAAGCTATTCTTGAGACTTTCTCAGCCGTTTCATTTAAAGGTAACATTGAGACAAAAGTCATAAAATCTTCAGTTTTCGATTCTTTTGCTTTAAGCCTTTCAGAGCTCTTTGAAATCTCTCGTTTCAACTCTTCAGTTGAAGAAGAAAACGATTCAGCAACTCGTTCAACGTTCATTTCAATTGATGAACTTGAGCTCTGTTTCGCGGAGAAATTTGCTTGAAGAGATGAAGGGATTTTGAGGAAAGAGCTTTCCAATTGCTCTTGTTTTGCCTTAATCCGAAACTCAACGCTGACCGTGACTTCACCTGGAGCTTGAAGACTTCTCTCGGAGACAAGTTGTACATTTTGTTGAATCGTTCTGGCTTCTTCCTCTTCTTCTTCCGCTTCTTCCCGTGATTTTAAATAACAGAAATTTAGGCTTAAATTCTTTTCCTCAAAAAGTTGTTCTTGAACTGATTTTGAAGTATTATTCTGTTGGATTTTTGAATGAATCACAGAAATTTGTTCCATTTGGTCGATTGCTGAAAGAGCTTGATCAGTTTTAACAAAATTATCCGAGAAAGTCGCCGATTTTTGAAGAGTTTCTCTTTCAGCAAACTCTTTACTCACTATTTCTATTGGTAAGTTTGAGATCTGTTTGTGAATTGTCGCTTTTTCTTCTTTTGATTGGAGAAATTTCCCATCAATCATCATGGGATTTGCAATTGCAATCAAATTCTCTGCTCTCAATTCATCAGATCTCATCGAAATGATCGTCAACGAGTTCTCTTCAGTCGACTCTTTTGTGGACAAATTCTCAGAGCTCTTCGATCGTTGATTCAATGAGCGATGAATGGATTCAAGAGGTGTTCGTGTTCTTGCCAACTCTTCAATCTCTACACCAATCGTGTCAAATGAACTCGCTCTGGTGTCAAGCTTTGATTTACTTCTTACAATCGATTTCAAAGCTTCTCCAGCCTCAGCTAGAGCTTCTTTCGATTGAATTGTGAGTCCAGTTGTGACGACTTTTTCAGAAGTTTCCTCAAATTGTTGATCTTCTCTGAAACTTGTCCCAATTCTCATCATCAACAATTTCTCTTCCTCTTCTATCCTTTTTTCAGTCAATCGTTGAAGGTTCACTTCCAAATTGCTTTCATCAAACGAAAACTGTTTAGCTGATTTAGTGACTTTGATTTTCTCTTTTTCTATTGTTTCAATGGAAATCTCTTCTGAATTTGTTCTCTGAAAGCCTTGGCTTTCATTAGCTTCAGTCATTGCTTTCAAAGAAAGATTCAAAGAGAGATCCAAAGAAAGACTTTCAATATCTCTCTGTGATTCCAAAGATGTTCTTTCGATTATCGGAGATTTTGTTGATAGATTCAAAGGAGAAATCTCTTCTTTACTTCCCATCATCGAAGGTTTTTCTTGTTCTTTGTACTTTTCACTTAAAATTGTCTCAACTTTCTCAAAACTTTGCACCCGTTTAATGATTGGTTGTTGATCTATGATCGTCTCTTTGCTTTCATTTGACGACAAAGCTTGTTGATCTATCGTCTCTTTGCTTTCATTTGTTGACAAAGCTTGTTGATCAAAAGATTTTGAAGGTATTATCTTAAAGATATTTGATTTTACAAAAGATTTCCTTTCTGTCAAATCGAAATCTTTTGAAGTTGTAGGAAAATGGATAAATTGCTGAGACAATGACTTGATTTCAGTCATTTCAGTGATTCTTTGTCCTTGTTCACTTGGTGATTGAATGTATCCAAAAGAAAGCATTGAATCGATACTTTCGATACCATTAACTTCAATGTTTTCTTGTAAATATGTTGACAGAATTGCTTCAACCCTTTCATTGTCTACTTTTTGACTGACAAGTTTGATTTCAAGTGATCTTTCTATTGATTGTTCTATCGATTCAAATTCTGTTTCCATGATTTCAATAGTTGAAGCTCTTGTGAACATTTTCGATGATTCAGATTCGAGTTCTTTTGCCTCAAAAGTGTGTCGATTCAACATTTGACTGAAAGCTTCTTTAGTGGCCTGAGATTCTTTGAGAAGTCCTGTTAGAGAGGTAGCGATGGCTGAAGCTTGTTCACTTTGCTGTTCTTCAGCCAAACTCTCAAAGTGTTCAGCTTTACTTGATTCTTCAACTTCTTTGGCTCTAGATTCTTGAAGAAATTCTGTGAGAGAGGCGGTGATGGTTGAGATTTGTTCAACTTTGGAAGTTTTGAGAGCTTCAATCTCAGCTCTAGAACTAGATTCTTTCACTAGCGAGGATTCAGTCTTGAGAGCTTCAAAGTGTCCGGTAGACCCAGCTTCAGCTCTAGAACTAGACTCTTTCACTTGCAGTGTTTCAGCTTGTTCAGCTTGATCTCTAAATTGTTGAACTAGTCTTTCTTGTTCCCGCTGTTGAACGGTTATCTCGTGTCGAAATCTGTGATCTCTGAGCTCAATCCTCGTCGCCCTTGCCTCTCCATCTTGTTGTCTTCTCCTCATCGCATATTCATATTCTTGGCTTTCACTTCTTTCAGTCCTTACTTCTTTCAACAATCCGCTCAATGCTGAACTGATCTTTATGATTTGTTGACTCTGAAGATCAAGTGAAAGACTTTGTTGCAGCTTTCTGACTTTCTTCGGTCCTTCGGACGCGGATCTCGTCCATCGAATCATGGCCGTTTCACTCAAAACACTAGCATCTCTGAGCTCAGCATCAAGCGTTGATTCCTCATAAACCGATCGGATTTCTTTCGACTCTTGCGTCATTTCAATTGTTCTTGTTTTGATTTCTTTGTGTTCTTGTTCATTTTCTTTTTCTTGTTCTTGTTCTTGTTTTGATTTGTTGATTTGTTGTAATTGTTGTTGAATTCTTGTTATTTGTGGCTCTTGCGCCATTTCTTTTTGTTGTGCTTCTGAAATTTTGAAATTGTTTTGTTTATGATATTTATTTTTGGGCTAAAAATCATGCATGCAGAATTGATCTCCTAATTGCCTGCTGTCTAGTCTACACTAAAAAAAAAGGACGATTACTATGGATTGGGAAAAGTGACTGACGGGTTTTCGGTTTCTATTTTGTACTCCATTATCTCTCGAGCTCAAGCGCAAGCTCAAGGCTCAAGGCTCAAGCAAGCAAAGATCAACTACAAAGTGCAATACATAGTACAGTATTGCTCTTAGGGTTTCTGCTACAAATCTAAGACTACATTATAGTACTGTAGCTTTAGTACTGTCCTAAAGTACCTAGATTACTGTATTGCCTCGTAGCCTTTCAGTCTACAGTAGTGGCTACGGTACTAGCTTACTTATAGATTCATAGCAGAAATACAATTTGTTCTATGTAGGCTACAAGGCAATACAGTAATCTAGGTACCTTAGCACACTGTTTTTCTAGCTCTGTAGCTTTAAGCCAACAAGTACAACAGGCTGCAATTGCCGTTTACACTTCAAGCAGCTGCTTTCAACTAATTCTATCCACAAATTGTTCAATTCAAACCAAATCAACTCTTAAAAGTCTTCTAAATCTTCAAGTACTTTGTCTTAAAGTACTTAGAGTCTTAAAGTGCTTAAAGTACTTAAAGTACTTTGTCAAATCATGACAAAACCTTTTCCAAAACCTTTCCAAAACTTTTTCTATCACTTTCCCAATAGTAATCGCCTCTTTTTTTCTTTTCCTTTCTGTAGACACATGCAAAGAGAGATGTAAAAGCTAAGTGAGCCGAGTCAAAAAAAAGGGTAACCGAAGCAAGAAACAGCCGTAATAAAAGTCTACCGTATAAAAAAACTGAACTCATACAAAAAACAAAAGTAGAAATATTCTTGCGAGAAAGAAAGAAAAATGAGATTCATCTTTGTTAGCAAATTTGCCAAAGATTTTTGCTTTTTCCAAAGTTTTTGCAGTACTCGCGAATCTCATCTTTCTCATGTAAAACCTCGAATTTGGCGAAACGGCCAATTTTTGAGCCTAGAAATCATTGAGAAATCATTGAGATTTTCTGATTTTCTGATTTTCTGATTGGGAAGTGAGTGAAACGAGTGCTTTTTTGATTTGAATTGATTTGAGACGAGCGAAACCCCCGGATTTTCATACGGTAGTCGAGAAATTGAGGGGAATTGATGACAAGATTGACAAGATTGACAAGATTGATAAGATTGACTTGAACACAAAGAAATGATCGAGCTAGCAATCAAACTGTAGCTAGTAGCTGTACGTAGCCGTAGATACAGTGTACGTAGCCATAGATACAGTATTCTAAGTACTGGAGTACTTTAATCGTAAAGGATTTCATCGTAAATCTCCTCAAAAATCTCCTCAAAATCTCCTCAAAAATCTCCTCATAAATCTTGCCATCAACCTCCAAAACCCAATACGAAACAAAGAAAAAGCACCCACCTGTCACAATATGCGTACTCGCTGTGTCCATCACGTACTCATCCGACTCGTACGTGGCATACGAATGTGTTTCGGATCTTGATCGCCATTCGTCGAAACCCTGTCGTTGCATCGCTTTCAAGCGCTCTTCTTCTCTCCACCGTTCTTCATAACTCTGCCAACCGGCCAAACGGAGCTTCTTCAATGCGTGCTGATAGTTTCCCCAAACTCTTCGCAGCACATAGAAGACGGTGATCTCGGCACGTTGCTCTTTCCTTCGCAGCCGCACCTCTTGTGAAAGAAGTTCATCATTTATCTCAATCGACTCCCACCTTGAGCTCAGGTGGAAGCCGAGTGACCGCACCGCCACTAGGGGACATGTGTGACACGCGTGGCCATGTAAAGGCAAAAGAGCGCGAAAATTTTGCAACACTAGGGACTTAGTGATCTCGACGCACGAAGCGCTGCTGGTGGAAGAAGAAGTGTTGATGTCTGTGAGGGTGTCTTTTGTGAGAATGTGAGGTGAAACGTGCAATGTGTTTTTGTGTGCACGCCAAGGGGGACAATTGTTTAGGGGGAAAGGGGAAGAGCTCAACTTGTTGCATAGGGATCGAACCCTAGGTTTAGGAAATTCAAAAGATTATTCACAGCAACGAGTTTAGCTCTCGGAAAGCTATGGATTCAATTTGAGTCTTGAATGGTGTAATTCAAAAGTTCGTTATTCGTTAGAGCTAGAATATCCAAAGGCTACAGGGCTACAGTATCCAAAGGCTACAATATCCAAAGACTACAGTATCCAAAGGCTACAGTACCAAAGGCTATAGTACCCAAAGGCTACAGTATCCAAAGGCTATAGTACCCAAAGACTACAGTACCCAAAGGCTACAGTATCCAAAGGCTACAGTACAGCTAGACTGCTCAGCTTTTTCAGAACCTTACTTTACGTTGAACTTTAGTCTTTTTTACCCAACTCCCCTTCTAACTTTGAATCCATAACTTCCACTCTTTCTCGTTAAAAACTCTTTGCTTAATTCGCATTTAACTGCTTTTCCATGAAAATACCGACCTGTGACTTCTTCGACGAGTTCTCCATGCACTTGTCCATGCAGTGTTCCCGTATTCTTCATGACGACAGCGCACGATTCAACCGCGTCTCCATACTCGACCATTTTCGATGAAACTTTACTCTTTTGCACCTCGGACACTTTCGATTGAGCCATTTCTGATTTGACACCCCGTGACAATGAGAGGGTTGATGACCAAGATCTTTCTTGGAAAGCTGATCCGGTAAAGCTGGCGGATCCCCGATTTGGTGTCTTTGCGATCCCTTCGGCTGATTGATCGTTCAACCCAGGTCTCTTCTGTAAATAGATGACCGCTATTGCGTGCTCTTCGCCCAATTCCCGTGCTCGATAGGTTTCTTTGGCTTTCGCTTTACTGCTCCAAACTTTTGTGACTTCCTCTTGTTCACAGGTGAATTTTGAGAGTGATGTCATAAAATTGATGGTCTCTTTCTTACGCTCAGCTCTCTTCACTTGCACCTCTTGCTTTGTCTCATTTGCGATTTCAATGGTTAACTCGAAAACAGAGTGCGATTCCTTTTTCATCAAATCGACAAGTGTCGGCGATCCACCATTCATTTCCTCACTACTATCCGATTCGAAACGTTGAACTTTTCGAATCCTCTTTGCACCTTTCAACTCAATGCCCTCTTGTTGCATCGAATATTGTCCACCCTCAGCTTCAGTCTCAATAAATTTCGCTTTGTACTGTTTAGCCTCCTGGACTTTCTGAATCACCTCAACAACTTCTTCCTCATCTTCTGAATCGAAAACTCTCCCTTGTCTCTTCATCAATCCATCACCCTTCAACTCTTGTCCTTGAATCTCCATCTCAAAACCTCCACTCATCAAGACCTTTTGTCCATGCTCGACAATGACTCTCTCAAAGTCTTGCTGTTCAACAATTTGTTGTCCAGCACTTTGCAATTGCATCGATCCCTCACTGCTTTGTACTTGTTCATTTTGAAGGAGTTGTTGAACAGCTTGCTGTAGTTGAACAGCTTCTTTTTTCTCTTCTTGTCTCTCTTCTTGTTCTTCTTCTGTCTCATATCTTTGCGCTCTTCGCACAGTGATCTCTTCTTGGAATCTCTTTCCTTTCTGTTCCATCTCATGTCTTGATCGTTCTTCTCTACGCAAACGTTGATGTCGAAGCGCAAAGGTGATCATGTGCACAAGGGGCACTGCGTAACGAACAGTGAAATCGGAAGTGTCCTCTCGCTTCACCAAATCACAATCGGCGAACACATGTGCACACCGCTCTCTATGCACACTTTCATCCATTCCCTGCTCTGTCTCGTGTCTTTGCAATCTTCGCATTGTCCCCTCTCCTTCATAGTGGATTCCCTCTTTCTCTAGATGGTATTCAGCTTTTTCTGGCTCTAGTTTTCCCTCCTCAAACTCTAGTCGATCCACATAGATCTTCTCCGATTTCTCAACAGCTAGTGGACTTGGCGTCCGATCTACGTGATCCTCAACATGGAAAGTCTCGATGGCGGGCACTTGATCACCCACTTGTTCATAAAATTCGTCGGCTCTTTCACCGATCACATAGGTTTTCAAGATGTTTGTCACATCTTCGATCACCTCGATTTCCACGTGAGTCACTGCGGTCAGCCGTTCCTCATCAAGAGCATTCAAATCAGTCAGCAACTTCTTTGAGACCTCCGTCAAGTAGTCCTTCTTGCTCTAAATTTTTGATTGATTGAAAATTGATCGAGACGTATTAGCTCGATCTTAGCTAATTCGTTTTCTTGGCCTCTTAGCGAAAGGCGAAAGGCGAAAGGCGAAAGGCGAAAGAAATTAGTTATTTTTTTTGGTTTATTCATAAGTAAGTGTAGGAGTTAGGGTGACGAATTCTGACTAGAAGCTGCTTTAATTATCTTTTAAATTAAAAAATAGTTGACCTGAGATTAGCAGTGTGAACTCAAACGAAATTAGGTTGTAAAAGGTTGACACTTTTGCGATTATTGAATAAAAGTGTCCTTGTTCCCGTGTTTTTTCTCTTTGATAGTTTTTGGGTCAGTCATTTAGCTACAACTTTGATCACACCCTCAATTTGCTATAGCCGCTCTGAAACTGAAACTAGTGTATCCAATCTTTTGAAAAATAGGTACCGTTATCATTTCTAGACCGCTCTTTCAGCATTAGTAGGGGTTTTGGCTACGCTTGGGCAACTATCGTACTCAAACTGTTAATTTCCATTTGCTCAGTTAATGATATCTAATGTCAATTGAGCTAATCAAAATTGAGCTAATCAAAATTGAGCTAATCCCAATGAAAACTGGCTTGGTTTGAATTGAAAACGAAAAAATGTTCTTCTAATATAGGCTGACAGTTTGAGTACGCTAGTTTTCGGAAATAGATTTTGGAAATAGATTTCTTTCGCCTTTCGCCTTTCGCCAAGAGCCCAAGAAAACGAATTAGCTAAGAGGATAGGCTTCTAAAGCTAAAGGCTTCTTCTAAAGCTACTGTAATCAGATTCCTTTTAGAAAAAAAGGCTTAAATGGAGAATAACTTGAATCAGAAATCAATCTCAGATCAGAAATCAATCAGTCTCTTTTTTTTTCTTCACAAACCTGTCCTTCTGGTACATCCAATGTGGCTTCACGTTCAGCTTTTGTTTCCCCATTCTCAATCAAAGTGATTCGGAATTTTGATTCTTGACCCTCTTCAACGATTAGACTTCTTTTACCGATTGTAGTTTTAATCTGAAAATTATATGGTTTGCTCAAAGATTTTTCACATTTTTCTGATTGATTTCTTTTGGAAAGTTGAAAAAGAAAGCCAAAAAGAAAGCCAAGTTTTGTGATGTCTAAAGCCTTACGAATAGATTGAAGTAATCCATTGTGCATGTAATGACTGATATGAAACCTTGTAATGTGTGACAGTATCTCGAACAGTCCAAGCACTTGACACACAACTGTCGACAGTGATCAAATCGGCTCCCACAATTTTTTCCATTCTCAACTTTCCTTCAACGGTCGTTCGAACAACGGGAGGCCCTGCAATGAGAAATTGAGAAAAAGCTAGAAATTTTGATCAAACAAAGATCAATAAGATCAATCAAAGATCAATTTTGATTGACCTTTGATTGCTCTTATCAAAATCAAAAATCGATCAATCAAACTAAATATTCAAACCTTTAGTCTGTTTTTCGTAAACGGCTTCCGTTTCCCGAACAGCTTGACGTCCATCTGTTGATGTGTCTCGTGAAGGACCCGATTGAGGAGAAACCCTTGAAAACTCAATAATCAAACTATAAACCAATTCCGATGATTTCAATCCTACTACAATACTTACCCATATTGTTGTTGTTGTTGTTGTTGTTGTTGTTGTTGTTTTTGAGCCAATGGTGGCGGTGCGTGTTGAACGGGTTGAATGCGGATGACGTGAGCGTTCTCATGTGTTTGTTGAGTGGTCGTTGATTGCGCGAATTGTTGTCCCGATTGAATGGGGAGCGCTTTCGAGAAAGCCGATCGTCCATTTGGTGGCGATTGATGCGAGAAAGGGATCGCATCAGCTGAAATGAATGTAAGAATAAAAAAAAGTGACAAAAGTACATCATAGAGTTGAACCAAGCAAGGAAAAGTGTGCAAGTTATGGCACTCGTTTTTCAAAAAGAGACACTCTCTGCAAGTGCACAGCATTCGTGAGAGAAAAAAGACAGAAATACATTGTTGTGAAAGAGAAATTGTGGGATTTTTTTGAATGGATTTGGTTAAAATCAAAAAGGTAAAGCCTAGTCTAGTCTAGTCTAGTCTAAAGCCAAGTACAGTACGCTGAGTGAAAAGATATTCAGCTGATAAGCTTTAATCTTGTTTGGTGAGATAGTTTTCCTTTATTAATGTAGATTATCTTCGTTTTGGTGTACTTAAAACTACTGTAATCTTGTGTAGGAAAGGTGTCGTAATCCCGTATGCTAACGTAGCCCTAGATATGTGTAAATGGCTACCGTAATCCCGCGATCTTTTGGTGAAAACAACTACCGTAAATACTGTAATAGTCGCCCACCCCTCTCGTACAGTCGCGTAGTCACAAAAGTTTTTTAGTATTTCATTTTTTTCAAAGCGCCCGTACTTTCAAAAAATGCGTCTTTGGTATGAAAAAATAGCTGAAATTCAGAGCTATTTTTTGATACCTAAGCGCGCATTGTAGCATAAACCAAGGTCGAGAAAAACGCGTCCAAAGCTAGACTACGCAACACTCCACACCGTCATTATGGGGGTGGGCTACTATTACAGTATTTACGGTAGGTAAGCAGATCTTTAGACTTAAGACTTTTGAGCTGAATTTCTTGCATTAAAATTGTAGTACTGTAATCGTGGCACACACTTGATGCATAAAGTGAAGTGTTTTCTAATCTTTTTTGTTTCATTTCTCTACTTACAAGCAGTCACGGTCATCGACCATTCTGACAAATCGAGAGTGTCATCTTCTGAAAGAGAAATGAAGAGTTAAACAAAAAAAGGAAAAGGATAAAATAAAATGAGAAAAAAAAAGTTAAATATTTCTGTATGAATGGGTGCCAAGAACAAAATATTTGATAAATATTTGATAAATTTTGATAAATTTTGATAAGATTCTTTTTCAATAACAATACCCGAGTGTCCTTGTCGTTGACCGGGTGGTGGAGCGTCGGCTCGACCCCGTGTCCTTCCCCGACTCGTCAACATTTCAACCTAAAGATGTGTTGCATTATTTTGTTGGATATAGCTTACAGTATTGTGTATAAGACTCTATTCTACCGTAATTCAATAACCATATGCAAAAGATCCCATTTTAAAAGCCCACCTCCGAGGCCTCACTGTCAGTGGTTCGATTCGTATCCCAAGTCATAATCGGTCCCGGTCTCAAGGCTCCTCCATCCTGAAATTCAACAAATTAAAGTAAATAAATTAAAGTAAACAAATTAAAGTAAACAAATTAAAGTAAATAAATTAAAGTAAATAAATTAAAGTAAACAAATTAAAGTAAATAAATTAAAGTAAAAACTTAAATGTAAATCAATATATTAGGTTGATGCAAAAGCCTTTTTCATTTTTTTCGTACTTCTTTTGAAAAATAACAAAGTCATCAATTAACCTATGGTTTGCTCTAAATGAAAAGTGTTTATTGTTGAATTTCCCATCTTTTTAAGTCAATTTGGGTTCACTTTCAAGCAAATTCGAGAGTGAAAACGGGTTTTTCATAAAAATCTATAAAAACCTCTATAAAGAAATTGGCTGAATCAATTTCTCTGAAAATCTGAAAAAATATCGAACTTTTTGTGCTCTATCTTTTATTTATTAACATCAAGATTGGTTTCCTTAGCTAAAGCGTCTAAAATGCATCATCGAGCCGTCGCCTTTTTTGACTACCCGACTTCAGGCTCTCAAAAAAATCTAGACATAAGACATTTTAAACTCGTTTTAATGTGATTTTGCAGAAAAATAATTGGCCTTTCGAATGCAATAAACCGTTGTTCAATTGGTGCATTTGTTACTTTTTAACGGAAGTACGAAAAAAATGAAAAAGACTTTTGCATCAACCCAATAAATGCTAATTATAAAAAGAATTCTAGACTTACTTTTGGATTAGATGCAAATTTCGCTAGTAAATGTTACCATTAACATTTACTAGCGAACTTTGCATCTAATCCACAAGTAAGTCTAGAATTTTTGGGAAAAGATCTACGAGTGGCATTTGTAGAAATAATTAACTAGTTTAATATAATATAATAAGTTAGAGTTAAAGCTATTTCTAGATTTAGACTTAGAATCTAGCTTTTATTCAACTACCTTTGTCTGAATCGTTCTTTGCACGGAGCTTGTCGAGGCGGCTTTTGTCAACTTTTGAGTGGCTCGTTGAAGAACCGGTGATGGTTCTGAAAGTTTAGAATAACTGTAATATTATTAGAAGGAGTTTATCTATAGTTTCTATAGTTGTCGATAGTTTTCTATAGTTTCTATAGTTTTCTATATTTTCTATAGATTCTATAGTTTCTATAGTTTTCTATAGTTTGTCTATAGTTTTCTATATTTTCTATAGTTTTCTATAGCTTCTATAGTTTCTATAGCTTCTATAGTTTTATATAGTTTGTCTATAGTTTTCTATATTTTCTATAGCTTCTATAGTTTCTATAGCTTCTATAGTTTCTATAGTTTCCATAGTTTGCCTAGAGTTTCAAAAATCAACCAGCTGAGAGTCTCAACAGATCAGCGGTTGCTTCATCAAGCGCCGTCGATGATGAGTGAAGATCTTTCTTTCGTTGCGCTTGTGCTGAGCGTTGATCCGACGGGAAATAGGGGCGACGCTGGAAATGTTTGTTGACTTAATTGGAAATGTTTGTCGACTAAAGATAACAAAAAATCGATTTCAAATGATATTCTAAATTGAAAACTGACTTGTGGTGGTGGATGAGCGCTTTCGGCTCTCGTTCGCGGCTCATCCGAGAAATGCACCCGAGGGCCAGCCGGCACCGAACCTGAATATCAATATAACTTAAAGAAAAAGGTAGATTTGTATAGTGTATAATAAGTATAAAGATTGGAAAGTTGCTTTTGAAAGATGGTGTAAAAAATTGATCATTGTGATCGGTTAATTAAAGCAATACCGTCTCGGATTCGCTGAAAGCGATCGGGCGGCAAAGATTGGCCGTTCGGCATTTTATCCGCTCAATCTCAAGCTCTTTGATTCAGAAGCACATTTGAAGCACGCAAAAATGAAGACAAGCGATGAGTCTGGGGGGAATAGAATGAACTCTCAAATCGATTGCGGCCAGAAGAAATTGGGTTTCGGGGGAAAAGTGAGTGAATGATGGTCCTTTTCGCTCGATTTTATGGCACGCCTGTTGCCAATCAAAGTCCCGATTGTGGCTGGGCGAGGTGTTTTTTTTGCAGGATTATCAAGATATTGTTTGAAGAATTCGACTAAGAAGATTTTCAAATAATCGGTGAATCGTTCGTGGTTGTAGGGCAACAGTTGAATGAATCGTTTAAATCGTTAAATCGTTTAAATCGTTAAATCGTCGTCTACAGCACCCTACAGTCGATAAAATATCGAAAATTTTCGTGATCGATCGTAAAAATTTGTTGGAAAGTAGTGAGAATTTTGGAGATTTCACGTTTTAAGCTCTGAAAAGAGCTCAAATTTTTAGACGTTTTAAAAAGAAAAACAAGGAGCAACAGCTGACACTCGGGGGAGGGAAAGACTGAGAAATTGAGGGGAAAAGTCAAAGAACATTGGAGATTTCGAAAAGGGAGGATAATGGGATGAAGAAGAATTTGATTTGTCTATTTTTTGAGGAAACAAGAGGACATCCAGGTACGGATTGCAATTTGAGAACCAAAAACAAAGTTGATTTTTTGAGAGAAGTTGAAATAAAAATGAAGGAATGATCCTTGAATTGTTGTCAAAGAAAGGCTAAAACGTGGCTTTGGCTTAAGGAAAAACAATTTGAATACCGTATTCTCTCTAATAGTAGTGCACTCTTTAATAGTAGTGCACTTTCTAATAGTATTGCGGTCCGAGAGGGGGTTTGAAAAAATAGTAGCGCACCCTCGAAAATCTGAATTTCTGGTGCTTCTTTTTCATCTGAACCTTTTTGACTTGATGTTTATGTGACATTCTAAAGCTATTCAAGCAAGCAAAAGTTGAAGGCAAAAGAGGCTTTTTTTCTTCATTTATTAACTATTCTTCACATGAGAAAGTTAGCAAAAAATCTCAAATTGTTGTGCAAAGTGCAAAAAAATCTTTTTGTTGTTTGTCAAGACACAAATTGTCAACTCGCCGGCCCACAACTGTACGTCAAAAGGAGCCAAAAGAGTCAAAGGAGTACGTGAAAGAATTGCAAGAATTTTTGGTACAAATCTTATATCTGTCTTACTTTGGTAAATGATAAAACTCTTTAATAGTAGTGCACTCTCTAATAGTATTGCGGTCCAGGAGGAGGTTGAAAAAATAGTAGTGCGCACTACTATTAGAGAGAATACGAATAGAGAAGTAGATTAGAAATGGATCGATTAGAAATGGATAGATTAGAAATTTGCTATAAGAATAGCATTTTCTTCTTAGCTAACAACTCAAATACGAGTTCAATTGGTTCAATTGGTTCAATTGGACAGGATTGCAGAAACTTTGATAGAATTTTAGCAGAAACTTTGATTTTAAGCTTTCTAAGATGACATTAGCTTTAAAAAAAAAGTTTTGTGAAACAACTCATGATCCTTTTACTTATCTATTTTTATGATTGATGTCTAATCTTTTTTTTTTGTTTTAACTTTTCCCCTTTCACTAAACCAACCATCTCTTTCTTGTAGCGCTTCGAGATCCCGGCGATACTGCTCAATTGTAGCGAAATCTGGGTCCTGGTGTCGAATGAAATCCTCTCTAAATATTATTTGTTTCTGAGGTTTTAATAAGTTTATTAATCTAACAGCTAATTGGGAGTATATGGTTTTTACTTTAGAATTCTCTTCTTCTACACTGAGCCTGTTGAAAGCTGTTACCGTAAATACTGTAATAGTACCCCACCGCTCTCGTACAGTCGCATAGTCGCAAAGCCTAGTCTAGTCTAGTCTAAAGCCAAGTACAGTACGCTGAGTGAAAAGATACTCAGCTGATAAGCTTTAATCTTGTTTGCTGAGATAGTTTTCCTTTATTAATGTAGATTATCTTCGTTTTGGTGTACTTAAAACTACTGTAATCTTGTGTAGGAAAGGTGTCGTAGTCCCGTATGCTAACGTAGCCCTAGATATGTGTAAATGGCCACCGTAATCCCGCGATCTTTTGGCGAAAACAACTAAAGTTTTTTAGTATTTCATTTTTTCAAAGCGCCCGTACTTTCAAAAAAATGCGCCTTTAGTATCAAAAAATAGCTGAAATTCAGGGCTATTTTTTGATACCTAAGCACGCATTGTAGCATAAACCAGTGTCAAGAAAAACTCGTTCAGAGCTAGACTACGCAACACTCCGCACCCGTCATTATGAGGGTGGGCTACTATTACAGTATTTACGGTAAATCGATTGCGAAATAACTTTTTAATACATAAGATTACAGTAGATAAAATGAAATTTCTCGACAGGTTAGAACTTTAAAAGTATTTGTATTTGTATATCAGATATCTATCAGATATTATGTATTTTAATTTCCAATACTAGAGCTGAATATACACTACTGGACAATGAAATATCATATTTGAAAAACGATCGTCATTTTCGCGCGTCTGTAACTCCCTTGTCTTTACCGCATTTCTAAATATTAATATTACCATTGTGTAGCCCTTGAAAAGAGCTTTCAGAAAATGTATAACACTAATAGTTTAAACTCAAAGACAAGGGAGTTACAGACGCGCGAAAGTGACGATCGTTTTTTCAAATATGATATTTCATTGTCCAGTACTGTAGCTATTGGTTTGAGGAGTTTGAAATGGCGTTGACTTTCAAGAGTTTTTCTAAAACGCTTAAAAGCTCCATATAATTATTGTTTGTATAATCAAAAAGGTCTATCATTGTTCTACAAAATGGCTTTTGAGAGCTACTGAAAAGCTTTTGTTTTGTAGATTTTATGAGCTTCAATGAAACGAAAGCAATCAATGACAAGGAGTCCTTTGACTCGTTCCTTTCACATAAACTTAATTTAATGTTAAAACAAAAAAAGGTAGAGCACATTTAATTACACAAGTACGTCAATAAGTGACCTTTCTAATGATACCACCTGCGTGTCATTTGATAAAAACTACTCAATGTTATAGAAGTTTCTTTGAAGGTCGGCGCCATTTCATACTCCCCAATCCAGCATTACCTAGCCGATTGTGTTGTTGAATGTGCTTGTTCGACTTGTTGTCGTGATGGAGAATCGGCCGCCCCAAACCAACGCTAAATTGATTGTTGAATTGAGATCATCATCACTTATTCTTTCATAAACACTCTCAAAACCCACCGAAAAGAATCCTTTCTTTTGTGCTGGATCCATCTTTTCTTTTCCAACTTTCCTCTTTGCTTTTTCTTCTTTTTTCCTCGATTTCTCCTCGTCTTTTTCCGCTTTTTTCTGCTCTTTCTCTAACTTTTTCTGTGCTTTTTTTTCGGCTTTTGCTTTTGCCTCAACAGCTTTCTTTTCGAGCCTAAAATTTGGGGATCTGATACTTTTGTGGTCTACTTTTGTTGTCTACTTTTGTTCTCTACCTTTCTTGTCTACCAAAGTTTTTCGAATCTTTTGAAACTACTTTACTTTCAGCTTTACTTCAGCTTCATTTACACTCTTTTTGGCGATTATTGACGACAACTTTTATAGAGTCGAATACTGTACTGTAATAATTTACTTGTAAATTTGCTATCTGTCATTTGCTATGTGCACTCATCTGTGCACTATCTGCGCACTCATCTGTGCACTATCTGCGCACTCATCTGTGCACTATCTGCGCACTCATCTGTGCACTATCTGCGCACTCATCTGTGCACTATCTGTGCACTCATCTGTGCACTATCTGTCATGTGACTATACAGTCTAACAGATATGTCAAAATTGAATCTCAGTCTAAGCTATGTCTAGTTTAAACACTGTTAATAAGTTCTAGAAATGTGCATTTTTGATCCGTTCTTTCATTGGTGTACAGCGAAAATTCACGTCTTGAGCCCTTTAAAATCGTTTTTTTTTTTCAAACGCTTTTCTCACTAGATAGATAAAGCTAAGCTTTCTCATTAGATAAAGCTTGCAAAATGTTATTCAACGGTGAAAAAAACGTTTGAAAAGATTTGAAAGGGCTTAAGACGTGAGTATCCGTTGTACACTTATGGAATGGACCGAAGCTACACTTCTAGTAACTTCTAGTAACTTCTAATAACTTCTAGTAACCTCTAGTAACTTCTAGTAAGTTCTAGTAACTTCTAGTAACTTCTAGTAACTTCTAGTAAGTTCTAGTAACTTCTAGTAAGCTCACAACTTAATCATGACTAACAAGGGCATATGATACAAGTTGTATAAAGCAATAAGCGCTAGAAAAAGTGGCATATAATAAATTATAAAAGGATCAAATCATTTCTCAATAAATCCTCAATATTATTAAGATCTCAACCACCAACTTGTCTCTTTTTCGATTCGCACTCTCCGGTGGACTAAGCGGTCGAAAGCCGAGTTTTCGTTTCTCTCTGAAGTGAGCTTTTATTGATTAGAAGTGGAATTTGATGTAGGGAATAGTTGAAGAAGTCGTGAAAATCGAACTGATAGACTGAGAATGGACACAGACCGACCACAGACGGACATAATTTGGACAAATTTGGACAAACGGACAATCCTAACGAACAATCCTAACGAACGCTAACGATGCTGCTGATAATGCTTCAGCTCAAGCTACACTGGACTTATCTTTGGGGTGGATTTTGTATTCAAAATGGAAACGCGCACGTTTTGGTTTCATTTTTTAAACAATTTGCCAGAAAGGGGACGTTTTTAATTGAGCATAAAGTACACGAAATTGATCTATTGCTGGATAACCGATCAGACAGGACAAGACTGACGCAAGACAGAAACTAAAACGTGTCAACTTTCTAAAGCTACCGTAACGTTAGCTATGTTATCCAGCTATTTATACATGTCAGCTTTTATAGCTTTTATAGCTTTTATAGCTTATATAGCTTTTATAGCTTATATAGCTTTTATAGCTTATATAGCTTTTAAAGCTTATATAGCTTATATAGCTTTTGTAGCTTTTACAGCTTTTATAGCTTTTATAGACTTTTCAAGTCTCTCTGTAAATTGCAGAATAACTAGCGACAAGATTACGGTAATTTTTGACACGTTTTAGAAAACAATTTTAAACAAGACAAGACAATGACAAAAGGACACCTGCAACAGTCGGGATCTTCTCCTTGTGCATCAATATATTCCATCCACGGATCATCAACTCTCAACGGCGTTGTTCTCAATGGTTGTGCGGAGAGTGAGCGTCGATGTCTCGGATCATCCCACCACGCCACTCCTCTACTCGGCCGTTCACTTTGTGCTCTCCTCTTGTACTCTGATCGATCCTCTAACACTGATGGCAGCGATTTCGAGCTTCTTCTATGCAATCTCTGCCTCGTTCGACTTTGTCGACTCGTTTTCGTCTGAATCTCGTCATCCTCATAAATTGTTGTACTCAAAACGGACATCGTGTCTTGACTCTTGTTCCTTTTTCGATTCATCAAGCGACAAAAAAGACCATGCTTTTTCTTGTCCGTATTTTTTGTGGACCCAGTCTTTGTGGACAACGAGAGACGAGAGCTTTTGCTAGAAGTGGCAGTGGTGTAGCTTTCAAGAGACGAGTCTCTAGATCCATGATCACATGGTTCAATCTCTCGAAATGATCCAGTAGTCTTTGAGCGATTAGGTGAATTGGATGAGAGAAGATCTTCGGAAGGTGGACGCTTCAATTTACGGGGATTCTTATCGAACACAGGCTTCGGGATGTGAATCGATCCGGGCGTTTGGCCATCGTCATCTAGATTCAGATCAGAGCTAATGGATCAGAGCTAATCACGGTCAGGAACTAATCTAGGCATTAGCTTTCTAAAAATACTTAACTTGTACTATTTTAACAGTTAAATCAGTAATTGATTCATACCAAAATTTCCTACAAGTTTGTACAAGGTACAAGTGTTAGCTCAACAACTATAAACCATAGAAACTATAACTATAAAGGCCTATAAACAAGCTAAAGTCTAAGCCTTTTTGCTGCACTCAACTCCCTTTCTAAACAAACCATTATTTCTAGTAGCTGGCGCGTAACAGTCTTTTCGACACGACGAACAGTAGAGGCGGGCCGCCATGAGGCTGGCCACCTGCACGCCTAGAATCACATGTTGCCAATCAAAATCACGACCGAAAAGAAGAGTGGGCGCTTCACGAATAGAATAATATTTGAGGAGACGATCGAGTAGAGGAGCGCCCAATGATATCACTGGGAACATTTGAATGGAAGGGAGGAGGGGAGGAGAGCCGAGACCTTGTTCGTGTTAGTAGACAGAAGAATAGGAATTGGTGACAAACAGGGGGAACGCGGGTTTAGTAAACACAATAATTCCAGTGACAAGCGATTTGGTTATTTTGGAAAAAGCTTTGGTTCAGCTACTCAATAGAAATAAGGCTAGACAACACACTGATTGGGTAAGAAGTCACAATTGTTCGGTAACCGCTTGATTCAGTTACCTGACAAGGACAGGCTTTAATGGGGGTACTTTAAACAACAAATAAAATATTGTTCTTATAATATTGTTCAGACAAAAATTGAATCAAATAAAGTCTAATTGTAAGTCTAAACACTTAGCCCAGTAGAGTTAAGCTAGTAGAAATCAATCACAAAAAAAAACAAAAAGCTACAGTATCTAGATCTCTTAAAATAATTAGAGAGGAAAAATTATAGATCGATCAAGAACTGATTTAGCACAATGAGGTTAAAATCAATAGTTTGGGTTTAAAAATTCAATATCACTAACAATTTCACTTAGCTTAGTAAAGCCAAGAAAGCACAATGATCAAACAAATCGCTAACAAACACTTGACTCAATGAAACTAGTCAATGAAACTAGTTAATGAAACTAGTTAATGAAACTAGTCAATCAAACTAGTCAATCAAACTAGTCAATCAAAATAGTCAATCAAACTAGTCAATCAAACTAGTCAATCAAACTAGTCAATCAAAATAGTCAATCAAACTAGTCAATGAGTCCAATTGGGCTTTTCAACAATCTTGGCCGTAGACCAATACAAGTTGAATTGAAAAAGTCGCAAAAAAAAACACTCGTGCAATGATCATTCGAGAGAATCGGATGGGATAGAAGTGAGAAGTGGGGAAATTTGGGTAAAAAAGGGGCTCGGGCTCAACTCGGGATTTCCGGGGAACACATCGATGGTGATGTGTGAGCGATGAAATGAAATGGAGAAAAGAAATCCCTTGATGAATCTCGCACAAATCTTTCCACAACTCTAAAAGATCTCCGTATCACCGCAACGAAGGCAAACATTCAAACCCAGGATCTCCTTTTTGTTTCTGCCTTTTTGCCGAGTTACAAGCTGATGAGTGGGTGGATGGGGAAATGTGAGAGGAAAAAGGGAAAATCCCATTTTCTCTAGTTTTTTTTTTCAGTGCGGTTAGATAAAGTTCATTGATTAGATTAGAGTAAAATTTAGTTTAAGATGAATTTTCTTTTGGAAACTCTCGTTAAAATCGAATTTGGAAAGTTTAGTAAGGTCTTGGCTGAAAAAGAATCGCAAAGGAAGTGATCGTAGTCCAAGAAAGGACAAAGATAAGCTTAGAAATTGGATAATTTATAAATATTATACCTTTTTAAGATTTATTTATGAGAGCTGAAAAAATGAAAAGATTAGAGAAAATGAAATGAGAAAAATGAAGGGATTTCAAGAAGAAGAGATATGTGAAGGGATCTAGGGAGAAGTACATGGGTACAATATGTAGCACAATATGTAGTACAATATGTACAATTACATAGTACAATATGTACACATGAACTAGGTGCCGTGTATCACTCATTGGAATCAAGGCGATTATCTCGCCTAAATTCGAATTTTGTGTAAGCACTGGAAAAATCAAGCTACCAAAATTTGCATTCAAATTAGTAAATCAATAATTTGAGGGACTTAACCGACTTGATTCAATAGATAGAATCTTCCTAGAATTGTGGAGTATCAAAGAATTGATATTGATATTAATGTTCATATTGATAAAGAATCCCAATATCAATGTATAATAAAGGAAATAGATTGTGAATTCTGAAAAGTTAAGGTATTGTATTTTCATACGAATTTTAAAGTCACATGAAACGATTCTCAAACTGATTAGAATGAAAATCATCCTATATTTCTAATTCTAAAATTTCTGAATTACCCAGAACATAAGCCTTTACTGTTTCAAAATCGATATAGTCAAGGGTTTCAAAAATACGGAAAAGAGAGAGGGAAAGAAACAAGGAGAAGGATAAGTGTTTAGTCCATTGGAGCTTTCTCGTAAGAGTTTAGGTCAAAGGATGGATAGAGGAAGGGCGAAAGGGGGGAAAGGGCGGAAAGGCCCGTGTTCATCTCATGGCTTTTCATTTAGAATCCGGGCATGTACTGTCTTCTCTTTTCTTTTCTTTTCTTTTCCTTCACTCCTCCTTCACTTCTCTTCCCTATTTACCCACTCTCACCGTTGGGATGACTCGTTTTTTTCCCAAAAATCCACCAAAATACGTCGTGAACTTTTAAGTTTTTAAAGTTTAAGTTTTAAATTTTGGGCTTTTGAGTTTTTGAGCTTTTGAGCTTAAAGTAACCAATTGTCTTTGGAATTCTGAACTTGGAACATTGGCTTTAAGTGACTATCCTGTTGTTTAGTTTAGCTATCAGCTATTGAAGTTTAGCTATCAACTATTGAAGTTTAGATATCAGCTATTGAAGTTTAGCTATCAGCTATTGAAGTTTAGATATCAGCTATTGAAGTTTAGCTATCAGCTATTGATGTTTAGCTATCAACTATTGAAGTTTAGCTATCAGCTATTGATGTTTAGCTATCAGCTATTGAAATATAAAATTTCATTGACTAAACTAAACAAATTCTGAAACACGCTCTTGCTTTCTGCGTAGCTGCCCAGCCAAACGCAATCGTTAGCTATTCAGGGCAGCTACGCAGGAAATTTGGGACACTTTTGTACACTTTGAAACTCCTCTTGTTTAGTTTAGCTATCAGCTATTGAAATATAAAATTTCATTCACAACTTGTTACAGTCTTTTTGCAATTGCTTAATCGAAAATGAATACAACAGATCTTTTTTTGGCTGTGTTAATAAGGATTAAAGTTTACTTTGTTATAAAGTTATAATTTGATTATAAACCTTTTTCATAGGTTCAACAATTTATGCAAAGTTTTGAGTCCAACAATTTATGCAAAGCTAAACTAAACAACCGGATAGTCACTTAAAGGCAATGTTCTAAGTTTAGAGTTTCAAAGACAATTTCTTACTTTAAGCTCAAAAGCTCAAAAGCTCAAAAGCTCAAAAGCTCAAAAGCTCAAAAGCTCAAAAACCCCATATCGATGCATAAACAAAAGATTTATTGTGCTCATTTGAAAAGAAAATAAAATTTGTTGGATCTTTTGAAATGCTTAGGAAAATGTTTCCGGAAAAACAAGGGAAAAACAGGGAAAATAGGGAAAACAACTGGAATTAATAAATTGAAAACCCCGGAAACGAGGGGAAAGTTTTCGTTTAAAAATGATGATCAAATCCAGCTGGAGAGAGAATGGAAAAATGGGGGAATCTCGAAAGGATAATGAATTCAAAAAGAGATTTTTAAAGAAGAGTTCAAACATTTCTTTGATTTTAGGCTAGGATTGGGTTTTTTTTTTATTATTATTAGTGTTCAAATCCAATAAAAAGCAGCTTTGGAAAAGGATTTTGAATGAAAGTGTAGTTTAATAAAATAGACAAACATGCAAAAATTAGATATCTACATAGAAACAATAAATTTAAATCTAAAGCCATAACTAAACAGTATCTAATATCTAAGCTTATAAAGTACGAAGTCTAATTCTTTGAGCTTGACCAACAAATACTGATACTAACTACCGTATTTTCTCTAATAGTAGTGCGCCCGGGCGAGCCGAGTTGAGTGACTATTTTTTGGCTTTCAAAAGTTTTCTTAGAAGCTCCGCTTACTCTAATCCCCCACTAGATCTCATCGTCAGCTACATTTTCCGATCCCACATCGATAGGTTCTGATAAGTGGTTCTCGAGATTTCGAGGAATTAAGACAAAGCTCAGAGTGCACTACTATTAGAGAGAATACGGTATTTGAGAGAATACGGTATTTGAGAGAATACGCTATTTGAGAGAATACGGCAGCCGGTATTACGGTACTTGTCGTGGGATGCCGTACTTGCGTCTAGACGTTGGGCACTGTACGTAAAACTTTCTTTAGTTTTGTACCGAGTCTTGTAGCATACCGGATTCTCTCTCATAGTAGTGCACCTCGGCGAGCCGAGTTGGCGACTATTTTACGGTTTCTAAGTTTTCACAGAAACTCAACACTCTAACCCCCCACTAGATCTCATCGTCAGCTACATTTTCCGATCCCACATCGATAGGTTCTGATAAGTGGTTCTCGAGAGATTTCGGACAATTTAGGCGACGCTCAGGGTGCACTACTATTAGAGAAAATACGGTATAAGGGTTATGATAATGTTTGTCATGATTCGATCTGAGTCTATCACCTTAATACAGTATGACGTAATATGCTAATTCTTCAATTAAACATTGTTTTTTTGTTGTTTAAAGACTGTAAAGACTTGTCATGCTACAGTATACTCTTAACAATTAGTTCTTATTTACTACTCACAACTACGGTACACTAATCGCTAAGTGAACCCAATCAACATATTAAACTTGTCCCATAATTGGATAAGTGCAAAAGAAAATAAAAAGATCCAAATTTCACGCAACTAATAGGAATATATCGTTAGTGAAAAGTACAAAAGTATTATTAGTATCCATAAAAACGCTCCCCAAGTACTCGTTGACCACCCGAGTAGCTGTAATGATCTCTCAAAACCCTTCTCTCAATATAATGGATCGAGCGAACACTTTTTGAGTGTTATCCAATCAAAAAGAGTGACTCTAGGCAATCTTTTGGAGATTAGCTTTAGCAAAAAAAAATGCAAGAGATCACAGTGGAGATATATTTGGAAGAATCGAAGGGAGGACCAACTGACCGATTGGAAAAAGGAAAAGAGAATAGGCTACTCTGAAGGAAGAACGAGAAAGAATTGGCAATGTTCGGTCTAAAAGGGAGGAATAAAGAAAAGGAGGGTAAAAGTGAGCATCGAATAGATGATCCTCTTTGACCATCTCTTATAGAAAAGAAAGGGCTTATAGGCCATTCGGGTTTACGATTTGGAAACATTATTTTTTTGTTTCTCTCTATTCCATATTCTTCAAAGCTTTGCTTGGGGATCAAAATTTCAAGTTTAACGCTTCTAAAAAGTGTCCCTTATTTGCTTGCGTAGCTGCTCTGAATGACAGTGTAGCTACTGAATGACTAGCGTAGCTGCTCTGAATGACTAAGTGTAGCTGCCTGAATGGCTAGCGTAGCTGCCCTGAATAGCTAGCACCTTTGCCCTGAAATGGCTGGCTGGGCAGCTACGCAGAAACCAAGAGCATGTTTTAGAATTTCAAAATCGTTGGATCGAAAGTTGCTAAATCGAGAGTTGACACATACTACCGTAAAGCTTTTGCTCTTCTTTACAGTTTGTCGAAGAAAAACCAGTCCATAAACGGATTGATAATGCAAATTAAAGCCTATTTTCTATTTTGTTCTAAATGTTTAACGAATTCAATCAATAAACAACGATCGGCTAAGTGAAAGCGAGAAAAGATCAGAGTACAGAGACAAAAAATCCAAAAATATCTTGGAGATATTTGCTATTGCTTTGCAAAGCTAACTTCTAATAGATTGATAGATCGATAGATCAAATTATGAGAGCAATCCTCTTTTTTTTTTCTATTTTCTGCCCGATCTTCATAAATCCAGTCTTCATCATCATCTCACTCATCAAAAAAAGTGTATTTGTGCACTCGAAAAAACGGCCATGGATCCCATGATTGGACTCGTTTTTATCACAAAATTAGTGGAGATTTTGAATTTGAAATGCAAAATTGTTTATTACAATCTCCTTAATTAGTGGAGATTTTGAATCATTCCTCAGAAAACGGGTATACGGTTTGTTGAGAACGAAATTCTCTCCAGTCACACAGTCTTGTGCAGCTGTGGAAGGGGTACGTCATTGATAGGTACAAGATAAAGCTCTCAAAAGCCCAAATGACAATCTCCTTCATTAGTGAAGATTTTGAATAAAAATATAGAATACTAAAAGATTATTAAAAATAATTAAAACCAAAAATCAAATGATCGTCAGTCAAGAAGTCAATGAAGTCAATGAAGTCAATGAAGTCAAGAAGATAACAAGAACAAGAACAAATCAAATGATCGTCAGTCAAGAAGTAAAGAAGTCAGAAGTCAATGAAGTCAAGAAGATAACAAGAACAAGAACAAATCAAATGATATTAAGTCCAAAGTAAAAAAAGAAGTCAAAGAGATAATGAAGTCAAAGAAGATAACAGAACAAAGAACAATCAAGAGTCGTAGTCAAAGTAAAGTCAGAAGTCAGAGTCAAGAAGATAGCAGAACAAGAACAATCAAAGATCGTCAGTCAAGAAGTAAGAGTCAGAAGTCAGTAAGTCAAGGAGATAACAAGAACAAGAACAATCAAATGATCGTCAGTCAAGAAGTAAAGAAGTCAAGAAGTCAATGAAGTCAAGAAGATAACAAGAACAAGAACAAATCAAATGATCGTCAGTCAAGAAGTAAAGAAGTCAAGAAGTCAATGAAGTCAAGAAAATAACATTTAAAAAATGTTTTTAAAGTAACATGTAGTGGGAATTTGAAATTTGGATTTGAAAATGAGTGAATGAGTTTTGTGGGATGAGTTGTTTGCAAACATTTACAGGAAAAGAAAGAGAGGAGATTTTGAGTGGGGGAAAATCCCTCATCAGAGGTGAGGAAAAGAATCGTGAAAGGAACGGCTCTCTCTCTCTCAGTGAGCCGTTTACAACGGTAACACTTGAAAATAAGTTAATTACAACGGTGAGAACAAGGAATAATAATGCAATAGATAAAAAGTGATCCGCAGTGCACAATTTTACTTACGATAATCGACAATTTTATACTTGTCGATTAGAAAAATGGTTTAGAAAATGAATTTATGAATTGTGAACTTATGAATTCATGAATAAGTTTGGAATTCATAAAGTTGAGCTAACGAAAGTTGACTGTCTATAAAGCTGACTGTCTATAAAGCTGACTGTCTATAAAGCTGACTGTCTATAAAGCTGACTGTCTATAAAGCTGACTGTCTATAAAGCTGACTGTCTATAAAGCTGACTGTCTATAAAGCTGACTGTCTATAAAGCTGACTGTCTATAAAGCTGACTGTCTATAAAGCTGATCGCTTTTTGTCACCCGAAATTTATCAGGCTACTTGTTCATTAAGAGAGCTTTAATCAGAAATGACCAGTTAAAACACTAGCCTCAGTTCATTAGGTCAATGATCAATGACCATTAGATCAATGACCCCAAAAGGATTGTCCATGTAAGAATGAGCTGAACAATGAGACATGAAAACAAGAAGACAAGAAATCAAGTACAGACAAAAAAACTTACGTGTTCGTTCGCTGGTTGCTGACCGTTCGAAAGGGGGACTAGCCTTTGGGCCAAAATGCGAGGGGGGATCTCTTCGATCGAATCCTTCAATCTCCCCTCTTTCTTCTCTCTGCGATGTGATGAACACATGTTTCAATCCAATCTCTTCTCTCTTTCTGATCTTTTTTCACAAAAGAGAAACATTTCTTCTTTGAGATACATTTTTATCGCTCAAAAAACGTACACATTTCAAAATTTGAGTCCTATGGGTCAAATAGTTACAAAATAACTTTTGCCTGGAATTCACAAAGTTGAGCCAATGAAAGCTGAATTTCCGTAAAGCTGACCGCTTTAAAATTCTTCCATTAGACGGTGGCCTTGATTCTATTTTTAATTTATAGAGGTTACCGTAAGATATCTAAATGGATAAACTTGGTGAACTAAAGGCATGATTATGGTATCTTTCAAAAGTTGAAAAAAAGTTTAGACTCTTGATATGTCTGGAGCAAGGCGCAGTGGTAATGAACTAATATTTCCCTAATCTTGGCCCTAGAAATGTCATCCAATAAAAGGAATGGATTGAATAAAACCCTGGGCAAAAGTCCAGGTAGCTTACAATCAGGTACTCGTATCAGACTCTAGCTTTAGCATTGTTGATCGCGAAGCATATGCTAATGAGTCTTACAATTCGTAAGACTCATTAGCAGTACCTTAAAGTCTTACAATTTGATGTTTTCCGTCTTAAGTTCCACCTTTCACCAATCTTTTACCAAATGTTCCACCTTTCACCAACTTTTTAACCAAATGACTCAATGTAGATCTAACTAGGTTTGAGTCACCTGGCCAGCCTCAAATTTCGACGCTAAAAAGATGGAAATCTTTCTCCCAAAAGCTTTCCTCTCAATTCTCCTCATCTATTAGTGTCTTTGCTTGTCTAGAGTCCCCATTTCACATGCTCATTCGATGGTGTAACAGCCAAGGGAAAGGATTTCTCAAAGACAGGGAAAAGATCGTTGGCACCCACGCTATGTGAAGAATTTCTCTGTGATCTCTTCGGATAAATGCTTCTATCTACTTGTTTTCTGTTTCTATGTCTATGCGAAATCTAAGTGTCCATGACTTGAGCATGGACTTGAGAATCATTTCTTTCTCTTTTCTCCTTGGAAATCTCCCCGGTAAACATTTGGGGAATTTGCAGCTCGTTTGGGGATTTGTCAAAATTTTATCTGGATTTTATCTGAAAAGTTTTATCTTTGCTAATCTAGAATTAGAAATAGAAATAGAAATAGAATCAAAATTAAATAAAAGAAAAGATTCTGGTAGCTTTCCTTTCCAAATTATCCACCTTTTTTGGGAAACGGTTTTCTCGCAAAATCGTTAAATTAACATTTAACAAATTTACATATAAAAGCTACAGTAACAGGCACAGACAACAGACAAAACGTGAATAATAATTTTCCATGATTAGTGGGAGGGGGAAATCAGCGCTGTGAACTACCGTACACTTGAAGAAACTCTGTGAAATTTCTTTGTCGGTGATTGATTAAGATTAAAATCGATGAATTCAAGCCAAGCCAATTTTTGTCAGACTCAGAGCATGAGGAACGCATGGTGCTCACCTGGAGAGATCAAACTGGAAGGTCAACCACTAGAAGAAGTCACCTCCTACACATACCTCGGAAGAAGCATCAACATGGAGGGAGACCTAAGACCAGACGTCGCCAGAAGAAGACGAGCGGCCTGGATAGCACTAGGAAGCATCAAAGAAGTCACAAAGATACTCAAGAATCACCAGAGAACTCAGGCACACCTCTTCGACAACACCATCCTCTGCTACGGGACAGAGACCTGAGCCACGACACAGACCACCGAACGAGCCCTGAGAACGACGCATCGAGCCCTTGAAAGGAACCTCCTCGGGTACAATAGGAAGACGCAGCTCGACCAAGACGTAAGAAGTATGGATATGCGCCAGCTCTCGGAACTCAGAGATCCAGTGGAAGTGATTGAGAGAAAAAGATTCAGATGGGCCGGTCACGTAGCCAGAAGAACAGACGACAGATGGACGATACGGATCATAGAGTGGCTACCACGAGACCAGAAGAGGCCCATCGGAAGACCAGCAACGAGATGGAGCACAAGAGTGGCAGAGATGATCAGAGAAATGATGGCTAGAGTGCAACCACCATCACTAGCACAAGCAAATCGAAGACTTCGAACCAGGAACAATCAAGCTAGGAAACACTGGATGACAATAGCAAGGGGTAGAGAAATGTGGAAGCAGGTTGTGATCTGCGCAAATAGGAACGCCTGAGTGCGAAGACAGATCAAAAAAAAAATTTCTTTGTCAAACTCCATAACTTGTGCGATTAACTTTAGATTTTGCGTCATTGGACACCTTTGAATGACGTTTATTTTAAAGAATAACACCAAGAGAAAAATTTCGAAAAGAAAGCAACAAGAAAAACGAAAACTCATACACTGAACTCGGGGGGATTTAGTTTTGAAGAGAGTAGACCCGGATTGGAAAGCGAACTAGAAGATTTGATGAGAGAGAGCTGTGAGAAAGCATAACTAAAACAAAGCTGGTACATAGATAAACAAAGAAAATATAAGTACGAATAGATATAACGAGATAATTGTATACAGTAGATATAGATATTGAATAAGAAGAGTAAGAAGAGTATAGATGTTGAATAAGAAGAGTAAGAAGAGTATAGAGTAGCGATTTCCATAGAATGACTAAGAAAACTGGCAGAAAACTGGCAAAATTAGGAAAATCGTTGCTTTTAACAAAATTTTTCGCATATGTACACTAAAACTTAGAAAATTAAAGAAAATTAACGAAAATTATAGAAAATTTGAGATTTTTTATCGAAAAAGCTCTAGATTTTGAGAGCTGAATGGAAGAAACCTATTCTGGCAATGAAAAGAAAAAAAAGCGCTGAGTATTGTATGAGAGAATAACTTCAATAGTGACTTTTGAACACTTATTTAGCAGATAGACTGAAAAAAAATGACTTAAGAAACTTTGGGGATTGGTAAACGCACGGTGCATCGAAATTCTCAATTCTCAAACAGCTGAACAATCTCTCACTAGAATTAAGTATTAATGCGAAAAGCCGTTAACTTTAGTTGTATTGACGGGGATTGCATTGAGAGTGACAGTGGCTGGAGATGAAGCCAAATCGGAGAGGCTGAGAGAGGTGTGAGCGGTGAGGGAAGAAAGCAGAGTTGAGTCGACTGGCGCAAGACAGGATGGACAGGTGAAGGATCTGGAAATCGCCAGTAGAACAGTATCAAGATTGTTCCAGAAGCAAGTTTTTGGGCCAAGCCAGATCTTGGCCTAGCCTACCTTTATGCAGACTTGCTTGAAATTTTGTTCTGAGAGCAATTTTTGAGCCAGATCTTCCCCTGAATTCTACAGAGTTTTCAATATTTATGGGAACTTTTGAGTTTAAAGGTTATTTAGCGCTTCTAAAATCGGTTTATTAGAAAATCATTAAGAAAGCACTAAATTAGGGTTGGGAAAAACATGAAATGCTCACTGTTTTCTCAATTTATTATGCGAAAAATCGATTCATTGGAACTCGATCACGAAATCACACCCGAACCTAGTTATTCTAGTTATTTTTAGTCAGATCTGTTGTTCTAGTTGTTCTAGTTGTTCTTGTTGTTCTTGTTCTTGTTCTTCTAGTTGTTCTTGTTCTTGTTCTTGTTGTTCTAGTTGTTGTTCTTGTTGTTCTTGTTGTTGGTCTTGTTGTTCTTGTTGTTGTTCTTGTTGTTCTAGTTGTTCTTGTTGTTGTTGTTCTAGTTGTTCTAGTTGTTCTTGTTCTTGTTGTTCTAGTTGTTCTAGTTGTTCTTGTTGTTGTTGTTCTAGTTGTTCTAGTTGTTCTTGTTCTTGTTGTTCTAGTTGTTCTAGTTGTTCTTGTTGTTGTTGTTCTAGTTGTTCTAGATGTTCTTGTTGTTGTTCTTGTTGTTCTAGTTGTTATTGTTGTTGTTCTTGTTGTTCTAGTTTTATGTTCTAGTTTTATTTGGTTGTTCTTGTTTAATAATAAGAAATTCTTCATTATTTAACAGTTTTTAAATGTATAAGACATTAAAAATGTTGGAATCATATTTCATTTTTGACTCTTTCAAGAAAATTTGACATAAATTTGCGAATTCCGCTTTCCACGGGTGTTTCTAGACAAACATCAACAAGAAAGGCAATAGTTTTGAAAAAAGTGACTTAAATTTGTTAAAGTATATGTGTTTAATATGTTTGTTTCTTTTTTTAACATGATTTGTACAAAACGAGATTTAAACTTAGTGATCTATTGGTCATAAATATTGAACACCCTGTAGATTCTTGCCTGACTTGTGTTGGCTCTACTGCACGCTTGGCTCATAAAAGCCAGGGTCTGAGGCTTCAGAATCCAGACCCAAAGTCTCTAGAAGTAAACAGTAGACATATAAATCCATTTTACCTCAAAAGCCAATCATCGACGCATTGTTGATGAAAGCAGTGCATGCCTGAAAGATGACTGAATTGGAATTTGACAATAATCAATTACATGGTAGATATCGAATACAATCGCCCGGCTCGAAATCCACCATACAAATGGCACATCTGTAATTGGATTATCTTTAAACTCTAATCTTCACCTACTCGGCATCTTTCATATCCTGGGTGAACATATCGGCTGGGATTTGTTCGAGAAGTCCTTGTACACGACGACGGGCAGTGTCGGCCCCTATAAAACACATTGTAAGCGGAGTTGTTTCAGAGCTATATTTCCAAGCAAGATACAGTTAGAAGCCAGGTATGGACATGTCTGTCTGGCGCTAGTCTGGCCTGACTTGCAGTTCCTAGGGCCCCGTTGGAACAGCTCAATTGTAAACATCTGAATACCTTTAGCTTGCTCCTCAGCCACTCGCTGTGATCGGAGCATGTTCTCGTTGTAAAGCTGGTTTACGTAGGCGCTCTGAAAGTTGTTCTTTGCGTTTCAATTTGTTGTTGAACTTGTTACTACTGCTGAATATTAGCTAAATTGACTTGTTATTAAGAGTTCTCTCTTATTGACGTACTTATTGACGTATTACATACTTGATCACTTACACTATGTGGAAGGGCGACTGGATTGTCAAAACCGTGTTGCGATGAGCCCGATGAGCGTCTCTCGATTGGGATCTAGACGGAAATTTATCGATTGTTTAACTTCGAATTCAAATCGATCATTTCATGCTTGCAAAAGATTTATCTGATTCAATATTGCTTTACTTACTTCATCGCTTCTTGATCGTCCCCCGAAGACGGGGAGACAATTGCCCATGGTTGTTGTTACCCACGGAATTTTGGCGACTGGTTTTCTAGATCGACTTGTACGGAAATCAACAAGAAATAATGATGATAACTTTATGTGATTGCTTACTGGCTCTATCACAAGCACTTAGAAGGAGATTGATCAGGTTATATTTGTAGACTTGTCAAAATTTAAAGATTTGTATCAAAAGATGCAGCAAAAAAAAACGGAAACTACAAAAAATGTGTAGCAAATTAGCGGACGGACCAGCTGATGGGATTTCTGTATGTCTGACGCAGCTCTCTTTGTCTATTTCTCTTCAATTTTCTTGTTCCCGCTCTATTTCAATGGTTTCTTTAACACACGCAAAAAAAAAGTAAGCCATCAACACGCGGTTAAATGATTGGAATTGATAGATTTTGTTGCTTTTGGAAATGAAAAGGCGTTCTTACTCATGCATATGCACCTATCTAGGTAATCAAAGGTTTCAAAAGTTTAAAGATATATTTTAAGTGTTATAACAGTATTATACAGTGCGTCTCACATCAAATCCCTAAAAAATCCCCCGTGCAACCCTAAAAATCTGAATTTTGAGTAAATCTATACTTTATTCAAGACATGAAGTAAAGCGAGGAAGAAAAATTTTCAATACACAGGTAGTAAACACCTTAAGAAACATTTAGATGACAGTTTTGGGGATCAAGCCGTGACAATTAAGCAAAATTCTAGGTTTTAGGTTTTTTTCCCATATAAAATCCTGACTCCAAGTTAGAATAGTCTATTTGACCCTTTAAAGGGTCAAATAGACTAAAGAAAGTCCCCTAAAGAAAGTCTTACTCAAATTTGATCTAGTTTTTGAAAATAGCACTTCTAAAAAAGTCTTTCTTGCAAAAGTTGAGAGTTTTCCTTAATAACTCAGATCTAGAAAACCAAAAAAGCTAGAGAAAAACCGTTTTTGGATTTGAAATCAGGTCATTGCTTTACTAGAAATTTATATTCAGCATGATTCCGAGTGCCTCAGTTCCCCAACTTTTTTCAAATGAACGTATTAACGCGAAACGAGCATTTTTCATACTTTTGCCTATTTAAAAGCATTTCTAAACAAATTAGTAACTGTAAAACAAATGAAACAAATATAATTCGACAAGTTTTTCATTTGCTCGAAATTCAGATTTTTAGGGATGGAGGTATTGATGTGAAACGCACTGTATGACCCTGAAAGAAGCAAGAACAACACGGTTAAATTGCCCATCAAGGCCGATAGTGCAAAATAGAGAAAAAACTTGACAAAAAAGCAGTTTTAAAAAACCAGCAAAATCGTTTCCTATTTGAAATTAACTCGTCTTTTGTAGACACACGCCCACTCTTTTATAACTTTAAGTTTTTACAAGTTTAAAATAAGGCTTCAACATGATATCTAAACAAGTTTTATCAATAGTAATGCATCGAAAAAATGCTGGGTAATCAATCCAAACACTCTGCTACTTGTCATTTGATACACTCGATGCCCCGCCTTTTGCGCTATACCACACCTATCCTACCGTACCCGTAAAACCGCTGAATAAATTTTGTTTTATAAACTTCACAATGTTTGAGCCTAATCGCTTACTAATCGAAGGCTTTTTCAAATTTCTTTAAATTTTCTTACATTTTATTATTTTTCTCTGTTTAGGCGATGAGGATAGACGATACAAACAGCGTTGAGCAAGAGAAATTTCTCGAAACGGCCGTCAAGACCGTGAAAGCCGAAGCCTTTGAGATGAAGAGGTGATTTTATGATGTCTCAATGCTTTATTAGCCTTTTAATTCTTCTGTATATCGTTTTTATAATTATTTTTTAGAAGTCTGGATAAATCAAAAAGAATGGACGCTCTCAAGCATGCCTCGATTATGCTCGCCGAGCTTCGCACCGGTCTTTTGACACCGAAATACTATTATCGGCTTTGTACGTTCATTTTTTAAAGCAAATTTATCACATTTTTAGACATCGATGTTGTCAATGAGTTGAATCATCTCGAATCATTTTTGCTTGATGAGCTTGAAAAGGAAAAAAAGGAGGAATCAATCGCTGAATTGTACGAACACGTCCAGTATGCGGGAACAATCATCCCTCGAATGTATTTGATGATTACCGTCGGCGTTGTTTACATGAAGCTTATGCCACAAATGAGAGCCGAGCTGCTGAACGACTTGGTTGAAATGAGTCGTGGCGTTCAGCATCCATTGAGGTTTGTGGGGATGTTTATGATGTAAAATTTTAATTTATAATTTAGGGGGCTTTTCTTGCGACACTATTTGCTTCAAGTCACAAAAAGCTTGCTCCCCGACGCAGCTGAAGGTGTCGAGCCGGCGATTCCTGGCTCTGGCACCGTGAGGGACACCATAGATTTCATTAAACTCAACTTCTCCGAAATGAACAAATTGTGGGTACGACAACAACACCAAGGTCCGAGCAAAGAACGGGAAAAACGAGAACGGGTTTGCTACTTCTAATAGGCTGTTGATTTTTTGATTAGGAAAGAATGGAACTTCGAATCCTCGTCGGTACGAATCTTGTAAGGCTTTCTCAACTGGAACATCTCACACAAGAAGTATATGAAAAGGTAAAAATGTTTTATAAGACGTTCTCAATAAAACAATTCAAACTTTGAAGAAAATTCATGAGACAATTACAGGAAGTTCTACCTAGTATTCTTGAACAAGTCGTGAGCTGCCGTGATCCGATCTCTCAAGAATATTTGATGGAATGTGTCATTCAAGTCTTTGCTGACGAGTTTCATCTTGCCACTTTAAACGAGTTTCTAGCTTCCTGCAAAGAGTTAGCTCAAGTGAGATTTTAATTTTTTTTTTTGTTTACCAACAATTTTCAGGAAGTGCATATTAAAAATGTGCTAATTGCTCTGATCGATCGCCTTTCTCTCTACGTGTCGAATGCTGTTGGTTCAAATATTCGCGAAGAAATTCAGCTTTTTGAAATCTTTTCGGCACAAGCTGAAGGGCTCATTCAAAGCCGTTCTGATATGCCCATCGAAGATATCGTTTCATTACATGTAAGTATTAACTATTTTTCTTAGCCAACAAGTTTTAGACGGCTCTTGTTTCTTTGGCGGTAAAATGTTATGGAGAAAAGCTGGCCTATGCAAATACTGTGTTTTTGAGTCTTGCCAACAATCTCAAGGATAAACAAGTTGAAGGGTATGTTCAATTGAACTTTTCTACAGCGTAAATTTTGTTTATAAAATAAATGTATTATTTAGGATCGATATGTATTCGCATGCCGGAAAGGAGCTTATACGTGTTTTACGAGTTCCGGTTGATGAATATAAAGATGTCCTACGTGTTGCCTTATTGACCGACTATCCACGTGCAATGTTACCCCTAAACTATCGTGGACGTTGCACAGCTTCTGCTTTTATTTTACAAGTGAGTTTATGAGATATTTTTGTATTAAACTTTGTAGAATCTAATCGACAATGAAACCGGCTTGAAATCGACCGATGACATCGATGCTGTTTGTTCGCTAATAGAGTGTTTACTATCAGACCAACCTGGTATATTTGATATCGATTTTTCAAACTGGTTTGATCAATTTAGATCAACCCGAAGACGCTCATGATTCGGAAGAATTCGCTGATGAACTGAATTTGATTGCCAGTATGATACATCTTATCAAAGCGGAAGATCGCGATGTCCAATTTTTGGTTTGGATTTGATTTTCTTTTCTTTTAAAAGTAAATATCTTTAGTTATTAAACGGATTGAGAAAGCGCCTCGGTGCTGGAGGGAAGTGGCGAATTCGAAAAACCCTTCCTCCAATTATTTTCTCAATTTATGAGCTCGCTTTGAATTATCAGCAATCCGATGGAGATGTAAGATTTGTCTTAAATATATCAAAGAAGTGCTTTCAGTTCACGCTAAAATACAATACTGGAAAGCTTTTTTAGGAGAACTGGGACATGAAAGTCAGAAAGATGTTTGTATGTGCAATGGGGACTATCGGAGCCTTGATTACGACTGGCGAAATGACCCAGTTACCTCTCAATCTTTACTTAGAAGGTGCCATTGTCGCAAATCGCATAAAGTTTTCCGAAAATGCGATGGTTGTCTACGAGTTTATTTCAAAAGTAAATTTTGTGCTTTTATTTATTTCTACCTTATATTTAGGCTTTATCTGTATTGGAAGATGAGATAGCGGATTCACGAGAACGATTATCTGCGTTAGCTCTTGTTACAAATTCGGTTTTAAAGGTTTTGTTTGTATTATTTTTACCTAATGTAACATTTAGGTTGATTGCCTTGCTTCTGAAAACTGGGAACCGTTAGTCGGTCAAATAATTCTTGCCGGATCGAAAATGTTTAAAAAGGTAACGTACTATTGTATTGTGAACTTGTAAACACTTAGCTCATCGATGTGAAAGAAGAACGACTAACAAATAAACATTTAATGCTGGATTTTTAGGCTGATCAAGTGCGAACGTTGTGCTCGGCCGCTAGTCTCTATTGGAAAGGAAAGGTTGCTGAATCAGAGGGTGAACTTCGAAATGGCAATAAAGTCACTGAAATCCTCAAAAAATCAGCAAAAGTATGATATTATTTTTCTCAAAAAATTTCATAACTATTTAGGTAGCGGCACAGTGCATGGAACCGCTCGTTCAACAACAATTGTTCGTTCATTTACTCAACCAGTATTATTACTTTTATGAAGACGGCTGCACTGTGGTTAGTTTTTTTTGTAAATTTTGATCAAGACATTTTTTTAAGATAAGCCCTGACGTTCTCTCCGAGCTTATCTCTCGAACCCGGGATGCTGCCATTCAACTCGAACCATCGAGAGAAGCTGACGATATAGATCAACACTTGCAACACACTCTTCAGCACATTCGAAACACCAAAGACAAATATCCCGAGCTTGCCGAAAAGCTTCAGATTTAAGTTTTTTTTTGTTTAAAATTTTCATTTTTGTACATACAACGATTTTATGAGCTTCATTGTAAATTTGTACTTTTCAATGTGCTCTTTCTTAATAATGGTCATAATTTATTTTTTTATTCCAAACTGTGATTAAACATCTGTGCTTAAATTGTGAATACAAGCTTTGATAAAGAGTTACCGTCTTGTATTGATTGGTCAGAAAAATGTCCGTGCTTTTTTTAATATCTGAATTCGGGGTCGTATTTTTCTTAGGTTTGTTTACAAGTTTCTAGAAAGGCGAATCTATTGATGATTAGGGGGAAAACACTCTTGGTGCAAAGTGCCATTTTTTCTATTTGTATACAGTGTCGGGAGGGATGCCAATTTTGTCTTTTTCATCGAAAGTTTCTCTGTCTCTGGCTCCCGCGTGTCTTTTCCCTTTCCCCCTCTTTTTCTTTTCTTTCCGGCTCGGACTGGGCACGCAAATAACCCGACAAGAGATGCCTGCAATAGCGGCACCTATACATGATTTGACCACACATTTTTGTGTTGTTTAGACAAGAGAGCACACAGCACAACTCCATCCCTTAAAACCTTCCCCTTTTACCAAAAAATTGTGAATCATAACTTTTACTGTTTTAGGTAAGTTGGGTATCGATTGTGCGTTTTTGCGTATTACTACTTTTTGGCCTTTTAAAGGGAGTGGGTGAGTAACTTTCTGACACGCTAATTGTCCCCGAGAAAGTCGATGCCACGATTTTCGCACTAGCACCCCGATTCGTTGCTATGTGGAGGCTTCTTTCTCTAGTCTACACCAACAGCGGCGCCTCGGCTGCACATTTTTGCTTAAATTGTTCAATTTTTGAGAGAAACAGAAAAAGCAAAGGAGCTGTGTCTGACTGAAAATATCCCTGTTCTTTTTCCAGAACTTTCACCGTTTATCTTTTTGTCAAATCTTTTCTCGGATTCACAAAGTTTTGGCTTTTCCCAAGAAAAACATGACGATTTCTTTTTCCAATATTTTGAAAGACGTCGATGACACATGATCGGACAAATTTAGTCATACCTATTTTTTCGCGACTTTGTTCCCACGCCTCTTCTGAAAGTGTGTCGCTTTGAAGGATTCCGAATGTCGCCTGATAAGATAGTAGTTTGAGCTTTTCTCCGTAAACTTTTATGTCTCTCGGTCTCCTACTCTCTTCTTGGGTTATTTTTTAAATTCAAATGTACCGTGATATAAATTAAGTTGATTTGATGAGTCAGTAATTAAATAATATTTTGTTTTGCATTTCAAAATACATGTTTAGGACTTTCTACTTTATTTTCAAAGTTATTGTTTAAAATTCGTTAATTTCTAAAATGTCTATTTCAAGAGCTGAACTGGCCGCCAGAGGGTTGTTGAACTCGATTGTCGCTTCGGCGACTGTAGCGCTCTGCACTGCAGCCTCCCCAAGTGGTTTGTTTTGGTTGAGATTTTATCGATGGTATTTTGTTTCTAGGCGATTGCGTCTCCACATCAGCGGAAGAGTCACTTTGGGACGGTCTGGAATTTTGTTTTTTCAATCAAAAATACTACTACATAATTTATCATTTTATTTTTTTTCTTCAGGTGTACTCGCTCTGACGGCCCGTCTTCATCCCCTGATGGTTCCCCTCCCATCCACGGTTCGGATCCCCAAATTTATTGGTAGCTAATTTTCTGATTCAAACGAATATTTTTGAATTTAGGAGTTCCTCTTTCGATTGGATTTTTGATTTTCCTTACGGGCGTCTACCTTATACATTTTATTGCTTTCTTTTACTCGTAAGTGGGGGTTTTTCTGCGAGGAAATGCAAGTTTTAGGAAATACAAAGTGAACAAAGTTGTCTCCTACAAGAAACGAACAGCTGGTGTCTCGGTTGTGAAGCCTCTCGTTGGAGTAGACGACAATCTCGAAAGTAATCTCGAAACTTACTTTAACGTTCGATATCACGAGGTAGGCTCAATTTTTAAAAAAAAAGTTATTTCTGTCCAGTTTGAACTACTCTTTTGTGTACATGATAACGATGATCCGGCCTTATCAGTGGTTCACCGATTGATGAGAAAATACCCTGCTGTGAATGCGCGAATATTTTGTGGTTAGTGAATTCGGTTTTGAGCAGTTACTAATTTGTTTCAGGTGGAGAAGATGTTGGGCTCAATCCGAAAATCAACAACATGATGCCTGCATATCGAGCCGCAAAATATCCCTTCATTTTGATCAGCGATTGCAGTAAGTTTGCAAATTTATGTCCGTATCATTAGCATTCCTTTTAGGTATCAGAGTCCAACCCGAAGTTCTTCAAGATATGGCCAATGCGATGACGGAAGGTGTTGGGCTGGTGACACAGACACCATTTAGTGTTGACAGACCCGGACTCGGCTCTGCTTTGGAGAAGGTCTATTTTTAGATCTCTTGGAATATTCTGTATTTATTTTCTAGGTGTATTTCGGAACAAGCCATGCTCGCATGTATTTGGCCGGAAATTGTATGGGTTTTGTCTGCAGCACTGGGATGAGCTGCTTATTAAGGAAAATTGCTCTCGAGGAATGCGGTGGATTACAGGTTTATTTATTTATTTTTGTTTCAAAAGTTTACATATTTTTAGGCATTTGGCCGATATTTGGCGGAGGATTATTTCTTTGGAGTCGAACTGGTGAAACGGTACTTTTATTTGATTGTAGTTACTTTCTGAATTTTAAATTTAGTGGATGGAAGACTAGCATCGGAACATTGCCTACAATGCAAAACTCGGCGGGAGTCACGGCTGATCAGTTAGAGAGTTTTCCTTGAAATATGACAATTTTTTTTAGATTTACAGCCCGTATTTGTAGATGGATGAAATTACGAATTGCCATGCTTCCATTTACGATTTTGCTTGAGCCAATCCAGGTTTAATTTTATTTAAGAAACTATGAAGGCCTCTTTTTTCGAAAGTTTTTGTTTTTGCGAACCAAAAAGTGCGTGGAGCGAAATATATAATCTTTTAGGATTGTATTCTTTCGGGAATACTAGCTGCTTCATCGATGTCGTATTTGGTCGGAATGCATTCGTTGATTTACTTTTCGCTCCACACACTTTTTTGGTTCGCAATGGATTACGCATTGATATCTTCACTACAGGTAAATCGATGATCATTGGATTAGTCAAAATTATTGTTTAGAATGGGCCTCTGAAATACACGTTCTCTCAATTTCTTCACATTTGGTTGATTCGAGAGGCCTCCGCTTTTCCGACCTACCTTCGAGCCCTTCTGCAACCCGAAATCACATGGAGAAGAGGGACATATCGGCTAAGATGGGGAGGTCTTATTTACAAAACTAGATAGCTTGTCAATTTTCATTCTGTAACCTTTCAAGTATCATTTAATGCTCGTAAGTGCAATGTAATGTCTTGCAACCAATACTTACTTAATTTTACAAGTTCCCTAGTTTTTCACTCAATTTTTCTGTGATTTCAAGTTTAAGGGATATTTTTCACATATCTGCTGCAGTTTTCCTGTCATTTCGTGCTCAAATTTTAGATGTTATTTTGCCTCAAAAATACTCTTACATTTTTAATCAAGTTGTGATAATATGATTATCAGTTTGTTTTCAATCTCAGATTTATGAGCTCTAGTCGCGTCTTTTCGCCCGCTGAAACCCATACAATTCGAAATAAAAAAAGAGACAATCCGCCTACACAGGTGATTACCGCAAATCCGTACAAGCATATCATTTTCTCCTTTAGTAAGCTTCTTTGTTCGTTCTATACTTCCCTAGTTAAATTCCCGCTTTGTGTTTTTGTTGTTTTACTTCGAAGAGCTTTATTGTTGCATCAAATCTGGTACCTGTATTACTTATTTGGTAGAAATAAAAAATTGACTTATAAATAAACTCTAAAATGCACACTTGTGGCTATTGATCCGATTTTCTTGCGCAAGAGTCGAAACACTAGATTTTGGAAACGATTTTTTCATTTAATGTTGCAGATGTTGCACCTAGGAAGAGCTACACTTGCAGCCTTCGAAAGACGGCATTTAGCATTACTCCAAGTCGGAAGAGGTTGTTGGGCTAAATGCTATATACTTTATTTTCCATTTTTAGCACTTTGCACATCAAATAGCCTTATTTCACAAGGCGAGTATGAAGCACGCAGCAATGAATCTTTGGAGAAACTCTACAGCTACTTTGACACATTTCCGGAGATTTGCAATGTAAGTCTACTTGTTGACTTTGTTAAAATTGGCTTCACGTTTAGGTATCAAAAGAATATGATGTAAGTTATGCGATGGGCGTCCTAAACGTCGTGGTCAGCTCGCAAGTCGGTTTGTGTTTTGATCTTTAACAACCAGAGTCGGTTAACTTTAGGTACATATGTAATCAACAAGCAGTCGCCGAACAAGCAAATTTGGCTGTCGAGTCCGTTTTCTGGACCTAAGCGATACGACTTGGTAATTTGTTTTTGTTAAATGTAAAAAGCAGCCATCTTAGATCGATCAAAAATGGACCTATCTCCGGGAAGGCGAATGTTTAGATGTGCTGCTAACGCGCGAATTTCGAAAAATCTACGGATCAGATACTATCAATTTTACTGCACATATATGATTGTCTAGTGTTGTGCTTTGGAAAGTCTTTGTTTTTTTGCCGGTGCGCCGTTTGTAATAAATTGCATATTTGAGGCACTTTGCATTTAAAGCTTCTTCTTTCACGAATTCGCACAAAAATAATTCATTTCTTATTAAGTTTGATCCGCTTACGCCATCGTCAATTCTTTGATTGAAAATGGCAGAACCTAAAGTAAAAAAAGTTGGTAAGTTTGTTTTTGGTTCTGTTTTTCTGTCAAAATACGAAGAACTTTTCTTTCGATGCTTTCGATTTTAGATAGCCCTCATGGATCGGTTATTTCTATTTCATCGACACAACAAGCAACGGCTACCGATAATACTGCGAGTACACAAGCATCTCCGACAAGCCTCCACAAAGTCTCTGCATATCAAAATGTTGGTTTTAGCTCTTTTTCTTTTACTGTATAAAAGTTCAGGTGGAAACTCCAATTCAAGCGCCTTACAAAGTATCTCAAACACTTGCAAACCGTCTATTTGATGGTCGACTGTGTAAGGCTTTTGAATCTTTGGCATTAAACTCATCGCAGGCGTAGATTTAAACGCTCTGGTTATTAAAATCGGATAAATGGCTACGTTTTACAGCTTCTCCTTCATCGCTCTCTTCTTTGGAGCACCGTGCTTGTCGAATTTGTCAATCGGAGACAGGAGATATGGTGCGCCCGTGTGGGTGTGCTGGCACGGTTGGTTTACTTTTACTATTGGTTGAAAAATAATAGTTTTTAGATGGGAGATATTCATGAAGCATGTCTCTCCAAATGGGTCACAACCTCGCATCACAGACAACGTTGTGAGATTTGCCAAGAGGTACTTTACGCAAAACTGCCTTTCTAACTCTGCAGTTTAGAATTATGCCCTCAGCGGAGCTGTCTTCAAAAACATTAAGAAGTGGGCCAGACCTAAAGTCGACTGTACGGTTGGTGTTTGAGTTGATTTTTTTTTTATACTTTTTAGGATGTATTTGCCGTTTTCACGTTGCTTGGACTGCTTGCTTCAATTGCGTACTTAGTGAGCTTGATGGCCGAACGTCTTTTGGTTGAGCGTGTCTTTGTTTACAATCTACCAATTCGCAGCGATGACTATGCTCGATTTTGTGAGTTTTTAAGTTGAAGATTTTGCGAGTACAAATTATGTTTCCTGATCATTGCAATTGTTGCATTTAGTGCTTACTCTTCTTATGACGGTGCTTGCTTTTGGAATGACAGCGTTGTTCGTCTCTCAAGTAATAGATTTTTCTTATTCTTGAAACGTGTACCCTAGTTTCTGTCGTATGTGGGCCGCCAGAAAGAAATTCGTTTTGTTAACAAGTACAAAAACGATGGCACGACGGAGACCCGATGAAAGGAAAATTGTGTTTACTTCAACTGGTGATAAATCATATTATGTTATTTAGCCTTTTGAATAATATTTATTGTTGATAGTTTGAAAGACAATGGAATGAGATCGAGTACTTCATTTAGCAAAAACCACAGGTCTTAGCGCATTTTTGTCTCTTGTAGACAAGGTCATAAAAGTCCGAGTCACACATACGATCAGAGCATCTAAATTGAGTTTTTTTTAGTATTCTTTTGTTGTGTGTTGACACAGATCTTCAATGACTTACGTCTTAAGAATATCCTTGCATCTCATTGGATATGGCAGTTTGAAGAACTCCTCGCATTTATTGCAAGTCTTAGCACACTTCTGAAATTTTTCCTCTCATAGAAGACTCAATTTCCTTTAAACCTTTGTTGTCATGATGTGATAGAGGGGATTCTCGCAAAGTGGAGCCATTTTCTCGCAGTTTTCATCGAAATCCATACAACTGAAAGGAAATTTTTTGTTTCAAATCTGATTTTGTAGGGCATTCATTCACTCACAGTGGCTCTTTGGTGGTGAAATCCGGATCGATAGTGGTCACTTCGGCGCTGGTTGTCGTTTTCTCACGACTGTCCATCGTTGTCGACGTCTAGAAAAAGGAATTGCTCTATTGATTGATTAGACGTCGAAATTTTCACATTTACCCTCTGCAACTCACCCCTTTCTCTTCTTTTCTCCGTGGCCCACTTCGAGACAACTAAATTTGTGGTGATTTAAAGATTGCCAAAGAAATCACTCACTTCGGGAGCCTCGACCTCCGGGAAGAGTGTATTCGAGGGGATCAGTGGCACCTTTGTTCCCGTTTTATCTACAGATTCTAGATCGAGGGTTTTCGTCAAGAAAATTTACTTTATGACTTACCGTTTTCATGAGAAAATAGCATTTCGTAGGATCCGTGATCAAGACGGGGCAACTGTGCCCGGGCGGCCACAAAACCGACAAGGGCGAAAAGGGTGATGATCCATCGAGGTTCCATTTTGGGGTCTGAATGATTTGGGGTAAAAGTGATGATTGATGAAATTTCATATAAAAAAAGTGGATCGGAGGCAAGAGGAAACCTTTAAAAGGTAAGCATAAAGGAGTTGTGACTTTTTACATCGGAAAGTAACATTTTTAAAGTGAAGAGCTGTGTAGATCGCGTGTTGAAGTTCTCAAAATAATGACTTTTGGGTGCCGCCGCTCCGACTAGAAGAACCCATGGGCCGCTCCCATTTGTGGAATGGGGCACACCCTCGAGGAATGGCACCACGCGCACAATCACAGCCACTCCATCATCACAAAATCCACACGGATGTAAACATTCGTCAGGAAGATACACAAGACAAACAAGGCTCTTGCACACGCCCATCCCCGACGTGTGCTTTCCGGGGAAGCACACACATCCGTGTCTTTTCGAGTGTTGCCATCAAGAACTGACAGAAAATTTAGAAAAAAAAGTGGCCAAATTTGAGAAGCTGTGAATTCTCGTGAACGTCACTGAGTGATAAAGAACGAGCACTCTTGAAAGTCAATTCGAAAGCTTGGGGAGAGGATAGGCACCCGGAAAGTGAGCACACAAGACTCTTCTCCAGACACATGCGGGGAGGGGAACTCTTTGTGTCCAAGGAGGAGACCCTCCGGGGATTTCTTGAACAAACACTCTCCCCCTTTGGCCCGACAATCCACACAAAAATCCCCTCTCCAATTCGATGTCTCACCTGTCGACAAGACACACTCATAATGGATGGACTCGATGAAGAAGAAGCCAATAAAAGAATTTGCATGATATGCTTAAGATTGAACATAACACAATGTTCGCCCTTTTTTCATCTATTACAAAATTACTATTTATTTAAAAATTTCGGCGCCTAAAGCACCTATAGAAATAATTTATAATAACAAATATGAAAAAATCCTTTAGTGATATCCGTTTTAAGTCGAAGAAGACGATATGTGCGAAGGGCGGGAGGCGATCATTCGATACCCCGAGAAATTTCCATCGACCAACGCGGGCTCATCAACCGTTTTTTCGCCCTCGAATGGCGCCACTGGACTGTAACGGCGAACTGATACCTGAAAAAGGGAAATTTACAAAGCGATGATACTACTGGTTTACTTGTGATGGTTCTTTCTTTGGGCTTTTCAGATGAATTGAATAACGATAGAGTGAATAGAAGCACAGCTCGCTTAGCGCCAACACTGCCAACAAGGCAAACCATACCTAAAAGATAAATCTAACTTGAAAAAATTGATATTACAAAGGCTAAACATGGAAGACTAACCATCATCCAAATCCAGTTTGAGGGATAAACGGGAGAAACGTTCGTCGTCGACCACAACGAGTTCCACGTGAGACGATGTGTGAGAATTGAAGAGAAGGCGCACACTTGGAGAATCGCTCGCAGAATACAGATCCCCACGTGCATCCACTAAATTAAAAAAGTAGAATTAATTGTTTTAAAAACTCTAGCCAACCTTTTTCGCTTTTCCATCGCTTAGCTCATTGTAGACGGCCACCAGCGCAACGAGAAGCACATCGAGAAACTCGATGATTGAAGCGGCCAACACCGGCTAAAAATGCAATTAGGGAAATTTATTTGCAAAAACCTGTGTCCTGGAGAAAAGTTCTTCTTTTCCAAAGCCAATGATGTCCAATGGCGAGAGCTAAACAAATAGGAATTAGAATAACAAAGCATTCTAATCACCTCAATTGCATACACCGGTCCTACTTGCATCACCGTAAATTGCGCTGTTTCATTCGCTAAACAAAGAATTCAGTTGAAACTAGCACAAAATCCTTACCAACTCTAGCACCATCGTTGAAGCGAACCAAAAGCTGCTTGGACGGGGGCTCCTGTAGCTAAAAAAATAGTAAACGAGTGATAATTGTTAAATAGAACTTTAGTTAGGCTGGATCGTAAGCTCTCAACAATTTCGTTTGCCTAGGTAGTTTAAAACTCTCACCAAATCGACATTGTTTAAATGTAAACGATCAACGTTGTAGAGCGCACAGAGAAGGGTCACTCCAACAATCAGCTGCAAGGTACGAACCACGAGACCCACACGCACTAAAAAACAAATAAAGGTTAAATAGGCGAATAAGGGTTTGGCTCTAAACCTATTTTTTTGGGTTTATTTTAGTTCCAGTAACCGTATAGAGCACAAATAAAACAAATTTAAGCGCCGGTACCACGGTACCAGCAAGAAAACGGCAGAGCTTTACAACGTTTACTTCACGTCTTAAACCCTTTCTTTCAGTTTTTCTTTTCTTTTTGTAGATTTTATACCGATTTTACTACCACCTAATTATTTTTTTCTTCTAGGATGATGGTCATTAGCGAGTTGTTTGATGATTTGCCAACTACGGCAACGCCGTAGGTGGCGCCCGTGCTAGCCAGCGATGCGCGGCCGGGAAGTGGCCTGCGTCAGTGTTTTTTTTAAATGGGCCGGGAACCGCGTGACGCGCAGAGAACGCACCAAAAAATATTACCCGATTGAGCTAGGCCGATCTGCCCAACACAAAAACTATCAGACCTAAAATTTTTGTGTAAGACGTGAAGTAAACGTTGTAAAGCTCTGCAGTTTTCTTGCTGAAAAACATCGTTCCGGCGCTTAAATTTGTTTTATTTGTGCTCTATACGGTTACTGGGACTGAAATAAACTCAAAAAAATAGGTTTCGAGCCAAACCCTTACCCTTATTCGCCTATTTCCCCCAGTAACTGCTTGAAATAGCTAGAAAACAGTCACTAAAGCTTAAATAAATACCAAATTAAGAATCTACGCCATTAAAAACCCTAGAAGCAAAAATTAGTGCGCTCTGGCTCAATAGAGATGAAGTACGTTGGCCCCCCAACTATTAGCATCAAAATATAGCCTTGTTAGCGTAACAACAAAACTTTTAGATTAGATAATGAACATGTGGCCTGGGCTAGTAAAAACTAGGTAGTAGAAATTCAAAAAAAGTCGATGTTTTCACAAATCGGACCCCCCTAATTACTAGGCATAACACCATAGCACATGCGGCTTTTATGTATTCGTGAGTCTTAATCCATCTCCATTCAACTTAGGCTCGCGTTTTCTTTCAAATTAAACACTTAAACGTAAGAAAACATAACAAAACAAAAATCTCACTTTTGAAGACGATCCGATCAAAAAGTTGCAAACAAGAATAATGATTTTTGCGTAAAAATTTTCGATTTTCTGCATAATGTACTTAAATTTGATCTGTCTCATCTGCAAATTGTATTCAAATGTCGATTTTGTCGGTTCTTTGGGGAGTGGGACAAATGTGACCTTTTTTTTGCGCACCCGGACATTTGCGCACCTTGCCCATTAGCGCACCTTTTTTCGCGTTTTAAAAAAGCTCTAAAAAGCTAATATTAACCAATTTCTATTCCAAAAGTTGTTTTTCTAGGCAATTTGAGGGTGTCGAATCGGAATTTTGACATATCAGAGCTTGTGGAACCAATTTGAAAGACAAAACGGCTAGATCAAATTACAGAAAATTGTCGATTTTTCTCTTTGTATAACTCCGTCCGTTTGTTTCCACAAGCTCTGATATGTCAAAATTTCGATTCTACGCCCTAAAATTGCCTAGAAAAACAACTTTTGGAATAGAAATTGGTTAATATTAGCTTTTTAGAGCTTTTTTAAAACGCGAAAAAAGGTGCGCTAATGGGCTAAGTGCGGAAAAAAAGGTGCGCAAATGTCCGGGTGCGCAAAAAAAAGGTCGCATTTGTCCCACTCCCGTCGGTTCTTTGTCATTGGAGATTTCGTGACTGGCACATTTGGTAATTGGTGTTAATTGGCAAAAATCTTGAGTCTATTTTTGGGGAAAACTGCAGCATGAAATTTGTTTGAGTTTTTCAATGACGTGTGGGTGGTTGTCGTGCTTTTTGATGTCCCGGTCGGGAATTTTCACGCTTCATCGCAAAAGGTCAGCGAATATACGAAAAACTTTTTTTTTCCGAATATTCGTCTGACTTTATAGAAGTGCAATAACACGGAATAGATTTATTCTTTTGTATACATCAACAGACTGAGAGTGAGAGCTCAATGAATGAGAGAGTAAGTATATCACAAAAATTGTTCGACAAAACTTTTTCCTGGGCTACGATAGGGAGTACTATAAATAGAATAGGACTACGGTAGGCTTGAATTACGGTAGCTTGTAGGTAAAACTTATTGGTTATACTAAATCGTCCTCAAAATCGTTGGTGGCCCGCTTGGAGAACGGGCTGAAACGCGCCAACGGGGCCCGGAATCCCTGATTGAAGGCGGAGAAGTACGGGAAATTACCCTAAATTTGGATAAATCCAATTGAGATTGATATTTTGAAGCTGAAACTCTGAAGGAAAACCCATAAATCCTGCAAGCATTTAGCTCAGAACTCCAGAAAACTCCAGAAATTTTTAATCCCAATGCAAAAAGTTCACTAATTAGGCTCTAGTAAGTACTAGAGCTGATTTCAAAGGACTAATTGAATGACTTAGTTGGCTCTATTCAACTCAAAACATCAAAAAGCAATATGTGAATAGAAATTGAGTGTTGTTATCAATAAAACTTTATCCAATCTTTTTCATCTATCTTTTCATAACTCACATTCATCTGTTTGATCCTTCTTGTTCCCCATCCTGGATTCGAGTTGCGCGCCACAGGAACTCTCCCTGTGAAAAAAAATCGGACATTAGATAGCCCTACTAGAAAGGTAGAGGCTGTAAATACTGTAATAGTATTTTCCTCGTACAGTCGCGTAGTCGCAAAAGTATTTCATTTTTTTAGTATTTCATTTCATTGCTTTTTTTTTTAAAGCGCTCGTACTTTCAAAAAATGCGTCTTTGGTATCAAAAAATAGCTGAAATTCAGGGCTATTTTGTGCTACCTAAGCGCGCATCGTAGCTTAAACCAGTGTCGAGAAAAACGCGTTCAAAGCTAGACTACGCGAATGACTGCACACCATTCATCATTATGGGAATGGGGTACTTCTACAGGATTTACCTAACATTTTTATCAGCTTAGGTGATATAGAAGCACAGCAAATAGGGATAGAGTGCAAAAGGGGTATAGAAATATAGAAAGATACTTTCTGATTCTCGTGGATGTGCTGAATGGAGGGCCTTTTCGAGTGACAATGAGGTGGAGCTGGTAAGAGGAAAATCGATCACAATCAATGTACCGGCAAAAACAACTACCGGACTGTAGCACTGGCCATAAGGAGAGGATTGTGGCTAAAAGAAAGATCGAAATCGAAATCGAATTGCACAGAGCACAGATGAAAGATGAAGTCAAAGAAGATTAGTGGCATTTAGGCTTTGTGCTAAAAATTGAACCGCAACCTTTCTGGCATAACTCCCCACTTGGAGGGACAAGTCAAATGTAATCCTCATCGCACCAGTAGGGATGCGTTTACATTTTTGGAGCACAAGGTACATCAGAAAAGTATAGTGAAAAGAAAAACCCATTTCACTCACACATTTTCACAAATAACACTGCAAATTCGAGTTGTAAGGCTTTTTTTTTTGAAAATGATAGGAATTTGTTGAAGTAATTCATCCCCTACTCACCCTAACAATTGGTCCTTGTGGAGTCGAGAGAACGGCGACGAGAACACAAAATAAAGCCAACAAATAGCTGAATGGAGACGGGGATTCTGCAAAGCTTTGGGATTATAGTATTTTTTATAAAAGATTTTCACTGAGATTTTCAAATTTTGTTACAAAAGAAATCTCGATGAACCTTTTATTTATTAGTAAGGAGTGAGGAGCTGGAGTTAAGGAAACATTTCATTTAAAAGAGTTAAGGAATCTCGTTACATTGTTACAAAGAAATCTCGAAGGAACGTTTTATTTATTTTATTTTCTATTTTATATATCAGGATAAAAGTTAAGATATAGAATGGATAATAATCAACCAAAAGATGAAAAGAAAAGAATACAATACGTAAGGGATCTGTCTAGTTTAAGGAGCTGGAGTTAAGGAAACATTACAAGAAAAAGAGTTAAGGAAACATTTCATTTAAAAGAGTTGATGAAACATTTCAAGCAAAAGAGTTATGTGAATATTTGATGCTGAAAGAGTTATGAAAACATTTCATTTAAAAGAGTTAAGGAAACATTTTTATCAAAAGAGTTAAGGAAACATTTCATTTAAAAGAGTTAAGGAAACATTTCAAGCAAAAGAGTTAAGGAAACATTTCATTTAAAAGAGTTAAGGAAACATTTCATTTAAAAGAGTTAAGGCAATATTTCACTCAATTTGTTCAATTCAGTAAAAATTTATACGTTAATATCAATTTTGTTTTGCTATTACGTTAATTGTCTGTGATTTAGAGTACAAGGAAGAAAAATTTCGATTAAAAAAACGTTTCTTCCTCTATGCTGTCAACTCCACACCACCACGTGACGCAAATCTCAACTAAAACAAAAAGGAGAATTGAATTTATGCATTTGATAGTTAAACTTTAAAAATTGAAAGGAATTTTAAAAAATAAACTAGAAAATCAGAAAATGACTGAGATTTTCTAATTTTTTTTTCACAAAGAAATCTCGAAGGAACGTTTGAAATTTTCATGAGCATTGTTCAGAAGAAAATTGTTCCTTCCTGGGGTTTCGTGTTCAAAAATGGGAAAGATGAGAAAGCTTGGATGTCTCAATATCTAATATGTATCTATTTTAGAATTTGTATAGTAAAAATGAATTCAACGAACAGTCTAATCGTAAGCACCAGAGATCTACTCTAGGCTCGGTGAGGGTTATTGTAAATAGACACAGCTACGATAGGCTTAGACTAAGGTAGGTTTGAACGACGGTAGCTTTGGACTAGGGTAGGCTTGGACTACGATAGGCTTAGACTACGGTAGCTTTGAACTACGGTAGGCTTAGACTACGATAGGTTTAGACCACGGTAGACCGGGACAACGATAGGCTTAGACTACGATAGGCTTAGACTACGGTAGGCTCGGACTACGGTAGGCTTAGACTACGATAGGCTTAGACCACGGTAGGCTCGGACAACGATAGGCTTAGACTACGATAGGCTTAGACTACGATAGGCTTAGACCACATTTTGTCGGCTCCGACAATGATAGGTTTAGGGACTACGCGATAGGCTGCTAGGGACTACGATAGGCTTAGACCAATGGTAGGTGGCCTGGGACTACAGAAGGCTTAGACTACGATGCTAGGCTTATAGGACTACGATGGGTATTTAGACTACGATAGGCTTAGACTACGATAGGCCCTGACTACATGATAGGCTTAGACTACGATAGTGCTTCCGACTACGATAGGTTTAGACTACGATGTGGCTTAGACTACGATACGCTTAGACTACGATAGGCCTTGACCACGATAGGCTGAGCACCACGATAGGTTTCAACTGCAAATCTATGCTAAAATAGCGGCCTAGAGGCAAATTTTAAACAGGATTACTGTATTATGAGCATTTGTCAGGTTTTCAACTTTTATAACTCCAAGGATCAAATCAACAACAGTTTAATGTCTTATGAGATTTAAAACAAGAAATTACAAACCCCTAAAGATCTTCTAGTCTGCAAGCCTCTTCAAGACCAATCGGGAGAAAAGAGTAATTTAAACAAAATTTTTTGCCCATTAAATGAGATGTGGAAAAAAAAGGGAAAGTGGGGAGCCTTTTTCTCTCAAAAATTCCCCCACCCAATTTGGGCACCCACAAAATGGAGAGAAACAACTCGCCCTTTTTTTCAGAATTCTCCCCCTCCTGCCCCCCCAAATCCTCTCATCCAAGTGGAAAGAAACACGTAAGCACCAACAATTTTGTCTCTTGTAGCCAGATGAGTTGGAACTGAACCCATTTCACATCATAGAAATTGAGACAAGTGTTCCATTTTTTAGTGACTTTATGAGATTCAAACGGATTTGCTCAAGTATTTTCAGAGAGGATGATGTGAAAGGGAAATTTTTTTTTGATACAAAGGATAAGCAAGTAAGTTTGTTTGATAGTTTGTTTTGAGCTCTGGTTTGATACAATGTAATACAGTGGTAAGTGATGCAAGCCAAGACTCTTCAAAAGCTTAATGTGCGAATAAAAAGACACTTCGAAAGATCTGTTTTCAAAGAAAATTGCAGAGCATTCGAGCGTACCTCGATCAAATGTTTACCTCAGAACACTAGGATATTATTAGCTTACCTATTTTTAGAGTAAAATTCAAACTCATTTTTGTGAAGTTTCATTGACATAACATGAGTAATCTTAAACACGGTAATTCTACATTTGTGCCTTAATTTTTTTAATGTTTTTTTTTTGGGGTACTTACAATTTACCTGGAAGATGGTACTTTATAATGCACTTTAAACATGGTACTCCACAATGTACTCAAACACAAGTAATCTTTTCATTGTACTCTAGATACGTGTACTCTTCATTGTACTCTATAAACTACTGGTAACAAAGAACATTGTACAAGATAAATGGTTAAAGTACAAGACTTTACATTGCAAGCAAAATAACATTGTATGTAAAGATAAAAGCAACTCAAAAACTTTAAGAATTGATTTTTAAAGATATATTAAAGAAGAAAAACTATGGAATCGTTTTTTGAAGAGATTTCTTGCGCTTAATCGATTCGGGAAGGCTGCCTCTGAAGCACGTTTTTTTTTTCTTTAAAAACATCTCTAAACACTGAAACTGACAGATGGGGACTTGAGGGGTGGGCCAACAAAGGTGGCTAATAAAGGTGCCAATAAAGGTGGCCAATAAAGGTGGCTAACTAAAGGTGGCCAATAAGGTGGCCAATAAAGGTACACAAAGGTGGCCGCACAAAGGTGGCCAACAAAGGTGGCCACAAAGGTGGCCACCAAAGGTGGCCAATAAAGGGTGGGGGCTAATAAAGGTGGGCCAATAAAGGTGGCCACAAAGGTGGCTGTCAGCAGGTCAATAGTAATAAGTTGTGGCTAACAAAAGTACATAAAGTGGTCAATAAAAGTGGCTAATAAAGTGGCCATTATGCTGGCCAATAAAAGTGGGCTGTTGTGTGCGGCCAATAAAAGTGGGCTGACAAAAGCGGCCAAATAAAGTGGCCAATAAAAGTGGCCAATAAAAGTGGCCAATAAAGTGGCTGTCAAAGTGGCTGACAAAGCGTGGTCAAATAAAAGTGGCCAATAAAGGTGAGAATCGAAGAAAATGCTAAGCTTTAAACAATGGTAAACCACTCGGAGTCTTATCAGCATAAAATATCATCCCAAATAAAAACACTAAATCCTGTTGCGAAAGTGATTCTTGGCGCATAGAAAAGATCTTTTTTTAACAAAAATTCACAATCAACTTTGATTCGGGAGCAATTTTAATTGATTTCACGTAATATTTCTAATAATAACGTTTTTCCCCCGTATAGTCGCGTGTAGTCGTAAAATTTTTTACAATCGTTTTTTTCTAAGCGCCTATCCATTTCGCCACAAGTACAATATTTGCTTATCAAAAAACAGCCCTGAAGCCTTCATTTGATACTTGAGCATACACTGTAGCATAAACGAGTGGCGAGAAAAACTCGTTCAAAGCTAGACTACGCGCATCATTCATCGCTCTAGGGGGGGGTTCTATTAGAGGTATTATGGTAGCAAAATATCAATGGAAACATGAAATACCATTTCCGAGTAGTTCATTTTCGCTTACTTTATTTGACATTACTTTTAGAACTTTCTAATAAAGGCAAATTGAAAATTGCGAAGGAGTTATTCTGAATGCACTATTTAGCTTCAATACCTACAGAAGCTTCATCACCTACAGAAGCTTCACACCTACAGAAGCTTCATCACCTACAGAAGCTTCATCACCCACAGAAGCTCATCACCTACAGAAGCTTCACCACCCACAGAAGTTTATCACCACAGAAGCTTCATCACCAGAAGCTTCATCATCTACAAAAGCTTCAACACCTACAGAAGTCATCACCCACAGAAGCTTCAGCATCACCTACAGAAGCTTCAACACCTACAGAAGCTTCATCACTCACAGAAGCTTCTATCAAATCACAGAAGCCCTGAACACCTACAGAAGCTTCATCACCCAGAAGTTTCACTCTTGCCAGAAGCTTCATCACCTACAGAAGCTTCATCACCTACAAAAGCTTCATCACCTACAGAAGCTACATCACCTACAGAAGCTTCATCACCTACAGAAGTTTCTTTCCACGAAAGTTGCTAGATTCTTTCAATCTTTCAAAAGATCTCGATAGTCAACTAAAATAAATGTTTGATATCAAAAAATAGCCCTGAAGCTTTCATTTGATACTTGAGCATACACTGTAGCATAAACGAGTGGCGAGAAAAATGCGTTTAAAGTTAGTCTACGCGACGCTCTGACCGTCTTGGGGGGTCACTTCGCTGGGATATTCTGCAACAACATTGATTTTGTCCCGTCTTGCTAATTGGGCAAAGTTTGTGGTTGTGATTCCAATGGATTGCCTCAAAATCAATCCCCCCCCCCCCTTTTTTTTTTTTTTTTTTTTTTTTTTTTTTTTTTTTTTTTTTTTTTTTTTTTTTTTTTTTTTTTTTTTTTTTTTTTTTTTTTTTTTTTTTTTTTTTTTTTTTTTTTTTTTTTTTTTTTTTTTTTTTTTTTTTTTTTTTTTTTTTTTTTTTTTTTTTTTTTTTTTTTTTTTTTTTTTTTTTTTTTTTTTTTTTTTTTTTTTTTTTTTTTTTTTTTTTTTTTTTTTTTTTTTTTTTTTTTTTTTTTTTTTTTTTTTTTTTTTTTTTTTTTTTTTTTTTTTTTTTTTTTTTTTTTTTTTTTTTTTTTTTTTTTTTTTTTTTTTTTTTTTTTTTTTTTTTTTTTTTTTTTTTTTTTTTTTTTTTTTTTTTTTTTTTTTTTTTTTTTTTTTTTTTTTTTTTTTTTTTTTTTTTTTTTTTTTTTTTTTTTTTTTTTTTTTTTTTTTTTTTTTTTTTTTTTTTTTTTTTTTTTTTTTTTTTTTTTTTTTTTTTTTTTTTTTTTTTTTTTTTTTTTTTTTTTTTTTTTTTTTTTTTTTTTTTTTTTTTTTTTTTTTTTTTTTTTTTTTTTTTTTTTTTTTTTTTTTTTTTTTTTTTTTTTTTTTTTTTTTTTTTTTTTTTTTTTTTTTTTTTTTTTTTTTTTTTTTTTTTTTTTTTTTTTTTTTTTTTTTTTTTTTTTTTTTTTTTTTTTTTTTTTTTTTTTTTTTTTTTTTTTTTTTTTTTTTTTTTTTTTTTTTTTTTTTTTTTTTTTTTTTTTTTTTTTTTTTTTTTTTTTTTTTTTTTTTTTTTTTTTTTTTTTTTTTTTTTTTTTTTTTTTTTTTTTTTTTTTTTTTTTTTTTTTTTTTTTTTTTTTTTTTTTTTTTTTTTTTTTTTTTTTTTTTTTTTTTTTTTTTTTTTTTTTTTTTTTTTTTTTTTTTTTTTTTTTTTTTTTTTTTTTTTTTTTTTTTTTTTTTTTTTTTTTTTTTTTTTTTTTTTTTTTTTTTTTTTTTTTTTTTTTTTTTTTTTTTTTTTTTTTTTTTTTTTTTTTTTTTTTTTTTTTTTTTTTTTTTTTTTTTTTTTTTTTTTTTTTTTTTTTTTTTTTTTTTTTTTTTTTTTTTTTTTTTTTTTTTTTTTTTTTTTTTTTTTTTTTTTTTTTTTTTTTTTTTTTTTTTTTTTTTTTTTTTTTTTTTTTTTTTTTTTTTTTTTTTTTTTTTTTTTTTTTTTTTTTTTTTTTTTTTTTTTTTTTTTTTTTTTTTTTTTTTTTTTTTATTAGACTAAATATTAGGTTGGAAAGAAAGTTCTCGGAAAAAAGTTAGACTAGAATTTTTTAAAAACGAATCCACCATCTTCAAGAACATTTTGTTCTATTGCTTTACGACGTGACCTTCCAAGAAATTACTCATTCAAAAAAATGAGTGCAGCTTTCCCTTAAAATTTTCGAGATTTTTGAAAAATCATTATTTTCCAGCTTAAATTCAGCTCACTTTTTGCATCAGAAAAAGGATTCCTTATGAGGTAAAGCTAGTATAAATGAGCAATACTCTATATAATCTCTATAATCTCTATTTTTGGCCAAAAGACTTTTTACAGAAAAGCTGTATTTCAAAAAAAAGAATTTTTTGGTAATACTCCCTGGTACTTAGTTTTTACAAAAACAGGTATTCTTGAAAGTCTTCAGCATTAGATTAAATTTGTCTATCACAAATTTTCCTCATTTTTAGTATTTCATTTTAGGTTTTGAATGGGAATCATTGCCTATTCAGCTAATAACCCATTAAAAACTTGTCTAAAGGCTGGTCACTCAAAAAGTGATCAAGTCAATTCAGCTGAAGAAATTTATTATTTTTTTTTTTGCCTGAAGCCCACTCTGATTCTTTTGTCAGAAACTTTTTGTAATATAGTCAAATTTATCAAAAAAAATCTGAGAAGATGGCTTGGTTTTTGAGAAATCACTGTGCAAACTTTTTCTACAAACTTTCTTGCCAACCTAATACAAAGATTTGAGCTAAAAACTAAAGAAGACGCGGCATGGGACCGAAGCCGAGCCGAAACCGGTAGCCCCACGCCTGGGAAACGGCCAGCTAACTTTATAATATATACCGTATCCGGGGGGGGAGTAGTGCACCCTGAGCGTTGCCTAAATTCCTCGAAATCTCGAGAATCGCTTATTAGAACCTCTCGATGTGAGGTCGGAAAATGTCGCTGACGATGAGATCTAGGGGGGGATTAGAGTGTTGAGCTTCCAGGAAAACCTCGTTTCCGTGGGGTAGTTTATCAACCGCCGGGGTGGCACTACTATTAGAGAGAATACGGTCTATCATATTCTTTATATGAATCGATCAACTGATCCATATTTGTCTATTTCTATTTCTCATGATGAGAGCTTGCTTTTTGATATGATTTTCTCTCGAAAAATTTCCCCAAAATTTCCCCCGAAATTCGTGTGATTGATAGGCCAATGAAAATCACTGAGAAAATGAAAATCAAGCATTTTATTTGCTCCGATTGTCTTGAATTTTCGTTAGGTTTGCGAAATTTGAATCTATTTCCGCGCAATAAAAATTTGATTTCTAACTTGTAAATTTTGAAAAATTTCGTAAAAGAGATATCATTCTTTTATAAGTCAACTACTCGAAAGTGAGCGTTTTTTTTTTTGGTTCTTATTGGGGTTAGGCTTAAGAATACAAAAATGATTGGCTTGGTCTAGAGATTTGGGTTTAATTTTATTTATTTTGCTAACTCTAGTCTTTGCTAACTAACTCTTTTGCTTTTGCTAACTCTAGTCTCAAAGTAGAACCTTTTGCCTTAAGTTAAACTTCTTTTACTGGGACAACTCAGCGAAATCTTTTATCTAAAGGCAATTATTTGTTGTGATTTCTATCAAAAACTGACACTTTTTGGGGGGAATTTACAACACCCATAGCCAGTAGCGATGAATTGAGAAGAAAATCACCAGATAGCATCTTTTCTTCCGGAGATTCCATCTAAACTTCACGGCAACCTTTTTAGATTCACTTAATCGTATTTATCTAGTGAAACTTTTCCGTGATGAGGTGAGTTCTTTATTGAAATTGTATATTTGTTTAAGTTGGCATGTTACAGAGATCAACAAAGAGCTCATCTCGGCAAGGTAATCGGATGCTTAACCGAGATGAGTCTTTGTTGATGGATGGGGATGCATCCCCATCCGAGTCTTCTCAGTTATCGATTTTCGTTTGATTGATCAACTGGCTACTTCAGGCGAGCACTGAACATAATCACTGAACATAATCACCCCTCACAAGTTGTCAGCTCCTTGCTGAACCGAGTTGAGTCTCTGTGGATTTATAATCGACAAGGTACCAAATTTTCACTCCACAGTACAGTAAGCCCCAAGTATTCATTCATTTAAAAAGACTAACACTTAATTTCCATTCGCTATTTAGTTTTGTCAGTTGAATACTATTTATTCAAGTTTACTGTACTTACAATACCTTTACACTTTACTGGATTTGTTGTGAGAGTGAAAATTGCTTTAAGTTATAGAAGTTATAGAAGAAAATAGCTCTAAGTTATAGAAGTTGCTCTGAAGCAACTTCTATAACTTCTATAAGCCATAAGTACTATGAGTTACGGTATCAACGCTGAACTCTATAGATTGTTTTTTAGAGCAGCTGCTCATCAAATGGCTTCATCAATCGCGAAAGCAATGGAAACGCCGTTGAAAAGGATCATGATGTGTCGACCAACTCATTTCACGGTAAACATTTTGAGATTTTGCATGATTTTTTGTTGTTCCTATTTGCGGTGTTCCTATTTGGTGTTCCTATTTGCGCAGATCACAACCTGCTTCCACATCTCGATATTTCTTGCTATTGTCGTCCAGGGTTTCCTCATCTGGGATGTTCAGTAGTCCAAAGTCTCTAATTTATTTGTGCTAGTGATTTTAGCTGCACTCTAGCCACATCCTTTCTCTGACTGTCTCTTTGACTCTCGTATGCTCCATCTCGTTGCTGTGGTCTCTCCGATTATCCTCTTCTGACCTCAGTGGGTAGCCACCCAGTGGGACCCGTATCGTCCATCTGTAATCTGTAATCCGTATCGTCCATCTGGCCACATGGTCAGCCCATCTAAGTCTTCTTCTTCAGATCACTTTCACTGGATTTTTTGAACCTCGAGAGCTGGTGTATCCGCATTCTAGGTCTTGATAGAGCTGCGTCTTTCATTTTACCCTAGGAGATTTCTTTCGAGGGTGAGCCCTGAGTGTGTCGTTTTCATTTTGTATGAAGACTCCTGTCTTAAATTTCTTGGAACGTTAGAGATATACAAGCAAAACAGGCTACCAGGAAAAGAAAATCTGGTTTAGAATTTCCTTATTCGAGTATTGTAGAATTGAAATAATGCTTTCTTCATAATTGGAGGTATCATCAGAAAAAGAAAAAAAAACAAATTTTTTGGAAGGGTAATAGATTGAAGAAATTTTTTCATATCTGATACCAGATTCCTGTTTTCCGTATTTCCTGGAATGTAACTGACAGACCGACGAAACTGGTCAGATTACCGCAATCGGTCTTTATTCGTGCCTTATATACCCTTGGTGGGAGATTCCTACAAAAAGAACTCGTGCCTCAATCAAATTGATCGTGGCTATTAGGGGGGTGATCGGAGTGGAAACCAGTGCTTCAGAGCATTTTTCGCAAAACAAAAAGATTGTTTGTTTCCACCAATAAGTGTTGTATACTTATATCAAGCCCTGAATTCCTCTGATAATCCCGGCAAACCCCTGGCTCGACCCCCGTCAGTGACCGTAGCGACATTGAATGCTTGCAAAAATTTTTTTAAAAGGCACAACTACATGAAATTTCATTAGACACGTGTTCAGCGTTTTTTAAAATACTCATAGGGGACGCCCGTAGTCGCGCACAGGCAGACAGAGATTATTTTTTATATAGTAGAGATAATACGGTCATTTTGTTGAGTTATGAATATTAGGGTGGTAGGAATGAAGTCAGCGCTCACATAGGAAGTCACGTAGGAACGAAGTCAGCGCTCACATAGGAAGTCACGTAGGAACGAAGTCAGCGCTCACATAGGAAGTCACGTAGGAATGAAGTCAGCTTCGAAAGATTGTAAGCCTCAACCAATAAGTGTTATATACTATTAGAAAGCCCTGAATCTCCTCTACAAATCGGGCAAAAAAAAAGATTTTGAATTTGATTGATTATTGGGAACTTAGGTGTTAAAAAGTAATCGCAAGTCGAGTCTCAATCTGGATATCTGCGCCTGCTGGCAACAATCGCTTCCACGGATCTTTTCGCTTGAAATTTATTCCAGTATACTAAGGATATACATGCCAATCATTTTTACAATTTCTGAAGCAGCCCAGAAATTGTTAGGCGGGCTTTTCTGCTGGATCATATAATGCAAATGACGTATGGGTTCTTTTTGTGGGGATATAAGTGTCCAAGTTTCCAATATTTTCAGGTTTCCTACGCGATTAATCCATGGATGGATATGCGTCGCGGGGTCAACAAGCCGAAAGCTCTTCAGCAATGGGATGAACTTAAACACGTGCTGACACAAGCCGGCGCAAAAGTTGAGGTCATGGAGCCACAGGTTTGTTGGAAAGTTTTTTTGAATATCTATATTATTCTTTTTAGACGGGCTCCGAGAATCTGCCCGATATGGTCTTCACAGCGAACGCGGCCGTCATTCGAGGAAAAAAGGTTCGAATTTTTAATATTTATATAATTAGATAATAGTTTTTGATATCTAATCTTTATAAATTCAAAATTTCCATTTTTAGGCTTATCTCGCGAATTTTCACCACGCTGAGCGCAAAGGCGAGCGCTTCCACAATAAGGTTTGCTTTCCTCTTGTTAATTCGTTTTCTAAAAGGCATTCATTTTGGTGCCAGTTTTTATTTGATTTAGATCAAATTTTTATATCATTTTTATAAGCGTTGTGATTCCTTTTTCGAAACATACCAAAATTCGGCTGATCGAATGGAAACTAGCAATTTTGATTGCCATAAGATTTCTTCTCTAAAAATAGATGCCTTTTAGAAAACGGATTCGAATTTTATGATACCTGCCGTAAATACTGTAATAGTGCCCCATAGACATGTGCCATCGGGTCGCCAAATGCATTTTAGCAAACGGCTTTTGTTTTCTAAAGAGTAAAATCACATTGTATCCACGTTTTAGAAAACAAAACTCGTTTGCTAGAATGCATTTGGCGACCCGACGGCACATGTCTAGTGCCCCACCCCTCTTGTACAGTCGCGTAGTCGCAAAAGTTTTTTGGTATTTCATTTCATTGCTTTTTTTTAAAGCGCCCGTACTTTCAAAAAATGTGTTTTTGGTATGAAAAAATAGCCCTGAATTTCAGCTATTTTTTTGATACCTAAGCGCGCATTGTAGCATAAACCAGTGTCGAGAAAAACTCGTTCAAAGCTAGACTACGCAAAACTCCGCATAAACCAGTGTCAAGAAAAACTCGTTCAAAGCTAGACTACGCAACACTCCGCACCGTCATTATGGGGGTGGGGTGGTACTATTACAGTATTTACGGTATGATAATTGTTTTCAAATTTCGATGTATTATTTTGATTTTAGATTTTCTTGGAGAGTCTCGGGTACAAGTGTGTTGGCAGTGAGACGATTCCATTCGAAGGTTTATCTTTTACCAATTTCATGAGTGTAAAATTGAATTCAAAAAAATTTCTCTGCTTTAATAGTTTCCAAATTTAGGTGCCGGTGACGCGTTGTGGGCAGGGAAAAACCTGTCGACTTTGCTGGTCGGTGTTGGACCGAGAACCGATCCGAAGTGAGTTTTTTTTCGCTGAACATCTTTTAAATTACCGTTATCGTGCCATCAGTTTTGTTGTTTTGTAGTTTGTTTCAAGTTTTCCGGGTTCTTTTTTGTGCAGTAGTCTTTACGAGTTTAAAAATATGTGTAGCTTAAGAGATCTGTTAGGATTAGGGTACTTTGTTTGCTGAATACCTTTTCAATGCTTTTATTTGCAGTGTGTTGCCCGATTTGCGGCGAGAGTTCGACGAGGAGAATGTGCGAATTGTCGGCTGTAATCTCATTGATGCGAGGTGAGTTTGAGATTGCTGTAATCTTACAATAGATTGGAGAAAGCTATTAGGGTAGACGGTGGTTATTTTTTTGAAAGAGATACTGTAACGTTGATACTGCTACTGCTTTTCTTTCTCGTTATCATTTGAAAGTACTGTATTAGTGAAAGAATTCTTTATTTATACGAAAATGATTGTAATATGTGCATTTTTTTTTCAGATTCTATCACATCGACACGGGCTTCTGTCCGCTGAACGAGGAGGTGAGCTTTGATTTGTCTGGCTTTCATTTAAGCATAGATAAGAATAAGTTCAGCTAGCTGTAAGTGCTTTTTACTAGAGCTGTTTACTTTCGCTCTCATTGTCAATAGGTGTACAACGAAAAAACGAGTTTTAGCCATTTCAACTACTACTTTTTCAGGCTCATGCGCTACATGAAGATAATATTTTTTAAGCTCTATCTTTTGATCTGAAAAACCCTTGAAAAAGTATCCATTGAAGTGGTCAAAACTTGTTTTTTTTCGTTGTACACATATTGAGAATTAGACTGAAAATGAAGAGATCAACAGTATGGTATCAGCTTTATAGAGTGCGGTGTGAAACCATACGCCACCCCCTAAATTTCAATTTTCTGCGGCTCCCGTGCCAGTGACAAAAAAAAAACTGAAAACGTAGTTAGATTCAGGACCAAAAATAACCCTTAAACCCCAAAAAATCATCGACATAGCATGAATAGGGAAAATGTAACAGCCAAAAAACGAAAATTCACCCGGTACAAAAACATACGCCACCCCCCAAATTTTGGTGTCATTTCATACTTTTTTTCTAGTTTAAAAGCTAAATCTACCTCTGGCAAAGATAAATCCCACCCTTTCACTTCAGAATCCTTATAAGGAGGCCTAAAGAGGCCTAAAGGCCTTTGTCTTACTTCAACTTCAACAAAAAAACAATGCTGAAAGCGACTCAACTCTCTGACGGGGAGCAAGCTCAACTCGATCTCATGCAGCAACTTGGATTGTCAAGGTTTTGGAATTTTCAGTGAATTTTCGTTTTTTGGCTGTTACATTTTCCCTATTCATGCCATGTCGATGATTTTTCGGATTTAAGGGTTATTTTTGGTCCTGAATCTAACTGCGTTTTCAGTTTTTTTTCACTGGCACGGGAGCCGCAGAAAATTGAAATTTAGGGGGTGGCGTATGGTTTTGCACCGCACTGTAGAATGCGAAGCTAGGTTGAATTTTCCTTTAATAAACTCATTTTTTTTTCTTATCTGGTTTAGGTTGCCATGTGGTTCCCGCATGCATTCGACGGTGTCTCCCAGTGGCACATCAAATCAACCACCAATACCATTGAGGTATTTGGATTCTAATTTTAAACATTTTCATTTGTTTTCTTTTCAGATTGATGATAAAGAGGCGAAAAACTTTGCTTGCAACGCGGTTGTCGTCGGGAAAACGGTGGTGATGAATCGAGGATCTGAGAGAATTGCCAACACACTTCACCGAATTGGATTCGAGGTTTGAGATCACATCTGATAGTAGATTGATCAGCTTTCGTTTTGTATCCTACAGTAGACTTTTAACGAAAACATCTGTCGGTTCTTTTTTGCCGTTAGTAATTTAAGGTTTTTCGTTTTTTCTCAGCAAAAACTCTTTGATTTTGGCTATTTTGACTATCATTCGATGCAGAATAAAATTGCGCGTCAAATGATACCAAAATCAACTCAAAATTTAATATCCATGCAAAGTTATGAGGGAAAGGGTTAAGTCAGCTTACAGTAACCGGTTAATCAACTCAATCAATCAATCAATCAAAGTTTACAGTAACCGGCTACATAATGTAGATTTGCACCGTTAGTGCTGAATAGAAAATGATGCAAAAGATAGGTAAAAATACAAGAAGGTCACTGTAAAACTAAAGCAAAAGCTCAAATCTTTTCCCTACTTTAATTTCTTTCTCTTAAAAAATGAATATCACAAAGTACTGTAGTCTGCTTGATTCTGGGAAACCCTATTTGATTTTTCCATTTGCCTCAGTCTATTCCAATTCATTTATTCCCCATTTTTTTTTCAGGTAGCCCAGGTGGATATGAGTGAATTCATCAAAGCTGGCGGATCGTCGAAATGTTGCACGCTTGCTTTGTGAAAAGAAATAATGAATGATTTTCAAGAGATTAATTGATCGATGACTCTCCTCTTTTGTTTTGTGTTTATGCCACTGTTAGATGTGTAGCTTTTTTTCCCCACTTGACAATAAGAATTTATCTAAGCATCGAAATATACAATAATTTACAATTTACACAAAGAAAACCCGTACATAAACCCACGAATATAGTAACCGATTTAGAAAAAAAAATGATTGGATGAGGAAGAAGAAGAAGTTTGATGCAAATTGGATAATTTGAATGATCTATAGATCTCTATAGATCTCTATGGATCTCTATAGATCATTCAAAGCTTACCTATAGATGTCTGTCCAATCCATAGAATGAATTGGATAGAGATCTATAGGGAAGCCTGGGTGTACTGTAGTATTAGAAGACAATACATTTGATTGGACTAAGGTTATTGTAACGCTATGATGGCTTTGATAAACTCAATGCGAGCTCATAGTATGACTCAGCACACAGGAAGTTTATAGCTAGGCCTGTGTAAGGAGCTACACCATGTGTTACTGGATATATCCGGCCATTACAGCCCGTGCTACAAGAGTACAGTATTGCTGGCCATGCTATAGCTATATCTAGGCCAGGGGATACTGTATTTTCTTATAGCTCTTCCAATCCAGGCACCGACCCCTATTTCTCAATCACAACTATAGAACAAAGATTGAAGAATGTTTCGAGAAGGTTCTCTTTTTTCAAAAGAAATAAAAATTACAGATCTCCTCGAGAAAATCACCCATGGAAACGAGCTTTTCTCAAAAGGAACTGTTTTTTTTTTCACAAAAATCACTACAATTTCCCAATGGAATTTGATCGCCAAAAAAATCAACATTAAAACAAAATTAGGAAATGAAATATTCGCTGCAAAGAGAATAAGTAAATTAAAATACTTTGAACTACAAAAAAATGGAATTAGAGATCGGAAGAGGGAAAGTTTGAGCAAAGTTCGATCAAGAAAAGACAACAAAATGGAGAGGTTAAGGGGGAGTTTGAAGGGCGGATTGTTCAAAGGTTTCAAACGGAGTCTAAGAATGGTATTAAGCATTCAATTCTATCAGCTTGAGTATGTTGAATCAAGATTTGAATATCAGTACATTGAATCAAGATTTGAAGCCAGTTTTAAGCTCAAACCTTTGAATTGATCACCCTGGGCTACGCTAAACGGTTATAATACAAATATTTCAATTTATCAAAAAGAAAACGGGCTACGGTATCGAAGAATTCGCCTATAAGAAATTTGCCCTCATTTATGACTTGGACCGGGTGTTGCGGGACTTGACGGTCGATCGGATTGATGAGGTCGATCGGTTCGATCGGATCGCAACAAATTCTCGGATGATTGCGAAGTTTTTGGGGTGAAAAGTGGAGTGATTGAGGTTTTCGTGGTGAAAATTGATGAAGTCGAGTGACTGGATGGAGTCTCCAGAACTTCGCGTACACGCTGGAATTGAAAGATTCGTTTAGATGACTAGTTATTAAGATTTAATGATCTGTAAAAGAGCAGTGTATTTATGTCTGTCTTTCTTGGGGATACTGTAGTCTGCCTGTCTGCCTGCCTGCCTGTCTGCCTGTCTGCCTGTCTGTCTGCCTGTCTGTCTGTCTGTCTGTCTCTACAGTAACCCATTTAACTTGCCGAATAGCTTTTCATAACAATTCAATAACCAACCGGTCGCCTTCCCATTCTCATCCATCTCGCTCTTTTCCTCAAATAGGATTTGCAGCGAGAGACCGAGTACATCATCGCTATCTGAAATTATCGTTTAACAAAACCAAAACCTTGCACTCACCTGAACTAAAGTGGTAACTGGCAAAGTGAAAAGCATAATTCTCGCATGATCGCTTGAATTCTCTCGGACTGTTTTCTAAAAGAAAAAGAAATAAGTTTCTGATTGATTTTACAAACCTGATCGGATACAATCTCCCCAACAGCGATCAATGAAGTGATTGTATTCAGAGCGATTAGGAAAAGATGATAAGCGGAGAATGGGGAAAGGTAGCGAGTCTGGAAATTGATAGGGATTAGAGCTTTTCATAACAATTCAATTGTTATGAAAAGCTGAATTCTGCGACATTTGATACGTGCCCTTTGCTATTGGCAATCCAAATTTGAGCCCAAATTTCTTGGTGTTGCGTTGTCTAATTGAAATAGTTTTTGTACCAATCGATAGCGAAAGACTTAGCGCATCTAATGATACCAATCATTTATAAATTGAAAAGGCCAACAGGAAGAAATTTGAGCTTAAAGTTAGATTGCTAATGGGTGGAGTGGTTTTCGGAAAATATATAAACTTACTCGATTGCATCGAATCCCGTAAATGACTAAGAGATGAATGACGGTGCCAGAGATGAGAAAAATGCAGAAACCCATCATTGCGATGACGTCAACCGATGGATCGTAGTATTTCCATTGGAAGAATGATAGGCCAAGAATGCTCAACACTATCACGATCAGTGCGCCTAAAATTCAATCTCAAAAATCATTGGTTGTAGATTGTACTTTGTATTTTTGCAAACGAATCCTTTCTGGTATACTTTAGAAAGCTAGTATCTTGGGAAAGAATAAGGAATTCGGTGTGCCAAAGGCGCGCGTTTGTCAGGACACAAAGTACTTGTTGATCAGACTACTGGAGCTCGATTTATTCTCGATCAGACTACTGGAGCTCGATTTATTCTCGATCAGACTACTGGAGCTCGATTTATTCTCGATCAGACTACTGGAGCTCGATTTATTCTCGATCAGACTACTGGAGCTCGATTTATTCTCGATCAGACTACTGGAGCTCGATTTATTCTCGATCAGACTACTGGAGCTCGATTTATTCTCGATCAGACTACTGGAGCTCGATTTATTCTCGATCAGACTACTGGAGCTCGATTTATTCTCGATCAGACTACTGGAGCTCGATTTATTCTCGATCAGACTACTGGAGCTCGATTTATTCTCGATCAGACTACTGGAGCTCGATTTATTCTCAAAATTCCACTAGTACTATTGATTGATGATTCTTTTATTTGTTAATAGATTTGATAATCCTAAACGAACAGATTCACTTTCCCAAATGGAATCCAAGATAAGCAAGGTTTTAGAATGTTTTTCGTGTCAATTAAACGTCAAGAAAATCTGGGGGATCTGAAAAACCGGCTTAGCTCAGAAATGCTTTGTGTTTTCTATTTAAAATCATTTCTTCTTTCTATTTTCGATTAGTTCTATTTCTATTTCCCCTCACCTCCAATTCCAGTGATCAGAGCGGCCATTTTACAATGAACAAGCGAGAAAATATAGAACTCATCGTTGTTCTCCGCGAAATCCATATAAACTAAAAATTTTAGCTAATATTCTGTAAGAAAATAAGATTAAGAAGAGGAAATTGAAAAATACTAGAAGAAAATTCTTTGTTTTGAGTCATAAGTGATGAGAGAAGAGAAAAGGCGCGTGTTTTTTGTGTTGCGCGAGATTTCCCTGAGAATTTCTCACATTGATTTGTTTTCTTTTAGGCAAAAAAATAGAGAAGAATTGTTTCTTGATGATTTGATGATGAGAAAATGAAAATGTGATGAGAAATGATTGGGAAAAGGCCAAGGGAAGAGTTCCGGTTGGGGAAACTTTTAGATTTACTGGGTGATGCGTTTGATAGAATATAGTTATGGTAAGAAAGATCAAAAGGGAAAGATAAGCAAGGTTTTAGAAAGTTTTTCGTGTCAATTAAACGACAAAAAAAACCTGGGGATTTGAAAAGCCGGCTCAGCTCGGGTTCTCAATTTGATATGCTTTGTGTTTTTTATTTAAAATCGTTTTTCTATTCTTTCTTATTTTCGATTAGTTCTATTTCTTTTCGGTAAGTACTTAACTCCCTCTGGAATAAGGGAGATCAAGTACATCGTGGTATAATGGTTAGCACGGTTGCCTGGGGAGCGAGGGGTCGTGGGTTCGAGTCATGGCAGTGCGCAGGTTCTTTTGATCTATCCTATTTTCAACTAAGTCAAAGTAAATTTTGCAATAAAAACATGAACAAAAATCTGTGTCAATATGTTTATTGAGATTTTTCGTTGAATTTGATAAAAGATTTGATTGTTTACGGGTTCTAACCGAATAAACAATTTTTCTCGTTACAATTCTGCAAAACAGTAAAAAAACCTTTGCAAAAACTTTTATAAATCACATAATCAGTTAATCAATCAATTGAAAGTCGATTAGAAAACAAGGTTTTAAAAAAAGCTATTCGATTTGATCAATTCAATTGATTGATTAATTGATTGATTGATTGATTGATTGACCAATTGACCAATTGATTGATTGACCAATTGATTGATTGACCAATTGATTGATTGACCAATTGATTGATTGACCAATTGATTGACCAATTGACCAATTGATTGATTGACCAATTCACCAATTCACCAATTCACCAATTCAATACATTAAACAACAAAAGAAAAACGTTAGTCAGTATGAAATGAATTCCGAATATTTGATCTTTCCTGGCCGGAAATTGGCAAAAGCCCCCGGTGTTTCAACTAATTTTACGAGAAAATACAAAAAATAAACCTCTTTTATTTTCCTCTAATAAGGAAATTTTAATATTTTAAAAATTTGAAATGAAAGTAAATTTGGAAAATCTTTAAGTAAACATTACTGGTTTTTATATAAATACTTTATTTAGAAAGAAATAAAGTGCGAAAAAGACACAAAAAAATGTGGCAGATAAAAGATGACAAAGTCACTTAAAATGCAACGAAGTAGCCCTTTTAAAATCAGACACGGTGGAGATCAAAGGCAACTTGTCGGGAAGGGTATTCCAAACTTTAATCATACGATTTACAAAAAAAAAAGCTCTAGAGGATTTCGAGAAAGAAGATTCGGGATGCAAGATAAAAGAGCCACGCCTAGTCGCCAAAAGCCTCGAGTTTAGCCGAAAGAGGTTTTGATTTTTTCTTTAAAAAGTGGGTTTTGATGTTTTCCTTTACAATTTTAAAGCACTCAACGAAATCTATGATAAGACGGCGCTGTTCTAAGGTTTGTTCTAGGCTTTGTTCTAAGGTTTGTTCTAAGGTTTGTTCTAAGGTTTCAAGTGAGAAAAGTTTCAATTTATGTTTATAACTGACGTTAGTGTAGTTAGCAAAATCAATTTTGAATAGTGTTTTTTTCTGAACCTTTTCAATTTTGTCGCTTAGGTATTTAGAAATACAGTACTGGACAATGAAATATGATATTTGAAAAACGATCGTCACTTTCGCGCCTCTGTAACTCCCTTGTCTTTGAGTTTAAACTATTAGTGTTATACATTTTCTGAAAGCTCTTTTCAAGGGCTACACAATGGTAATATTAATATTTAGAAATACGGTAAAGACAAGGGAATTACAGACGCGCGAAAGTGACGCTCTTTTTTCAAATATGATATTTCATTATCCAGTAGTGTAGTTGACCAAATTAAAGAAGCATACTCGAGGATCGGGCGAACGTAGATAATAAAGCATTTCCTATATATATTAATATCTGGTATGCAAATAGATCTATGAATTTTGCCCGCAGAAAAGCCTTCTTCTTGCATAATTTCTTTCTATGTGTTTAGAGAAATTTAGAGGAGGTGATTAGATCTATTTGCATACCAGATATTAATATATATATAGAGATTTGTAGAGATTCCTACTCCTAAATCGCGAAGAGATTCATTGTTAGCTATGGGCTTTATTGCAATTTTATTTTAAGGGGGACTTTTATTTTACCTGTACATTGTACATTACTATAAACATTACTGGTTTGCGTTATTGAAATAAGTAAACAGTAAATAATAAAGTATAAATGAGTAAAATAAGTATTTTGAAATAAGTAAACATTATGAATTATGAATTTGCCAAGAATGGCAATGGAAAATCTTTAAGTAAACATTACTGGTTTGCGATTTGAAATTTGATAGAAAAATCCCTATAATCATAAGGTTTTTCGAGGAAAATGAAAGCTTTTCATCGGGTCAATTAGGGGGTTATTTTAGAGGAGGTGATATGTAGAGATTCCTACTCCTAAATCGCGAAGAGATTCATTGTTAGCTATGGGCTTTATTGCAATTTTATTTTAAGGGGGACTTTTATTTTACCTGTACATTGTGCATTACTATAAACATTACTGGTTTGCGTTATTGAAATAAGTAAACGATGAATTATGAATTTGCCAAGAATGCCAGGAAAATCTTTAAGTAAACATTACTGGTTTGCGATTTTAAATTTGAGCAAAAGAGATTTTTCCATACACTCGTCATGATTTTGCAAAAACAGCTCTGGATGAGACTTTGACACAAAAAGAACAACTCAATTATGAATTTTCCAATGAAAAATCTTTAAGTAAACATTACTGGTTTGCGATTTGAAATTTGTTAGAAAAATCCCTATAATTATAAAGTTTTTCGAGGAAAATGAAAGCTTTTCATCGGGTCAATTAGGGGGTTATTATTTTTGAGTAATTGAATGGTTGAGGGGAAAGGAGCATTTTCACGAAACTCTAGTGGTGAACAGCTTTGAATAAGATGGAAGTTGCAGAAAAATCGTTTAGAGTGAATTCAGGTGAAAAGAAATCTTTCGTTGGAGTGATATTTTGGTACTTTTTAAATTCTACCAATTACCGTAATCTTGTCTCTGATTGTTAGCAAGCTATATACTTTTTTTTTCGGTATTCTTCTCAAACTTAGATCAAGCATTGGCTAAAACTAGATGACCAAGCTTGCGGTAGTTTCTGAAAGGTGGCACGTTTTAGAGAGACATACTCTAGGTAAAAAAAAGCTGAATGACTGGATAGCTGAATGAGATTCATGAAAATGTGTGCCAAATCTCGTTCTCACACTCGGCTACAAGATTTGTCCGATATTCTGGTAAAATCTGGTATTCTGTCCGATATTCTGGTAAAATACGTAAAATAAACTACCGTAAATACTGTAATAGTCGCCCACCGCCCTCGTACAGTCGCGTAGTCGCAAAAGTTTTTTAGTATTTCATTTCATTGCTTTTTTTTTAAAGCGCCCGTACTTTCAAAAAATGCGTTTTTGGTATCAAAAAATAGCTGAAATTCAGCTATTTGTTGATAACTAAGCGCGCATTGTAGCATAAACCAGTGTCGAGAAAAACGCGTTCAAAGCTAGTCTAAGCGACACCCCACACCGTCATTATGGGGGTGGGGTCCAATCACAGTATTTACGGTAGGTAAGTACACTAAAATAAAGCCAAATCTTTCAATCAAATACTTATTTATCGATTTCGAATCGACATTAAATTCTAAATAGTTTAAAATCAGAATTTGCGAAGAAATTTCAATATTCTAGTGAAAAAAAAAGTGAATGAAAGGCGAAAATATCTAATTTTATATATTTGTAGGCGAAGAAAAATCTTTTCACGTAAACAAGTGATTTGTTTTCGTTGCCGAAAGTGAAGTTCATTGAAAGGGCGATTGGAAAGGGAACATTTTCTCAAAATTGAGACAAATTTTCAAGTTTTATTGGGATCTCTTTTGAAAAATTTTACCTAACAAGTGACGATTCTCATGGCAAATGGCAAACGGCAAAAAGCGAGCATCAGATCGGGATGTAACTTTAACACCAAAAAGGACAACTCTATACTTGTTTTCACTCAGAAGTTTCAGAAAAAGTTATAGTTTCATTTTAAAAAAAAAAATCGACAATCAAGAAGCCCATCAACCCAAGAGAAGCTAGCTCGTTTTTTTAAAATCTATTTTTTTTATATTTCCAAAAACTACCATACTCAAACTCGCCGTTTCCATTTGATCAGCGCATTTGATCCATTTGATTTTTGTATCATTCGTTGAGAAATCAACAAGACTCAGTCAATAAGACCAAAATGAAACTGATCGAATGTCAACAATGTCAACAATGTCAACTGGCAAATTCATTACGGCACATTACGGCTTCTGGTGTCTTTTAGAAATCAAGATATTTAGTGAAACATTAATAAAACTATTGTCATTCCTAAAAAATCAAAGATTATCATTATCAAAATGTTGCATATTTCTTTTCAAGAGAAATCAAATATCCAAAAGGAAATTTCGGCCGGAAAATCACCGGAAAAGCAGATGTTTTAGGCAATGAAAAGCACCTGTTAACCCCACGGGACATTTGCGAAAAAAAATTATTATAAAATGGTTGCTGAAAGTTATTGGCTAATCGAATAAAGGAAAGAAAAATCTTTGCGGAGAATTGCTTACGTTTTTTGACGGACACAAATTGGATTGTTCGGCTTGTGGACATTTAGAATCATTCCCAGCAAAGAACAAGAAATCGAAAAAAAGAAAAAAAGGAGAAATTTTGCCGGAGTGAATTACGTAAAGTTTACACACTTGAAAAGAGTCAGAAGTCGGGTTCCAGGAAAGGAAAAGCTTTGAAGCAACGAACAGGAAACAGGCTGTACCCGTCATTCTTTCAGATCTCACACCAATTTGCATTTCTTTTGCAAGCTTTGTCTCAATAGACTGAAGTTTGCTAAAGTGTGCCAGTAACTACAGTGCGAAAACTACAGTAACCTTCTAGGCATCTAAATTATCTACATTTTATTCACGAGTTCACAAAAATGCAAAATAACTAGATTAGATGAAAACTGTAAGCAAGAGTACGGTAGTTTTCGAGTAAGATTACGGTAGTTATGGCATGGCTTTACAAATTGTTTATCTAAGTTTCAGATCATAAAATTGGAGTTCTAATATTGACATCATTCCAAGATCTTTGCATCAAAAATAACTTCCAAATCAAAGAAAACTAAGTGTTCAAAGATGTTTGAAAATTTTAGAAACCCTGATACCTCCCCTTCCTATCCGCTAATCATTTTTTTTGATACCCTAGAGAATTCTCTTAGATAATAATTGCTAAATTTTCATAGCAAGGTTCAGATCAAAAAGAGGAGACTGTGCCCACGAATTTGCATGTTATTCGTGTGTGCATTGAATTTTCCGAGATCCTTTCTTGCGGTAAATCGCTGAATGGAGAGGATTATTTTTATAGACGCATCAAAAGGAAGACGATTCATCTTTATTCAGCATAACAAAGGATGAAAACGTTATCCCTTTACAATGCTGTTTTTGCAAAGAATGAGTGTATTTTATGGTTCGTGCATAGAAATCTTGTGACAAATTCAAAATCTTTATCAATTAAAAAATAATGCGTACCCTACTTAGAACGGCATTCATACGAAATATCTTGAGCGTTTCAACGAAAAAAAGCTAAGGTACAGAGAACAATTTACACTCAAGTCCAGTAAGTACTATTCTAACATTTCTACAAATTTAATACAAAATCACCAGGGACGGCCAGGAGCGCCCACATCAAGAATGGCAGTACGTTTCTCGTATGAAGGAGAGAGATAGTCGAATTTTGAAGGGTCCGCCAAAGCTTTCGTCTAAAAATGAGGAACAGTAGATGTATCAAATAGCATTAAATATGCAAATTCATTTTTAATTTACTGTGTAAACGCCAAAGCGCAAACCTGCAATCCGGGGTATCGCTTTTCGATTTCGGCGCCTCGCATGATCACGGGGCGTTCAGGTGATGTCTCAATTCCTCGAAGATGAGCCCAATCTCGGGCCTCGTATTTCCAATAATAGTAGATCACCTAGACAGCTCATCAAAAATATGTATTTTAAAAATTTAACGAAATACCTGTAAACCAAGGAAAGCAAAGATGAATTTCGGTACAACAACACGAATCGCCGTTCCTAAAGAGATTTTCAAAGAAAATACTTTATCGACATACCATGATAAACTCCAAATGTTGGTTTCAAAAAATGTTTGTAGAGTTTATCGAGTGGCCATCTGAAAATATAAATTTGCATTTATATTCTAAGACCATAATTTACATTTGATCTTCATTAATTTTCATTTAACCCTCAAATAAAAGAAGAAAGAAAGTTAGCATTACATTTTATATTATTCTTCCTATGAGTTTTTACGAACTAACTAGACTAGTGGGCTTTTTCATGTTATTTTATGTAATTATTTCTAAAATTCTGGTGTTAGTTTCATGCTACGTCATTGATCTTTGAATTAAAAGGCACTTGATTCAATTTTTTAACTTCAGAAGGCTTCTAAAGAAAAAGTAAGACACTCGAAAGATGGAGGAGGAAAAACACCCACGCGCACACCTCAAAAAGTCAAAAGAAGACCGTACTTTCTTCGAATTCATTAAATACGTGTTTTTAAGAACCGGTAAAGAAAGAGAGAAGATCCAAAAAGGAGTCACGATCACGACGGCCAAGTACACATACGAAGTGCTAGAGTTACTGGGACCTGGCGGATTTGGAGACGTCTATCGAGTGAACGATGAAAAGGGAAAAGTAGGGATTTCACTAATTAGTTTTTGATCAACATCCTTTAGTCATATGCTACGAAAACGGAAACCGATAGCCAACACATCAACAAGCAGCTGCTGCGACTCAAACTTGAAACCAGTGTGCTTGTGGAATGCGAAAAGGCATGGTTACTGGTTTATCCCAATAAATGGCTCATCATACCACAGGCGCTCGATGCAATAAGAGATCTAGCTACACTCGACTGGCTACATTCACAGGTGGAATCATTTTTTTTGTTCTAATCTGCCGTTATTTAAGGGATATCAAATCACAAAACTTCGCGATTGAATTGGTTGAACAACAGCAACAAGAAACGATCTTCATGTTGAACTTTGGCATTGCAAGGAGATAAATTGATTCGGAGAAGAGATTAAAGTGAGTTACTCATTTAACCATAAGTGCCGATCCTTTTTAGGCCAAGGGGAAAGACCAAGTTCATCGGGACTGTTCGCTTTGCGTCAAGAAATTGCCACATGAATGTTGAACAGGGACGAAAAGATGACCTAGAGGTGTTTACTTTATTGCAAGTTTTAAGTTATCTATCTTAAGGTGTGGTGTTATATGCTGATCGATCTTTTCGATCAAAATCTTGTTCCGTGCCGGAGGAAAGTCAACAAGGAAGAAGTGCTAAGCCTGAAGAAATCCTTCTTTCACTTTAACAAAAAATGTTTGTTCTACCGGATTTTCATTCAGTATGAAATTTAGTTAACGCCATTTTCGATAAAGTGCCAAAGGACTTCAGACGAGTGATAAAATTTGTTGACGAATTGGCGTACAGCTCTGCGCCCGATTATGGTACTATTCGAATGAGCTTTCTCCTCTAGATAATCAATTAACTTAGATTTTAGGAACAAAGAATTGCTCGAGAAGAAGGAATTGATTGAAGAGCCCCTCCTCAATGGATTGGCAAAAAAAGGACCCTAAAAAAGTAAGCATTTAATCTACTTCTGGCCTATAAGCCTTTTAGAAATACAAAAACGATTCAGTGAAGAAAGGTGACGATAGAAGCAAAGACAAAGAAGACGAGAATAGCGCTGATGAAAAGGAAGAGCCACAGTAAATGTCTGATATTTCTGTTTCTCGTTAACTAAACTGATTAGAGGAAAAAAAAGAAGATCCAGAAAGGCAGATCCTAAAAGTCAAGTGGAAAAGTAGGGGTTTGACAATATAAAATCATTGTTTTGTGCTTAGGAAAATGTGAGACAAAGCAGGATGCAAACTACTAGGAAGTGAAAGTGGTAGTGCAGCAAATGGAAAACAACCCAGTATACAAACAAATGAAAGAATTGTTCGGTCGAAGGCACCTTTTCCAATTCGTTAAATCAACACTTATTTTAGTGCCAGGAAAAGCGAAAACCTGAAGAAACAAGCCAAACCGTCGAATTGAAACAAACGCAAAATAGACCAACCATCTTCAAAAATTGGTAGTAATAACTCTTACAATTTTGTGTTGGATTAATGAACCATTGCACTATAAATAACCTGTAAAGAATTCGAATCGGATTGAGTTGTCTGTGAACTGCATCAACAGCAATCGGTTCATCGGGATGTAGATTTTGATCCTAAACAAAGCAAATATTGGTTTCTTCAAAATTTACGACTAAAATGTTCCCAATACCAGTAAACCATACTTTAACCCATTTCATACGCCATTCACGTTCAGCCGGTGTCAATCCGCGCGCTCGAGCCCTCTCATCAGCCATGTGCATTTCCAACGACATTGCATTACCACCCCTAAATTAATAAAATTGTCTTAGCATGACCAAACTTAAGTGTTATTAAAATCTTACCGATGCAATGGCTTGTCGCCGGTTGGATCCAACTTTGGCGGAGGCAATCCTGAACGGGTATATGGTGAATTTCCGGCACGTTCAGGTTTAACATAGTAGTTACCCATTTTCTGAAAAACGAACGTTTTTTTAAACGGATTGGTTAACGGAAAAAAGCATGATCAATAAAAAAGTATTGCTGACTAGATTAAGCTAACATTTTACTAGCATTGAGAGTTTACTCAGCCAAATCGGGGCCTTTGCCTTAAAATTTTGCTCGCTTGTTGTGAGGCGTCCGATTAAACATGTACTGGGGCCTCACACGTACTTGTGAAATTATCTGTAGCTATAAGTAGCTGCAATCAAAAGATCCCTTTAATTTACACAAAAAATAGCTAACTCCAAGATATCTAATGGTAAAAACATTCCACAATTCTTTCGTTTTTCAAATTCAAATTGTTAGACAGAAATATTGCCCACGAATAAAGCTTCCAAGATGTATTTATCTCTGAAGATCCAATGGTTTATTTACGATAAAACCTATTCAACTTGAAATATGACAAAACACAAACCGGATTCAAAAGTTTCAATAGAATCGATGCTTAGATATAAGAAACTTCTACCAAACAAAAAAGACTGACAAATGGAAATCTTTTAGTGTTTCTCGAAGAATTCTTTGCTTCCTTTAACGTTTGGCTTGATCGTGTCTTTGCCAGGAGTCCAACCGGCTGGGCAGACCTCTCCGTGCTGAAATATATTGAATAGTAAATGTTTAAGCCAAAATAGTGACTGACAAATTTGGTTCAACTACATCCATTTTCCATTTTCATTTTGGTTTTGGCTTGTTGACAGTTGACACATATGTAGGACCCTAATTTTTACCTTGTCAACAAATTGGAAGGCTTGAACCAATCGAAGAGTTTCATCAACAGATCGTCCGACAGGCAAGTCATTGATGGTAATTTGGCGCAAAATTCCCTTGGGATCAATAATGAAAAGTCCTAAACAAATTCTTGTAAAGCTTACCATAAAAATAATTTAAAAAACGAACCTCGGAAAGCAATTCCCTCATCCTCCTTCAAGACACCGTAGTCCTTCGAGATTTGATGGTTGGTGTCAGCAATCACGGGGATGTTCATGTCACCAAGACCTCCATGCTTTCTTGGGGTTTGAATCCAAGCAAGATGGCTAAACAAAAACAATGAGGATGATCATCAAAACAACAAACCTGAAGACTGAATCGGTCGAGCAGGCCAACACAGTGACACCAAGCTTCTTGAACTCTTCAAAACGATCAGAAAAGGCAATGATCTCAGTTGGGCAAACAAAAGTGCTAAAATATGAGGAGTGACTTTAATTTCTCTCCAGCTTACAAATCCAAAGGATAGAAGAAGAGAACTACGTAGTGACCCTTGTAGTCTGAGAGCTTGACTTGCTTGAAGTCGCCATCCACGACTGCCTAAACCAACAAATGTTTCAGAAACAATTAAAAAGAATTACCTGAGCATCAAACTCGGGGGCAGGCTTTCCAATGAAGGCTTTCGACATCTGAAATTTACAAAATATAGAAAAACCTTAAGAAAAGATAAATGTAGCATTAATCCTAGGATTCGAAATCGTCATTGGAATCTTTCAATTATTGACTGAAATGATGTAAGCTAAAAAGGGGTTTCTAGAAAATTTTAAACTACGGCCTATGAATACTACAAAGAAACGCGGCGCGAGATGAGATAAGATAAGGACAGAAGAACTACATAGCATCCCTCTATGAAATTACGTTTTGCGATCTACGAAAGATACCGCCCCTTTTTCGAAAAATCGATTCAATTTTTGCGACAGTGAGAGGCTGGAAAAATAGCGAAGGTCATTGCTGTGAGGAACATACAGGGCGAAAAGAGAAACACGGCAACACCCCTGCTGAAAAGAGGGAAGAAACTAAACATACAGACGCGTGAACACATTCATTTAACCATATTCACCGTTTGTTTTCTGCCGTTTCAAAAAGAACTTACAGGAACAGTCATGGCGAAATAAAGCTATATTTTGAGTGAATTGAATGAATATGAATTGGCACTAGTTATGAATTTAGCTTTTCCATAATTGTGAAATGCGAATGTAATTTGAGACGCGCGACTCGGAAAAGCGGCTTTTGACTTAAAATGAATCTCACAAATGAGGTTTTCAAGCACATTTTATCGAAAAAACTTACCCCAAAAAGATTTGTGCGATACATAAATTAATTTATGAATCGGAAGCACCAATAAAAGCAAGTAAACCAAGTAAGGGTTGCCATAGTCACCAGTGTGAGAATTTCAAATAGCAATAGTCAAAGAAAACTTCTCAAAGTAGTAAAATGCTTAAGAATTCATTTATTAAAATCAACAAACAAGCAAAACACAGTAACTAATAAACAAAGAACTTTAAAAAAATATACGAATCACAGCTTCAATCAACCGGCAATCCGCGAATAATTCGATCAAATTGCGTCGCAAAGGCCTCAAAAGCAAATAATCGTTGCACCCGTTTTGGACCCTCTTTGGCAGCCAACAATCTAAAATTTGCATAAATTAATACAGCATAGTAATGTGGAAAAATGTTCCCCGAAAAAAATCATCCTATTATTTCTGCATCATTTCGTAAGCATGTCGACTATGTCAAATGAAGGAATACCATCAGATCTGATCATTGATCCACCAGAAATTACGGTATGTTTTTATTTTTAACTAATCAATATTTGACCAAATGAGAGTTCTAAAATCTTCTCTAGATGAAAGCTGCTGGTGATAAATTTGCCCTACAGATCATCAAAAAATCGCAAAAGGTTTAGTTATCCGATCCTACTAGAATAAGACCTTTTTAGGAAAAGTCATCGAGTAATGAAATGTATCGGATCGACCCCGTTTATAGTATTATCGAGCCCAATCAAGGAGCTTCACTCGAAATCCAACGAATGGTAAATTAAAACGTTTCAATCTATGAATTGTTTATTTCTAGATCGTAGTGCCTAAAGTCGATAAGCTCGTCGTCGAATACATGTACTGTGCAGAGAAACCTCCTAACGCCGAACAGCATTTCAAAGCAAACGCCAAGAAAGGATCGATCAACGTCAAGCTAACCACCAACTAGATTATGATATTTATGGAGAACTTTTATTTTAGGTTTTCAAGTACAAATGTTTCTAAGTCTTATGGGCCTTTTGCTTTGTTTGATTAAATCAAGCACCTTAAATCCTCTCGTTGTAGTATTGTTTTCATTGCTTCTGCAAACTGTTGTGGTGCCTGCTCCAAAAGGAACCCAGTTTTCCCGTCGTCAATCGTTTCCATTGGTCCTAAATCAACAATTTGTATGATAGTTTTAACATATTATACCTCCAGAATTCACAGCTATTACGGGTTTGCCAAGGTACATAGACTCAATGGGCACAATACCAAAATGCTCATTGTGCGGAGTATAAAGAACGGCTGTTGCACGTTTCAGTAAATATGCCTTTTCTCGATCAGCTAAGTGTAAAAAGATCAGTTAATATTATTCAAAACTTACATGGAGACTTGAGAAATACAATATGTCGCGATGGAATATCGTTAGCCAACGCAAGGTCAACCAATTCACGATAATAAGTCACGTTTTCTTGATTAAGCTTGTCATATCCTCCGGCAATAACCTAAGCTTCAAATAAAAGTGCTTCAAGAAAGCAAATACCAGACATGTATGATCAAATTCCGTAGCAGATAAAATGTGACGAAGATGTGCTAAAAAAGTTCTTTAATGAAAGCAAATGAAATAGGTACCGTAGGCTTTAACTGCCAAAGCGACATTTTTCTTGACTTCGTATCGATTTAATGACATGAATACAAACTTCGCATCTTCAGGAATCTGAATGGTAAACACTAAAATGTTACATGTTGCACTGACTTCTTCAACCGTTCGTGTTTCAATCTCGTCAAAATATTTCATGTTGAGTGATGGATACACGACCTCTAATTTATGATCTGAATAGTATTTATTATATTCCTTAAAATGCTTTTTCTTACCTTTCAAAGATTTAAAAGTGCTACGAACAACTCCGGCAGTGTACTGACTGTTCACACAAATTATATCAGCCATCCCTGTCGTCCACTCCTCGAAAGAATCTAGTAAAAATCTAAAGAGGAACACTTTAATTAAAAGCTGAAAACATACCTATACATAGATTTCAAATACGTTTTCCTTTCGGTGAGAAGCATATCCGGATAATGACAATAAAATATCCTCCTGGCGCTTGAAAACAGCTTGAAAACCAGCAAACACGCAGAAACCTGTAAAAATCTATTAAAAGTTGCAGTCAGCTATTTATGGTACTCTTAGATATCAACTCTTTAAAAATCAACTTGGTCGCAAACAACGACATCAAAATCCATCTTTAGGCAAATCGCAATGGCAGCAAAAATCATTCGAATGTACGCACAAAGAGCAAAAAATCTGCCCAATATGTGTCTCGGAAAGAGTTTTATAACTCTGACATCTAAATAACAACATTTACAAATAAATTCCAATCGAAATAAACCTAATTCCTTTGTTTCGCTGAACGCATGCGACTCGTCATATTGTGCTGTCACTATTTTTACATCGTGGTGTTTATTCTAAAATAAACAATGGCGAAAGGAGAAAATAATTTACCGACTTTCAATGCAATTGCCGCATCAATAATAAGACGTTCGGCACCTCCAATTCCAAGGTCCGGGTGCAAAAAGAGGACCTTCATCCAGCGTTCTAAAAATTAAACAACATATAAATTCAATGCCTTTAACTTATTTATTCTTCAAAAATACACCATTTATAAATTTTTTTATAATGATGTAAAGGATTCTCCTGCAGAAGTGACAGCAACGTGTCTTTACTCTCACCTCTCGTCTTTTTTTCTTTTCCCTCTCCATCGATTTTCGGTGGATAACAAACTGAGAAAACAACCGTTTTGAAACGATTTCTATAAAGTTTTGCAAGAAAAAGCCTTTATGGTTTTTGTTATTTTTTAAAGTTAAATTAAAGTTTAAAGTTAAACATAGAATCAATCTTACACATTTAGAAATGCGGGGCTATATTTATATAGCCACATTTTTGGCTGCCGTTTTGGCAAGTGATCTATCATTTTGTCAACGAAAGTGTCGAGACAAGTACGATAATGAGCCCCAAGTAAAATTGTTATTTTTTTGCATTAATTCAATAATATTTTAGCAAGGAGCTTGCTTTGTGGGTTGTAAAAACCGAAAAAATGACATTGGAATGTTTCTCTTCATCGACTGTTATCGAAAATGTGAATCCATCTACGAGAACTCGACAAATAATGAAGCATCAGCCTGTCATTTTGCATGCGGCCTTCCTATGATCAATTCCGTTTTCGTAAGCACAATGACCAACTTGTGCTAACTAGTGGCGTCCGTTATAGATGAGCATGAACTACAACGGGAAGGGAAAGCCAGAAGTTCAAGTTATCAAGCATGATGGCCCCAAAGAAGACCGATCGGTTGAAAATTCTGTAAGTTTCCGACAGTAGCCAATAAAAGAAATTGTTGTAGGATCTTCCAAGTCACGATCTCTTCCAAATCTTTGGACAAAAGCCTCTTCAGAAAAGTTCCGCAGAGGATCACTTCGAGAGGCATTAATCATTCAGTCAGATGAGATAAATTGTAAGATTTAGCTTCGAAGATAGCTTCGACAGAATGTTTGCCCAAATGAGGGAACGGTTCTTTAAGAATTTTGATTCTTCCGACAACTCATTTCAGGTTATTTAGCCCCAAAAAGCGTGCCTAACAACATAAACTTTAGTCTAATCATCCAAAAAGTTTTGGTTCCAACGGTTTTGCACAATCTGAGCAACAAGGTTGGTCTTTAAAAGCATAATTGATGCATGATTTGAATGTTGTTGTGCAGGTGAAGTTGGTAATATAAATCAATTCGGCGAGCCAATCCTGTTTGTACACCCTCTTTCTAAAGCTGAAGAGCTGTCTAACGATGACGATGACTTTAATTCAAATGGATGGCAAGGTGAATACCTAACGTTGACGACAAATCAGTTCCATCTAACTTTGCGTGTCGAAGCTAGCTAACAATGTTCTTTGCTTGTATTTTAAGAATAATCAAGCAATTTAGGCTCTCAACAACCCTGGTACAACAAGGAGCGCCTTCCACTGATTTTCCAGGTTGGTCTTGGAAACAAAAACTTACAGCTGTCTTTGTGCTGGCCAAAGAAACTTTAGATTTGTTTCTTGGCTCTTTCGCTTCTCGCGATTCTCTGCGCTATCTTCATCTTCACTCGTATTTTGAAAAGCCGCTCTGAACGATATCAAAGAGTGGTGAATTTCAACACCCAGCCTTTACTTCTTATTTTCTAGACCAACTGTGGACGAATGGCAAGCGTTTCGGTAGTGCCAGGGAGCAAAGCTATGCCACTTCACTTTGAGAAAAACGTAAACCAAAACGGTTTTAATAGCACAAAGCGTTTCACAGGTTCCTTTTGAATATGGACCACCAAAGGATGGTGTACCCCCGCCATCATATGATCAACTCAGCCTCGGTAGCGTTCATAAAAAAGTTTGTTTTGCTACTGAACAAGCTTTAAGCCAAAGGGATTTTAGCTCAATCAAACTGCTGAATGAGAAGTCTTCGAAAAGCCGCTCATTCTCATCCATGCACACAACATTTACCTGTACACAGCATTCTATGATTTATTTAATTGTTAAGTCGGTCAGTATTAAAAGACATTTTATCTTTCATTAATAAGCACTCGTATTACCGACTTGTTTTACGTGTAGCATTCAAGCATCATACACATTTGTAAATTTTAGCGATCTGTTATATTATTTAAACTTGCTTTTCCTGTGAATAAATAATTCATCTTATTCTTATTTTTCATCAATAAACACTGCTCTCATTTTCCTTTTCAGTCAATGCAAAAGCAGCGAAACGTTTTTAAAGCTCCTATCGACAAAATTTCTCTGTGCCTTTGCCAAATTCCTACGTCAATAGCGCCATCCCCAAAGGGATTTTCTGGATTTCCCTTTGTATCCCACGTGCAAGATTATACCACTACCCTGCACGAGTCATAATTCCGTCTTGAGTTTCAAATTTAAACAGTTACAAGAAAATCCTCACGTTAACTTGGTTCCAGTTGATATTGAACGTTGTTGGGGGCACGTCCGTCGTTTCCAAGTAGTCGTTGCCTCGTCTTCGTCCTCCTAAATATTTTGTTTCGACTTAATTAATTTGCAGAGGAAAAACGGAAAATATGAAATGTAGAACGTAAAAAAAATGAGCTTACGTAAAAAATGACGCTTAAGGAAAAAATCGGCAAAAAAAAATCAATGTGCCAGCACATCAGGCTTTAAGTAGCGTCTTCTAAAGTTCTAGGAGGTTCGGCGGTCCAAATTCAGCAAAAACCTCTAATAGTAAGACCAAACTAGATTACAACTCTGTGCGCGCCATAAAGAACGAAAAAAAGATAAAGATCCAAAATGAAGCTCTGAAAAGCTAAGCGGGGTTGGCTAATTTCTGCCATTTTATTTGCGCCACTTGGCGCAAATGGCCCTATTGCACAAATAAAATGGCGGAAATTGGCCTAGGCTGCTGAGCGACGAAAAATTAAACTTCAACTCGTTGATCGAATATCATTAAAATTTAAAAATAATTAATACAGGCTTGTTTTCTAAAGCTTGTTGCGTTTTTCCCCTTTCTGCCACTTTTTTTCCTTTTACGATTTTAATTGTGGAGAATTCATTATACGTTTATGTTCCAGATGACCGGCAAGAAGCTCAAACTTTTTGATGACGAAGATGGACCGAGCACAAGCGGCTTAAAAATCAACAATCAATATGCCGAACGCTACGACAATTGGAGGCGGCTGGAAGAAATGCAGAAAAGTAACTATTTAGTTTTTACAATGATCCGTTATTGCATTTAGTGAAAGACAAATATGGTGACGATGTTGCTGAGCAAGATGATGAAAGTTCTAGTGAATCTGAACCGGTGAGAATTGTGGATACTTCTATTGAATTACTTGAACTTTTACAGGAATGGACAGCTGATGACGAGAAGAACTTTCTCCACATTCTCGGTGCCTTGAAAACAAACAACTCATCGATTTATGACGACAAGAAGCTGTATTTCAAGGTAATTTTTGTTTATTTGTCAATGTTAGCTTGATTTAACGTTCATTTTTAGGAAAAGGATGCTCAATCCGAGGTTTTAAAAAAGAAAACTGGGAAGAAAACAAAGGATAAACCTCTCTACCTGCGAGATTATGAGCGCAAAATCGTGACGGAAAAAGAAGGGTTTGGTCGTTTTATCTAAAGTAAATCTAAAGTCTAATTTAGAAAGTTTGAAGAAGACGATGAAGAAGAAGAACCCAAGATAGAAGACGAAGGCTATTATGAAGTTCAAGACCGTCTAAAAAAAGAGTGAGTTAAATACGGTAATATTTTACTTACATTTTTTAAGAATTAAACAAGCCATCAATAAAACCTTTGATGACGGCCAGGAGAATGATTTGTTGACTAGAAGAAAAAAGAGCAATACTGAAAAGGTCGGTTATGTGTTTTTTGAGAAACTTTTTATAATTTAGGAAGAAGAAAATGATAATTATTATACCTGGCTGAAAAGCCAAGACAATAAGCCAACAAATTACTCCGAAGAATTGCGTCCATTAAAAGAGGTTTGTAAAAACAAATTGCACTTTGATGATTCAAGTAGGCATGGTCCGATAAAAACTTGGATGACGACGAGCGCTTTTTGAGAGATTTCTTTATTAACAAAGAATATGAATTGGGTGATGACGATGGGTACGTTGAAAAATTTTACAGTTCATATCAGATTTTAGTGTTCCAACCTATGACCAAATTTGTGAAGTCGAACAAGATGAGAAAGAAGTTGATCAACAAGAGGAGTTTGAGACAAAGTACAATCTACGCTATGAAGAACCTGACCAAGATTTTGTGAGTTATAATCATTTTGCATTTTATCACAAGGCTGCTATTCAGATCAGACAATATCCTCGAACAGTTGCCGAAACGTTGAGAAAAAAAGACTCGAAACGAAAAGACCAACGTGAGGCTCACCGGGAACGAAAGAAAAAAGAAAAGGAAGAAAAGATGCAAGAAATTCAACAGATGAAGAACATGAAAAAGGTGAACACTTTTAGGAATCCCAAGTAACTTCAACATTTAGACCGAAATCAATAAAAAATTGGCAAAACTTCGAAAGTTGGCTGGTGACGATATTGCTTTGAATATCGATGATCTCGAAGGAGATTTTGACCCTGCAGAGTATGATCGCCGGATGCAGGTTTTAGGAATTTCAACTGTGTAAATTAACCACTGATTTAGGAAGTTTTCGATAAACAATATTATGGCAAAGGGGAAGCAAACGCTGACGACGACTTAGAAAAGCCAGTCTTTTCTGATCTCTCGGAAGACGAATTTGATGGGGATGAGAGTGACGATCCAGACAATGTTGAGCTTGGTAAGGGGATTTTTGATAGAGAAAAAAGTGAGTCTATATAGGTACTTTGAAAAACAAAGCATTGGATGCTGAAACTGAAGACACCAACGAAGAATCACAATTTCGTGGCCGACTCGATAGTAAGCGGTTTTATTTCCACTAAAATTGATTTTTTCTTTAAGAGTCACGAAGACGGAAAAAGCGTAACTCTCGCTTTGCTGAAGTCATCTCTCGAGAAAAGCCACTTTGGGATCCTAAAGAAAAAACTTTTGAGGAATACTTTGATGAGTACTATGCTCTAGATTACGAGGATATACTTGGTAACGCTGTTTATAGTGCTTTGTGCAAATAAAAATTCAAGGTGATCAACGAACAAAGTTCAAATATCGGCAAGTGGTTCCCAATAGCTTTGGCTTGGAATATGGCGAAATTCTGGATGCTGAAGATCGACAGTTAAATTCTTGGGCTAGTTTAAAAAAGGTGAGCAAATTTACAAATAATCACAACTGATTCATTTTTTAGGCTACAGCGTACAGAACGGAGGCCGAAGAGCTTTTTGATGTAAAAGCTTATCAGCGTAAAGGACTTGACACCCAGAAAAAAGAACGCATTTTCACAACGGATTTTGGTGGAAAGAAATCTCGCAAGCTCCAAAAAAAAGAAGAAGATGATGTTCAAAAGCCGGAAAAAGAGGACCTTGTTGAGGTTAGCTTCATTTATATAGAAATATTTTATGTTTAACCTTATTTTAGGCAAAGGTCAGCATCGAGCCTAAGCCACAAGAGTCATTGGTGGAATTATCGAAAAAGAAAAAGAAAGTAGCTGCTTTACCTGACCAGGTTCATTAAATTCTTTTACTAATCAGCAATCAAAACCATTTTTTACATGCTGTTTTTCAGAGTGAAGCCAAAGTGAAAAATCAAAGGAGCAGAAAGCGAAAGGCTAAAGGTGGAGCTCCTCAAAAAGCCTTAGACATTGATGATCAACGGCTAAAAGTAATTTGCTAAAGTTGATCTATTAAAGTTTCCTTTAGGCGTACGGAATCAATCCAAAACGATTCAAGAACAAATTGAAATACAAACAGGATGCTTAATAGAATCGTTTTTGCTTGTTATGGTCTTTATTGAGATCACAAAAGATGTTTATTGTTGTTACTTGTTACCACAGTTTGTTGTTATGTTTTCAATAAATTTTTATTTTTAAAAATTTTCTATTCTCTGGGTGTTAAAAACTTACTAATACTTTGATTTTTTGTAGTCTCTGTTTCAGTTTTATGGTTTTATTAAAATGGACCGAACATTTCAGAAATGGGTGGAGTGCTATCCTATTTTCGTGGATTGTTTGGACAGCGTGAAATGCGGATACTGATCTTGGGATTGGATGGCGCTGGAAAGACTACCATTCTTTATCGTTTGCAGGTTTTAGTTTTTGAAAATATCTTTATTTTTGCGTCTTTAGGTTGGCGAAGTCGTAACAACGATTCCTACGATTGGATTTAACGTCGAGCAAGTTGAGTATAAGAATCTGAAATTCCAGGTTTGTTTCTATTTGAGGCAGAAATATTATGAGTTACATTATAGGTTTGGGATCTTGGCGGTCAAACATCAATTCGCCCATATTGGAGATGTTACTATGCTAACACTGATGCTATAATTTATGTTGTGGACTCTGCAGATCGAGATAGGGTTTGGATTATGCTTTTTATTTTTCTTTATTTCCTTGTGTTTAGGTTGGGATTTCTCGACAGGAACTTGTCTCAATGCTTCAAGAAGACGAATTACAGGGTGCCATTCTTGCCGTACTCGCAAACAAACAGTAATGTTAATGATTTTTGGTTTAACTTTGTCTTTGGTTATAGAGATGTTCCTGGTTGTCTGACTCCAGCCGAAGTTCACAAAGCATTGGGCTTAGAAGCACTCCGAGACAGAACTTTCCAAGTAATTCTAATTTTTTATAGCACTATGCATAAAATCCCGTCGGATCTTGTGGGTAATTTTACTGACCATTTTTTAGATCTTCAAAACGTCAGCAACCAAAGGAGATGGTCTTGATGAGGCGATGGAATGGCTGTCAAATGCTCTTCAAAATAAAAAATAATGTGCACTCGTCGTAATATTCAAAGAGCCAGCTTGCCAATGGCGGTGATATTTTTTTTTTCTACAGTACCTTCTAGCGTTCTTTCAGAAAATGAGGATTGATTAATACTGTTTCAAATTTACGACCTTTAACTTATTTTCTTGACTTAGGCTTTTGTAATCGCACCGTGCTATAATAATTCTGCCTTTTGCAATTTTTTTCTCTCTAAAGAAAATCTCAAATTTCTTTTTATCGTCAATTCGCTTTTTAGTCACGCGGTTCCCTCTCGAAGACTGTGATTCTTTTATAGCTTTGTTTCATTCCTGTCAGTGACCATACAACTTTTGATTTACCCTGTGTCTCGAGTCTGTATGTAATTTTCAAATGTGGCATTTGAGCATAATTTCCGTGATAAAAGTCGATATTGTGAAAGATTTTTACAAAGAACAAGAATACGGACAAATCGCACAAAAAAACTATATTTGGAACGAAGATCTTATAAACAAAGGATCAAATCTGCGGAAATGAGTTTCCTCCGAGACTGTGGTTCAAATTTACATTTGTTTTTAAATTTACATGATCAGCAGCGGACATCTATGACACACAGATCCAGTTAGACCTGTTATTTTTATCATTCTCATCTTTTAGAACCGTGCCGCCCTGGGAGCACAAGAGAATGAGCGCAAAAACGTGCGGCTGAGGCAGCAGCTTTGGTGAGAAGTTTCTACGAAAATATTGTACCATTTGACAGTAAATAAATCTTTTTGTACTTAAATGTTACTACTTTTGCTTAATTTTTAGGATAAGCGTTCCAACCAGGCGCCAAAGTCATCCAACGAGAAGAAAGTAGCCGGCATCTCAAACAAAAGCCAATACCAGAAGCAAATCAAGATCAATAAGCCGCCAGGACTGGTGAGTATTCGATGTTTTATCGACGTTTTAACTACGCCAGGACTATCTATGTTTTATCTATATTCTATATTTTTATCTATCTATATTCTATCTTTTTATCTATTGTTTAAGGTGTCGAGAAACCGCACGCACTCTGGAAGGAGACAAGAAGAAAAGTAAAGAAGAGAAGGGAAGTACCGAGGAATGACTCGGACCCGAACAGCCGTAGAAACACAAACAATCATCACTAGAATAAATCATTCATTCGCTTCGAGTTAGTAGAAGTTGAGGGTTTATTGCATTACTAACAAGTTCAGGATTCAATTCAAGAAAAGGTCAATGGATTAATGGATGGCTGAATGCTCTATGGGCGGTAGTGGTCAATCGATTTTCTTGTTGCCCCAATCAAAAAGGTAAAAGGGAAATGGTCAATTTGTATATGATGGCATCATGATGTGTCACCATTTCCCCATTGACTGTGACCATTGTTTTGCTCTTTTATCTTTATTTATCATTATTTTTCTTGACGCGCGAACACATGTCTGTCTGTTATTGTCTGCATATCGGGGGCGGCTTTTTGTTATGAGGACAAGTGCTTGGAATTCAAATTTTGATTTACGACAAACAACATGTTTTTCTTTTTTCATAGTTGTTTGTGAGTAGCGTATCACAAGAAAAATGGATAGAAAGATGTATTTTTGAAAAATAGATTCTTCAACCTTCCTCCAGAACTTTAAAAATAAGCATTTTTGATTGATTGATTCATTTTTTTGATTCACAATCATTTTTTTAAACAGCATTGATCTTTTCTAACTTGAATCTATTATTGAAAACACTTTAGACTATTTAACTATTATTTAAAGTCTTTAAAAAGTTCACAATTTTTTTTATCGAAGAGTTGATAAATTCGAAAATGAAAAATTTCGTCTACAAGCCTTTTATTCGAATGATTACAGTATTTTAGCGAGTCAATCGACTTTAAAACGTTTTAAAGCAAGAGAGCCGCCTATTCGTTTGATACTTTGTGGTGTTCAGCCACCTGCCATAAAAATTCTTGCCTAAGAAAACACCTCAAATGCATCTCTCTTATCACCCAATTCTAGCAATCTTTAAAACGACTTTAAAACGATTCTAGCAATTCTAGCAGCCTTTAAAACGATTCTAACAATTCTAGCAATCTTTAAAACGATTCTAGCAATTCTAGCAATCTTTAAAACGACTTTAAAACTATTGCTAGAATTGGGTGATAAGAGAGATGCATTTGAGGTGTTTTCTTAAGCAAGAATTTTTATGGCGGGTGACTGAACGCCACAAAGTATCAAATGAATAGGCGGCTCTCTTTTCATGTTCTTCTTTTTCACTTCTTTCCCCTTTTTACTCAACTCTCTAAATTCTAAGAAAAGGGGAACAGTTCCCCTTTTCTTAGAATGACATCGATTTTACCCCTTCTCTGACACAATTTATTGTACAAATCGCACTTTTTCAGATAAATGAACCGCTTGGCTTTTCGAAGATCGATTTTGATTTTTTATTAGATTGATTTTTATTGTTTATTCAAATGGCTCCTCCATCAAGAATCAAGAAGAAAGTCGTCTTTCTTGGAGAATCGGGTTCGTTCAGAAAATGTCGCTACAAGACTATTAGATAATGTCGCTTATACTATTAGATAATGGCGGAATTCAAATTTCTTTACGGAGTCTAAGAGTTTTGGGAAATAAATAAGAGTACTCGTGACTTTATTGGATAATACTCAAATGCAATACTCGAATACTTGTGCTATACTCAAATGAAAACTGATATAGCTAATGTAAAATGACCGCCGATAAAGGCACAAGAATTTTCGTAGTTGAAATCTTGGTATTACATTATCTACAAAGTGTACAGGTTAATTGTCTAAGCCTATTGCCTTTTTGTAATTGAAATCTTGGTATTACATTATCTACAGATTGCATAGGCTAATTGTCTAGGCCTATTATCTTATGTAATTACTATAATATTGTATATTGTGAACAGGTGTGGGCAAAACGTCGATCGTGCTTCGATACGATGGAAAGGGATTCGACACAAGTATTCGAGCGACACTTGGCGCTAGTTATCTCGTATCGACAATGTTTGTTGAAAAACTTTGATTTACAAGATAAAGTTTCAGGTGTACTACAGCTAATAGCTGTAGATTCACTCAATTTATTCACCAAATAACATTTCAGCCCGATCGCCGCGACAAATATCGAGCTGCAGATCTGGGACACGGCCGGGCAAGAAAGATTTAGATCAATGGTCAGTTACAAATTACGAATAATATTTCTTTGTTTTGTTTTATCTTAGCCTGTACACACTATGTAGATACTGTAATATCAAGATTTCAACTACAAAAGGCAATAGGCTTTGACAATCAACCTGTACACTATGTAGATCATTTAATATCAAGATTTCAACTACAAAAATTCTTGTGCCTTTATCGGCGGTCATTTTACACTAGCTATATCAGTTTGCATTTGAGTATGGCACGAGTATTCGAGTATTGCATTTGAGTATTTCCTTAGAAAAAAGATTTCAGGTACCAATTTATCTACGAAAAACGGATGTCGCGATTTTAGTGTACGATATAACGGACATAAGAAGCTTCGATCAATTAAATACATGGGTTCATTGTAAGTTAAAAGAATGTAAATTAAAAATCCAAGAAAAACAAAACATAGATTATAGAAGTATAATATTTATATAAATAAAGCTAAAAACCCTCAGCAATTCTATTTTTTTTAGTTCTCCGAAACGCGGAAACGAATGACGCAATGAAATTGGTGCTAATCGGCAATAAAACCGATTTGGAAATGAAAAGAACAGTTGATCAGAGGAAAGCGATTGGATATGCGGCAAAGATTGGAGCGGTGAGTTCAAAGAGATAAGTAGCATGCAATATTGACGAACTCTGTAACTCTATGCCTACCCAAAATACTGTAATAGTCGCCCACCGCCCTCGTACAGTCGCGTAGTCGCAAAAGTTTTTTAGTATTTCATTTTTTTCAAAACGCCCGTACTTTCAAAAAATGCGTCTTTGGTATCAAAAAATAGCCCTGAAATTCAGGGCTATTTTTTGATACCTAAGCGCGCATTGTAGCATAAACCCGTGTCGAGAAAAACTAGTTCAAAGCTAGACTACGCAACACTCCGCACCGTCATTATGAGGGTGGGCTACTATTACAGTATTTACGGTATATAGAAAGCATTTAGGCGACAAGACTCACATTGAAGAACTTTAAGGGTTTTGCAATCTCTTGATATCCGAATTTTCGTTCAGTCGTTCAGTCGTCAGTTGTTGTTGTTGTTGTCAGTTTGGTAGTGGACATTTGAAAGAACTAGTCTCATAGTTTTAACATAGATTTTTAACAATATTATTTCAACAATATTTCATTGTTAAGAAGCCTTTCAGTCCTATCACGAGACATCAGCCGCCTCGAATACGGGAATTGAGGAGGCTTTTTTCGAGTTAGCCACACAAATCGTCGCCTCTTATCCGATGGGAAGACGAAAAAGATCGGAAGAAATTAAGTAAGACAGTTTAAAACTTTGAAAAAACGTCAGTCAACGATTTCTGACAAACTGCAAATCAGTAGAGCAGTTTCCAGCCAGAATAGTCTTCCAATATACATCGGCTTTTTGTAGAAAACTAGTCAGCAAACGGCTCTTGTTTTCTGAAACTCGAAATAGCATTGTATCTATGCTTTAGAAAACAAGAGCTGCTTGTGAAACAAGAGCAAAACAATAAAAGATATAAAACTTTTCGTTTTCTACAAAAAGTCCATATTTATTTTTCAATTTAAAACTGGAGCTTAAGGCTGTGCAGCAAAATTTAACTTACTTTTAACCTAGCAGTGAATTGAAGAACTAGCTAGTTACAGTGCTATTTAAATAAAGAAAGTATAGCCAAGAAAACTCTAGAATCTCAAATTTCTTGGCAATATTCATTATTGACAAGTTCAGCTCCGTCACTCTCAATGAAACGAAAGAGAACTCGTCGAAATGCTGCTGAACAAAAGTTGAGATCATTTGTTTTTTTATACGTGTATTGAATGTAAATCTTATAAATTTATCACGTTTCAAAGGAGAATTTTCTAAACAAAATATCACTCAGAAATATTTAATTGGTGGCCCAAATTTGTTGCTCATTTTGATGGGAAATCTCCTTTGCTAGATTGACCATACGAGAGAGAATCTCGAAAATGATGCAAGGTTTCTGAAAAATTGAAATACAAACAATAGAAAACTCAATAATACTGATAGGCTGCTAGGTAGTGGGCTATATTGTTTAATTAGTACGGTTTTCTACTAGGTAGTAGGCTATAATGTTTAATTAGTACTGTTTTCTACTACCTGGTAGGCTATATTGTTTAATTAGTACTGTTTTCTATTACCTAGTAGGTGCCTACTACCTAATATCTGTGATATCTTCTAATAAAAGATCCAAAAATCAGCTTTAAACTTTAAAATCCGTTTTTCTTACCTGGAAATCATTGTCGACAAGGTTCACCAAATGATATGTGTCATGAATGTGTTCGAGAACTTGACGAGAATTCGATTCCTTTGCGTAAAGTGATGCCCTAAATGGTTTGATTTTGATTTTAAGGCTGATCGGCTGATTTTTGAAGCTTTTAAGCTTTATAGATTAATTTTTTGATGTTGATTGTTGATGTTGATTGTTTGCTTGCTTGTTGTTTGCTTTAAAAGTGAAATTTCCTTTAATCGGATTTTTAAATCGACTATATTAAGCGAGTTTTGGTGGCATTTCGCCACAAGAAATTTTTGCACTTAAACTACTGGAGAGCATATGGAATTTTGTTCATTTTACATATAGTAATTTAGTGTTTTTTCTTCTTCTTCATTTAAATAACCCTTACCACTGATTTGTCCACATTTCGTATGCTTCATCTTTCCAAACTCGGAACGAGATCGGATCGACGACGGTTGGTTGAGCGATTTCACATCCTGGAAACACGCCCCATGTCACGGCGATCGGCGTCGTTTTCTCGGTGTTCGCCACGTCGACGCTTGCCTGAAATGGATCGGGTAAAGACTTTACAGAATGGCCCACAATTAATCATATTTAATGATAAAATTTAAAAGCGATAAACCTTTTTAAAAAAATAAGATTTTCTTATTCTTGACTCCTCTGAATACCCCAAAACAGACTATATTAAGTGAGTTTTGGTGGGACTTCTCAAGAAATTTTTGCACTGAAACTACTAAAGCATATGGAATTTCGTTCATTTTACATAATAAATTGAATCTCAAAGAGATTTTGACAAGATTACTCTTAAAAATCTCATAAATGAGTAGGATGCCGAGCGAAACTCAGCGCTCAACTTTGGAAAGTCATATGAAAAAGTTGAAAGCTTGAATTCATTAGATAATAAGCAGCGTTTCAGGAGATATACTTAAGATTTGGTTCCAGAAAAATCAAAACTTTTGACTCAATTCTGGCCAAACTAGGCTCTCTGAAGTGCGGTGGTCAAGGTAAAGGCTGATTTTCTGGGACAGATCAGGCCAGGCCAGGCCAGCAGTCAAGTCGTGTCTGTCTAGTCGGGCGTGGCTTGGCTTTATTGCAGACTTAGATCTAGCTCTGGTCTAGACATAGGAAAATTCCAACCCAAACCTAATTCCATCTTCGTTTTCTCAGCCATTTCTTGGCCGATTGCTCTGAAATTTTGTCTACAAGCTACATGCTATAAGCTACAATCTACAACCTTTCTATACTTCTATTTGTAGAAAAAATCGGCCAAGAATCGACCAAGAAAAGGTGGAATTAGATCCGACTTTGAATTCTCTCATGTCTACTCTGACTGGACTACAACACGGCTTACAAGTTGTTTAACAAGCTCATGTACTTAGATACCGTATTTTCTTTAATAGTAGTGCACCATGAGCGTCGCCTAAATTGCTCGAAATCTCGAGAACCGCTTATCAGAACCTATCGATGTGGGATCGGAAAATGTAGCTGACGATGAGATCTAGTGGGGCATTTGAGTGTTGAGCTTCTGTGAAAACTTAGGAGCCGTCAAATAGCCATCAACTCGGCTAGGCGGGAAAATACTATTAAAGAGAATCCGGTATGCTACAAGACTCAGTACAAAACTAAAGAAAGTTTTACGTACAGTGCCCAACGTCTAGACGCAAGTACGGCATCCGACGACAAGTACCGTAATACCGGCTGCCGTATTCTCTCAAATAGCGTATTCTCTCAAATACCGTATTTTCTCTAATAGTAGTGCACCATGAGCGTCGCCTAAATTGCTCGAAATCTCGAGAACCGCTTATTAGAACCTATCGATGTGGGGTCGGAAAATGTAGCTGACGATGAGATCTAGTGGGGGATTTGAGTGTTGAGCTTCTGCAAAAGCTTGGAAACCGTAAAATAGTCACCAACTCGGCTCGCCCGGGTGCACTACTATTAGAGAAAATACGGTAATCTATTTTTAAGGATAATCATCATGTTTTTAAGTCTCCTAACTTTCACTCACATTATGATTGATGATATGATAGTTGATTCTCGGCGCGTACTCTTCGAGAATCGTTTGCAATGCGGCTGAATGCTCTTCCGAAATGAAACATTCCAAATAGGCCTGAAAAATCGGTTTAATCTATAGGGTCAATAAAAATATAACGAAAAATCGTTCAATCTATTTGTGTTGAAACCTTTTGATAACAATATCCTCCGTGTTTCCCCCATCCAACGAGTGGATCACTTGACGGCGCTCCGTTCACTGATGGCTGAGAGTTGATGGTAAAGATGCCGTTCTCATTGCACCATGTTAGTTGATCCTGTAAGTATGCTGGGCTCTATTTTCTTTATTATTTTAGTTACACTTTAAGCTATAAGCCTGAGAAATTGTTTTTTATTTGTTTGTTTGTTTGTTTGTTTGTTTGTTTGTTTGTTTGTTTTGTTTGTTAAGATTTACCTGAATGAGTTTTGTCTCGGGCGCAACACCGCTCTCTTGTTCACTCCATGGAAGAGACGTCACCTGGGATGAGATTTATGCTTAAAAACTTATTGGAAAAAGTAAGTTCTATTCTATTATTTGAATTATTCTATTTGAATTTCAATTCCTCAACTCACCACGACTCCATTCTCATTCGGTTCCTGTGTAAGGAAATTCAGAAAAACTTTCTTCACATCTTCGATATCCGCGATCTCATAGCCGAACTTTTTCAATTGCTCGTCTTTATTCGTAGTTCCTAAAAAGTTTAAAGAAGATATTGGATTATAGAATTATGATAGAATTATAATAGAATTATAATAGAATTATAATAGAATTATAATAGAATTATAATAGAATTATGATAGAATTATGATAGAATAACGATAAAATTATGATAGAATTACTATAGAATAACGATAGAATTCCTTTACGATCCAATTAAATAAATCAGATAAATTATCGAATAATTTGATAGAATTAGATAAGTTTTCAAAAAAAACCCCTAAAATCTTTTGTTTTCAAATATCTCCAGAGATATTTGCTTTTAAAACTAACCCAATAAATGGAAAAGATAGTAATCCTTGAGGTCATTGAAAGCCGGCGATGAACTGTTACCCCAACGACCATTCGGGAAATCGTCCCAATCCTAGAGAAAAGATCTGTATTCAATGCAAATATTTTGAGCACAATCATCGAAAAACACTCTTTCTAGCGCACTGAACTTGACAAGAATGACGGCTTAGTGCATCAGAAAGGCTATGTTTCTATTTCTGAGCATAAAGTACAATGCTAAGAGTAGTGTAATGTACTGTAATGTTCTTATAAGCTCACCCTTGTTCGATAGATGTACGATTTGGGGCGAGCACTCCAGAAAATCGGGCGAACATCTTCTTTGCATCTGAAAAGAGGTTGAATTAGTCAAAAAAATATTTACCGTAAATACTGTAATAGTACCCGACCCCCATAATGACGGTGCGGAGTGTTGTGTAGTCTAGCTTTGAACGAGTTTTTCTCGACACTGGTTTATGCTACAATGCGCGCTTAGGTATCAAAAAATAGCTGAAATTCAGGGCTATTTTTTGATACCAAAGACGCATTTTTTGAAAGTACGGGTGCTTTGAAAAAAAAGCAATGAAATGAAATACTAAAAAACTTTTGCGACTACGCGACTGTACGAGGGCAGTGGGGCACTATTACAGTATTTACGGTAGTTTATTAAGTAATTTAAGCTCTTTGACTAATTTGTGGCTTTTCCTATACTTCCTACCGTAAATACTGTAATAGTACCCGACCCCCATAATGACGGTGCGGAGTTTTGTGTAGTCTAGCTTTGAACGAGTTTTTCTTGACACTGATTTATGCTACAATGCGCGCTTAGGTATCAAAAAATAGCCCTAAATTTCAGCTATTTTTTGATACCAAAGACGCATTTTTTGAAAGTACGGGTGCTTTGAAAAAAAAGCAATGAAATGAAATACTAAAAAACTTTTGCGACTACGCGACTGTACGAGGGCGGTGGGCGACTATTACACTATTTACGGTAGTTATTTAGTTTTAGATTTAAAAGTAAATCAAAATTTCTCTATCATTTTCACCTAATCGGATGATTTCCTCCGTGTGGTTCCCATGGAAGTGCTCGCATCGGTTTCTTCTGCCACAGTCCTAGTTCTTGAAGAATTTCACTGAAAGCTTCTTCTTTCTGAGGTTCTTTGTGTTCAAAAAGTGTAATAACATCCTTTCTAGTGCACTCAATTTCTCGATTCTCTTTTGGCAAAAGCTGAGTGCAAATATGAGCAATTTGAGGTAATTTGAGCACACTAGAAGGGCTGCTTTTCTATTTTTGAGCACAAAGAACGTTTCATAGAGGATACTAGATCTAGATTTAGATTTAGGTTTAGATTTAAGTCTAGATTTAGATCTAGATTTGGATTTAGATTTAGATTTAGATTCAGTCTACATTTCCCTTTTTAAACTCACCGACAAGTTCCCTCTCTGTTCATCGTGTACAAATGGATACATTTCGCCGATCCATTGCTCAACAAGCGACGGCACATCTCGATCGCTTTTACCTAAATTTTCGATAAAACTCGAAAGTTTTGTTAGGCTATTATATAAATACTATAGAGAATTGAGTTCTTGTTTTCTGTTGTCTGTTTTCTGTTGTCTCTTGTTTTCTATTCCAATTCAACTCACCGTTCCATATTTCCTAACCGCATCATCGTCGTGTTTAATCGGCTCAAGATCATTTAGAATCCATTCGGGAATCGTCAATTGCGACAACGTGGCGATACGACGAATTGATTCGTAGCCCTGCAGAACTTTATTTAGGAATCATTCTCTAGGATTAAGTCACAAAATCAAGATGATAACACCGTTTACTATCACTAGGTTTATTCGTTTAAAGTGGAATCGTATTAGATCAAATAGACAGTCTTGAACTATTCAGAAGTCTTGCACTATTTCAGTGTTAGATAACTTGCTACAAACCATAATTGGCATAATTCCTGGAATGATCGGACACGTTATGCCGATCTCTCGACAATCGCGCACAAATTTCTCGAAAGACTCCGCCTCGAAGAAAAGCTGAGTGACGATGAATTGAGCACCCGCGTCCACCTGGAAATATTGTTTTTGACAAGGAAAAAAGAGATTTCGAGAGAGGGGATTGAACCCTCCACCCTTTGCTCTCCAGGCTCTAGCCACTAACCACTGAGCTATCTGGTACGTTAGCTAGCAAGGAGAAAAAGGGAAAGACAACAGGGAAGAAGGAAGAAATAAAGAAAAAAGGAACCGTGGGTTTACTTGAAAATCCGAATCACATATATTAATAATAAAGAAATGAAGAAATAGACAAGAGAAAGGAGATTTCTGAAGAGGATAAGCTAATAATCTATCGATCGATGATCCTGGAATTCTGTGACGCTAACCTTTGCTTTCAAATACATCAAATCGGCTCGATACGAGGGAGCATCCGGGTGACCGAGTGGGTAACCTAAAAAATACTTCATTTCAATATATCATTGCATTAAATATAGATTTCAATAGCATTCAAATCTCTCAGCTTTGCACCTGAACAAGCGATGGTGAAATAATCGCCGAACTCCTCTCGAATCCATCGAATCATGTCAAGGGCACGATAACGATACAAATATTGGCACTCTTCTGAGGAAGTTTCCTGGCAAAAATTGATTTACAAGGATTTCCAAAAAGTCAAACTGATGGCGGAAGATCGCCACGAAGAGCCAGAATATTCCGAAGTCCGTATTTCTTCGATTGAGCCAAATGGCGGACGGTTTGAGCTTTTGAATATTGAACACACGTCATGTGAAGCATTGTTTCCACTCTGAAAGACAGGAAATCTTTTTCTTTTTCTTTTATTTTTGATTTCTTAAATCTAAAAATAATCCTTTCTTGAGTCAAATAAGTTTATTTTGCCAAATTTTGCAATTTTTCAATCCCGTTTCAATCCTGTTTCAATCCCGTTTCAATCCCGTTTAAATCCCGTTTCAATCCTGTTTCAATCCCGTTTCAATTCCGTTTAAATCCTGTTTCAATCCCGTTTCAATCCCGTTTCAATTCCATTTAAATCCCGTTTCAATCCCGTTTAAATCCCGTTTCAATCCTGTTTCAATCCTGTTTCAATCCTGTTTCAATTCAATCGAAATCTGATCCACGATTCTCTCACCTAGCTTTCACATGGCCAAGTGATGTGATTTGGATTTTTATTCTTTTATTTCTATTTATTTCTATTCCATGGCCTAAACCTTATTAAATTTCTATTTCCAGATCTCAGCATTCTACTTGTCAATTCAATTTGTTTTAGATATGGGCTGAAATTTCATTTTTAGCCCGGTCCGGACAGCTCGCAGGATAGAACAGGCTGGGCTGGGTTGACAATAAAAAAGTGAAGAAAAAAAATCGAGTTCCTGAGAGGGGATTGAATCCTCGACCTCTTGCTTTCCGAGCTTTACCCTCTAATGACTGAGCTATTCAGTACCTAAACTTGCCAAGAGAAAGAGGGAAACACAAGGGGGAAGTGAAAGAGAAATCAGTTACATGTCTAGTCTGCCTCTACTTTCGATAATCTATGCGAGATTTATCTACACGATCTCAATGCTCTCACCTGCAATAGTTCATGATTCCGAGAGCGATCGATGACGAAGAGGTCTCCTTCTGCATGTTTGCTAAAAGGATTTTTTTGTTGTGAAATTTCTTTACTCAATGAAAGCCTTAAACTCACCGGGATCCGAGTTCATATGCCATGTGATGTCAACGAAGAGAGGTAGACCTTCATTGAAACTGAAAATCATACAAAATACTGCTTTTCAGTGCTTTTCCGCTTAGATTTCCGATAGAAACAAAGCGGAATTTCCGACTTTAGATAAGCTTCATATGGAACTAATTTGTATGTTTAATGTTTAATGTTTAATGTTTAATGTTTAATGTTTAATGTATAATGTTTAATGTTTAATGTTTAATGTTTAATGTTTAATGTTTAATGTTTAATGTTTAATGTTTAATGACACCCTCTAATAGAATGACACCCTAGGGGGTATTGAAAAATAGAATGACATGTCATTCTAATACAGCATACGAAAAGCAAACTTTTGAAAACCAAATTTAAAAGACTGTTATATGTTTAATGTTAATGTTATATGTTAATATGTTTAGTATGTTTAATACAGTCGACTCTCTCTATCACGGAACTCTATATAGCGGAAAACTCTATAGAACGGAATGGAATTTTGGTCTGGGCCGAAGCTAAGTTATATAAAACGGCACTCTATATAATGGAAAGTTCTATATAAGGAAAACATTTCTTGGTGCCTTCGATTCCGTTATGGAGACTGTATTCTATTTATTGCAATAGATTAGTCTAATTATAGAAATTCAAAATCTCAAATCTCACCGATCCAAACGGGTGAAAAAGTTCGCGACTCCATTAGCGGTTTTCGGCGGGAAGAACTCGAGTGAGAAAAATGGGGTTCCATCGTTGATTCGTCTGCAATATTTTATCAAATGTTTTTAAAAAATAGATTTGTATTTTTATATTTCTAAAAGCATTATTCTAAATATTATTTCAACTTCTTTCCTCACCGGTTGATCTTCTCGTGCAGCGGAATGTACTCTCTCGAGCCAACCTAGAAAAGAAAAGGAAGTGACTAGAAAAGCCGAGTGTTTAGAAAAGTTCTAGAGATGAAATAGAGTTACTAGAAGCATGTTTTACGGTAATTTTATAGAAATTCAAGAAATTCAAGAAATTTTCGACGTTCTTTCAGAGCTTTCCGCTTTGTGAACAAGAAAAATCGCGTTAAAGCCGACAAACCGACAAATTACTGTAGAGATTGAGCCTTAACAATCCTGTGTACTTTATTTAATGGATAGATTTTGATCTAGACATATGATCTGTTTGATTTTTGATTTTTGTCGATCTTTTCCCTTTGACTTACCTCAAAACAGACACCCTTTTCTCCATCCGACGAATGTCCACCGACACTTGCTTGTGAATCCGTTGATGGGAGAGCCGATGTGCGTGGTTGACCTCTAAGTGACAATTCAACAAACAAATACGAAGTAGAAATGAGAATTCTGTTCATAAGAGAATCAATTTCTTTCTAGAAAGACCACTCGATGAGTTTTTTTGCTACAGTAAGATTGATTTGACTCTAATTGTAAGAATTTTATAATGCTAATAGTCAGACTAACGCCGGGATGGTGCAACGACAGTGTAGCTGTCTCTGGAATTAGGTCCGGGTTCGATCCGGCTCCCTAGTGGATCGGTTGCGGCCTATCCAGCCGTTTTCGCCTTCTCTTCACCATCAGAAAAAGCTATCTAGGGATTAAGTTAACTCCCTCTGGAGTAACGGAGGTTATGTGCGTTCTGGCGTAATGGTTAGCACAGTTGCCCGGTAAGCAAAAGGTCCCAGGCTGGAGTCCCGGCTCGGTCTTTGATTTTTGATCTGGGCTAGTTTCAACTATTTGCCAATAAGAGTAGAGATTAGAGAGAGAATGTAGGCGTGAGTTAAGTTAAGATATTGTGATTATCGTGTCGAATAAACCATGTCCTGAGCCCCCGATCTATCTTTAACGGTGAAACGATACTTTTTTCAACTTTTTTCAACTTCAAATAAACACCGACTGATATGGGATTGTCGAGAGGGAATCGTCTCGTTTGATTCCATTTGTGTGTCCATTTTCCACCTGAAAATTTTGAGATCTTTTTTAATCAAATTTACATTACCTGAACGGAGAGCGGATTTGACGGTGATGCTTTGGTCATAGCTGGAATTGAGGGGAATCTTTTGAAAGAAACGAGAAGACAGAAACATTAAAAGTTAACATTAAACGAAGGTGATGATTATGATCAGAGCATAATCTGTTTTCTAGAAGATGGATAATGTAGAAAGCTACAGTTATCCTTCAGCTTTTCCTCATTCTACCTACCGTAAATCCTGTAATAGTACCCTATCCCCATAATGACGGTGCGGTGTGTTGCGTAGTCTAGCTTTGAACGAGTTTTTCTCGACACTAGTTTATGCTACAATGCGCGCTTATGTATCAAAAAATAGCTGAAATTCAGGGCTATTTTTTGATACCAAAGACGCATTTTTTGAAAGTACGGGTGCTTTGCAAAAAATGAAATACTAAAAAACTTTTGCTACTACGCGACTGTACGAGGTCGGCGGGGTACTATTACAGTGTTTACGGTAGTTTATTCGATATTCGATAAGAAATGAAACTGTGAATTGAATGAGATTAAAATTAAGCTTAAACTAAGCAAATATAATATAATCAAACTAATCAAATTAAATCTAATCAAATTAAATTTTTCAAATTATTCATCATTTAGAAAACGATTTCAAGTGAATCAAAGGTCAGAAATTTGATTTCAAACAAGAATAAGGATTACAAGGAATAGCAATCATTCACAACTCTCAAATCTCCGTAATTCTATTGGTCTAAAAGTGTTTTTTTTTTGCGTTCAAACGGTCCATCGGATTTATGAGGGAATTATTCCATTTCCATTCCCACAATTTCGCCTTTTTCCCTTTTTTCTCTCTTCAATTCCACATGTCATTCACGTGTCTTCTCCCTCCCATATCTATAGGAAATGTTTAGAAATTTCCAAGGAAAAAAAAATGACTGTTCATTGTCTGTACGATTTCTAATATTTCCTAGCATTACGATCAAGAAGTTGCATTTAATGAAAATAGGATATGATTTGAAAAATGAACTAGGTTGAAAGGGGTTTAAAAACAAAAAAATATATATGTTGTGTCCGATTTAGATTGAATCTAAATCGAACGGAAATCTAAATCGGACACAACATATATAAACTTTCCAAAATAGCATTGCATTAAAAGATCAAAAGAAAATAGCATTGTAATCTTGTAGTCAAAGTAAAAGAAAAAAACGAAACTCTCAGAAACTGGGCCAGATGGCCAGATGGCCAGGAGTCTTGTCTCTTAAGCGTTCAATCACGCTCGCAAGATAAAAATGTTTCTTTTTCCCACCAAGTGGGTTTTTTCTTTCACAATATTTGGGTAATAAGTGTAATAGAGGTAACGGCCGCAGTGCTATAAAATTGGTTAGACCTTTCCCACAATTGTTAGATGTGGTTAGACCTTTATGTCTTATTATGTATCCTTTGTTTGTATCACATTATTGGTTTTCAATAAATGTACTTTTTTTTAAAAACTATTGATATCTGTGATGCCAATAAAATAAAACGAATATAACAATAAGTTAAGTGAAGTTGATTAAGTGAAGAAGTTAATTAAGTGAAGTTAATTAAGTGAAAATCTCCCAACGTTAAAATGAAAGAATAAAATTTTGCAAATCCCAATGGCTATTTCAATTGGGCACTCAATAATTGCCTAATCATTTCGAAATAAATCAAATATTTAAGGAAAAACTCAATTAGAAACAATAAAAAGTCATATAAAAGTAATTGAAAAAGAATAAAGTTAACTGGTTACAATTCGTACAAAATATCGGCTATAAACTAATGATATATCGAGAAATGTGACAGCTATTTAAAAGCTGATCAACAACGGATACTTTGGACCTTTATTTTGAGAAAAACAGAATAAAATGAAAGCTGAATAACTATTTCATAAGATAAATGGATAAATATAGGGAAGAAGTTTGTGTAGGAAATGAGGGGTTTAATGCACACAGATGGCCGAAATGTAAAGAGAAGAAAAAGAAAAAAAAAGGAGACAATCAGCGCGCTTTTTCCTTTTTTTTCCTCTCTCATTTCCACGTACATTCTCCAAACAAAAGTCGAAGGAGAAAAGAGAAAAATGGGAGTGAAAAAAAGCGTTTTTTGAAACGTGGTCCAGGAAAAACCCCTCTCGATTTGATCCATTGTGATCGAATCAATGTGTTTCCCTGGATTTTTTTTCGAACAAACATGCCAACTCGAATTCTCGTTTCCGTAATTTTTTTTTTTGCCACAAATCCTGACCTCAGCCAATATCTCTTTGATTCAGAAAATTAGGGCAACAAAAAATACCATTTAGTCATCGAAGACGAGTCGATAACCAAATCGTGACCAAGTACTTGGGACAACGATTTCAACTATTTCACCCATATAGAAAACTCTGGAAACGTTCCGTCAACAAGTTAAAACGCAAAAGGAAAAGGGTTACCATTGTCATTGTCAAGTGATTGTCAATATCTCAAAAAGGTCATTGTTTAGATTTACGGTACTCTCCTGTTATACTCACAATTCAATAAATAACCTGGATACTTGTGCAACTGATGTATTCAGGGAATCGATTCTGTTCCATGCCTGGATTCTGGACAATGGCTTAGAAATAGATTCGAAATTTTGCTTGATTCTAATTTCTAATCTAGAATCAAGCAAAAGTAGAGTCCAAAGTTGATTTGGGATTGCTTGGATACTGTATTACAGACGCACGGGTGAATTGGTGAATTTAGGGATTAAAAGAAGCTTCTTTTAATCCCTAAATCAACTTTTCTCTAAAATGACTTGATTTCTAAATGCGTAGAATGGGCACAATTTACCCGTGCGTCTGTAATTAAGTACTGAGTTGCTTATCGATAAAGTTGATCTCAAATAGAAATCAATTTTACATTGAATTCTTCTGACTCACTTAATTTTAACTTCAAATGGCAGGGGTTTTTCCGAGTGATTTTTGTGTACCATAAATATTTCCCGCTTTTTCATTCTGCTATCAGTGACCATTGCGTGTCTCGTTTTGACAAGACGGGGCAAAGAAAAACTCAAAATACTCCCGAAATATCAGGCTTGAGGAACTTCTTTTTGATTGGGATTTGAAAATGGCTGGAAACATTGTTGACTTATGAGGGTTTTGGCGTGGCTGATCAATCAAAGGAATCGGGAATTTTAAGCCGTCCGAGAATGGGAAAAAGCCACGATCATTCTGATGAAATCTAGGGGCGAAAACATTTCGGAAAAGGAGAACGATTTCGTCTAGATACATAAAAATTTGTTACAACATCAGAGAACGGGGAACGGTGGACAGACTGGGATTCGAGATAGAACGTCTGTGAAAACCCTGAAACAAAAACGGTACAGTACGCATTATAGTAGGAAGCCGTCATTAGAACAGCATAAATGCTAATTTAATTGCTTCTTTATGAGATACAATATAAAGATTGCGCAAAAATTCTCAAAAAGCTCTGGTTTAGAGAAAATGCCCGAGAAAGGGTTATTAAAAAAGGGAGACAGTACAAGGTCCGAAATCGGGGGTGGAAGTCAATGGGGGCAAGTCTGGGAAGGGGAAGGGGTCACATCACCCCACCACTCATTCCGTTCCCTTCCTGCAGACTCTCCACCCCCTCAAGGCTGGCTATCATTCGTCTTTCAAAAAGAGATCCCCATTTTCGTAATGACCTTTGATTACACGCGCCACCACCACGCTTTTCCAAAGTTCTCTTTCTCTCGAATTTCATAGTTTATGTACAACGAGTGTCTGGTCAGTTATGGGTTGTGTATATTTTTGGCAAATGCCCTTAAGATTTCTATTAATCAATTTCTATTACCCATCCCCAGCTACTCCCAAAAACACGCAAGAAACGGTGAAATTTCAGTTTTTGCTGACTGGAGCCGAGCCAACGCAAAAATCCCCTCCTCAGACTTCATCAAAACGTGTTTTCGTCAAATGTCAAAGATAAACTGATAAAAGAAGGGGTCAAAGTTTCCTGCAATTTCTGAAAAATAGATAATTTAAAACTTGATTATTTCTGAGATTAAAAAAATGCAAAACCAAATTTAATAAACTAACAAATTGTGAAAAAAAATAACATAGCAAAGTATGTATATAGCCCGAATAAAAAAATAAATTAACAAATTGATGAAATCATTAAATAAATCGTTGGTCCTTTTCATTCTTCTTCTTCATCATCATTCTTTTTCATCGTTCGCTTGAGCTTTTCGAGAAGTCGATCATTTGAGCGTTGAAGAGCCGTTGGAGCGAGTACCTTGCGAATATGGCCTAAACCGGTAATTGAATAAACGAAAGAACTAAAAATCTGCTTAAATTAGAGCAAGTCCAATTTAGAACACAACCTTCAAATGCTGGATCGCGGATTTTAGGCTGCTTTAGCTTGGCTTTTCCTTTCTTTGTGGGGGTCGCTTCCAACACTTCCAGTTCAGTTTTAAACTTTGCAATTCTAAAAATTCAAACCGTTTTAAAAAGATCAATTCAGCTCACTCTTGCTTTTGACTATCTCCAGTTTCGTCAAATAATGCATCAATCGTTACTGTATCTAAAGCTTGCGGTTCTTTAAGAAAATGACTACATTTTTACTTGACGACTCCTTTGTCTTCTTAATTACTGTAGGTCCGTCTTCGACATCTCCCTAAAACAACTACTAGCTTAATAAAGAAAACAAAGCTCACATTATTGTCTTCCTCTCGACCAATTTCATCGGCCAATCGAGCTAATGTCAACGCACCTGGTTCTAAAAAGAAAAAAATTAAGCAAAAAACATAGCACTTACGGTTCTCTGGATTTGCATAGCGTCTATTCTTGCTATGTTTGATGTTCCCAGTGTATGCTTTCTCCTGAAAACAAAAATAAAAGTCGATTTTGAAAAGATTGACATGGATGAAGTAAGTAATAACAAAACAAACCCTTATAGAGATTCTCGATGGTTTCGATGGTGAAATGACAATAGTATCATCATTTGTCATCATATCAATTTGTGACCGTATGGCTATTCTAAAAACGTTTAAGTTCTTTGTTGATATAAAAATGACCGACCCTCGTAGTTCATCAATATCTTTTGTAAAGTCAACTTCTCGGCTAGCCTTTGACAATACTTCAAGTTGCTAAATTAAATGAGTACTTGCACTTAACTACTAGAAAAATCAAACTTTCAAAAGAGAATCACTTGTAATCCTCTCAATAGCGCTCATTTGACGATCACTGGTCAATGCTGCTGATTGTCCAGAGCAATCCTCTTCAGAAATTTGCAGGCGTTTGTGCTGCACGGGATCGTACTACAAAAATTTTTCTATAAAAGAAATGAGAAATCAATTCACCGAACTCGTGAATGGTATTTGTACAAAGGCCTTATGTGCATGTAATTTGAGCAAAGCAGCAACGGTGTCATAATGAGTTTCCTCCTGGAATGATTATTCAAAGATATTAATTAGGTGCTTAGAAAAGAATAGCAAAGTACTTACAATAAGCTCCTTTTGAAGACGCGTGATCTCAAGTAGCTGAACAGGGGTCACTCGTACCTACGCTACCCATATTTCTGATTTCCAAGGACCTTTACCTGAGCCACATAATCCGACGGTTGTAAGAAGAAGAGAGCGTACGTCAAATAGACACCAAATATTCGGTCCAACATTGTTCGAGTCTAAGCACCACTTAATTTAATTGTCAGTAAGTTTAACTAACTAGAGATGCATCATAAGCAGTTCTTTCTATTTGCTTCTCGTGGTTATGATCAAATGGGTCAGTTCCTGAGTAAGTTGGTGCAACGGCAAGACGAAACGGATGCATGTAGGAGGCGGCCATTTGAAGTAGACGCTCGGAAAACTACAATAAGTTTAACCAGAATAAAAAAATTTTAAATACCTCGACTAGCTCCGGTGGTGCAATTCTGCCAGCAAAGATTTTTGAGAATTGGACTTCCTGAATAAGATTGTTCTAGAATACTAAGAAAAAATACCTTAAAGAGCTTCGCAAAATCCGTCATTCTTGGAGATCCCTTTTCCACAAACCGTTGCAATAACATCTCGATATCCTCTCGCATTCCCATGTAGATCTACAAAAATTATTATATTTTTGACTCAATTTACAACTTACAGGCGCAACAACAGGCTCATCCTGACTCATTGTCGACCTCCCAAAAACTGAAAAAGTTAAATACTAACCAAATTTATTTATTGCGTAGTAAAATAATGAGCAATTTCAACTTATTATGATTCATTATGACATGATCAAAAATTTTATTTTTCTCATACAAACTTAAAAAACAAAACAAGATCAACAAGCTAAAATGATTGCATAACAACTATCACCTATAAAATCTGCCTATCCACATCATACTCGTGACGACGCAAAGGGTAAACCACGTACAAAGATATTGTAAATGGTCATTTCGAAGACGAATATTCGTTTGTCCTCCAATCGGCCCTCTGGGAACAGAAGATTCGAGCACCGCGTCGACGAAAATTGGAGCTGTTCCATATCTAAACTTTCATAGACCTGTTGCTGTTTAAAAGTTTACCTTTCAGCCATCTCTTCATGATTGCGGTAATACCATACATCTTTGTCGAGTTGATTATTTTGCATAAATTGCGGGCGAGGTTCAGTCTTTCTAAATGTTGCTAAAGTAATAAAAACAAAAACATTCCTCACCTTACGATGGCTTCAATTGTTGTTTCTCCCTTAACATCCGTTTTCAAGCGTGTCGCGTGCTTTGCGTACAAAGAGGGCACCCAACCTCTAAATTTAAAAAAATTAAAGAATTTACGAATAACTAAACCTGTTTACGAGGATAACCAAGTTGGATCCTTTTATTTTAAACGGGGTGATTACATGAGCTCCATGACTGCTGCTTTGACTATCCGATAGTAAAGAACCAGCATCTTTCTGTAATTAGGGCTTTATGTTTTTAGAACAAAACTACTCACCTGTTTATACAATTTGTCAAAACGGCCTCTCGGAGTGATGACAAATTCGCGATCATTGAGAAATTCACCAGTTATAATGACTCGTCTAGACCACCCAAATGATTGTACAATCTCATCAACAAACCTGTATTCCATGTCCAGCAATTTCTCCAGTTCATCTATTGGAAATGCTACGCCAGGCTCTTCGAGTTTTTTCCTGAAGCAAGGGTATATAAGCCAAACTACCAGCTTTTACTTCATATTTTCGATGAGATCTAATTTCCATTGTAGTCGGTAGGTCTGCCAAATTCCTAATCCAAAAGCGGCCGTTGGAATCGACAACAAGCCTATTGCTCCGGGTGACCATCGGATTCGTCGGGGACCTTTGTAATTACCTGAATATCTTGTTCTTACTTCAAAAAAATTATACTAGCCTCTTTTGGTTTGACTCTGTTGCTTACTGTTGTCTTGTCGTTTTAGGCCCAATGTTAAAACCTAGAAAAGAAATTCTTCTGCTTCTAAAACTCAAACACACCTGCGATTCAGTTGAGTTTATATGCCCATTCTGAGCTAATAATCTAGCGCTACGTATCATCCCTAAAAAAATAGAGAAACCTTTAAACGTTCTCTTAAAATATTTGTACAACACTGATTTGAACGTTTTTGATGACCGCCAGAAATAAATTATAGAACATTTTATTAACAAAAATAAATTACAATTATGGCAAATTTAGACTCGAAAATGCAAAATCACATGATCAACGTTGCACTTATTAAAAAACTTACTAACTATTGGATCTCGGACTTCAAATAAAATCACAACAACTTAGAAGCCGAAAGAGATACGTATTTGATTAGATGGGGAGAAAGACAAATTAAGACTTTTCTAAAAGGATAAATGTTGAAAAGCTCTAATCATGATCCCACAATATTAAATAAAGCACCAAATTTGAAACTGACTAAAATTTTTTTGGCCAAAGAGAATTTAGGATCTTTTCACAAGGAAGATGGAACACAAAAGCATGGAAAAAAGTTGAAAAATTAGTTGAAGTTTGGATTTGCGACAGATCCAGGGAAGCCACTCTCCTGATGCCGCATGAACTCCAATATATCTTTCTTCGTTATAATCCCCAGCACTTTCCCGCTTCGTGTGACCAGCACCTAAATGCAGGTAATGTTAACCAAAAGTACTTGAGCTTACGTGTCGAAGTCCAAGTTTCCTAAACATGTCAATAATTGTCTCCATTGGCATTTGATCGGTGATTGTCATTGGTGCCTAAATATGAAACTATTTTGTGATGTACTTTGGAAATATACCAAATCCACAAGCTTGCGCAATCGTAAAGGAGCTGGACCGCCAACTGAAGTTGCATCCGGAACCTGCAAAAGCGGTTACATTGCGAGATCTGCCAAATCACTTACAGTAGGAGTAAAGAAAACAACGGAGGCTGTCACAATGTATGGCTGAGTTTTGCGCGCACTATGGAGAGCTAGTTGAAGATCGCGTCTAAAATAAAACGGCGATAGATGGTTAGTTTCAGTTAAATTAGTACCTTGTGCAAAATCCTGTCAAGTACATCGAAGATCGACTGACAACGACTGGGTATCCGTTAAAGTCTGTATCCCGAAGAAGGGCTTCAATTTCGCCTAGAGTCATTCCATCTTGTGTAAGCACACAGAGCTCTGGTTCATCACGACGAGGTCTCATAACCTAAGAAATAAATATGAAGAAATTCGTCGAAAAACTTACTTGTGATGCAACAGTTGAATAAGGGTATTCTTCTTTGTTGTTGAGGAAAGGATAACCATTGAGTTGGATATGCGCCTCGTAAACGCCCTAGAAAAGATGTGTTTTTTTTTACTGCTACGTTAAGATAGACGGTACCTGTTTATGTGTTGCATCGCCAACCCATTTTGCAAACATGACGGCTACCATTGTTGGTACAATAAATTCAAGACTACCCGTCAACTCAAACATAATAACCACCAAAGATACTGTCATCCTAAAAATCTTGTCTCCAAATTAAAAAAAGACAAAAAAAACCTTGTAACGCCGCCAAGAACTGCAGCAGCACCAACCATCGCATATAAACCAGGATATACCTAAATTTCACGTTTATGCATTTGCTTTAAAAATTGGAGAATATAGAAAATTGAAACTAAAACACTCACACAATCTTTCCCAATTTGACAAGACATCCATTCGCTCTGACCACCAGAAGCCTGAAGCGATGTAGTAAGGGCTTCCATAGTGATGCCTAGCAAACGACCGCTGATGGCTCCCATGGCCAAACTTGGAATAAATAATCCGCAAGGGACCTAAACGCAAGTTGTTTAATATTTACGAAAATTACCTTTAAGCCAAAGGTGAAAACGGTGAAGATCAACTTGCAAATTAGCGCAAAAATCAACTGCCAAATAGCAGTCTAAAATTGCAAAAGTGATGGTGTTTATTTTGCTGGATACCTCAACACCATCTCCAAAAATCCCGGTATGATAGTTGTCGTCAACTTTGCTTGTTGTAATTGTTCGATTTCGATAATCACATAGATCGCTCGTCACATCGTCGGGCCCGCATCGATCAAAAAGCTAAGAAAACCATTCTTTTTAAAAATTGTATTTCTTTTTTAAAACAACCTGTTTTATTAATGCTGACGTGTTTTTACGCATATAAGGGTTAAAGTAAGAAATTACAGCTGTCACGGCAGTCACCACCAAAACTTCGTTAATATTGTGACCTAAAGATCAAAAAGTTTTTAAAAGCGCTATGCACGTACGTCCGAGGAAGGCGCTATTCTTGCAATAACTTCTCCATTTTATGTTGGCCCAGATAAAGATGCTTCCGAGAATGCCTAAAATCAAATTAGCTTTCTTTTACCAGAATATTGAATGATTACCTCCCCAAACGCCAAGAAGGGCGAAAGGAATGAGCTCAATGAAAGTCCATTTCATCATGTAGTCAATATGAAAGAGTGAGGTCTATATTATTTTGCTTAATTGTTTTAAAAAAATTAGCGCAACCTGATCACTCCCAAATGGATTCACAATTCGCAAAATAATCCCTGCAACCAAAGCACAAAAAAATGACCGCCACATAGTTTTCAATGGGAAATAATAGGAAGCTTCTTCCAAACTAAAAATTGTTTGTAATTAATACTTTCTTTATCAAGACGAACCTGAACATAACGCCACCAATAGGAGCACCAAATGCAACCGAAACGCCTGCGGCAGCGCTAGCTGATAGAATCTCTCGTTTTTTCGCCTCGTTCATTCCATATTTCGGGAAAAGATACGAAAAGATATTGCCGATGCAACACGCTAGGTGCACCATTGGACCCTCCTTTCCAAGTGATAGCCCTACACATTCATGATAAATTGCAGATTAAAAGTTTGCTCTTACCCGAAGCTGTGGAGAGCATCAGGCCCACCGACTTGATGATAAATGTCCATTTACCAAGATAACCACGTATCACAAAACCCGATAGTATACACTTGATTTCGGGTATTCCTGACCCACAAGCATATGGAGCGAACACCTAGATTTATGTTTTACATAAAAATATTTTGAAACTTACTTTCACTAGAACAACCGCAAGTCCAGCCATGCTCATTGCCCAACTGACGTAGAAAAAGAAATCGAGAAAGTAATATAGGTTGGACTTTTCGTAAATATTGAAAACTTCTGGCCATGTCGTCCAAGCACTACAACTGTCATCCTAAACTTTTGCAATTCTTTTGTCAAAATTATTAGCTTTTACCTTATATAGCGTTTTATCGTCAGACCAACAGCAATGTTCTTTATCGAGCCAAAATCGATCAGCACAAATACCATTTTTCAAATCACTCATCCATCGAGCACCAATGTCGATCACTCCTGCAGTGGCGCCAGCAGCCATTCCAACCATCAAAACGCACAGCCAACCCGCCCCGGAATCCCAAGCACTCTAAAAAGCACTGTTCAGTAAGCTCCAAATAAGATTTAAATTACCCCAAGTAGGCCTAAAGGCCAGTCACGCTTTTTGTTTGTTATCAACTTGTGCCTAAATGACTTGTTGTCAAAAATCATTATATGAAATATACCGTAAACGATCCCTGGCCAGATCTCGTTGCCAATCTATTGTGTGAAAATCGCCATATTTGCTAAACTTATTCATTGCACTATTAAAGTTCGCAAAAACACCTGAAAATTGCTGGAATGTTGTCCAAAGGAGATTCTTCCTCTTCAAGATCTTTGTCGATGCCATTAGAATTAAAAGAAACGGCTCCCGCTATAAAAAAATATACCATTTATTTTTGGGATAAATTTTACATCCATTTGTGTCTACATGGACCATGGCTGGCTCATCATCATCTAAGCTTGTTTCCCGCTGTCTTCGATCCATCTAAAATTTGACTTTAGTAATAAAAAGAAAATTTTACTTTGAAGCCACGCCGATTTGCGATTGCCGTTGGGGGAATGCGTACAGGAGAAGAAATGAGTGAAACCGATTCAAGTTCTTCCTAAAAACAAACAAACAGTTTTTGGTGAAAACGAATGAGGATCTTCAAATTTATCACTGTGTTCAAAATTATATTCTAGTAGGTCAGTTTCTCATTAAAAAAACCAATCTGACCATTAAGCAGTCTCAGCATCAGCTGTGATTAAAAACCAAAAAGCTCACCTCGTCCGGTAACAATCTGTGCATCAAAAGTCATACAGAGTAAGTTGATACTATATATAGATATTGAAACGCTCTGAAAATGACATATTTAGCGAAGCAAATAAATTAAAAAGTAAAGCAAGAAACTGGGTTTGGAAAGTTAAAGATAAATAAAAGGTTAAAAAATTCTCAACATACGGCTACAAAGTTTACGAAAGAGTTTCCAAAATAGTTTATCTTTCCGTTGGCAGAATCAATTTAATCACAGCTGATGGGTGACTGGGAGAAAAAAGGGGGCGGCCGGGTGAAAAAGATGCGTCAGGGAGGCGCCTGTTTGCGCTTTTATATGGGCGCACGACCAATATTGACAAGGGGCAAAGACCGGCCCTCTTCTCTCGGTTCTCCAATACACTCTTTACTCGTTTAATTAAAGTTAGATCAAAAATTGCTTTACCTTGTTTTATCGGCTCTTTTAACTTTCCAAAGTTTTTCATCACTATAGAAGCTATTTTACACGTTGGCTAGGTTATATGCAGTTCGAGGATCAGAAGCTTTCGTGATTGAAAATCGTTTATTATCTTTGTTCGCTGATTCATGGTTCTGAAATCTGAACCTGAGGGTGAAGAAAATGAGGCAAAACTCGGTCAAATTCAAACAAATGCTCTAATAAAATATTCGAACGAAGAATTGAATATCTGAAACTCATAGAATACATTTTAATAAATTGCGTCTCTTTGCTTTCTTTCTCCTCGGTCTAGTTTTGTTTTTGATCTTCCTTTGCTGTCCTTAATTGCTTTTAGCTTTTCATACACTAAACCTTTTTATTCAGAGATGGCGGGGGCGATCCTCTACACAACTGGGGTAGTATCCACCATTGCGGTCGCTGTTCTGATTGGAACAGGTTGGTTGCATTGTCTTTTTTTATAATTTTAAAGTGTACTTTAGCCTTGTTCTACATGTTGACTGGCCAAGGATTCCGATTTGACATTGCCTGGTTCTTGACACAAACATCACCACACATGTGGGCTGGATTGGGAGTTGCCGCCTCGTTGTCATTATCAGTTATTGGCGCTGGATGGTGAGTGTTATTTATTATTTTTTAATTGTTTCATTTTTAGGGGTATTTTCACAACCGGATCATCAATTTTGGGAGGAGGAGTTAAAGCCCCACGGTTGGTTTTTAATCTCTTTTACCTGATTTTTTGTAATTTAGGATAAGAACGAAGAATTTGGTATCGATTATTTTCTGTGAAGCTGTCGCCATTTTCGGAATCATCATGGCCTTCGTGTTTGTCGGAAAACTATCGGTACTTTTTATGAGTGCAATACAATCCTCATTTTTTTAATTGTTGTAAAGTTAAAGAATTTCCAAATCAAAACGAGGGCCATCAGTTTCTTATTGTAGATTTTAAAATCAACATAACCAACTTTTTATAAAATTAAATTGTTTATGCCATTTAGGAGTTCCGTCGAGAACAATTTGACGTGGTTGCGGATCGAGAAATTATCGCCAAAAATCTTGCCGCTGGATACATGATCTTCGGTGGTGGGCTAACGGTTGGATTCTCGAATTTGGTGTGTGGACTTGCCGTCGGTCAGTTTTTTGAGCGTTTTGATTCTGGTAACCGTTTAATATCTAAATTTTGAGAAAAGTTTACCATTTTCACTTTAGGAATCGTCGGTTCTGGAGCAGCGTTAGCCGATGCCGCCAATCCATCTTTATTCGTCAAAATTCTCATCATCGAAATTTTCGCCTCAGCCATTGGCCTTTTCGGGATGATTATCGGCATTGTGCAGGTAGGCATCACGATGTTTTTGGTTATAACTTAAACTTTTTAGACCAACAAAGCGTCTATGGGCGGAAAATAAAACAACTTTACTCAAAACTCTTCGTTTCTGCCCGGTTGTGGTTGCTACATATGCGTTTGTCTATTTTCAAATTGTTGATCATCTTGTTTCATCTCTCTTATCTTTTTTTTGTCTTATGGACAAAATCGTGTATTTATTCCTATGAGAAATTTATGCCAACACTTTTATCCTAGAAATAGTTTAGTGATATCACACCTTTTTATTCTCATTTTTGAAATTTCGAGTTCGAATGTTTTTTTGATGATTCCACCAACATTCCTTAGTCATAGCCAACCCTGAAAAATGTATAGCCTGTGATGGTCGCTCTTTTCGAATTATCGTTTTCTTTTTTTCTTATTGTCTGTAATAAAGATAGATCTATCTGTAATTCACAAGGCAAATTGGAAAATACCACGGTGAAGTTTAACATGATTTGGATGAAAATGGAAATGAGGGTTATGGATAATTACAGCTTTATGAATCACGGGTATTTATGGGCCGTCACAAAAGCGGGTACACCACAAAGAATAAACTCTAAAGAGAAGCCTGGTAAGAATTTGCATATCCACAGTAATCTAGGATTTGCATATAAACCCATTGCCTGTTTCAGAAGCGAACGAGATCTATGATTGGGAGGATTTTCCTGTGCATGGAGTCGGCGGTGAACCTGTACATATCATAAAAGTATTCACGTAAAAGAGTACCATGAAGTTGGAAAGAGTTTTAGCTAGCCTCAACCCCCGAAGTCGTTTTTGCTATTGATCGAGGCGGGCATGTCTACGTGTTTAGCACACAAACGCATTTGGCCATTCGACAAACCGTTACGACATATTCGAATCAGGTAAAAACCCCGGGCATTCGGGTATTGCTTGATATGCAAATTAAGTCGTAGATAATAAGATGAAAGTACTGTACTGATATGTTAACCTGTATTTAAACCATAGCCAATAAACCATCCCAATGTAGAGATGGTATCCGGTGATTGGATGGTGTTCTCACACATTACCCACCGATCGTCCAACTTTCTCGAATCATGATGGAACTCAACGATTAACTTTTGAATCGTTTTCATTGAGGTGAGAAATGAAACGCAATAAAATGAGCCGATTTTTAGATCAGATGGATGGCGATGGGAAGAACCGTGGCTTGTTGCACAGGATTCAAGGCGATTCGATAAAGAGGTTTCATTAAAAGTCGAATATTTCACTGTACCTAGTTAATTCTAAAACCAAGAAATTATGTTTTTAAAGTATAGACATTAGACATAAAAAGCTCTAAAAGTGGGTTTTTTTGCAAGAGGATCCATACTGAATAAACCATTTACTTAATGATTTCTATACAGAAACTATCATTTAAATAAATTATTACCTAGTTGTTTAATAACTAGAGAGAATAGAAAGAAAGAATAGAAAGAAAGAATAGAAAGAAAGAATAGAAAGAACGAATAGAAAGAAAGAATAGAAAGAAAGAATAGAAAGAAAGAATATCAATCTAGAAGATTACTTGAAATAAACGAAAATTTCAAGGCCAATTTTTAGGGCTGGGAGTACGGACTAAATTTCGGGCGCTCGATCGACTGGACATCTTCTCAAAAGTCAACTTCTTTTGTTCGGAGACGACTTTTCAAAAGAACAATGAGATTTGTGGCCATCGAACACTGGATACAAGTGATTTTACATATAAAACATATAATCCATCAGATATTTTTGTCCTAAAAATTCAACTTATCAAAAATTGATCAATGCTGTAGCATAAATATATTCTCTTTTTATTTTCTTTATATTTTCTTTAAAAAATAGATCTAATAATTTTTACCATAACTAATAATATCTAATCGAAAAACACATTACAAAATGCATAACAGTTAGCCCTCTTTTGGTCGCTTTTTCTCCCACCTCCAACCAGTCGCACTTTGGTGTAGTGGCTAGCTCGTTTACCTCCCAATCGGAGAGTCGAGGGTTCGAGTCCGCTCACTGTCCGATGATGATCCTTACCACCAAGATCATTGAGTGATCATGATGAAAACCATATACCCTAACTTAGGACGCCTTTTTGAAAAATAACTGTAAGCAACAAAGCTTAATTTTAGATGGCGATGACAAATTCAGAGCACAAATTTCTCGACCTTTGCGCCGGGAATTTCGCATCGGGAAGTGAGGTGAGTTGATAAAATGGTGGAAAGGTATAAGAAAAACCAATTTCAGGGAGCATTTGATTTGTTTGCTTTATCGGAATTTGGGAGAATTTATCGACGAGAGGGTGTCTGTAGGAATAATCCGGAGGGATCAAAATGGGGTCAAATCGAGGGGATTTCATCGAATGGTAAATGAAAGGAAAAGAAAAAAACGTATGCAAAATTGAGAAATTTTCCAGACGGAGGTTTCGAGGATATCTCAGCATTAGGCACCTCGGCAGCGCATCGTTGTCTCTTGGTGTTGACATGGGATGGAAGATTGTATGCGAGATGGGGAATGACACCCGAAAGACCCCATGGAAGGGGATGGATGCCGGTAAGGGGTTTAGAAAACATTTACCGTAAATACTGTAATAGTCGCCCACCCCCTCGTACAGTCGCGTAGTCGCAAAAGTTTTTTAGTATTTCATTTTTTTCAAAGCACCCGTATTTTCAAAAAATGCGTCTTTGTTATCAAAAAATAGCTGAAATTCAGGGCTATTTTTTGATACCTAAGCGCGCATTGTAGCATAAACCAGTGTCGAGAAAAACTCGTTCAAAGCTAGACTACGCAACACTCCGCACCGTCATTATGGGGATGGGTTACTATTACAGTATTTGCGGTATCTATTAGATTGTCCAGAAAATCTTTTCGTTACTTTTTGTACTTACGTTTAAAATCAACAAATACATCAATTGAATTACGGTTTTTTTTTTCGCTAGAAAGGCCAATTATTTTTCTATAAAATAACATTAAAACGGGTTTAAAATTTAAAATTTAAAATGTTTATGTCTGGATTTTTTCGGGAGCCTAAAGTCAGTTAGTTTGCTCCAATTGTGACTAGGTAAACGGGCTGATGTTTGTATTTCATTATGAAATAGGTGGCCTCGTTTTTGCGGCTCTTTGGGGGTTTTTGCTTTTGAAAACGAAACTTTTCCCCTTCTTACTCATTCTTTACTAACCATTTGGCCCCATTCGGTTTAGACACACTTTAGCTAAGGAAACCTATCTTGGTGTCAATAGATAAAAGATAGAGCATAAAAATTTAGGTATATACCTAAAATTTCAGAGAAATTCGTTCAGCCAATTTCTTCGTAGTGGTTTTTATAGATTTTTACGAGAAACACGTGTTTTAACTTTTGAATTTGCTTGTAAGTGAAGCGAAATTCACTTAAAAAGATGGGAAATTGAACAATAAACACTTTTTATTTAGAGAAAACCATAGGTGAAATTGGTGAATTTTTTATTTTTCAAATAACAACCTTTCAAATGCTTAAACCGAGCTACCAGAACTTATCCAGAGTCAGAGCTGGTTCTAATAGTAAAACCGATTTCCCGTTGCAATACTTATATAATGACTTTTTAGCCTGATCAACTGTTCAACTAAGATTCAAGATCCCTAGAAGTAGTTCACCTTTATTTCTTTCCTTTCCAGATCAATTCACCTTTATTTCTTTCCTTTCCAGATCAATCTACCCGGTTCTCAACCGATCACTGGCTTTGCTCTTGGCTACACATCACTTTGGATTGTTTCTGTTGAAGCAAAGGTTTTATCAATATTAGACTCAAAAATAAAACTATTAGATCTTCACTTCAAATGTGAGCGTCGATCACAAAGGCATTCATTTGACGCAAACGAATTTCCGAGAAGCCGGTGAAGCGATGTGCCGGATGAGTTGTTCGCGGAATGATCAGGTAAATTCAAATCGTACAATATGAACTGATGAAGATTGTTAAAGATGAAGATTGTTAAAATTAAAAACTAAATTAACATTACAGGTGTTCGCAATCGCAAATGGCACGGAAGTGCTACATGTGAGAACGGGCGTTTGCCCCGAGGAACCATATGGGAAAATTTGGACGCCGATGGTGCATCGAAATGGAGAAAATCGAATGTTACAAGTGATCAGAAACAATAGTGACTTCATGTTTTGTTATGGCTTTTTTTTTCAGGTGGACGCCTCAACGGTGAGCTTCACTCATCGACGCATCCCGAAAGCGTGGATTGACGAGAATTTTGCCCCGTCCACTCTCGATCTCTCGCAGATTCGTGATGCACAATGGAGGGTTAAGGTAAGTAAATAGATCAAAGCTACCGTAACCAGAAAAGTATTAGGTTACGATAGAATGAAGCAGCTTTATGGTACCATAAAGCACTAGATTACGCTAGAATATAGAAAGCATCATAATGAGAGGATCCATTATGATGCAATCTTTTAACCCATTTCAAGCTAAAATCATTTTCCACTAATTTACCCAACAATTTGTCCAGATTATTTCCGAACTCCGCGAGATGAATGACCGTTGTTGGGGTGTTTTCCAAGAATCAATCGATGGACCAGAGATAGAGAATTTCGCGAGAACGGATGATCAAAAATGGAGACTAGAGACAAGAGTGGCTGCAATTATTGCAAATACAGGTGAAAAGAATTTGAGTATTTTACCTACCGTCATTCCTGTAATAGTACCCTATCCCCATCATGACGGTGCGGAGTGTTGCGTAGTCTAGCTTTGAACGAGTGTTTCTCGACACTGGTTTATGCTACAATGCACGCTTAGGTCTCAAAAAATAGCCCTGAATTTCAGCTATTTTTTGATATCAAAGACGCATTTTTTGAAAGTACAGGCGCTTTGAAAAAATATCAACCTATCAACTGAAATACTAAAAAACTTTTGCGACTACGCGACTGTACGAGGGGATTGGCGACTATTACAGTATTTACGGTAGTTCTTTTAGGTCTTCTCAATTGGTCGGAAGGGGTTTTTCAATTGAGTGACACGGAGATCCATGTCACACTAAAAAGAGGAACCGTTTATCGGAGACCGTTGGAAGATGTGAGGATTGAAATTTTTTGAATATAAAAATGATTTCCTTTAGTTGTGCGCAATTTATCCAATTTCTTCTTCAAAACCCGCAATTTGCGTATCGATGAGACCACTGTCGTCCAGTTCGTTGATTCGAATCGGTTTCTCAACAGACGATGAAAGAGTTCAATGGATACATGAATTGGAAAAGGTTGGCGAAAGAATATTTGTGCTCTAAAATGTGTGTTTAATGTTTTGTAAGATATTTTATAAGATGTTTTGTAAGATTTTTTTGTAAACTATCGTAATCTTATCTCTAGTTGGATTCGATTTGTCTACTTTTTCCTTCTTTCGATCTTTTATCACAAAAAAAGTAGCTAAATTGAATAAAACCAAAGCAAGATTACGATAGCTTTCGAAAAATGGCACTTTTTCGAAAACGCTTTAGTCAATACAGTTGCTAAATGCAAAATTAGTCAAGTAAGTTTCAAAAAAGAATTTGAAAAGAAAGAAAACAGTTTTTGAACGTTTTTTGCTAACTTAAGACCCCTAAGGTTGTTGTTAGTCTATTTAAATAACGATATAATGATATCCAACGATATATCCAATGATATATTCATAGATAAAATCCAAATTCTCCTAGGAAATCCGTCGCTGTGCCGTCCTTCTTCCACGAGATCGTCGCTCTCAATGGGCTTTTTCCATTCTCGACGATGGAACGCCTCGCTGTCATGTGATCAGTCAAATGCGAGCCGATAAGAATAATACGGTAAACAATATCATTAGCAATTTATCAAACATTTTTAGCAAATACCCGTTTCCCTTGACTCGGCTCCAACTCTTCTCGTTCCCGGACATTTCATTGATATTTCTGCAGGCAGTGAACGGGTTGTGTGGGCGATCACGTCGGTGAGATTTCTTTGAAAACAATATTTAAGCAGTTAAATCAAATTTTTCATTATCATCTCTAGCCAGACTCTTTTAAGTTTCTCTATTATCTCTATTTTTTTAAGTAAACTTTAAACCTTTCATTGTAAGCAAATGTTTTTTCTTTCACAGGCCGGCCATGTTTACGCTCTCGAGTCTCGTTATGATCCATTGGATGAAGAAGTGGAATACACATATAAACAATATGATGCACAAATTGAGACACTGAGTTGTTTATGCTAAATCTTAATGTGTAAATTCGAATTTAGGTTGAGCATCAAAAGTACGCGTTTTTTCGCGGCTTTTTACCATTCGATGGCTGTAGTGGGAATGTGTATGCATGGTGTGATTTATTTGGGAAACAAAAGGATAAAACGATGAGGTTAATGTTGATTAAGCTAATGTTAAGAGTTGTTTTTATTGGGTTGTCCAGTTATGAATGCGCGTTTTCTTACTATTTTGTAAATTTCTCAACATACCGAAATCAAGAAAAAGATATATATGAGTATTATTCGAAAGCTGAAGATCTCCTCTACACTTTGATATAAAAAGTTTTTGAATTTGTTCAGCTTTTGGGCAAATTGACTGCCCAGAAGAAGAGGTGGCCAAAAAATGGAAGGGTGCCTTTCGATCAAGTTTTGGCTCCGCTCAAATTGAGTTAACCGTTTGATGTTTGGTCAATAGATATATCAATACAACTTTTTTAAAATATAACAATTTCAGATCATCTTTACTTTTTTTTTCTTTTCTGGGCGGTTATTTTACACCATAAAACTTGAGGAATAGCTAAGCTGAAATGGGTTTTTTTTTGAAAACGACTTCTCCCTTTGTGCAGTCAATTTCCCAAAAAGTTGAATGAATTCAAAAACTTTTTTATTCCAAAATGTAGAGAAGATCTTCAGCTTTCGAATGATATATAACACTCATGTACATCTGTTCGAGACCTTGAGAAATTTACAAAATCGTAAAAACGCGCATTTATAACTGCACAACCCAATAGATTGCCAAGAGGGTGGACGTGGTCGGACTTGGAGTGGAAACTCAAATCCGATTGGGAATTTGGAGTGAGATTGGATGGAGAATGGGGAGTGGCTGAGAAAAAGGTGACTAAATTTTTAGATAAACTCGGAACTTTTAGATAAACTTATTATATCTATAGATTGTTATGTGCTAAGCATTTTGGCTTTGAATTTGCTACAATTCAAAGATAAAACAAATTTTTTTAAAAGGTTACTCAATCTAGGCAAGTGCACGTCGACGGGTTTGGCAACGCGAACGAGTATTCGAGACATCGGGTCCATGGATACGGGTTGATTGTCCTCCCGCAGAAAGTGTTCATGTATCAAGAAATAATGATATGGTTGGTTAGTTTTTTTTTTGTAAATATTCTGATCTAGATTTTAACATGGGTGATCACGAAGTCGGGTGATGTTTTGGTGCGTTTGGGATGCTGTCGAGCTGGCCCACAAGGACAAGATTGGTTTCATGTGAGTTTTTGGAGGATAGATTTAGCAGAAACATGTTTATAATCAAAATTTAACATAAAGTTATATTAGCTTGGTAAATATGAAAGGTTATTTTTTTGATCATTTTTAACATAACAGAAAAATTTATTTAAGCACTTTCAAAATCAAATGTATTCACCACAAGCATTAATAACTTCTTTCCAACGTTGCCCCAAATCACGAATACCGTCCTCGTAAAATTGAAGATTTTTAGAGGCAAAATAGTTGGCAACCCAATTTTCGATGTCCTGCTTTTGTTTGAACTGCTGTCCAGAAACTGCTTGTTTCATTGACCGAAAGAGATGGTAATCCGATGGGGCTAGATCAGGGCTGTATGGTGGGTGTGGAAGAAGTTTCCAGCTCAACTCAACGATTTGTTCGTGGACGATCTTTGAAATGTGAGGCCTAGCATTGTCGTGTGAAGAAATCTGACCTTCTGATGGACTGATCCTCTTTTCCCTCAATGCTGGATTGACTCGACCCATTTGTTCTGCATAAAGTCTTCCGTCAACAACGTCTCCTTTATCTAATATTTCAAAATGAGCCAATCCCTTAGCATTCCACCACACACAAAGCATAACTTTTTCGGAGGCTTCGGGATAGGATGAGAGGTCTGCTTCGAACTCAGCCACACTCCATAGAGTTGAATATTTTCATACGAAAGCCAAGGCTCATCAGGTGTCAAAAATACTCCTAAAAGTCACGATGGCTAGTCTTTACGTAGAAGAACAGTGCTCAAGGTGACTCGTGTGACTTTGTGGGCATCAGTGAGGTATTGTAGAGCCATTTCCCGCTTCGATATTATTTCCCAAGAACTGGTAAATGGTAACATGAGTGCATCCGGACTTTTCTGCTAATTTTCTACACTTCTTTATGATGGATCCAAGTCGACCTGGTTCAGTAACAGCTGATCGTCCAAAGTAATCGGCGGCTTTCCATGTGGTGCATCTTCCAATGACTCGTTTCCCGTTTTGAAGCGATCGTACCAAACACAACATTGTTTGTAAGTAAGAGCAGCTTCTCCAAAAACAGTACAAATGTTCTGATGGCATTCCGTAGCTTTCTTGTTTAACTTGAATTCAAAGAAAATGGCGGCCCTGATTTTAAATTTTTGGTTATCCATCTTTGCCGAGCTGAAACAATACAAATATTGTTCAAAACTAAAAAGTTTTTGCACAAAAAAACAGGACAATATTTTTGACATATTATTGAGAAAAATCCTAGACAGCGAATGTTCTTCGTAACGAGAGGGCAATATTTTTTGTAAAAAATAACCTTTCATATTTACCAAGCTAATAGATAAATAACTTTATAGGTATCCTCGGAATGGCCAATTCGTCTCCTTTGCATTTCGAGTGGAAATCGTGTGTGGGCGCTCACGAAATGCAATCGTTTATTGGTGAGAGAATGCGCGAATGCGGTCGATATCTACAAAATTGGTGAGCCTCTTGGTGATCTTTAAAATCTATATTATATCACATACTATATCACATACGATTTCGATACTTTCATTTTACTCTTATGAAGCACCGAGCCGAACAACTTTTCAAATACAATTCCTAGATTGGCGTGAGGTGATCGTCGAGGAAGTGACTCTCTCAGAGATCATCGAAATCACCGCCTGTTCGCGAGTGTTGTGGATGCTGAGAAATGACGGGAGGATGCTTGGTGTTTGGCTGGTAGAAAATTCGAAATCAAAAGCAAGTTGAAATTGAGTTTTCCAGAAAAGTCCGGGTATTTACTTTACCGAATCCGGAACGAGATCCCGCTTCGTCGGATTACGGTCGATCGAGACGGGAATCTCTGGGCAATAGGGCAACAAGAGGTGCGTGAAAGTCGACTGGGGATACAAAAGCTACTTTAGCACATTCAAGATGAGGTTTTTTGATCTTGCGTAAGTTATTTCCCTTCCCGCTCGTCGAAAAACGTTCACAGGCAACGAATTTACTCAAGTTAGAGGTCAAAATAAAGAGAATGTTCACGGATCATTCATCTAAAAACAGATTAAAGAAATCTTGAGTTTAAAGAAAGCTCAGAATGTTTTAGCATGATAAATCCTGGTGATCCGGGAATTAATTTGCATTCAAAGGTTCATAACTTTCTTCAAAGCCAATATTTTTTCAAACAATTTCGAGATAAATGATCCTCAAACATTTCTCTTCATTTTCACTTCTAACTTAAGTAAATCGATTGCCTGTGAACATTTTTAGACGAGCTGGAAGGAAAATAATCAAAAAAACCTCGTCATGAATATGTGAAAATGAAATTTTCAAAGCTTGATCTTGATTTCATTTTTAGATTTACCGCAAAAATGGAACAATCCGGGAAATTCGACGCTCTCGACCTCTCGAATACGAGATTCCGTGGGAGAAAATCGAAATGAACGACATTTTTGATGATTCACTACCTCCCCCTCACCTCAATTCATTTCAAAGTTCATTTCATTGCGAGTAATACGTTTTCGAAAAGGTGGGCAATCTTCAAAAATCTGGAGAGAAGGTTCCAATAGTTTCCTCAAATCAGCAATCTTTTTTGAAAACGGATTACACTATTGTTACATTACAGTATTTACGGTTTACAGTATTTTTTGGCATAGTGTAGTGCTGATTATATTGTACGTTGCATATGTTTGCTTCCAAAATACAGTCGAACCTTAGTAGATATGTTTTCAAAAACACTCTTTTAGTTTTTCAGCTTAAACCTCTTTAGTGAATTAGGATCAGGATCCGAAATAGTAATTTGGTTATTTTTTTTTCCCTGATTCTTTCCTAGTTTACTTACGAGATTCGACTGTTATCAAAACCTGTGCTAAACTTATATTCAAATTTTAAGCTTTAGTTGATCAGCAAATTCAAATATGTTGAAAAAAATGATGTGACTTGTGAAATCGGTGTTATTTTGTTCTCTCCTCTATACTATGTATCTTTTTATGCCCTGAAACACGTGTTTTTCAACATATTATTGTTCAACATTTTGCAAATACTCAAAGCATTGTCTGTCTAAGCATCTAAAGCACATAACTTTCAATACGTTGTATTATTTTTTTGTTTACAACATAGTAAACTGCAATGCTCACAAATTTCTCATTATAGACTGAAAATTCTTCTTTTCTCTTTTCTTTTCTCTTTTGCAGTTACTCGATTGCCAAAACAAAAAATGATGTGACTTGTGAAATCGGTGTTTATTTGTTCCTTCCTCTATACTATTAGGTTGATGCAAAAGTCTTTTTCATTTTTTTCGTTTGCCGTTTCAAGCCAACAAATGCACGAATTAAACTACGGTTGATTTCATTAGAAAAACCAATTATTTTTCTACAAAATAACATTAAAACGGGTTTAAAAATATTTAATGCCTGGATTTTCTTGAGAGTATGAAGTCGGGTAGTCAAAAAGGGCTAACTCGATGATGCGGTTTAGACACCTTAGCTAAAGAAAACCTATCTTCGTGTCAATAGATAAAAGATAGAGAAAAAAAACGTTTGATATTTCGCCAAAATTTCAGAGAAATTCATTCAGCCAATTTTTCCGTAGAGTTTTTTATAGATTTTTACGAAAAAGGCGTTTTTCACTCTCGAATTTGCTTGAAAGTCAACCGAAATTCATTTAAAAAAGATGGGAAATTTTGAACTCTGCAAACACTTTTTTTATAGAGCAAACTATAGATTAATTCGTGAATTTGTTACTTTTTAACAGAAGTACGAAAAAAATGAAAAAGACTTTTGCATCAACCTAATATGTGCCATTTTATGCCCTGAAACACGTGTTTTTCAACATATTATTAGGCTATTGATTACACATTATCTGAATACCAGTTTTTTTTTTTACAAATATGCTTTCAAAGGTGAGTTTTATTGAAATAAAACATTTGCAAGCGGTGGGTTAAAAATTTTCCGTCAAAGAAAAGCGAAAAGGAAGGAAATTTCGGAAATTCTTTGATTTTCCTGGATTATTTGAGGCAAATTTCAAGCAGATTTGCAACAAAATTTTAAAAAATCATGTTATGTCTATGTATTTTTCGATAAATGATAAATTTTATGCTTTAAAGTCCGCTGCGAGAGTCAAACTCGGCTCCTTTTCAATGCAAATTACTCTCAAAATCGACTCACAGCCGGCGAACGAAAATTTCACCCTTTAAACCACCCCAAAATTGAGCTGATCCCTAAGAAAGAATCTTCTAAATTTCACATAGTTTCTAAAAAAATAAAACAAAAATTCTGGTACCTTAGTATTGGGTGCCGGACAAATGCAAACACGTTACATTTCGTCCATTAGACATATCCCTTTCGTACATATCCCTTTCGTACATATCCCTTTCGTACATATCCCTTTAAATTTGCGGCACCTACAATTACCACAAGGATTGGCCGATGATCCTGTAAAAGATCTTGGTATACCTGTTAGTTCCCTCTCTAAAATTTGATCCTCACATAAACTACATTTTCTGAAAAGCTTATAGAATTTCTCAGTGCAATAAGTGCAGAGAATATGTACAATATACAATCTACAGAAAAGATTTAGATTACAATTGATCGAAGAAACAAAAGAGGAAGCGAACGAAGAAACGAAAGAAGAAAATGCCTACAAATTAAAGCATTTTGTGGGTGAATATAACCGACAAGGACCTTTTTTTTCTAATGAATTGGAATTGGAATAGGAATAGGAATTCAATCTTATTCCTATTCCAATTCCAAACAAACGAGCTTAGTTTTTTAACATTGCTCCCAAACATATATTCTAAAAATCATCATTTAAACTGTCCTACAGTAGGCTTCCGGAAGCTTCCAGTTGCTCGACTTACTCTAGAAAAGTCTAGCAACCAATCAAGCTTTCACATATCTTTTCTTCAGTCATAGTCGGTCCAAAAGAGTTTTATTCATAAATCAATTCATATCTAAATCACAAATTAAGGCATTTTTGTGGGTGGATATAACTGACAAGGACATTTTTTTCTAATGAATTGGAATAGGATTGGATTGGGTTGGGCTGGATTGGATTGTCTGGATTGAATTCAATCAATTGGGTTCCCTAATCGCTTGTGTTGAGTCTTTTAGCCAATCATGATGCACCCAATGATGTTCATGTGTATTTTTTTTCCATCTTTATTTCTCAATTTTCTATTTGTTCGAACAATTTTTTTTCTCTCATCTCTTTTCCGGTTGAAATGGAATATTGAGAAATTTTGGGCGACAAAAATGAGGATTTCAAATAATTAGGAGCCTCTTGAGCAATATTACGAGAAAAAAATGACCTAAGTTTAAAACGATATAAGATGATAGTACGCAAAGTTTGAAAGAGAAACTATTCTATTTAAAATATTCTTAGCGCGGAATCACTTGGAGTACGGTAAAATTTCATTTTGCTTATGATTTGAACTAGAAAACTAAATAAACTTAAGGACTAGGCCTCTGGCTTTTAGTTGAGAATACAGTCGAACCTCACGTAACGTAACTCACGGGACGGCTATAGCTTACGTTATATAGAGGTTTACGTTATATAGGGTGCCGTTTGATGTAGCTTAACGTCGGCCGGGGGACCGGTCACGCTCTTTACGTTATAGAGAGGTTTACGTTATATCGAGGTTCGTTATAGAGAGGTTCCTCGACTGTACTTGGGCATATGTCAGTGGCTTAAAAAAGTCGATACTTTTCGAAAAAACTTAGCAAATTGAGTATCCAAAAATATTTGGATTCAGCCCCTGTTTTTGTTTCCATTAAATAAAACAAGTGAGAAACTCGCAATTAACACAAGGTCGACTCCTTACATCTTTACAAGTTCGATCGACTATTTATAAACGTAAAAAGTCTTTGAATCTTTTCTTGATTTCTTTTCAAAAGCTGATTTTTTCTTAACAAAATTCAGTATCGTGTTGAGCCTTCTTTAGCTTTTTCAATCTCTTGAAATTCTTTTGAAGTCGGTTTCGCATACTCTTGCGATCAATGTTTCTGCGGTTCGTTGTGAAATGGAACTCAAACTTGCCTGTTCCTTGTTTTGGGTTCCTTTTTTTGACGTAAAGCGGAATTATCGCAATTTTTGGCTTTGACACGAGCTCAAAAATGTTCGCTTGGTTAAAATCCGGCAAATAGTGTCGTGTTCGCAGCAAAATGACGTTGTTGAGGTATTAATCAGTTGTGGCAATCTCACGAAAATTCGTGGATAGGATCTTCAATTTTTTCCAAACATCAATTCACTTGTATGTTTTGGATCCCCATCCTGCTGGCAGGCCAGCCAGTTTGGACTTATTGCTACATTTGCGTAAGGAAGCATACTCACCTAGTAACAGATCCCTTTATTATCACACTGTCTATGATGATTCCATCTAAAGACACTTCAGCGGTCAACTAAAGCCTTCTGTGTCCACTGAATTTGACAGTCTTGTCGAATGTGCTCCAAGTTGTATCCTGTCTCAGTGGGTCTCTATGATGTAGTTACATTGCTGTTGAACAAATTGAACTTAGTTTCACCACTCCGCGAGGCACGTTTCCAATGATCGATCGACAGTATTGGTAGGCGGTGCCAGCGAATTCCAAACGAAGCCTCCTCGTGTCCAAGAAGCATCAAAGTTTTTCGAGCAAGTCAGTCGTGAAGACAACCTCGAGAAATTTCTATCGATTTCGGAATCGTTTGCGAAATTAAATCAATCCCAAATTCCCTTTTTAAGTAGCTTTTCTGAGGTGAGGAAATGTCGGAAGTACCAGAAGTCGAAGTCGAAGTTCTCGAGACATTCTTTTTGGTTGTCGGCCTTTTTCTTTAATCGATGCAGTTTCCACGCTCTTTCATCCGTTCGCAGAGCCTCCATATTGTCATCTTCAAAACAAAGAAGAGCTCTTCAATCACACTGACTTTGAGTCCGGCTTTTCGAGCTCCACCAATTCCCTCCTTTGTGGGACTGTCGTATTGCTTGTACGGCATCTCTAAAAAGAAACAATATCATAAAAATCAGCAAAGCTTTAAAGGTAATAAAAAAAAGAAAAAAGAGAAAAGGTATCAAGACTTTTTGCTTTGGATTTTCGTAATTGCCAGAGGTTATGCCTTTTTTCTAAATTTTATTAAAATAAAACAAATTCTAAAACAATCATAAATTCCGCCAATAGGAAGAGCGACAGGGATTTGACTGGCTTAGACCTCAAGAATACGGTATATTAGTTAAAATCGAGAGTACGGTAAATAAAACGCACTTTTTAGAAAGCACTTCAACTAGGGAGAGAATCTCAATTGAACAGCATAAAGGTTCTTCTCTGAAATTCAAGTTTTTTGACTAAATACGGATCTTTACATTGTGAAAATCTATCATGTGCAAAATCCCAAAAGTTAATTTTATTCTCCTTAGACAAAGGGTGAAATCAAATTCCGCCAATAGATTCTACGACCATGAAAATCAAATTTTAAACATTAAATCTCATTTGACAATCATTTATATGAACAAAAGAAAAAGGTCCTAACCCCAAATTTGCTTTTCAAGGTCGTAGAGCTGATTGGTGGGGGTTTATTTTAACCCTTTGTCTAAAGAAAATCGAATTGGCTTTATGGGTTTGCATATGATAGATTTTCACAATGAAAAAATCCAAGTATTTTTGTCGAAAGACTTGGATTTGCGAGAAGAATTGCAAGATGTTTTCTTGCAACAGAAATTCTGTCCCTTTTGCTTTTTGTTTGTTTACTGACTTCTTGGGTAGACTGTAGTAAATTACATCAAAAATTCATTTCGTAAACATTTTTGCAAAAGTTCCTAAATATTTGTTGAAAAGGGCATTGTTTCTGGAGGTTTTTTAGGGAAAATGGCAAAATTTTCAGACATTTTTTTTCAGACAGACAGCTCAGACAGACCAAAACCCCGAATAAATCAAACATCCAAAAAAAAGACAAAAAAAAATTCTATGGTTTATGAATGACGATGTTTTTATTGAGCAATTTTATTCTAATATTTTCTTGCTTTATTTTCTTGCTTAAGATTTTTTTCACAAAGAGATTACAAAAAACGTGGCTATTTAAGCGGCGAATTCCCAATCGCCAACTTTTTTCGATAAATTTTCACAAATTGTTTAGCTAATAAAAGTAGATATTTTTTTTGGGAAAAACTAGATAAGAAAAAGATTTAGATTACGATTGATCGAGGAAACAAAAGAAGAAACAAAAGAGGAAACGGCAGAAGAAACAAAAGAAGAAATGCTCAAGAAGCTCCTCAACGAGAGAATGTTTGAATTGAAAATTGTAAACGAGATCGAGGAAAAGATTAGTGTAAATAAAGATGATGACTGGTAAGATGATGGACTAGGGGAACTTATTGAGATTTGTTTCAAAAGACAACTCAAGCCTTGGTTTATTGGGTATGGAATAACGATAATGTTAACTAGATTGGGACCACTTTCTTGAACCCAGAATCCAAATTGAACCTAGAATTTCAAATCAAATGCAAGAAAAAGTTTTCAACAACGATTAGAGGTATAATTTGATCTTATTATTAGCAGAAAAAGTTAACAAAAAGTGAAATTGGGGCGGAGAATAAGTACAATCTACTATACAGTACAATAAGTACAGAGAATAAGTACAACCCACAATCTAAGAAAAAGATCTAGGGTTACGATCAGATCAGAGGGAAGCGGAAAAGAAAGCGGAAGAAGAAATGCTCACGAAGCTCCTCTCGAGGTTTTTAGGGGAAAAATGGACAAAATTTTCAGACATTTTTTTTTCAGACAGACAGCTCAGTACACACCAAAAACCCCAATAAATCTAAACAACCAAAAAAAAAAGACAAAAAAATTCTATGGCTTATGAAAGCGGTGAATGACGATGTTTTTGTTTATTGCAATTTTATTCGAAAAAATTTTCTTGCTTAAGATTTTTTTTACAAAGAGATTGCAAAAAACGTGGCGATTTAAGCGGCGAATCCCCAATCGCCAACTTTTTTCGAGAAATTTTCACAAATTGTTTAGCTAATAAAAGTAGATATTTTTTTGGAAAAACTAAATAAGAAAAGATTTAGATTACGATCGATCGAGGAAACAAAAGAAGAAACAAAAGAGGAAACGAAAGAGCAAACGAAAGAGCAAACGAAAGAGCAAACGAAAGAGCAAACGAAAGAGCAAACGAAAGAGCAAACGAAAGAGCAAACGAAAGAGCAAACGAAAGAGCAAACGAAAGAGCAAACGAAAGAGCAAACGAAAGAGCAAACGAAAAAAGAAACGAAAGAGAAAACAAAAGAAGAAATGCTCACGAAGCTCCTCAACGAGAGAAGGTTTGAATTGAAATTTGTAAACGAGATCAAGAAAAAGATTAGTGTAAATAAAGATTTGGTTAGGGATTAGGGGTTAGGGATTTGATGGATTAGGGGTACTTATTGAGATTTGTTTCAAAAGACAATCAAGCCTTGGTTTACGGGCAACGATAATATTGAATAACGATAATATTGTCTAGATTCGGACAACTTTCTTGAACCCAAAAGTCAAATTGAACCTAGAATTCCAAATAAAATGCAAGAAAAAGTTTTTAACAACTATTAGAGGTATAATCGTATTATTAGCAGTAAAAGTTGACAAAAAGTGAAATTGGTACAGTACAATAAGTATAGTCTACTATACAGTACAATAAGTACAGAGAATAAGTACAATCTACTATAGATAAGTGCTCGTCCTCTGGATTTCGGCTCCCTGTGAACCGATTTCGATAAACTTTTTTTGATTTTTGGGGATTAAAAATAAATAGGTAAATACTTTTTTCATCAAAAACCCGTAAAAAAATGAGAAAAGCCACTTAGCCATGTCCCTTTTTGCTTTCGAAGGCCCTTGGCAAGGGGCGTGGTCGAGGTGGGTAGCGTCTTCAAAACGATTGCCCTATGGGGATGTCGGGTTCGATTCCCGTTCGTTCCAAACCGTTTTTTTTTTTGCTTTAAATGTTTAAATGGAGTTGAAGTTTGCAAATTTAAGAGAAGGAATCCCTTTAACTCGAGAGATCAAACTATGCGTTAGTTCCAAAGCTCCAAAACCAGCGGCTAGTAGATGTATAGCAACGTTGGTTCAATTGTAGGAGTTATACGTCTATGATATTTTCTGTTTTGGCTATAGTTTCATTGAATTCTATTGTCTTTCCCTCACATAATATTCTTGTTTTTATTTGAATTATTTCCAGACTACGATCTTATAGTTAAAGTTACCGTATTCTCTCTAATAGTAGTGCACCCCGCCGAGTTGATGACTATTTGACGGTTTCTAAGTTTTCGCAGAAGCTCAGCACTCAAATCCTTCCCTAGATCTCATCGTCAGCTACATTTTCCGACCCCACATCGATAGGTTCTGATAAGTGGCTTTCGAGATTTCAAGAAATCTAGGCGAGCGCTCAGGGTGCACTACTATTAGAGAGAATACGGTAAGTAAAGTCGACATCAAAGCTTGAGTTGTGTAGGAAAATAGTGTTCTCTTATGACGATAGTTGCCCTGAAACTGTTATTTCGCATCTAGCCATCTAGCCAATTATAAAACTCACTCACTTATACCTGAAGACAACCTGACGACAAACATTTTTGACTATCAAAAGGCGGAGTCAACACGTCACATTTTGGGCGAGTTATTCAAATTTTTGAACATTTAGGCTAAAAGAGGGAAAATTCGGGTTTATAAGCATTTAAGAATATTAGCATTTTAAGCAAAACGGCAAAGATGCAAATTAGCTAATGAAAATGAAAATGAAACATTGAAGTTTTGCTTGTTTTGTGCAATTCTTTCTGATAAGGCTTCCTTTCATCAAAAATTTTTGTTTACCTCTTTTTTTTAATCATTTATCAATTTAGATTATTATTTGTCTGTTTTTCATAACTTCGTTTATTTCCCTGTCTTATCTTCAAACCCTCCATTTTGGCGAAGAATCAATCAGTTACTGATCGTCAACGTGCCTTTGATTAAGTCAGTGATTAAGTCATTTTTCTAAAAAGTCTCTTCTAGAGAAAGCCACCGTAAACTGATCAAATCCGGTCCATAAAAATCAACCTATTTTTCTTTAATTATCTTCTTAAAACTTTTAAAAAACCTTACCAAAATGATTTTGAAAAATCTCGAATCTCTAAAATTTTAGAAATGCTCAAATAAAGATGATGGCCGATTCAGGGAATGGTCAAAAGGACCCAAAAGAAGAGGAGGGAAATGGTGGGTGATGGTCGAATTAAAAAATGAAATTTACATTCAGTCGACGAACCGATGTCATCAAATTCACAAAAAAAGAAAGAAATCGGAAATGAACAAAGCAAGACTGTTCAAGTGAAAGAGGAGCTAATTGAAGAAAACGATGATATCGCTTCAGAATGGATTTTCGACGATCCAAGCAATCCACCGTTTTTCACGGGCGAAATGAAAAGGGTTCAAGTGGTCGATCAGATTCACGATTACACCTTCGCTTGCCGAGTTCCGGACTATTTTGGAGTTGATTTGGAGGTCCGATTTTGTGGGCAAAATCTAAAAACAATCAATGAAAATATAAAGGAAATGGAAAGATAGAGCAAAATCTGTTAGAAAAATTCTTAAATTGAGCTAGTTTTTTGGATGGGACAGCCGTTCGAGGATTTTAAAAATCATTGTATTTTTTTTATTTCAGGACCTAGTCTCGCGAAATGAGAACACGCCAAAGGATAAATTTCACACCATCGACATCTTGACGACACATATGGTGATGTGAGTTTCCGATAAATTAATAAACCAAACAAACAAACGAACAAACAAACGAACAAACAAAAGAACAAACAAACAAACGAACGGACAAATGAACAAACGAACAAACAAAACAATTGCATCAATTTCAAGTCCCCAAGCTCGAAGATTCTAAGATTGTTTCAAAATATCGCCGTCTTACTGAAGTTTTTTGAAATCTATTGTACTTTTGTCTGTCTCAAACTTACCGTAATCCAGTTTTCAAAGCATTTCTCTTTGAGAATTTTTTTCTGAGAAAGAGCAAACATTTCAAAATATCTCTGAGAAAAGCTAGCTAGCTCTAGCTGTCTAAAATATATTCTTTCTAGTTTTCTAAATCGTGCCAATTTTCACAACTGCCACAATCCCTTGTCTCTAGTTATTCTTTAATTTATCCACTTTTGTTTTGCGTTAAAGCAGGTAACAAACAATGCGAAATAATAGTAGATAAGTTGGCTAAATGTTAGTAAGATTACAGTAGTTCTTAAAAGTTGAAACATTTAATGAAAACGCAAAGCAATAGAACAACAGAGGAACACAATGCTCTTCAATTCCATTAGACTGCTACAGTACACTGTACTGTAAGCACTGTACTGTAAGCACTGTACTGTAAGCACTGTACTGTAAGCACTGTACTGTAAGCAGTGTACTGTAAGCACTGTACTGTACGCATTGTACTGTAAGCGCTGTACTGTAAGCGCTGTACTGTAAGCGCTGTACTGTACGCTGTACTGTAAGCGCTGTACTGTAAGCGCTGTACTGTAAGCGCTGTACTGTAAGCGCTGTACTGTAAGCGCTGTACTGTAAGCAGTGTACTGTAAGCAGTGTACTGTAAGCAGTGTACTGTAAGCAGTGTACTGTAAGCACTGTACTGTACGCATTGTACTGTAAGCGCTGTACTGTAAGCGCTGTACTGTAAGCGCTGTACCGTGTTGCGTACTGTAAGCAGTGTACTGTAAGCAGTGTACTGTAAGCAGTACTGTAGGCACTGTACTGTACGCATTGCAACTGCAAGCGCTAAATTGTAAGCGCTGTACTGTAAGCGCTGTACTGTAAGCGCTGTACTGTAAGTACTGTACTGTAAGCACTCGAGTACTGTAAATCCATAAACTTAGTCGATTTTATTAATATGTACCTTTTGGTTTCTTATCTTTTTCTTAGCCGAAGATTGCTGTGCAAAAATTTAGTAGAAACCGGGGGTTTGTCATTTCTCCTAAACACTTCCCGATCTCGATTTTCTCACATAAGAAAACTCCACCCAAGCTCAATTTCCCCCGAGGTTTTGTTTAGAAACAAATTCCACTGATAATTTCTTTTTTTTCCGATAATTTTTTTTTGCATTATCTGACAAAATTTTATAAGATTTTATTGAAAATTTCCCCTGATTCCCCTCAGCATTTCCTTATCACTTCGAAACGACAGACAGCATTTTGATTTCAGCACAAAAAGGAAACAAAATATCAATTCCGATTCATTCATTTTTCTAAAAATTCTGAACTCTGTTTGTTTCACTTTAAATGCAAACGTTGATTCGAGTTGAGAAGACACCGAAAGTCGTAGAGATCAAACAAGCTAATTTTAAAGGAAAACTTAAGCTCGAGTGCGTTTTCTTTGAGATTATTGCATTTGTTAATGGAAAATTTATCTCATTTTATACTATTATCTTTGGTGATTATGTTTAAAGTCTTTTATGGTGTGCTAAGTGGGGGTGTGTTTGGGGTGAAAGCTGTTGATGAAAGCGTAAACCATTGTTTTCCACAAAACAAGCTTCATAGATACCAATCGTAGTAGTAATCAAGTTAACAAAATGACAGTTTACTTTATAAATTCAAAGCAAAAACTGTACTTGGGACACTCATAATCACTTTGTACTTGAAATAAAAGGATAGAATGGTAGTTCTAGAAAATACTGGATCTGGTAGTTCTAGAAAATATTGGAGCTGGTAGTTCTAGTATGTATGGTAGTTCTAGAAAATCCTGGACTAGTTTCTCTAGAACAAGTTCTCTCTAGAACAAGGCCTCTCTAGAACAAGAATAGACAAGTGAATCTAATTGCGATTTTATTTAAAGATAGAATGAATTGATATGCTTGATTGATATATTGATACAAAAAAAGAAAAGTCTTTAGTTGTCAAGTAGATCAGAGAAATGTGAACGTTAATAGGGCTTTCAACGGAAAATGGCATCTCTTTGTCAATTTCAGTTCGATCTTTTTGATTTTCATATGAATCGAAGTAGAGTTTTATTTTCTATTGATCAAAAACAAAGACAAAATGATTGGAGTGAACTTGGCGAAGATCTGGCATTCCTTTGGACACCTATTGACGTTCAAAGCAAAAAAAAAACATTCCCAGCTCTACCAAACTCTTGTTCTTTCAGAGCCGCACGCCTTCTCTTACCTGCGGGTGGCCGAGTGATCGCGAAACGTTTTGATCTTGTTCAATTTGGTGACTATGATTATAAGAAGTTGATTCGAGAAATTGAACTCTCACGACTTATAAAACATCGTCATGTTGGTCTTTTTTTAAATTTAGAAATGATTTAGAAATGATTCAGAAATGATTTAGAAACGATTTTAAAGTTTATTTGATTTTTCATGAAAAATCTTTCAGATTGCTCGCTATTATCAATGTTTTTGGAAAGAAAATAACGAAGGACGACCAATTTATTTCTATATAATTCGTGAAAGACTTGATTTTTCATTGGACAAATTTTACGCGTGAGTTCTCCTTAGGAATTGTCGCTAGATGCTCTTGGTGATTAGCTAACATTGAAACATTTGAAGCTTTGTATCTCAACAACTCTTTCCAGTCATATGTCTAAATATGATGGTTCAAGCGATGAGCGAAAACGTGATCACCGCCTACTCTCGGGATTATTCGTTCAAATTTTGAAAGCTCTCCAATTTCTACAAGAACATGATATCATTCATCGAGTCAGTGAAAAGTTCATTTCTTTTGATAAACCCAAATTTCAGGACATTTCCCCAAAAAATATTGGTGTCAATCAAAATGGTTTTCTTATAAAGTTGCTCGATTTTGGGTGCTCGAGAAAGCAAAGTCCGAGTCTTGAACACACACTGCAACCGGGAGCTGATTATTTGTATCAAGCACCGGAAATGTTGGCTGGAAAGCCATACGATACAAAGGGTCAGTGAATTACTTTACTTTAGCATTTATCGTACTGTTACCGTATCCATCAAAGCCAATTTTCAGTCGATATTTGGTCAACAGCTGTCGTTGCCATCGAAATGTTAGGTTGTAAAGTGATGACTCCAACTGGATGGAGTCCGCATACGATTAAAGCTGATATGTTGAAAAGGATTCTGAAAGTTTGCGGATGGCAGAAAAGTGATAAATACGAAGAAGTGTAAGTGGAGATAATCAAAAAAAACTGAAATCTGATATCTTATAGGTATGGCGGTGTCTTCCACGATGAACTCGGCTTACGTAAACCGATGTTGCCACAATTCGAAAAGGAGATTCCGACGAAACGGCTGGAGCCAGATCTGGGACCGTTGACAAGTGAGTCGAGAGAATTTGACAAGTTTATAACTCGGATGATCTTATAAGCTGAAGGAATACGATATGTCTTAAGCTGATGCTTGTAAGATATTTCTTGTAATCAAAACGACAGTTTTTACTAGCCATTGTAGTCACAAGCTAGATACTGGAAAAAAACCAATCGTAATCACAAGGATCACCGAAAATTTCCATTTCAGAGGATCATTTCTTGGATTTGGTTAAAAGAATGCTCTCTGTCGACCCACGAAAGCGACCAAACGTCGAGGAATGCCTCAAGTTTGAAAAATATCTCCAGGCGATGAATGTACGTGAGAGAAATTAAAGTTTGAGACAACAGATCAGAATTCAGCGCAAATATGACGAGGTTCACAATGTGCCAAGTCCTAGAGGTAAGGAGAAGAGAAGAGTTGGTTAATGAATCACATTTTTGCAGAGTCTTTTTTGGAGCTGATCAAGCGACTCCGCGACGAGCCACCAACAAATTTCCAAAACGACGAGGAAAAAGCGGACAGTTAAACGCATTCATTTTTGACTTATCGGCTTTGGGAACGAATTTAAAGCCCAGAAAATGGATTTGGAAAAGACGAAAAAGGGGTAATTTGAGAGATTTTGTAGAAATTGTTAGACGAGCACAACTTCTAGACAAATTTGGGGAACCTACAATTACCATTTTAAATTTGGGGAACCTACAATTACCACAAGGATTGGCCGATGATCCTGTAAAAGATCTTGGTATACTGTTAGTTCCCTCTCTAAAATTTGATCCTCACATAAACTACATTTCTAGAATTTCTAACATAACAACTTCGCGCCATTTGTTTCCCTAAAATCGCGACTTATCGCAGGGATTTTATAACCTATTGCCGGCCTTTGCTCGAGTATGCCACCATCGTATGGTCACCTTCCATTAAGAAACTTCTCACCCTGGCTGAAAATGTCCTACGGCTTTTCACCAAAAGAAAGCATACACTCATTGTTTCCCATCTTCTTTTATTCCAAATTATGAGACTAGATTCCGACTAGAATTACCCAATTTTGAGGTGATAGGTTATAGGGCTTTTATAACCTATTACCGGCCTTTGCTCGAGTATTCCACCAACGTATTCCATTAAGACCTTCCATTAAGAAACTTCTCACCCTGGCTGAAAATGTCCAACGGCTTTTCACGTAAAAAAAGCCAACACTCATTGTTTCCCTTCTTCTCTTATCCCAAATTATGCGACTAGACTTATAGTTTTTGATTGAAAACCCCTTTTATCTCGCCGTATTTACTTTGATCTTATTTTTTTGCTCCAAAATTCTTTTCCACCCTAAATCTCATCCAGAATTTGAAAGCCTCTTGAAAATTGTGGAAAGCCCTAGAAGTACATCCTTATCAAATTTCGGTCGATTCCCATCCCCATCATCTTTCCCTTTATCATTCTTTTGCCAATCGTATTAGTAGAGTTTGGAATCAGCTCCCGTCTGGTATCTTCTCGTCTGTAGGGAAATTGAAAGTATCTGTAAACGAATTAGCTCTTATTGCCATGTGAAATCTGCCCTATATTTAATCTTTTTGTACTTGTGTTTCCCAACTGTAGTCTTACTGTACTATTTTTAGTTTTCTTTCTTTCTTTTTTGTGAAAGTATTATAGCAATATGTTATATGCGGTTATGATTATCTGATTCGCTTCTATTCGCCGCCTGAATAAAGCATATATATAGTAAAAAGCTTTTACGATAGATTTGCTTAAAAATTAAACTCAGAATCTAGGAACGAATCTCTTATTCAATTATGAAATTTGAAGGGATTTCATGATGGTTAACGAATTTGAATGTTATGGTTATCTGATTCGCTTTTATTCGCCGCCTGAATAAAGCATATATGTCGTAGCCGATGAAGGATTTCAGCCGAAGAAGTCTCAAAAATGAAATCTTGAGTTATGTATTGACTCAAGCCAATACCACAAACTCAAGCTCTTTAAAAGGCGCTTAAAAGCTAAAAAACGCATTCTAAAGAGTGCGCATTTTATCATACTATAACCAAATACTATAAAAGGGCCCTTTTCGTCATTCGTCAAAGGCACGGATTTAATCGATCTTCAATCCGTTTCCGATGGAAAATTCAAGGTTTTGATGGTCTACCAGGATCATTTCACAAAGTTTGTCGTTTTGCGGGCGTTCAAAGGAAACACAATTTGAAGTTGTCGATCATCTAATGGAATATTCGGAACGTTTGGAGCCCCAAAAATTCTTTAGTCCGACAACGGAAAGGAGTTCGTCAACAGATTTGTAAGCTTTTGGACTCTTAGTAATCCTCTCGAATCTTTTGACGCCTCATTTCGTTTGCTTTAGGTCAAAGAACTTTTAAACCGTGGCATTCTAATTCAAGTTTGTTGCGATATGAGTTTGGTATAATGCTTCTGTTAGGAATGCGTTTTTAGCTTTTAAGCGCCTTTTAAAGAGCTTGAGTTTGTGGTATTGGCTTGAGTCAATACATAGCTCAAGATTTCATTTTTGAGACTTCTTCGGCTAGCCGAAGAAGGTTTCGCTAGCGAAAAAATTTGAGGCTTCTTCGGCTGAAATCCTTTATCGGCTACGACATATATATATGTCGTAGCCGTTTACGAAATTCAGCCGCTAACGAATCATTCGTTAACGGCTAGCCGATTACGAATGAAATTTTTTCGCTAGCCGTGTACAATTTGTAATCGGCTTCTGCGAACATGGTTCGATTCAAATGAGTTTTTTTTTGATTTCAAACTATTTATGCAAAACGAAAATCAGCAAACTAATCACAACAAGTGAAATAAAATTTATAACATATTAACGTTTATAACAAACAAAAGATCAACTATCAGGTTGGCAACTAAATAATGGCCCTTTTCAGTAAAAACAAAAAATTTATTAACAAGATGAACAAATATCAACATCAATCCAAAAGGTATTCTCCGTCATTCTTTATTACTTCTTTCCACTTTTGACGGAGCAACTGGATTCCTCTCTTGAAAAATTCTTCTGGTTGATCGTCAAAGAACTTCTGCACTGAAATTCGGACTTCGTCAAAGTCATTGAACTTTTTCTCGGCTAGAAAGTGTTGCATCGATCGAAAAAGATGGTAATCACTAGGCCCCATATCCGGGCTGTATGGCGCATGAGGAAGAACATTCCAGCCCAACTCCTCGATTTTCTCCATTGTAAGTTTTGCAGTGTGTGGTTTTGCGTTATCATGGAGAAAATGAATTGAAGAGGGTTCGAGTCCTTGAGAGCGAATTGCTTGATCTACACGATGTAGTTGAGACGAATAGAGTTCTGAATTAACCGTTTGCCGGCTTTTGAGAACCTCGAAATGCACCAACCCACGAGAACTCCACCACACACAGAGGAGAGTTTTCTTTGAGTGAATATTCACGTAACTCGTTTTCAAAAAGGTGGGCAATCTTCAAAATCTGCAGATCTGAATCTGAAGAGAATATTCCAATAGTTTCCTCAAATCAGCCATCTTTTAGAAAACGGATTACTCTATTATTACATTACAGTATTTACGGCTTACAGTATTTTTTGGCATAGTGTAGTGCTGATTATATTGTACATTGCATATCTTTGCTTTCAAAATATAGTCGAATCTTAGTAGATATGTTTTTAAAAACACTCATACACGCTTAAGTGAATGGATCAGGCTCAGAGATAGTAATTTAGTTATTTTTCCCCATTCTTTCCTAGTTTACTTGCGAGATGCGACTGTTATCAAAAACTGTGTTAAACTTACCGTAAATCCTGTAATAGTATCCCAGCCCCATAATGACGGTGCGGAGTGTTGCGTAGTCTAGCTTTGAACCAGTTTTTCTCGACACTGTTTTATGCTACGCGCTTAGGTATCAAAAAATAGCTGAAATTCAGGGCTATATTTTTGATACCAAAGACGCATTTTTTGGAAGCACGAGCGCTTTGAAAAAAATGAAATACTAGAAAACTTTTGCGACTACGTGACTGTACGAGGGCGGTGGGCGACTATTACAGTATTTACGGTATATCCAAATTTTAAGTTTTAGTTGATTAGCAAATTAAAATTAACATTTTTTGCAAATATTCAAAGCATTGTCTGTCTAAATTTTAAAGCAAATAACTTTGAATACATAGTATTATATTTTTGTTTACAACATAGTAAACTCAATGTTCTCAAATCTCTCATTATGGATTGAAAATTTCCTTATCTTTTTCTCTTTTTACAGTTACTCGGTTGCCAAAAAAAGTGATGTGACTTGTGAAATCGGTGTGAAATCAAATCAATCAACCTTCTCTATACTATGTGCCATTTTATCCCCTGAAACACGTGTTTTTCAACATGTTATTAGGCTATTGATTACATATTATCTGAATACCAGTTTTTGCTATAAACATGCTTTCAAAGGTGAGTTTTATTGAAATAAAACATTTGCAAGCGGAAAGTAGAAAATTCTCCGCCAAAGAAAAGCGGGAAAGCAGTAGATTTCTAAAATTCTTTGATTTTCCTGATTATTTGAGACAAATCAACAGAATATCAAGCAGATAATCAACAGAATTCTAGGTAACTATGTTATGTCTATGTATTTTTCGATAAATGTATACGTTTTATGCTTTAAAGTCCGCTGTGAAAGTCAAAACCGGCCTCTTTTCAATGCAAACCACCCTCAAATCGACTCACAGCTGACGAACAAAAATTTCATCCTTTAAACACCCCAAAAGTGGGTTGATCCCTAAGAAAGAATCTTCTAAATTTCACATAGTTTCTAAAAAAAAAAAAAAGTACCTTTAATCAGAATAAAAGAGTTCAGAAATCAGAAAAATCAGAGGTTAACTATAATTTGGGGGCCCTCATGGTGTATTGGTTAAGTTCTCACTTCCAAACTGAGGGTGTGGGGTTCGGCCCCCCTAGGGTTCTCTTCCCTAGCCCGTGCGCCCAGACTAGAGGTCTCTTCTCTAGAGCTGACTAGAGATCCCTTCTCTAGCGGAGTTCACTCTTCCACTGGGTTGGCCCATTCATGGCCTGAGGTTATTAAAGCAAGAAGCCTATCTTCTATCTATCTTCTTTTCTCCCCGCCTCCACATCGCCGAGTAAAATATCTCATCTTTCTCTATGTATTTATGTGTAGATTTGTGTATTGTCTGACTGATTACGCTTTATTTCATGTCCTGAATAAAGTATGAATATATATATATATATAGTTATGGGACAGAAGTGAATGCTTTTATAACAAGAATGTAAACTTTTAAAGGAAAATTTTCACTTAATATTAGTAGAATTGATGTAAATTTTAAATTAATTAATCACTTAATAAAAAGAGAAATTTTATTTAATATAATATTTAGTGAAATATTCAGCGAAAGTCGAGTTGATTTTCCCCTGGAGTAATGATATAATGATTTGATCTGCCTTCGCACTTAGCGCAGATCACAACCCGCTTCCACATTTACTGAGGCAGAAGTGTAGTTGTCGTAGCCGATGATACTCCGATGGCCGGGCTGGGGCGCTCGGAGGGGAGCCCATGGGAGTCGAACCCACGACTAACCCGCGCCGACGTTGCTCAACTTGGCAGATCGGACGGGGTCGACCACAGACCCTTCCCTTTCTGGGCCCTTTTCCCTGAGAGTTGATGGTTTATTCCCCATTTTGCCCATTTAGTGCCCAATTTTTTTTGATCATTTTATTTTCCTTTGAATTTCCTCCGAAAGCATGACAACCCCTCACTTTTCCAGTAACGATTCTCGTTTTCAATTCGGTTTTGTCAGCAATTCCCCAATTTTTGAACGAATCATTCGAAGCTTCTAGAGTGCAATCTTTCTTTCATTGGGTTCTAGAAAAGGCACATTCTAGAAAAACATAAACAAGAAAAGCATAAACAACCAAAAAAAAACTCTTATCTTATCTATTGTCTAGAAGATTCTGTTTTGATGGAGAGATTGGGAAAGAAGGGAAAAAAAGAAAAGAGAAATAGGTCAAAAAATAAAAGAAAGATCTAGGCCCAAACTTGGGCCTAGATCTTTTTTTTTTTAAGTAAATTACAAAACTTTGTTTAGTGATAATAGAATTGTTAACTTTTTGCATATTTTTAACATCTTCCAAATCATTTACGTAACTCATTCGATTATCCCTTTAAAATGATCAAAATTTTAGCCAATCTAGCGACCGGCTCAAGTGGGCTTTGTAGCAAAAATTGCTCCGAAGGATTTGAGCATAGCGACGCGCAAAACGGCGAAACCGGAAGCAGAGCAAAAGTAGATAAATTAGATAAAAGCTAGAGGCAAGAATACGGTATCTTTCTAAAGTTGATACGTTTTAGAAAACGCATAAGTCCAGAGTCCAACCCCAGCTGGATAAAAGTAAAAAAAATGAATCATCTTCGTGAGAAATCGCCGTCATATGCAAGCAACTATCGTATCCGATTATCGGTTTACTAAAAGCAATTGCTGGTTTTGCCGGATTTTTTCCCAAAAGTCAACTATTTCTGATAAGTGTACTGGCTTGAGCTGCAAATCTCCTCTCCAACATAAGCTAATACGTTTCCGAATTTATCGAAGAGCTTAGACCAATTAAAACCGTCTTCCAGATGGTAGAATCAATAAAATGAATAGCTTTAATCGATTCTCAGACCTTGAAAACCCTCGGCTACAAATTCACAGTTCAATATCTTCTTTTTGTATCATCTAGAAAGCAAGAAAAATCACTGTGTAAAGTAACTGGCGAGGTGTTCTTTGTGTGGCCACGTAACCGCTCGCTTTCTGACATACAGCTTCGGTATATGGGCTTCCCTTTTGGAATCTGTAAAAGGAAAATGGCTGAGTTGGTTTTTGCCAGCTTTTTTGACACGAATTCTAGAATTTTTTTGACGCGTACTTGATTGACATTTATCTTTTGGGCGAACCGGGAAGTACCAGTTTTTACTGGATTTTCTCGAAAGTTCTCGTTTGATTGATTGTGAGCAGCAGAGAATGAAATTCGTGTTGCAATTGTATCAAACTTATTCGTGTCGGAAGGAAAATATTTGAATTTCTAGTTTATAGGAATTCTAGAGTTTAGAGAGTTTAGCGGAAGGTTAGAGAAAATGATTGCTAAATTTTTGCATATTTTGAACATGTTCCAAATCATAGCGACGCCCACAGCGGCCCATCAGACGGCCCCTCAGGCCCTTGACGGACTTCAAAAGTGAAGCACCCTATACCGAGGCGGTATGCTGGTATGCCATCATAGAGTTTTTCAAATAATTTCTGATTTTCTCAAACAAATCACTTGGTTTCCACTGGTGACTGTCAATTTTCCCACCAGTGACTCAAGAAATGAGTTACGTGAATGATTTGGAACATGTTCAAAATATGCAAAAATTTAGCAATCATCCTCTCTAGCCTTCCTCTAAACTCTCTAAACTCTAAAATTCCTATAAACTAGAAATTCAAATATTTTCCTTCCGACACGAATAAGTTTGATACAATTGCAACACGAATTTCATGTTTGAGGAAAGCCTTTGCTCCTCTGATGCTCACAATCAGTCAAGTTCAAAAATGCTTCGCAATCAGAAAGTTCTCGTTTGATTCATTGTGAGTATCAGAGAAGCAAAGACTTTTCTCAAAAGTGAAATTTGTGTCGAAAGGAAAATATTTGAATTTCTAAATTTATAGGAGTTTTGTCATGATATAGAGTCTACAAAGGGTAACTTTTGACAAAACTGGTTTGGGTGGGAAAATTGACAGTCACCAGTGGAAACCATGTGATTTGTTGGGAAAATGAGACATTATTTGAAAAACTCCATGATGGAAAAGGAAAAATGAGTTCATCCTAGACGATCATCTAAAAAAACCCTTCAATCATTTGTAGACAATTTCTTGAGTAATATTTTACGAAAAAAATGACCTAAGTTTAAAACTATATAAAAGATAAATGAAAATAGAAAAAGACATTATTGTGCTTAAATATTCTCAGCAAAGAATCACTTGGAGTACGGTAAGATTTCATTTTTGCTTATGATTTTAACTAGCAAACTAGTCGTCTCACTTAAGGACTAGGCTCTGGCTTTTAATATAGAATACTTGAGCATATACAGTGGCTAAAAAAAGTCTTGATATATAGAAAAGTAGTAGTAGTACTAATTAGTAGCAAATTAGTATCCAGAAATATTGGATTCAGCCTCGTTTTTTGTTTCATTAAATAAAACAAAGTTAGAAACTTGCAATTAACACAAGATCGACTCTTTACAAAAACTATTAATAAACAAAAAAGAGTTTTGGTATCTTTTCTTGATTTCTTTTTAAAAGCTGATTATTTCTAACAAAATTCAGTATCGTGTCGAGCCTTATTTAGCTTTTTTAATCTCTTGAAGCTTTTTCAATCTCTTGAAATCTCTTGAAGTCGGTTTCGCATACTTGCGATCAATTTTTCTGCGGTTCGTTGTGAAATGGAACTCCAAATGTCCTGAGCCTTGTCTCAAGGCTCCTTTTTTTGACGTAAAGCGGAATTCTCGAAATTTTTGCTTGACATGAGCTTATAAATGTTCATTGGGTTAAAATCCGGCAAATAGGGTCGTGTTCGCAGCAAAATGACGTTGTTGAGGCATAATCAGCCAGGCAATCTCACGAAAATTCGTGATAGGATCTTCAATTTTTTCCAAACATCAATTCACTTGTATGTTTTGGATCCCCATCCTGCTGGTACAGCCAGTTTGGACTTATTGCTACATTTATGTAAGGAAGCATATCATTTTATATCATATCCTGATATTTCCACTGTCTATGATTCCATCTTTCGGCACTAAAGGTCCAACTGATGGCTTATGCAAAGCCTTCTTATCCATTGAATTTGACAGTCTGTCCAGATGTATTCAAAGTTATTATCGTGTTCGAGTGAGTCTCTTGATGATGTAGTTGCCATTACTGTTGAACAAATTGAACAACTTGAACCTAACTCATCACTCCACAACGCCCGTTTTCAGCGATCGTCGACAGTATTGGTAGGTCCGTGAATTCCAAGCAAGAGCCTCCTGTGTCCAAGAAGCATCAAAGGTTCCGAGCGGTCGTCATTATGAAACAACTCGAGAAATTTCTATTCTTTTCGAATCGTTTGCGAGAGTAAATCAATCCCAAATTCCCTTTTTAAGTAGCTTTTCTGAGGCGAGGAAATGTCGAAGTACCAGAAGTCGAAGTCGAAGTTCTCGAGACATTCTTTTTGGTTGTCGGCCTTTTTCTTTAATCGATGCAATTTCCACGCTCTTTCATCCGTTCGCAGAGCCTCCATATTGTCATCTTCAAAACAAAGAAGAGCTTTTCAATCACACTGACTTTGAGTCCGGCTTTTCGAGCTCCAACAATTCGCTCCTTTGTGGGACTGTCGTATTGCTTGTACGGCATCTCTAAAAAGAAACAATATCATAAAAATCAGCAAAGCTCTAGCATAACAAAAAAAAAGAAAAAAGAGAAAAGGTATCAAGACTTTTTGCTTTGGACTGTCGGAGGTTATACCTTTTTTCTAAATTTTTCTAAAATCTAAATCTAATCTAAATAAATTCTAAAAATTCTAAATAAAGCAAATTCTGAGCATGAATAGCAATAAGGATTTGCTGGCTTAGCCCTTAAGAATACGGTAGTTAAAATCGAGAGTGGCTAAACGCACTTTTTAGAAAGTACTTCAGTTAGGGGAAAATCTCAATTGAACAGCAAAAAGATTCTTCTTGGAAATCCAAGTCTTTTCGACAAAATACGGGTCTTTTCATTGTGAAAATCTATCATATGTTCTAGCGAGGTGTTCTTTGTCTGGCCACGTAACCGCTCGCTTTCTGACATACCGTTTCGGTATAGGGGCTTCCCTTTTGGAATCCGTAAAGAGGAAGGAGCGGTGAGGTGGTTTCGCCATTTTTGGGCGTCATCATGCCCAAATCCCTGGGACCAATTTTGGTCTCAAATTTGGCTCTATTTTTGTTACAAATTTGAGACCCTGTTGAACCATTGTGTCACTCAAACAGTAGATAAATTAAGTTTCCTTTAACGGCGTTTTTTGGCCGCTTTTTGTGGAAAGTTCCCCTTCTGGGCTAGAATTTTTTTGCTATAAATTGTAGATCCTCTAACCAATGACAACTCAAAGAGTAGTTTAATTGTACGATATCAAAACTTCATTTCTTGGTGGCATTTTGTCAAAAGTTTCCCCTCTGGAATTTTTTATACGTACTTGATTGGCGTTTATCTTTTGGGCAAATCCAAAAGTACTAGTTTTTGCTGCATTCATTTTAGAGTTTAGAGAGTTTAGAGGAAGGTTAGAGAGAATGATTGCTAAATTTTTGCATATTTTGAAAATTTTCCAAATCATTCACGTAACTCATTCCATTATCCCTTAAAATTATTAAAATTTAGTCACTCCAACGCTCGGCTCAAGTGAATTTTGTAATAAAAATAGAGTCAAATTTGAGGCAGCTCCCAGAGATTTGGGTATAGCAACGCCCACAGCGGCCCATCAGACGGCCGCTCTTTCCCCTTTACGGACTCCAAAAGTGAAGCACCATATACCGAGGCCGTATACCATCATAGAGTTTTTCAAATAATTTCTGATTTTCTCAACAAATCACTTGGTTTCCACTTGTGATTATCAATTTTCCCACCAGTGACTCAAGAAATGAGTTACGTAAATGATTTGCAACATGTTCAAAATATGCAAACATTTAGCAATAATTTTCTCTAACCTTCCGCTAAACTCTCTAAACTCTAGAATTCCTATAAACTAGAAATTCAAATATTTTCCTTCCGACACGAATAAGTTTGATACAATTGCAACACGAATTTCATTCTCTGCTGCTCACAATCAATCAAACGAGAACTTTCGAGAGAATCCAGTAAAAACTGGTACTTCCCGGTTCGCCCAAAAGATAACAATCAAGTACGTGTCAAAAAAGACTCTGGACTGAGCTGGCAAAAACCAGCTCAGCTGAATCAAAAATTCACTTTGTAAACACTTGCAAAAGTTCTTAAATTCGCAAATCTTCCTTGAAAAGGGCATTGTTTCTGGGGTTTCTGGGGTTTTCAGGGGGAAATGTCAAAATTTTCAGACATTTTTTTCAGAAAGCCAGTTCAGACAGACCAAAACCCCAATAAATCTAAAAATCCAAAAAAAGACAAAAAAAAAGGGTAAAAAAAAATTCTATGGCCTATGAAAGAGGTGAATAAAGGGATTTTTTGTTGAGAAACTTTACCCCAAAATATTCTTGCTAAAGATTTTCTTCACAAAGAGATTACGAACACGTAGCTATTTTCTCACAAAAAGATTGCGAACACGTACCTATTTAAGCGGCGAATCCCCTATCGCCAACTTTTTTCGATAAATTTTCACAAATTGTTTAGCTAATAAAAATAGTTATTTTTTTTGGAAACAAGAAAAGATTTAGATTACGATCGATCGAGCAAACGATCGAGCAAACGAAAGAGGAAATGCTCACGAAGATGCTCGTCAACAAGGGGAGGTATGAATTGGAGATTGTAAACGAGATAAAGGAAATGATTCGTGTAAATAAAGATTTGGTAAGATGATGGATTGGAGTACTTATTGATATTCGGTTCAAAAGCCAATCAAGCCATGGTTTACAGGCAAGAATAACGATAATATTATCTAGATTGAGACCACTTTCTTGAGCCCAGCCACTTAGCTATGTCGCTTATTGCTTTCAACGGCCCTTGGAACGGCCCTTCGGGCAATCGTTTTCAAATAAAACGCTAACCTAACCACGCTAATCACCTCGACCACGTCCCCTCGTGATCGAGGTGATTAGCGTTTTCCCCCCCCCCTTCTAGGCCAAAACTGATTGTCTCAAGGGGATGGTGGGTTCAATCTGCTCTTCAAACTTTTTGCTTTAAATGTGAAGTTGAAGCTATAAATTTGAGAGAAGGGATCCTTTTAACTTCGAGAGATCGGAACTATGCGTTAGTTTAAAGCTCCAAAGCCATATTGGCTGATGTTTAGCAACGTTGGTTCAGACTGTTGGGGTTATACGTCTCTAAATTTTCTTTTTTGACTATAGTTTCATTGGTTCTATTGTCCCTCCCCCAGATAATATTTTTGTTTTTATTTGAACTATTTTTAGACTACGATCTTATACGATAAAGTTACCGTATTCTCTCTAATAGTAGTGCACCCGGGCGAGCCGATGCTGGCGACTATTTTACGGTTTCCGATCTTTTGCAGAAGCTCAACACTCCAATCCCCCGCTAGATCTCATCGTCAGCTACATTTTCCGACCTCACATCGATAGGGTTCTGATAGCGTTTTTCTAGATTTCGAGGAATTTAGGCAACGCTCAGGGTGCACTACTATTAGAGAGAATACGGCAAGTAAAGTAGAAAACAAAGCTTGAGTTTTGTAGGAGAATAGTGTTCTGTTATGACGATAGATTGACCTAGAACTGTTATTTCGCATCTAGCCAATTATAAAAATTGAACTCACAACCTTTAAACTGAAGACAAACATTTTTGTCTATCAAAAGGCGGAGTGAACACGTCACTTGTTGGGCGTCACAGTTAGGCAAATTTTTGAACATTTAAGCTAAATGAGGGAATATTCGGGTTTATAAGGATTTAAGAATTTTATTATTTTAAACAAAACGAGAAAAATGCCAGTTAGCTAATGAAAAATGAAAACTTGAAAAGTTTTTTTTTTTTTTGCTTTTTTGCCTTTTTTTTGTTTGTGCCACGTGCCTCCTTTCTGATAAGGCTTCCTTTCATAAAAAGCTTTGTTTACGATTTTTTTTTTTACTATTGATCAATTTATTTATCAATACCATTGTTTATCTGTTTGCTATAGCTGCGTTTGTTTCCCTGTCTTATCTCCAATCACGCCATTTTCTCTTTGCTCTGGGCAGCTCTTGTAAACGGTTTTTCGATGAAATTTGGCTTTTCTTTACGATATTATGTGTTTTACTTCTCAATATCAATAGCATTTAACTTGTTTAGATTTAAATTTATAACATTGTTCCAAACATATAGTCGAAAAATCATCATTTAAACTGTCCTACAGTTGCTCAATTTACTCTAGAAAAGTTTAGCAATGAATCAAGCTTTCACATATCTTTCATTTCTTCAGTGTCACTCAATCATAGTCGGTGCAAAAGAGTTTTATTCATAAATCAGTTCATATATAATCACAAATTAAGGCATTCTTTGGGGGATATAACTAGAGTGTGTTCCTCGCGAGTAATGCGTTTTTTAAAAGCGCACACTTGGGAGAAAATTACCGTACTTTTAGCAAAAATTATTGCAAAAAATGACGCAAAAACCATGAGCCCCGCATTATATACGACACTTTTTAAAGATACTCAACCGTTTAGCTGATTTGGTGGGAAATCCCCTTCAAATGTAAAAAATTATTTTTTTTGAAAAGCCTGCGCAAAAAATTGCTTTTGTATTTTTTTTCGCGCAGGCGCACTTTTTAGAAAACGCCAAATTACTCGACCAACACAAAAAAATTACTCATGCAAATTTACTCACGCAAATTACTTACTCGCGAGGAACACACTCTAGATATAACCGACAAGGACCTTTTTTTCTAATGAATTGGATTGATTGATATTGAGATTGACTGATTGGATTACCGGATTTGATTGATTAGACTTTCTGGACTGAATTAATTAATAGATTTTCTGGATTGAATCTCAATGAATTATAATTTCTTCCAATCACCTTTACGCTTTTGTGTTGAGTCTTTCACCCATTTCACTCATTTGAAATCATTGTGTGATTCACACAATGATTTCAAATGTGTGGCTTTTCTATCTTTATTTCTCTATTTTCTATTTGTTCAAACAATTCTACAATTCAATCGGGGTCACTTGGTCATTCTTTTTCTTATCGCATTTCCGGTTGAAATGGAATATTGAGAAATTTTGGTGACAAAAAAATGATTTCAAAATAAATTAAACCGGATTTTCATCATTGATACGTATAGAATCTTCCGGAAACGTATTGAAAAAAAGGTTTTTGCTGACACCACAAAACTGAGTCTTCCTCCGGAAAGAGCGTTGTTTGTATGCTTCTGTTTGGTTCGGTTCATTTGATATTTTCCTTGCGCAAAACAATTTTCTGACACAAGAAAAATGATCATCCGTTTAATGGCGAAATTTTCGTGTTTTTCTTTGCTTTTCGGGGGAAATTTCAGCAATTAGCCTAATAGATGATTGGAGAATTTAATGATTGATGATTGATTGAAGAATTTAATAAAAAACAGTCATTTTTTTCTTAAATTTTCCTAAAAAACTGAAGATTTCATGTAAAAATTGAATGACATCATTTTCAAAACACTTCGAATCTTGAAATTTTGAAACTCTTGGTTCAAACCGGTTAAATGACACATAAAAACCTGAATCACTGACCAGTTTCACGACATTTTAAAAGTGTTCTCATTTTTGAAACATTTTTGAAACATTTTTGAATCTGATCTTTTTGGAAATTATTCTTCTAGACTTCTAGACATGAATCACAAGGATTTCCATGGGTAATCGTTTAGTTTTTTCTTTACATTTTGAGCTAAATTAAGTTGTTTTCTAAAAAGTATACTTTAGTTGAAAGATCCACTGGCTAAAGAAGCTAATGAGCAGCTAATGAGCAGCTTAAAACTTAACATTTGAAGCTGCTATCATTAGCTGATTGTCATTGGATTGATAGTCACTATCTAGCTCATCGATTAGCTTAAAAATTCCTAAAATCGACACCGTGTACGGTAGCTTTTTAGACGCGCACTTTTTAGAAACACTTTTCAGCACCTTACAAATGGAGAGCTGGTCAAAAAAAGCGTACAAACAGCGCGGCCAAAATAATGCGTTTTCAAAATTCACCTTTATTTGTGTTTCTTATTTTCTTTGGATGTAAAAAATGATTCTTAATAGTAGTGCACTCGGGCGAGCTTCGTTTTAAGAATCATAAGCGCACCTTTTAGAAACTCAAGAATCAATCAGCTATCTACTGAATCTTTTTGGAGCCGTTTAAAACGTTTAGAATAAATTTGAGATGAGAAAATGTCAAAAAAAAAGAAGAAAAGAGGTTAACTGAGCTTTTCTTGACATTAATTCTGTTTTAAGTGATCCAAAAGTATGCAAGATGTAGATGATTTTATTCTGCACTCAATAAGAATAAGAAACACTTAGAAACTTCACTGCGAAGGGCTATTTTTGCCGTATTTTTGACCAGCTTTTGACCAGCCTAGAGATGCGTTTTAAAAATCATAAGCGCATCTTTTAGAAACTCAAGAATCAATCAGTTACTGATCGTCAACGTCCATTTGTTTACTGTAAATACTGTAATAGTACCCCACCCCCATAATGACGGTGCGGAGTGTTGCGTAGTCTAGCTTTGAACGAGTTTTTCTCGACACTGGTTTATGCTACAATGCGCGCTTAGGTATCAAAAAATAGCTGAAATTCAGCGCTATTTTTTGATACCAAAGACGCATTTTTTGGAAGCACGAGCGCTTTGAAAAAAATGAAATACTAAAAAACTTTTGCGACTACACGACTGTACGAGGGGGGTAGGGTACTATTACAGTATTTACGGTAGAAAAGAATGGGGAAAAATAGCTAAATTACTATCTCTGATCCTGAACCTAATTCACTGGGGTACTCTTACAGTCATTTTTCTTTTACGGTAAGTCATTTTTCTAAAAAGTCTCTTCTAGAGAAAGCTACCGTAAACTGATCAAATCCGGTCCATAAAAATAAATCTATTTTTCCTTAATTATCTTCCTAAAGCTTTTAAAAATCTTATTAATCTTATCAATCTTATAAAAATAATCTTTAAAAATCTCGAATCTCTAAAACTTTAGAAATGCTGAAATAAAGAAGATGGGCGATTCAGGGAATTGTCAAAAGGACCCAAAAGAAGAGAAAAATCGTGGGTTATGGTCGAATTAAAATGAATTTAAAAAATGAATTTACATTCAGTCGACGAACCGATGTCATCAAATCCACAAAAAGAGAAAGAAATCGGAAATGAACAAAGCAAGACTGTTCAAGTAAAAGAGGAGCCGATTGAGGAAAACGATGATATCACTTCAAAATGGATTTTCGACGATTCAAGCAATTCACCGCCTTTCACGGGTGAAATGAAAAGGGTTGAAGTGGTCGATCAGATTCACGATTACACCTTCCCTTGCCAAGTTCCTGACTATTTTGGAGTTGATTTGGAGGTGCGATTTTGAGGATAAAATCTAAAAACAATCAATGAAAATATAAAAGAGATGGAAATGGAAAAATAGAGCAAATTCTTAAATTGAGCTAGTTTCATTTGATTTTTTTTTTTATTTCAGGATCGAGTCTCGCGAAATGAGAACACGCCAAAGGAAAAATTTCACACCATCGACATCTTGACAACACATATGGTCATGTGAGTTTTCCGATAAATTAATAAGAACAAACAAACAAACAAGTACAAACAAAACAATTGCACCAATTTGAAGTCCCCAAGTTCGAAGAGTCTAAGATTGTTTCAAAATATCGTCGTCTTACTGAAGTTTTTTGAAATCTATTGTACTGTTTTGTCTGTCTGTCTGTCTCGTCCGTCTGTCTGTCCGTCTGTCCGTCTGTCCCGTCTGTCTCGTCTCGTCTGTCCGTCTCGTCTGTTCTCGTCTGTCCGTCTGTCTGTCTGTCTGTCTCAAACTTACCGTAATCCCGTTTTCAAAACATTTCTCTTTGAGAATTTTTTCTGAGAAAGAGAAAACATTTGAAAACATCTCTGAGAACACCTCTAGCCACTAGACTGTTACCGTAACACTGTACTGTACACTGTAACACTGTACTGTACACTGTAACCGTAACACTGTAAACCGTGCACACCTGTAACACGTACCGTAACACTACTGTACACTGTAACACTGTACCTCAACACACCCGTACTGTACGCCACACTGTAACACCCGTACTCATTAATCTGTGCAACACTGATACTGTACACCGTAACACGTACTGTACACTGTGGGTCATCGTACTTGTACACATGTAACACCGTACTGTACACTGTAATTTCACCTGTTACTGTACACTGTAACACTGTACTGTACACTGTAACACTGTACTGTACACTGTAACACCGTACTGTACACTGTAACACTGTACTGTACACTGTAACACCGTACTGTACACTGTAACACCGTACTGTGCACTGTAACACTGTACTGTACATTAGAGTACTGTAAATTCATAAACTTAGCCAATTCTATTAATGTCAACATACGTTTTCTTTTGATTTCTTATCTTTTGCGCTAAAGATTGCTGGATAAAAATTTAGTAGAAACCGGGGGTTTTTCATTTCTCATAAACACTTCCTTAAACACTTTCTCAATTTTCTACTTTCTCAATAAAACTCGACCCAATCTCAATTTCCTCCGAGTTTTGTGTAGAAATAAATTTCATTGATAATTTCTGATAATTTCTTTTTTTTTTTTTATTTTTTTTTTTCTGATAATTTTTTTTTTCTATTTTATTATCTAACAAAATTTTATAAGATTTTATTGAAAAATATTCCTTGCTGATTCCCCTCAGCATTTCCTTATCAAATTGAAACGACAGACAGCATTTTGATTTCAGCACAAAAAGGAAACGAAATCTAAATTCCTATTCATTCTTGGCTTGCATTTTGAGTTTATTCCTTTTTCTAAAAATTTAAAACTCTTATTTAAAACTTGTTTCGCTTTAAATGCAAACGTTGATTCGAGTTGAGAAGACAGCGAAAGTCGTAGAGATCAAACAAGCCAATTTTAAAGGAAAGCTTAAGCTCGAGTGCGTTTTTTTTGAGTTTATTCGATTTTTTTAATAGAAAATTCTATCATTTTATAGTATTTATCTATAAAATATCTATAATAATCTATAATACATCTATAATACATCTATAATACATCTATAATATATGTTTAAAGTCTTTTATGGTGTGCTAAAATGGGGTGTGTTTGGGGTGAAAGCTGCTGGTAAAGTTAAAACCTAGGCTAAACCATTGTTTTCCACAAAACAATCTTCATAGATAGCAATCTAGTAGTAATTAAGTTAACAAAACTTTATAACAAAACAAAACAAAAGTTTACTTTATAAATTCAAAGCAAAAACTGTACTTTCAACTGTACTTGACATTCATAATCACTTTTTACTTGAAATAAAAGGTATTTTAGTTCTGTAAACTAGTAATAGTTCTCTAAACTAGAAAATAGACAAATTAATCTAATCTAATCTAATTCCGTTTTTATTTAAAGATAGAATGAATTGATATGTAAAGTTCTACAAAAAGAAAAGTCTTTAGTTGTCAAGTAAATCTGAGAAATGTGAACGTTAATAGGCTTTCAACGGAAAAAATGGCATCTCTTTGTCAATTTCACTTCGATCTTTTTGATTTTGATTGATTTTTATATGAATTAAAGCAGAGTTTTGTTCAAAATATTTGTTTTGTTTATTGTTTATTGTTCAAAATCAAAAACAAAATGATTGGAGTGATGGCATATGGCATTCCTTTGAACACCTATTGACGTTCACACAGCACACAAAAAATTCTTAATCTCTACCAAGCTTGTTCTTTCAGAGCCGCACGCCTTCTCTTACCTGCGGGCGGCCGAGTGGTCGCAAAACGTTTTGATCTTGTTCAATTTGGTGACTATGATTATAAAAAGTTGATTCGAGAAATTGAACTCTCACGACTTATAAAACATCGTCATGTTGGTCTTTTTTTAAATTTAGAAATGATTTAGAAATGATTCAGAAATGATTTAGAAACGATTTTAAAGTTTATTTGATTTTTTATGAAAAATCTTTCAGATTGCTCGCTATTATCAATGTTTTTGGGAAGAAAATAGCGGAAAGAAGGCCAATTTATTTCTATATAATTCGTGAAAGACTTGATTTTTCTTTGGACAAATATTACGCGTGAGTTCTCATTAGAAATTGTCGTTGACTTATATAACATTGAAACATTTGAAGCTTGTCATTTAAAGCTTGTCATTTGAAGCTTGCCATTTGAAGCTCAATAACTCAATAACTCTTTCCAGACATATCTCTAAAGATGATGGTTCAAGTGGTGAGCGCAAACGTGATCACCGGCTACTCTCAGCATTATTCGTGCAAATTTTGAAAGCTCTCCAATTTCTACAAGAACATGATATCATTCATCGAGTGAGTGAAAAGTTCATTTCTTTGATAAACACAAATTTTAGGATATTTCCCCAAAAAATATTGGTGTCAATCAAAATGGTTTTCTTATAAAGTTGATCGATTTTGGATGCTCGAGAAAGCAAAGTCCGAGTCTTGAACACACACTGCAACCGGGAGCTGATTATTTGTATCAAGCACCAGAAATGTTAGCTGGAAAGCCATACGATACAAAGGGTCAGTCAATTACTTTACTTTGACCTTTACTTTACTTTACTTTGACGTACTATTACCGTTATTCGTCAAAGCCAATTTCCAGTCGATATTTGGTCAACAGCTGTCGTTGGAATCGAAATGTTAGGTTGTAAAGTGTTGACTCCAACTGGATGGAGTCCGCATACGATTAAAGCTGATATGTTGAAAAGGATTCTGAAAGTTTGTGGATGGCAGAAAAGTGATCAATACGAGCAAGTGTAAGTGGAGATCATAAAAGAAACTGAAATCTAATATCTTATAGGTATGACAATGTGTTCCACGATGAACTCGGTTTACGTAAACCGATGTTGCCACAATTTGAAAAGGAGATTCCGACGAAACGGCTGGAGCCAGATCGGGGACCGTTGACAAGTGAGTGGAGAGAATTTGTTTATAACTTATTTAAAAGTTTATAACTCGAATGATTTTATAAGCTGAAGGAATACGATATCTATTAAGCTGATGCCAAGTTATTTCTTGTAATCAAAAAGACAGTTTTTTACTAGCAATTGTAGCCAGTGTAGCTCGATTTTTACTAGCAATTGTAGCCATTGTAGCCATTGTAGCTCACTATTAAGCAGAGCTATAGTAGACAAAAGCAATAATAATCACAAGGATCATCAAAAATTTTCATTTCAGAGGATCACTTCTTGGATTTGGTTAAAATAATGCTCTCTGTCGACCCACGAAAGCGGCCAAACGCCGAGAAATGTCTCATGGAGGCAAAATATCTCCAGGTGATGAATGTAAGTGAGAGAAATTAAAGTTTGAGACAACAGATCAGAATTCAGCGCAAATATGACGAGGTTCACAATGTGCCAAGTCCTAGAGGTAAGGAGAAGAGAAGAGTTGGTTAATAAATCACATTTTTGCAGAGTCTTTTTTGGAACTGACTGGCATGACTATGACGAACCACCAACAAATCTCCAAAACGACGAGGAAAAAGAAGCGCGAAGTTAAACGAATTTTTCATTTTTGAATTATCGGCTTTGAGAACGAATTTAAAGCCCAGAAAATGGATTTGGAAAAGACGGTATTTTGAAAATTTGAGAGATTTTGTAGAAATTGTTAGACGAGAACAACTTCTAGACAAATTTAAAGATTCAAAGTTTATCGCAAGTTCTTAGTTCTTTAATTTACACAACTTTTAGGTGCAATCTTTTCCTTACTCAGGTTTTTTCCTTACTTCGCATCTCACAAATTTTCCCTGGACTTTCCACTTTCATCAATGGGCTTTCATCAGTTCTGAAAATACAAAAAAACACAATTCGATCTCAAAGCCAAATTTTATTGTTTAAGTTTAAATTTTTTAAATGCAGATTTCTGGGAGATAAACCTCCATTTATTAACCGGAAAGCATCATTTTTGTTCTATATTTTTGACTTATAAATTCTACACCGCCAGGAAGCTGCATTGTAAACTAGTTTTTAAGGGGGGGGGGGGGATCAATTGATCTGACCAACTCTCTTCTTCCTTTATTTTTTTGAACTATTATTCAGAAATATTCTTTGCCTTACTTTCATGCCCTACGGGGTTGCTATTTTATTTTGATTTTCTGTACTTCAATTAATAAAGAAAAAAAGATAGAAAGAAAAAAAAGTACACGAAATGCCCATTCTGGAATGCTAAAAGTTGTCATGCAAGAATTTATATGCACATTTTGTAAATTGATCATTGTCCACTTTTTCAACTGAATACTTTTACTAAGCTAATAGGCTATAAAATCTAAACATTAAATTTTCATTTCATACGTTCATTTTTTTGCCCGTCACTCTGTTTTTGTTCCGTGATCCGGTATTGGGTGATTTGCCTATCTTATTGGCTTCTTAATTCATTGTTATATAAAGATCTAATATCTGCAAAGCTTTCCCCTACGTCAGGAATCACAAACTGTGTTTTGAACATGCTCTACTCAGTTCTCTTTGGCCACTTCCAAAGTATTCCATTACGGTGTCCCGTTCGCGTCGAGACGTCTTTTGGCAATCTTTCAAGACATTTTCATTTGCATCAACTACAAATGCGCTTTCATTTAGATCTTGTTTTTAAAGCGATAACAATGCTTTTGTTAAGAATCTGGTTTTGTATAAAGACGTTTTAGCGAGAAAATGATAGGATTGGGGCCGTTTTTAATTGACATTTATTTCACTTTAGAAATTTTAAACTCTTTTAAGTTCTTCATTTTATTTTTTTTCAGGTAAAACATCAACTATTGATTGAAGAAATTGTAATGGTTGAAGCTGAAATAAATAATAAAGAAAACGAAGAAGTCGAGCCAAACTTTGACGATCCTCCCGGCTACAACGACCCAATCAGCGATGAAGGCTAGCTTTTTACAACTAAAGTTAATGTTGTGGATTTAGAACTATTGGGCGATGTGCTACGACAGGAGCCGCTCATAGATGAGTACGAAGAGAATTGTCTAGTTGTTTTTGGCATTCCCAGTGTCACCAAAGAAAAGCTCGCAAAACTTCAAGTAAGCTGCTGGAAAATATGTTTTATCTGATTAATTTGTTTAGACGGTTATGTCCAAGATTTTGAATGGTATCAACCCAAATCACGTGATCGAATATCCTTCAAGTGGTGATGGATCAACAAAAGTATGCTTTCTTTTTTACTTTGTTTACGTTAAAACTTTAGGGGTGTCTTTTTGTGGAATGGGAGAACAAAGAAACGGCCCAGTATGCATTGACGGTGTTGAATGGATACAAGCTAGACAAAGTCCATACATTTTCTGCTATCACTGTAAGCCTTTCTTTGAATTGTACTTTTATTTTCGTTTTTTAAGATAGCTGACATGAAAAACATGCCTCAACCCGACGAGAACTGGGAACCACCAAAACCTAACGAGTATGCTAACGTGGTACGTTGTTTTGATAATTGTTGTTGAAAATGCTCTGCATTTAGGGAGATTTGTGGTCGTGGATGCAAAATCCTCGATGTCGTGATCAATTCTCGGTTCAATATGAAAATTCCGCCGGCCCAACCGTTTCGATCTTTTGGCACGTGAAGGGACATGAACCTGAAGTAGCAGAAGATGGATCTAAACCAGTACGTTCAAAATCAAATTTATTTTTGTTAAATTTTGACAAGTATGAATTTACTAATTCAGAACTGGACCGAATCCGTATTCAAATGGACTCCCCATGGAAGTTATTTAGCTACTATTCACAATCGAGGAATTGCATTGTGGGGTGGTCCAAAGTTTCAGCGATATATGCGATTTGAACATCTCAATGTGCAATACTTCGATTTCTCTCCTTGCGAAACGTGAGAATCCTTGTGTATTTCTGCAATAATTAAAAAAATTTAGGTACATGGTCACCTATGCTCCTTCCAATGCCAAATGGGACGAAGATGAAAACTGTTTGCAACTTTGGGATGTACGCACGGGAGAGATGCGAAAGGGTTTCTCATTGTATGCACTCACCCTGCGGAACGAATTGGAGGGTTGGCCGTTTTTCCAGTGAGTTTGCCCTTATCTAGGACATCTCTATGTAAAGCGTTTGAGGTGGTCTCATGACGACAAATTCTTCGCCTGCTTGAAAGTTCCGGAAAAAGATAAACTCGAGAAGCAAAAGAAAGTCAATGGAATTGCCGTTTATGATGCCGAGACGTTGCAACTTGTTAGCAACCGATACATTGTCATCGAGAACATTCGCACTTTCAGCTGGGCGCCTGGCGGCAAAAATATTATTGCTTACTACTCGGAGGTAATATCTAGGTATCTTACTCTGACTAAAATCAATTTAGTCAACAGAACAATTACCTGCTGAATTCGGTCTAATAAGCATGCCGACGGGAGAAAAGCTTCGATCTGCTCGCATCTACAATGTCGCTGAAGCTCAAATGTTCTGGCAAGAAAGTGGAATGCGGCTGGCGGTGCATAATTTGAGGTTAGTGATCTCCTAGCAAAACGTATTTAACTCGTGTCTCTTAGGTATAACAAGCGAACATTCAAAGAAAATGGTGAAGTGAAATTTGTTGGTGCAATGACTTCACACATTGAAATCTTCGAGTTGACTGGCAAGAAAGATGTTGCACTCATGAACTTGCCTCTCTCCGAAGCTTTTATCAATTTTGGATGGGAACCTAATGGTATAATTGTTCAAATAACTTGGAAAGTTTGAACTGTTTAGGCGATAAATTTTGCGTATTGATCGGAAATCAAGCTAAAGCAACTCCATTTGTTTATCGTATTGATGCCATGAAACATACACCTGTTTGCCTCGGAAAGTTGGATGCTGGAGTACAACTGAACACAGTGTCTTTTGCTCCACAAGGAGGATGGTAAGATCTATTTGACTTTCTTAGATGTATAACGTTCAGGCTTGTCGTCATGGCCTGCATGTCAACCGGAGGCAACATTTTGTTCATCGATACCAACGGACAAGAGGCCAAACGTACTTCCATCACGGAGCATCCTGGCTTCAACAAGGGCTATTGGGATCCAACTGGTCGATACTTTGTATCTTGTTGTACGGTTGGATGCAGAGTCGGAGCGGACCTTGGCTACCGGCTCTATACTTTCCAAGTAAGGAAATAGTATAAGTTTTTATATAACTAATTTAAATTTTCAGGGCCGAGAATTGCTTAGGAAAAACCTTGAGCGCATGATGCAGTTCAAGTGGAGACCACGACCACCCGTGAAACTTTCAGAACAGAAGGTCAAGGAGATCAGGTTTTTACTGTTTCACGCTTCACTCATGAATTATTCTTTTAGAAAGAACTTGAAAACAACTTCGGCCAAATTCGATCGGGAAGATAATGAGGAGAAGGTGAAGGCCAGCCAAGAAGTTATCGACAAACGCCGAAAGATTATGTTGGTTCTTTTTATATCAGTTCGCACAGTGTCTATGCACAACAGTAAATAAATTTCAGGCTTGCATTCGATATCATCAGAAAGAAAAACCATGCTTTGATCGAAAAACAAAAAGATGAAAGGAAGCGGCTTAGAAGTGAGTTGCTTTAACCATTTGAGCAATTTTTACTGATGGTTCAGATGGTGTTGATACGGAAGCTGATCTACAAAATGAAGACCTTGTTGAAGAGACAATTACTGTGGCACTCTCTACTCAAAAGACGTTGGCTGTGCTATCTGAAGAGGACGAACGCGACTAACTCTGAAAACTGAAAAGTGGCACACTGTTTTACCTGTCAATTGTTTACTCCTATTTTATGGTTTAACTATTGATCAATTGTTTATTTCCGACTTCTATGATTTGTTTGTTGAGAAACTGGTGATAAAATATTTTAACTTAACGATTTTATTTTCGGAATGTAAAACACGTACACATTATCGTATGGCTTAAGAAAAAAAAATGGGGAGCTTAGTCGAAGATTTAGACTATGACGTCAAAAATACTGAAAAATGCAAAACAGGAGGCCAAATCGGGAAAAAGAAAGAATTCGGAAGACGGAGAAGTGAAGCCAAAAACAAAAAGTGAGAAGGTTTCAAAAAAACCCTGGGTGTTTCTCTTTCAAAAATTTATTTCTTAATGTAGAGCGCGTATATGCTGGTGAGAGTAAACAACAAGAAGCGTCTAGGACAACCGTCGGTGAAGAGGTTTTATGTCACTGATATTTGCGGACCTAAACTTCTCAGGTCCTTGCTGCGGCTGAAGGAAGTCAAAAATATTTGGGAGTACATGTGAGTGGAGCTGGTAGGTTGTTACATTTTTGGTAGATTACAATAGTTTGTATATAGGCAGCCTTGAACAAGCTATTTACAACGCGCGTGCTATCGGTTGTCGCGCTTTTGCATTTTTTGTTCGTAACGGTCGAACATGGAATATCAATCCATTGGAAAAGGAAGTTATCACCCGCTGGCACGATACAATCAATGTAGGGAAATTTTTGGTTCTGGTAAATACATTTTACTAGGAAACTGGATTCGATCTAACGAAGATTCTTCCTCACGGCTCGTACCTAATTAATCCCGGTTCATTGAAGGATGAGGTAAATTTTTTGACGCTTATAGGTTAGAATTTTATTCCAGACCCTGGAAAAATCACGTGCAGCAATGCTTGAAGAATGCAAACGAGCTGAAACATTAGGAATTGGTCTATATAATTTTCATCCAGGTAGAACTTTTGCATACTTTTGTATTTGGCACTACTTTTTCAGGATCAACAACGGGCCTTGGAACGCCAGAAGAAAGCTGTAAAGTGGTTGCCGAAACTATTAACTATATTCACTCTAATACATCACAAATCTGCCTTGGTGAGGTTCAATATAGCATAGCTTGATTTTTGGTGTTTAGTCATTGAAACAATGGCCGGACAGGGAGATACAATTGGCAGATCCTTTGCCGAGATCGCGGACATGATCAAAGATGTGGATGACAAGGATCGTGTGGGAGTTTGCATTGACACTTGCCACGTTTTTGCTGCTGGTATAGTAGTGAACACTTTGACAAAAACGTTAACTATTTAGGATACGAATTTAATACATCCACTGGTTACGACAAAATGATGGACGAATTCGAGGAAAAGATTGGTTTCAAATATCTGAAAGGCTTTCACATTAACGACTCTAAAGGTAATTTTATGGTGGTAAAAACTAAAGTGAAGGCTTTCTAGATGTTAAAGGATGTTGCAAGGATCGACATGAACTGATCGGAAAAGGACACATTGGTGTAGATGGATTTCGGTGAGCTGCCTGCATCATCAATGATTGACTTATTATTTAAATTTTAGACGTATGATGAATGATGATCGTTTGAACAATATTCCACTTATTCTTGAAACCCCAGAAATTGGAGACAACTATCCAAAGGAGATGATTCTACTTCATGGATTGGAAGACGTAGTTTAACACAGTTGCATTAAATTACTGTATGTTTTCAGACGGTCAAATCCTCCACTTCCGAAGACAAAGTTAAAACCAAGAAGCCAGCTAAAGTTTTGAAGGCTTCGAACAAGATTAAATCTGCTGAGGTTGTGGTTTGAAATCTTTTTCATTTTATAGGGTCCTAGGAAGTTGTTGAAAAAGAAGAGGAAGCTGACGGAGATTCACCGACCAGCACTTCGGAAAATCACAAAGATGTTAAACCGAAAAAGAAAGCAAGGTAGGGTTTTTACTTTTTCCCAGCAAAACTGACCTTCAGGAGTGCTGCCAAGAAGAAAAGGGTTTGAGCTATTGCATGCAAATTTTCGACTGTTCGACTTCATAATGGATAGGGGCATATTATTGATCTCTTTTTTATCGCGTGTTAATTTTAAAGCAATAAACTATGTTGGCTCCTTATACTTGGCTTTTCCGGTCGTTTGATTATTGTTCAGGACGATATCCCAGCTTTGTTGAATCTGCTCGAAATAGACCTGTAATTTGACTGAATGGAGAGACCGGTTGCTCGCTGTACTTGATTTGTTTGTTCGGCGGTGAACACCATGGGTTTCCCAAGAATTGTTGTGATCCCCTGTGCATCAACGCGATGTCGTCGACCAATCATCAGATATAACTCTTCTTTGAGACAGTCTTGTCCGACAACTGTTAGTACCATTTGGATCATCAACTGAAATTTCAGAGTCCTCTCTTTTTTTAAATTTTCCCAAACCTGTAACTGATTTAGCCAAAAATAATATGTGGAATAAAGTGGGAAGTATGTGGGTGATTGCTCTTCAAAAATCCAATGATAAACGTAAAGTGAAACAAAGTTGGCTGCACATTTAAATGGTGCCAGATGAAGCAATAAATGTGCTGCTTTAAGATTCCGAGCTGTTTGAAATCTATGATGAATTGATGAGTGAAATTTGATGAAAATTTCCCTGTAAAACCTCTCATTGATGGTGGATTCTTTACGATTGGCCACTGTTGCGTAGGCTCGTTTGCAGATAATGTTGAGAACAATGAAAAACTAAATAAGATAAGATTGTGTTTCCTAAAACGTACCGACTTTTGAAAGCTACCGTAATCCTACAAAGTTTTACCCATTTTTTGTAAATCTTTATGAATTGGATTGGATTGGATCTGGATTTGAAGCTGGATTGGATCTGGATTTGAAGCTGGATTGGATCTGGATTTGAATCTGGATCAGAATATGGATTTTAAAACACTTTTAGCCAGAACGTTTAGATTTGATGAAGCTAAAGACTGCTAAAGACTTCGCACTACTACATATTAAGACAGGATCCAGCAAACGTAGGGAACTTGAAAAAAAGCTAGGGTAGGATTACTGTAGTTTTCGCAAATTGTCACCTTTTAGAAAACCTTTTGAGAACAGCTCTAATCAAAGTCGAAGATACTTACAATAGCCGCTGTGATGAAGAAGAGATATTGCAGAGAATACGCCAATGTATTGTTCAATCCAAAATACCAAAGCATTATCAATCCCTGTTCACTTGATATCTATAACAGTTCTTAAAGAGCTTTCTTTTCTGCTTTTCTGCACTCACTGATCCTATCAACAGCAAAATGCCCAATGTTGGCCTTTTTGTCCATCGATTCTCGTAATTTTCTACGTATTTTATGGCAATGATTCGCTCCACCGAATAGGCGAGAACGATTTGAAAGCAGATGGTGAGCACTGGAAATCGATGCTTTCAGTTGAGACTTATACTCATTCAGCTTTCCGATGACAGCCCACTCTAATGTCAAACTACAGTTACTACCGTAAAAGTCGTACCGTATCCCTGCATTAGCTACAGTACCCTTTATTGAAGAGTATGCTTCTATTGGAATGTTTACATCTAAACCTCAGAACTCGATTAAATTTAGTTGAACAATTTTCAGAAAAGCTCACAAGAGTCCGAGAAATAGTTGATCGTTTTCAAAAGGATTGGGTTCATCAATCCGAAATAGTCGATTGTGTGTCGGATTGGTCGGAGTGCTAGCGCTGAAATGAAACTTTAAACGTTTTGATACTGGTTAAGTTTAGTTAAAAACTCTGATACTTTTCTCTTGGAGGTCATTTTACTTTTTTTGTCGTTAAACTTTACATTTAAAAACCTTTTAAAAAGAAAAAATCCCCAACAAGTATCAGAAATTTTTCTTCTCACCGCAAATATGACAAATCGGTTGTGTGATGAGGAGGAAACGGAGATTCGGATGACAAAACTGAAGTTAGGAATCGGGTTAGGAATGAAAAGAATTTTAGAATGTTAGAATGTTAAGAATGGGGTTAGGAATGAAAAGAATGTTAGAATGTTAAGAATGTTAAGCATCTTTTTCATTTACCTCTTTTTTTAACAATAATCGAATATAGAAAATCACTACGAGAAATACGAGGGAAAATGTTGAAGATTCGATAATCTGAAATTGGATTTTCTAATGGTCAAATTCAATTTCAATACTCGATAGATAAAAACGAGATCCGGTCGATAATAGGGCCACACTTCAATGTCATTTCTGGCCATTCTCTGAAAAAAGTTGAGAAATTTTTAGAGAACAAAAATGCTGAGAAAAAAATGCTTTATGTTTACGAAAAAAAATGAATTTGGAAAGTGATTTACTAGATTTTTCCGCTTGAATTCCGCCTTTTTTTTTTACGATTGATCAAACATTTAAGAAAATCTTCTCCCTTTTCTTAATTATCCCCCATTTCTCTCTTCATTTTGCAGGGGTATAATTTTCTAGAAGTGGGCAAACAGAATACATTGTACAAAAGAATACAATTTATCTTAACCTTTATTGAAAATAGAAAACAAATGGTTCTAGAAGAAGGGGGGTAGTCAAAACAGGGGGGTAGTCAAAACAGGGGGGTAGTCAAAACAGGAGGGGGTAGTCAAAACAGCGCCATAATAGAAAACGTTCAAAACAGCGCCGTCAAATTTCTCAAAATCCAAAAAACCAAGCCGGCTCAAGTTTTATATCAAAAAATTCCTTGCGTTCTCGGCTACATGATGGGTGAAACAGTTTTTTAAAAAACGTTAATATTTCATAGATAAAAAGAGCACTCAAAATGTGTGTCGAGTGATACTCAGTTGGTTAACTGAATATCTTTTTAAGTACTCTTTTTATCTATGAAATATTAACTTTTTTAAAAAACTGTTTCACCCATCATGTAGCCAAGAACGCAAGGAATTTTTTGATATAAAACTTGAACCGGCTTGGTTTTTTGGATTTTGAGAAATTTGACGGCGCTGTTTTGAACGTTTTCTATTATGGCGCTGTTTTGACTACCCCCCTAATTTTGGAGCATTGACAGAGCTTTGTGATTCCTCATCGAATAATATCAAAATTCGGCTGATTGAATTTAATTAAATGATTAAATGGCTGTTTGGTAGTTTCGAATACAGGTGTCTTGTCTTTTAGAAAACGCAGCAGTTGACAGGAAAACGCTCTAACAAGAAATCGATCTTGAATCGATCTTGAATCGATCTTGAATCAATCTTGAATCGATCTCGAATCGATCTTGAATCTATCTCGAATCGATCTTGAATCTATCTTGAATCGATCTCGAACTTGAGTTGGATCCATTCTCTTGTAAGTGGTACTGTTAAATCAATTCTAAGCATTGCCTTTTAGAAAACGGATTACTCGAGAGAAAAGGTAAGAGTTCGCATTAGACTTGACTATCGAGACCAGGCTTTAAAGCAAAAATTGAATATCTTTGATGTTCAAAGAAAAAGTCAACAAATCGGGCAGCTACGCTTTTCCGCAATTTTTTCCGCTTTTTCCGTCGCAGTGCGTAGCTGCCCCATTTGTTGAGTTTTCCTTTGAAAATTAAAAGATATTCAATCTTCCGCTTTTTTCCCCGCTTTCAAGCCAAGCTATCGAGATTATCGTACATGAATCTCGATAAGTTGTCCGGAACTTTTAATATCGATCTTGGATGTCAAAATATTAGAATCTACATAAAATTTAGAATCATGAAATTTAGAAATATAGAATCTGTTTTGTAAACTTACTGATAAAAACATAAAGAAAATTAGGATCAAAGTCGAGATAAGTGTCTACCCTTCCCTAGAGATTTGTCTAGGGGGGGGGGGGTAGAGAGTCGGAGTTTGACGACGCTTCTCTTTTCCTCCATATTCATACTTAGCGCATCGAACTACCGCATGAAATTTGATAAGGATGACTACATGTACTTTCTAGGACTTTCCACAATTTTCAAGAGGCTTTGAAATTCTGGATGCGATTTAGGGTGGAAAAGAATTTTATAGCAAAAAAAATCAAAGTAAATACGGCGATATAAAAGGGGTTTTCAATCAAAAACTATACCGTATTTTCTGTAATAATAGTGCGCACTACTATTACAGAAAGATAGTAGTGCGCACTACTATTTTTTCAACCCCCTTCAGTCTGCACTACTATTACAGAAAATACGGTAAGTCTAGTCTCATAATTTGGAATAAGAGAAGAAGGGAAACAATGAGTGTATGCTTTTTTTTTTTTAGTGAAAAGCCGTTAAACATTTTCATCCAGGGTGATAAGTTTCTTAATGGAAGGTCACCGAAATTAGATCTTATTGCTATGTCAAACGAATTAGACATAGCATTGCTATGTCTAATTGCCTAGACTTATTGTCATGTCAAATCTGCCCTATATTTAATCTTTTTTGTACCTGTGTTTCCTATGATGGTGGCATACTCGAGCAAAGGCCGGCAATAGGTTATAAAAGCCCTATAACCACAAAATTGGGTAATTGAACCGGTTGTGTGCCAGAGGGTAGGCAGAGAACACTCAGAGAGAGCGCTAATTTTCAAACAATCTTTTTTTAATTGTTTTACTATAGATTTTTTTCATTCTCCACTAAAAAAGATTGATTTCTTAGCTATTTAATTGTGAAAAGAATCATAAAGATTTATGGTTGAAGAAAAAAAATAGGACATAAAAAAGCCGACATTTCATCTGCGCCAACCCAATAAATAAGCTCGGGTAGCTGTTTTTTGAATTTCCCATTTTAAAAGAAAGAAAAAAACCATTTATTTCCCGTGGCAGTTCATTAGCCTGGAATTATTCCCCCCATTCAGATAATTTTTGAAGCTTTGAGATGAGAAATTGAGAAATCAAAGATCTTTAAAGAATTTTAGCTCTTTAATGATAAAGATTTAAAGAAAATATAGATTTTATGATTTACAAAGAATCACAAAATACTGGAGAGGATTGACGAGATGATTCTTTGGTTTTTTGGGATGGATTAGGTTTCTTTTTTTTCTGAATTACTCTTTTTCACACCTCAATTACTTGCGGCTGCAGAAATTACAGAAAAGGCAAAAAAAAAATGAAAACAGTGTATTTTTTTTGATGGGAGAGTTCAATGGAGTGAAGAATTTCGGGTTTTTGGTACGAGAAATATCGATTTTTGACTCGAATAGTGTATTTAAAGGTACATGGTCCGGGCGAACGCTCGAAAATCGTGGACTATACAAAAGATGTTCGTGGCTGTAAAGGACAAGTCGAGTGTGACTTTGGCTAGTTTTTAAATATATGTCGTACAGTGCGTTTCAAATTCTTAAACGCACCCTCTAAAATAGCGGATTTTGCATTTTGACCACCGCTACAACTATTAGTCTTTTTCTATTAGAAAGAGCATGTCTTAAAACCTAAATAACACGAAAAAGAAGCATACTGTAAAAAGTAAAAATTTTCAAAATAGAAACTTTTTGCTAAATCGACCGTTTCAAATTCTTAAACGCACTATGAAAATATTTTTATTTATCGACACAAATTAAAAATCAAAGGTTAAAAATCAAAACTAATAATCTGTACGCGCACCAGAACGATTAATTACTTGAAAAATGCGGTCTGGCATTGAATTGATGAGGTTTTGAAGAGCAGAGACGTCGAGATCGCTCCAGGCCGAAAAAAGTGCTGCTTTAAGTGTAGAAACGTCTTGAAACTGACGATGATTCTTGTAGACAGCTTGGACAAGTATTTCCCATAAATTTTCTATCGGATTGAGGTCAGGAGACTGAGCGGGCCAGTCCAAAGTTGCAATGTTGTTGCTGTTCAGCCAGTCTCGGGTGTCTCCGGCTCGATGAATTGATGCGTTGTCGTATTGAAACAAGTCCGGAACGGTTGGATTTAGGAGCAAAAACGGCAACAAGCAATTGTTCAAGATATCTATCTAGTCATCCGATTCGAAACCATCTTCAGAGCGACCGTTCCATCAGCACAAAAGGCGGCCCAAACCATCACAAAACCACCGTCAAAGTTTTGAGTTCCAAACACTATCGGATCACGTCGAAGATCCTTCCAATCGTAGTCGACGCCATTGGGACCATCCCAATTTCATTTCTTCTCATCGGAAAAGATCACCTAAACGCTAAAAAAATAATAAAACATAAGCGGCTTTCTAACCATAGATCAATCCTGATTCATATGAGCCTTGGCGAACTCCAATCGGGCTTTCTTGTGCCAAAGCTTCACGACCGGCTGCATGTTCAATAATTGTCGATCGATATGTGGATTTTCCGTGACGAAAGATCGTCACTTTCGCGCGTTTGTAATTCCTTGTCTTTACCGTATTTCTAAATATTAATATTACCATTGTGAAGCCCTTGAAAAGAGCTTTCAGAAAATGTATAGCACTAATAGTTTAAACTCAAAGACAAGGGAGTTACAGACGCGCGAAAGTGACGATCGTTTTTCAAATATCATATTTCATTGTCCAGTAGTGTAGATACTTTATTCAGGATCTGTGCTAGATTTAAGATAAAGTTTTAAGATAAAATGCGCTAGATTTAAGTATATATATAAATATAAATATATAAGTAAAAGAGTAATTTAAAGTTAATTGTGAGTGATATCGCAGTTATCAAATAATACAGAAATCTGTAGTATCGTAATATTTGCAGATTTGCTTCTATTTCCAATATCTTGCTGGAGTGCAATGGATCAATAAAGAGATTTGTATCCAGGTTGTATCTGTAATACAAAAGGAGAAGGAGGAATACAGAAATATGTAGTATCGTATTATTTGCAGATCTGCTTCTATTTCCTCAGCTCAACTCTGTGGGAGCCTCCATCGGAATTCGATTGGTCCATGCTTTTTTAAAAGTTTTCCCAAAAATAGACAAATTCGAAGCGAACAATAATCTTGAAAAGGATTTAGATAATTTCATTGCAATTTTAAGACAAAACAGAGTCAGGACACAGTCAAGAATGCCAAATATCATCTTATGATACGAGTATCGACCAAGGTCGAGTAGATAATGACCGTACCAGAATAATGACGTTCAAAATATCATCCCCCAATCTTTAAAAGTTATTCAGCAAAACTTTTTTGTTTATTTCACACTACGGTATCCTCGAGGTGCTAAGCGCCAAATTATTTACGCCAAATTATTTGCGCCGAATTATTTACGCCAAATAATTTGGCCCAAATAATTGGCCAAATTATTTACGCCAAATTTGTCCTTTTCAACAAACTTTCCTACCAACTCTGACTGATCGTTTATATTTTTTTTTCAGTTTTTCCTTGTCGACGATGCTCGCTACTTTGACGCCTTCGTCGAATCTGAAAAAAAATCGATATAAAGAGCAGAAAGGTCCAATCGGTGACACATAAATTGACTGTGTTTTGGGGGTTGTATATGCATTTAAACGTGTTTTCTAATTGAAAACAGTGAGAACTAAAATTGTGAAGCAGAAAACAGAAAAAAGTTGGTTAGAAGTTGGGGAAAAGTGATTTTTCATAAGCGCAAATTTGGCACAAATGATAGTCAGCGGTCGCAAAAGGAAGAAGATTGTTCTCCAGGATCGTCTTGTAGCGCTGGGCATCAAGAGTCGAGCTGAGAAGGACCAATGGACCCGGTGAACTTCTTGCCATAGCTCGATTAATATACATAACAAGAGAGAGTCTCTTACCCCATACCATGACCGCTTCACTACCAAATTTCACCGTCGGACGCAAGTATTTAGAGCTGAATCGTTTATCCCACAGTTCTCCGAACCAAATGGTTCCCATCCGGTTGAAAAAAGATTGACTTTTGACTCATCAGTGAAAAAACATTTGCCCAATCGTTGGCGGTCCAACTTGCGTACTTTTTCGCAAAATGCAACCTGAGTTTTCGGGAAAAAACGCCGCGCTTTTGCTAGCACCTCATCCTCGAAAATGGGTTGAAGCTTTAAATTTAAATTTTCATATGAATTAACTCCCAGATATTTGTCTTTGGTCTTGCTTTGCTTGCTTGTTTGCTTGCTTGGTCAGTCAATCACTTTTAAAAGAATCTTGATTCGATTTGGTTCAAGAATTCCGTTTCCATATGATTTTCGAAAGAAATTTTTGTTTTTCACGAAAAGTCATGGTTTTTTTTTTTGAACGGAAACGTTTTCCTCTTCCATTTTTTTTCTATATAAAGTGTCGGCTTGTGAGTCATAGAGCAGCTTTTGCACCTTGTTTTCCCCTCTATCTAATCATTCATTTGTTGAATCATCACTCGAAAATTCATTAAGAAAAAAAAGAAAATTCATTAAGAAAAAAGCATTTCAAAATCTTTGTTATTGTATAATTGAATACTTTTTACAGTAATTGGACTTTAATTTCGCCGACAAAAAGAACGCTTCTTTCCTGTTTACATTTAGATTCGGCGCTCCCTCATATGATCTCGGTTCAATGCCAAAAAACAAACACATTCCAAAAAAGGAAAAAGAGATTTATTACTATTGAAATTTTTTACTTTTTTACTTTTCTAATATTGGGATAGGCTAATTTCCGCCATTTTATTTGCGCAACAGGGTCATTTGCACAACTAGGTCTCTTGCACAATTCGCCATAACTTCCTGTTAAGTGGACCAATCTTTATGATTTTGGTTTCATTTTGTAGATCTCAATAAGTGCAACAAAATGAAACCAAAATCATAAAGATTGGTCTACTTAACAGGAAGTTATGGCGAGTTGCGCAAACGACCCAGTTGCGCAAATGACCCTGTTGCGCAAATAAAATGGCGGAAATTAACCTACTCCCTAATATTTTATCTTTTATCTTTTTCAATTTCAATTTCTGTTTAGGCAATGCCTCTTTGAGAAAAGGAAGAGAAGCGAGTGAAATCATGTCTGACGAGGATCGAGAGGTCAACTAGTTTTGAGAAAAATTCTATTAATTTAAGTGAATTTCTTTTAGAATAAGCTTTTACAGTGATTTTCCCGACATTTTTTTAGATATTTTAAGCTTTTCAAAAGAAAATTTGTTCTTTTATACCCAATTTTCTAGATTCCGTTGACCCTTTCAACGGGAAACTTTGGCCAATCACAGGCACGAGCTCGTCAGGTAAGAAGAACTTTTTGTTTTGCTTGCTTATAATGATCTGTTTATTGTATATCTTCCTTTTAAATAGATTTAGATATTGGATTTTAAAAGCTTGAACTTTGATTGGAATCGAAGCAGCAGTTTGCTTGCTTATAATGATCTATTTATTGTATATCTTCCTTTTAAATAAATTTAGATATTACATTTAAAAAGCTTGAACTTAAAAAGCTTAAACTTTGATTGAAATCTAAGCTTTTTTATTTTTTATTAGCTTTTATTTCCAGGTTGTTTCGCCGGCTCCCGATAAAACAGGCAGTCCAGCGAGTCGCCGCCTTCAAGTCGTTCTTGTTATGGATTTAAAGGTTTGAATTTGGATTTATATTTAAATTTTACAATATTATCCTTTTCTAGGTTCAGAAAAATTTGCGTTCTCGAGAATTGGCGGCAAATGATGTGCAGAAAGTGACTGATCAGCTGAATGTTCAATTGACGGTTTGGGTTTTTCTTTTTAAAGTACAAGTAAAAGTTTTAAAGTCTAAAGTACTTAAATTTTTAAGTTTTTTAGACTTATTAGACAGTTATTAGATTCTAAAGAGTTATTAGATTCTAGACAATTATTAGATTCTAGACAGTTATTAGATTCTAGATAGTTACTAGATTCTAGACAGTTATTAGATTCTAGACAGTTATTAGATTCTAGACAGTTATTAGATTCTAGACAGCTATTAGATTCTAGACAGTTGTTAGATTCTAGACAGTTATTAGATTCTAGACAATTATTACATTTATTCTTTAAGCTTAAGCAAACATTTTTCCCCTTTAGAAACTCGAGTTCGATCGTTTGGATTTCGGTGAGACGAACACGCTGGACACTTTTTACAGCGCTGATGTGGCGCTTGTTGATGTTTCTGTGCCGCAACAACAAGCATCACTATGTTATCATATTGGTTTGTTTTTTTTTAAACAATTGCTTACCTTTGTTTAGTTTAAACAGCACTTTGCTTACTCGATAAAATATTTAGGTGTCCGGGAAAGTATGGGTCAAAACTACAATCTCATCCTCACACTTCTCGACGAAACCGATAACAAGCTCGAGACGTTAAAGGTTTGTATTTTTAAAAATTGAAATCTATTACTTATAAAGCTCAGCATAAAACAAGGCTTTAATAGCAATTTCAGCAAAGTCAACTATTTGACTTTGAAAAAATAAAACAAATATAAAGAAGTGGCTGAATAAAACCACAAATTGATTACTATAAGTCAATAATTTTTTTACAAAAGTTGAAAATCTAAACAAAGTTTTCTTTAGCAAACCCTCCGCCATCAAATTCTCGTCTACTTCACAACGCCCGACTCGGCGCATTTGATGTCAACCGAGAAAAAGGTTTGAATTTTAAAAAATAGTCGTAAATGTTAGAAACAAATCTACATTAGCTGAATATGATTATTTCAGGAAGGCGTTGATTTCGGAGAATCGACGAATCTCACGAAATCTGACTGTATCCGCGGGAAAATTGTCCAATTCAAGCATCGTCTAAAGATGGCGCTCAAAAATGTGCAAGTCGAGGCAAAGTAGGTCGATAAGTTGCTGCAAAAAGCTGCAATATTTACCTTAAGCCTAGTTCAAATTTCAATTCAAATCCACAACTTTCGATCAAATCCCATCGATTTCAGTGCTCATTCTCGCGAGAAATTCCTCTCGGATATCCGAAAAGTGCGCGAAATCACCGATGTGAGCGAGGCGAATGCTTTCCTTGACAAAATGCGCATTCGACTCGATAATCCGGATGTGTTGAGTGTGGACACGGTGCATCAATTGCTCTTGGGATACAGGTGAGGAGAATTTAGAGAAATATGCAATGACTGGAATTCTTTCAAAAAAGCTATTTATTCTCTGAATACAGTATATTTTTCTATAAAGTAGTGCACCCGGAGGGTTACTTAAATTGAATCAAAATGACGAAAATCGCTGATTAGAACCTATCGACGTGGAGTCGGACAAATGTAACAGATTCAGATCTTGTATTAGCTTCGATGAAAACTCAGAACCTGTAAAACGGTCACCAATTAGAATAGATGCGGTATTTGCCTACCGTAAATACTGTAATAGTACCCCACCCCCATAATGACGGTGCGGAGTGTCGCGTAGACTAGCTTTGAACGAGTTTTTTTCGACACTGTTTTATGCTACAATGCGCGCTTAGTTATCAAAAATAGCCCTGAATTTCAGCTATTTTATGATACCAAAGACGCATTTTTTGAAAGCTCGAGTGCTTTGAAAAAAATAAAATACTAAAAAATTTTTGTGACTACGCGACTGTACGAGGGCGGGGGGTACTATTACAGTATTTACGATAAATATCTTCAAAAAATCTTTAGTATATTCTCCATGAAACTCAAAATCTTTAAACAAGTATCATTTTTAGAGACAAGCAGAACTATGAGGGAATGATCTCGTTGATCGATGAGCTGAAGAAAGTCCCGGGTTGTGGCGTCCTCCAGGCACAAGCGATTCGTTTTCTCTATGCCTTTGCGTTAAATCGGTTCGTTTTTAAGGATTAACATAGAAATCTATAGTAGTTTTTTTGAGTTCAATATCCAAGAGTTATGTTTTCCAGACGAAACAAGGGAAACGATCGCGATCGCTCGCTGGAGACCGTCTTGAAAATAATGACCGATGCGGAGAAAGTAAAAGATGGAAAAGATCCAAAGGTTTCAAAATATGCTAATTATCTAAATGCTAATTTTTTTTAGGATGCTTTAAGTCCGGATATGATTTGTTTGGCTGGGAGAATTTATAAAGATAAATTCTGCGCGAGTGGTTATGAGGATAAATCGAGTCTGGATAGTGCGATTCAATGGTAAATGATTGAATATCATATGATATTTTATCTATTATTAATTTCTAGGTATCGAAAAGCTTTTGAATTATCCCCATTGGAGTACTCGGGAATCAATTTGGCGACTCTGCTTCGCGCAAGTGGCGAAACGTTCGAGAATAACCCGGAAATGTCGAGAATTGGTGAGATATTGGAAAAGAATTGCCGTAATATTGTAATTATGGGCCTTATATTACGTACGGTATTTATTGAAATTCTAATCAAAATTTCTAGGTCTTGTCCTGAATTCGCTGCTCGGCCGGAAAGGAGCCCTTCAATCATTGCAAGACTACTGGGATGTGGCCACTTTCTTTGAGGTCAGTTGAAAAATAAAAAGTTCTACGAAAACTTTTGGATCGGAACCCTGTAGTAAAACAGAAAGCTGACTGTTTTGAGGTGTTCTTTGTGCTCAAAAGTTCTGCCACTCAAATGCACCCTTTCTGGCGAACTCAATTCGCCATTTTTCACCAAGCTCATTTCATTTCATTTCACAGGTCTCCGTTCTCGCCGAAGATTACTCGAAAGCCTGTCAAGCCGCGTTGCGAATGTCCCAATTAAAGCCCCCAGTTTGGCATCTTCGATCAACAATGGAGAACATCAAATTAATCAACAGATGTGCGGCCACAATGAGCCCAATTGAAAAGGTAAAAGATCTTTAAGAAAATGACATCTTAAACTATTTCTTTAGCAAAAAAAGGACTCTAGAAATTATTGAAAAGTTAACTGAAATTGGTGGCACTAGAAATGAGAGAAAACGATGCGATTTGAAACTTTGCAGGACAAACAACAATTCCTCTTTTGGACTGAATTCTTCATGGAGGCTACCGAGAGTGAAACGGCTCCCATTCACTGTGCCCGGTTTCCTGTACTCATTCAAGAGCTCAAGGTAGATAAAATTTACAAAATGAGGGCGGATATCGAAAACAAAAAATCTCTTAAATTTTTTGGGGTAAGCTAGCTGGCAGATTGGATTAGTGTAGATAAAATTGTCACTTGAGTTTTTTTTTTGTAAAGTTTCTTTTAAAATAGATAAAATCGAAATCCGGAATGACAATTCATTGTTTTGCTTGTGGATCTGCTGTGGCCGAGAATGTACAAAAGGTCCAATAGAAAGGAGTTTAAAGAGAAAATCAAGCAAAGAAGCGATTTCCACTTTTCTTTTCTTTTTTCCCCCTCCACTTTTTTCTCTTTCATTTTTTTTTTCAGCTTAGCCAATTTTTTTGGCGGTGAAATGGGGTTGATTTGAGGATAAAAAAACATAAATCTTTCAGCAATTCACTCCATCATTTCTGACGATGAATGTGCAAGAAGGATCGATCATTTTGAGTCATGTACTTGAGAATTCACAACAGAAAAAACCGCCACCAGGTAAAGGATTTAAAAATTTGCATATATTGTAATTAATAAAAAGAAAAGGACTTTTTTTTTAAAATTATTATTTTCAGCTATACCTATAACAATCATTGAATTTGTTATTGAGTGAAAATTTATGCTTAAAAAGTGTAATTTAAAAAAACCCTCTCTGTGCACTTGATTTTTTGATCAAATCCTCTAGAAGTTTCAAGTGTTAATTCTTTTTTTTTCTTTCTTCACTAAAGTTTCACACAAAGAGGCTCAACAACAACAGCTCAACTTACAAAACCCCATCCTACAGTATCCTAGCGTTTCAATAAATCCCCAAAAACCGTAGTTATAGAGAAAAGGAATCAAATCTGTAAAAGAAAAGAACCAAATCTGTAGAGAAAAGGAAGCAAATCTGTAGAGAAAAGGAAGCAAATCTGTAGAGAAAAGGAAGCAAATCTGTAGAGAAAAGGAACCAAATTTTTGGAGAAAAGGGATAAGGAACTAAATCTAGAGAGATAAGGAACAAAATGAAAGAGAAAAGGAAACCAATTTGTGGAGAGACAAGGAAACAAATTTAGAGAGATAAGGAGCCAAACTTATAGAGATAAGGAGCCAAATTTGTTGAAATAATGAACCAAATTTAGGGAGATAAGGAACCAAATGAAAGAGAAAAGGAAACCAATTTGTGGAGAGAAAAGGAAACAAATTTAGAGAGATAAGGAGCAAAACTCATAGAGATCTGTAAAGGAAAAGAACCAAATCTTTTGAGAAAATGTTTTTGGAAATTTTAGAGCAAAAAACGAATTTCCTCGCCTCACTCATAGAGCCGCTATTTTACATCCACAACGATGTGTCGGGTATTTTGAGAAAAAAGAGTGCAAAACAATTTCCGTTTAAGAAATTAACAAATAATTGTCGATCACTCACCAAATTTAAAGCATTTAAAAGATAAAAAAAAATAACTCTTAAGGAAAAGTATTTAGGAGAAATTTCTCTACGCAACTTCCCTTTTGGAAAACCGTTGGATGGTAGAGAAAACAAAAAGAGAAAAACTAACAAAAATTTGCATGAGATTTTTGCCAAAAAATTGACATTTATTCTCTTATTTCTTATTCCCTCTGTTTATTTGAAAATCAAAAATGAGGAATTGGTTTATTTTTTTTGAAAGAGTTTTTGTAGTTGTTTCAATGATTTGAAAAAACGGGGAGTACGGTAGGATTAAAATAAGGCAACGGTACTGGCTTAATATACGAGAATTTTTCAGTACTTCATTTAGAGTCTTTAGTATATAGAGTACTGTAAATAGTAATTATTCTGGATAATATTAGAGTGCTTAGAGCTTACGGATAAAGCTTAGGGATAAAGCTTAGGGATAAAGCTTACGGATAAAGCTTACGAATAAAGCTTAGGGATAAAGCTTACGAATAAAGCTTACGGATAAAGCTTACGAATAAAGCTTACGGATAAAGCTTAGGGATAAAGCTTATGGATAAAGCTTATGGATAAAGCTTACAGCCTAGTCCGTGATAGTGATAAAGATGATCCGGACTTTAGTGTAAAGCTCTTCAAAACATTACAGTAAACCCTACCGTACTCCTCATATTCCTTATTTTCTTATATGCAACTTTTCAGGCATCCATCGTTGGCATTTTACTTCGGGTAATATCAAAGCTGTTTCGAGAAGCAAACGGGATGATCGAAGTCTTTTTCTTTATGTACATGAGAATTCTGATGATTTCAATCTCGTCTTCCCATCAGCACCACACTGTAATAAGTAAGTGATCTAGCCAAAAAAATCCCTATCAACCTCAAGCGGCTGCTCGCATAGGTGACACAGGACCGGTGGTACTGTATTTTGTGAACTACAGGCTTCGGCAAAATTACCCCGACAACTTTTTGGAAAAGTTGTTGTTGTACGCTTAATCGATTCTTCGCTTAATCTTCAAAGTGTCAATTGTTATATAGAGATTTGTAGCCCTTAATCTTGGCTACTTTTATCCACGAAAAACTTTGCAATCGAACGAATACAGCTCATTTAACAAGTCCTTGAATGAGCACTAGTCGATCTGTATCCGCGCTGCCATTTTTGAGGATTAAATGAGCTGTATTCATCCGATCGCGAAGTTTTTCGTAGATAAATATAGCCAAGATTAAGGGCTACAATTCTCTATATAACACTTGACATTTTGAAATAAATTAAGCACACAACAACTTTTTCAAAAAGTTGTCCGAATAATTTTGCTCAGCCCTGTAGTTAGGTCTAGTCTAGCTAAAGTATTGTATCTATTACTAGTTACCGTATATTGTGACTTCTACCGTCGCCTGGGTTTCACTGAATATCCATTTTTTAGTGATCATCGATTTTTAGAGTAATCAGCGCTCTTGAGGAGATGACTCAGGGAGCTGAGGGAAACAGTGGAAAAGTACTAAATGATATCGATTATGGACAAATGCAGGTAAGCTTTAGAAAGCCAAAAAGTTACAGTACGGCAGAGTACTGTAGCTTTTATCTTAGAGTACTGCAGCTACTGATATTTGTCAGTTTATAAGCGATTTCCGAGACCTCATAGACCCTCTTGTGATCCCGGGGGTCGATGCCTTTGTGGCCGAATGGTTAGCGAGTTTTTCTCCCGGTCTCGACCAGCCGGGTTCGACCCCGGCGGCTGCATTTCCATCCGCTTTCTCTCTATGGGAAAAGTGGTTCAAATGTTAGCGAAATCAAAAAGTCACTTTTATCTGGTGGATATCGATTTCAATTTGATTTCCACTTCGTACGGTGTACGACATTTGTCATTTGCCATTTTTGTGCAAATTTTGACTCTTTCAATGGTTTTTGTTTAGTCTCTGAGAAAGTTTCTGAAATGAGCAACTCTATTAGCAATCTATTAGCAAGATTTTGATTGAAAATGCGAGAAGGGGAGGGAAATGAACAAAAAAAAAGAAATTTCAGTTCGAATACGAGACGGACAAACAGGGAAATCGAGTGAATCTCGGCAGTGGAACATACGGTCAGTGATGGGGCATTGATGGGGCAGTGATGGGGCAGTGATGGGGCATTGATGGGGCAGTGAGGGGGCAGTGATGGGGCAGTGATGGGGCAGTGAGGGGGCAGTGAGGGGGCAGTGATGGGGCAGTGATGGGGGCGGTGATGGCGCCGATTTTAGCTAATTTAAAATATTATATTCAATCGATTAATGTAAAAGTGGTATTTATATAGTTTTCTTTAAAAACCCTTTCATTTTTCACAAGTTTTTTGAGAAAATTTGGTGAAGAAATTGTGAATTTGAAGGCGAATCTTTTCGAATTTAAAAAAAAGACAAAATTTTTAACAAACTTTTATTTTTTTTGGAAAAAGCTATTAAAAAAATGATAGAAAATCAAAATTTGAAATGGTTTTTTTGAAAATAAAACAAAAATTTGGCTATTTACAAGCATCACAAAACGAAAAAACGTTAAAATAAAGGTTTTCTTTTTTAAAAAACCTAAAAAGTTTGATAAATTAAAGCTATTTTTATGTAAACTTAATATTTTATGACTTAATATCTTAATATCTTAATAAAAATGATGTTTTTAAGCTTTTAGCCACCAATCAAACAAAGATATCGTTGTTTAAAGATCATATCAACCAAGATATCGTTGTTTAAAGTCGACCTTTCAACTCGACACCTAATCCATCTATTTTTCCCATTGAAATAAGTCGAAAAAGGTTAAAAATCGAAAGACAGACTTGTCTTATATAAACCAAAAGAATATTTTTTTAAAAATTTAGAAAAAAAAAAAAAAAAATTTTTGCACGCACCGGGATTCGAACCCGGGTCTCTCCATATCTCCGGGATCATGGGAGTGAAGAAGCTTATACCACTAGCCCATACGTGCGCGAATAGCCCCGACGAATTAACGTTTATAAGGCCGTGGTTAGAGGTTGAGAAACGCGCGTTTTTTGTAAAATTTCAACTGTTTAAGGTAGGAAAATGTAAGTTTTGAATAAATAAAATGTTTTTCAAACTAAAAGGTAGTTTTTTGGTTCAATTCTGAGAGATAAAGGAAGGATTTTGGATAGGGCTGGGGTCGAACCCGTGCGATGAGACCCGGAAGGGTGATGCTTTACCAATACACCAAGGGACCCGTTGGGGGCCTTGCCGAAATTTGTCACAAATATGTTCATAGTGCAAATAACTGAGAACTTTTTGCTTTGAAAAGGAAGAAGGGTCAAATTTTTTGAGGTTTTGCAAATTTTGTGAAATAAAGTCAATGAGCCGATTGTTTTTATTTTTTTGTGAAAATGATCGTTAGCTTAGTAGGATGCCAACTTTTTAAGCATAAAATGTTTTTGTTCTAAAGCTTTTATTCATTTTAGGTACCGTTTACGCGGCTCGCGATCTCACCACTCAACGCCAAATTGTTGTCAAGGAAATCGAAGTGAAATTCGATGAAGAGGTGCAGTTTTTTTATTTGATTTTAACTTAAGATTTAAAGATTTAAGATTTTAACTTAAGATTTTAACTTAAGTTTAACTTAAGATTTAAGTAGGTAATTAAAGTCATCTAAATTCTCTCAATTTCTAGGTTCAACCTCTAATGGAAGAGATTCAACTCCATTCTACACTTCTTCATCAAAATATTGTTCAATATTTGGGTTGTGATTTGTTAAAGAGGTGAGTTGATGTTATTATTGGTTCTTTTCCAATATCGGGGGAGCGGTCCGATTATCGGGGGAGCAAATTTTGGCAGCGCTACATATGTCCTATTTAAAATTGTGACGAACGGGAGCTTTAAAATTGTGACGAACGGGTTGCAAAAAGTTATCGACTCGAATTCCTCTTGAATGCTTGGGGACCTTTCGCCGTGCGCAAGTGTCACATACCCAGCGAAATAGATCTTTTCCCTTTGAGCGGACTTTCATCGATTCGCCACATTTGCAAATCCACGACTGGATGACTCCTTTGGTGACGAAATAAACGATTGCCGTCGATTTCTTGACGCACAAATATCGGAGAAGCGCATCGTCGCTTCCTTTCGCTCCCCCGATAATCTTTCCGCTCCCCCGATATTGGAAAAGTACCTTATTATTTTATTAAGTTCTATTAAAGCTAAGTATTTTTAAAAATTTTTGATTCAATTTGATTCAATTTTATTCAATTTGTTTATTTTAAATGTAAAACAATATTTGAAATGTTTTAGAGACACGGGAAATGATGTGTTTTTGATTTTCATGGAACATGTTCCCGGTGGATCTTTGTCGAATCTTTTGCGTCAAAAATGGGGAGCCCTTAATGAGCAGAATATGGTCAACTATGGAAGACAAATACTTGCCGGATTAAAGTAAGTTTGAAGATCATTTTTAAGATTATTTTCTTTAGATATTTGCATGAGCAAAAGATTGTGCATCGTGATATCAAAGGCGACAATGTTTTGGTCAACACCTATAGTGGGATTTGTAAGATTTCGGACTTTGGAACGTGCAAACGTTTGGCTGGACTTAATCCGAATACAGCATCGTTTACTGGTTTGTTGCTTTTTGTTTTGTCATTTGAATATTAGAAAGTTTTAGTAGGCTTAGGACTTTATAGTGCTTTAGTAACTTTAGTGCTTTGTAATTTGAATATTGAAAAGTTTTAGTGTGTCTAGGACTTGATTTTTAAGTTTTTAAGATTAAGCTAAGATTAAGCTAAGACTAAGATAAGATTAAGCTAAGATTGAGCTAAGATTAAGATAAGATTAAGCTAAGACTAAGCTAAGATTAAGCTAAGATTAAGAACTAGATAGACATAGAGATAGACATAAAATGGACTAGATAATAAATATAAAATAGGAATGTTATAGGAAAAACGGGTTTTTTCAAAGTTAAAGATAAACCAGGTAGTTTTTCGATTCACACAGCTTTTACAAACATTCTGCTTTGCTTAAGTTTAAGAATATATTTTTTAGAACAGAAAGAACATTAGCAGTATGGCAATTCTAGGTACTCTTGTTTATATGGCTCCCGAGGTAATCGATCATGGTCAACGTGGATATGGAGCACCGGCTGATATTTGGAGTTTCGGATGTACTTGTGTCGAGATGGTCACCGGCAAACCACCATTTCTAGAGGTATCAATGTTTTTAAATCTTTGCCTAGAAGCTCTTACTCCAGTAATCAATTTAATACTAGGAATATGGCTAGTAAAAGCAACAATGACTAATCATTTTATCTAATTGAGCTTTCTTTCTGTTCCAGAGTCGTGGTCTAGTCTTAAAATGCTTTCAAAATATATTCTCAATAAAAACTAGAGTTAAAACCATTCTTAAGATTAACAATTAGAAAAAAATCCTTAATTTTCATTTTAATTTCCTCTTAAAATCATCATCTTTGTTTTTTCAGCTTCTTTCTCCTGAAGCTGCTCTTTTCCGTGTTGGAATGTTTAAATGTCATCCACCAATTCCAGAGGAAAGACTTTCTGAGAGATGTGTTCAATTTATAAAAAGGTGACGATTAAAATGATAATTTTAAACCTTTCTTCACTTTTAGTTGTTTCGAACCCGAAGCCATGTTGAGACCAACAGCTTCAAAACTTTATGATGAGATTGGAGACATTCTGTGAGTTTCAATCAAGAGAAAAAAAACATTTTTCTTTTGATCTCACTGTCGTTTTGTGTTCTTTTTCGTATTCTCAATAATTCAGTTCAAGAAAACGAGCGGGCTCGATCAGCAAGAAGCCGCCGACCGACTCGAAACATAAAGGAGGTTAGACAGCACTAGAAAATGGAGCACTAGGAAGTAGACAACAATTATATTTACAGTATTAAAGACGACACTAGAAAATGGAGCATTAGAGAATAGACAACAATTATATTTACATTTAAAGTGAGAATGAGAAAATTCTCGGGTCTTGTATCTCTACCGAAATCGTCGAAGAGTTTGTCGTTTGAAATGCTTTTGCTTATGAAAAGAAATTCAATAAGATCTATCATTTTTTACCTGAATGATTGAATATCTCAAGTTAACCTTTTGGAATGTTTTCTAAAAGATGAGAAAAGCATTAGAGCACTCTGTTTGCCAAAAAAATCTATCATAGATAGCTTTTTTTTCTTTTAGAAAACGCTTTAATTAAAAAAAAAATACCTTTCTATTATAGCTTTCAGGTAAAGAGTGATAGATCTACTTGAATATGGGGAGAATTTTAGAATTCGCGCGCTCCACATCGCACATTGGCGGAATGGGAATCGAAAAGAAAACAGAAGAAGATGGAGGAAATGGAGATGGAATACAACAGACATACACCACACAAACACAGCCAAAAACGAGAACGATTTCAACGACGACGAAAGATGAGAAGAAACTCCATCTGAAGATTGAACATCCCAGGTTGGATGGCGGGTATGTGTGATCTTTGCCCATTTCGATTTGTTTTAACCTCAATCCCATGGTTTGCATGTTAGAGTTAACTTAGCGATGATTATTACACAAGTACAGCCTTTTGTCAAATCTACTACAATCATTGAATGTTTTTTTTGTCTATAAAAGTAACTGCAACGTTTTGATGTGATTCTGATGAAGTTCTCTAAAGATTTTTCAAATGATTTTCCAAATGATTTCAGAAATCGTACCTATTCGGCTTCACCAGTCGATCCTCCATCAGTCTGCTCTTCGCCAAATCCAATGTTCTTGCCGTTTAGCCAGCCAAATAGGTAACTGATTTTAAACTAATTAGTAATTAGGATTAGAGTGATTAGTAATTCCTAACTAATGGTAAAGTAGTAAAGTATGGATTAACTTTGGCTTGGCTTGGCTTGGCTTGGCTTGGCTTAGCTTGGCCTAGAAATTTGGTTCTTTTACTGAGTGGAAAAAGCCGATGATTAGATTTTACTAGTGTTTACAAATCACTAAACAAATTGAAGTCATTCCCAACATTTAGCCCGATTTCCGACGACATTCAACAGCCACAATTGGTGACCAGTCCCGGCTCGGTTCTCTCGACTCCAATGAGTGTCGGACACGGACCATTGCTCAATCGGTAATCCAAACAACTAGATCCGATAATCTATAACAAATAATTTCATTTTCTTATAAAAAAAATGATTACAGGACTAGCGGCCCTCGCATTTTCACCTATAACACAGAGCAAGTTTCACATTAGTGTTTAAGAAAAATCGTTTTTTTTTCTTTCTGAAAAAAATTCCGTAGAACCGTTGTGAACCTTTTGTAGTGATTTTTACGGATTGCTTTATATAAAATATGAAAGGATCTTGGCTTCACTAAAAAGGGAATGAAGGGAAATGAGAGGAAAAAAGGTTTAAGGGAATTTCAGGCAACAAAGAAAGGAGAGTAAAAGCTTATAACTTTTCTAATATAGAGAAATTACTGTAGATTTATCGGATGAAATTTTAGGATTTTGAACAAACATTCAAACCCTTTTCTATTAAAAAATTAAATTCTTCAAGACGAGAAAAGTTATGAGATTTAAAGTAAACCAAACTTCGTTTTCTTTTTCCTCAAATTCCTGAAACCAAAATCTCTCAAAATTTTCAGCTAACCAAAGCATGTTTCCCTGATTTTGCCTATATTAAATCTTCATTTTGGCTGTTTTCGTGTTTTTTTGAAAAAATTCCATTTTTTGATTGCACAAGCGCAAATGAAATGCGCTATTTATCTTTTTTTGTGTTTCCTCAAAGAGAGAGCACTCAAAGACTCGTTGATAAAAGGAAAGATTGGTAGATTGTACCATTAATTGACTATAAGAAACAAATGGAAAAGCTTAGTTTAAAAATCAGAAGCTCAAGAGTCAAGTAAAATAAAAATGTAGTGAAAGAACAAATTGACTTGTAAAAAGCTAAAAAGTTCAACAACTTATTCAGTTAGATCAAGTTATAGCGTTGCTAATTCCCCATAGGCAAAAATATCAACAGAAATTTGTTGTGCCACACGCGGCGTGCAGTGGTCAAATGGTTAGCGTGCTCGCATCGCATCAAATGGTTAGCGTGCTCGCATCGAGACGTCAAGGGTTCGAATCCGACCCCAGTCAAACATTTCACTTTTTTACCAAAAGCTCAAATAGAAATAAGCCGTTACAAGTCAATAAAGCAATCTTCGAAATCTTAAGCATCATCTTAAGCATCATCTTAAGCAGCATCTTAAGCAGCATCTTAAGCAGCATCTTAAGCAGCATCAATGTATAGAAACTTTTTTCTATATTCTCTAATAGCTTTCAACGAAAATTTCTGCATTCATTGTCAAAATATTTGATTATCATTTATGATCTCACATATTTCCAGCACAATCTCCGATGAAACAGGCCATCAACGCTTTTTTATGTTGAAGAAAGATTCGGAAAGACGACATTATTTGGCTCGTTTCATGAATGAAGAGAAAGATGAGGTGGGTTTAAATGTTTTAAAGTATTCCAGAGCATTCCAGAAACTTGTACACTTTCAGATTGTCAACATTTGGTTCACTCAACTGATGCACACGGCAAAATCGAGCCCATGTGTTACAAGGTCTTTCATCTGTAAATCTTGAACTATAAGTTTAGGAAAAACTTATTACCTATATTAGCGTCTCGTAGTTTAAATCACCTTCTCTTTCTTCCTTTCTTTCTCTTACTTGTCTTCTCTTCCTTTCTTTCTCTTTCTTTCTTTATCTTTCTTTCTCTTTCTTTCTCTTCCTTGTCTTCTCTTCCTTGTCTTCTCTATTTCTTGAGGAAAGAAGGCATCGATAGCTCAGTGGTAGAGCTATCCGGTAAGCAGAAGATCGAGGGTTCAATTCTTTGCCATTCATTTCTTTACCATCATTTGATGAGCTAGATCGTGACTTAGATCGTATTTTATCTCATTCTTTAATATCAAGAAATAGTAGAGATTTCGGGTTACTCTTTTAACATTTGACATTTGATAAAATCTTGAATCAGCACAGAGAACATAAGTTCTGGAGCAGTTAACCAATTCACACGTCACTACAATACGTCAATCACTTAATCCTCATCATAAAAATCTTTTCAGAAACATGTTGATGACACTTTTAATGGGAATGAAAGATTATCTTGTCTACAAGAATAACGAAAAGATTCAGGTGAGTTTTTTTTTTTTTTTTTTTTTTTTTTTTTTTTTTTTCCTGTAATAGTACCCCACCCCCATCATGACGGTCCGAAGTGTCGCGTAGTCTAGCTTTGAACGCGATTTTATTGACACTGGTTTATGCTACAATGCGCGTTTATGTATCAAAAAATAGCTGAAATTCAGGGCAATTTTTTGATATGAAAGAGGCATTTTTTGAAAGCACGAATGCTTTGAAAAAATGAAATACTAAAAAACTTTTGCGACTGTACGAGGGCGGTGGGGTACTATTACTGTATTTACGGTATGTAAATATTGTTTTTAAAATAAATAAACTTTAAAATAAAAAATTTAAAAAGGAGAAGACGGGAAGAAAAAAAAAGCTGAAGGCTTTAAAAGGGAGGTAGTCAAATGAGCGCCAAAAATTGAGCGCCAATCATTTCAGCGCCAATCATTTCAGCGCCAATCATTTCAGCGCCAATCATTTTAGCGCGCGTTCATTTCAGCGCGCGTTCATTTCAGCGCCGCGCCAAAAATGACTGGAAAACATTCATTTCAGCGCCGAATCAGCCCATTCTGTATATGCATGTTATTTTTGCATTTTCTGCATGATCTCAAAGTTTTTACTGTATGTTTTTATCTAAATCATCTAAAGATAAAAATAATTCTTGGCAGCAAAATAAACCAAACAAATAAACTTTGACTCAGAGTGTTCCTTTGTCTCGCCACTTCTTGCGCAGTTCACGAGCCTAAGCAAAGAACTATGTTAACTGTAAGCAAATTGTAAACGAAAACGGCAAGAAACGGTGAAAAAGCATGCTATTGGGGGAAAATATAATGAACCAGCACCATGGGGACATTTTCATCAAAAAAGTTTAAATACGAGTTTATCTAACAATTTTTTTCCGCGCATTGATGCCTACTACCGTGCCCTAGGTCAAATGAGTGAAAAAAAGTGTAAAAACAGAAGCAAAACCCTAAAAAACATGCAAAAGCAGCGTAGAAAGCAAAAATATTAAAATTTAGTCGCGCTGAAATGAACGTTTTCCAGTCATTTTTGGCCCGGCGCTTAAAATGAACGTTTTTAGGTCTTTTTAAAGGGGCGCTCAAATGATTGTTTTCCAGTCATTTTTGGCACGGCGCTCAAATGAGTGGCGCCGAAATAAGCGTGAGCCAAATCGTTGGCGCTGAAATGATTGGCGCCCAATTGTTGGCGCTCATTTGACTACCTCCCCTTTAAAAGAGGCATCCATAAATTCATAAATCCATAAATAATCCATAAACTGTATTTTATTGAAAATTCTTGAAATTTTGACTAGTTTACAGAAATTTCAAATAATATTTGTCGTTTAGGACGCTCTGAACGAGATTCGTCATCAACTCGACTATGAGCCGACATCCGTTTCACAGGTTTGCGGTAAAAAAAGATACCCCAAAATTTCTCATTCCTGGAATTTTATGTATAAGGTCGTAGCCGATTATGAATGAATTTTTTTTGGAAAACCTTTCTAGAGCGAGTGCCTTTAATGCATGAGGACAATTTTATAAAATTTCGTAGCGAATTCAATTCTGCGTCGATTGATATCAAATTTGTGAGTTTAGTTTAAAAATTGCGGGCGCTGCAACGTTTTATTCAAAATCGGCGGGACCTCCGTAGCCGATTATGGATTTTAACTGATTATGATTTTGACCGGATTATGTGATTTCAGCGGATTATGAATTTCAGATTATGCAATCGCTTCTGATTATGAATTTCAGCCGATTATGAATGAGTGGATCTCGAGGCGTTGGTTACCAAATACTTGATGGTTGGACGCCTCGAGATCCACTCATTCATAATCAGCTGAAATCCATAATCAGCTAAAATCCATAATCAGTTAAAATCCATAATCGGCTACGGAGGTCCCGCCGATTTTGAATAAAACGTTGTAGCGCCTGGCCCTCTTGAATTAGTGGGATGAGCCGATCTCGAGGCGTCTAACCATCAAGTATTTGGTAACCAACGCCTCGAGATCCACTCATTCATAATCGGTTACGGGAGGTTACGTGAGGTCCCGCCGATGGGGAGCAAAACGTTGTCTCCCCCTGTATTTTTTTTTTTTTTTTGGTATCATTCAACAATTTAAATAATTATGTTAAATTAGTAATATTTAATGAAAAGAAAAAAATTAGAGCAAAAAAACTGTTTATTCGAGAGAAAACTTTGAAACCCCGTAATTTTTTCTCTTTTTATCCAATCTTTCTAATTTAAAAAATTGAACATAATTATCAATGATTCTGCGTTGAATGATACCAAAGACTTGATGGTTGGACGCGCCTAGATTCACTGATTCAGAATCGATACGACATATACAAACATTACAGAGAAACCTAAACAAAAACCTAAACAAAAACCTAAACATTTTAGATCAATCTCGCTCTGTGTACGCCTTCTCCTCTTTTTTGGCTGGTCTTACGGAAACAAATCATCAAACCCCATTGGTTTTTTAAAAAATTATCATAATTAGATAATAAGAATTAGTTATAATTATCTAATTAGAGCCAAAATCAAATCAAAATCCATTCCTTCAGGATGTTCGCTCTGGATTATCTCATCCGATCAGCTGTGCAGGCTGCCGTGCAAATTTTGAGCCCTGATTTGTCGGCTGTCTTACAGGTGAGTGGTGCTATTATGGATGATAAAAATAGTAAAGAAATAAGTAAATAAAATAAAAAAGAAAGGTAAATAGTTTCGAATTTCAGGTTCACGACGTAGCCGCGACCCCATCATCGACGGCGACCGGTCAACGGCCGTCTGTTAGCCGAGACAGTGCCGTGAGTGAAGGTAAGATTGAATTCACATATTTAAACATATAGTGGATAGGACACGGGATTTCCAAAGCTGGACTTCAAGGCTTTGTCGTCAGGTTCGATCCCCACCTTTTGTTTTCATCTTATTTTGAAGTTTAACCGCTCGAATTCGCTCTATTTTAACTTTACAATAAGTAGTGACATCTTTGAATTGATCACGAACAAAATAACAAGAATTAACACAATGTTATAATCTATGAAACATAATTTAGCATTACATCTTCCACAAAAGTATAGCTTCGACAACTTTAAAACAAACTCTTTTTTTTTTTTTTTGACCACCTCAGTCTTAGTCCGCCCATCGATGAAAGGGTACGTCCCCCCCCGGGATCAAATTTTCTTTAAAGTTAAAATCGCAAATCGATTTTGAAATCGCAAAAATCTTTAACCAATCAATTTCCAAGCCAACAATTCTAGGTGATGCAACGGACAGCCGCCCTCCATCAGCTCCACCAGCTTTCGAGTCAACAGTCGTTCGAGAAAAACGAGAAAACATACGAGGAGTCCATGATGATAATAAACAACTATTTGATCAGTAAAGCCTCAAAATTTCACTCAAAATCAAATCAAAATTTAGCTTACTCGAAGTGGAGAAAGAATTGAACACTTTACTCCAAATCATCATCACTGATAAGAAAAGAAAAATTGCGAATTTGAAGGAATTCACTGAGAGACCGGGTTTGGAAATTTGGAAATCAGATTTAATTATCAGGGATTTGTTTTCCAGAATTGATGATCTCTCAATTGCCATCACTTTCAACTCTTCCGAATGGATTGACAAATGGAGGATCGACTCAATCAATTCAACCAATCAGCAATGGATCATCGCCGAGAACATCCGTGCCAAGGTTGGTTCACGGTTTGCAAAAGATATGACATTCAGTCTTGACTCCTGAGGGCTTTCTTCTGACTTCTGGCATTCTGGCATAATACTAGAGCATAATATTCATTCTGGCATAATGCTAGAGCTCTACAATCGTTTTAGAGATATTGTTGCGTCTTAGCCATTTGTAGTTACCGCAGTTAGTCAAGAATTTGGCTTTCATCTTTCAAAGTTCCAAACGAAACGTCAAGATATTTAGTGATGACTCCAGCTGGCATACTATAATCTACAATCTTTCACTGATTGTAGACTAATACTCGAATCATACCGTACTTTACAGGAACTTAATTCAAATTTGAGCTAAAAGGCAAAAACTTCGAAAAAGCGCTAATTTGCGTAGTTTTTGTCTTTTAACCCAAATTTGACTTGCCCGCGAGGTCTGATTTGTCGAAATTCGGAATTTACGCATACCATTCCCTAATATGGAAACATTTTTTAAGCTCTACGGCCTTTTTCCAGCGAAAAAAGATCGCATTTGTCCCACCGCCCACTTAATCTATTTATTCAACACGAATAATTGCGATCTCCCCCCCCCCCCCCCCCCCCCCCCCTTTTTTTTTTTTTTTTTTTTTTTTTTTTTTTTTTTTTTTTTTTTTTTTTTTTTTTTTTTTTTTTTTTTTTTTTTTTTTTTTTTTTTTTTTTTTTTTTTTTTTTTTTTTTTTTTTTTTTTTTTTCCCACAATATTGACAACACAAGACACAACACACAATACACACAAGACACAATAGAATAGACACAACTCAACACACAACCTCTATTACCCAAATGTTGGTAAGAAAAAACCCATACACAGGAAAAAAAGTTATTTCCTTTCCACCGGGAATCGAACCCCATCGAAGTAGTCTCGACCTTTCGGTTAGCGGACAAGACTCTTAACCGACACGACAAGGACGGACAACGGACAAGACAAGACAGCCATTTGTCAATTTAAAGCTTCACAAAGAGTTGCCAATAAGGGCCAATAATAAAAAGAATACTTTTTTAATCCTGTGAATCGTTCTAGATCAACCGAAGAAGTAGTCTCTTGGTTGAGAAGTCTCGACGTTGATGATCACTCAATTCAATGTGTTTTACGGGAGGGGTAAATAGGAGATGATTTTAATCAAACACACAAGTTTTTCAGGTATTCAAAATCGGATCTCCTTGAATATGTGACAAGGGAGGAGTTGAGGCAATGTGGAGTAAGGTGAGAGGTTTATTTCGGCTTTTTAACAATCTTTGATACAAGCCTAACTGAAAGTATTCGGTAATTTTTCCCAATTCAGCGGCGGCTCATCGTGTCGAATCTTCCGCGCTTGTCAAGAAGTCCGAGATCGTTCTCGTCGCGGTCAAGCTTTCCTCTCGGCTCCACTTCTCCGTCGAGACGATTCCCTGGACGACTACCATTCATCGATAGCAGCTGATGAGATGGGAAATCCGGATCATTTTCATCATTAATTTAATCAGAAAAATCTTTTTTTCCAACTCTAGTGCTCAAGTAAAGTGCAAAATCTATATAAAAAACGTTTCCAAAAACAGTATTCTTTTTTTTTGATAATTTTTGTGATTTGGTGCTTATTGGAAACTCTTTGTACAGCTTCAATTAGAAACGATTAGAGGGGGTGGGATAAATGCGACCTTTTTTTGCGCACCTGGACATTTGCGCACCTGAGAGGGGGGGGAAAAGGCCTTAGGAAAGGTCGTAGAGCTTCAAAAACGTTTTCATAGAAGGGAATCGTATGCGTAGATTCCGAATTTCGACAAATCAGACCTCGCTGACACGTCAAATTTGGACTAAAAGGCAAAAACTACGCAACTTAACGCTTTTCCGCAGTTTTTGCTTTGCGCCCTAAATTCCTGACGTGGAATGATTGAGGTCTGATTTGTCAAAAATTGGGAATCTACGCATACGATTCCCTTATATGGAAATATTTTCGAAGCTCTACGACCTTTCCTAAGGCCTTTTCCAGCAAAAAAAGGTGCGCAAATGTCCAGGTGCGCAAAAAAAAGGTCGCATTTATCCCACCTCTCTTTTTTTTTTTTTTTTTTTTTTTTTTTTTTTTTTTTTTTTTTTTTTTTCCCGATTAGAGAATTTTCCGCGGAGTTAGTGCTTTTTAGTTTAGGAGAAATGGCTAGAAAAATCCTTTTATTTCTCCCTCATTTTCCCCATTATTTGGGTTTCCGTTTGTGTTCTCTACCACTGTGAATTTTTTACTAGGGTCAGTAGTCTGTGTTCTTTTCAAGTGAGAAAAAAATTCATTTCCAAAGGATTCTTCTTGTGAAAACCTCTAGGTATTACTTTTTGCCAAATTTTCTGTTTTTGCCATGAGAAAATGTGTCTCGATTCGTCTATTATTCAAATTTCGAAAAAAAAATCTATGTCCAACCCAATGTTCTCCCCTCTTTTGCCATTTGCCGTTTTCTTGGTCAACTGTTTGCCCAATATTTTTTTGGTCGTGATTGTTTCACAATTTATTGTCAGCTTTTTAGTTGTGTACATTTCGCTAGTTTTGAGGTTTCTCCTGTACGTATTGGTAGATATAAGTATGTACTATTTATTTCCTAACATGATAAAGAAAATTCAGGTTGTTTCAAGTTTTTTCATAAACTGCATATAAAAGGATGAAAGTATTTGGATTTACTTAATTTAGCATAGATAAGACCATGTAGTTTTTGTCAAGTTAATGATTCGCTGATAATTTTTGCCGAAGTTGATCCTCCATTGACCCCTCGACAGAGTCCTGCAATTTGCAAATTGATTAATTGGAAAATATTATAATTCTGCCTTAGAAGTTTTAACTTACAATTTGTTTGCCGCCTTTCATAAATATAAATGTAGGCATGACATTGATTTGAAAACGAGAGACGATATCCTCCTACAAAATTGAAATTATCTAGCCCAGTGCATAGAAACAAACATTCTCGTCTACATCCACCTTCACGAAAATCACATCAGTGAACTCGTTAGACATTTTCTGAATAAATTAGAATATTCTTTTACGGAAAAGAGCTACGTTGAATTTCGGTCCCATAATCTTACAGGGACCGCACCATGTTGCAAAGAAATCGATGACGACGAGACTGGAGGCATTCTCCTCAAGAATTCGATCGAACTCTTCCTAAAGGGCAATATGACAAGTCTAGAAACACAAGAATCTTACAGAATCTTTTGGCCAAGCTCACGCTTATGATTTCCAGCTAGCTGTAAATGAAGCTATTTCTCCAAAATTTTCCAGCTGCGAATCAGTTGTTGCCATTGGAGACTTAATCATTATTTTGAACCCCTGGGAAAATTGGAAAAAACATTTGGCAACAGTTAGTTTTCAAAAACTCTGAATTTCCCAAATATAGGAATGCAAAAAAATTGCAGATTCGGTAGCAAAACTTTTCCAAGAAGATTGTCTGTCATTAATCCAGAATCCAGAGCTCTTCCTCGGAAATACATTGCTTTCCTTCCCAGTAATGAGTTTTGTGATTTTGTAATTCAAAGTCTCAGATTCGTCATTGTATTTTAATTTTAGAACGTTACAGAGTGAAACAATTTATTTAACCATGAATAACAACAAACAAAATTTAGGCGGTCTCAGCTGGCATGCTTCTGATGATGTCAGAGTCTCCTGGATCTGTGATAGCGAGGGTTCCAACACGGAAGAGTTTTCCACAGGCGGTTCCGAGCTCGATGTTGTTTCCGTTGTAATGATGGACTCCAGTCTTGGCAAGCATGGCGTAGTACTCACTCTCCGATCTCCTAAAAACAAAAAATTAGTTCGACCTAGATATATTCTTTTTTTTTTTTGCTTACAGCTAGTAGAATTTCCAACGCTACGTGGCAAAAATACTAAGAAATTAAAGCTTTTACCTGATTGGAGGTGTGTTCTTTGCGATGAGGACAAGCTGGGCCTTTCCGTTGCGGAGGTTCTTCAAGGTCTCCTTGTAGCCGAGCACGTACTTGCCGGATTTCATCACCATCGTCAACCGCGAGTTGATGTTCTCGGCATTCTTCTTCTAAAAAAAGAAAATAAACTTTAATTTAACAAAACCAAATCAACCCTAGTAAAAAACAAAACCTAGCCGAGCGAGCGAGTGTCAAGTAGGAAAACTCCTTCTTTACACAGGCTCCGAGCGACAAAAGTCACCCATCTTAGCCCGGCTCCGGAGCGTCCTACTAACCTGTTTCTTGGGGAAAACGGCGGCTGGAGCTTCGGCCTTTGGTGCCATCTCTGTTACCCTTCTGGCTAACTTAAAAAATGAAACATCGCTTCGACACAATGAAAGAGAAAAGTAAAACAGAGAATGTAAAACAGAGAAAAGCAAGAAGGGTTGATTAACTAGTGGGATACTTTTTTGATCAAATGTGAAAAAACTTCTAACAATCTAACATGGTTAACAAATTCCGAAAGCACAAAGGAGCAAGTTAAAAATGAATTTTTTCCGTGCCAAAAAGGATTTTGTTACCGTAAGACAATCCGCCAGACAAAATCACCGACATTGGGTGTAGGGCGTACTTTCAGCAATCCATGTTGTGTATGGTTTGCTTTGCACCGAAAATTTGCATTGGAATTTTTCGCCGTTCGTCTTAAATGAAAGCTTCGCTTAAAATGAGTCATTTTGTATACTTGCGACATTGGATTGCCCTTATGCTCGAACTGAAATTGCTTTGGACCAAAACCGGCGAGCGGTATGTTATTATGTTTCTTGTCTCTACTCCGAGCCGCATGCACTTGCTGTACAATTTATTTTTAGTTAAAGAATGGCTTTGTGTTGGGGCAGCTATCGGCGCAATCTCGTTGTATCCTCACATATGGGGCAAACGCTCGACAACTCTGTGAGGTAAATTTTGCAAAAAGTTTTAGGTAACATTATACAAATTCAGTTTCTAACTCTCACTCCAGCTGTGTTTGTGACAGTGCAAGCCGCAGATTTTCTTCATGACGAGACAATCAGGGTTGGAAACATTGATTTTGTTTATTGTTTAATTTCCTTTTAGAAACTCATCACTTGGCATTGGGCTGGAAAAGTGCTGTTCCTTCTCGGAACTCCCTTGCTTGAACATCTTACTGGCTTTTTCTTTCTAGAAGCAGTAAATCTTTTTGAATTAGATAATCAATTTTATCTTTTAGCTCCATCTCTGCCTACTTCTATGCCTACTTCTTGCTTTAAAAATCGAGGACGCTCAACCAACGACATCCCATTTTCTCATCACCCCTCAGGGACATGTGAACCTTTTAAATTACATTTTGTATTGAAAAAGTTTAGCAAGCAAACAATGTGAAAGACGTTAAAGTGAGAAATTCGGAAAGTGATAAAGACACTCGCGACACGACACTTTCTCTGGCTGAAAATTGTAATACACTAGTTGGAAGTGCTAGAATCGTATGTTGCGAAGTTATTTTTTTTTATTTATTTTGTTTTAGTTTACGGATCCACCATCAGTTCTTGCTTCTGAAATTACGCTCAAGGAACACTACACAAAACATGACTGCATTGAGGATGCGCTTCTCCGGAGTCCTTATACCAACGGAATTGAGCCAATTCACTGTTCACGTAATTGTCTTTAATATTTTTGATGTCTTATCAGAGTTTTAGACGGCCACTCCATGGGGCGACTATTCATTATATAAAAGATCTGGCAAAGCCTCGATATTGTTATGGGACACATTTTGAAACAAACGCCTATTGAGGTTTTGTTAAAAATTCTTTTGAAACCGAATGACTTTAGATTCGAGCCAACGGTTTTCATCCGTATCCACAGACGCTGCGTTTACGCAACACCCTTGATGTCGTAATCATGTTTGCAATCAAAGGTAATTCATGACGCAAATCTATGCCTACAGTGCGTTTACAGCTGATATGCTCGATGGATTGGATGCAACCCCATTTTGCGGAATTGTCGAACCATCAAAGAGCGAAAATGTAAGACTTTTCAGTTTTGAACAGTCGTTTCATGCCATTCTAGATCGAGCTGTCTCTTCCCGTGGGCCCTTGTGCTTGCAATCTCTCAGTTGATGTGGTGCCACTTTCGGATTCTGCTCCTCAACCAACTCGATTTTCCAGGGATTTATTCTTTGCCCGCACTCCTATTAGTTTTCCTGTGCGAGTCCATGTGGAGTAAATATTAGCGTTAAACTAGCAAAATAAATTTTATTACATACAATCATACACATAACAACGTTGATAATGACTTGAGAAGGTGCAATATGAATGAAGAAAGATCAGATGTTTACGCACCGGTACCTCGCCAAAGACAACTCTGAAATGATGTCAGTTTTTATATGGTCGATCTTTAAAGATGTTTGGTAGAGATCAAAACCAACCAAGGTAGCATTTGTTGTACATTTGAAGTGCGACTAGGTACTAGAGTTGCAGGTGGCTGTCCAGAGCCTAGGGCAGTCGGTGGGAAGACAACTAAATAAATAATTTTTCGATAAGTGCTATTGTGAGTGTTTTTGTTAAGCCATGTTCACAATTATCTAAATTTGGAGGAAATACATTTGGAATAGGAAAAAAACACATTGTTGAGCGTGGCTGAAGATCGATGGGGATTGAATGAATCATTAGTTTCATCACTTATGAGTGTCTTTAGTAGAGTCGGCATTGGAAGGGCAAAAAAGTATTATCAAGGATTTGTTGGTAAAAAGGCAAGGAGTTTTTCTTCGGTCCTCAGTTTTGAAATGATGCTTTGTTCGAAACAAAAGCTTCAAGCACGAATAACTGAGTAGAGCCCCGTGAAAAAGAACGAAGCAAGTAGTTGATTAACATTGGATTGCATGAATGTGATTTAGTATCAGTGGCAGTCCGACATCAATGTCGATATCGGTGGTAGTTCAGTATATCAGCAATAACTTTGTATCCACCATCCGACGAAATATTAGAAATTATTTATTACATAAATCATGGTATCCAAGTTATAAAGCTTATAAAACTAAAAGTATCAAAGAATAATTTTACAAGGTGCGGCATATATAATGTTGCGCTCTACAAAAGGATGATTTTCTCAAAAACCTCAAAAGTTGACGGTTTTTTCGTTTAGATGTTTAAAATCTACGGACATTTTTTCACTAGATTCATGAGTTGTTCACTAAATTTAAAACTTCATTCGTTTCATACAAGACTTTAAACGTGACTGCTGCACTAATTTTATAGTAACTAACTCTAAAAACGTATTAATGCAGAAAAATACGAGTTTCTAGATACCCCAAACTCGGATTTAACTGTTTTCCAGTATCATCATCATGACGCATAGCATTTTTTGCACTGCTCGGCTTGAGTTGTCAAAGTCATTAGAAAAATGTTACAATTCTTCTATTCTATGTAAAATTACGCGCAGATTTTATGATTAATTGTTGTTTTTCAGCTTAGGCTAATGTATTATCTTAGAAAGCCAAAAAGATGCATTAAGCGCAACAACTATATATGCCACACCCTGTATTTACGAATTGGAGGAAATACCAAAACATTTTGTATAAAATTTCCACTGAATTTCTATGGAGAATAATAATTTCTTACAACGTGGAAGGCAACTAAAGAATCCATAAGAAAAAAGCTAGCAGGAAAGCAAACTCACCGGAACACTCCCTGGAGCCATTGAGTTAGTTGAAGCTGGTTGTGTGCTTGCAGTCCCCCCCCATTGACACCAAGTTGAAGCGAGGCTGGTAATTTCGGCCGTTCCTCCAACTGCTTGTACTCTAACGTCATATCCTTTGGAATCTAAAATAACGTAAACCCATTAGTCGTTTTGGTTTGAGAGAAACTAAACAACCAATCTGAAGTAAGATACCTTTCTCCATTGAATTGGATCGAAAACATTGTAGCTGCCTTTCTCATAACTTCCCGTTTGCTCCTTCACACCTCCATATTGAGATCTCGTTAACCAAACACATTCGCCTTTATGAAACCGCCAATCCCGTGAATACCTGAGAAAGACAGCGAGTTTGGACCGAGAGAAAATTTCACTTACAATTCTACAGCGGCTGCTACTTGATAAACTTCACCCGGACAATTATAAAAGAGGTAGAATAGCACGTCTTCCCCCAACTTCTGCAATTTGATATTTGGAAGCTTGTCTCGTATTGTTGCATTTGTGAGATACTCAACGGGCACCTATAATGAAAGCATAAAGACATTAAACCATATCGAATTTACTTTTGCATCCATATCTTGAGTTCGACACGGATAATCAGCCCAAGGTCCTCCAAATGTTGAGTAGAGCATTCGACTAAAAATGAATAAAGACTAGCGATCTACTTTGAAGAAAAAAAGACTAGAGAACTAAAGCCATAACTAAGTTTTAATAAAAATACACTTACTCTGGAGCGTTCAGATTTAAGCCAAGCGTCGTAAGATCATGCCCAAGAGCCAAAGCAACAATTGCAGGGTTGTCAACGGCTCGAAGATACGTCACAAGTCCGGCCATCCCATATTGATCATTGAGCATCCCAGGTGGGATGTTCGACACCTCGCCTAAATAAGACAATGCATTGCTAAATATTCTAGAACAATCAACCCTTAAACCTACCATCGGGATGAGTGATGATTCCAGTCCGAATCGAGCCTTCATCTCGTTCCCGTTGTTGCTCCACGTACCTTCCTTCAGTTGTTGAATTTACCATTTCAGTCGTCAGTTGCATCTAAAACAGAAAAATTCAAGAAATGTATATCCAAAACTACCACTGTTTGCGCGTGCGTAGCCGAATCGGATGCTTGCAAAGGTCCGATACCACCCACGAAAGCTGACGCCACCTTTGAAGAACTTGTCGCTCCTGGTAGGGCCGGGAAATCCTCGGATTGTATGTGGAATTCCCCGCTATTTCCGAGCCCCTCGCTCCCGCTTCGCATTAGATTCGCTGAAATGCAAGAAATTGATTAGCAATCAATTTAGGCAAGAAAAAAATGTAATGGAAATGTTTCGTAAATGAGGCCGAACAAGTTTCGTATGAAATAGTAAAAGTGCCTTGTTTACTACATAAATATTGTTGACTTTAACTTAAATGATTTAAAATTTACAAATGTTTAAAAAATACAGAGAATGCGGGTGCAACTAAAACAAAAACGTTGGAGGAAACTAAAAAGCGCAAAGTGGGGGTGGGACAAATGCGACCTTTTTTTGCTGGACAAGGCCTTAGAAAAGGCCGTAGAGCTTAAAAAATGTTTTCATGTAAGGAAATTGTATCTTTAGATTCCGAAATTCGACAAATTAGACCTCGCCGACATGTCAACATTTGGGTTAAAAGGCAAAAACTACGCAACTTAGCGCTTTATCGCAGTTTTTGCCTTTTAACCCAAATTTGACCTGTCCGCGAGGTGTGATTTCTCAAAATTCGGAATCTACGCATACGATTCCCCAATATGGAAACATTTTTTAAGCTCTACGGCCTTTCTTAAGGCGTTTTCCAGCGAAAAAAAGTGCACAAATGTCCAGGTGCGCAAAAAAGATAGCATTTGTCCCACCCCCTAAACTACCGTAAAAGCTCTAATAGAAGGGCCCCCTATAGGAGCGTCGCGTAGCCTAAGTTTACTTTCAAATATGAGATATAACACACATTTTCAGCATTAACCAGCGCTTAGAAAAAAATGATTGCTTCTATTAGAGCTTTTGCGGTATTTATATACCACCACTTAACTGAATATTTTTGTTTCTAGGTCTTTATTAATTCGCAACTATTTAGCTAAACATTTGTTTCTAATTTTTTTCCTTTTTTTTTTCTAAATATTAGGTTGGAAAGAAAGTTCTCTGAAAAAAGTTAGACTGAAATTTCTTAAAAACGAATTCACCGATTCAAGAACATTTTGTTCTATTATTTACAAGTCGACTCCAAGAAATTACTCGTAAAAAAAGATGAGTGCAGCTTTTCCTTAAAATTTTCGAGATTTTTGAAAAATCATTATTTTCCAGCTTAAATTCAGCTCACTTTTTTGCATTAGAAAAACGATTCCTTATGAGGTAAAGCTAGCATAAATGAGCAATACGCTCTATAATCTCTATAATCTCTATTTTGGCCAAACAATTTTTACGGAGAAGCTGTATTTCAAAAAATAATTTTTTAGTGTCATCTTCTTGGCACTGAGTGTTTGCTAAAATAGGTGATTCTGAAAAGTCAAAAGCATTAGATAAAATTTGTCTTTATCACAAATTTTCCCTATTTTAAGTACTTCATTTTAGGTTTTGAATGGGACCCATTGCCTATTCATTAACCCATTAAAAACTTGTGTAAAGGCTGATCGCTCAAAAAGTGACCAAGTCACTTCAACTGAAGAAATCTCTTATTTTTTACCTGAAGCCCACTCTGATTTTTTTGTCAAAAACTTTTTAAAATATAGTCAAGTTTATCAAAAAATCTGGGAAGAATTGATGGCTTGGTTTTCGAGAAATCACCAAGAATTTTTTAGTGTCATCTTCTTGGCACTGAGTGTTTGCTAAAATAGGTGGTTCTGAAAAGTCATGCATCATGCAAACTTTTTCCGAGAACTTTCTTTCCAACCTAATATTTTGTTTTTTTATTTTACAATTTTGATCATGATGTTAAAGCGTAGAAATTGAAGAATTTAGTTGGTGGAATTATTTTTATTTAAACAAACCATAGTTCGGCCTATTGTTTTGCACATAGCCAGGCGGTACGGGTGATTGATGATTTGATGACGAGTAGGCGCTAGTTGTGGGCAAATTCGGGAAGGCACCGGGCGTCCCTAAAATATCGATTTTTAAAAATTGGCATGAATTTGTAGTGAAATGTGATATATTGAACCAGCTTTTACGACTCCGAGTGGCCAGTTTATTGATTTTCCAACTCCCGGGATCGTAAAAAGAAACGTTTTTGCTACTTTTTCGTGTGACAAACCTCGATTGACGAGGGACGGGAATTCACTTTCGTTAATAATTGTAGTCGACACGGTGAGTGCGACACTCATACGCGCCGCACCTAGCACCGCACGGTCTGCAAAAATCGAAATAAAATGTTTTCAAAGCGACACAAAATCGATAAATTTCCTTAAGAAAAGTTAGCTCAAGAAAAACCAAGTGAACACTTCGCGAGGGAGCAACGCGAAAAAATGTGGAGCAAAGCAGAGAGAGAAAGTGTCGAAGAAGCGGGTTGGTGGTGCTGATAAAGCGAAAGAAGAAGCAAAACTGCTATATATAGGCATTGTTGGAGGAGACATATTGGCACTTGGCCGATGTTTAGAAAAGAAAGCGGGAAAGAGAGATTGGCATGGGTGACAATGAGGAGTGGAACGGTAGAAAGTTGGGGTTAATCGATGGATTTTTGATCCCTTCACTCTAGCGACCAATGAGATTTGGGAGAAAGTTTTGTCAAACTGTATAGAAATTGCTTTTTAAGCTTTCCTTAAGATTCAGAACGGAGTTTTATGGAAACTGGTTAATTGCTAGTTAATAATTTTGCTCATTTTAAGTTACATACAAGAGTTTAAAACTTTCAAAACCGTAAACCATGGCTTTCTCATCTTATAGAGAAGATTGATTTTATTAGATTTTATTTATAATCTCTACAATAAACCTCTCTTTCTATAGGATTTTAAGCCTCTATAGCCTCTATAGCATTTTATGCAACATACAATCCTTTCACTCTACATTTACCGATGATGTAAACTTTTATGTAATGTTTAAAAATTTAAATCCTTTAAGATAAACTATAGAACTAGTACTTATTAATAAAAAATTTTCAAAAAAAATGAAAAAGAGCGTCAAGTAGCGAAAGAAATGAAAAGAAAAGGGCAAAGACGGGGCGAAACTTGCGCGCCGTTTTCCCCGCGCAAAAAAAAATGAAGAAGACCGCAAAAATCGATATGACCTTTTTTGCTTAAAAGAAGAAAAGAAAAGCTCATCATTTTTAAAAAACCAAAATAAACACGTGAATTTGAAAAACGATGGACATTTGCGAGAAAAACAGGCAAAGGGGCGGGGAGAGCGCGCGTGGCGAGTGCGTCGCTTACCCCCCAAGAGCCAAGTCTAGACTTGCACAGTCAACATTTGGAACTGGAGAATAAATCGAACTAGATATCCAAATCCCAACTATAGATCCACTTTATAATTAGAAAATCGCTTTTAAAAGGATGGTTTGCACCATTTCGCACCCTTTGCTCTTTTTAGATCTATGTCTCGGTGCTCTCTTGGATGGCAGAGAACCGAATGTTTCTCTGCGCTCTCTCCGCATCGAAGAAACTCTTCTTTTCTTGATTCTTTTGTGTTCTTGGCTGCCCTGCCCTCTCACAGACACGCGACGCTGCGGTGACAATCGTGCACATCAATTGGGCGACTCTTTCTCGGATTGTTCGCTCCCTTTTTCGATGGGGCATAAAATAGAATGCACTACAGACTATAAGAAATAGAAAATGAAAAATTCTGACTGCTTTGAGATTAGTAGAAAGATCTTCAATGCTTAACTTGTAACCTATGATCTTCAACTTTTCTTGAGTTTTGAGATTCGAATCCTGAACATCTCACATCCTGAACACTTTCTGAATTCTTTTAAATTCATTTTTCAAATCTTCTAGAGCTAAATAACTTCTTCAATTTGCTTTAATTCATTTTTTAAATAAATTCTTTAGAAAATCAGTGGATTATAAGCCTGGCTGGTTTCTTTGGCAACACTTAACAACCACCCTTAAGCTCCAAAGTTACTGTAGGTTGTCTGCTGTTCAATTTACTGTATTTTCCACCTAAATAGATCTAAGTTACTGTATCATGGCTAGGCTACAGCATTAGCAGTGATTCTTCAAGATTTTGAGATTCTTCAAGATTACTTTATATTGTTGTTTACAGGAAATAGCGCAACCCATTTCATTTAACGATTAACAACTTGCTTTTTTCTTTTTTTCATTCTCATAGCCCAATCCTGGCGAAAGCTTATGAAAATTAAAAGATTGACGAAATAGGAAGAAAGAGGAAGAAAGAGGAAGAAAGGGGAAGAAAGGGGAATCGAGGGAACCCCAATTGAAATCAAATTTCCCTTCGTTCTCCTCACGTCGATCCTCTTTTCCCTTCCCTTTTCCAACTAAACCCTTTCCACGAAGAAGCTCTCCCCTCCGCTTACCCACTTTACAAATTTCATCCATTTTTAAATATTTCTACTATTTTTGCTTCTAATTCGACCTTTTTAAGTCATTTAAGCTGAAAATGAATGGTATATTGGTACAGCCAACTTTATTTAATTTAATATAGCCAACTTTATTTCATTTTTATTTCTTTTTCTATTCATTTCCGATTCATCAATGTTTTTGAATGTTTCTCTAGCAAGAAAGATAAGAAAACGCCTTGGCATCTATTTTCGAAACCCCTTGACTAAGCCTTTCTCTTAAACCCCCTTGCGGATTATGAGCACTTAGCTGAGTCGTGTGAAAGGGAAAAGAGTGCGGAAAAACTCACCTTAAACATGTAATTTGCATTTATTTCTTAAATTTTAACTTAGAAAAATCATTATTAACTACCCTAAAGTCGCGAGTATAATTTCTGTTTGGTTTTCGCATACAAATTGACGGCTGTCTCCGGTGCGGTGTGTCGAGGGTTCGAACCCCGCTGCAGCATAACTTTTTTTGCTTTTTCGACTGGGGAATACATGTAATAAATTTGAATTTACATTTAAAAATGATGGTAAGGATCCTGTAAAAGCTTTACAATTAGCTTTCTACCACAGTAAGCTTTGCCAATTAGCTTTCTACCACAGTATCACAGTTGGTTAAGTTAAAGCTCGATTCCCTAAATATCTATGAGAAAAGAAATTCAAACGATGTCCGATTTTGAGAAGCGCAAAAGACCAAAAGTAAATGACAATTTGGCATTTTATAGGAAAAAAGCAAAAAAGAATGTTAAAAAAGAACGAAACAAAGGTCATTCGCTTTTTTTTGGTCACTCTTTTCCCCATAAAAATTCTCTTTCTTTTTTTCTCTCCCAAATTCGAATCAATCATTTTTAATAAACGTTTTTTTTTCATTTTATTTGGGTTAACGTTTTCTAAAAGGCATCTATTTTCGAAACCTATCGTAATCAAACCGCCAATTTCCGTTCGATCCAATTCGATTCGATTCGATTCGATTCGATTCGATTCAATTCGATTCGATCCAATTCAATTCGATCCAATTCCGTTCGATCCAATTCGATTCGATTCGATTCGATCCAATTCGATTCGATCCAATTCCGTTCGATCCAATTCCGTTCGATCCATTTCCGTTCGATCCAATTCGATTCAATCCATTTCCGTTCGATCCAAATCGATTCGATCCAAATCGATTCGATCCAATTCCATTCGATCCAATTCCATTCGATTTTTCGATCAGTACCTTGTCGATCAGTACCTTGTCGATCAGTGCCTTGTCGATCAGTGCCTTGTCGATCAGTGCCTTGTCGATCAGTGCCTTGTCGATCAGTGCCTTGTCGATCAGTGCCTTGTCGATCAGTGCCTTGTCGATCAGTGCCTTGTCGATCAGTGCCTTGTCGATCAGTGCCTTGTCGATCAGTGCCTTGTCGATCAGTGCCTTGTCGATCAGTGCCTTGTCGATCAGTGCCTTGTCGATCAGTGCCTTGTCGATCAGTGCCTTGTCAGTGCCTTGTCGATCAGTGCCTTGTCGATCAGTGCCTTGTCAGTGCCTTGTCGATCAGTGCCTTGTCGATCAGTACCTTTGTCGATCAGTGCCTTGTCGATCAGTGCCTTGTCGATCAGTGCCTTGTCGATCAGTGCCTTGTCGATCAGTGCCTTGTCAGTGCCTTGTCGATCAGTGCCTTGTCAGTGCCTTGTCGATCAGTGCCTTGTCGATCAGTGCCTTGTCAGTGCCTTGTCGATCAGTGCCTTGTCGATCAGTACCTTGTCGATCAGTGCCTTGTCGATCAGTGCCTTGTCGATCAGTGCCTTGTCGATCAGTGCCTTGTCAGTGCCTTGTCGATCAGTACCTTTGTCGATCAGTACCTTGTCGATCAGTGCCTTGTCGACGCCTTGTCGATCAGTGCCTTGTCGATCAGTGCCTTGTCGATCAGTGCCTTGTCGATCAGTGCCTTGATCGATCAGTGCCTTGTCGATCAGTGCCTTGTCGATCAGTGCCTGTCGTCGTGCTTGTCGATCAGTGCCTGTCGTGCCTTGTCGATCAGTGCCTTGTCAGTGCCTTGTCGATCAGTGCCTTGTCGATCAGTGCCTTGTCAGTGCCTTGTCGATCAGTGCCTTGTCGATCAGTGCCTTGTCGATCAGTGCCTTGTCAGTGCCTTGTCGATCAGTGCCTTGTCGATCAGTACCTTGTCGATCAGTGCCTTGTCGATCAGTGCCTTGTCGATCAGTGCCTTGTCGATCAGTGCCTTGTCGATCAGTGCCTTGTCAGTGCCTTGTCGATCAGTGCCTTGTCGATCAGTGCCTTGTCGATCAGTGCCTTGTCAGTGCCTTGTCGATCAGTGCCTTGTCAGTGCCTTGTCGATCAGTGCCTTGTCGATCAGTGCCTTGTCAGTGCCTTGTCGATCAGTGCCTCATCGATAGCTATAAATCGATAGCTATAAATTGAGTTGATCAAATGAAAACTAGATGCTTGATTACGGTAGTTTTAGTTGCTTTTTAGAAAAAAACATTGTATTGGGAAAGAATTGCATTCTAGTTATAGAAACTCGAGATTTGTGGAAAAGATGCTTCTAGTCCTCAGCTGAATAAGCTCAAAGCTTGAGCTAAATATCTAAATATCTTTTCTATTTTATTTCTATTGATTATTCTTTCAATTTTTCTACTAATAGACAGTAAATTGTACTCGGGTTGACTTGACTTTCGCAAATAAAATCTCGATTATTACCTTTTTCTTTTTAAGATTTGACCTATATCCAGCATAAATCAATGATTTTTTTTCTCTTTCTTTTTCTCATCCAAATCCTTTAACCTTGAAAGATTATTGAAAAGAAACAAATATGAAAATCTGAAAATTAGTCTGAAAATTAACAATTCTTTAGGTAATTTTATTTAATGATTATGATTTATGATTTATGATTTATTTATGATTTTCTGAATATCATAAAATGTTCTCTTTCAATTTCAGATGTCTTTTGGGTGATGTCGTTGATGAGCAATGGCCGTTTGAGAGTTCTTTTGCCATTGCGTGTATTTCTTTCTTTTCTTTATCACTACAGGACACAAGAGCTCGAGATTGTCGCACAGGGGTCAATTTATTTTAATTTTTATCTAGAATAAAGCCCAAAGATACTAATCCCAGTCTTTTGTCTTGTGGCATACTATAGACATACTATACTCTGTGCCAAGTATAGTATGTCCATAGTATGTCTATAGTATGTCTATAGTATGCCAAGTACTCAGCCGTTAAGGTCGTTAAGGTAAATTTTTATTTAGAATAAAGCTCAAGGTTCCTTCTCAGCCGTTAAGGTCGATTATTTTGTAATCAAAGCAATTATTAGGAAATACTTTTTAACGGGATTACTGTAATTTTACAGTACTCTTAAGTACTGTAATTTTACAGTACTCTTAAGTACTGTAATTTTACAGTACTCTTAAGTACTGTAATGGCTTAGTTTCTGGAGGATTAAGGAGACAAATGGAAGGGAGAGTTTACAGTGAAACTAAAGGCTAAAGAGGCTAGTAGATAGATTAAAAGTCAGCTTTACTTAGCTACCGTAATTTCTCATGATAAACCAATAATGATTTACAAAAATTGCCTTTCAGAATCTCAGCCGATCTCCTCAAATGTCAAGAGCAGACGGACAGTGTCATCGCGCGTTTACAATGTAATCAATTCTTGTTTACTAAGGAAAAGCTTTATAATATTTCTCCTTTTTATTTATTTATCTTTTTTATTTATTTATCTTTTTACCATCCGAAAAACCCGCTGTTAGGGGTAACTGCGGGTTTTTCTGGAAAGGTATTTGGGGTCGCGGTGGCCTAGTCGGGAGTCTACAAGCCTTGTCAAGTCTTGTCTACAAGCCACACGATTCGGGCTCGACCCAATTCTAACTTTTTAATTTTTGATTTTAAATGGCACAACTATATTAGAACTTTAAAAAAATCAGTTTTTTTGGCCCAAAGCCTGAGAAAAAGTCAGTACAGACAGGTACTGCTCTTTTAATAAAATAATATACCGTAAATACTGTAATAGTACCCCACCCGCCTCGTACAGTCGCGTAGTCGCAAAAGTTTTTTAGTATTTCATTTTTTTCAAAGCGCCCGTACATTCAAAAATGCGTCTTTGGTATCAAAAAATAGCTGAAATTCAGGGCTATTTTTTGATACCTAAGCGCGCATTGTAGCATAAACTAGTGTCGAGAAAAACTCGTTCAAAGCTAGTCTAAGCGACACTCCGCCCCGTCATTATAGGGGTGGGGTACTATTACAGTATTTACGGTAATAATATAATAAATTAGATAAGTAGATGTCAAAATAACTAGCTTGCTAACTTTCGTAAGTAAATTTTCGCTATTTCCAACTTTGACGCAGTGAGTAGCGCACTTGTCTACGGTCCACACGATCCGGGTTCGACTCCCGGCTGTGATGACTTTTGATTAAGCCTAAACATGTAAATTGGTTCACGGGGGCCGAGAACCCCCGTGAGAAAATTAAAAGATTGACGAAAGAGGAAGAAATGGGAAGAAAGAGGAAGAAGGAGGAAGAAAGAGGAAGGAGGAGAAAGAAAGGGGAATTGAGGGTATTCAAGAATCCCAATTGAAATCAAATTTCCCTCCGTTCTCCTCCCGTCGATCCTCTTTTCCCTTCCTTCCATTTTATATACAGTAAATAGTATCAAAACTTATGATATTTTCATTTTAAAACTTAATTTCAGTAATGTATGATCACAAAGAGTTGGCCTCGGATTTGTTGAACAGAGAGCGGCGGGAGATTCTATTGAAAAAAGAAGAATTCGAGACAAGAGTGAGGAGGTGTGAGTTGGAATCAGCAAGAGTCAAGGTAATAGATTACATTAGATAATATTTATCTGGTTTTATAGCTAAATAGCTTTAGAGTTACTTTATTGAGAAAAGTAATACCATTTTCAGAAAGATCTCAACAATTGCCAAGCCGATCCAGCCGGTTTCAACGCTCCGCCGACGCTGGCCCCGTCGCTGAAACAAGCCGAGATGCTGCTATTGAAAGAAAAAGGTATTTAGTTATTCAAGCAATCAATAGCTATTTAAGCAATCAATAGCTATTCAGTCAATCAATAGCTATTCAAGCAACTAATAGCTATTCAAGCAACCAATAGCTATTCAAGCAACTAATAGCTATTCAAGCAATTAATAGCTATTCAAGCAATTAATAGTTATTCAAGCAACCAATAGCTATTCAAGCAATCAATAGCTATTCAAGCAATCAATAGCTATTCAGTCAATCAATAGCTATTCAAGCAATCAATAGCTATTCAGTCAATCAATAGCTATTCAGTCAATCAATAGCTATTCAAGCAACTAATAGCTATTCAATTCAATCGCCTTCTAGTCAAATCAATAGCTATTCAGTCAAATAGCTATTCAGTCAATCAAGTAGCTATTCAAGCAACTAATAGCTATTCAAGCAATTAATAGCTATTCAAGCAATTAATAGTTATTCAAGCAACTAATAGCTATTCAAGCAATCAATAGCTATTCAAGCAATCAATAGCTATTCAAGCAATCAATAGCTATTCAAGCAATCAATAGCTATTCAAGCAATCAATAGCTATTCAAGCAATCAATAGCTATTCAAGCAATCAATAGCTATTCAAGCAATCAATAGCTATTCAAGCAATCAATAGCTATTCAGGCAATCAATGGCTATTCAAGCAATCCAGGATTTATTCAAGCAATCAATAGCTATTCAAGCAATCAATAGCTATTCAAGCAATCAATAGCTATTCAAGCAATCAATAGCTATTCAATTAATTAACTATTTCTTCTTTCAATGTCTTATTTAAGAAGTGCTTCAACTAAAGGGGAAACTCGAACAATTACAGGTATTTATTTTCGAAAAAATGATTATAAAATTCATAATTTCAAGCACATTTTGAGGAGAAGAGCCCGGAATTGAAAAATTACAAAACGAGAAACAAACATTACAGGTTAGGGGAAATGTTTTGAACATATAGAAATATGATTAATGATTAATGATTAATGACTAATGATTTCTTTAGATAACAACAGAGAATTGTCTGAATAAATTGTCCCTTCAAGCGGCGGTAAGTCGAAAAATTCGAAAATAATTCAAATTTACCGTATTTCTTCGAACAGAGACCGGGTAAGAGTATGATCCGTACTCCTGCGTAGCAGCCTTCTTTAAAATTTCTTTTCTGCATAAAAGCTTTCAATCAGGTGCTACAGGGCGGAAAATGGCTCAATAATCCTGTTGAGCTCATGTCGTATTTTTGAGTCATTTTCCAGCTCTATAGCACTTGATTGAAAGCTTTTAGTCCCGAAAAGAAATTTAAAGGGCTGCTACGCAGGAGTATCCGCGATCATACTCTTTACCCGGTCTTCATTCGAACAAATACGGTACAAACTTTATCTCACTATAGTTGATAAACTAAATATGTTTTTTTTGAAATTTTAAATTCAAAATTGTAATTGATTTTGTTTATCGACTGTAGCTCGATAAAAACTCGACTTTTACAGTAATCTTAAGCGGGAAAAGAGCTTGAGTTTTTCACTTGATTTCATTTGATTTCATTTGATTTCTATTTTGTTGACTTAGACTTTGATTTTGAAAGAATTTGAGAGAAAAACAAAAATCACAACTTTGACCAAAAGAAAACCTGTAAAAGAGAAAGAGGGATGCAGGGGAGAGGCTGAAGCAGAGTTTAAACACACCGTAAACATTCTAGAAAGCTACAGTACGCTACGGTACGCTAGCAAACAGTAAAGCTGTGCTTCTAGGAAATCTTTACGGCAATTTACTATCAAATATTTCTACTTGAAAATATGGAAGACATTAGATAATTGATTGATTAGACATTAGATAATCGGATCATTGGACATTAGATAATCCACTCATTGTGTTGGATAGGGAATCTCGAGTGGTGCATGGGGATCTTGTGGATGAGTATGAAGATGTTGGTGGGGTTGATTGAAGTGAAGAGACACCCATGTAGTCGCCGTAGGCTAGCCCACCAGCTGACGACCAGAAATCCATGCCCGCGTGAGTGGCGATCGGCGCGGCTAAACCGCTGAATGATCCGGATGAGGTTGATGAAGAGAGGAAATCGAGAGGATGGATCCTAAGGGGATTTATTTTGGGTCAATCGATCAGACGGCTCAGGTCAATCAATTAGAGCCATTGAGTCTGAAGTCCACGAGAGTTGTTCAAAAGGCAAAGAAGTGGCACTCTAGATGCCTGTATACGGGAGGCTGTTCAAGTCTTTTTATATGTCTATACGCTTCTTCATGGGCACTCTCACTGTACTCTTACTTCTTACCATGCACTTGGCATCAGACGCTAGAACTCCAGAGCTCTCAGATGTACTTCAGCAGTATAGATACTGTAAGTAAACCAACTATACAGAGATGGTCCCTTATTCTTCCTAAAATATTAATCAAACCTTGCATATAGCTCGCCAATGGATTGGTAGGAGGACTTGACGGAGTAAGAGACTTGTCAGCTGTACAAAGTGCTTCATCCTAAAACATCCTTGATTTTCACTCATCTCAAAAAATATTAGCTAATATTACCTAATACCATTACAATAAGCCTACAGTAAGCTCACTCGACCGCTAAAAAAATCGATCTTAAACCGACTGTCATTAGACAAGAACTTACACTTTTATAAATTACCCCAAAACAAGAGTTGATTTACCGTAGTCTTCTCGAGATTCAGCTAAGCGTATCAAACTTACTTTGTAGCTATCTGCAGGTACAGCTAAGGGCTATCTGCAGTACAGCCTAAGCTATCAGTATCTTACTGTAGTCCGCCCCCTTTCCCATCCAGCTTTGAACTCAAATATCTTGGTGTTCAGCCGTTCAAGTGAAATAGTTTTTCTAGCAATCAACAGATAAGGCCTGGCGCATCTAGTAATCTATCGGAGAAGCCTCAGAGGCTAGCAAACTCAACACCAAGATATTTAAGCTCAAAGATGCCATGGGGAAAAGAGGTGCGCGTATCAAATGTCCGATGATCCTTCGACTCAATTCTAAAACTCGATCACTATCCGCTAGCGGCCAAGTGTAGATTAGCGGCTGAAAATCGCTTTTTTGGTCGGGATCCAGTTGGTGTGGCGGTCTTATAGGGGAGATATGGATTAGTGATTGTGGGAGCATCACCGAGCTCGGACTCTGGATTACCGGATTTTTTCCCCTAGTTCCCTAGTTAAAAAGCTTTGCTTGATTTGTTGAAATTTCGAAAACCGCTTATCGGAAACCTATCGATGTGGGTTAGAAAATGTATTTTGACTTCATGAGAGTCTTTATTGGGGATTTGAGTGTTGAGCTTCTAACTGAAAGCTTTGAAACCGTAAAATAAGGGAAGGTACAGTAGTTGAGCTTTGATAAATCTCTAAAACTCTTCCGCTTGTTGAATGATGGAGTACCACGGGTGTTGAGAATAGAGTTGGAGTTTGAGTCTGCTGGGGAAGCATTGGCGCTGGTGGGCGACGAACGCTTCTAAATGGGCACGTTGGGGGTTATGTTCTTCTAGTTTTCTAAAAAGTTTAATGAAAAGCTACCGTAAACCTGGCTCTTTATAGCTTTATCTTTTTCATCTCTCTTTTATTCTCCCTCTAAAATAAAGATAGCGTTATGCTTCAAAGCCAGTTTACAGTACTTTCCGTCGGCTACGTTAATTTCCTCTTTACCTTCTTTTGTAATTGTTGTTGTCAAACATATTCTCCACTTTCCGGAGTTGTGACCAGAAATTTCCCTATTATATTTGATTGATTTTATAAAAAAAGCTTCTTGTTTAATCAAGCCTTTCGATCTTGAGCCGAGCTGACTCCCACTCTTTTGGCTTCTTCACAAAACAATCATTCAACTTGAGGGTGTGTCTAGAAATTAGAATAGATAGGTTTCAGTAAGCTTTTAATATTTACTAGTTACTATTTACTATTATTTACTGTCATTTTCTGCTATTTACTGCCTTTACTCCTGCCATTTACTTTGTCATTTACTCAGTATCTGCTTTCCTAGACAATGTTCCTATGCTCAAAATCTTTTCTATGTACCCTTTCCGTTGCACTCACTAGCTTCATCCTTTAGACAACGAGTGCAACATGGAAGGGTGTATTTCCATTTTGAGTACAACGCATCTTTATTTCTACCTGATCGAGTTTTGCCATCCTTGCTTTCCGTTTCGGATCAGCTGTCCGGTAGTACTCGTAGTTTGGTTTTCGATTTACTAAAGAATGGTAGATCACAGCTTACAATGCTAGTTACTGGTACTACTTAGCTGATACTACAGGCTTACAGTAAGCTTACAGTAGTTACAGGCTTCAATTGCTACTGTACTCTAGTTTCATTGCATCTTTTAGAAAACAAGACTGTGTTGCTAAGCGTTCAATATTCCCTATTCGTGTTCTTAAGTTTTTTTGACAATTCGATGAACTTCTGAAGAGGATTTCTCTCAACTCTGTAAGCTAAAGCGGGAAATGTTTTGTCTTTTCCTTTCTTTGAAGAGCTAGATGGCTCTGGGCAGAATGGTTTAAGTGTAGAAATGCTTTCCCAGAATGCTCTCCAACTTCCAATACTAAATAATTATAGTAAATCGAGTTTCGATCTGGGTTTTAGCTGAACAATCAGACTTCTTTTGGGAGCTGTGATCTAGCTCTCAAAAGAAAAAGCTTTCTAGCTCTAGATCTAGAGCTTGAAAGAAGCCTTTTCTTATTCTGTTGTTCTTAAGGTGTTCCGACAATTCGATGAAGTTCAGAGGGAGACTTTCTCTCAAGCTCTGTAAGCTAAGGGAAATGTTTTGTCTTTTTCCCTTCGACTCATCACCAAAAACAGCCCCAAGGAAAAAGGGGGAGAAGGAAATTTGAATCGAAAAAAATGTCGATTTTCCTATTTTTTATGTGACAATTTCGGAAAATTGATGAAGCTTTTGATCAATTGATTCATTAGAAATAACAGAAATAAACAAGAAATGAAAAATGAAAAATGGAAAAGCTTTGTTTTAGAAAGGTTGTGAGTTAAGTGAAAAAATGGAAATGGATCAAAGAAAGTAAAAATGCCTTTTCTAGACCTTTTCTAGAAGATCTTTCATTTAGAATATCAGAATAAACTTTCAAAAAAGCTAATAGAGTTGAAGTATTTAAATGAGATTAAGTAACAGGCTGAAGGGTTAGACAGAAGGGCTTAGAGCTGAAGGGCCCGGAGCTGAAGGGGGAGCACAGGCTGAGGGCTTAGAGCTGGGGGCTTAGAGCTTGAAGGGCTTGCTTAGAGGCTGAGAGGGCTTAGAGGCTGAAGTGGCTTAGGCCTGAAGGGCTTAGAGCTGAAGGGCTTAGAGCTGAAGGGCTTAGAGCTGAAGGGACTTAGAGCTGAAAGGCTTAGAGCTAAGAAGGGCTTAGAGCTGAAGGGCTTGGGAATTCATTTGTCCCCCACCTTGTAAATCTGGCTGCGAGTGTCATTTTCTTCTCAGGTACACTCGAGATCACCATGTAGTCGGAGCCCCCCAGGAAGTGGGGGTTGTATTGCCATCTTAGGGCTATAAATAATAGTTTGTTTTAAGATTTAAGCTCTGGTTTCAATGCTAAGTTTACCAGCCTTTTTCATTGTAACCATAGCAGAGTTGCACATTGGGTTGTTACCTTTGATAAGACGATTTCGAAAGCCGAGATCACTGAAATCATTTGTTTGGGGTTACTTTTGCTTAGTAGGTTCTTTCTGGAGTCTGTTTCTAGAGTCGTCTAGAGTCAGCTAGGCAAGACAAGGCCAGAAGCCTTCCTTCTTTGAACTTCTTGTGGACCAAGCCTCCAGGAAAGCTAGGGTTTTGCTTCCCGGCAGTTGCTTGCTGGCCCGAGGTCGTACTGCAGAAGTCAGACCACCTAAGCCGGCTTTAAGCCTTGTTTGCTTGCCAAGTTCCATGTAACAAAATAAGAGTAGAACTTTTGAAGAGTTGCAATTTTTGATCGAAGCTTTGATCGAATCTTTGATCAAAGCTTTGATCGGATCTTCCTTGAGCGCTTTTCGCGTATCTTTTCTCGTCTCTTCTCGAATCTTTGATCGAAGCTTTGCTCGAATCTTTGATCGAAGCTTTGCTCGAAGCTTTAATCCCGAATCTTTGAACTTTAAAGCACTTCATCCTCGACCTCAATCAATCAATCCATCACCCTAAATTTTATTTTTCTTTTCGAGAGGAAGATTTTTGAATTTTCATAATAAAGCCGGGGCGTTGAGAAGCGGGGGATGTTATGTATGCAAAAATTCGAGAAACACAAAATAGAAAACATTAGCCGAAAAAAGGCGAGAGTGTTAGTATCTCAACAAAATCAGGTGGAGGGGAAGTGATGGGGAGGGTTATTGAAGGAAGGGGGCAAGGGCTAGATAAGGGCCTACCTGTAATTCGTGTACCATGTAGCTATGCAAATGATACGTAAAGCTATAGAAACAAGGAGTGAAGATGAAGGGTGGTGAAGAAAAAAGGGAATTGGGAATGGGAATGAAACGGGGAAAGGCGGGAGGAGGGAGGGGGTTCCCGAGGCCCTCACCCTGTGCACAAATCTCTTTTTCTTCATCTTTTTCCATCGCTACTATTCTATTCCTTTTCTCTTTACCCCCCACTTTTTTTGATGATCACCCTGAGAAATTTCTCTCTTCGATCATTCGGCTACCGTACTCTGTCTACCTTTCCACCGCCTTAACAAATCTTTGAAACATAAATTGTACAGTAGCTCTTCCGATCACTGTTATTCTAATGCTTTGATTTTTAGCTGTTAACTAGCTGTCTACCTGTTAACTTTCAAAGTATCACCTGGTTGAACTGAGCTATTAGATCTGTTCTTACTTATTAAGTTGACTCCAGGCTTAAGCCAGCTCAGACTCAGACCCTGGTCGCCCTGGTCTGGTAGCCAAGCCTGGTCCTTCCCCTAATCTGACTTTTGCTGGTTTGGACTAGTCTTTGTCTGTTTTAAGGCTGAACCTGAACCTTGGTCTGCCCCAGTCAGAGCCTGGCCCATGTCCCTGATCTTAAACTGTTCTAGGCTTCTATCCTTACTACAACCAAATCCTTACAAGATCAAAAAAGTTTCCATTTGCTTTAAATCGATTGATTTTCTATGAAGCTAAAAGAAAATTTCGATTTTACAATATTTTGAATGTTGAAATTCTATTGAATTTCTATAAATTAAATCACTTTTATTGTGTGAGAAATTTCAAGCCTTTTCTAGAAGACTTGCACATGATTCAAAGAAAACACGCCAAACAAACAAAGTTCGCATGTTTTTAAAGAAGACTATTTTGACTATTTCATTTTCACAAGAGAGATTTTATTATTCGTTTTTTAGGCTTTTTAAGCGATTTTAAAAAGTTTCAATTGAAAGCATAGTTTCAAATGGGTGAACCCATTATCGTTTCCTTTCACCGCACTACAGTGATTCTTTGAAGAGCTAGATGGCTTTGGGCAGAATGGTTTTTTGTAGCATTGTTAGCAAAAATAACACGAATTTCACCCCTTCAAAATACTAAATAATTATAGTAAGTCTAATTTCGATCTGGGTTTTGGCTGGAAGAATCAGGCTTTCTTTTGAAGCTAGATCTCTGGCTTGAGAGCTAGATCTGAAAGAAGCTTTTGAAAAGTTTATTGGAACTTTTTTAATCACCCTGTAATACACCCTTTGTGTCAAGCTTATAGAAAGCAGAGCTTTAATTTCCTGGGTCCCCCGGGAATTGGTGAGGGATCAATTTGCACAAGTTTCATCCTTTGGCAATTCTGTGGCTTGTATAATTTAGAATATGAGTTACCTTCCAGGATTCTTTTTATTGACTTACTTCAATGAAGCCGGCTTCTATGGCTGTGTGGATTAACATTCTAATTCCCGCTCAACTCAGGAATATTTCCAAATTCACCCCACTCCTTCCCATCCTGCACTTTTTGGCAAAAGCCAAGGCCAGAAGCGAACATCTTTTTTTTTTTTTGCCAATCGAACAAATCCTTTTCTTTTCTCCTTTTCTTCCGTTGTACGCCACAAAGTGAAATGGGGATTCATATCTGATATCAAATTCCTTTCAAATCTTTTCTAACTAAAAAGAAACTAAAGGGGGTGGATTCTTTTCGAAGTACTAAGAATTTTCATCAATTTCAATCAAAAGAAAACTTTTCTGAAAAGTGCTGTCAGATGGGTTCATTGAGGGTTCTTAGTTGTTGATCAAAGGGTAAAGTGCTTATCGAAAGAGTAGCTCTATCCACAGTAGCTCTATCCACAGTAGCTCTATTCACAGTAGCTCTATTCACAATTTGATTTCTCATCGAATCTCATCAAGTAAATCGGGGAAATTTTGAAAGAAAGATTACCGTTGTGCCCCCAAATTAGCCACCGTTTCACCATTTCATTTCACCGAAAATGAAATGAATACGCTTTAAGACAGATTCTTTTCTCTAGATAGATTGAGGTGCCTTTATTTTGTATTTTAACTACTCAAGCGCTACCTAGCAACTAATAACTTGCATACTTACAAGTGGACAATCATCACCCGGTGTTCGACACAATACACAGCAAGCTTCAAAGGGCATCTGACAAATGCCACACGTATCGTCTCCGCCAGCAGTCCACTTCCATTCGGCTGCCACCTAAATTGTTACAAATTAGCAATAGTTTTTTTTAAACGGAATATTTAAAGAACGTACATGCAATGCCTTTATTTTGATTCCTAAACGAGTCTTCGATGGCAAATCCACCGGTGGAGGCAAGCGAGCGATTGGGGCGTTCTAAGAAAACGACGAAAATAAAAGTAAATATCAGAGTTAACCTCATCATTTATCGCATTCATCCGCAAAGGTCGAAAATTAGACCTAGACTCTAGATAGATTGAGGTGGACTCTAAGCGCTAGGTTTCTAGGGATTTTCCTTACTTCAGTTCATTTTTCCCAACCGAGCTAGCCAGCGGCGTGGTGTCGCTGTCGACTACAAGTAAAAAAACTGTCGACTACAAGTCCAGACCATAAAGCACCTTGGTTCGATCCCTTGGTCAACCAGTTTCCTCTGATTTTTAATCCTGCATGTTTTGCAGGTTATAACTGGCTGCCAACTTGCTAAAAAAAATCATTACTTCGATTTTCATTGTTCCAAAGCCCATCCTTCCAAATGCCCGTAGCTTTACAGAAAAGAAGATCATTGGTAATCTAATGAGCTTCAAAAACTTATCAACTTTAAAAAAACTAGATCTCTTTTATCGATCAAATTTCTCAACTATATAGTTTCTCAACCATTCCTTTTTGTTGCACCCTTTCCAAAGGTGAATGAGGGACGATGAGTCAATCCGTTGGAATTTCCATCCACACTTCTCGTTGCCTTTTCGATTCTTCTTTTGATTCTAAATGCATAGGGTTTACTACTCGATGTAGAAAACGTAAATATTTAACGAATTTTATGATTTAGGGTCACCCAAAGGGTCCCTACTATGTGCAGAATGAGACGGTGCATTTCGCGAGGAAGCACAAAGCCGATGATGGGCTCGAGTTTAATCGGTAAAGTTCAAAAATTGATTAGTTGATAATTCTTAAGATATTCAGTCAATTGATGGCTTTTTGGCTGTCCATATTTTAAAAAATGCGAGAAAAAGGTGTCCGCTTTTTGATCTGCTCAATAGCGAAAACATAGAAGAAAGGGTTGAATAATTTCAACAATTTGCAAAAATTAGAATGATTTCTATTGGAATTAGAATGATTTCTAACGAATCTTTTCTATATTACAGTAATTTTAACGGCTATTTTAGTGATGAGATCAAATTCGAGCCAGCGAAAATCGTGCCTGCTCACGAGTTACTCGAGAAAATGAAACAAAGAAAGATTGAGGTCGAAGTGCATCCAGATGATCGAAAACAAGATGGTTTGTTGAGGAAACTTTAAAAAAAAATCGTTTATTGTTTATTGTTTTATTGTTTTATTGTTTTATTGTTTTATTGTAAAAATTGTTCATTCTAGATGATTATGTGAACGAGAAACAGGATCCCGATGAAAAGGATTACAAACAACATGTCAGTTTTGAATCATTTAAACATTTAAACATACATTTAAACTTTAATTAACATTAACTTTCGAAAAATTTACCATTTTTTATTGAATAGATGAGCTTGAAAAGTAATAAAGCTTACAAGGAGATCCCACAAAATGACCGTAGCTGATTTTGACGCCGTTGAGATGCAAGCGCCTATCGGACACGGGGAATCCGTTTCTGTATTCAGTTTTTGCCCATATTTAGAAACATGATGTCCAAGGTTTGAGTGTCTACTCGGGAAATCGTGCTGCGGACTTTTAAAAGCTCTTTTTCGTAACATCATATTAAAGCGAATATCTAAGCGCATACCGTAATCGTCTCGGGTTTTACGGTGATCGCGTTGAAATTCTTGGGAAATTGTGGGAATTCTGAGTCCTAAACCGCCATTATTTACACAAATAAGCTCTTTTCCGACCTGCAAAATATGACCAGACGGCGTGGTGGCAAGTGCGCGCCTAGCCGACCCTCGTTTTCCATTTTGGCCGCAAGTTTAGATCCACTCCATTGTTCGAAACACCGATTCAAGTTTTTTTTGATGTAGGCCTTGCAGATTGTGATGAACTAGATTGTAAGGAAATATCAAATGTAGATTTTGGGCATTTATCAAATGTGCTAAATGCCACAATCTCTATTGTTTCTCAAAATGTTTCTTCGAAGCTTTTCATGATGATTGCTAAAGTTATGTTAATGTTAATGTATGTTAAATTTTGTTGTTTACTAAAGGCTTTTAAGTAATTCATGATAGTGAATACTTTAGGAATTATAAAATACAAAAATCGCTAATTTTGCAAAAGGAAACAAAAGTTTTTCCCGGAGTGGATTCGAACCTGCGGCCAAAAAGGAAAGAGAAGATCGGGTACGCGCGCCTTTACCACTCCGCCATCGGGTCACATCTGGCGGGGCGGAAAAGAGGTTTTATAAGCCCCCGGCACGTAGACACGTAGGAAATTTTGACACTTTTTTCGTGTTTTTAAATATGGGCAAAAACTGGATTCTGGATACAGCAGCGACAAACAACAACTGAATACAAATTGTACGTGTCCGATAGGCGATAGGCGTTTGCAGGCGTTATGTGTACGTGTCCGATAGGTGTTTGCATCTCAAAGGCCACTTGCATCTCAAAGGAAAGAGAAGATGGCGGAGTGGTAAGGGCGCGCGTACCCGATCTTCTCTTTCCTGAACACTCTTTCCTGAACACTCTTTCCTGAACACTCTTTCCTGAACACTCTTTCCTGAACACTCTTTCCTGAACACTCAGGCCATTTTATAGCATCTCCTTGTTAGTTTTCTACTAATAGTAAAACAAAATTCTATAAAATATTTTCAGTAATCCTCTCGCCGATCGTTTCTGAAGAAAAGCGGGTATTCTTCTTTTTATTTTCATTATTTTCCTTTTCAATCATATTCCCATAATAAACAAACTGATTGTGCTCGATTCATATCATTTTTTTTTCTTTTTATATTTCAAAGCGTCAATTCCCTTTCCTTTATACTTATTTCCTTTGTGTGCAACTATTTAAAAGAGCTTGTGTCATTGAAAAAAAAACAATATTTTCTCACTTTTATAAATTATTTTGTCATAATCTTACCTTGAATTGCCTTGTGATCGTTCGCAATGATGTCATACAGTATTTTGAGCAATAAATATATTTGAGTTTAAAATATTCGACTTACAGATCGAATTTTGATCTACAACTTGACGAAAAACTCAAATACAGCTTTGAGCTCCATAAGATTACAGATTACGATAGTCTTTGAAATGTTGTAATTTTTTAGAAAAAGGGAGTTAGAAAAAGGGAATCCTTTATTCACTTCATCGAAGTGCTGGGAATTGTTTTAGTGAAGTGAATAAAGTGAGCGTTTCAATTCCTTTATAACTTTACATCTACAGGGTGCGCCAAAAGTTCCCGTACTTGTATTTTCTATATTTTTGGCGATGTTAGATAGAAGATACGATTTTAAAAGTAAGAAATTCGAATTCCTCGCGAAAAACTGATTTAGAAAACGTTTCTGGTTAATTTATAAGTGCAACACTATTTAAGACAAGTGATTGAGAAGAGGGTCCGCTCAGGGGCGCTTTGGTCGCACAGTTACAGGGTATAGTTACCGGGCACAGTTACAGGGCACAGTTACAGGGCACAGTTACAGGGCACAGTTACAGGGCACAGTTACAGGGCACAGTTACAGGGCATAGTTACCGGGCATAGTTACCGGGCACAAGAGAGTTACAGGGCACAAGACTATGCCCTGTAACTGTGCCCTGTAACTGTGCCCTGTAACTGTGCCCTGTAACTGTGCCCTGTAACTGTGCCCTGTAACTGTGCCCGGTAACTAAAATCGTATCTTCTATCTAACATCACCAAAAATATAGAAAATACAAGTACGGGAACTTTTGGCGCACCCTGTACATCAGAATCGAAATATCTAAATATCGAAATATCTAAAATATTCGAGTATTATTCTTTCAGACGTGTCATATTTATTTTTGAACTAACAGCTGTTTTGAACTAACAAACAAAAATGAAAGGCAATAGCAAAACCGATATTTAGAAAACAAGACAAAATAACGGTTTTACATTTTTCAAGCAGCATTTAAAGATATTGTTTATTTCTTTTGTATCCCTTTCAACGAATTTCCCCACATTGTCTGTCTGTTTTCTCTCAAAAGCCACCAAAATCGTTTCCACGCAGACATTTCTGGATGGAATTCGCAAAGAAATTGGCTTCCTCTAGAGATCTCCTTCAGCTATTTTTTTTTCTTTTTTGCCCTTTTCTCGAAATTCTTCCCCAAATCCCTCTCATTTGAGAAAAATCAATCGAAATATCGAAAAAGCAAAGAAAAAGAAAAAGCTAAGATATAAAAAAATTTATGGAAATGTAAAAAAGAAAAACTTTTAGAAAAATTCTTTGCAATTTTTTTTGCAAAAAGTTTTCTAAAATCAAAAACTTTAGAATGTTTTCCCTGCTTTAAAGCCACGAAGAAGGTTTCGATTTTTGCGTACGAATTTTTGATGTGCTCGGCGGACTTTGTTTCTGGAAAAAAAAAGAAATCTTTAGTTTATAGGGGAAATCTTTTTGAGATAAGAATAAGAAGATTTTAAAGAAAAATTAAGCAACCACAGCTGATAAGGTTTAGCTATAATCTCGAGAAAAGTGTTGTAACTGTAGCTGACAAATAAAGAACTTGTTCAAGATTCAAAAGGCTTGTTTAAAACTACAAAACAACTAGAAAAGTGTTTAATCGTCAAGTTTGAATACCTTTCATGCTAACCAATCGAAATCTCACCTCCTTTTCGCGAGTTTTCTCGCTTTTCTCTGTTGTCTTGCTTGTCGAATTCTTTTCAATCGTCTATCTCGAAGAACTTTTCTGATATGAGCACGGTGACGCTGCTTTTCTTTCTTTACTTCTTTTGGATCCTTGAAAGCTTTACGCTGAAAAATAAAATATACAATTCATTGTTGAGCCTTGCACTTGAAACCTTTTCCCGAGAAAATCCCGGGGTTGGTGCTTTAAAGAGTGGTAAAACTACCGTACCCCTTCAATTTACGCGAAATTTCATTTTTTTCATTCTTGTTCATTTCATTTGATTCTTTTCGCGTTTTTCTGATGTGGTCGCGTTTGTTTTTGCAGAAAACAAAGAGCTAAGCTACGTTTTTAACATCATTTTCTGTGGCGGAAGCTTTGTTTTTAGGGTTTTTTTTAGACCCATTTGCTTCCTGACGATCTGCTCGACGAACTTGATGCCAACTAATGTTACCGTAAATACTGTAATAGTACCCCATCCCCCTCGTACGGTCGCGTAGTCGCAAAAGTTTTTTAGTATTTAACTTTTTTCAAAGCGCCCGTACTTTCAAAAAATGCGTCTTTGGTATCAAAAAATAGCTGAAATTCAGGGCTATTTTTTGATACCGCAGCGAGCATTCTAGCATAAATCAGTGTCGAGAAAAACTCGTTCAAAACTAGACTACGCAACACTCCGCACCGTCATTATGGGCGCGGGGGTACTATTACAGTATTTACGGTAAGTGTGGTTTTTATCATTTTCTATGGCGGAAGCTTTGTTGTTGTGAATTTTTAGTTGAAAAAAACGCAAAAAGAATAAAATGAAATGAATAAGAACGAAAAAAAGATGAAATTTCGCGTAAATTGGAGGGGTACGGTAGTTTTACCATGCTTTAAAGCGCAACCCCAGGATTTTCTCGGAAAAACGTCGCAAGTGAGCCTTGCATCTTTATCTTTATCAATACTTTAATATTTTTAATCCTTTTATCATATTACAAAAAAGGTAATGAGGGATTTATAGAACTGATCGAAAGTTTGCTTATCTTTCGAGTTTACAATAAAGTGCCAGATTTAAAAGTATTCAGCCGACAATTAGAGAATTTAAAAGAGATACTGTGATGAGACAAGAAACTGAGCTGTATCTACAGTATCCTCTTCCCCTGAATATCTTTCATAACCCACCAATGCTTGAACGATCGAGTTATTCGCAAAAATGTCCTCTCTTTTTGTGCGAACGAGATTCTAGATTTTCGTTTAAAAGTTTCAAAGAAAAGAATTACACTACTGGACAATGAAATATGATATTTGAAAAACGATCGTCACTTTCGCGCGTCTGTAACTCCCTTGTCTTTACCGCATTTCTAAATATTAATATTAACATTGTGTAGCCATTGAAAAGAGCTTTCAGAAAATGTATAACACTAATAGTTTAAACTCAAAGACAAGGGAGTTACAGACGCGCGAAAGTGACGATCTTTTTTCAAATATCATATTTCATTGTCCAGTACTGTACCTGTTCCGAATTTGTCAAGGCTGTCGAGTCATTCTGAAAATTCAAGCTTGTCATTTCAATTTTTCCCCTTGATCTCACCTTTTCTTCAGATTCACAATAGCAAAAAACGATCAAAATGGTGAGAATGAAAAAGAATCGCATTCTGAACAAGAATTGTAATTGTAAAACAATTTTAAAGAGAAAATTTAGAGCAATTCAAATGTCAAAGCTTGCCTCAAAATTTTTATGCAATTTCTTTTCTGAAAGCTCTTAAATGGAAGCCATTTTAGATCCAATTAAGGAATCAAAAAAAAAGTGGGAAAGAAAAGGGAAAACAAACAAGAAAAGGAGTGTTTTGATGAATGAATTATCTTGATTCAATGCCAATGAATGATTTTTGCCAATTCACACTTCACAGAGCTGAAGCTGAAGCTTTTATGTAAGGCAAAACCTGTTTTGAGAGAAAAATGGTCGTCTACTCAAATTATACATTTATTCACATGAATAATTTGGTAAAAACAATGCAGAAGCAAAACTTCTAAGCCCTAAAAAATAGAGGAAAAAGCCAAAGGAAAAGAACCAAACGTCAAAAGAACCAAACGGGATCGAACCCGTGACCTCTTGACCAGGATACAAGACTTCTAACCACTCGGCTATGACGGCATGCATCTGGTGGGGGTAAGATATCGATAAGATATTGCTCTAGTGACTGGATTTGTCTGAGTTCACAATAAACTAATGCAACTAATGCAACTAAACTAATAAACTAACTAATGCAATTATTGTTCTTAAAAAGCAAAAAAGTTATGCTGCAGCGGGGTTCGAACCCTCGACACACACCGCACCGGAGACAGCCGTCAATTTGCATGCGAAAACCAAACAGAAATTATACTCGCGACTTTAGGGTAGTTCTGTTTGTTCAAGATTTTATGAAATTCATGAATTTCTTTGACTTGATCACCGATTTTAAGACAAGAAATTTGACTTTATTTTTTAAAATAGCCGTTGTAGCCAACCGGATAGGAGTCTTATCGGGGGGTAGTCAAAACAGCGCCATAATAGAAAACGTTCAAAACAGCGCCGTCAAATTTCTCAAGATCCAAAAAACCAAGCCGGTTCAAGTTTACTGTGTCAAAAATTCCTCCCGTTCTTGGCGGCACATGATGCGGGTGAAACAGTTTTCTGAAAAGTTAATATTTCGTAGATAAAAAGAGCTTTTCAAAATGTGTGTCGAGTGATACTCAGTTGGTTAACTGAATATCTTTGAGATCATTTTGATGCTCTTCGTAGGGGGAAATATTAACTTTTCTAAAAAACTGTTTCACCCATCATGTAGCCAAGAACGCAAGGAATTTTTTGATATAAAACTTGAACCGGCTTGGTTTTTTGGATTTTGAGAAATTTGACGGCGCTGTTTTGAACGTTTTCTATTATGGCGCTGTTTTGACTATCCCCCGTCTTGTCTCCTAGTCGGGGGGTTAAGGGTTCGATCCCGGCGGCTAGAAAGATTGATTCTTTTTCCCATTATTATGGGTTTTTTTCTTAACAACATTTAGGGGTAATTAGGGGTAAAAATCTCCTCCGTTGTGTTGTAATTCATTATTCGTGTCGAATAAATAAATATACATACAAACAAGATATAAACAGACTTAAAGACTCTTCTTTTTCGTCTCAACTTCATCAATTTCAAAGAAACTCCGAAAACATGTTTGATCTTGCCGCCAGAATTGTTTGATCTTGTTTGATCTGCTCTGTTTCTTCATTTCATCGTGTCATTTAATTAAGCCTGTCCTCACCGATCGTATTTTGAAATCTGTTTTCAAATCGAGCTCCATTGCCATTGTTGGCAGACCTGAAAAGCGAAAATCTAAAAATTTGGCAGGCACGCACGAAAAAAAAAATTTGGCTGCCTTTATTTGATGAAACGGGTTTTTAGCTCAATCTGATCAAGGATATAAGAGAATTTTTGGAATCGAAAAGATTGATGAGAATGGATTTGCTTTTCTTTTCTTTTCATTTCCTTAGACAGAAATGACTTCTCGTAGACAAAAGATTGCTTGTTTCAAAGTTAGAATCCCGCCGTGAACGATGTTTTGTGCATGAAAAGAGACAAGGTCAAAAAAAAGGGACAAGGACAAAAAAAAAACAAGACAAAGCTGATCGTGAGATTTTGTTTTCTAGCCGAAAAATGATTGATTTGTCTTTTTGAATGAAATGAGTCATCCATTGCTCAAATCTAATGACGCTTGAGCACAAAAAGCAATCGTATTCTAGAATCGCTTATGCTTTCAGTTTTTTTGCCATTGTCTAGGTGCTGATCAAGTGATATTAGCAAATGAACCGATTTGACAAAGGAACCAAAAAGTTCAGTGATCTTTGAAGAAGTTCAGTTTTTTTTTTGCCCGTTTGTGATCGAAAGATCAAAAGAGTTCTGTCACTTTTCTGATAAAGACATTGTTCAATCATTTTGTCTGGTGTAATTTGAGTACTGTAGACCTTTGTGCTTTATTCTTTATTCAGTTGCTTTATTCAGTTGAATAGCGACAAGACAAAATCACAATAATTACCCGGGACACCACTCAAAACACACCCAAAAGATAAATGGATACCTCAAGAAAGAATCACAGAGCAGTGTATAAAATAAAAACGATTATAAAGCAAAAACGAAAACAAAAACATGAACGAAAACAAACAGAAAAGAACTAAAATTTGAATTTTGAAGATCCAAGTTATGTTCCAAGTTATGGACACTAATGACTTGTATAAGTTAGCTCAGGTAAGTAACGTTGTGGTTACAATAATCTTTGACCACTTTGGCTATGGAATCTGCATAATTGCAGACTGGGATAAGTGTTATAAGTCATTTTTTTGGCCTTTCGATCAAGTTCTCGATGTAAGTTAGGTACAATTTTTTTCTGTATTCTTGAAATGTTATATGACCGGTTGGCGTAAAATCGAGCGAGTATTCCACAAATAAAACAATCCAGCTGGCATGCCACATCTAATGTCTTATATAAGTTAGCTCAGGTAAGTAAAGTTGTGGTTACAATAATCTTTGACCACTTTAGCTATGAAATTTGCATAATTGCAAACTGGGATAATAAGTCATTTTTGGTGTTATAAGTCATTTTTGGCCTACATTTTTTGGCCTTTCGATCAATTTCTCGATGTAATTTAGGTACAATGTTTTTCTGTATTCTTGAATTGTTGGCCGGCCGGTTGGCGTAAAATCGAACGAGTATTCCACAAATAAAACAATTTCCACAATCCAGCTGGCATGCCACATCTAATATCTTATATCAGCCAGCTCAGGTAAGTAAAGTTGTGGTTACGGTAATCTTTGACCACTTTAGCTATGGAATCTGCATAATTGCAGATTGGAATAAGTGTTATAAGTCATTTTTCGGCCTACATTTTTTGGCCTTTCGATCAAGTTCTCGATGTAAGTTAGGTATTGTACCTTCTGTATTCTTGTTTTTCTGTATTCTTGAATTGTTAGATGACCGGTTGTCGTAAAATCGAACGAGTATTCCACAAATAAAACAATTTCCACAATCCAGCTGGCATGCCACATTTACAATGAAAAGATCGAATCGTCAAACGAGATTCGGTAACATTTTTTTGCGATAGCAATTTTTTTTTTTTTTTTGAGGGAGATCGCCGGGAGACGATAAAAGCAGAAAGATGCGATGGAGGCGATGTTGGGTATTTGAACCGGTCTCATAAAAAAAAGAAAAAACGGAGGAGGAAGGAAGTCAGATGACTTCTAGCAGACACTTTTCCTTAAAGGAGGTGCTTGTAGAGGCTGTAGGGATGACTGGGGGGGTGGAGAGGATGACGAGGCCGATCCTCCTCTCCACTCTCCTCACCCACCCCAAACAAGCGGCTCGAAAATAGCATAAAAGCCAACCCACCATAAACACCAATCTCATTTTTGCTCCAGTTTTTTTTTTGGAAATAGAAACGATCCCTTTCTTCTTCTTCTTCTTTTGGTCTATATCTTGATTCTTCTAATATCATTACTTTTTATATTTCATTTTAAATTCTTACTTTATCTAACAAATTTCCAGCAATGAGGTGGGGTCTTTTGTTCTTGGCGATTGCCGCCTTTGTCGCTGTTTCGTTTGCCGATGATGTGAGTTATTTGAATAGAAATATGGCTTGAATGAAGATCAATATCAATAAGATCAATAGATAAAACAAATATAATACAATTCTCTGTTGATTAGCCCTTTAAAACTCTTGTTTCAGTCTTAGAACTTCTACTCTACATCTATTTTAGCGTTAGCAAGTTCATGTAGAAGTTGTAGAAGGTTCCAGAAGTTGTAGAAGGTTCTAGAAGTTGTAGAAGTTCTTGGGGTAGTTGTAGAAGTTGTAGAGGTTGTAGAAGTTGTAGAAGTTGTAGAAGTAAGTTGTAGAAGTTCTAGAAGTTGTGGAAGTTCTTGGGGTAGTTGTAGAAGTTCTAGAAGTTCTTGGGGTAGTTGTAGAAGTTCCAGAAGTTCTTGGGGTAGTTGTAGAAGTTCTAGAAGTTCTTGGGGTAGTTGTAGAAGTTCCAGAAGTTCTTGGGGTAGTTGTAGAAGTTCTAGAAGTTCTTGGGGTAGTTGTAGAAGTTCCAGAAGTTCTTGGGGTAGTTGTAGAAGTAAGTTGTAGAAGTTCTAGAAGTTCTAGAAGTTCTAGAAGTTCTAGAAGACGAGTTAATTTAAACAAATAGTCTGTGAGTACGCAGAGATTATCTAATTGAACAGTTTACTTAAAAATAGACTACTATTTAATGACTATTTAGCTAGATTATTTAGCTAGATGAAATTTACATTGATATTTTGGTATTCAGGCGGCTACCGAGGCGACCACCGCTGCTGTGGCTGAGTCAACAACTGCCGCTCCAGCTGAGTCCACCGCCGCTCCCACCACCAAGAAAGCTGTTGTGGTTTGTTTTAAAAGTTCAAAGATTTGATTCAGATTGAAAGCTTAATGCTAGACAAATTTTAGCCCAAGAAGCACGCCAAGAAGCACCACAAAAAGGGGAAACTCCGCAAACAGCACAAGAAGAACCGCAAGAACTGGAAGAAAAACAGAAAGGTTGTGGAATTAAAGGAAAACTTATGAAATTGCTTTTAGGCAATCGTGAAAGCCCGTCGTGCCGCCGCTCGTAAACACCGCAAAACTCTCCGCAAAGTGGCTGCTCGTCGTGTTGCCCGCAGAAGATTCTTGAAGGTAAATGGGAAAGAAAACTTGTTGGATATAGTACTAAAATGTTTTGTTGTTGATTAGAAGCTTTTGTTAAAGTCTTATAGTTCGTTAGAGTCAACATAGTCAACATAGCCATTCAGCTATAAGTTCTGTCTCAGTCACTAGATTATTTCAAAGATCCAGTCCAGTCTTGCGATCTAAAGATCCAGTCTTGCTAATGGTAATGAGAAAGAACAGTGAGCCTTTACAAGACCTTGACAGGTTAGGCTTAAGATGTTAGCTTTAGATGGCTTTAGACTTCTCCCTGTTCCAAACCCAATTCAAAACAGACTAGGTTAGGCTTTAGATGCCTCTAAATGGAATTAGAAATAAAAGTTATAGATGTTATAGATTATAGATATAGATTTAGCTATTCTATTGGATCAAAATTAGCTTTTAAATGCAATTAATTAGCTTTTAAATGCATGATCTTAATTGAAAACCCATAAACTTTTTCTAGAAGCGTACCGCTGCCCGTCGTGCTGCCGCTCGTCGTGCCGCCAACAAACGACGCACTCACAAAAGAGCTCACAAGAAAGCCTTCAGAAAGGCGCACAAGAAACACTTCTCCACTTAATAACTTGAATTTTTAGTTATTTATCAGATAATTTATTACAATGACGCCCATGATGAAATAAAGGGTTGATAAAAAAAATACAAAAAACGAACAATAACATTTAGACAATTGTTATCTTTAAATGTAACGGATCAAAACAATCAAAACATATTTATCTTTAAATACAAAAGATGATTGAGGTTGAGGATGAGGATGAGATGGAGGATGAGGATGAGATGGAGGTTGAGGATGAGATGGAGGATGAGGATGAGATGGAGGTTGAGGATGAGATGGAGGATGAGGATGAGATGGAGGTTGAGGATGAGATGGAGGATGAGGATGAGATGGAGGTTGAGGATGAGATGGAGGATGAGGATGAGATGGAGGTTGAGGATGAGATGGAGGATGAGGATGAGATGGAGGTTGAGGATGAGATGGAGGATGAGGATGAGGTTGTGGATGAGATTGAGGCTAAGGATGAGAAATGAGCTTGAGGATCAAACGATATTTATTCTTCGTCAGTAAAAAGATATTCAATTTTCTTTGGCTTGAGTACATGTACATGACACTACAAAGTACAGGACACTTACAAAGTACATGACAAACCCCAAATTGCAAAATTTGCATATGAAATTAGCATATGAAACATTTAACTTGCTAAAGAGGATTAAGAATTTCATTTTTATTTGCTTACTTGTGTAAATGATGGCGGTTGAGGACTCAGAATTCCCACAATTTCCCAAGAATTTCAACGCGATCACCGTAAAACCCGAGAAGATTACGGTATGCGCTTTGATATTCTTAATATTCGCTTTAATATGATGTTACGGAAAAGAGGACTTTTATAAGTCCGCAGCACGATTTCCCGAGTGGACACTCAAACTTTGGACACGTTTTTCTCGCATATTTTTAAATATGGGCAAAAACTGAATAGAGAAACGGATTCCCCGTGTCCGATAGGCGTTTGTATCTCAATTTTGACGCCGTTTGCACGGCGTCAAAAGCAGCTACGGTCATTTTGTGGGATCTCCTTGTAAGCTCTATCACACTTTTCAAGCTCTTTTAAAAAATAAAATTAGAATATGGCTTTTGAATTGGTTTATTTTGTGCAGATTAAATCCTTGTTAAATTTTGTTTTGGTCATCAAATCAGTGATGCACGCTTAACTGAGTATCTTTTAACACTGTAATAGTACAGTCGCGTAGTCGCAAAAAAAGTTTTTTCTAGTTTTTCATTTTCAAAGCATTCGTAATTTCAAAAAATAACCCTTAATTTCAGCTATTTTTTGATACCGCAGCGAGCATTCTAGCATAAATGAGTGTCGAGAAAAACGTTCAAAGCTAGACTACGCGACACTCCGCACCGTCATTATTGGTGGTGGGGTACTATTAAAGGATTTACGGTAGCTCATGTTCGAACAAGAAAACAGAATAAGAATTCAGATAGAATCCTATCTGAATTCTATCTGAATGCTATGATGTAGCAATTATTCTGTTTTCTTGTTCGAACATGAGCTACCGTAAATCCTTTAATAGTACCCCAGCTCTATAATGACGGTGCGGTAATTTAATATCGGTGATCACTTTTATTGCCTTTTTTTTCAGGTCAATGGAGGCGAATGGAAAGCTGAGGTGATCATCGAGAATCAAGGGCCCAATCCAATACTCTTCAAGGTGGAGAAAAGTTTGATCTTATTCAAAAACCAACCGAAAAACCGGGGGTTTTTTGTCGCCGTGACACAGTTGAGAGTGTGCTTGTCTACGGCCCATACGGTCCGGGTTCGATTCCCGGGTGTTTCACCGAACATTGATTTTTTTAGTTTTTTAACTGGCACAACTACAGACAGACAGACAGGCAGACACTGCTCTTTTATATATAATAGATATTCAGGGTTAAACCTGTAGACAGTAACCCTTTTATTATATATCTTTTAGGTGAAAGTGACAAACAATAAACGGTGTCGTGTCAACAATTGTGCCGACGTGATCATGCAGAATAAGACGGTTACGGTGAGTGAAGGGGCTTTTGATTAGATGAGGTTATCTAGATAAGAAATGAGAATCTATTACCTCTATTATCTAGATAAGCTATTACCGGGTGTTTCACCGAACTTTGTTTCACCGGCTTTTGATTAGATGAGGTTATCTAGATAAGAAATGAGAATCTATTACTTCTATTATCTAATCTATTATCTAGATAAGCTATTACTGTAAACTTTAAGCATAGGAATCTATTTTACTATGTTCATCAGCCTTATTGTTATACTTTTATTATGATTCATTCACAGAGTTGTACAGCCCCAGTTTACGGTAGTTTTAGTATTCAGTCTATGAGATTGATTTCAAATATCTTCGCAAATCAAATCTTTGCATTCATCAGACTACTTTGGACATACTGTAGTAAAATAGAAAAGCTTACTTACAGCTTACTTACGCTCACAGCAACCCGTACTTAGAAAAAAATCTCACAGTAACAGTGCAGTACAGTTACAGTACGTTTACAGTATCTTGAAAGACTTGAGGCGTTGAGAATGAACAGAATTGAAGATTTCAACCCTCTCTTTCATTCTCATTTACTTCATCCTCATTTACTGTAGTCTCCAGTTAACTCTAGAAATACCGTAATCATTTAAGCTTTTCTGCTTTTCAGGTGTCACTACAAGGAACCGGAGTCGAACCAAAAGATGAGGATCGATTGATCATCATCTACACACAATACACCACTCCCACAATTGTCGTCCCGAATGCTTTCCTTGTAAGCGGATAGATTTGGCCTTAAGCTACAGCTAACGAAAGTTCAGCTAACGAAACTTACAGTAGAATTAACCTTTTTTTTATTTCAGGCTTGGCAGCGTGCAAAAACTCGTGACGTCATTTCGAAATCCATGACGATTCCGTTTGAAAAAGAAGTGAAATGTTAAAAATTTCGTGAATGAAAAAAAGAAAGATTTTAAACGAGAAATAAAAAAATTTGCTTTTATGTTGATTTATTTACAAATTCTTTACTAGCATTGTTCCATTCTATTCTTCAAATTTTAAACTTAAAAACTTGAAAGAAAGATTACGGTGGTATTTCAAATTACCGATTTTTAGAAAACGTATTACTCCGAATACTTTCTCTGTATTACTCCGAATAAATGAATCGATGGATGGGAGAGATCTTGATTCTTACCGACTTTTAGAGAACGTATTACTCCGAATACTTTCTATCCACAAAATTCCTAGAAAGCAAAACCGAAAAAGCAAAAAAAGCAAAAAAAAAGTCAAATTGCTACTCACTCAGCAGTAAAGAGCAAAAGCGTGTGTGGAGATTGAAATGAATCGATGGATGGGAGAGATCTTGATTCTCCACCCCGATACGCCCTTCAAACTTGTGCGTAGAGAAAAAAAGCGAGTAGATTTGAAGGAGAATGGGGAAAAAGAATCGAATATCGGATATGCGTTGTCTCTTTCCACAAGGAGATTTTCTCAAAGGAGGAACTCGTCGATCTCTTCACTCAATTGAATCGTTCAAATGATTGCAGTGAAGTGTTCACTTTTTGAGTTTCCTAACAATCAAGGATAAATCAAGATGAAGTTCTGTGAAATTTAAATGTTCGGAATTTGAATTCTTTCAGTATTTTATCATTTAAATTGTTCAAGTTTTGGTGTTCAAAGCTGGCATAGAATTTGACTTTGCAAGAACTTGCAACTTGTGCACCCCTTGCAACTTGTTATACCAAAAGATAAAGCTGTTAGCTAGGTAGAAAACGGTTAAGAACCCTTAAATGTTAAGAAAATTATTAAGAAATATGTAACTAATGAATCTCAAAAGTCTAATGCCTTATCCTTTGGGGAATTAATGCATCCAAAGCTCCATTAGTGGAACTAATTCAAAGAATCGAGACGGGATCTGAAACATTAAGAATCCAACAATTAGACTTGGAAAAAAGCGAAAGACACCCCCCCCCCCCCCCCCCCCCCCCCCCCCCCCCCCCCCCCCCCCCCCCCCCCCCCCCCCCCCCCCCCCCCCCCCCCTCTCTCTCTCTCTCTCTCTCTCCCCCCCCCCCCCCCCCCCCCCCCCCCCCCCCCCCCCCCCCCCCCCCCCCCCCCCCCCCCCCCCCCCCCCCCCCCCCCCCCCCCCCCCCCCCCCCCCCCCCCCCCCCCCCCCCCCCCCCCCCCCCCCCCCCCCCCCCCCCCCCCCCCCCCCCCCCCCCCCCCCCCCCCCCCCCCCCCCCCCCCCCCCCCCCCCCCCCCCCCCCCCCCCCCCCCCCCCCCCCCCCCCCCCCCCCCCCCCCCCCCCCCCCCCCCCCCCCCCCCCCCCCCCCCCCCCCCCCCCCCCCCCCCCCCCCCCCCCCCCCCCCCCCCCCCCCCCCCCCCCCCCCCCCCCCCCCCCCCCCCCCCCCCCCCCCCCCCCCCCCCCCCCCCCCCCCCCCCCCCCCCCCCCCCCCCCCCCCCCCCCCCCCCCCCCCCCCCCCCCCCCCCCCCCCCCCCCCCCCCCCCCCCCCCCCCCCCCCCCCCCCCCCCCCCCCCCCCCCCCCCCCCCCCCCCCCCCCCCCCCCCCCCCCCCCCCCCCCCCCCCCCCCCCCCCCCCCCCCCCCCCCCCCCCCCCCCCCCCCCCCCCCCCTTTTTTTTTTTTTTTTTTTTTTTTTTTTTTTTTTTTTTTTTTTTTTTTTTTTTTTTTTTTTTTTTTTTTTTTTTTTTTTTTTTTTTTTTTTTTTTTTTTTTTTTTTTTTTTTTTTTTTTTTTTTTTTTTTTTTTTTTTTTTTTTTTTTTTTTTTTTTTTTTTTTTTTTTTTTTTTTTTTTTTTTTTTTTTTTTTTTTTTTTTTTTTTTTTTTTTTTTTTTTTTTTTTTTTTTTTTTTTTTTTTTTTTTTTTTTTTTTTTTTTTTTTTTTTTTTTTTTTTTTTTTTTTTTTTTTTTTTTTTTTTTTTTTTTTTTTTTTTTTTTTTTTTTTTTTTTTTTTTTTTTTTTTTTTTTTTTTTTTTTTTTTTTTTTTTTTTTTTTTTTTTTTTTTTTTTTTTTTTTTTTTTTTTTTTTTTTTTTTTTTTTTTTTTTTTTTTTTTTTTTTTTTTTTTTTTTTTTTTTTTTTTTTTTTTTTTTTTTTTTTTTTTTTTTTTTTTTTTTTTTTTTTTTTTTTTTTTTTTTTTTTTTTTTTTTTTTTTTTTTTTTTTTTTTTTTTTTTTTTTTTTTTTTTTTTTTTTTTTTTTTTTTTTTTTTTTTTTTTTTTTTTTTTTTTTTTTTTTTTTTTTTTTTTTTTTTTTTTTTTTTTTTTTTTTTTTTTTTTTTTTTTTTTTTTTTTTTTTTTTTTTTTTTTTTTTTTTTTTTTTTTTTTTTTTTTTTTTTTTTTTTTTTTTTTTTTTTTTTTTTTTTTTTTTTTTTTTTTTTTTTTTTTTTTTTTTTTTTTTTTTTTTTTTTTTTTTTTTTTTTTTTTTTTTTTTTTTTTTTTTTTTTTTTTTTTTTTTTTTCCGCTTATTTGTTTGAACCGAAGGAACCATATTTCAGATCGCTTCATACAAACAGGGAGAGGTCTTCGAGCAAAAAAGAAGATCCTGAAATTCAAAAGTTTTTGAGTTTTGTAAACAACTTAATGTGATGAAAAGTGTTTAATTCATTGTAAAACTAATTTTGCTTAAAATCCGCTTTTTAAGATTTGGAGGCCTTTTCAAGTGTGTATGCAATGGTTGTTATGATGATCCTGAGGGTGTAAAGCTTTCCCAGAAGTTCTTTTCTGTTTTTTCTTGTCGAAATGATTCTCCTTGTGGAAGATCTTTCAATTTGTTGGCAATCGTTCGTACCTAAACGTTGTCAGATGCTTAAAAAAATTGAGAAGCTAAACTTACATCATTAGCAAGTCGATTATATACGGCATAATGCTCTCGTTTTGTCACATGATATTTCTGCATCATTTGTGCCTGCTTATTCTTTTGATCGATTCTAAAACAAATTTGAAAATACGTACATGTACAGTTAAAACTAACCTCCTAAGTGTTATGAAGTCGGTCTTTCTAGGCAACTTCTGCTCGTGGAACTCAACTTTCGTACCATCTTGCCTTAATTTAGAGAATAAAAAAATAAATGACCAAAATGAAAAAAATCTGCATCTCAATTAACAGCCAACAAAATATAGCAACCCAATCTACAGTATTCCACTCCACTTTCGACCTGCCTATAATTTTTTTTCTCTTCAATGAAATCAAGTGCAACATAACACGTAAAATACAATTGAAAGGGAAAAATCTTTAATAACTTTTTATTCATTTTTTACTATTCTTTCAAAGAAATTGCATTTGAAAAAGCAAGAATTATTCGTGACTAAGGTGATCGCAGCCTTTCCACCAGGCCGTTTTGCTTACACGTTGTAGAATCGGGAGTTTGGATCGTTCTGGGGTAAAAGCAATTTTTCATTTTCACTGGGAACACTGAACGTAAAGTACCATGGAAAAAACTCCTGTCATCGGTGTTTGCTGGTGCTTCTGCCTCAATCATCGTCATAACTGGTTTATCCGCCTAAAAATAATAAATCAAAACATACTTCATTTAAATCGTACGCTTAAGAAGTCCTTGAGGCGTTTCTTTGTTTTCGAGTTTTTTCTTTTCGTATGCCCAAGGCATATTATATCCATCGGACATCATCTCAAAAAATTGTTTAGTACTGTGGGGTTGGGGGGGCAACCTTTTCTAAGGCAGTTTTTTTTGCGTAAACTCATGAATTTCATAGTGGGAGCTCGGGAAAATGCGTTTTAGACGAACTGGGGGGGACCCGAAGTCGCCGCCTCTATAATTCTCAGCACTTTACTGCGGGTTTGTATCAGGAGAGCCCATTTAAGGCTTCAGAGGATTTTTTCAACATGCAAAAACACTTTCTTTGCATAATTGAGTGTCCAGAACATGAAAATAGCAAAAATTAGATCTTGGAAAGTAAAAATGAAAATTTCTGCAAAATTTTTTCTAATGGAATTTGGCTAGCAATTTGGTCAGTTTTTTTTTTTTTTACCACTATGAAATTCGGGATCAACAAAAATAAAATTGCTCTAGAAAAAGCACTTTTGGGAGAGAGGCTGCCCCCTGACCCCACAAGTACCAATTGTTTTTCCCGTAACGGCGCTAAAAGAATATACCTCAAAACATCAGACATCCAAAAGACCAAAACGTCGCTTCGAAAATCGAAAAAGTTCGCTTGTCAAAGACTTCGGGGCGCCCACCAAGACCAAATCCAAATCGGTCAAATCTGCGGCAGTTGAACCAATCTAAAAGGTAAAATTTATAAACTGTACGCCTCATACGTTAATTACCTTGTTGAGGAAATGAGTTAGGGGAGCATATAATCCGAAATCTTGACACGATAAATGCAGAGATGTCATCTGAAATAATAAATGATCGATTTGGTTTTTATCTGTAAAAAAAAAGTTCAGATTATACATCTGTACATGTAAGTTAAATGCCTCTATGAGAAGCGGAATTGAGTAGTTTACATGGGGTAGGCTACAATTTTGAGGAACTTTTCATGACTTCTTCTTCTTCTAAGTGAGTCAATCTTTATGATTTTGTTGCACTTATTAAGATCTACAATAAGTGGGGCCTTCTACCCTTTATACGTCTATCATAATCGACTCAAGAGACCTTGATTTTCTACCCTTCAGTTGAATATTTTCTATATTTTCTTTTCGTCCCCATCTCGATTGCATCATTCATTTCTATCATTCTTCAGCGACCACATCAAAAGTTCCTCAACCGACTTCTAGTGCCCAAATGATGCAACGCATTTCCAAACCACGAAATTCTTCCTGCGCATTTTTATTTTTCATGAATTTTTGGAGGGGTGCGGTTGCTCGTTACATGGTCGTTCTTTGCCTTCCCTTCCCTGGGCGCTGGGCACATCGATTCTCTGTCTGCCGCCTCCTTTTTCTTTCTCGGTCTCTATTCCCGCACTCACCCCATTTGCCTTTTTTTTAGTTTTTGTCGCCGACGCTCCCTAGCAGTCGGTATCCTCTAGCAGTCGCTCTCGGGCACCCGCTGCTCAAATCTTTGCCAACGTTAGGCCTTTTGTGGATCTCCAATCTATTCAATGGTTTTTGTTTTCCAACGTTTTAACTTTGGTACAATTATCCATTTTATTTAGGTAACCAAATTTAACTTCCAAGGAAGATGTCAAAGCCAAAGGTTGGAATCAAGGGATTTGGACGCATCGGCCGTCTCGTGTTGGGCGCAGCCGCTCGTAGTCCGACACCGTCGATGCTGTTTGCCGTCCACGATCCGTCCATTGACATCGGCTACATGGTTTGACTTTATGAATTTGAAATCAATAATTTGCAGTGTTTAGGTTTACATGTTCACGTATGACTCCACTCACGGACGCTTCCAAAGGGAGAAGTTCGAGCTGATGGAAACACCCTCATCGTTTCCAAGGAGGGAAAGGGCACCCACAAGATTGCCGTCTTCAACAGCCAATTTTGAGATTTCTATGGTTTACATTAGCGTCCTTTGCTAATGATACATATTGGGAAAATCGTCAAATGTTTACTTGAAAGAGATGTTGTGGGAGGGGTGGAAGGCTATTACACTCTCTTTCCGCTCTTTATTTGATTTTCTCGCTATCTCTCCTGATCTCAGGGTCAGAGTTGGCAGAAAAAAATGACCACCTGGAGAAATAGGGTGTTGGTTATGAGAGGCTTGAGAACAAAAGAGATATTATCACACAACTGTAATATTGGGTTTTTTTTAGCAGATATGTAGTACCAAACTTGGTAAATTAAAAATAACAAGATTTGTGAAAGATTGGAAAATTATTACCGTTGTTTAGGCTGACCTCTGCCGAGATTCCATGGGGAACACAAGGTGCGGACTATATCGTTGATCAACTGGCGTCTTCACGACCATCGAGAAAGCCTCAGCCCATTTGAAGGGAGGAGCAAAGCAAAAAACAGCTCGGCGAAAGTTTGCATTGGTTACTTTAAATTTAGGTCATCATTTCTGCTCCATCCGCTGATGCGCCAATGTTTGTGATGGGAGTCAACGAGAATCTCTATTGAACCACGAGAATGACCACATCATTTCGTATGTGATTTAGTTTGCAGTAAACAAGAGACATCATAATTGTTTGCGAATATTTTTGTTTAGAAATGCTTTCGTGCACAACGAACTGCCTCACCCCAGTCGTGCGAAGGTCATTCACGGCCAACTTTGGCATCCTTGAAGGTGGCTGAATATATTTTCAACTATTTTCAACTTTTTAATTTAGGTCCCATGATTACTGTTCATGCCGTGACTGCCACCCAGAAGACTGTCGACGGCCCATCTGGCAAACTTTGGAGAGACGGAAGAGGCGCTGGACAAAACATCATTCCCGCGTCGACCGGAGCAGCCAAGGCCGTCGGAAAAGTTAGTTTGTTAGCTAAGCTTCGTTTAATTTCAGCACTTAGGTCATTCCCGCTCTAATGGAAAATTGACTGGCATGGCTTTCCGTGTGCCCAATTCCAGACGTCTCTCTGTCGTTGATCTCACCTGCCGCCTTGAGAAGCCAGCCGACATGGAGACCATCAAGAAGGTTGGCCGGGCGAAGCCGCGGAGGGACCACTAAGGGAATTCTCGCTCACACTGAAGATCAGGTATAGTTTCGGAAATGTATAATGTAAGTTTTTATTTTAAGGTCGTGTCGACTGACTTCGTTGGAGATACGAACTCGTCGATCTTTGATGCTGGAGCTGGTATTTCCCTCAATCCACACTTCGTCAAGCTTATTTCATGGTATGTCTATCTAGCTTAAACTAGCCTTAAGTTGTGTTTTTAGGTACGACAACGAATATGGCTACTCAAACCGTGTGGTCGATCTCATCTCGGCACATTGCGAAGGCCTAAAGAAAATTTTGATGGCACTAGGACCCAATGATTGTAGTTTAGTTTTATTGTGTTATTCTCAAGTTGCAACTTTAGTGTATTGTCTTCAATAAACTGTGAATGGTCAACTTCAGGATAAAATGTACAAAGAGACAATTCAAAAAACTTTCAGAAAAACAAACACTGGCGACGGGAAAATTTAAACGCGGTCGGTCATTCATCAGCACTTGCTCGGTGTTGACTGATAAGAGATAGGTTGTTCCTACTCTTAGTCACTCGCTATCAAGCCATGCAAAGTTTCAAATTTTGAATTTGTACTGCTCCTTTTTGAAAACTTGACATCAATGGGAAATCTTCGAGGCTCTCAACAACTATCCGACACATTTGTCAGTCTACCGCGAAGAGAAAAGGGACCCGAATATCGCAGACCGCTATGTGGGAAAATCAGTTATCATGTAAGTTTGCAAAGTGTACAATGATATAAAGAAAATCTAGACGGCTGTACTGATCATCGCTACTTTAGAGGGAGCATTTTGGCTCTATGAATTTATACTTTTCCTTTTCAGTATCATTCATCATCACAAATGGTGTAAGTCAAACGAGAAAAAATTTCCAATTACACTCATCAAGAGTTTAGGGAGCCTTTTGCTGACAGGAATCGCCCTAATACTCACTTTCTTTGCTATAGGCTGTCTAGTTTACGGAGCTCTCAATAAACGACCAGGATTCGTACAGATTCACTTGATGTATATGGTAAGAAGAGCTCGATTTTGGAAAGTCTGAAACGAATTTAAGATTGTTTCTATAGCATGGTTGCTAGCATTGGTACTTGGATGTCTCGCTCTTACAGTATTACCGTATCCAACAGTCAATAACTATTTTGGCTATGATGGTAGTCAAAAAGATGGTCAGTGGAAAGTTTCAAAAATTTAACATTTACATCACTTTGCAGCTCGAATATTCGCTATTGTGATGGTTTGTGTTCTTGTCTTGATGATGATATCAAGGATTTTTATGGTAGCATTTAAAAACAGACCACGCTATTCGTTTTTCAGACAATTGTCATCTATCGTTATTGGAGAATTGTCAAATATCAAGTCACTCGGACAGAGAGTCTTGTTTGAGAAATGATATTGCAAGTATTTTCGATCTCGTATTTTATCCTTCAATAAACTTCAAAAATAAAAAACAACAACAAAAACCATCATACTGACATAGATCATTGCTTTTCCAAATACGAGATCATCATCGCTATTCGTTTTAAACACTCATTTCGGCCAAAGAAGTCGTAGAGTTCCAGTACCGGTGGTCCTGTAGAGTGGCCACTAAGTGAAATCCTAGAAAATGGTAACGAATAAATTGTCCACCCAAAGCACCTGAGCATTTTGTAAATCACTTTATGATTCGTGTCGAAACGGTCAGCAATCGTTCGCAAATTTTGAAGAGTCCATGGGGGAGGTAATTCGAAGATTGCTGACAAAATCTCATGAGCTATACCCGCTGGCATTTTTGATGTTAACTAAAAGAGTTCCTAAGTATAAAATTTAATAAACTAGCCTCATCCGAATTTTGAGGGCGAGTAAAGAAAAATCGAAACTGCGGTGTTGTTATAAGACTCAAAGAAGAAAAATTTTCTTCCTTCTCTCGCAAAAAGTCTATAACCTAAAACATCAAATTAATAATCATAATAAAAATTACATGTAAAAACCTTCTTCAAATACACCCGATCCTCACAAACGTCCTCACAATCAGGAAGATCTTTCTTCACTTGAGCGCTTATCAAAGGAATAAGCTAAACAAGCTACGTTTATTTTTTTTGCTTTAACCAAGCACCTCATCGATAGACGCTTTCTGAAAACTGAGACGACCATAATTCTCCAAAATATTTACATCAACCTAAAAAAGTTTTATCTTTAATATGCTCCCCAATTACTTGTAAATTCCGCTTCCCAATAATCGATAGGTCAAAAGAGGAAACCATTTCTTCAAGACTGTAAAGTCGGGTCGGATCAAAGCTTTGAATTCCACTTCCATTTCTAATCTGAAGGAAAAGAATTGCGCATAAGTTAAACGCCAAAAACTCACCAAGAGATTTAAAACGGCTAGAGGCAAGTATCCCTTTTCCTTATGATAGTAGTCGACGAAGGCATCAGCATCACGTTTTGAAAGCTTCCGACGGCCATCTCGTGTGAGAAGCGATAAATGAACAAATTCTGGCGGTTTCCATCCAAATGCCCTAAAATACGACATTTTAAACCGAAAGAATGAATTCAGACTTGTACAGCAGGACATGTTTCCCGGTGCTTGACAACCACTCCATACCTCGAATTACGTGTGAAATTGACATTAATCTAAAAAAATTTCCCTCCAATTAACTCTGAAACCAACTTATCATCCACAATATTCGCAAAGTGATACGTTGGAAAATTGTCTGATTTCAGGAGAATCGGATCCGATTCATCAATCGTTTGAGATACACTTCCAAAGACATGATCCTAAAATAAACCTATTAGCAACGGAATTTTCTGAAAGTAGCACCTGGAAGTTAACCTCCTGTGTATCAATTTTGAAGCGTACGACAAAATTTTCTTTCGATTGTGCACGTCTTAAAGACTATAAAGAAATGTGAGAAACAAATTGCGCAAAACCTCTTCTTTATTTATCGCACGACATCTCATATCATATTTGGGGACTTGGTTTGTTCGAGCTGCTTCTTTTCTGAGTAGTTCTAGTCGCTAAAACTGATATGCCGCTTGAAAAAAAAATTGTTTACCTCTGGTGTACAAAAACAACGATATGCATGACCTTGCTCAATGAGACGTTCTGAGTATTCTTTGTATAAGGGCAATCGCTCGGATTGGGTATAAGGTCCATGGCTTCCACCTGAAAACAGTATAGATTCAGTTTTTTGGTCAAACCTTGTTTAGGCCCTTCGTCGGGATTGAGATGATAATGATCTAGGATGTCGTTGATCTAAAGTGATCAATTAAATACTACATTTTAAGCAGGTAATAGTACGAAATTAAGTTTTCAGCTTTTCAGATAGTAAGCATAACAATTACCTTTTCGACGCTTCCTGGTACAAGCCTTGATTGATCTGTATCTTCAACTCGCAGGATAAATCTACCTAAAGTATCAAAATGAAAAATTGTATTAAAGAAACTTGCCATTCCTCGAGCGAGCGAAAAGATAGTTATATAGAGCCGTCCGCAATCCTCCAAGATGAAGTTGACCCGTGGGAGAAGGGGCAAAACGAACCTTAAATTCTAATTTTTTTTAATCGTCTATTAATCTGACACTCACCCTCACATCCGTAGAACAATTCCGAGAAACAAGCTGGAAGAGAAACCTGGAGCTCATATTGCTAAACGACAAAAAAACTTCTCCCATTGAAATTGGTAACTCACTCCGTGTTCTAAAGGCGGAAATTTATGCTGGTCTTTGCATGTGCAACCTAAATAAACCAAATTAAAAGACATAAATGTTTCTTCCAAATATAAAAGCATGTGCAACGCAATCTATATACGTACTTTATATGACAATATTTATTCCAAATTCAAAAATCATACTTAATTCTCTGCTTGATTCTTTATTTCGTGCTTTTTACTCCACCAGCCAAATACACGTGCTCTCCTCGCGCCTCCATTTGGCTCAAAAACGCACCCTTCTTTGGCAAGGGCTTTTGTGATTGCAGCAATGTTTGTCACATCATCGATCCCACTATGAAGACGACCCTACAAAATTTGAAATGAATTCTTGCTATAAAATTGATGTCACTCACTGCATGTGAAAGTTGTAGTTCTTTAAGCAAATGTTTCATTCCCGGAGCGAAATAGCCTCGATGTGAGCAAAATGACTTTTTAACGTTGATCCATTCCGAGAAATACCTAAAGCTATCAATGCAGCCAGAATTGCCAAAAATTAGGTACTCTGGAACTCCGAAGTTTTTATGTTTCGCTTCCGCCGGTAGTTGTAATTGTAAATCCCAATCACCACAAGTGACAAATATAAATCTAAACAGAGGTTAAAAAAGAGTATTGAAAACGTTACCTTGAATTTATGATATCTCTATCACGTAGCCATGTATCAAAGTCGTCCAGCACTTCGGGAAGCGTTGGTTGATTCTCAACCATTTCCTATCAAAATTGTGATGTGTTCAATGAAGTTATAAAACCTGAATGATTCCTGTCAATTGTGAGCAAAAAGTGGTTAAATCAGGCCGCTCTGTGGGACGGACATATTTATGAAATCGTGAAACCTAAAAGTGACTTGACTAGTTTGAAAAAAAGCTATACCTCCTCCAAAGTTTTTCCATCTAGTTGAATCACTGGAAATTCAATAATCTCCTAAAAATATAACGATCTTTCAAGCAACAAAAATATTACTTGACAAGGTTTAATCTTGGCTCCATCTTCACACGTTGCTTCAAAGTCCAAAAGCAAGAAATTGTCAAAGTTTTGTTCGGGAAACGATGCTGCCGATGTTGAAGGCATTCTAAAAGTTAAAACCACTACTAGTTAAGTTTTAAAAGTAATAATTTGCTTTGCCGGACAAATCATTTTACAAATGTAAAATAAAATGCGAAAAAATGCTATTAGTAAAGTAACTTACGCAAACTTGACGTTTACTGCATTGGGCGGATCGTTTGGTCGTTTCTTGTGCCTTGTCGTGGCTGATCGAGAAGAAAATCGCTAAATTTCAATTAGTCAAAAATAACATCAGAACAAAGTAAGGTATCAATGCTCAAAAGAGTCACAAACCAGGCTTTCCCTTGACGACGATATTGATAGTATCCTTCTGACAATCATCAAATTCTAAAACGTTTTGTGAAACTTTCTGCTGAGTCTGTATAAATTATCAATGCGACCATTTGCATGTCTGACGGAAAATCAAAAGCTTTTGTAATGCCTTTATTTTCTGATGAGCAATAAAACACAAGAGATCATATGGTATAGAGAACAACAAGCAAAATAACAAAATTCAAAACCATATTTTCACGATAAATAGAATTAATTAAAAACATTAAAACTACTATAATTAGTCACAGGTTCACTTTGACGGTTGAATTCTGTAAAACTCGAATTAGCATGAATTATTTAGTATTCTAAAATACCACCCTCCATTCTTGTCGGCACATTGGGCATTGAGCACGAGGAGCATTTCCACTTATCCATTTCTTGATACAATGTTCATGAAATGGATGACGGCAGATGCCAACAACCTAAAATATTTCACAACAATAAAATGAACCCATTCAAATTCTTAACTACTCAAACGCTACATAGCAACTAATAACTTGCATACTTACAAGTGGACAATCATCACCCGGTGTTCGACACGATACACAGCAAGCTTCAAAGGGCATCTGACAAATGCCACACGTATCGTCTCCGCCAGCAGTCCACTTCCATTCGGCTGCCACCTAAATTGTTACAAATTAGCAATAGTTTTTTTAAACGGAATATTTAAACAACGTACATGCAATGCCTTTATTTTGATTCCTAAACGAGTCTTCGATGGCAAATCCACCGGTGGAGGCAAGCGAGCGATTGGGGCGTTCTAAGAAAACGAAAATAAAAGTAAATATCAGAGTTAACCTCATCATTTGTCGCATTCATCCGCAAAGGTCGAAAATTAGACCTAGTCACTAAAAGTTCTAAAGTACACACCTGAGTTCACAAAACATGAAAAAGGCTAACTTTTTGAAGAACGTGGCATCTCATCTTCTGAGGCACTCAATGGGGAAGAATCCGTCATACTCTGAAAAGATGATTGTAAAAGTGATAAAATACGAAGTTAACTTACCTCATCATTTGTATCTAGAGGTTCAAAAACCGCTTCTTGCTCATTCATATCAGCGTCGTTTTCATCTTCCTAGAACAAAAAGGCTAGGCAAAATTAAGGAATTCTTGAAGGTTTCGCATAAAATTTACCTCATTTCCGCGTCCCGAATTTTCATTGTCTTCGACTGTGCTAGAAGTACTATCGTCCGCCATTGTCTAAATTTTGAAACTAACATTAAGACGAAACACCAATGCTCATCACTTAGTCACAACAAAAACCAGTGTCAATGAGTTGAATAAATTTTCCAATTTGCCCTTTTTTGCATACCTGCATGCTTTCAATCAACAAAATATGATATGATTTAATATCACGTGAAACATACTTGCAAGTAATGGAATATAATAATATTTATTGGTCAAAATCTAAAATAACAAAAACAACGAGATCACATAAAGGTTTAAAAATACGAAAGTGAAATTATTATCCCAGAATAAAAAGTTAAGCCATAGCGAACTTCTTGACGCAGAAGTCTCTCCATTTGTAATAACTAAAAAAGTTATAAAAATAACAAAGAGAATGACAAACTTTTCTCCAATTGTGCCCTCTAACAAAAATTTTCCGGCCTCAATGCGTTTGATTGCAAAAGATTGCCCAATGACAAGTCGCCCTTGTCTTAGTTCCACCTAAACTTTTTTTTTATAGTGATTTATATTAACAATAAGAAGCAAAAGATTTCCTTTTTATTGATTTAACCATTTCTATTATGTAAAAACGAGCGTACCGAAACCTTATCGCTAGCTTTTTTAGCTTCTGCAACCAATCTGCGAACTTCATCTCGAATTGTCATCAATTTCACATCGTTCATGTAAACAGTCTAAAGCGACTCATTATAATTCGTCATTAAATTCACTTACATCGTGTGGCTGTGACAGCTCACGTGGACATAAATCGGCAACGAGGGAATCTTCGTTTGTCTCATCGATGAACTTTTCCTAATGGAAAATGATATGCCATACTTGTCTTCAAAATTCTTACTCTCATTTCAGGCAGTAGCTTTTCTCTCAGTTTCTTCCTTGAAATCATACGAGCGTCTATCCAGGCCATTTTTCCTCCATCAAGAAGCTGAAAGAGAGAATAATTCGAAAAAAATGTACAAACTAACCGGCGTGAATTTTATCTGTTCACAAAGTTCATCGGTCAACTCAATATCGACAAACTGCATATTAAGCCCAAGCGAAACCGTTTCGTCAATTTGTGGAGCGTAAACTCCGGCCTAAATTTTAAATATAGCTAAGCTCATTAAGTACTTCCAGTAAAAAAATATTAACAAATACCTCAACCACATTGTGCTCTTCGCAAAACTCGCGGAGATGATTGTTGTCTTTTTCAGTTCCTTGTACAAGTATCAACGTACGTGGTCTCACCTAAAAAAGTTTCCAGAGAAATGAAACGTTACAAACTTGTTCCAGCACGTGAGCCAAAGATTCGCCATCAGCCCGTCCTTCAAAATCAATAAACTCGATGTTACATTTGATCTAAAGTGAGAACATCTTAAGTAGGGCCCGCCACTCCTTTTCAACAACGCTCATTCCAGACAGTAAACCGTCAGTTTTTCGACAAAACAAATATGAAACTTGATCAAAATTGACCCCTGGAAACAAAGACTTTTGTTGGGACTTGAAAGGTAAATTGAAAAACGCTTCCTGTACACGCCTTCACAATGGCGTAGGAGCTAAACAGTGTCCAAAATGAGAGTGGGCTACCTTTTTGGGGCTTGTAAAACATTTGCTTCGCAACGGATTAAGTTTATTTCTATATTGTAAGAAAGCCAAATGTTTACAGATTAAATATCTGCAAAAAGTTTGCGAAATGTTGAATTTTAACAAAATTATGAATTTTTTCGTGGAAAATCCGGCAAAAAACGTCGTCATTGCAAGGTACCAGATGCCGTTTTTTCTTACAAGCGACATGAAAGGTACGCACAGTCGGAATTTCCGGCGACCGAAAATCACCGAGTCGGCTTACAAAAATCTTCATAACTTTACTCAAACTTAATATTTTTGCATCCTCTCTTCAGATAAATGATCTAGAGGCTTTTTTCTACTTTATGAGCACAGTCGTTTAAAATAGCTTGACAATCTTGTAACAAGCTTGATGTAGTAAGTCGAAAAAAGCTCATCCTGTGCACTAAATGCTTTTGAGCGTTTAGTTGGAAACATACCCAATATACTATTTTATAGCCCTGAATGTCTAGTATAATCCCCCCAGTGTAGATTTTTGGTTTGCTCTTTTTGGTTATTCTAAAAAGCTTTTTGTAAAGGGCCATTGAATTGACTAAACTAAATCCAGTGCCAACTCAAAAATCAGGTTCGGACACTTTTTTGGTCGAAAACCGTGTACGCGAAAACGGCGTCAGTCCTTAATATTAAGCCCGTGACTAAGCACTAACTTCAACCAATTCCCGAACCGAAACACATTTGGTTGGCCAGTCTTCGTCCGCCAATGAAAAGAGAATATCGTCTTCCTGTTCAAAGAATTGTTTAAGGGTACAAAATCGAAAAAACTTCATCTTCATCGTCCTCATCTAATCCGTCCTCTCGTAGTCGTCTTTTTCGTTTTGCTTTTTCATCAACAAATCCCTCCATTTCTGGTTTTTGCATTGGAGCTGGCACAAACCTGGATGCACTCAACTTAGACTTCATGTTTATCAAACTTACATATCGTTTCTTTGACGTTCTTGAAATATTTCTGTGTTGATTCGTTCTCCATAGTCGGTGGCCTAGATCTTTTGATGAGTTTATCTAAAGAAAAACTTACATAAGCTTTCTTTTTTTCATTGTCAAATGAAAACATCGGAAAGTTGGCGGCTCGACGTTTCTTCTTTGTGTCATTCTAAAAAGAATGCAAAATTAACATTTTCAGAAGTTACGTTTGCAATTCCATAGTAAGTCAAGACGTGATGCCGAAAGAAGATATCAAATTGATTGTCCAAATATGGATGAAGCGCACGCTCTTCTTCTAAAAGCAAAAGATTTTAAATCGCGCAACTATTTGAAATACCTGATAAATGCCGACGACTCTTGGCTTTCTTGGCTTGATTTGTCTCCATTTCAATGCCCTGAAACAATTGTTGTGTAAAAAAGTTTAAAATAAACACCATACCTCATCATCACTTGCTTCTTTTCTTTTTCCCAACAGCGCCGATTCCGCTAGAAGCTTGATGGAGATGCCCGGGATAGCCGGAACAAAAGCTCGATCATCTGAAATAAAGAACTTTATTGCGCATTTATCAAAGCTACCCTCAATCCTTTTTCGTTTTCGATTACGAATATCACTTTCCATCATGTACTTATCAACTGCCTAAAATAAAGATAATTACAAACACTACACAAGTTGCTTACATCAGCCATTTCTTCATCGTCATCGCTTTCTTCTGATGATGAAACACCCTCATGGACCCTTTGTTCACGACGAAATTTTTCCAATCTAAGCAGTAATAGTAACAACTGTTTTTAAACTCTTGAACTACCGCTTTTCTTGTTCAGCTTCTAAACGTTGCTTGTTTCGTAGTCGATATTCTTCAAGCTCAGGGCCGTCAAGTGGAATGCGCTAAAACATTAACTTTTTTAATATTTTTATATCCATTGCAAAAACATTTACCTTCCTGACATCAAAAACAAAGCGATTCCCCTTTGCACCCTCTTCAGCCATTTTCAAAAGCTTAGCGCCAAGTGTATCCTTTCTCCCCTTACCTTAAGAATTTTAAATTTTATGAATGTATCCTAAAGTCAAACTTACCAGTTAAAATAATTGTATTACGCGAATCGGCAACAAACATGGGAAATAATTCATGTGAATAACCAGACTCCATATCAACTTGACTACACATTACAACCTGAAATAAAGGAAATAAGTAATAACCTATTAAGTAACTAAATTGTAACCTTGGGAGAACGTAGTCGATCGAGATCCTGAATTCTATGCACAAGGTGCACATGTTTGAATTTGAATGGATTATCGGCAGTTTCTTCGAAAGTCCTAAGATAGTTGGAGTTTTAAAATTTACAGCAACAATTACTTTGCAATTTTGTCATTCATCCAATCGATGTGCATTTTTGCATGTTCAACAACAGAAGCTAAAATTTGTATTTGTTAATTACACGACATAAAATTTTACCTGACACATGACTCATCATTGCTAGCGTGTAGTTCCGCAAATTGCTCATCGCTGGCCTAAAAGGGCTAACAAGTGACACGTGCGACAAACAAAAAGCTTACGAGTTCCAAATGTAGTCAAGAAAGTGAGCTGTTTCCAAAACCCGTCCAGCTGTATCCGTCACGATCATTACATCACCTCCATTCCTTACCGTTTCTACTATCTAAAATTTCAGTAACAACGAACTGAAACAAATGAGTACCCTTTTCACAAGGTTTTCATCTCTTAATTTTCTTCGTGGCGGATTGTATAAAGCATTCACCGAGTCCATGATAAAAACATGAGCCCGATAGAAGTCTGAAATGTATTATATTTTTCTTCTGAAAAAGTAAAAACCTTTGAAAGGCATTGCATTCAAATGCCGTTCTTTGCGATGATTAAAAGCAACAGCATAAACAATGGCCTCTTCTCCCGTTTTCGTAATCCTCCATACGGCACCACCTAAATCCAATGAAATCCAAATGGAAACTTTTCTTACCCAGTGAATGTCCAGAACAGAAAGGCTTCACGACAACATTACGTCCGGTAAGCATTATCTTAAGAAATAATTTTAATAGCCCAAATAAATAGAAACCTTCTGGTTGTAGTTGACGGAAATCACTCCTTTCCAAGCGGTGTCTATGTCATCCAGATTAAAGACATCAAATTCTAAAATTATTATTTGCTTATTTATTCCGTCAATCTTCTTAAACCTTCAATGTTGTGATGTGAATTCATCCAGTCGTACATTACAAGCTTTCCAAGGTTTGCTACTGGGACCTGAAAGCAAATGTAAAAGCATGATCAAGTGATACTTACTGTCGCATAAATTGGGCATTTTAATCCTTTTTTGACCAAAATCGGCAGGGCTCCAAGATGGACTCGATCCGAATGAGAAATCAAAATTGCGTCAATGGAAGGAGCGTGTGCCTGAAACAATGATCGATTTATAAAATGTAACAAAAATCACCATTATTTTGTCAATATATTCCATGTTGAAGCGATCATCCCATCCACAATCCAGCAAAATACAACATTCGTCAATCTAGATCAACCATAAGAAAGTTAACTAACAAAGTAGAATTCTGACCATTAGTAGATAACAATATGGACCGTCATCGTACACACCAGATAGTGGCAAAAGTCGGATATTTTGATTTTGCGATGTCATTTCTAAAAATAGATGGTTACTCTTTTAGAAAACCAGAAAATAAGGCCCGCAACCTGAGAATCAAAGTTTTTACTACTGCAGCTTTTAAAAATTCAATTTCACGAAACACACTTCCAAAGAACAAAAGTTTTTAATCAAATTGAACCTCAATATACCAAATACGAAAAAATGTCGTAGTTTGTAGTTTAGCCAATTACGATAGCCATTTTATTGTGTAAAATGTATAAAAAATTTATTACAACAAATTATAGACAAAATGACAACTAGAAAAATCACAATACTATGGCACAAGGATCAACAAGCAAAACTTTAAAAAAAAACTAACTCAAATGATAATACCGCATGCATTTACCGAGATCTATACTTTCTTCAACACAAGCGCGGTTCTCGAAGGGAGGTAGACACAAATGTGGTTGGGGCGTCCAGCATATCTAAAAATGTTTTTAAACAAGAAACTGATACGACAGTCATACCCTTCAGGAAAAGTGAAATATTCGCTTTTAGGGTCAACACGAGAATGACCACCATATTCTGCTTGATCCGAATCGAGTGCAATGGTATATCTACAAAAATCAATGATCAGATCCTACAAGACAATGTCCATGGTTTTGTGTTAAAGCAAAAACGACCTACTTGCCGTCTTGTTGAACGCCAACTTTGTAATCGGTAAATGACTTTTGTCCATGGAAGTTTATCATGAAGACCAAGCCGCCTCGCTCAAAGACCACAACTTTATCATCCTGATGCTTCCAAGAGACGTACGCCTAGGGAATCCAAATATAATTACCCCCCAATCAAATTACCGAGCCTTTATGCAGGAACCCGTTTTCTTCTTCCAAATGATTCATTGCACGATCAAAGTTATTGAGGAACTTGTATCTAAACAGAGACCATACATATCTGCATAAAAATCGAAAAGTATTAACACGTTACAAGATTGAATTGACGCAAGATTATAAAATACCTCAAAAGATCGTCGTCTACAAGATTAAATTGCCTTCTTGCGTAGTGGAAACTTTCCTGATTTCCCACTCGAGGAAAGTCTAGCCACTCTGGGTGTCCAAATTCGTTTCCGATGAAATTTAGCCATGCTTCACCGCCAAGACCAAAGGTAATTAGGCGAATAAGTTTGTGCAGAGCCAATCCTCGATCAATAATTGGAGTCATTGGACTGACAGTAGACATAAAGTCGTACATCTCTAGATTATTTTATAGGGCTTAGCATAAAATGTGTTGAACCTTTATCCATTAGCCAGAATGCTATCGTTTTATCTCCAACCAAAGCTTGATCATGTGATTCAGCATACGCTACATGAGCCTCGAGGTAACTAAAGAAATCGTAAGTAGATACTTTGTTGCATAAAGTAAAATAGAAGCTACCGTCTATTTTCCAGCGTGTGCACAATGCTTGCAATATCCCAATTTTCGTCGGCTTGATGCTTCAAAATCTTGATCCACGTGTCGGGAATAGCCATGGCCAACCGATAATCGAACCTGAAAACAAACTTTATTACGTTAACAACAAAAGCGAATACTTACCCTTGCCCTCCTTCTTCAACTGGACGACACAAACCAGGCATCCCCGACACTTCCTTAATTTTTTTTTAGCACACTCTTAGAAAAAACCTCAGCAATTGTGATGATTTGTGGGTATTTACGATGAAGAAAATCATTTGCGAGCATCAAATAAACCAGAGAATCGGTATCGGCATTGAGACCAAAGTACATCGGGTATCCACCAGCAAACGAGTCATCTAAATCGACAAAGTTGTAGAATAGTTTAAACTATTTAACTCATTCCATGGCTATGGTAAAGCATGCTGGTCACTCCATCAAAACGAAAACCATCAAACCCATACTCGTCAATCCACCAACGTAAATTCGACAGCAAAAAACGTAGTACCTCGACCCTGAAGAAGTGATTAATTTTAAAAGCAATGAAACATTTTACTTTGTATAATCAAAAAGGCGACTGTCCCATAGATTATGAAATCCTCGAGCAGATTCGTGAAAGTAACAACCTTTTGTTCCATCCCATTCGTTCAGACCTATCTTACCAATTAGATTATACCGTGAAAAGTAAATTTTACCGTCAGCAACGTTCTTCGAAGCGTGTGAATGTACGATATCAAGAAGCATTGTGATTTTCATCTGGTGCGCTTTGTCGATCAAATACTTCAAGTCTTCAGGAGAGCCACACCGACTAAACGCTTTGCTATCTTTAATAAGAAACTCAAGCATACCTTGCAGGAGCAAAATATGAAGTAACTTGGTAACCGAATGAGGCATAATACACATGTTCCATCACGGCCATCAGCTGTACGCAATTATAGCCTAAGTTATGAGTGGATTGATCAAAGTAAGAACTAGTACCTTGGTGCTTGATACGGGGAAGAACATCGTCAGCAAATGCCCGATAGTCATTCACCTTAAATCAATTAAATGCTACGATTCTGTAACATAAATACTAACCTTTCCCTCTGGACTGCTGATTCCAACGTGAGCCTCGTAAATGCGAAGTGACTTTGGACGATCGGGCCTTGGAGCATTTAATACATAAGGATTGGCTGGATTATAGAAAATCTAAACTCAAAGGGTGTTGGAATAAAAAATGGAATTGCAAACAAACCTGATGATAGACGACGGAATCAGTTGGACAAGTCACATAGTGAGCCCATGGAGACAATTTATGCTCGAGCTTTCCGTCTTTGGTCACGGCAATCTAATCCAAAATGAAATCGTTTTACAGAAAATTACCAACTTTAATGACACTTCCATGTTTGATCAGACAAGACCCATCATCAGTTGGTGGAATATTCAGCGTCCATCGGCCGTATTCACCACGTACATACTCGTGAGCCTTTAGGTCCCAATTATCTAAACTTTCGTTAAATTTTAACAAGGAAAAACAATGAACTCACTAAATTCCCCAACAAGAGCAAGACCATCCGCCCCAGGTGCCCATTCCAGGCATTTGATACTGTTGTCCGGCTAATCGTTTACATTTTCAATACAAACTAACAAAATAAAAATACCTGCACAATCATGCCAAACTCTTTGTAACCTTGTGTAAAGGCTTCCCAGCCTCCACATTCATCGATACGTTTCTCAAAATCCTTGAACACTCCATAGCGTCGTTCAATTTCACCCCTAAAACGTTCTATACCTTTGAGAACTGATAAAAACAAACCTGAAAGGTGTCAAATAGCCGTCGACTTTAAATAGTTCATCTATCTTCGGCGGGGAAACCATTTTCCTGAAGATTTTGCTGTAGTTAATTGAAAGAAAAGTTTAAAATAAGGTAAAGGTTCGTAGGACAGAATCAAAACAAAACTTGTTTATCACAACACTTTTCCCGTTTGTCTTGGATTCAATCGGAGTCTACGTTCTCTCAAATTTAGCGTTCTCTAGCTCGTTAAAAGGCAAACATGTTCTATGAAAGAAAATGGGCTTATCGTTTTTTCTCAAACTAAAAGATGAGAGAGAAAGTAGCCCTTTTGATGGATAGACAGAAAATATTGGGATTTTCGTGGTGGTGAAGCTCGTTTGTATGATAAAAAGTAAAAAAAGAAGTTTAAATCCTTTTATTGGAGTTTAAAATACTCAAGCAATGGACAGAATATCTGAAGATTAGTTTTATTTTGAGTTTATTCAACTGGGAACGGCTCCTTTTCTCACAGAGTTGAATTTTTAGTCTCCATTAAAGAAATTCAAGTAATGTGTGACTAAAAATAGCAAGAGCTGGTTGATAATTAAAATAAACACTTTAAACAAAATCGTTGCACAGTGGAGTTACGCAAAAACGGATGCGTTTGTGGGGATGCGAAACAACATTGTTGACTTGATTGGCAGGGCCGCGCGAACGCAGTCCCTCACGCAAAAATTTAGCTGTTAGCGAACCCCAACTCGGAGCTGCCACACAGGTCAACACAGTCAAAAGTGCAATGACCATGTCTCACCATGGGGGTCCCGTCTTGATGATCACGAGAAACCCCCCAGCCAGGTAAGTTTATGAGGGGGTCAAGGGAGGGCGGTTAACCAATAGTCTTGCGCCAAATCGAGAGCGATTACGCTGGCGCACAAAGAACATCTGCAAGGAAAACTGAAAAGTCCACCCTTTCACTTTCCATTTGGAGAAGACCCACTAAAAATCACACATTATCAGTGATTACGCGGCCGCGCAAAACTCGCCAGTCATTCACACAGGGACAAATCGAGATTTACGTTTTTTTAATGTTTTATGATGTCAACTATCCTTTTGTCTCTCCAACTCTCTCTCGTGTCTAGTGCAAAATGATACTCGGCTTTTTTTAATGTTCATGATTTTTGTGATTTGACGTGGCTTACTAGGCTAATAAAGTTAGTGAAGAAAAATATGTAAAAAATGACACAAAAAATAAACGCTTCAAGGGTACAATAGGTGAATGTAGTTTTGTGTCACAAAATTCACGAAAAGTCAAAGTGTTTAATAACAACCAATGAGTAAAAATTACTTAAAAGTGGATCCTTTGACTCACCGAGTTACGTAGAAAAACAACCAAGTTTAGGGCAATAAATTGATCGCAAAAATAAAAAATGACGCCCAAAACTGATTCTGTTTACGAAGAATCTCGGAAATACGAAAATAGTGGCATTGGATGGAAGAGGATCATGGAACGATCTCATAGTGTAATTTTGAAATTAGATTGACAGGGCCGCGCGAACGCAGCCCCTCACGCAAAAATTTAGCTGTTAGCGAACCCCAACTCGGAGCTGCCACACAGGTCAACACAGTCAAAAGTGCAATGACCATGTCTCACCATGGGGGTCCCGTCTTGTTGATCACGAGAAACCCCCCAGCCAGGTAAGTTTATGAGAAGGCGATTGGCGTGACATAAGGAAGACCCCTTTGCCAGATTGCACGCCTTTACACGAGGCAACAAAGAACGCACAACGAGAGAGCAAAGACGCAGAGGGAGAAAACACGCTTTCGAAAGAAAACAGCAAAAATTCTTGTGGAGAGAAAATAGAAAAAATAAGTTGAAATAAAGCTACCGTAATCTTTAGAGAAACAACTGAATAGCCTTTGCTAACTTTTTCAAAACGCTTCAGAGCTCATGCGGATACGATAGCTACAATAATTAGCATTCATACGGTATTGCCGTAACCACCTTGTTCACTTTTTCGTATAGATTCTCACAAAGATGTCGGTCTAACCAATTTTAGAGGTATTTCCAACGATGATGTGTCATTTTTAGTGGGTCTTCTCCAACTGGAAAGTAAAAAAGTGATGTCTTTCCCGTTTTCTTTTCCCATCCAACCACATCCACCCTCGCAAAAAGATCTCCGCTGTGTGACTGGATTACAGACGATCATGCTACCTAATGTCAACACTACTCAACCATCTTTCTTTTCTCGAATCTTTTCCATTTAAACAATTCACTTATTTTATGTACGTTATGAATTTCGGTACTTTTTGACTATACCGCCGCCACTTCCCTATTTCGGTTATGCCCAGTCAATTAGCACATAATGATATGAAAGATTCATCGGAACCTTTTGACAGAATTGTTGAGTTGGCAAGATTGAAGTTGAAGCTCGATGATCGTCTCTGATTCAATCGCGGGAAGAGAAAACCTGACCGAATAATGTGAGCAATAAATAGAAAATAAATGAGACTAAGCAGCATTTGAATTTCAAAAGTTTTGTATATTAATAGATCATTAGATGCTAATTGACTCATTATATGCTAATTGACTGGTTATACGCCAGATCATTATATGATCTGGCGTATAATCGAATAGTGCCCAAATTTTATAAAAACAATTCTTTTTTGAATCATCATCATTGCTGATTTGTCCTTATACGCTTAATGAGAATTCCCGATCATTCCAAATCAATATAAGAATTTCTCCAAACTCAACGTTAGTTGTTATTTCAGATACAATTCAATGAGGATATTCATTTTGATCTGTTTGTTTTTATTCTTGATTTCATTATTGGATGTGGTAGAAGGAAAAACAAAGAAGCGCGGAAAGCGGAAGATCAAAGGGAAAGATCAAGATAAGGCAAGGAAAGAGAAAACAAAAGAGGAAAAAAGGAGTGCGTGGGCGCCTGGATCTAATGTGAGTTTAGATAATATTTTTTATTGTAAGTGAGTTGAAATTGAACACTAAACGATATGTTTTGAGAATAATGTAGAGAATAAAAATTCGTTATCTGCAGTAACCCGATAATCTAACATCTATTTGATAAATTTGAAAAACTTTTCAGCTTGATTGTGAACGTGATTGCGATTGTCCCAAGGGATCAGGCGAGATTTGCATTTGGAAAAAGTGCATCGATCCACCAACTTTGGAACATTTTGAGTTGTAAAATTTGTGTTTTCACCTTATTTTTGGGTGTTAACTGGGTATTAACTTTTTGTGTGTACTCTCGTGATAAAGAATTTATCGAATTTCATTTATAAAGTTGAAGATGAAAGGCATTAAAAGACAAAAATTAAAATATTCCTACAACGGAGCATTGGACATTTTTACTTCGTAAAGAAAAATTGAATGTTTTTTCAAGCGTCACTGATTCAAGAGCCCGTTTCCAAATTCGATTCGTTTCCAAAGCCATATTTACCCATCATTATACGTTTTGTAGTTCGTTTGTTCTATATTCCGTCTCTAATAGTAGGCAACCCTTTTGCAGATTGAACATTCTACGGAAAATTGTTTGCTTTCGAAAAACCGGAGATGAAAACTTAACCGGAGATGGCGCAAGTCTAGAAAACGAGTGATCTTTTTCTGCCTGATCTTCAAATACATTCAATTTTCTTACTTTCGCTTTCAAATACTATTTGTATTATTTGAAAATACTATTTGAAAGCGATCTAGCACCAGAACAACAAAGCCATTTCTCAAAAAAACTTAAAAAATACGAGATTTTGATAAAACATTAAACTTCCGTAAGGCTTTCATATTAATTTTTCTTATTGTTTTTTTTAAAATTAATAGCAACGCGTTGGAAAATGATGCGAAACGTGCTTGCCAATTTTATTTACTGAGTTTTATATGTAAATTTAGAGATTCTGTTAAATCAAAGTTAAATCAAAGCTAATTTGAATCAAAGTTACTGTATTCTTGTGCGTGCACTGTAAGCCTCCTCAACAAGATTTCCATTTTTATGACAATACGAAAATTCTCTTCTTGACAAAAAGCGTTGCATCACAATGCGAATTAATTTTTGATAAGTGAAATGACCCGAGAGAACTCAAGGAGAATGCAAATACAGAAAATAAAGGAAAATCTGATTTGAAAGACTCTTGGCAAGAAAAGATTTCACTGGGATCACTTAAAAAGGTTTCGAGATGAAATTCTAACTAATGCAGAGTTGAAATTGAGTTTGAATGCTTTACATAGCTTTAAGATCAAAAATTTTATTGTTCGGCGCTGCTGCTCGTTTCGGCTCGTTATGTCATCTCGTCTCCGTCTCGCTGCAGTAACCCGTGATATAAATTAACTACCATCTGGTATACTGTAGCAAGAGCACCCTACTACGGTAGTTTTCTAAAATAGGTGTCTTTTAGAGAACGCGCTATAACTGCTTTTCTAGGTGTGATTCCCATGAGAGCATCTCCGTTCATTGTATGCCCATGCGGGTGGAGGAGGGCGATCCATTCTTCCCCAGTCATTATCCAAATGGAGAACCAAGGTGCGGTATTTATTGTTGGATAAATATATCTCATTAGTAGTACTGTAATATTCATAAGCTTATTGATTTTATGTATCTTTTCTTTGAGATGTCTCCCCTTTGCCCGGTCACTGCTCGGTCAGCTCAACCTTGGCGATCGTCGGCAAATGAATCAGGTAAAATAATCAAGTGGATAAAAATCAAGCTTTTTATCAAAAACTTATCTATCTAAACTCTGAGTACCGTATTTTCTTTAGCTAACAGCTTACATTGACGTCTCGGTGATTTATGGATCGACGAAAGCGTTGAGGACATTCCATGGTGGATTGCTCAATTTCACCGATTCCCTTCAACATGGAGTACTGCTACACATTTATTAGGTTGAGTTTAGTACTACACTTAGTGTGTTGGAGTCTAACTTTAAACATTAACTTTCAAATAAATTACTTCATCATAATAAATTCTCCAGTTCGCTTTATTTTGAAGCCCTATTAATTTTATACAAAGTGACTCTTTGAGAAATTGAGAAAAGCTTTTCTTTTGCGCGCTTTCAGAGCCGAGAAGTTAATTGGCTGAAAAAGGCATCGGTTCGATAGTGTAATTTGGACACTTTCTTCAAGAGAAACCTACTTTGGTGTCAATAGAAAAGAGATAGAGCACAAAAAGTTGCACATATAGACAAAATTTCAGCTTGTTAGGTTTAATCGAACTCGTTGTATGATTAGACGAAGAATTTCGAAAAAAAAAAAGATTTCCGCTCAGTTTTGCTATAAAATGAGCTCAAATTTGCTTTAAAAGAGTACAAAAGAAAACGAAAATCGTTTCAATGGAGCAAACCGCAAAACAGGGTTATTGGACATTTGATACGCGCCCCGCCCCTTTTGCCATTAAAAATCTAACTTTGAGCTCAAATATCTTGGGGTTGAGCCGGGAAAATTTGATGGATTTGCAAGAGGAACAAGCAGCACGGCTGAGAGAAGGAGGATTCAACATGAAATCGAAGAAAAGGCAAAGCAGATCCCCGGGCCGTTGACGCTTCTTGGAGCCACGATGACAAATTGTAAGAGAGATTTAGAAAACGAGACTGTATCCATTTCAGTGCTCACATTGATCCCATTCCCATCGGAGAATCTGGCTACATCATCGATTGCTCGGATTTGCAAACCGCATGAAATGGAGGTAGTTGGAAGCAAAAAAACATTGGGTAAAGTAATTTCAGGTCCTGAAAAGCACGGATCCAATTTTGGTGAGTCAGATCTGCGAAGCGTTGGCCGCATTTAATGAGATGTGAGTTTTGGCTGTTCTTTTGAGTGCAAAGTTTTCCAAAAGGCTAAAAATTACAAAGCTACCGTAACCTTTTTCTGGAAAACTAAACCAGCCTCATTTATTCTTTGAATTCTAGAGTTAAATCTTCAACGGCAGCCCGATTACGGTAACTTTTCTATAGAAAGCATTGATATCTGACAATGAATGCTTGAATCTTTAATACCGTAATCACTTTAATTAAACGTTAGAAGACTAGTTATAGCTTCCTGCAGTATACCGAACAATAATATTTCCAGCGTCGAGTCGCACGCGTTTATCGTCGAAGATCAAATACTCGACGATGCGATGAACACCGATATCACCGGGCTTGTCGGTGCTGCTGAGGTGGTCACAGTTTGGCAAAATAGTTGATGTTATCCACAAAAACAAAGTCTAGATGTCAAATTTGGGAAGTCTAAAAGGCTAAAAATTGGGAAGTGGGACAATTGCGACCTTTTTGCCCATTATAACAAAGACTGCCCTAGACTATCCCAGTCCTTTAAAACCGCATGTCAATAGGAATCTAACTATTCAAAAAGTGAACAAGTGGGGCTAAAAACGATTCTGTGGGGCTAGAGCAGTCCTTGTTGTAATGGGCGAAAAGGTGCGCAAATGTCCTAGGTGCGCTAAAAAAAAGTCGCATTTGTCAAAATTTACAAAAACTTTCTTCTTTTAAAGGATCATTCTGAAAATGCGCTGAAAATTGAGATATTCAGTTAAATAGCTGATTTGCGATGCTTAATGTCTTTTTATCTTTTTACTATACTTCTGTACATTCCGAGTGAAAGTGCGCTCTCTCTTCTCCCACGTATCATCTAAAGGTTTTACCATAATATTTTTTGTAATTTCGACTTCTTTTTAAACCTAATAACCTTTTTTAACATAATTTCCACATTTCAGCCATCAACATCGAAATCGATTCGACGCCGCATAGAACCGCCTATAAGCCCACGAGCTACAAGCCATCTGAGCCGGTGCTTCATCCAAATCGGTAAGCTTTTGTTTAAACTTTAGATATTTTGAAAACTTTTTGTAACGATTTTCTTTCCAGGGATCAATCGACACTCCGCCGACAAATGGTATCGGTCGGGAAACAGCCAAAAGCCACGATTCAGCGGAAGAAGGTAATTGAGTTACTTCTGTGTAATTGTAATCTTTTTGAAAAGATTTTACTGTTATCATTTTAGGACATGGTGGGAGAGCTCTACGATTCGCTCACTGACTACTTTGATCCCACACAAGGCCGACGAACGCGACGAAGGGCCAATACTTTTGAAGAAGAACTCCAAGAAAAGGTTTGTTTTTGCAGCTCTTTGATAAACCATGTTATTTTTAGCGAGACATCGAACTTGTTCAACAATTGGAGTCTGAAGGTGGTCAACCGGAAGAAGACGTCGAAGAGGCCGCCGGTCCCAGCCAGTTGGTAGACGAGTTTGACGGGAAATTCTTTGACAAAAAGAAGAGCAAGAAACGAAAGCACGAAGAAATTGAGAGACCACCCACTCCGACCAAAGGTAAAACTTTGAGGTTTTTATGGTTTGCAATGATTTTTAGTTATCGAGCAACGTGAAATTGAGTGGAAGGAACGACAGAAGCAACGCCGCGACAAACAGCGGAAAAGACATTGTGGCGAAGACAGCGGCGATGAGAATTGGAGTCACGATGTATTATTTTCCATTATATGAACATCTAAATCAAACACTACAGGTGATGGCTGAACAAGCATCGCAAGAATGTTTCGAATCAACGATTGATGAAATTGTGATGGAAGTCGACATCGATCTTTTGAAGCAAAGCATGGGCAATGACGGTAGTTGAGCTTTCTTTGACGCTATGTAGAACATTTTCTAGAAGACGAAGATGGTGGTGAAGGCGATGGACAATTTTTGGTCGATACTTACAAGATGGAGATGATTCGCGTTGAGGCTCAGAAATTAAAGGAATGGCGAAGACTGAACAAAGTAAGTTAAATTTAAGTTACATTCCAAATTTCCTTTTAGATCAACATTGATCGTCTTGTGAAGTTAATCACCGTTTTGGAGCGAAACATCCGCGATGTGATTCCGAGAGAAGGAGAAGCACCGCTCGTTACTTTTCTTGAAGAGGCAGCTCTTGACATAGTAGTGATGTTTTTAAATCAATCTTTTAGGAAATCATGGATGAAGATGATCCAACAACTCGAGAATTCGTGGACGATAGACTTTTGCGTGCTGCATCAGCCGCGTGTACTGTATTGCTTGTGATGACTGGAGCAAAGATGCCAAAACAAGTAAAAAGTAAACAAAAGTATAAATCGAACTCTTTTTAGGTATTTATCGAAGACGCAATTGATCGTTCGATTCAACTTTGCAAGCAATACTTAAACCACATTGTTTTCCCTTCTTCTGATATAGTCTATCGCTCTCCAAACAAGCAGAAAAAGGTACCAGTAAACTAGCATTAACGTTTGCATCTTATTTTTAGACTGAAGAAAAGTCTCGTGGACGGCGAAAGCTTGATGGAAATAATCGAACACCGACTGCACAACGCATCTATCTTCGTATGAATGGTCTCATTGGATGCTTTGCTGAATTGGTTCATTTTCCATGACTCTCTTAAGCCGGTTCATTTTAGATTCGCTTTCAAAGTCTATCGGATATGGCCGTCCATCAACTTTGCACGATTGCTGCGTCAACGTTTTTTGTTAACAACATTGGTGAAATGCAATGGCAGGTATGTGTGCAACGTGGAGTCTGATCTCAAAATTTATAGGCGATGCGTCTTCTTTCTAACATCTTCAATCGGTATAATGATCACATGCGTCACAACATTTTGCAAGATATTGTGAATTCTCTCCATCGCCTTCCGGTAGTTTATCCTTTAGATAGCTAAACATATCTTTTTCAGAGTGCGAAAACGTCGTCAAACAGTTTGCGCATTTCAAATGAAACGTGGTTGAATAACATGACGGTGCTGATCATGCAACTTGTTCAAGCAACTGTGCAGGTTTTTCTTATTTTAGTTCCGTAAATGATTTGAATTTAGATGCCTAAACGAAAAAAAAAAGATTCGGAGGAAAATGGAACAAGTGAAAAAGAAGAGCTTGAGGAAGCGGATCACTTGGTGAAATCGTCCTTTGAAAGTGCTTTTCGGGTTGCTGCTCTATTTCTTCAAGGATTTTTGCAAAAGTTTGTTTGATTCTTGTTCTAATTTACAACACATTTTAGATGCTGTTCGAAAGGTGAAGAGGATAATCGCCCGGTTTTTGAGGCTTTCCTTCAAGATTTGCTCAACGCTTTGCACAAACCTGAATGGCCTGCAGCTGGATTTCTTCTGTCTATTCTGGGAAATCTTCTTGTCGAACATTACAGGTAGTATAGCTGTGAAGATTTTGTTTGCAGTTACTTTTTAGAACCACAAAAGGAACGGATATCGCGCTTCGGACAGCTTCGCTTGAATATCTTGGATTGATCACAGCTAAATTGAAGAAGGATGTTCGTTCAGCTGAAGAAGATGCCCACCGACGTCTTGAGGTGGAGTCTTACTGATTCCACTTGCAAAATTATTTTAGATTGTTGTAAAGACTCTTGTATACGAAGAACTTGATGATCCTCCAGAAAATATCGCTGATGTGGATATTGAAAATGTACGTTGAAATGTATCATAACATTCTTTTAATTCTTGAATTTAGATAAGCATGACCGATAAGTTGAAGAAATTGGAACAATCATTGATCGACTACTTGTTACTGAGCCGAAACGATGCTAGCATTGAATATGCTGTCTCTTTCTACGGATGCTATTGGTACAAAGAAATTGCCGAAGATCTGGATAAGCTTCGACTCACCTATAAAGCTCAAAAGAAGAAGGCCGATGAATCAAATGAAAAGGTTTGTTGCTAATTAAAAAATCCTAAAATGTAAAAAATTTCCTAGGAGCTTCGCAAGATGGAAAAGAAAATGGAGAAACTGAACGAGAAAGCGCGAGCAATGAAAGACTACTTGATCAAGATTGTCGACAAGAGGCAAATGCGCAAAAGAATCGAGCACATCAAGAGAAACAACCAAAATGTGATGATGGAATCGGATGCGGCTTGGGCAGTGAAGTATTTGGCCAGCAGACGGGAATTGACGCAAACTGGATTTGAAAATTATCTCAAGCAGGTCGTTGTACTTTTGTTTCGCACTTTGCAACATCACATTTTAGATTCTTTATGGAGTCATCTCTGAACCAACGGTTTCGCTACGCACAAAAGCCATGAAATGTTTGACTCAAATCATCGAAGCCGACCACTCTGTGTTGGGAGTGGTATGTGGCTTTTATTTTTCATTTATTCTCTTGCTTTAGCCTGAAGTACAAAATGCCGTTCAAGCTCGAATGGTTGATCCGAATGCGCAGGTTTTCTGTTTCCTTTAATAATTTAATCGATTTTTTAGGTCCGTGAAGCAACGATCGAACTGCTTGGGAAATATCTTGTCTCTCGTCCTGATTTCATTCCAAAGTATTATCCAATTTTACTTGAAAGGATTAAGGTAGAGAATTGCTCTTTTTTGGACTAATCATTAAATTAGGATTCTGGAACTGCTGTGAGAAAGCGTGTGATTCGAATCATGCGGGAGTTAATCGAGAAGAATCCGAGCTTTGACAAGACATCCGAAATGCTGTCGAGAATTGTTCGTCGAATTGGTGATGAGGTATGTTGAAAAGCTTTATTTAAAAATAAAAGGCAACTAAGGAAGGAGTGAAGAAACTTGTGATCGAAACTTTCAACAGCTTGTGGTTCCAACCATTACGAGAACATGATCAAGAAGCACTTATCAAGAGGGTAATGATCATTACGGAAACGACGGAAATTTGTGCGGCTGAAGGAACTGTGGAGCAACTTGAACTGCTGCTCACAAATATCTTTAAGGTATGTTGTCAAACGATTCTATATTCAATTACAATTAAGACAAGCGACAAAGCAACGATTTTCGCCTGTCGCCAAATCGTCGATTGCCTCGTTGACAATGTCCTCGCGCTTGAAACAAGGATGGCAGCTGGTACGATAACTTTTCGATTATTTACCTGGGAATTGATCTTTAGATAATAGTTTGTCGGAAATCAATAAAATGAACGGTCAAGATGAGACACTTGCAAAAGCGCGCCGGGCAAAATCAAATCAAGATCGAATGTTGGCTTGTCTGACCGCTTTGAGTTTGTTTAGCAAGGTATGTTTTGAGCTACATATCTTTAGTAATCTTTATCTAGGTTCGTGCTGAATTGCTGGTCAAACATGCCGAAACTCTGCAGCCATATCTGAGTATGACTGTCAATACAGCAGCTGAAATCCAAGTTCTCAAACAGGTATGCTTATATAATTAATAGTTGGAGTTACACTTTTGTTTAGGTTATTGACATGTTGCGTCGAGTGATTCCGTTGATGTCACATCCATCCGATTCGTTTATTGATGGGCTCGAAGACTCATTTTCGCAACTATTGCTCGCGTTTGTTTGCGAAAACGATTTTTTTATAAATCTTTAATTTCAGCGGTAAAGTAACGATCATTGAATCTGCTGCTGAATGTGGTGGAGCTTTATACGAGAAATTTCCTAGACGACGCCCCAAGATGACGGATATCTTTTTGAAATTCTTGGGTTAGTTTTAAGCTTCTAAATCACAAATGAATTTGTTTTAGCTAATCTGAACAGCATGAAGAAAATGTTGGAACGAGCTCTGAAATCTCCAGTGCCAGAGGAAAGAGTTGCATTCATTTCGCGGTACTGTATTTACTAATTCATTCGATAGATCGATTGTTATAGGGGTATCTTTTGTCTTGGACTGTTGGCTCGGTACTTTGACTTGGATTTCGTCCTTGAAGAAGAGCCAGATACCGTTCAAAAATATGCCATTAAGCATGAATTGCCACCAAATCCTCTGAAAAGTGAGTCAACTTTAACTTAATGAGTCAATAATGTAAATGCAATTTAGATCATGCCACTGAGGATGATGAAAAACCGCGCGTGATTCGCGATAACGTCTTCGTTCTTTTGTGCTTCTTTTTGGGAGTTCCACAGGCAACAATTCAGAGGAATGCGCTTATAAGCTTGGGTAATTCGTTTTCTTTGTTTGATTCATGATTCGAAATAGGCCATCTATCTGCCCAATATGCTGAATATCTGATGAGACCAGAGATGCGATCAATGTACAATCGATTTCTGGGTAGGCAGGAACCAGAATTCTTGGCTGTAAAAGTTTTGGTATGTTAAAAGACATTTGATCTCTGAAATTCTGCTTTAGACACTCCAAAATCTTGAACGTTTCTTGATCAACGAAGAAAATCGTATGCAAAAGCACAACGAAGAATGTAAGTTTAAGTATAAGTAAAAGAGATGTATAAAGTTGCTTCCCTTAGGGCAAAAACGAAAAGAAACTGAGGATTTGAAAAAAATGGATCAAGCTGGCAGCGGTCTGGGATCAGCCGTAATTCAAGTGAGGGTCTAATTTGACGGAAACTGTTACATTTTCTTTAGCTTTATTGGAACGATGTGCTGAACTGCTATTTCAATCGTGAGAAAGAAGTACGAAACGCGGCTGTTCAGGTAAATTAAGCTATTCTATGTAAATATTCAAGAGTTTAGGTGACCTGGCGCACTTTGTCACAAGGATTGGTCACTCCTGGATCCTCAATTCCGACTCTGATTGCTATGATGACCGATCCGTTGCAAACAATTCGACATAAAGTGGAAAATCTTCTGAAAGAAATAGACACAAAGTATCAAGGAATGGTTCAGGTAGAAAATTTTCATAGTATTTCTGAAGAAGTTTATATTTATAGACAAAGGCCGTTTCTGGGATTCGTTTTGCTTTCCAATTACATTTAAAGGTGAATGGTGGTGATCGACGATTGTTACGAGGAATTCGATTGGTTGAGGACTCGGCAACGGCTAATACTGGTTTGGATTGTGACTAGGATAGTTAAATGATCTGCTTTAGCTCACAAAAAGACTTCAACGGATAAATGCGGTGTTCCACGTTACACGAATGATGGGCAAGCACTCCTCTCTGGGTTATATCAAGTGAGTGTCATTGCAAGTCTTTTTTAATAGTTTCTAGGCATTACGTGGTAATCGTCAACAGAGGAGAAGCCTTTTGCAATCAATTTTACGTCTATTCTCCGAAGACAGCAAAGAGGTAATGATTTTGCTTAAATGATGATAATGACAATGATAAGTCATTTAGAAACTTACGCTGCCTGAATTGATTTTTGTTAGTGATAATATCGCGATGTTCCCATATCAGGTTTTTATTTTTAATTGTAAATAATCTACTATTTTTTGTAGGTTATGGATGAACCTTTATATGTGATAAACGAAATCGATAAAATTGTTCCATTCTCTGGAGAAAGCATCATTGGACATTTCAAAGTTAGTTTTTATGAATATCCGAGCTTAAGAGTCATCTAGGCTTCTCTTTTACCAAAATCGGGGTCACCTGGACAACCAGGCAAAGACGACGTTGAATTCGAGCCGGATGCCATTTATCGTAAGTTCAGTGGTTTGAACAATTAAGACTCATGTTTAGGCCGCTTGCCCAACGATAAAACCCATCTCTTTGAATTGATGAACAATTCGCAGGCTTGTTTCATCCTGCTCTACCTCAAAACCTTCCTCATGAAGCTGTATGGTTTCACAGAAGCGTAAGTTTTATCATTTTTACTTATGGCAATGTTATTTTAGAAAAGTGCAAGAATATTCTCCAACAGACGGAGCCAAACTCTACGAGAAGGCAATCGGTCGTAAGAATGTGCACATGTTCTGCCCACAGTCAGCCATTGCCGAATTGGATCCATCACGGGTGGCTGATCGAGACACGATGAAGGGACATTTCAATCTTTCGCATCAAATTTGCAATGTAAGTAATTATTTATTTGCAAAATGCAAGAAACTATTTTATCTTTGATTTAGCTCCATAAAATGTTGCTCTCGTTGGATCGCAGTGAATATGATGATGATGTGCCTCAAGAAGAACAGCAAGCTGAACAGGATGTAAATGTTTAAACAGAACTTATAAAAACAATACGGGTTTTTTTATTTTTTTTTCGTCTACATTTATGTGAAGTCCGTATGAGTTTTTTGTATGAACAATGTGTAAAATTGTTCTTGATCTCACTTTTTTTTATCGCATAGGTGCTGCTCTTGTGCAACTTTTGTATTTTTCTTGGAAGTGTAGGTGTTCATTTTTGTAAATTACTCGCCCTAGTCATTACTTTCTTTTTTGCCTTCTCACCAATCGATGTCCACACTTAGATTTAGTTTTAGATCAGAGAACTGTCGCATTCTTTTGTGCTTCATCTCAGGAATTTCTCTGTTTGCCTAAATTTGAGCGCACTTTTCAGCCTCTAAACAGGCATCTTGTTTTGTTTTTTGTATGACGATCTTTGAGCGTGATTTCCAAGGATCCCACTTTGTGTTTATGTGAAATTGTTGCTTTGAAATATCCTGCAATTTCTCATTTGTAATCAGATATGTTTTTTGTTGTCCATTTACATAGAAATAAACTTTGTTGGTTTGTTTGCGAGACAAGGCATGAAAGTAGAGCGAAAAACAAATGCAAATTATCATGTACAAAGCACCGATTCGAGATGAACACTAGATATGAGACCGTAGGAAAATGTATCTTTTGTCTGCTGAAAGTGAATCGAACTTTTCGTTTATTCATCTTATTTCATGGTTGGAACTTAATGAACTTTAGAGAAAAGGAACCAAATTTGTAGAGAAAAGGATTTCTCAGCTTTTTAAGCTCTGAGCTTTTGGAAGGCTCCGAAGGGCGGTTAAAAATGGAAATTTTGTACCAACTAAGCAAGCGTAATTTTCTTACGATGGTTGATGTAAATTCCCTAACTGGTAAGAAGTTAAAGGAATGTTTTCAAAAAGTAGTCTCGACTCGTATAATTTATTTATACTTGACAGATGTTTCACTTAATTGATTTATAGTAATATTTGAAGTCAATTATTTCGGTGTATTGCATTTGATGCATTTGATTCGATTGTTGGATCAATTTAAAATTTGAAATTTATTGAAATGATAGCAATAAATTGAAATGATAACATTTAAAAACTATAATTTGCTACCATTTCTACTTTAATTTTTGTAGAATATGTTTTTTATGATTTCCGAATTATTTTGTCTGTTGAAAGTGAATCGAACTTTTCGTTTATTCATCTTATTTCATCGTTGGAGCTTAATGAACTTTGAATGGGCGAATATTAAACTTTATAATATACAGGGTGCGTCATAATTATTGCAACAAGATACTCAAGGCATTGCACACCAAGAAGTTTCTCCCGTTCTCGAGATGAAAGTTGCGTACAGACAGACAGAGAGACAGACGGACACTCCTCTTTTATATATAGTAGATTTATTAATAGTTGATCTCTCAATCAATCGATTTCCCCATCACCATGCCTCTTCAAAAATCCTGATCAAATCAATAACCCAAAATTGTTCAACTTCATTTTGTCCGTCGGCACAAGTTGCCTCTTCTTCTCCCCCTTAGCCAGCAGATGTCGAATAATGCCCGAATCGTATCAATCGATAGCGATATAAAAGGAAAGATTAAAGGAGAATTCATTTCTCTTTACTTTTCACTTTCAAAACCTTTTCTTTTTACCTATTTTTCAATTTAGATTCACAAATCTTCAGATTTGTTCTGGAAATGTCTCTTTTCGAGCTAGCTTTCTCCTTCTTGAACTGCACTCGTTGCGGCAAGTTCTGTAAGTTTTCAAAATGAAGCATTGAACTGAAATTTAACAAAAGACTGAAATCTGAACTGAAATTGAAATGAAATTGAACTGAAATTGAAATCCATTCACCAATTTTACCCTTTTGATTTCAGTCGGCTACAACGAGAGAAAAGCTCTCCCCAGAGAATCGGGGGAACCCGGCAACTGCTTCTGACTACGAGGCCGTTTTGTGAAAGTGGCTGTGAGTGACTCTTTCATATCAATAAGTCACTTTTGAACAAGAAAGCCAAAAGCTATTAAGCCAAAAGTACTTGACTAATAAGTTTAGGCTATTAGTTACAGCAGTAGTTGTTTGCTTTACTATTCAAATTTTCCAGCCATGACCATGCCGAAGCGATCCACGTCATGGACAAGCAGCACTACATCACCGAATTCATCGCTCGTCGTCACGACATTGAGGTGTGGGTGAGAAGGGGAGAGAATGTTTCTGCAATAGAAAAGAGTTCACTTTCAAATCGAAGTATTCGACTTTAAAATCAATTGCTAGATCTGCATTAAGCTTGTCAGAACGGGCTAAAGCACAGAAAACATTATATACAAAGTAAAAGTTTCTAAAGTTTAGAAAAGACCCGTGATTTCATCGACAAGATGGAGACGAAATTCTTTGATGGATCGATTGATCGTGTGATGCCCGAGGCCGAGGCGAGCAAGGCCGAACCTGCGGTGAGTTGGGCTGATCCATAAGGAACAAATCAAGGTCTTTGAGTTTGTAAACTGACAAGAGAAGACAAATCTGACAAAGGGAACGTTCAGCCTTTTCTGCTCGAGCCTTTTCCGCTCGAGCCTTTTCCGCTCGAGCCTTTTCTGCTCGAGCCTTTTCTTCCAGCACAGTAGAGATTTAAGGGCACTTTGAGAAAATATGTTAAATGAAACAATGAAAAATAACTTGTTTCCGACGAATCCTTTATTGCCCATTGAACTAGTTTCAGAAAATAAGTACCTATCTCTTAAACACCCACTTTTCATTGGTGAAATTCTCCCTGGCGATCACTTATCGCTTTTAGGTTGACGGTGAACGTCTGCTGCTGACCGAGTCGACTGATTCTCCAAAAGTGAGAGAAGTCGAGCTAAAAGATACCACACTCGAGGTCCTCAAACGTCTTTTAGAGTAAGTGGAAAAAGTGGAAATGCTTATAAAACAATTTTAGCTACATCTATTCATCGAAATTATCACTAGTGCACATGAAGGAAGAGCTGGTGATCGAGGTGCTCGGATTGGCGAACAAATACGGCTTCGTTGGACTTCTGTTGAAGTTGATCGTTGACCATTTGAAGGTGAACTTTGAAAAGATAAATCTCTTCTTTGTAAATAGTAGAATAATTTCTACAACATTAGACTTTTTAGTCAATCATTCACAACTCGAATCTCTGCAATATTTTCAACATTTCCCTGCAATGTGTGCTCACCTCGTTGACCGATTTCTGTTTAGAGTATGCGGATCGGAATGCCGAATTGGTGCTGAGAAGTGAGGTTTGTCGGAAGCACAAACTGGCGCTAAGTTTGTAAAATAGGGAATGAATCTCTAGATTTACCAAATTTCAAGCACCATATGAAACAATAACTTCATTTCAGGGTTTTCGGCAACTTCTTCGAGAATGCCCCGCAAAAGCAGTTGATCTCTCGGGACTCGTTTTGCGCAAAAGAGATCGATATTTTCCATCTGGTCGGCGAATGGATCAAGGCTAATTCATTGGTGAGTACAGAAGTTATACCAAATGCCTCTCTACATCGTAGTTTGCCGCTTGGCCGACTGGCTAAGAGTCCTATATCTTACAAGGGAACGTTCAGAACTGACCGTGACATTTCGGCACGAAATTTGGCACAAAGGTAAATCGATTACGAGGATTCCAAATCTGGAATTCGTTTTTGCTGACGGGCCTTGGTTTTCGAGAGATAAGCTTGCGGAGTTTTCACAACCCGACAAATTTCGCCAAACTGCCGCTTTGCCTATAAAACGGCAACACAACGAAGAGAAACAAGAGCACCGGTGTTCTAGTGGATAGTGCGCTGGTCTACGAACTCAGGCACAAAGTTTCGTGCCGAAATGTCACGGTCGCTTCTGAACGTTCCCTTGTTAGTCGGAGGGTTAAGGGTTCAATCCCGCCGGCTAGTTTATTCGTTCTTTTTTCCATATATATATGGTTTTTTTCTTTCTTACATTTAAGGGTTAGAGGTTGTGCTTGTGTGTTGTTGTTGTTGTTGTTGTTTGTTTGTTTGTTTGTTTGTTTGTTTGTTTGTGTATTGTTTGTACCACATTATTCGTGTAAATAAATGCATTTTTAACTTGTATTAATAATATTGTATTAATGTATTAATGTATTAATGTATTAAATGTATTAAATGTATTAAATTAATAATTAATAATGTATTAAAATAAATTAATAATGTATTAAATGTAATTTCCATAAACATAGTTCTTCAGGAAAATGGTCAAAAGCTGCTCAACGAGGTCCGATTGCCGTTGATCTCTTTGCGAGACCTTTTGGGATCGGTATTTCAAAATTTAGACCTAAATTTGGACATTTTTAGATCCGTCCAACAAAGCTACTCTCACCGGATGCTATTCTCGACGCGATTCAAGAACAACAGCAGACAAAATCGGCTCATTTGATGCACAGAGCTGTGATTGGTAAGCGATCGATCAAAACAAACACATTGATCGATTGTTTTATGATCCTTTTTAGTTCTTAACGTTTTCAGAAAAATGTTTCTCGTTCAGTACCAAATGTGAACATTGTCACCACCTCACGAGGAGCTCAAGTGATCACCGGCGAGTTCAAACACGCCGATGTCATGCAATATAAGGTGGGAGATTTGAAAGTATGAATTCTAGCTAAGCACCGAACTTTTCTAAATTGAAGCTGCAATTTAAGGGTGAACGAGGGCACACGCAACACTTGATCACTCAAGAACCCGCCGACAAAGAGCCGGGAATCGTCATTGAGGTTCCTGAGCTAAACTTTTTTCTTACTACTTTCACTTTTTCAGCTCGGCAAACTATACATGATCAACAAAATCGTGATGTCGTTGTACGAGAGGAACGCAAACTGCTGGTACTCGTATTTCATCGAGGTAAAACATCAGTTGCTGACAGATTCCTAGTAGACATGGGAAAATGCTCACCCGGAGTTTTGTTTCACCTTCGTTTTTTCAGCAGTTCCCTGGCCGATTGTTCTGGAATTTTGTTCACGAATAGAAATTGGCATTCTCTATTTGTTTACAAAATTTCAGAGCAATCGGCCAAGAGATGGCTGAGAAAACGAAGGTGGAATTAGGTTCGGGTTGGAATTTCGCCTCTGTCCAATTCCCAGGGCAAAATTCAAACTTATAGGCCCCAGTTAGTTAAATCTTTCAAACTAAGGGACTGTACTTATGCACGCATAACAAGTACGGTACCAAAGTTACATTAAAACTTTTCTTTTCAGCTCTCAATGGACAACAAGAACTGGCTACGAGTTGTTGACTACCGCGAGTTTCTCTGTCGCGGACAGCAAAACCTCTATTTCGAGAGACGCCCAGCTAGGTATAATATTTAATAAAACAAACTGTGGCTTACGTTATAAATCAGCATTTCTAAACGAGTTTCCAGGTTTATCCGGAATCAAAGGCACCTCACCCACGACGCACAACTATTTCTGGCGTTGACCGACTTTGCGGAAGGCCAGCCAATAACGGAGATCAAGTGACTTTTTGATTCAGAAACGAAGATTCTAAGTAAATAAACTTTCAGTAATCTAACGGTAGATTCAAATTACAGTACCCGATGACAATGTGGCCACGATAAAAGATGATGCATTGGTGATCGATGGAGTGTCGAAGAGTCGGAACGCGTTGATCAATGGCGATACGCTGGGATATGACTGGAATAAAGGGTAAGCAATGGATAATTTGTTAAAAAAAGCTCTATAATAAAGAATACTGTCTCCCTCGGTCTATTTCCTTATCTTTCTCACTCTTTAGTTACACTTGTCTTGCAATCGGTTGCGGTTCAATCGTCATTCAACTCCCACAACCGTATATCATCTCCACGATGCGTTTATTGTTATGGGATTGTGACTCACGATCATATTCTTATCATATTGATGTCTCAGCGAATAAGAAAGATTGGAAGACTGTTGTGGATAAAACGGGCGAGGCTTGCCAGTGAGTTCGTCGAGATTGATAGATTCAGTAGTTTATCGGAATCGAATGCGATCTATAACAAATCAACAGTCAGATTTCGACAGACCTATAACAAACCAACAGTCAAATTTGACTCAAAAACTCTTTAGATCATGGCAACACCTGAAATTCGAGCCAGTCCCCGTCGTTTTTGTTCGGATCGTTGGCACGCACAACACGGTGAATGAGGTAAAAACACTTCTAGAATAATTGTTGTAATAAAAACTTCTGATAATGAATGATTTACTATAATAATAGCAGCAATATAAGTAAAAACATTTTAGGTATTTCACTGTGTTCATTTCGAATGCCCGTCGAGTCCATTGCCTGCGTTGATCGACGAGGAACAAGATGCTGCATAGAAAAGCTTTTAGTCCAGTTTTCAGCTAATCGAAATCCTATTCTGTATTCTATAAACAAACCTTAACAATTATATTTATCTGTAAAATATCAACAAGCTAGGTGAACGAATACTGATGTTTAAAGTGCCTAAAAGATCAACAAATGGCTTTCAAATGTTAAATATAATTTTGATCGCATAAAACGATCCGCAACCGTTCTTATAATAGCTTTATGTTTACTTTTTCTAATCTCTCATTCACGAGTTCTTAAATTTCTTTTGTTCAATTCAACTCGAGGCGTTCCTTTCTTTCCAATTCACATCAATATGTAGGAGTTCCAAGTCACATCAATATTAATACTTGAACAAATTTCATTTTCATTTCGAGCGGTGTACCAGTAACAATTTTTGATTTGATAACAGTAACAATTAAATTTTCACCTTCTTACCCTCGTATGAGTTATCTAATAAAGTTTCAATGATGAAGTTAAACCATACCATCTCCAATTTTAAATCGAGTTCCACTTGCTGTTCATTCTTAGCTTCTTCTTTGACTTTTTGCTCTGCAACCTCCGAAGTTTCCACCTCAAATTAATTAATTAGTTAATTGAATAAAAATTTAACATTTGCAGTTACCTCATGAAACAAAGTTACCTCATGAATCTGAATGAATCTGACTAGGACTTTCCTGTTACGATGAAAATTTTGGTTTAGAGTTTTGGTTTGAGTTAGAACTTGAAATTCAGGAAATCTTCCATAATCGTTTTCATTTTGACCATGTCTTTGCTGACCATGACCATGTCCATGACTTCCTTCTTGATTAGGTCCTCCAAGATTTCCTGAATTTCAAGTTCTAACTCCGACAAAAGCTCTGCACTGGAGTTCCAATAAATGGTCGTAGTCAGATTCAAACTGGTAAGTTCTAACTGCTTACAATCAGCCAACAGGTCCAGATTCTTTATGACAAAGGGGATACATTTGCTTACAAGACTACAAATGAATTATCCTCTGTTTGTCTCTTCTGCGACCTCTGTAGGTCTTCCTCACCATCCAACTATCAAAATTCTCTTTGCAGTTATCGGTGGTATATCCAATGATCCGAGATCTCCGTGGAATCAATATAGATAAAAAATAAAAATCTCCGTCACACTTTTGGTGAACCTGGAGGAAATGCCCCTCAACATCAGAAACTATACCAAAATACAAGACTTTTTGTTTTGCCACTTTTTATTTGGCTTAGCCGTTTTTTCTAAAATCGTGCCCTTAGAAATTCTTTGTTTTTTTCGAGGCCTTTTCGTGGTTTTTCTTTGCGGTGTTGAGCATTTTTTAGTTCGTCTGCCTCGAAGCATTATCCAAGAGTGGCATGGCCGAGTGGCAGACTGTGATGTGGCATCACTTTGGGTTCTTTTTAAACTTAATCTAGCCAAACACATGCTTGACAGGCTATAGCCAAACACATCTGTAAAGTTACAGATCTAATAGCATGTGTCTAATAGCAGGAAAAGTTACAGGTTTCCTTTTGCAATGACTCTTTCATTTCTTCATTTAATTTTTTCGTTAAGCATACTGTTTTCTTGATTTCTTGAAAAATGATCGTTTTCAAGCTCTCAATTACTCATTTTTGGATAAAAAAACAAAATGAACTTTGTTATCCATTTATCTAGGCAACTTTTTTGTATATAGCTTATGTCTTTCAATTGCAAATTCCTCCAAGGCACTCGCCAACTTGTACGAAATCTGATGATCTCATTCTTAAAGCCGGTTTCCCAGGTGAAGTTGATAATGACTACAAAATTGGCAACTTCATCAAGATTTATCCTTTCACACAAAATTCATCAGCACAATTGAGAGTAAGATTTCAGAGAAAAACTGAGCATCCAAACTGTTAGGGGTTATTGTAATTGAGAGAAAAAAATGATAACTGGGAGGCCATCAACTGCACATATAACTCAAAGGATATAAATAAAAAAAAAGAACATCAATAACTGAGTCAATCAATTAGGGGATAGCAAACAGAAAATTGAGTGATTTGAAAAAAGTTTTTCTGGAGTTTTTTCTGGAGCTATTCCCTACAATAAATGTCTATAAATCGAAGATTAAAGTTGAATGAAGTCGTCGTCGTTTGTGAAGCTGATGCTCTTGATCTGGAAATGATATTTAGATGTACTGCATTTGTTCCGATAGATAGTAATCAAGCTAGCAGAATCAGAAGAAGCTAGCAGAATCAGAAGAAGCTGGCAGAATCAGAAGAAGCTAGCTCTCTAATAAATTCATCCCCAAGGCTGGAAAAGTCAAAAATCAAGGCTACAAGCAAAAACCAAGGCTACAAGCAAAAGCCAAGCCCTTAGCCTTGAGTTAGGCGTTGACAATCCCTGGTCTGCCCTGGGCTGGTGTGCTAGTAAATTTTGGGTCCAGTACTAGATTTAGATTCACAAGAATGTCTGGATCGATCAGATACTAATGAGTCTTCCGATATACTAAATTTGCTCACAAGTGGATGACTCAAGTAGTTCTGAGTTGACTCAAGTAGTTTTGAGTTGACTCAAATAGTTCTGAAATCTCTTTTTACCTCCAATGCTGTCTGATCATCCGATTTCCCCTTCTTTCGCTTGATATTTCTGAAAATGAAATCGATTTTGTTTCCATTTCCTCACAAACTTCAGCGCTCTCTTCATCACTTTCTTCAAGCCAACATGCACTTTGTACAGCTCTCGACGCACATTTTCCGCTAATCCATTCATTATGTCGCCAATCATCTTTTTCTTCTCAACCGGATTCAGATCTCCGTTCTAAAATCAATGAACGCCATAATGACAGGTGTGTACAGTCGCGTAGTCTAAGTTTGGCGTTTGTATTTTAAGACTACAGTAGGTTTTACAATAAACTACAGTGACTACAAGAACTACATTAACTTTTAAATAATAACATACTCTAACAATCCCCTCGATATACTCATCAGCAACAGCTGCTTGATCACTCATTCGACCTCGAGCCTGCAATAGAATACCTACAATAGAGCCTACAATAGAGCCTAAAATAGAGCCTACAATAGAGCCTACAATAGAGCCTACAATAGAGTATAAATACTCTAATAGAACGCCACCTCTTCGTACCAAAAAATACTAGACTTCAAGGGCTATCACAGCCTGACCCAAGCGCACACTGTAGCTTAAAGCAGCGTGGTGAATGGACGAATTCAAACTTAGACTACGCGACTGTACACCTGGCGGCTGTCATTATGGCGTTCTATTAGATTATTTACGGCAATTCGCTTACTCACCGCCAAAATAGCTCTCTCCTTTTTCTCTCGTCTAGATCGAACCTCGTTTCGAAATTTCTCAAAATCTTTCTAAAGTTTATTCTCAATATCCAATTTTTTTTTCTTGAATTTACCTTCACTTGTTCAGTGTCTTTTGCGACAATATCCGCAATAATATCTTCCTTTTCATCCATTGAAAGTTGACTGAAATTTCTCTTTCTATTTTGCTACTATTTTGAAAACTTTACCGCTCTCCGATTACTTCAAAAACATCTTTCTTTGTCTGTGTTGAGGCATACTTCAAAAACGGGAGATCCTGAGCGGTTGGATATCTAAAATGTGAGCGATTGGATAACTAAACATTTTAGCAACTTGCATCGATGACTTACTTTCTTTTGCTTTCAAAGAGTTGTCCTTGTGCGAGAGTGAAAAGCGCAAATGATATCAAAATGTACCGCATTGTGACTAGAAAAAGTTATTTGACACGTTCATTAGGGAATCAGAATCGTTTTCATTAATAGAATGGTTCCTCATTGAAGTGGGAACTAAAAATGGGCGAATGTGGAAAAGAAAGCAAATAAAGTCGATTCAGAGAGTCGTTGACAGCTCTGATCACCCGGACAGGCTTTGGGAAAAGGTTTTCAAAAAAAAAATGCTTCTCTTTCAATGATTACTTATTGTTAAGGATACTGTAAAGTCCTGTCTCACTATAGTATAACAAAAAAAGCATTTAGCCGACTGAACCGACTCATCTATGGCAACAAAAAAGTGTAAAAGACTTCACTAAAGCAACATCAGAGTCCGAAAAAAAATGATTTTGGAATTGAAGAAGCTGAAGAAAAAAAAACTAGGCGTCTACAACGTGAAAGTTCTCCATCAAAAGATGGGGAATGAATCGAGTCACTCTTTCTTTTTTTTCACCTCCCCTTAGGCCTGTCCCCTGTCCTCAGATTTTGTCCCTCAATCGTGTTTACTCTCAGTCTTTCGAGTTCTGCTCCTCTATTCCAAAGGAGAGAAAATAAAACCCAAAAATCGGGGTCGAGTCAAACGAGTCCCAATGATTTGCGGAGTAGCGGTGCTTCCTGCTTTGGGTGTTGATTGAGAAATCGAGGTGACTCAGAAATTGATCTGCTATCTAGGGTTTTTTTGTGATTATCTTGGAGTTGGAGTTGTTGGAATTGCTTAAAGTTATCACTGTATCAATCTTATACAAGTTTATTTTCAAAAAAGTACAAAAATTTGCTAGAATTTGCGAAGAAATTCTTTTTATGCGACAAAAAAGGTCCAAAAAGGTCCAAAAAGGTTCAAAAAAGGTCAATAAAGGTCTAACACTTTAGGTCCAGTCTAAGATTTGTTAGATTTATTTTTTCTGTCACGTAGATATATTTTAAAGGTATTATTTTTATTTCATTTAAACATTATCAAACCTACATATATATTTCTTTCAATGGATAATTTGACGTTGACAAACGGGAACAACTTCTTAGGAACAAGGTGAAAACTAAAGCGTGCCCTTCTACCGTACCCTTTCTCTGTTTTGAGCTAAAAGTAAAGAGAAAGCGAGTGATTTCCCTTGCTTTCAAGTTCGCTCGGTGATTCATTTCAAGAGTGTCCTTATCCTTTTCCTTTTCGATTTCATGATCATGGTGAGATGAGCGTCGACAAGTTGATTGACGATGCCCGACCGATTATTCAACGAGCCGTTCAACTCGATCGAGCACAACACCATGAAGATGCTGCAAACGCTTATATGGAATCTGTCGACGTTCTACTTTCGGCTCTGAAATTGATGGACGATACGGATAAGAGGAAGGAGCAACTACGTAAAACCACGGCCGAGTATATGAGTCGAGCGGAGACGATATTTCCGAGAAGAACGCTGAAGGTGATCGAAGCAAAGCAGAGACGAATCACCGCTGGAAGTGTTGGACATGGATATGATCGGGTATTTGGAAACTGTCTAGATGATAAGTTGACGAAAATCGAGATCTTCGATGCTTATGTTTCGGCTCATCATCAAGTGATCAATTTCTTGCGTTTTTGCGAGTTAGTTGTCAGCCGAGCTCCAAATGTAAAAGTCATTAAGTTGACGACAGGTGTTGACGCTAAAAACCAAGCGCACGCCTCACTAATGGAAATCGCGGCAAGTCTCAAAGAGAAAAACGTGCAGTTGAGTCTCGAATTCAGTCAAACGATTCACGATCGAGAAATCAAGTTCAACAATGGTTGGATCGTCAAGATTGGACGCGGTTTGGATTATTTTCGACGGGTAGACAAATTTGCGCTCGGCTCTTTCGACCAAAATTTACGTCCATGTCACGAAACGGTTATTGATATTTTAAAGGTTGATCCAAGAACAATGTGATATTTAGTTAATTAGGTATGATCTTTTTCGAGTTTACCTCTTTTTCCTCCTATGCCTAATCTTTTCAAATATTTTATGCTGCAAATTTTTTCATGTCTCTGATAAATAAGAGTGTTTATTTTCAGATAATGGACTTTCTATTTGGGCGACGAAAAACACCGGCCGAGCTTTTGAGGCAAAATCAACGGGCACTCAATAAGGTAACTTTTTGTCCACTTGATTGCAATTAAATTCTCTCTTTAGGCAATCCGCGAATTGGATCGGGAAAAGAGTCGAATGGAGATGCAAGAAAAGAAAGTGATTGCTGAAATCAAGAAAATGGCGAAGATGAATCAAATGGTAATTTGATAGTTTTAAACACCAAGCACCATTTTTTAGGACTCCGTGAAGGTGATGGCCAAGGATCTTGTGAGAACGCGACGATACATCAAAAAGTTCATCGTGATGAAGGCGAATATTCAAGTAAAGAGTTTTTCTTGCCCTCTAACAATTAAAATGCTTTAGGCAGTATCTCTAAAAGTGCAGACATTGAAAAGTCAAGATGCGATGGCCCAAGCGATGAAAGGTGTCACCAAGGCAATGCGCAGCATGAACAAGCAGGTAGAGATTGTTAAAATCAACATTTTATTATTTTGATTTAGATGAATCTCCCTCAAATTCAACAAATCATGATGGAATTCGAGAAACAAAGCGAAATTATGGATATGAAGGTATTTTATTGAAGCATTTTTATGATTTCCGAGTTTTAGGAAGAAATCATGGGAGATGCGATCGATGACGCCCTCGGTGATGCAGAGGATGATGAGGAAAGTGATCAAATTGTGAATCAGGTTTGATTTTAATTTAAAAATTCTATCAGATTAGTGTTTATCAGTTTTATCAAAATTGTTTTAGCGTTACCTAATGGTTATTGATATTTTACAAAATATTTATTGTAGGTCCTTGACGAACTCGGAATTCAAATGGGAGAAGAACTTGGCGGTTTGGCGGCTCCTTCTGGCCGAGTAAGTGTTTTGATGTTTTTAAAGCACAATGAAAGTACTTTGATAAACTAGCTATTTGTTTTTAGAAAATACTATTAAAGTAATAGCTAAATGATGATTAAACCTTTTGTTGCAATAAATTTATTTATCTTGTTTTAGATCGGCGTTAACGAAGGTGCTGGTGCGTCTCGTCAACCGGTGGCTGCTGGTGGAAGTGGTGGTGGACATGATATCGACGATGATCTTCAAGCTCGATTGGATCAATTGAGAAGGGAATAATACTTCTGGCAAGTTCATTACCCCACCTTTTTTTTATATTGCCTTCAACTATGTCATTGTATTTAATCATTAATTTTATATTGTCATTATTGTCATCATTAAACTTTTCTTTTTCCTTTTACGTGTATAAGACCGCTCTTCATTTTATAGCAAGAAATTTCTGATTTTTTAAGCGTTGTTCTTGTACAGAATTCCCGTTTGCTCTTTATGCGTTACTAGAACTGTGATTTAAAATGCGACTTTTGAGTTTGTTTCATTTCTTCGAGCGAACATTAATAAAAATGTGACAAAAATAAATTTATCGTGAAAAGAACACATCTGTTGACTCGTATTTTGGGGTATGACTTAGGAGAGCTATGAGATTTGCGAATGTACAAGGTGAAAAAGCTATGGAAAAAAGAATATAATCATGCCAAACAAATGCATTGCGAATAGAATGAGAAGAGGAAAGATATTGGGTAGGGGAGAGCTCATTGAAACGTTTCCACCAAGAAAGGTATCCCATCACCGAATTATTTACTGAAATTGTTTGGTTTTTTCCTTTTTTTAAATGTCATTTTACCCATTGAGCATGTTGTTGTTGCTCGGTTGGATAGTGTGGATCGGTGGCAAGGGAACCGTTTGTTGGTGGTGGGTAGACGGATGGTTTATGTTGTTGGATGTAGGCAGAGGATCCCTGAAATCCATTGTAAACTGTTACTATAGTTTTGTACTATCAAAGCTAGTCCTGCAGCCAGGCCGGGACCCGCTACAACACTTTCTCTTCTACACTCACCCCTGGAGCGAGATGACATTGGCTCCGAGCTGTTGCTGAGCCATCCGCTGTGATTGTGGGTGCTTGTTGTCCATACCCGTCAGATTGACAATTCCCATAATGGACTGATGATAGAGGGGCTGATGGAGGGATGCCACCGGTGGAGGACAGACACTCGTCGTATTGGAGAAGCTCGCTGAATCTATGGTCAAAAGCTATACATTTTTCGTTTACCCATTGGATGATCGATAGTAATCGGCAAATGTGGCTGGGGGTGGTGGTGGGACGACGAGATTTGGTGGTGGATGGGCTGGTGGGTTTGTTGAGAGATGGAACGGGGCACATGGGGAACGACCGGGTTGTGCGCTGTTGTTGTTGCTTGGCTGACCGGCAGACACAACACTCCAACTGGAAATTTTTGATTTTTTGATGCATATTGTAGTGCTCATGTTTACAATTACAAGCAGAGTTGTTTGAAAAGTAATTTCTCCGAGCAAGTCCATGCAAGGCAAGAGCAGAAGTCTGATTCTGATTTTGCTGGCCCAAAAAAGCTCTTATGACCGCCAGAAGCCGGAGTTTGGCCTTGCCTTGCTTTGGCTAACTTGGCTTATAGACTCTAGAATCCAGTGAACATCCCTGCAAGTATAAGTACTGTAAAGTGCTATATTCTAGGCTTGGTATCGTTATCCATTAATTCATTCATCCATTCAATCAACCATTGTACTCACCCTCCGTTTCCACTCCCTGTTCCATCGTACACCCGGCGGCGCTTTGCTCGTGCATTTTGCGCAACCTGAAACTCATTTTTAGATATGTAAATCCTTTGTCACTACAAATGCTCACAGTACAACAGATTCTTTACTATTTTCACGACTACAACAATATTCTTTACCATCCCATCGTTTTCATCGTTATTTTGGCTACAGTGGTGATAACTGGAGTGAATTCTGGTAAGAAAGCGAGAAAGCTTTCTCAAGAATAAAGCCTGATAAAAGACTTACTTGATGCGGCTTTGTCGCATGAAATTCTGGATTTTCCTAGCGGCTGCTTGTCGTTTTCGGTGTCGATGATCTCGGTATGATCGTTGAATTGTCACTGCTGCTCGATTCTCGCGCCATAGATTTGAGGAATTTGGCGGGATCTGGAATTTTCCTTTTGCAAATAGATTTAAGAGCATAGTTTTGGGTTTAACTCTAACTAAGAACCAATTAAGATGCCGTAAGCCAATCCAAGCCTCATTTTAAAAAAACCCTTGTAGATACGGTAGTATTTGTATCTACTTTAAAACTCTTTTCGATACCGTAGCCCAATTCGGGCCTTACTGTAGCTTTCGTAGCTACCGTAAGCTCTTGTAACTCTCGTAGCTACCGTGAGCGAACTAAAGGCTTATTTTGAAAGCTTTAAAAACTCTCATAAGATACCGTCAGCCAACTCAAGGTGCTGGTATATCTTCTGGTTTTCACTAACTGCCACAAAAGCTTTCCCATTGAATTCTCCTTCCCCAATTCCCTTGTCTTTTCAAGTTATGATTCATTGCTTTCTTTTGTTCGAAAATGTTCATTGAAACGGGTTTCTCTTTCGCCTTTTCCAAGCGATGACGGAGGAATGGGCTCTACGTGGAATTGTCAGCTCTCGCGACAGTTGGCCACCCTCACTTTCTCCTCCACGAAGTGATGGACCCTTTCTGCGCTCAACTTCTCTAAATTATCCCCACCGGGTCACACACTTGACGCTTGAAATAGCCGCCGGAAGTTGGTGAAATTGAAAAAACGTTTTGGTGTTTGGTTACCACGTGAGTTATTGCTAGATCTATTGATTGAGAGCATAGATGAGCAAAAAAATGAACAACAAGTCTCAAATTTGCTCTGTAACCAAAAAATGAGAGATTGGGTGCGCTAGAAAGGGTGCGTTTAAACGTTCAGCACACCGCAAAAATATTTAAGGTCACAACCTCTTTAGAATTTAGAGAAGAAAGGCGGTGTCCAAAATTTACCTCATCATACAAAAACCTCGGTAAGCACATCGTTGAAAGAGCGTCTTTGTCGTTGAAAATATTCGAGGAATGAGAAATAGACAGCGGAATGGTGATGGAGGAGTGTTTGTTGTTGAAATGTTTATTGTTGAAAGTCTATCAACAAGTCCCACCCAGTATCACAGAGTGATTTGCATAAATCGAATGATTCAAGTCAATCGGTCAACGTCTGACTAAACCATCAAAAGGGTTATTCAGAAAATAGAAAATAAAAACAAAGAGTTCAATGCGAAAGCAACAAGAAAACGTTTGACGTAGTTAGAATAATCGAAAATTTTTTGTCAAAATTGCCAACGGGTTCACCACTTTTTCACACAAGGTAACGCGTGAAAAAGTGCTTGTAATGAGGCTGTAAATGGGGAAAAGGGAAAGAGGAGAGGAGGAGGGCAGTGATAAGAAGGGAAGTGATAGGGGAAATATGTGGAAGGAATTCCCGGAATATCTTTTAGCAATCGAGTTTTCGATGGCTCAAGAGTTCAAGGATTGAGAGCTCAAGGATTTGGGAATACGAAGGGCTAAAAGAGCTTGCTTGCATCCAATTGAAGCCTTTAATTGGATTCAATGAATGGATAGACTAGATTTGGGTGACAGTACTACTTTATCTATACAAAAGGCTGACAAGTCAAGATATTCCGTTTTCTTTGCATTTACCAGTCGACTGAATATCTTAAGTTGGAAAGCTGAAGTTGGAAAGCTTAAGTTGGAATGCTGAAGTTGGAAAGCTTAAGTTGGAATGCTGAAGTTGGAAAGCTTAAGTTGGAATGCTGAAGTCATTGGGCTGAAGTAGACTGACTGAGTTGGAAAGCTAGTTGGTCTGGTTGGACTAAGTTGGAATGCTGAAGTTGGAAAGCTTAAGTTGGAATGCTGAAGTTGGAAAGCTGAAGTTGGAATGCTGAAGTTGGAAAGCTTAAGTTGAATATCTTAAGTTGAATATCTTAAGTTGGAAAGCTTAAGTTGAATATCTTAAGTTGGAAAGCTTAATTTCTGCAAGCAATAGATTCAGAAAGTTTCGTAAACGTTTTCAAATATCAAATCGCTTTTAAAAAAGATTGCTGGCAATTCGGGAGGAGGTTTGCAGAAGAATCGTTTGACCGTTCTCAAAATCTCACACGCTTCAGAGGCAAAAAAAGGGTAAGAGGGGAAAAGAGGGATTGGGCGGAGTTACCTGGAAATTTGAGGCTTTTGAAAAGAGAAAAATAGAACGGAGACGAGAAATGAGAAGATTTCAGGTAAAGGAGAGATGGGATGGGGATAGGTAAGCGATGAGATCTCTCAGAGAGGGAGACTCGACACACCGATGACGCAAATCGCTCGGGTCTGAAGGGTCACTGCGGGTCGAGAGGAGGGACAGACAAACCATCGCCCACAAAAAAGTGCTTTGTCTATTCTATTCTTTGATCTAAATATGGTAAGCCTAGAACTGGAGAACTAGGTGATCTTGTTAAGCTTAAACCAAAGGATCCATCATCATTGAAGTCATCATTGCAGCCATCATTCTATCATCATCATCATCAGAACTTCATTTTTCCTATTTGAGAGTTGGTGATAGTATTCTACAAGTCTTACTTGCTTTACTTAGATCAAAGCACTAACTTCTTTGGGTTCTTTGGGTTCTTTTTGAACCTTGAATGATACTGCAATGATGACTTCAATGATGATGGATTCTTTGGTTCAAGCTTAACAAGATCACCTAGTTTCTCCAGTTCTAGCCTTATCGTACTTGACCATACGTTTATATGTTGTGTCCGATTTAGATTTCCGTCCGATATAGATTCAATCTAAATCGGACGTCCGATATAGACTGTAATCTAAATCGGACGTCCGCGATAAGTTCAATCTAAGTCGGACGGAAATCTAAATAGGACACAACATATATACCAATCAGAGATCAAGAACGGGCTGTTGATTTGTGATCAGTGCAATTGCAAGAGAAACAAGGCAATGTTGAGTCAAAAGAAGTAAGTGACCCGTTTGTTTCTCAGCTTATCCCCCCTTCACTCATCTCATTATTACTGTGAAAGACAAGAGGAAAAGAGAAAAGAGAAAAGAGAGTTGCAACCCAAGTCGATGAGTGACTGGTTGGGAACGTCTCTTACAACATTTGACCCTCATTATCCGGTGATTTCTCCGAATATGTGATGACGTCATTTCAGCAAATGTATGAAATTACATGAACTGTTCACTCTCTTTAAAACTCTGGACTTGAGGGTTTAAAAGAAAAGATTATAGAGAATTTCAAATTCTTATCAAAGGGAAAATTGTCGTAAACAGCTGGCATAATTCTTGAGTTGAAAGTTGAATGAAACTCAATGAGAGTGTTTTAACCAGCGCTGTTAGGGTTGGACTTGGTTGGGTCTGCAAAGCAAGTCAAGTAAAGCAAGCCAAAGCTAGAGCCCAAGAAGGCAGGCCCAAACTTGTATGCTTTTTGTGGGCAGATTCCGGTATAAACTTTTTAGCTAAACAATCGGTAATATTCAGATAAAGACTATAGTTTTAATGGAAGAGATCATTGAAGGACTTTGGAATAGATAAGTGGGGGAAAGTGGAGGAACTGAAGGGATGATTTCATCCATTTCTCGACATTGAACTCCTTTCTTTTCTTTTCTTTTCTTTTTTTAACAATCATCAAATGGAATCCGATTTCAGAAGACTTTTCTACACGTTATCGCGATAGAAGAGTGACTTTAAAAGGCAAATGGCATTAATGGCATTAATGGCAAAGGCAAATCATCACTCGAACAAAAGTTTTTTGAAGAAAAATAAGAGTGAGTTGTTTGAAAAGAATTGGAATTGTTAAAAAAACAAAAAGTTGCTTGATTGCAGAAAGAAGAACACATTGAGATTGCATTTTGAGTATAAATGATGTTGTGAAACGAATAATGAAACTCAATGAGAGTGTTTTAACCAGCGCTGTTAACCACATGAGAGTGTTTTAACCAGCGTCTATAATTTTTTGACAGAGTGTAGAATGGCTCGAATGGCGCTAGTCTAACAGAAGCGCTAGTCCCCAACGCAAGCGCTAGTCTAACAAGCGCTAGTCTAACAAGCGCTAGTCTCACAAGCGCTAGTCTAACAAGCGCTAGTCTGGCAAGCGCTAAGTCTAACAAGTTTTTCACGAAAAGCGCTAGTCTAACAAAGCGCTAGATCTCTGGCCTTCAGTCTAACAAGCGCTAGTCTAACAAGCGCTAGTCTAACAACTGCTAGTCTAACAACTGCTAGTCATTGGCGCTAGTCTAACAAGCGCGTTTTATCCTCAAATAGAATCGTTAGAGATAAACGTACAGTAATTTTGAAGTAAAAGAAATGAAAAAACTATCTGATTCTTCATTCACTACATTTATAACCTTGAGAACAGTTCCCCAATGTATCAACGAAAAAAGGAATTACAATGTATCAAGATTTGGGAGCAGTTTTTTGAAATAATTGAAGATTTTTAAAGGAGTAAAAATCATTAGCAATTGCTGAAATTTTAGCTAAAAAGTGTACAGTGTGATTGGTTTTGAAAATTTCTGAGTCTTTGAAAAGAAAATCAAAATGAATTTGAGACATTTGAGACATTGGAGACTCAATGTTTGAAAGTTTATCTTCCCATTAAGATAGACCAAGAGTTTTGTTTGAGAAAAGAAAAAGTAGAAAAAAATGAGGAAGGGGATACTCGGAAGTGACGCCCATTTTAGGCAACGGGAATCTGAATTTCTCGTGATTTTTGAAAGAATCGTCATCAGATCGTGATTGAACTTGGAAGATAACAAAAATTCAGACCGCACAATTAGTTAGAAAATAAGAATAAATAAGAATTGATAACGAGAATAGATTTGGCAGATCTAGGGTCTGCAGAGCAAAGCTAGAACCTGGTCTCACCCGGGAAATGCCACAGCACCCCAGGGACAACCCAGCAAGGATTTACAAAAAGCATTATGTGACATTTTTTCCTTCTCTTCCCTCCTGTATTTTCCTCTTTCTTCTCTGGCAAGAGACTAGAGAATAGATAATGGATTAGAGCAAATGCAAATCAATGGATTGAAACCAAAAAGCAAAAGGTCGAGGGGTTCAATCCCCTCTCAGGAAATTATACTTACCCGACTCTTACTTTACTTTTATTTGACATGCTCTTTATATGTCTTAATATACAGAATCTGGCTTTCGTATTAAGCCAAAAATCAATAACAATATCTAAATAAAATAAAACAAATCCTAAGTGGATAAAAACTGGCAAACTATCAAGAGATTTGGGGGAATTTCGTAGAGGTGAGAAAAAGAGGGCGGGAGAAAGGAAGGAAGAAGGGAAAGGAAGGAAGAAAGGAAAGAGAAGAAAGAGAGGAAGGAAAGAAAGGAAGAAAGGAAAGAAAATTGAATGAGGGGGAAATCAAAGGACCAGTTAGGGAGGGGATTGAGAGAAAAAGCTGGAAGAATGAAAAAGGTATGGGAAGAGTGAAGATTGGCAAATGTGGTCATATTAACCAGGAAGAGGGATGGTGATGAGTACCCCGACAGCCCCTTCTGCTCTTTCAATAGTTGAAACTAGACGATGGATGGATTCGAGAAGTGAAAATGGAACACCTCACTTCCCGAAAATGAATTGATTAAGGTTTCAATGAGCAACCCACATTTCTAAAAGGAGTATTTTAGCTTTAAAACTACTGTAGTCAAGCTGTCGTTTCCACCCAAACAGCCCCATTTTGGTATCATTCGACGAGGAATCCAAGGCTCGCAGAGAACAAAATTGGACCGGTGAATGAAAACTGGCGGTTTTGATTTGAAAAAACCAAAACTCCCGGTTTGATTTGTTAAAATTGTTAGAATTTGTTAGTTTGAATTTGTGTTGATTGGCTAAGTGCCTTTTAGAAAACGAATTGAGCAGAGAACAAGCCGGAGACTAAGCAAGAGAACAAGCAGAGAGGACACAAGAGAACAAACAAAGGCAAACAGAGAACAAACAAGAGAACAAACAAAGAGAACAAGCAAGAGGGAACAAGCAAGAGAACAAACAAGAGGAACAAGAAGCAAGGGAACAACAAACAGAGACAAGCAAGACAAACACCAGAACAAGCAAGAGAGACAACCCTAGTATGAGCGAGGGATAAATCCAGGGGACAAGCTGTGATTAAAAATTTCATCTACTGGGAGTCTTGTCATCAAATAAACTATCAGTAGAGACAACAAAAACCAATTTCATAACTAAACTGTTGCCTTGGTTTGGTTGTTTTGACTAGCTGATCCCAAGTATCGAGCCCCCTATCCTCCCCCCGGGGAAACAGTGGGGTGGCAGTAAGATCAAGTAGTTCTTTCTCTTATGTGCTTGTATTCCTCTAGATTAGAAATCTTAACTTTCAAATTCTCTTCCCCAAGCCTTTTGCCCCAGTTCTCAATTAATATTCTCTTGCGTGATTCAATTCTTTTTTTTTCCCTCAGCTCACTCGGATATTCTCGACCTATTGAAAGCGCCCGAAAATCCCTACGATGGCATAAGAATTTCTAGTGAAATCGGTGCAGACAAGAAAAAAAGACGGCTCCAGAAATTGGAATGAAGTTGAAGAAAAGAAATGACAAGCGCTTCTGAGAAAAGGATAAAGTTAATCCAATAAAGAAAGGTGGATTGCGTTAAACTGAAGATTGCGTCAAACTGAAGATCGCATCTTCATTTTGCACTCAAGTCATCGAATAAATGTTTGCGTAGGTTCAAGGTCAGAAAATCCATGGATGAATTGAGGAGCCGATTCCCAGGTCAAGCTCAACCAAACGGACTATAAAGCCAAATTTAAAATAATTTAAATAATCTCAAAGTTTCCATTTGGAAATCCCAATGTCAAGAAACAAATTTTTTGATTTTTGCCTTGTGCTTGGCTTGATCAGCCATGGCTTTTGGTCTTTTATGGGATAACAATTCTTGTTATCCACCAATTGGATAACAATTCTTAGATTAATTCTTAGATTAATTAATTCTAAAAAGTTTCTTTTTGATTAACATTGATAAAGTTCAGTTATTTGACAAATAGAATGATTGAGATTTTTTTACGGGCAAGCGGGGATATTTTGATTTAAGAGTAAGATGAACTACCGTATTTCTCTATATAGTCACCCCCGGCGAGCCGGATTGGTAACGATTTGACGGTTTCCAAGCTTTTGCAGAACACAACACCTCAAATCCTCCACTAGATCTCATCGTCATTTCATTTTCCGACCGCACATCGATGAGTTCTGATAAGCGCTCTCGAGATTTCCGAGCAATTTAGGTGACGCTCGGGGTGCACTACTATTAGAGAATACGGTATATAAGCTTGTTAAATGATAATATATAATATGATTAATATGTTATATGATTCGATAACAGCTTTACATATCTGAATTAATCAAATTAGACGCTAGAAAACTGAAAAGAGCTAAAGCAAAAGCGAAAAGAGCTGCAACAATACAATTGATGTCTTAAAACAAAAAGCAAACTTTGTCTCAACAGGCTACAAATTTCTAAAAGCATATTTCCCTGGAAAAGCAAAGTATTTATTATTAAAAAGACATTCTCCCCCCCCCATCAATTATATTTAATCTAAAGAGTCCAAATGAAAGCGAGAAGGAAAGCCACCGAGAAAACTCTCTCCTATCTTATCTCTTCCCTCTTCTCTCCATTTGTGGTTGTGTACAGGAAGAACGATTGTTGACGTACTGTCTTTTCATTCTATCAAAGCACATGCCCAGTATCAGTTCCCCATTTCACTTTCAGGACAACATCCTGTTTCGAAATATAATCCAGCGGTAGCTTAATAACTGATGAAATGATTGAGAGAAAATAAAGCGCGTTTTTTGGGTGTAATAACTTATTACATTCTACAAGAAATAGCAACTATCGATCAGTCAGACATTCTCGATTTTAGCATTTTATCGATGACTTCTTCCTCACTCCTCACTTCTTCATTCCATTTGTGAAAATTCGGAATTTTTTGAGCCAAAATAGTTCTCGACCACTTTTTTTTGACTTTTGTATGATCATCGAACTTTTTCGAATAGAAAAACTGTTTCAGGGACCAAAACAAAAAGTAATTTGACAGGGCTAAGTACTTAGTAAGACGCATGAGGAAGAGCATGACCCTGGAGGAAGAGCATGAGGAGAGCATGAGGAAGAGCATGAGGAAGAGCATGAGGAAGAGCATGAGGAAGAGCATGAGGAAAAGCATGAGGAAGAGCATGAGAAAAAGCATGAGGAAAAGCATGAGGAAAAGCATGAGGAAGAGCAGGAAGAAGCAACTTCTACTCAAGCTCGTCAATTTTTTGCCAGTGACTTTGTGGGGTTTCGTGTTGTAGTACATAAATCGAATCTTTAATGCATGGATTGAGCCTCAATTTCTTTAAAGCATCGTTAACTTTAGTCAGTTGTTTTGGAGAGGTCAGCATCACAATGTTTTCTCCTGGATTAGCTAACTCTTAGTGCACCAAATCTTTTTTGAGTTCCATCAGTTCCACAGAGCATTATTTTCTTTCCATGAGGATCGAGCTTTGGGAGTGGTTTGAGGGGTTTGTTTGGTAGATAGCCATTGGCTCTTCCTGTTGACATTCTTTTGCCATAATTAATCCAAGTTTCATCAGATGTTAAAGTCGATGCCAGAAACCACTTGAATTTATGGAGCAAAGAAAGAGCTGACGTTGACACGAGTTGTTTTGTTGTCTTGAGTCAATTCATGCAGAACCCATTTTCGATAGGGGACTCTTTTTCTCGAGCATGCGTCAAATGGTTGTCGATTGTTTTCTGATCAACATCAAATATTTCTGCAGCTCGCAAGTCGCGAGTGTTGGGTTGGTTCAATTTTAATAATTCCCCAATGCGAAACTCAAAGGCATTAATGTTTTTCCTCAACCTAATACAGGCGACTCTTGGTTTGGCATGATTTGCTAGGGACCAAAAATTTCGATTTAACGATTCTGCCCCAAATTTCTTGCGTAGTTGCTCTGAACAGCCAACGATTGCATTGGTTGGGCAGCTACGCAGAAACCTGAACAGCCAACGATTGCATTGGCTGGGCAGCTACGCAGAAACCTGAACAGCCAACGATTGCATTGGTTGGGCAGCTACGCAGAAACCTGAACACAGATTCATTTTGCCGAAACACCACACAACCACCGAACAGCCAACGATTGCATTGGCTGGGCAGCTACGCAGAGTGACTTTATGAGACAATAGCGTTTTTCAATCAATAAGCTAATAGAGCTTGCCAAACAGATCCCAATACCACAGCTCAGCAGTAGAACTAAACTTTCCTAGCCATCAACCCCACCTGTATCCGAATGCTTCTCCCATCCACCGTTGGATGATCGGGTAAAGCGATCCGCGACTCGATCCGAGCTCTCAACGCTTCCCGATTGATCCTTTTTCTTCATTCGGAAATGCTTCTGCACGAGGATCGCCGCGTTGTACAAACGTTTGAAGTATTGGAACTGAAATCAGACAATTGTTTAAGGCGGAATTCAGATTTTAGTACTCACGAGTTTCTAACTAAGAGTCTTTAATGCACTTCAAAACAGTTTCCTAGTCAAGATTGATCCGCTAACTTGATTCTTTGGTCTTTCAGCTATTATTCAATCCACTCTCTTCGCATATTTTGTAGTTGTGTATGTGTTCTTTCACTCCTACCAGTATTCTCCAGAAAAAAACACTCAATTCCGCTGCTCGATTTCCCCTTTCATATTCTTCGCATTTTCCTTTCACCTGGCACAAAAAGTGTAACGGCAATACCACGGCAATACTAGCTTTTCTCGGCTTTCCCCTTTTTTCAAAAATCCTTTTTCTTCTTCTCGTTAAACGTGGAAATTAACTCTTTCTTTTTCAATAAAGCACTCCGGTGTAAAACGCAAAAATTAGACACGTTTTGGGAGTATTTAAAGTTAAAAGGGGCTTTAAAGTAAAGGGCTTTTTAAAGTTTTTTTGAATCTAAACTTCTCGACCTTTTTTTTTTTTGCTTACTGGCACCTGAAACCTCCTTCAATCTTGATTAGATTGAATCTAATCTTGATCTTGATTAGAATTTGGCTCACAAGATGCTTTAAACGAACAGAAACAAACAAGATGCTTTAAACGAACAGATATTCAGTCATGGTTATTTCTTTTTCATATTCATTGCCTGAGTTTGAACGCTACACGTAATTTGTGGTCAAGTAAAAGAGTAATCGGGAATTTTCTTTGCAGCAATCCAAATCCCCTTTTCCTCCCATTCTTTTCCGGTGAATTTCTGTGTTTCAGGAACAGTGTAAAGCTCTCTTTTCTGCTCTTACGTGTGAATGGACTCCAAACCGTCTCTCCAATGATCATCCCATCCATTTCTTTTCCCATTCTTTTCTCATATTCTTTTTCTTCATTCATTTCATCTTTTCCCCACTTCTCAACTCCTTCGAGTTCACCACCTCACCACGTCAATCTCTTTTTCTCTCTGTCATTGAACAAGTTTTCTTTGGTTCAATGGTTTGGGAAAGCCTTTTGGAAGTGTTTTGGTGGATTAGATTTTAGAATTGCTTTTTTTTGATAACGGGGCAGATCCGCAAGATTAGGTAGCAAGGTTGGCTTTCAAACTTGACTTGGGATTCGTTAAGGTCGAAACTTTCAAAGCCAAGAGCAAGCATTGACTCAGCTTTGGTCTGGCTTATAGTTAGCCTGGAAAGCGGAATCAGCATGAATCACCATAATGTATCGGTTCCTTCAATTGCACTTTATCGAACTTTTCTTACTCTACCGTATTCTGGAGAACTCTTCATTAGATTTTGATTAAGTATAAGTAAATATTTACTATGTAAGCTAATGATTAGTTTCAGGATCAAAAGCTGAGTCAATGCTTGCTCTTGGCTTTGGTTCGACCTTGGCAGATCCAAAGCCAAGTTTTAAAAGCCAACCTTGCTACCTAATCTTGTGGATCTGCTCTTGCTCTTGCTCTAATAAAAAGTTCTCCAGAATACGGTAAATAATAATATATTACATATCATTCAATTCAATAATAGCTTCGCTTTAAACCGACCGCTTTATATCGCCGATAGAAACTCTGAATTGTGATCGCCGCATTACGCTCGGCTTCCGCATGTGGAGCCGAACTCGTCTTCGAGCACTGAAATTCTGTCAATTAATAAAAAAAGACAACAGCATTTCAAGGATGAGTTTATAATATTTAAGAGCTATAAGTGAAGTGCTTGGTAACTTTTATTATTACAAATCCACACCGATACTCCCGATAAGCCCTTTGAATGGTTTTCGCCGCTTCGTACACGTCACGTTGCTCGCTCTCTGAAGAGTAACAGATAAAAGCAATGATTCTACATAATTATAATTTTCTAGGTTGATATGAATAGCACATTGGCGTCTACTTTTTATCAGATTGACTCTCAAAACAAACCCGATAACTTCAGATCTCCCAGCTGTTGCTGTAAAGGGCCGATCTCAGTTGTCGCCTCGCTGTTGAGGAATTCGCCCAAATCTTTGGAACTAAATTTGATAAATTAATACTGTAGCTGATAATACAGTAATACTGTAACTGATAAAGCTTTTAGAAAACCCTACTTATCAAGGTCGAAGCTACCGGATTCGAAAGTGGTCGCGCGAGATGAGGGAAACGATTCCCGTCCGCCGAATGGATACAAATGAGACACCGATCTTCTAAAAAGTAGAAAAGATATCAAAAGATGAGAGCAAATTAAGCACTCCTAATACTAATATACGAATACAACTTTGTTGCTTTTTATTTTAAAGTTTAGGCTTATACCTGAATGTCGGAGAGTGATTGATGCTCATCCCGTCATCCGAGGGGATCGTTTTTGTGCTGAAACTTTGGGGATTTCAAAATATTTCAACGATTTTCTTACCTGAAACTATTTTGGTGTGATGTGGATGGACCAAAATGAAGATTCATATAATCATCAAGCTCAGGTACAACAAAACCATTCGAGGAGAACATTGGCGATTCGCCGGCAAATGAGAAACCGTGATGAGCCTGGGGGAATTTCTTGATCGATAGATTGAAGAGTTTTTGAGTTCAGTTATGCACTCGTCTTGCTATTAAAGTGATTTTCTCTCACTTGATGATCATCCAGGGAATGCATTTGCGCGTTGTTCTGCGGTGGATCGGCTTTAATCCTTTCGGGCAACGCGTCAATGATGTGCTGCGCGAGTTGAGCCATTTTCTCGCGAACGCAATCATTCACGAAAACGCCAGGGCTAAAAGATCGATATCTAAACAAAAAAAGTCGATCTTTTCTCTACCTAGTCACCGCATCAAAGAGATCAGCCATTTTTGGCGAATCGGGCACATGAACGTCGGCTGTGTCCATCGAGATCTCGACATGAATCGGCTCACAGTCTTTCCAATCGTGGCTTTTCTCTAAAGTTGAGCAAATACCGTATTTTCTCTAATAGTAGTGCACCCTGAGCGTCGCCTAAATTCCTCGATATCTCGAGAACCGCTTATCAGAACCTATTGATGTGGGGCCGGTAAATATAGCTGACGATGAGATCTAATAGGGGATTAGAGTGTTGAGTTTCTGGGAAAACTTTGGAAACCGTAAAATAGTCACCAACTCGGCTCGCCTGGGTGCACTACTATTAGAGAGAACCCGGTATGCTACAAGACTCAGTACAAAACTAAAGAAAGCTTTTTACGTACAGTGCCCAACGTTCAGGACGCAAGCACGGTATCCCACGACAAGTCCCGTAATACTGGCTGCCGTATTTTCTCTCTAATAGTAGCGCACCGGGGGTGTCGCCTAAATTCCTCGATATCTCGAGAACCGCCTATCAGAACCTATTGATGGCGGTCGGAAAATGTAGCTGACGCATGGCGATCTAACTGGTGGATTAGAGTGTTGAGCTTCTGCGAAAGCTGGGAAACCCGTAAAATCGTCACCAACTCGGCTCTCGGTTTGAGACGCAAAAATCTACTATTAGAGAGAATCCGGTATATTTAAACTGAATATTAAATGAATAACCATAGAAACCATTATTTTTCTCTGGGTCTCGAACTCCCCAGAATCCCCTTTCCTATCCCAGTCACCGCACAATCAAAGTTTTTGATAGCTTAAAAATGCTTTTTCTAAGCTTTTGCCCTCCGTTTTTCGAGTTTATTAAGTTTTTAAGCTTATAGCTATAAAGAAAGTTCATGAATTGGTTCGCAGGTAATTTTTTTTTCAATTTTTTTTGAAATTTTTTATTATGATACCAAAATTGGTTTGTATTGAAGAAAGTGTCCAAATTCAGCGATTTTGCTTCTCGTTTTGATTTTAAGCAGTTCGAGAGTGTTTTCATTTTTGTTTTTCTCTCTTTTGTCTTTTCTTCTTTCTAAATTCTCGAAAAATCTGGGGAAACAGTCCATTTCCAAGCAATTTCCCTGTAAGTCATTCTACAGAAACATTCCCCCCGATCTTTCAGAATAAATCCCCCAACCATCTGTCTCCCTTTCTATTAATCGTCGAAACGAAAAGGGGGGGAGGGGGGCATGATTTAAAAAAAAACGCTTGGAAACAATTTCAAAGATCAATATCCATATATCCGTCCCGTCATGTCCCCCATTTTATAATCCTTAAAACCTCCCCCCCTTGCTTACTTTAATCATCATCGGATTCGCCTCTCGTTCTCTCTCTTCGCGCAGACTTGCTGGTGAAGTTGATGAATGAACACTCTGAAAGGTTTACAAATCGAATTGACCGAGAGTTTATATTTAAAGCTATTAGGTTGTTCGGATATAAACGAGCGTTTGCACTGCTTAACTCGTGAGGACTGCGTTTGCACCTTTTTCCCATGAATGTCCGGTTTCACGGTCGGATTTGGCCGTTCTCCTGATCTCGTTTCCATTTCCATTTTCGAATAGTATTATCGAAATGGATTCACTTCTCATCTCCAGTAACGTGGGCATGGGGGTAGCGGGGATCTTTAGCGTGGTGGATGAGAATTCCGGTAATAGCGACTCGTGAAGCCTTGTTTGCACCTGGCTTAACCCGTGAGTGAGTCACTTCCCGTATCTGATCGCTTCTTCCAATGGCGTGGAGATCAATATTATTAAATTGAACATTGTTTTTGTTCCTGAGTTTGTTCGATAATGTCAGTTTGACATGGATCCGGTTCGATTGCAGCCCTCAAAATATCGTTGTCTACCACTTGAGGTCGACGAGAGTGTTCATTATCCTCGAGACTTTCATCACTTTCATTCGTCACCATTCCGAAAGCGTTGGAATCAGGCTCGGCATCGGCTTTCGGACAATACATTATTCCCAAATGCTTTGACCAAATCTCGATAGGATTCCGCGACTGTTTGGCCCAGTTTGAAGTCGTAAAGTAGGCAGACGATATATCGGTAGACGACGATCGGCAGACGATGTATCAACAACTTAATATCTCGGTCAAAGATCAAGAAAGAGATCAAAGATCTTAAAAATAAGAAATTATCTGTTTAAAAAGATTCCAAATATCCACAAGATAACGGACTTTTAAATAAAGAAAGACATTTTTTAAAAGCTTCTCTCACAACAATAAGTTTAGCAACTTGTTTGTTGTTGTTTACAGCACTTGAAGAACCTAATATTTCTATCTAGAAGTTTAGCAACTTGCTTGTTTGTTGTTTACAGCACTTGTTTATATCCGAAGAACCCAATATTTCTATCTATTGGGTTGGGGAGAATGAGTTTCGTCGGGGAAAATCTGAGTAATGCCTGGTACTTCTATTCGACTTCGTCAAATAATAAGGCAAGTCTGATATCAGCGGTGGAATGGTTAATTCACCTTCGGGACAAAATGACATTTAAAAGAAAATTCAAAACAGCGCCTCCGTTCAAGTGAAAGCCATTTTTTCACAAAAACTACAAACTGTGATCTAGAAAAAACCATTGGTGGGATCTTCCTGCAAATTTGGCAACTTAAGTAATTGAATGTGCTCTATCTTTTTTATATAAACACCAAAGAAGGTTTATGTGAAAGAAACTGTTCAAATGATGCGAGCTCTGGACTCTTTGCCATTGTAACCAGCTGCCTTTGGAAGTTCATAAACTCCACGAAAGAAAAGCTTTGTGGAATCTCTCAAAAGTCGTCTTGTAGAGAAATAGTGGATCCTTTTGATGAAACCAAACGTATGTTTAAAGAAGGCTTTATGTGTGCAAAAAGTCCCTTTAAAGTTCGGCGCCGACTCATTCTCCCCAACCCAATAGAACAAACCATTCGATTCATTTGTGTATCTTGTCTCCTTTCATCTGTAACCGTTTCCCCATTTGTGAAGACCCAAAGAGCCGTTGCAGCCATGTGCTCAGCGTCTTCCATACCTGAAAGATCAACTCGTTTTTGTTATAATAATTCAATTAATTTAATTGGCTTATGCTAGCTTTAACACAAATTCGATTATATAAAGACTTATATTATCACAAAAGTAATATTTTTTCCCCCATTTCACTGACTTGTCGGGATTCCACTCGTCTTTTCGACCTCCTCAAAGCGAGCGGTCAGCTTTGAAAGCCCGGGATCCGAGGTGAGATCTGATGGAGTTCTTCCACTAAAGTTCATTGATAATTTTCTCAACTTAACTCTCACCGATCATCGAGTACATCCACTGTGGCTCGACAAGCTTTCACAAGAACTTTGACGGTGCCGAAATTCCTTGCCTTTACGGCTAAATGAAGCGGAGTCGACCCTTCAGAGTCGCGACTCAATGGATCGAGTTCACGGGTGTACGGTAGAGAACGTCTGGAAAAAGCGATAAGAGTGATAATATGCATGGACTGAAGGGTTTTACCTCCACCATAAAAGATATTCAGTAAAACGGTGATAGTCGAGAGCGGCGGCTAAGTGGAGAAGCGTTCGCGAGGGGAGATTTCGATGAGGTTGCAAGAGGTGAGGATTTTTCTGTAAACAAGTTTCTTTAAAAGTCGAATTCTTTAACTAATAGGGTTTAAAGTTCATCTAAAGTTCATTTAAAGTTTATTTAACAATGACAAACCAGTTGATGTTGAAGGAGAGAGCGAACGATCGAAAGAAAAGTCTCCTCATTTAGTGTTGAGGTCGTTAAAGGCTGAAAGTCGGATTTGAATATATAATCGATATTATATCGATTTCTAGATTATCTAACTAACTAAATCCTTTCAATCATTACCGAATCATTCAAGAATTGAGGCACATTGAAGGCTGCTACAAAGAGTTGCATTCTGTCGACGAGCGATTGAATGTTGAGGTGAGTGCTGAAAGATTTCAATTTATATCTAAAGCAATTCCAAGATTATATCTAGAGTTTTTAGATCTAATTCTAGAAATAGCTTTGAGCTAACCTATTATCTGTATTTTCATCGATGTATGTGAATTCACACCCGGTCGAGGACACCATCGATCCATCGCAGAGTACTCGAACGCTGACTGTAGATGGTTCACGGACTGGAAAGCTTTAGATAGGGAATTAGATAGAGGATTAGATAGGGAATTAGATAGAGGATTAGATAGAGGATTAGATAGAGGATTAGATAGAGGATTAGATAGAGGATTAGATAGGGAATTAGATAGAGAATTAGTTACAGAATTAGCTATAGAATTAGCTATAGAATTAGCTATAGAACTAGCTAAAGAATTAGCTAAAGAATTAGATATAGAATTAGCTACAGAATTAGCTATAGAATTAGCTATAGAATTAGATATAGAATTAGATATAGAATTAGCTATGGAATTAGTTACAGACTTAGCTACAGACTTAGCTACAGAATTAACTATAGACTTAGCTACAGAATTAGCTGCAGAATTAGCTACAGAATTAGCTATAGAACTATAATAAACATTAAAAAGATCTAGAATTAGAATTCTTTAATCCTTTTGTAATGCACTTTGAGCTCAAAATTCTAAACTCATCCTTTCTGGTTGCACTGAATCCCCTTTTCTTATTGATTTGAGAGAAAATCCGGTGTTTGTATACTTTTTTTAAACAAGAAAAAGATCAGGAAAGCTAAGAGTGAGCAAAGAGTTTGAAAACAAAACAAAACAAAAACAGAGCACAGAGTAAAACCAAATTTCTTCTCATTTCTCTATTGCTGTGATTGCATTTTGTAAGCTTTTCAAAAAGAATTAGAATTAGAATTAGAATTAAATAATATTCATATCCTGATTGAATTCTTGAATTGAATCAATTGAATCAATCAATTCAATGAAATTCTTGAAACGAAACTCGCTGGCGCTCTCACCATCAAGATTCTGACTTGGAGAAGCTGAGCGGGCACTCGCCGCTCTCCAAATTGAACCATATACTCGTGTCCTTTCAAATACCATCCACCAATGATCAACACTTTTACGTCACCCTAATTTGAATTGAATTTGAAATTCTTTAACCTTAATGCATCCTTTTTACCTTAATGGATTCCTTATTTGGTGTTAAGTGTCACTGATTGGTGTCAACCATCCTCACCACTCAAAGTGGCGCCATTTTGGATCGGGACATTGATGAAGCAAGCACCGACTCGACTACGGTAGAAAGACTGAATAGTTGTTGATTGACAAGGACTCGAGGGGTGGTGTTAAACGAAGAAGTTGCGACAAATGACGCGACCGAGGTAGAAAGACTGTGAAATAGTTGTTGATTGACAAGGCCAAATGCTGTGCGATCTATACCATCCAACGCAGAATTTTATTCTGATTCCGAATCTGTATTCCGTTTTTGCTAAATGACAATCTGCCAGGAGTTATAAGCGTCTAAAGTCTTGTTAGAACTGGATCTTAGCAGCCTCGCCTTGCAGATCCGATTCGGAGCAGTCTTGCGCTGAGTGGTAGAGCGCTCGTTTTCGAGTGCTCGTTCAGAGCGCGTTCAGAAGCACTCGTTTTCAGAGCGAGACCTCACAAGTTCAATCTCGACTTTTGGTTTTTCTTTTTAAGAATTGCTGCCTAGTGTTCTTTACTGTATTTCATTAACTTACCGTTTCATTATCGTCAATACTTTCATGATGGGTGTCACCAGAATGTGAGTGATGAGATTCATCTCGAGCATATCTGAAAAAACGATATGATAAAAAATCGTTTTTGAAGTGGAATTAGATATTCATAGAAATAAATAATAATTGATTTCGCTGACCCGTTGCTGTCCTCCAAATGTAAATGATGATTTGCTGGTGTGTCCTCCCTCCCAAATTCCCTCCGTCAACTTTCCCGCAATTCCTCACAATGTCTCCTATAAAAAATTTGAGATTTCTATCTAAAACTCTTTTTTTTTTTGTTTACCAATAAAATGCGGATCGATCGAGGTCGTCGCTGAAAGTGGACGGTTGACGGCGAAGGGCAACCGAAGAAAGGCCCTGAAAATGAGCATAATAGTTTGTTACTTATATTTAAATAAAATTTATTTTTTAACTTATATAGCATGACTTATATCTTTCAATCTACAACCAGCTGCATCTATTTTAATCTAAAGTAAGCTTAACCCAAGATAAATCAATTTCTCAATCAATTTCTCCCCAATCAATTTTTGTACCTTTTCGAAAAGCCGACGAGCAGCTATTTCTTCGCTCTAGAGTGAGCTCCGCCATTGTGCTTGAAAAAAAAATGGATTTTGTTTGATTATTTTTGAATAATTTATAATAATAAATGATAAAAATAGACAAGTAGTAATTTAGAAGAGAAAAATGAGAATGAAAACTGTAAAATGAAAACTGACTGAGTGCGGATCGTTGAGCAGTTGCCAAATGGCGTTGCACAACGCCGTTACTTCTTGTGATGATGTTGTTGGGGATGTACTGTAAGGCGATTATTTAGAAATTTTGCTTTTTATATAGCAAAAGCTTTATCTTACATATTGGTGAGATTTGCGTGTGAAGATCTTGATGTGAAAGAGTAAGTGAAGAGGCTTTTATTGTGGCGGGTGATTCTTTCTGGATAGGGGACGTCCATCTAGAAGGATTGATTGGATAAATGGATAAATGGATAAATGGATAAATGGATTGGATTGGATTGGATTAATTGGACGTCATTGGATAAATGGGCTCTTCTCTCCTTTTTGGAGATTCATAATTTTGAGATGATGGCCATTATTGTTAACTTTTCCTATAATCCTAAAGAAAAGATTTCAGGCTTTCAAATAATAAATAGACTTTTAATTGAATCAGAAAATCCTAAGAAAATCAGGAAAAAGCGTTTTTTTCGCTTTTCCACTCAATCGGGTGTCTAATTTCAATTTCCCGAGTCTCAAATCTTTTATTTCCGGATCTAGACAGCAGAAATGCTCATCCAGAAAGATAATATTTAATATTATAATATCTCAAGTTGATTTTCATAATTTTAAAAGAAGCCTCACCAGCTCGCGTCATCATCACCGCTGTTCAAATAGTGCACCAAGACGACGTCGGGGTTCTGAAGCTTTTGGATTGCTTTCTTTATTTGTTTTAATTGTTTAAATCTACATCCAACTGTAAGGATAGACTTACAATAATTAGGGTACCGTAAATACTGTAATAGCACCCCACCCCCCTCGTACAGTCGCGTAGTGCAAAAGTTTCTTGAGTATTTCATTTTTTTAAAGCGCCCGTACTTTCCAAAAATGCGTACTTTGGTATCAAAAATAGCCCTAGATTTCAGGGCTATTTTTGATAGCTAAGCGCGCATTATAGCATAAACCAGTGTCAGAAAAAAACTCGTTCAAAGCTAGACTACGCAACACTCCGCACCGTCATTAAAATTGGCGGGGGTACTATTACAATATTTACGGTATACTGTAAGTTGTAAACAGTAAACGTACGGTCGTTAGCCAATAAACGCGTCGATGGAAACTCGGGACGATCGCCGAATGGGCATAGTTTGCCGAGATGATCTCCTGCCTTGAACCTGAATTTTCATTCACTATATTTTCATCCTAAAAAAACATATAAAAATTATATAATTTGTAAACTATATTTGAATAAGGTATAAGAAATAGATTCAAATACAAACTTTTAACTTCATATGATCCTCCCGAATCACTTTCCCCTCGCGACGTCGTTTCCAAATATACCCATCCGCCTGCAAGCAAATTTCATCCAAAAGTTCGCTTTATTTTATTATAATTATTATTTTACGATTCTTATTGCTTATTATTACCTTAAAATAGTTATCATTAAATCCGTTTGAAGAGCATTTGAGTCCCGGGATTGTGGTCTTTCTCTCACTTGTTGACTTATCCATTCCGGATGGGAACCCACTGAGCTTAAGATTTGAGCAACTTCCTAAAAAGAGAATTTAATTTGATTTGATTTTTGGGGACTATAGCGCTGTTCGGGAGTGCCGTTCAAAACAGAGCGTCGTTCAAAAGAGCGCCGTTCAAAAGAGCGCCGTTCAAAAGAGCGCCATTCAAAAGAGCGCCATTCAAAAGAGCGCCGTTCAAAAGAGCGCCATTCAAAAGAGCGCCATCCTAAAAGAGCCCCATTCAAAAGAGCGCCGATTTAAATCGATTTAAAACGACAGAGATTTAAGATGTTCTCAATATGCGATCTTCCTAAGGTGCCATTTCTGATAGCCAACTCTCTTTGTCCGATGAGAAGAGCAAACGTGAGGCAATTGTTGATTAGTTTCTTTTTACCTAAAATAGACTTGGATTTAGACAACTTAGACAATAAATGAAAACAAACAGCAAAAAATATTTCTTTTGATAAATTGCGCCCCCATTGACTTGCCGGTCGTTTTCTGCCAACAACGGCGAATTCGAATTTATCGGTCGTTCTTTTACCTAAAAACAAATAAAAAATGTGAATAAACAAAAAAAACCAGCAAAAACATCAAGAAAAACGAAAAAATGGAAGCAAAAATCTAGTCGAGCTCTTTTTAAGCGGCGCCCTTTTGAGCGGCGCCCTTTTGATTAAGGCGCTCTTTTAAGCGGTGCTCATTTGATATAGTCCCATGAATGATTTCTAAGTGGAAATTAGAATTTATCTTTTGTTTGGGGGAAAGATATTTTCGTTGGACAAATATGCAAATTTTATCTGATTTTCGATCGAATTGAGTGGAAAGAGAGAATCAAAAGGAGGAAAGAGATGCCAATTATTCCCGATCCTCCCGATCCTCACCTCTTTTTTTTCCCTTTGAATTTGATACTTGAATTGTTAAATGTTTACCTGATTGCTGTTCCATTTTGTTTGAATCGCTCGGGAAACGATCGATCTGTTGGATGCTTACACTGTGCAGCTGGGGTTGATTCATCGTATATATACTTGTTTTCCATCTTGAGCTGAAATTTGATGCAGAGAAATCAAAGTAGAGTCTTGGAGATTGAACAAGAGAATAGAAAATATAAAAATAATGCACGTTATAACAATTTTCGCTTGCACAATTCAGTAATGAACAATTTGCAGACAACTCCTGTCTAAGCAAAGCCATCAATCCAAGCTATAAAAGCAAAGCCATCAAAACGAAGCTATCAAGCAAAGTTATCCAAAGCAAAAGCCATCAAGCAAAGCTATCAAATCAAAGCTATCAGCAAAGCAAAGCTATTCCCTATTTCCTTAAATTTGGTTCCTTATCTCAACAAGTTTGGTCCCATCTCTTTAAATTTGGTTCCCTATCTCTTTAAATTTGGTTCCCTGTCAAAGCAAAGCAAAGCCATCAAAGCAAAGTTATCAAAGCTAAAGCTATCAAAGTATTATTATTATATAAAACATACAAAGTTATCAAAGCAAAGCCATCAAAGCAAAGCCATCAAATCAAAGCTATCAAGCAAAGCCAACAAACCAAAGCCATCAAAGCGAAGCCTTTCCTAAGAGCATTTTGTTCTTAATGACTCAAAAACATTATGCAAATTAAGCCTGGATAAGTTTAAAGAAACGAATATTACCTAATATTATTGAATTCTTGATGATACAAAAACTTTATATAAATAGAGTCTAGATAGTTTAAGGATTGTAGAAATGATATAAGAAAAACTTTGAGGGAAACAGTTGAAATCCATTACGTTGGAGTTAAAATAAAAGGGAAAAAATGAAATGGAGATGAGCTTTAGGTACTTTTTTGGGCTTTAGGCTCTCCCAGCTCTCCTGAAGGACCTCACCCCTTTTCCCCTTCCCTTCCTCTATATAGTCGCTGTGTAGGGAATCCCTTCATTTCTCCCCACTTCTCCATTTTTTTTCCCTTTTCCCAATCTTTTCCCCAGTTCCGGGCCAGTCGGCTGGTTGCCCAGATCGGGGTGGATCGACTTACCGTAACCGGGCATTCCCCACAAGACCCATCCACTGTTTAAGCTCTGCATTTTGCCAAGCCTGCAAGTACACAAATGTTTTTGTTTTGCCCTCTCCAGATAACGTTTTGGATTCCCATTTATCAATTTCTTGGATTCACTTTTTCTCGTTTTTTATTAGATTTTTGTGTTCATATTCCTTATAAACATTTCCCTTCTCAACCAGCGATAAAGGAGCTATAATAGAACTTTAAAGGGACCTTAAAGGAACTATAAGGGAACTATAAGGGAACTATAAAGGAGCTTTTTTCAGTATTCAATTACTCGTGAATATTTGAGAAATTTAACGAATTGACGAATTTACGAATAATTTTACTAAAAACTGTTCCTCTATACCGGTTACTTATCTAAACTGTTAAAATCGTTTAATATCAATGTGATAACGCTTTAGATTCTCTTTATCACATTCTTGATTCGCTTTTCGTGCTTTGTTTGATTAGATTTTACGAGTAATTTCTAAATGTACACGAGTAAATTCTAAATATGCAAGGGAGTAGTGTTTGAAAGAACACTTTGAAAAGTAGTCAGAAGTTATTTGCATGCTTTAAAATCGTGAAATGCATATTAGATTCTTAAATATTAACCGTTTGACTTAATGATTTTGAAAACCAGTAGCGTTTGCCGAAAACAATACTTCATTTTTCACATTTTCAGGATGCGCCAATTTCAGGATGTTCTTTAAATGCGAGAGATTAGTTTCGGTTTTCAAAGCAATTACAAGATGACTGGTTCAACTACAAGATGACTTGTTCAGTTACAAGATGACTTGTTCAGTTACAAGATGACTTGTTTCAGTTACAAGATGACTTGTTCAGCTACAAGATGACTTGTTCAGTTACAAGATGACTGGTTCAGCTACAAGATGACTTGTTCAGTTGCAAAATTTGACTTGTTCAGCAAAGATGGCGGCTTGTTCAGTTACAAGATGACTGGTTCAACTACAAGATGACTTGTTCAGTTACCACGGGTTGACTTGTTCAACTTCTACAAGATGACTTGTTCAGATTACAAGATGACTGGTTCAACTACAGAGATGACTTGTTCAATTACAAGATGACTTAATAAAATTCAAACGACTCAAAGAGAAATTCTTGACCACGCCCTGCTAGGAATGGCTGGAAGACACAGCCAAGTTTGGGAGAAGGGTATCCCAATGATTTGAGCATAGTGACGAGCCCAAATCGAGCTTTTATTTCTTTTTTTTACTATTAGATATCATGAGGCTTGTTAAGCAACTTCACTAGTACTGTAATCAAATGAAAGTTTTCAGTTTTGGTCTTCAAAGCAGATGCAGAAGAAAACAATGATACGATTCTAAAGCTTCGTTAGAGCTCTAGCCAAGCTTGTCCTGCTAATCTTGAAGCTTGATGCTGTAACCTTGAAGCTTGAAGCTGTAATCTTGAAGCTTGAGCTATGTCTTGAAGAAGCTTTGAACTTAGATTTTGAAAGCATTTTATGCATTTCAAGTACCACAAAAAGAGTAATTACCTTGTGATTAGGCGGAAAGATTCATAGAAGATACCTGCCATTTTTCCTCCTCTCATTCCCAGCTTTTAGAAGCTTTTTTTTGTGTAGGTGAATGGGTGGAAATGAGGAAGGAATTGAGCGAAAGAGAGAATCGAGAGGGAGTGAAAGAGGTGCCCATTATTCCGATCCGCTGATCCTCACCTCTTTTTTCCCCTTTCCATTTCACGGTTCGCCATTCCAGACACAGGGCAAAGGTCATCCCCAAAACACCTAGATACCATTTTTTATTCAATGAAAATCTCCATAACTTTATTCATTTCTTCATTTGTGTTCTCCTTTACTTGAAGTTTCAAAGAGCATACCAAGTAAAATCTTCCGGGCCAGGCCAAGGCCAAGCAAAGCCAAGCCAACTCAGAAGCCAGGTTGGCAAAGCCAGGCCAAGCTAAGCCAGGCTGAGCAAGCAGCCAGGGCCCTGGTGTGGTTTCTCTAAGTCGAAGAGATACCTGGCTTGGCCCTAGCCTTGCTTGACCTGACCCAAAAACACCTTTGTAACAACCCTGATCTGGATAATACATGTTGTGCTACTTTTTTGAGTTATTGAACTATTCGGGATATGGGTTTAGCATCAAGTGATAGTGAGGAGATAAATCTGAATTTGACTTGTACACTTCTATAGTCGTCATTAAGTACTGTTGAAATCTGTGTTAGCTAGGGGTTCTTCGTTTTTCGAATAGTGCTCAATTTTTGTTTTAAAAACGGCTCCTATCATTTATCGATTTGCAGATCAATGTTTTTCTACTCGAATTTCAAATTAAGCTTTTCCGTTTCCCGTAAGAATTCTGATTGTCTTGTTTCAAAGTTTTCTTTAAATTCAATCGATCATTCATCGAAAGATTTGGAGAAGAGATCAAAAGAAAAGAAAGAAAAGAAAAAGAGACATCTGATCTGTTTGCCAACATGCCGTTTGTACGCTAATGCACTCTGAGACGTTAGGGATCTAGATTTAGATATTGGAAAGAAATGGAGACTTGAAGGGCTTGGCTTCCTTTTGATTTCAATTTACCTTCCTGTATCTATTTGGAATTTATCCAGGTAAAGATTCTAGAATAGGCTATTTTATGTAGCTTGCTATGCTCGGGCTTCTTACAATGAATCGGCTCTCTGGAAATTTGCATAACAAAAACCAGTGTACGGGTTTATTATTAGACTTACTAGGGAAAGGCAGGAAGCTTGCCGTGAGCTGGGAATTTAGCATTCCCCACATTCGCAGAATTACTAGGGAAAGGCAGGGAATTTCGTTTCCACATCTTACTAAATCGAGTATGGAGATTCATAATCTGAAATCAAAATCTGCTAAATAAGCTTTGCAAACACGTAAAAATTGTATTGAAAGCTAAATTGAAAGCTTCGAAGATAAGCTTTAAAAGGTGCTTTTCAATCAAGCCGGTGTCGATACCGGTGGCCTAGTGGGTAGTGGTAAAGTCTCTCGGTAGAAAGAGTTCGGGGTTCGGTCCCCGTCTTGTTTTTGGTTTTTTTTCTTAAAATTTTAGTTAGAAATTCTTATACCTAATAGTAAATCGGCTAATCGGCTTTGTTTTCTAGGTGATATTCTTTTTTATATATTATAGCAGAGATGTTTGTTTATCGATTTTATAGATTATAGCAGAGATGTTTGTTTTGCTTTGATTCCATCTTTGATCGTCTAGCTGGGATTTATCATTGTGCTTCAAGAATGTCTAATAATGTTTAGTCTAAAGAAAATTCGGTGCACAAGATACATTGAGCATTGGAAGCACGCGTGGTGCTTTCCCTTCCCGATTTCCCTTAAGGGATGCTATCTGTATGTCAGTCAACAACCATGGTCAGCACCCCGCAAATTCCTTTCCCTTCTTGCAAGCATTGGTTCCTTCTTTCTTCTTGTTGTTATGTCCCGATTTGTGTCTTCTCCATCAATGTTTACCTTGATGTGCGCTGTTTTCCATTCCTTTCCCCATTTCTCATTTCACTTTCCAACTTTGTCTCTTCTAAGGCTTTCTGTCTCTTCCTTAAAAAAAAAAAGCGGATTTTTGAAGAGTCTTTGTCTTCACTGATACCAGATTTTAAAAGAGTTTAACATATAAAATACTCTTTACTCATATGTTGTATTCGATTTAGTCAGAACCTACTCGCGGACGTCCGCATTAGAATACAGTCTATATCGGACATCCGATTTACAATCAATCCAAATCCTATCGATTGAACAATAATACGTCTTATATAGATTGAACAATAGCCATAAAAACATGCTTAATAGATGTTGCCTAAGCATTTTCCGTAGTTTTCTGCATTTTCAAAGGTCTATTACCGCCTTCATCTGAAAAGAAAACCCAACCATGAAATCATCAGTAGTAAGACCTTTGAAAATGCAGAAAAACTACAGAAAACGCTAAGAAATATATTAAGCATGTTTATATTATCTGGGCGATCATATATTACGCCGAAGGTTTAGGTTGAATCTAAATCGGATGTCCGATATAGACTGTAATCTAAATCGGACGCCCGCGATAAGTTCAATCTAAATCGAACACAACATATACAAGTTTTTTTAGGAAATCTAATGGGAACAGATGGCTTCGATATTGAGGTCGATATAAGGGTTTTTTTAAAAAGTCAATAGCTTTTGTTATGCAAATTTCCAGAGAGCCGCTGGAGCGGCGACGAGATTTTATGGCGATCCAACAACCGAGAATTGCTATCGTTTTGAGGATACATTAAAGGTAGAAAAGGATTGAGAATATTGTAGTTGTGCTAGAGTCTTATTGCTCAAGTTATAGGATATCGTTGTGATAACACAAAGCTTTCATTCAGCTCCTCGTCTCAGCCACAAACTCGGTGCATCGTGTCTCTCGTCTTCGTCTCAACCCATCAACTTCTTTATCCGAGCTTCTCCCGCTTTGCCCCATTCTACTCACAAATTCGACAAGTGGCGCTAAAACCCGAAATCTTATCGTTCAATTTCTTTATAACTTAGGTAAGTCAAAAGTCAGATCAAGTAAAGGGAAAAGCCAAACAAACTAGTTGAACGATGGCTAGAAGTCAAAGAAAAAGCCAAGCAATGGCTAGAGAAATGGCTAGAGGCTAAACGATGGCTAGAGAAATGTAATAATGCAATTGCTCCAAGGGTTGCTCCAAAAGAAAAACAAAAAGCTGCATCAGGGATTGAACCCTGATCCAGTGAACCCTAATGAGTTATCCACTCGGCTACCAACCCACTTATGTCAGCTAGGAAGAAACGTTTTAAACCATCCTTATCCGCAGCTCATTTCCAGGGATTCACAATGTCTCTCTTCGTCGTCACATGTGTTCCGCGTTGGAGCTTTGTGCTGCCGTTTGGCAAGCTTTAAAAGTCTCAGTTCAAGAGGAGAATGGACCAGATGTTTTACTTGATTTACTCAAACTTTTACAAGTATTAGAAATCAATATTTTCCATCGCTTCTTTTACTTTACAGGTGCTCACCTACGAGAAATGTCTCATTCTTGGCTTGTGGGCAAATGATTTGATTTCTTTTCTCATCGCTGATGTGTGAGTTGTTAATTGTAAAGTTGTAAAAACGATTCATTTCTTTTTCTTTTCTAGTATAAAAGAGCCGGAAGCTGAATGGTTACCATTTTCCACAGCAATTTTGTGTAATTTAACGACAAGATCAAAATCGGCGGGGATGAGGATACGAAAATCGGTTTGAAATAAATGAAAATAAATGAAAATAAATGAAATAAATAAATGAAATAAATGAAAATCTTAATTTAAAACAATATTTCAGTCAAACTATAAGCCATTTTCAAAGCGTTTGATTCGTTTACTTCAACACGACTCTCGATTGGTTGGTTATTTGTGAAAATATTTGTCAAATAACTCGATTGGTTATTTGTGAAAACATTTTAAATCGATTTTAAGGTCGTTGTCTCTTGTCTTGTTTTGATTGGCTATCTTGAGGAGAAAATTCGAGATGTGGTGGGTTTAAAATCACAAAATAACGCACAACAATTCGTACTTAACCCATTAGAAAAGAGTTCCGCTGGTATTTCACTGACCACAAGACTCTACATAAAGTTCGATATTCTTGTGCATTCTTGGGCGCAAAAAAAGTATTGTTAGGCTTTTGAGAAAGTCTTTTCATTCCTTTGAAATTCCTCGTTGAAAAATAACAAATTCATCAATTAATCTATAGTTTTATATAGTTCTATTAATCTATCAATTGATCTATAGTTTTCTATAGTTTAATTTCCCATCTTTTTAAGTCAATTTCGGTTCACTTTCAAGTAAATTTGAAAGTGAAAATAAATGTTTTTCATAGAGATCTATGCAAATAAATGCAAATTTTTGTTTTAATTCGTTTTTGTCGTTAACAAGCCTACTTGTAAGCAATGAGCAAATGAGGAGAGCAAATTCTAGATCTTGTAAGCCTACCTGTAAGCAATGAGCAAATGAGGAGAGCAAATTCTAGATCTTGTAAGCCTACCTGTAAGCAATGAGCAAATGAGGAGAGCAAATTCTAGATCTTGTAAGCCTACTTGTAAGCAATGAGCAAATGAGGAAAGCTATCTGCAAATTCTAGATCTTCATTTAAACCTTTAACTCTTAAATCTTCAGGTCTACTCACCGGCAAATCTCTCAATGACTTTTCAATGCGTCTTCAACGTGTTAGTGCTTGGCGATGCCCCATTGACGAGACATGTCGCCTGTGATCTCTTAAGAAGAATGGTTATCAGTGAAGCGCCTACAGTAAGAACATTTTATTCAAAAAAAAATGTTGTATTAATTCTTCTCAGATATCCTCCCAACCCGTAATCACGGCCACAGGACGCGATTTGGTCTGCTACTCTCACTTCAACGCTTGTATCCAGAAAGTGGCCGGCTTACTACTGTCTGTTGATCCATTACTTGAGGAGACTAGTAAGGTAAAGCTAATTAATTAGGATTTATAGATCTTATTTAAATCGATTTCCAGATCCTCGAATTGCTGATCTCTCTCTGTTCTCTTTCAAGTGTCCGATCTCCGATTTGTCAAGCGATTCTCCACTGGAAAGGCTCATCCGGCGAGCTTCGAACACCAATTATCGGTAAGCTATAGAAACATTTATCTCCTTGCTCATCATGCTCTCATGGCTGACAGGTTAGGAGTCTTGGATCCTAGTCGAGAGGTCGATCCCAGCCGCTAGAAAATTTGGCTTTTTCTCAGGGATTTTTCTCTGCAACATCTTTAGGGGTATTAGGGCAGTGTATTTGTTTGTGTCATATTATTTATGTTGAAGAAATGTATACTTTTTAATAGAATTCATGTATTTCACAGTATAATAGTATTGCGAAAGTCGTGCAAATGATGTACTTCATCAATTTAGCAATCGCAAAAACTGGCTGTCTCCCCTTCAACGAGGCCATCGATTCATTGACACCGATTAGGGCACTTCAACTATTGAATTATCTTCTGAAAGTGGGCTTATCACTTAGAAATTGATAAAAGATTCAATTAGGAAGCTGTGGATGGCGGGCAACCAGTAGCCGACTATATCCCGTGTGAACGATTAATGCAAATTCTCGAGGAGAATGTGAAGACGACAATCGACACGGGCAGGTACATTAGTACTATAGATACTATAGACAAGGCTATAGATATAGATAAAGCTATAGATAAAGCTGCATTGAAGCTTAGCTGGCAATAAGATCTTCTTAAATTATCTCAAACTTTCAGCGATCTCGTTGGGAAACAATGTGAACGCATCTGTGAAGCGCTGCGCATGGCTGAAGGTTGGTGACTAGTCGAACAACAAGCTCCAGGATTAGATTAAAAAAGAATTCAAAAATCTAAAAGTGTAGATCGTTTTTCAGTGCTCTCCGGTGATGACGAAATTCGTGCCTCGCTCCTCGCGGTCACTTCCAGTCAACTCTGCTCTCATTTAGCTGAAACGCAATTGATGACCAATCCAATCGCCGTACAAATGCACAAACCACCACAGAGTCGAAATGAGATTTTACCGATTTGGAGGTGAATTCGAATTTTAACCAATAGACTCAAAAAGTACAAAAGAAAGGCTTTTTTTTAACGATCAATTCAGCTAGCATTTAATTCTTGTTGTTCAGTGAACACGGTGCTTCGATCATTCTCGAATTGTTGCGACTTTTGGCCGCTCTAAAAGATACCTCAAAAGCACATAAAGATCAATATTGGAGATCATTGAGAGTAAGTGAAAGTTACAATCAAAGTTACAATTAAAGTTACAATCAAGGTTACAATTTTTGTATCAAAGGTAAATTAAAAAAATATAAAATAAAATTAAAGTAAAAAATTAAAGATTAAATTTACGACCAAATCAAAGTTACAATCAAAGTCACAATTAAAGTTACAATCAAGGTTACAATCAAATTTACAATAAAAACCTTTCAATATTTAGGATGAACGCTTGGTGCCTTTTTTAGGTTTTGCTTTAACAAATGGAAGACATGAACAGGTTGAAGAAAAATTTGTTTTCAATTTTTAACTTAAAATTCTTTAGGTTTATAATGCCTTAGTCGTTCTAAATCACTGTGCTCAAGTGCACGATTTTCCGACAAGAAGGTACAGGTTTTGAAACAGAATTTTCAAATTTTATATTAAAATTACCGTATTTTCTGTAATAGTAGTGCGCACTACTATTTTTTCAGCTCCCTCCAGCCTGCGCTACTATTATAGACTGCACTACTATTACAGAAAATATGGTATATTAAATTCAGACTTGCTGATATGATTGCATCAAATATCATTGAAAAACGCTTAAAAGAAAATCCCTTGTCGAGTTCAGCCTCTTTGAATACAAGCAACGAAGCGAGAAGGTGAGGATTTTTCTGAAACGCATCTTTTCTAGTGCATCAAATAGGGTGTGTTTTGAAAAACAAAGTACACCGTAACACCTGCAATGAACATTGGTCGTTAAAATTCCAAGAAACAAAATTGTTTTCAGATCAACTGAAACCGAGGTCATTTTCGAGCCAATAAACCAAGAGGTAGGTTTTGAAAAAGCTTTTAAAAAAAGAATAAAAGCTTTTAAAAAAAGAATAAAAACAATAAAAAGCAATAAAAGCAATAAAAAAGAATAAAAGCTTTTTAAAAAAGTCTTTAGTTAAATGGAAAAAACGTGAGAAAAGTGCTCGATGATGTGCTGGATCGATTGAGGAGAGATTTTGATGTGAGTAAATCAAAATTTTATAGCTAAACGAAGTAGCTAAGTAAATCAACTATAGCTAAACGAAAGTGTGCTTAAATTGTACGTTTCGATACAAAAGCTTGTTTATCGATCAGTTTAAGATTCAAATTTCCATCTATCATACCAAAAATCGTAAGCTTTTTATTTTAGCACGGAGCGCTTAAACAATCCGATGTGGTGGCCGTTTATGAAGGGAAAATTGCACAAATGCTACGAAAAGAGAAAGAGCTTGAAGGTAATGGGGAAGGGAAATTATTTATGTGTTTATTTGGGGTAGGCTAGTTTCCGCAACTTTTTTTGGGCAACTGGATCATTTGTGCAACTCACCATAACTTTCTTCTAAGTGGGCTAATCTTTATGCTTTTGGTGTCATTTTGTTGCACTTATTGAGATCTACAAAATGAGACCAAAATAATAAAGATTAGCCCACTTAGAAGAAAGTTATGGTGCGTTGCACGAATGATCCAGTTGCGCAAATGACCCAGTTGCGCAAAAAAAGTTGCGGAAACTAGCCTACCCCGTTTATTTATTTATTTATTTATTTATTTAAGCTAAAAGATATTCAGCTTTACTCGTGAGCAAAGAGCAAGCTCTATCCCAAAGTGAACGACTCAGAATAACGACAAAATCGACAAGTTTGAGTAATGAAAATGAGGTTTGTGATGGGATATTTTTGGTTATAATTGTTGAAAAAGTTAATTGATCTTTTTTTCTTTACATTTTCTCTTATAAAAATACTTGTTTAGATATCAAAAATGAGAACATTGATCACAGAAAATGAGCGCCTCGTTGATGAGAAGATGAAGACAGAAAAGGAGTGAGTGAAATTCTAAAATTCTAAAAGATAACTTCAATTCAAAAAAAAGTTGACTAAACTATCTGATTAAACATCTTTTACCATTTTTTTTCAGACTCTTTGATGCATTGACGGCAAAAGATTTACTCGTTGAAGAGAATCGACGTGAAGTGGATTTGAGTGGACAATTGAGACAAGCTGCGAAAGAAATGAAGGAGAAATTTGAGAGGTAAGAACTTCAATGACTGTAGGCATTCGAATTAAATGACAACAAAAGATACGGAGAAACGTAAGGCAAAATTGGTCCCAAAGATCTGAGCATAGTGGCGTTCAGAAGGCGGAGGATCGTCAGCTGTTTAGCTCAGTCGCTGACCAGCTCAGTCGCTGACCAGCTCAGTCGCTGACCAGCTCAGTCGCTGACCAGCTCAGTCGCTGACCAGCTCAGTCGCTGACCAGCTCAGTCGCTGACCAGCTCAGTCGCTGACCAGCTCAGTCGCTGACCAGCTCAGTCGCTGACCAGCTCAGTCGCTGACCAGCTCAGTCGCTGACCAGCTCAGTCGCTGACCAGCTCAGTCGCTGACCAGCTCAGTCGCTGACCAGCTCAGTCGCTGACCAGCTCAGTCGCTGACCAGCTCAGTCGCTGACCAGCTCAGTCGCTGACCAGCTCAGTCGCTGACCAGCTCAGTCGCTGACCAGCTCAGTCGCTGACCAGCTCAGTCGCTGACCGCTCCTTTCCCTTTTTTTCCAAATGTTCATTCTTTTTCTTTTCTTAACTCAAGAAAAGACAAATTCGCTGAGCTTATAATCAGAAAACTTTTATCCTGAACTATCTGTTTTCCGGTGTTTTCCGGTCAGAATCTTGTCACTATTTTTGTTCAGAGCTTCGACACTCGCCCTCGAGAAACAGCAACGATGCGAGGAGCTGCTTGAAGAGAAAAAAGTGCTCACAGCTGATCTAGCTGGTTAGATAAGAAAACGGCGATCAATTAGCTGTATATCTTTCAGAATCCCGTCAACAATCGGCCACTCTATCGGTGAATAAAGATAATGAGATCGATGAGTTGAAGAAGAGTTTATCGGAGACGAGGAAACGAGCGGTGAGTGCACAGAATTGAGTTTTGGGAGCTTTGGATTTACGCTTTGAGTGTTTGAAGCTAAAAAAAGCTAAATCAAAAATTTTGTAAATATTATAGGTATTTTCCGAGGAAGAGTTGCACGCGTGCAAAGAGAAATTGACACGAGCGGTTGGGGACGAGAACCAAAAAGAAGAGGAAATGAGGTGGGTGGAAATGATCTATTTAAAGTACAACACTGAGATTAAAAACATTTTTACTCGCCTACTTTACAATTTAGAAGAAATTTCGAAATCGAACGAGTGCAATATCAAAAAGATTTCTCTGCAATGAAAAATCGTTTGGAAGCCGAGAAGAAAGAGATGCAGGAAAGGGTGAGAATAAAGATAAATAAATTAAAAAAATCATTTTCTTTTCAAAAGACAAGTGTTCAAATTTGATTGAAATGGCTGAACTGGCATAACGACTTATAGAGCTCAAGCTTGAATGAGCGCTTGTCTTGAGGGCTCAAACAAGCGCTTGAATGAGCGCTAGTCGAAATCTCTCCAAACGAATTTGTCATTTGGAAAAGTATCTGGGAAATGCCTAACCTATTTTAGACCTGTCAAGTGTTATATAGAGCATTGTAGCCCTAATTCTTAGCTATATTTATCTAACAAAAAATTTCCAATTCGACTCGTACAACTCATTTTACAAGCGCTTGAATGAGCGCTAGTGTCCGGCGAATCTCTCCAACGAATTTGTCATTTGGCTGCTTTTCTCTATTAAAAATTGTTAAAAGCTTTTCAATATTCCTTCAATGTAAAAACAGCGTTTAACATCACTTAATAACATTAAGAATCAAACTTTTACTCGAGTAATTTACTTACTCGCGAGGAACACACCCTAGTAACTACAGGATAACCGCAAAGTATAGTGACAACTTTTTGGATAAAGTATATGACTTAGCGTATTTTAGAAGTATCAAGTTTTATATAGAGAATTGTAGCCCTAATTCTCAACAACATTTATCTACAAAAAACTTCCCGATTTGACTTATAGAGCTGATTTAAGAAGCGCTTGAATGAGCGCTAGTCGACATCTCTCCAACGAATTTGTCATTTGGCTGCTTTTCTCTATTAAAAATTGTTAAGAAAAGCTTTTCAATATTCCTTCAATGTAAAAACAGCGTTTAATATCACTTAATAACATTAGGAATCACACTTAAATGTTTTGGCTGGACTGGCATAACCAAAATTTAAGTTGATGTCAAGCTCCTTTTGGAGGAGCAGGGAGCAGGGAGGAGCAGGGAGTATTTTCAATATTCAGTTCATATGCGTATCTCGTTATATCAGTTGTTCTGGCGCTATGAATTTGTTGGGAAACAATTTTTTTTCGACAAAATTACCACAAATTTGACTGCGAAAAACTTTTCCAAATGAGATTTTTTCATGTAGAAAAGTGGCCAAATGACAGATTCGCCGGAGAGATGTCGACTAGCGCTCATTCAAGCGCTTGTTAAATGAGTTGTATAAGTCCAATCGGGATGCTTTTGGTAGATAAATGTTGCCAACATCACCTAAAAACATTAAGAATCAAACTTAATTGAACTTAACAGTTTTGGCTGAACTGGCATAACCAAAATTGAAGTTGATGGCAAGCTTCTTTTGGAGAAGCAGGGAAAAAAAGTGAAAATTGAGTATTCTCGATATTCAGTTCAGCTGTTCTGGCGCTAGAAATTCGTTGAAAACAATTCGTAAACAAATTTGTAAACAAAATTCCCATAAATTGAACTAAAAAAAAGACTTTTTCGAATGAAATTTTTTAATGTAGAAAATCGTGAAAAATGACAGATTCGTTGGAGAGATGTCGACAAATTGCCGACTAGCGCTCATTCAAGCGCTTCTGAAATGAGCTCTATAAGTCCAATCGGGAAGTTTTTTGTAGATAAATGTAGCCAAGAATTAGGGATACAATTCTCTATATAAAAGTCGATACTTCTAAAATAAGTTAAGCCAGATACTTTATCCAAAAAGTTTTCACTCACTATCCTTTGCGGTTATCCTGTAGTTACTCCAATTGCGAAGTTTTTGTTAGATAAATATAGCCAAGAATTAGGGCTACAATTCTCTATATAAAAGTCGATACTTCTAAAATAAGTTAGTCATTTGGCAGATAGTTTTTTCAAAAAGTTGTCTCTATGTTGTGTCCGATTTAGATTGAACCTATCGCGGACGTCCGATTTAGATTACAGTCTATATAGGACGTCCCATTTAGATTACAGTCTATATCGGACGTTCGATTTAGACTGTAATCTAAATCGGACGTCCGCGATAAGTTCAATCTAATCGGAAATCTAAATCGGACACAACATCTATATTTTGCGGCCACCCTTTACAATAAATAAAATAATTTTCGAAAATCGACATTTTATTTTAGGCTTTGAAATTATAGATTTAAAGTATGGAAAAGTTGAAATATTTTTAAAAATGGGTTATTTGAGAGGTTAAAACTAGAAACTAGAAAGATTTGATATCATTTTGTTTCAGTTATCCCTGGTGGAAGCCGAGTGCGAGAAAACTCGCCAAGAAATCGAAAGAGTCAAAAGAATTCGCGAGGAAATGCTCAAATTGGCTGGGAATTTTTGAACAATTTCAATATAATATAATATAATATCATTTTTCTAAATATTTCATAACAACTCCTCACTGTATACCTCAACCTTTAATGAGTTTCGCTTTCTTTCTTTCTTTTCTTCTCTACGGGTCATTGCTTTTCACGTCACAACTTTCATGTGCAATATAATAAAGTTTATGTTGGGAAAATGAAGTCCTTGAAAATATAAAAAAAAAGACTACCGTAAATACTGTAATAGCACCCCACCGCCCTCGTATAGTCGCGTAGTCGCAAAAGTTTTTTAGTATTTCATTTTTTTCAAAGCGCCCGTACTTTCAAAAAATGCGTCTTTAATATCAAAAAATAGCTGAAATTCAGGGCTATTTTTTGATACCTACGCGCGCATTGTAGCATAAACCAGTGTCGAGAAAAACTCGTTCAAAGCTAGACTACGCAACACTCCCCACCGTCATCATAGGGATAGGGTACTATTACAGTATTTACGGTATTGAAAATGATTTCTAATGTTTCTAATGTTTTTCTAATGTTATTGAAAATGATTTCTAAACTTTGGAAAATAATTTTTTAGACATAAATTATTTCAATAAATTATAAGCTCTTCTTGCTTAAAAAAAAGCAATCGATTTGGGGGAGATTCGGAGAAAAATCATTTAGAAAGATGTTTTTTATGAATGTTTTGGGGGTGGGATAAATGCACCTTTTAGGCACCTGGACATTTCGCGCCTCTTTTTTGCTGGAAAAGGCCTTAGGAAAGGTCGTAGAGCTTCAAAAATCTGTTCATATAAGGGAAGCGTATGCGTAGATTCCGAATTTCGACAAATCAGACCTCGCTGACACGTCAAATTTGGGCTAAAATGCAAAAACTGCGGGAAAGCGTTAAGTTGCGTAGTTTTTGCCTTTTAGCCCCACTTTGACGCGTCAGCGAGGTTTGATTTGTCAAAATTCTGAATCTACGCATACGATTCCCTTATAGTGGAAATATTTTCGAAGCTCTACGGCCTTACCTAAGGCCTTTCCCAGCAAAAAAAAGGTGCGCAAATGTTCAGGGTGCGCAAAAAAAGGTAGCATTTGTCCCACCCCCAATGTTTTTATTTTGAAGCGTTTTCTAATTTCTAATTTCAATATTTTATTGAAAAAAGCTCGAAAGCAAGAGATTCTTATCTACAAAAAAGTGAAGAAAGAAGAAGAAAACGAGCAGTGTCACTCAATTCAATATTTTCTTTGTCTTGTCTTGTCTTTTAATTGAATGAACTTTTGAAAGAGTTATTGATTTTTTTTTCCAAATGCAATCCGTCAGTTCAGCTGATTTGAGCAAGTTGAAGGTGAGGATTAGTACTACTTGTTAACTACTTGTTAACTACTTGTTAACTACTTGTTAACTACTTGTTAACTACTTGTTAACTGTTCTCCAAAGTAGCCAACAATGTCAACAACAAAGCCAACAAGCCATCACTCTTAAAATTAGCTATAACTTTATTAAGGTAATATTTCTTGGTGCATCGGGAGTTGGAAAAACGACAGTGATCACAAAATTCATTGATCGATGTTTTGTTGAAACAAATATACCGACGATTGGGATCGATTTTACGGGAAGAACGATAATGGTTGATGGAAGACCGGTGAGGATACAAATATGGGATACAGCTGGACAAGAGGTTGCATTCAACTCTAGCTTCAAACTCTAGCTCATTGTCGATTCAGAGATTTCATAAGTTTAATCCCATCGTATATTCGAGAGGCTCGAGGAGCGATTGTGATGTTTGATGTGAGTAGTCGAGATTCTTTTGCTCAAGTGAGTACTTCGAGTTGGCTTTAGTCATTCGACAGCTACATTATATTGGTTTACAGCTATTTTTACAGCCATTTTTATATCTCTAAGCCTGTCTAGCTATTAGGTTGGCAAGAGAGTTTGTAGAATTTCTTTTGTCTTTGATTTCTCTCTTTAAGAGATTTCTCTCTATTTAGAGACAATTCATGAAGAAATTAGAACTGTTTATGGACAAGGCTGTCGACCAATCATATACAAATAGTATCATTGTTTCAAGAAAGGTCAGCTGTTTCAAGAGACTTTTCTTTGCCGAGTCGAGCTTTCGATAAAACAACTCTTGTCAATCTTTTACAAATCGATAACAAACAATTTGGGAGAACAACTTCAGATTTCTCACATAACAATCATTCAATGAGCTATTCAATGAGACAATGAGCTCATTGAAGACAGTGAGCTATAACTCATTGAAGATAGTGAGCTATTCAATGAGACAATGAGCTATAGCTCATTGAAGACAATGAGCTATAGCTCATTGATTGTTGAGGCTCTGACTAATGTGATGAGATGGCAGTGTCTCTCAATCTCAACCGCTCTTCTTTCAAGACAACCGATATCTTATTGTTCTTCTTTTATTCTACATGTTCTTACTGGTGATGAAAAGTGAGCATATTTCAACTATCCAAGACACAAGCAATGGGTTACTCGGAGAAAAAGTAAACCTGAGCTGAAACCAGAACTCCAGAAGAAGATAATGTTATAGGATAATGTTTGAAGGAGTTGTTTACTGGGAATTGCTACCTAAAAGCACTGTTACAGCACATTATACAGTTGGATAAAGTGGATGAAATCACAAAAAAAAACGACTAAACAAAGGAAAAGTTCTGCTTCAGAGCTCATGTTATCAATCTCAAAGAGAGAAATTGAGAGGAGTTAGAGTGGAAGACTCTTTCCCATTTCCCAAACCTTGCCAATTTTCATCTTTTCGAAAAGCTAGCTGCAGAACTCGCCAATGAGCACTTCGGGGGGTCGAGCTGAGGTTGGTAAAACTGGTGGTTTCTTTGTCCGCTTAAGAATTTTTGGGAAAAAGGAAACCGCGCTTTCGCCAATAAATGGCAGAATTCGTAAAAATGACGATTATCTTGAACAATATATGCTCTAGCTTTTGAGGAGTCACCAATGCAAACGTTTTCTATGAAATTTCTTGCCATAGTATTTTTGATTTCTTTTATTTACATTATTTATTTCTTTTATTGATTCACAAAATCTAATAGTATTTATATTTAAATTCATTCGTTTTTCGGTGAAAAAAATGGGGTGAACATGGTGCGAGAAAAGAGTACAGTCGTCTTAGCTGTGATCATTTGTGGGAATAAAAATGATCGAGATGATCGAGAGGTCAGACTCTAGATTTTAATCTTATGCTAATCACAAATTTATATATTGTAATCACAAATTTATATTCTATAATCTAGGAATTTACAATTTTATATCCCTTAGGTTTCCCCGGAAGAGGCAGAGAAACTAGCTGATGAGCCGAAAGTCTCCTATTTCGAGACGTCGGCCAAAGTTGGACACAATATCAATATCTCTATTTGAGGCGATCACGCGACAAGTTAGTTTTTAGGATTGAAACAAGTTTCGATTGAGATTAGACTGACATTGGATTGAAATTGGATTGACATTGTAGATTGAAAGTTACGATTGAAATTGATGAGTTGATTGTACTCATCCAGGTGTACTCATCCAGGTTACTCATCCAGGTGTGCTTTGTACTCTAAGGTGCACTTTGTACTCATAAGGTGTACTTTGTACTCATCCAGGTGTGCTTCGTCCTCCATCCAGGTGTACTTTGTACTCATCCAGGTGTACTTTGTACTCATCCAGGTGTGCTTTCGCGCTCATCCAGGTGTACTTTGTACTCATCAGGTGTGCTTTGTACTCATCCAGGTGTAGCTTTGTACTCATAAGGTGTGCTTTGTACTCATAAGTGTACTTTGTACTCATCCAGGTGTACTTTGTACTTTCATCCAGGTGTACTTTGTACTCATCCAGGTGTACTTTGTACTCATCCAGGTGTACTTTGTACTCAAAATGTAAACCCATCTTACTTGGCAAACAATTGTAAAAGCATTTTTTTAAAAAAACTGATCATTTTACTGATCAAAATTCAAGAGTTGAATTTCGCTAGAAAAGCAGAAAAGGTGTGTTTTTCTATAGAAAAAGTCTATTTTTCGGCACAAAAAAGACTTCAGTATCGGCTTGACTATTCTTTTGCTATATTTTGAGCTTAAAAATCTAAACAAATCCCTTCTGGTGCATTTTGTATGCAAAATATGCAACCCTTTTCAGGCTCTCGCAATGCCTCAAGCCCGCGAACCCGCATGGGAAGAAGCTATTGAGCTGAAGCCGTCTTTCCCAGCTCCCACCCAGAAATCTCAATGTTCTTGCTAACATTCAATTCTTCAATTCTATTTATATTTTCATTTTTCATTTTCCGGGTATCTTCCTAGTTGTTGGTGCAATTTTTTATAAAGTTTTTCAAAAAAAAAAAAATCTGGAAAAATCTGAAACTTTCTGTCTGGCAAAAGCGTCACAAGGCAGGAGTAAAAAAAAAACCAGGGGACGTTACATAATTCAGTTGGTTGTGGGACATGAAAAGGGAAAGAATCCAGAAGGGGAAACAGAAAGAAATATTCAGACACAGACACAATCATCACCAGCACACATCCCCTGCACTAACCCTTTTCTTTTCGGATTCGCTAGCACTATTACAATCTGAATATTTTTAAAAAAGAAGCTCACAAGTGGGGAGGCAATACTAGGACGTTTTCAAACGAGACACCACCATAACCTTCGACGGCTGATTTCAAATCTGTTTTTCGTTTGTTGCGAAATTTTTTCCTGTAAAAGTTATACGTGTTTGAAGTTTTTCTAGTAAAAATGCGAGTGTTTGAAACCAAATAGGGATTCCTTCAAGTGGTTCTCCCGTCGATCCGTGAGAGGACTCAAACGTGAACTCGATCGTACAGTGAACTCAGACGCTTGTCATACAAAAGCACGAGGCCTCTAATTTTTACTCGAGTTCATTTCCTTCTTTGTTGTTTATTTTCATGGGTTTAATTTATAATTTATGTAATTATAAAATTTAATTTATAAAATCTATAAATCCATCAAGTCACTTTTGAGTCGCTTTATAAGAAAATTAAAAATTAGAGGCCTGGTTTTGTATGCAAGCGTCTTTATTCGCTGTACAGATCGCAGTCACGTTTGAGATCCATGAGAGAACCCCTTTAAAGGTATCCCTTAGTTTGGTTTCAAATTTTCGCATTTTCACTGAGAAAAACTTCAAACACATATAACTTTTACAGGAAAACATTTTTGCGAAAACGAAAAACAGATTCGAAATCAGCGGTGATATCCATGGTGATCCTTATAAAGAAATCCTCTAAATTTTCGTTCTTTTTCACCTTAAAGCAAAAAAACGTATAACTTTTATAGAAAGCAATTTTGCAAAAACGAAAAGCAGATTCGAAATCAGCGTCGAATTGTACTCACTGTTAGATGAAAGGTACATGGATCTTATCTCTTGAATTGTACTAGCAAATTGGTTACATTACGCTACACAAGGAGTGACACTTTCGAATTGTACTCACTGGTTAGATGGTCTGATGATGTGATGGATCTCGTTATCGAATATGATGGATCTCATTTAATCACATCTTATTGTTGCCTTTCCCCTCGTCAGATATTGAAACTTTGCTTGTCAGGAGAGAGATGGATCACAAATGCAAATGGGATAACCCTGCAAAACAGGGACAAGACCCACAACATATTTTTAAGATCTTATTTCGAAATCGTAAAGTGCACTCGTGTTTCCTTGTGTAGTAATAAAATCAATTTGTTAAGCGGGCAAAATTCAAGAAATAAGATCCATGTACCTTCTCATCTAGCAGTGAGTACAATTCAAATCATTTAGAGCCACAGCAACAAGCTTCTTTATCTTGGCTTACCTTCTGAACCTCAATTACGTCAATCTCCCATCGAATCAACCCTAGTCAAGATTGTTTCCTAATCATAAACATCCCGATATCTCTTGATTTTCTTTGTTTTCTTTATGTAAAGCTCTGGATTTTTCTCTTTCCTATCCGAGTCGGCCAATTCCCAGCTAAAAACTCACCAACAGGTAACTGCAGTATAAAGAAATTGAATAGACACAGGAAAATTTCAAGCTTTTTCGGGGAAAGCAATGATTGTCCCCTAAATTGCGTGTGAACGTTGACTGAGGCCAGATTTGGAAGAGGGGAACAATTGTGCCTTCCCCTTCCCAAAGGACCCTCGGAATTACTATTTAGCTCTTTTTTTAGCTCTTTTTCCCCAATTCATCCATACTTTTTACCCAATCTCCACCATTTTATTATATTTTTTTTCCTTTTACATATTCTAATAGTTTCCAAGAGTTGCCAGAGATTACATCAAAAATCCAGTTGCCCAAGGCCCAGGAGTTGTAATCTTGACTCAAACTTGAGGTTAAACTAACAAACGGTTTTAAGCTGGCTAAAGCCTGCTATAGAATTGATATTTTAGATATTTTCTTTTCCTTTTTTCTTGTTCCTCTGTTAAACATTTTTGCAACATGTTATTGAAGAATTTGGGATGTTCCTAGATCAAAATTTTAAGTCTAGTTCAAGCCAAGCCAATTCAAAACCAGCCACAGCTAGGCCTCATTGTCAATATTTTCAATGTTGACTCGAGAAATGAAAAATACCTAGCTTACCGGATCAAAGAATGCGTTTAAAACAGTGTTCAGATGATTTTTGAATTTCGTGACCTTTCATGGCATGGCTCGCCCCAGCTTGAGTCTTGCTGGCTCAAGCCTTGGCTTAGTCTTGTTAGCTTTAGAAACATCTTTGGGTGTCAAATCCACTACCAAATAACTCCTTTGTGACAAGCTAGGTACAAATTGTAAGCTTTGATAATTCCGATATTTCAGACATACCCATTCCATTCTCGAGTTCGTGCTTGTTTTCGCTCGAAATGATTAGTACGGTTGGTTGATTTAGAAAAAGGAAAAGGGGAAACAATTTCCGCTTATTCCACCACTCACTCTTCATGACTAATTGAGTCAGCTGAGGTGAAAAGAAAAGGAAAAAAAGGGATGTGAAGAGCCTCTCTCTCCACTCCACTCCCTTAAATTTCCCAGCCACACATACACAGGGTTCACGGGGTCGACTGGCCGGCCAAAAAGTCAAAAACAACACCCCCTTAAAGTCTTAAGTCTAACAAATGTTTTGTCGAGTTGAAAAAGCAATATTCAAAAGTCTAGATCCAGCTTGCTACATTCAATAACCGCATTTCTTTCGTAATAATTTTTGATCTACCGTATTTCTTCGAATAGAAGACCGGGTAAAGAGTATCATCGCGTACTCCTGCGTAGCAGCCCTTTTTAAAATTTCTTTTCTACATAAAAGCTTTCAATCAAGTGCTATAGGGCTGGAAAATGACTCAAAAATCTGTTAGCTCATGTGGTATTTTTGAGCCATTTTGCTGCAGAGCGAAACTGCGGAAAAGCGTTAAGTTGCGCGTAGTTTTTGCCTTTTAGCCCAAATTTGACGTGTCAGCGGGAGGTCTGATTTTGTCGAGAATTCGGAATCTACGCATACGATTCCCTTCCATGAAAACATTTTTGAAGCTCTACAGACCTTTCCTAAGGCCTTTTCCAGCCTTTCCAGCAAAAAAAGGTGCGCAGATGTCCAGGTGCGCAAAAAAAAGGTCGCATTTGTCCCACCCCAGTATTTCTTCGAATGTAGACGGGAAGGTATCAATCGTACTCGTGCGTAGCCCCTTAAAAAATTACTTTTCTGCATAAAGCTTTCAATCAATAGGGCTGGAAAATGACTCAAAAATACCACATGAGCTAACGGATTTTTGAGCCATTTTCCAGCTCTATAGCACTTTCATTAAAAGCTTTTATGCAGAAAAGAAATTTTTAAAAGGGGCTGCTACGCACGAGTACGCGATGATACTCTTTACCCGGTCTTCTATCTGAAGAAATACGGTAATCTTTATTTTGAAAAAACACTTTATTGTTAAAAGTTAGACCTTTTAGCAAAATTTCTAGCTTTTTATAGCTTTTTATGAGTCTCTGGAAATTATTATCCATTCAAAACACAGAAAAACCTTTTTACTTTTTAGTAAAATCATCTCATTTACCATTCGATATCGCTTTTAAAATTTAATTGAGGTAAATTGCTGACTTTTTAACACATTCACGACGATACAACCCACTCAATGACGATTATTTTTTTTTTTATTTTGATGTCAACTCAAGTTTTGAAAGATTTTTCTTATTTATTTCGCGCAAATTTCTCGCTAACTTTGTACTACTAAAATTTGGGGGTGGCGTATGGTTTTTGCAACCGGGTGAATTTTTCGTTTTTTGGCTGTTACATTCTCCCTATTCATGTTATGTCGACGATTTTTGGGGTTTAAGGGTTATTTTTGGTCCTGAATCTAACTACGTTTTCGGTTCTTGTCACTGGCACGGAAGCCGCAGAAAATTGAAATTTAGGGGGTCGGCTATATCATCATACTTATGCCTTAGATGTGTACTTTTGTGCTGAACCATGAAAAGTAGAAACACACCCTTTCTGGTGCACGAGCTCCTTGCAGTTTGGTCTAGCCAAAGAGATGTTAATGCACCAGAAAAAGTTCAATGGGTTTCCAGTTTGAGCACAAAGTACACGATGAAGTAAAAGCTTAGAGTTAGTTCAAAGCTAGTAAGTAATAAAAATGTAGTAATAAGTGAGTTGGAAGGCAAGATTGATTTCTAGATTTCTAGATCAAGAGGTCAAATTTTCCATTTCAAGCTTCATTTTGGGTTCCTAGCTTTTCAATACCCTGACAACCATAGTATACATTCATTCAGCATTGAATAATATGACAAAAACAAATACACAACTCAACACACTGCCCTTAATGCTCCCTAAAGATGTTGCAGAGAAAAAGCCAAAACTTCCTAGCGGCTGGGGGATCGAACCCAGCGATCTCCCGACTAGAATACAAGACTCCTAACCAATAATAACTATACCCGCACCATAGCCTCAGCTCTTTTAAAAAAACTTACAAAGCAACCTTGACTTCCCTACAACAACTTACAAAGCAAACCGCCTCATTGAACACTCAAAGATTAGGACCATTTTCGGGTTTTTGCAAAATCAAAGAGAAACTGGTCGCATCACCTGGCTGAGGATTGAGGGTTGAGATTCGCGCGCAATCTCCTTTTCATTTTTTTTTCTTCTTTCAACAATCCCAGACTAAAGCACAGCCTTCTCCTTCCCCTTTCCCCATCCCTGCTTTTCTTGTGCTTTGTCCACCCCCCTTTTTTTCACCACTCGAAATCGAAGATCGATTTTATTTCCCTCGTCGACGAGCGATCATTTATAGCTTTTTTTTTCCACATTTTTCTCTTTTCTATGATAAAATCGCAAATTCTTGAACTTTTCCCTCTGTTTGTACATATATATAAAAAAAAGCAGTGTCGTCTATTACGGCCGTGTTTTGACCAATAAAACTAAAACTTGTTTAGAAAACTTTAAAATATATTGTAGTTAATACCAGTTAAAAGAATCGAAGCCAAGTGAAAAAGCTAGGAAATGAGCCCGAGCGGTGTGAGTTGTGATGTGGCTGCGCTCTTGACTTGCGCCACGGTGACTATTGGCCCAAGACATTTAGCCAAAAAAAACCCCAATCGTTAGTCGGATTTTTCTGGTTTAAAAGAGACTTGCCCCAGCTGAGCAAACGTTTTTTTGGTCCAAATTTTAGATTTAAAAGATTCTATGAACTTCTGACAGAGAAGAAAAGATACTCGAGCTTCCATCATAAAACGAAATTTCATCGAAAAACTTATTGCTTTATCTGAGGAAATTGTGTTTATCACTTTCGACTTTTTCCTTTTGTTTGTTTGCTCTTTCCACTTTTTCTTTTTCAGATGCGAATGTTTGCTTCTCGCACGAGAAGAGAAGCTTTTCATCTGTTCAACAAAAAAAATTCTTTGCTCTCGATTTTGTTTGGGATGACATTTTGTCGGGTCAATAATAATTGTTGTTTTTGTCTTGCATCATTGCCCGTGCGCGTCCTATTTAGAAGTTCGTCCCTCGCAATCATTCCCTCGAAACAAAGCTCTTTTCTCTCTATTTTTTTTCTATTTTTCTCTAAATTCCCTCCAACCCACAAAAGAAAAAGAACATCATTTATCCGGTTAATCGTTGAAACAATGGTTTTTTGTATGATGTCACTCTTCTAGCGACAATTTATACAGTATTTAAAATGAGAGGAATGAAAATTATCGCAGTTTAAACTGTCGAATTTGTTTCCGTCTTGTCAAACTCGTTTTATGATATATTCACGGATTAAGCAATAAAAATATTGTATCAAATGTTTTAGTAATTGTTTTAGTAAGTGTTTTAACGTATAAAAAGTTTTGCATCTAAAAAAATCTCTGATCCTTTTCAGAAATTTCTCCAACGATAGCCATCTTTTGTATTCCATAGAGATTGAGCCAATTGAATCGCTCGTTCTCCCGGACTTTATAGACGCATTTTTCCGAAATTTTCCATCAATTTTTGCAAAGTTTTTTTTTATTCAGATTTATCAATTGATTGGGGGTGGGATCAAAAAAAAAAAAAAAAAAAAAAAAGGTGCACCTTAAAGTCTCTGGAAAAGGCCTCAGTTTAGTCCACAGAGCCTCAAAAACCGCCCCGGACAAGGGAAATGTATGCTTAGATATCTTGATAAATGATATTTTTTTCGGGGGTCAAATTTGTTCTTAAAGGCAAAAACTACGCAACTTAACGCTTTTCCGCAGTTTTTGCATTTTAGCCCAAATTTGACGTGTCAGCGGAGGTCTGATTTTATCGAAATTGGGAATCTACGTATACAGATTCCCTTTCTAGGAAAACATTTTTTGAAGCTCTACGACCTTTCCTAAGGCCTTTTCCAGCCCCCCGGAAGGTGTGCGAATGTCCAGGTGCGCAAAAAAAGGTCGGATTTGTCCCACCCCCTTCAATGCTTTCAAATACAGTAACCTTTAGTACTTTTAGGGTACAGTAACCTTGAAACTATACACTAATCCATTAATTTGTTTGTTTATTTAATTCTTGAATTTGAAATCTATTTATTGCTTATTTATCCATTAATTCTCTTCGCTAAATCATTTTGTGCCCATTTATATTCGTACTAAAATTATTTTTGCCATTTAATTGACATTCCAAAGTGCGATTTATCAGAGGAAAAAGAAGGTTTGTTCAAAGATTTGAACATTTTTTTTGAACATTTTCTTGAACAAACATTTTTTTTCTATGCATGAAACGTGTATTTCTTCTATTTTGAGACGACAAAAAGACTCCGCCACTTTTCGCCTCACGTGGAGCCGTCTTTTTCTCTGTGTTTGATCGAAAATAATAATTGCTTTTTTTTTTTTTTTCTGTTTATTTGAGTATTTAGGTTGTCTATGGGAGTATTATGGGAGTGTTTTTGCTAGAAAGAAAGGGGAAACTGGCTATGAACTTGGCTAGGTAGATACCTGTTTACATAAACTACACCAGTCGATAATGCTGCACTACTGGATAGTGAAATCTAGGATCTGAAATTTAGGATCTGAAATCTACGTGTAACTTTTGGATATCTTTTGCTTTTATATAACAATTTGATGGTTTTACGGTATTTTTATCAGTACTGGGTACTGTCGCTAATATTTGTACTACTTATATGCATTATTTGAAGTCAAAACCAGCGCTAGGCTAACAATTTTCATAGTAAATGCTAATTGTAGAGCTTATAGGAGATCAAATTTATAACAATGTCGATTCTAAAGCATATCCTATAGCAATATCTATCCTAAAATGCGCTGGCCATTGGGGCCTTTGTCTAATTGTAACTATTGGAACTATTTTCTCACTACATATTGGAAATCGAGCTATAACCTCAAATTGTTAACTCAATTGTATAACTCAAACTATGTTCTCAAACTAAGCTAGACCTTCACGCAACACCTGCACCGTCATTATGGGGAGTGGGGTACTATTACAGTATTTATGGTCTATAATTGTATAACTCAAATTGAACGCGAAAAGCATACCCATGACTTATTTTGTCCTAAACACGTGAACGCAAATTAACTTTTCACTTTCTCACTCTTTCATTTTTCATTTCCAATTTTCATTTCAATTTTACTATTAGTGAGAATTCTATTTACGAGCGAGAGTCCCTTCCGGCCAAACAGAGACAGCAAAGATCGAGCGCACTTGTCGAAATTTTTGCGGTTAAAAGGGGAAAAGGGGAAAAGGGAAGAAGAGTTGGAAGTGGCCAGACTCTTGGTTTTTTTCTTTTCTCTCGTAGATAAGTCTTAAGAAAAGATAGAGTGATCTCTTTAAGAGTTGAAAGAATGAAAGAGAAGAGAACCGGGTGTGTAAGCGTCGAGCCCATTCCTCGTCCATTTATGGATAAAATCCCTGTCGCGAGGCCTACGTTTCGCTTTTGTGATTGGCTTAGGTTATCATTTAGATTTTAAATTACTATTTTAAATTCCTATTTTAATTACTATTTAAGAAAACCCAGAATTTGTAAATGTGTAACCGAATGAGGTGGGGCTGGATCCGAGAATTTCACCTAATTTCATCACCCTTTATTTCCTCGTTTACTTTGCCATTTTTTCAAAGCTTTCTCCTTCTCGATTTCACTTCGTAAGTGTTTGAAACCAGAGCGCAGTTTGTCCCCAGCCTTTTTGTTTGTGAGGGGTTCGTTGGAAGCAGAGTGAGCTCAATGTTCCCTGGAAATTCTTTTGACTTCTCCCTCCAATTCTTCTCGTCCCATTTTTTCTCCCTTTCTTTCTATCACAGCTCGATTTCCATTCTCCTCAAATGAAATGCCCATCTTTTCTCTCTTTTTTTCCTGTTGGGGTCGGTCTCCTCGAACCAAAAAACATCCGCATTTCATTGAGAGGGCATTTAAACGATGGACGAGATTGAAAAAAAAAATGCACACGACCCAAACAGACGCAGCTTTTGTTTTGAGTTTTTGATCTATTGTAGAGAGTTGCTAACAGTCCCAGTACTTGATCGACTCCGCTTTCTAAAAGGAACCCATTTTGAAAAACTAGTAGTCAGCAGAAGGTTTTGTAAATACCGTAATAGTACCCTATCCCTATGATGACGGTGCGGAGTGTTGCGTAGTCTAGCTTTTGAAACGAGTTTTTCTCGACACTGGTTTATGCTGGGCTATCGTGTGCTTAGGTATCAAAAAATAGCCCTGAATTTCAGCTATTTTTTGATACGCCAAAGACGCATTTTTTGAAAGTACGGGCGCGTTGTAAAAAATGAAATACTAAAAAAACTTTTTGCGACTACGCGACTATACGAGGGCGGTGGGGTACTATTACAGTATTTACGGTAGTCTAATCGATCTACGATCGGTTTGGTTCTGTGAGGATTCACGAAGGATATAAATAAGCCCGTTAAAATCTACAAAATTTCAATTGTTTTTGTCAAAAACTCGGTACTAATGCACCTAAATTTTTCTCTCAAATGTAGTTTTTCTAGGGTACTGATGGCGCTAATCAAAAAAAACATTTTTAAGTGATGTTTTCAATTGAAAAACTGATGTATTGCCGTTATATTGGGTAGTTTTGGCTTGTAGGGGGGGCCCTTAAAGGGGGAGAGCTGTTAAGTTGGGGTTTTATATTGTGAGGAGAGAATACTGGCAAGAATACAACTGATGCATTTGGTCCCAGAGGTGATAAAAGGCAAAGTCTTTCTGCATTCCTGACGCCAAAGAAACTCATCCATTTTTTCATAGCGCCAAAGGAAATCTCAGCGTATCTGTCATTGGAATTGACTCCAATACGTTTTTTAATTGAAAACATCACTTAAAAAGCCTTTTTTTGTGATCAGCGCCATCAGTTACCCTAGAAAAATTATGTTTGAGAAAATTTTAGTTGCCTCCAACTGCCTGAGCAGCAAAAATTCTGTCAAAAAGCGAGTTTCGAAAACACCTGTCACTAGAACCCCGGCAAAATTTTTATCAGTTATTCAGAAAAAGGAGAAACATCCCTGACCTGGGTTGGGAGAAATCATTTGTTATCTTTTGTGAAATTTCTTTCCCCTTTCTTTCTCTCCCTCCGATCCAAACAGACAACTTGTCTTTTTTCATTTTTTTTTCGCAAAGCATTATTACTTCCTCAACTCCTTTGCTGTTGTTATTGAGGGTTTTCCAATTTTTACAAGTTCTGAAAAATTGAAGCCGTTTTTCATTTTGATTTGAGTTTTGTATTTGTGAAAAGTTTGACTTTTATATTCCCAGCGGCACTATGGGTTACTACGGCACTGTATGATCAGATATGATAGTTTTAAATTTTCGTTATAAAAGAATGTTGCTAGACGCGAGTGTTTTTGTATGTTTTTTTTTAAAAAGTTGGCGCTTTGATGTTTTTTATGTTGTGAAATCATCAAAAACACAATTTTTAATAGTCAAATTTTCCTAGACAGCCTGTTTTTCCGCTAATTTCTTATGATTTTTGTTTAGGTTGTTATCCCGAATTTGCCCGCTGCCTTTTTACCCCCTTTGGTTGAGCAGGGGATCGTTGATTTCTTTGAGACCGAATCAACATTTCACCCTTCACACAACATCATCAATAATTCCTTGGAAAGCGTTTAGTTATTCTCTTCTTCCGCGAACATTATTCACGGAATCTTTTAATTTCTTCATTTCTTTACCATTTTTCTTTAATTCCTTTGACAAGTTAAACCTGGTTTTGCAATTTCAGGTATATCATTTGTTGGCAAGTAGGGAGAGATGAACGTCTATCAGCGTTTCTCTCCAAAGCAGGGCAAAAATTTCCTCTCGCCGGATGGATGCAATAAATTTGGGTGTTTTTGAAATGTCAGACAATCTTAAGGAGCTAGCAATATAACAACAATTTTGTGGCCGATATATGCAGAAAAGAAAAGAGAATTAATTTTGAGAGTATAATATAAGGCTCAAACAAAAGAAGGCAAAGTTTTCAAAAGATAAATGTGCACGAAACAGGAAAAACTTGGGTTATCTATATTTATTGCTAGTTAAGTACTTAACTAAGCACAATAAGTACTTTTAACAATAAAACAAAGAATTTTTATAATTTTATCTCTGAAAATTTTCACTTATTCTTTTAGCAATCTGGACGCTCAAATGGCCTGGCAGAATTGTCGCTACTTGCTGAACTGCACCCCACGTCGGCGGCATTATTCAGGTTAGGCGGTTGCTTTAGATTTCTCTTTGTTATAAACTCTTCCGCAAATGCAGTTCAAAAATCGTTTGGATTATGTTTTTTAGGCAGCGCCCCTGGGGCTCCTTCTATTCTCGACGGAATTCGCAATCTTGTGAATCGACCAAGAAGCGAGAGCCTCGACACACAAACTATGGGGAAGCCACTTCGTAAAGTTCACAGGGTATTTATTTTTAAAACATTGAGCAAATCCGTAAAATTTAACAAATTACTATAATTGTAAGATATTTTTGTTTTTAAACTTAAAAACTGGTCTTTTTCAGATATTTGGCCGTAAACTGGATTCAGTGTAAAGCGACTTAAGAGTGGAAGGATAGCAATGGTGACTCGGAAAATGGCGATTTGTATGATGATATCTTGCTTTTCGAAGACCTCTTAGCAACAGCTCGGTTTGTTTTTCTTCTCTTTGTTTTAAACTCGTAATTCTTATTTCTAAGTGATTTTCTCATACTTCGCAAAACTTCACGCCCAATTTCGGTCGATGTAGTTGGACTTGTTGGTTAGTGTTTGAATGAATCTTGTGATCTTAATATTTTTAGATGCTCAACACGATCCATACCGCCAATACATGAAAGTGGTTGATTGTTTTGAGCTTGCTCCCGTCAACAGTGATTTGATCATTTTGGACAAGAAACTGAAGGTCAAATTGACTTTTTAACTTTTCATAGAAAAATTAAGGTTGCTAAAGCTTTTGGTGTCTTAAAAAAGCACGTAAATCCAGGAGCTGGAATAGTTTGGGATGGAGAAAAAGAATGTTGTTTGTTTTGTTATTGTTTTGAAAATATATGTGTTTCAAATTTAGATCTCAACACCTGTCACTTTGACCGATTTTTCTCATTCACGTTCAAAAAGCTGAGGTGTCAGCAATGATGAACGAACCATTGGAAACAATTTTATCACCAAACGCTTTAGTGGCACTGAATTCGGATACAAAAGTTGATTTAAAATATTAGTGGATTATCTACTTATTTCCTAGATTTTCAATGCTTGTGAGGAATTTGCACTGAATCGAATTCATCGTCTAGTGATACTGGATCCAAGCTATGGAGATGTCTCACTACTTGTAAGGACAATTGGGCGAGCAATTTCCTGCTGATCCTAAAACAGGTAAAGCTGAAAAATACAAACATTAAATCTTGTAAAGGGCTTATGATGTTAATAAAGACATGAATCAGGATCGATAGTAATCTGGTAATGCTTTAGAATCGATCACTACATTTTGCTCAATGGCTGAATTATCAAATCAAGGACACTGGAATCGGCCTTGGGAGTGGAGCAAAGTTTTTAAGGTTAGTATTTTACGGCAGAAAAGCATATGAGTATTAAGTATTTTTGAGCCCTGTAGACGATCCGTCCTCAAAAGCGGTTCAGCTTATGCTAGGATATCGGATTTCTTCCTTACCAATAGTGAACAAAAGAAGGTAATTTTTTTTTCGCACGGTTCATCTCTGTTCATCCCTCCAGGTATGGCTATCGATGTTCTGCACAAGTTCCGATATTGGGGGGGCGATTTGCCAAGTAGATGATCCAAAGGTAGTTGTTAAAGGATATTTTTAAGTTATCAAAATTGTTTAGATCCTTTCTTACCACGTGCAGGGTTGGTGGATGCAATTCCCACACGAGAACCGGCCATTCTTTGCTTTCTTTTTGAGTATACTCCTGTTGCTCAAGTTTGTTTTAAATTTTCGATTTCATTCTTATTTTTTTAGTGTTTGGACGCTTTGTCCTCTCAAAAGGGGAAAATTGCTGCCTTTTCATTGTTAATCAAAGACAGGTTTGCTGAAATTTTTTACGCAGAACTTCATTATTTTGTCTTTAGGAACCAACGGCTTGTGTTTCGCTTTCCGGTTTGTTTCATTCCAGTTTTCAGTCAACTAATCCATTTTGTAGCTCAGATATAATAATCTGATGCAGCTATATTCTCTGATACAAGAACGAGGCTTCAAGTACTAGCTTAGTTTTGCGTGAAGCTTAGATTAAAATATTGGTTTTTCCAGCTCACAAACTGTTGATGATCCAGATGCAAAAAATCAATGTTTTTCTGCTTCAGTGAATCAAATGAAAACCATTTCTAACCATTCACCAAAAGGAGTCTGTAGAATAGGGCCGGATCTTCTTTAAAAATATAGATTCTTAATTTTTTCCTGTTTCCTGTGTACATTTATCTTCTTTGAAAACTTCTTGTCTTCTTTTTGTTTGAGCCTTATATTGCCCCACAAAATTCAATTCTCTTTTTCTTTTCTGCATATATCAGGCCACAAAATTGTTGTTATATGTTTTTGTCGTTCTCAATGGAAATCTGTGATTCTCAAACTCGATTACGGTCATTACAACTAGGTTTCCTCAAATTATTTGTTGTTTTCAGAAACAAAATGATGAATCAGGGATCTGGACGTAAAAATACTTCTTTTTACATCCTTTCCGCACTCAAGCTGAATGCAAATAAATAAGCATTTTAGGAATCTTGTTAATAAATTCCTGTTTTCAATTTATTTCTTTATAAATCACAACTTAGAAAATTCGGGGAATTTGGTACTCTCATTAGAGTGGCCATTGTACTCTTTTTAAACGTCTTCGCTGAAGAGTTGAGACTTATCTCCAGGTTGCCTTTGAAAGCAAGCTAATCCTTATTTTAAAACCACCTGGTAGATTTTTAGCGGTAAAGCGCAATGAAGAATGACTTTTTATTGAAAAATGTGTGCTCTCAGAACTCAACATTTAAAAGCCATTGGCAAGCAGGGTAACGGTATGTTAGATTTGGGGGGGCGACTTTTCTTTAAAAGTTTCCCCAGATTTCCTGAGTTCCAACATGTTCATTTTTTTGATGAACCTGACAACAAAATTCAAGCAGGTCCTGAATTGAATGATCTCGACTGTGAAGCTGAGGCTTATTTTCGTTCCTTGAACGGCGATCGGACTCTTCAATGCGATCGATTCGGCCATTTTTAACGCTCGCGAGTTCACGCTTTTCTTTTTGCATTGAATCACTTTCATTTACCTCGTTAAGAGCTTCTTCTTTTGTAGAGCGAACACGGCTGATTAGATCTAAAAACTTTGATAACCGTCAAATATTTTTTGTCTTTTACGATTATGGTAAGCCTCTTTCGGCCCCAAAGTTTCGCCCAGTCAACGCGACCTCACTAATCCAACTCTAAGAAAATTTCAATAATTACTTCTTGGTTTTCATTGTTTACATCATTGCCGCAAAACTTTGTTGATTCTGCTGAGAGCGCCCCCATTGACGTGCAACAATTGCAACATCGACTTCTTTAATACCGAATTGGCGGATATTGAAGGTTGATGGTTAACTACTGCCATCATTCACTTTGCAGTCACTTTCTAGAGTTTTCGCAAAAGTTGCTTTCTGTAATGGGACTGATGGTATGATTCTATAACACGCCTGGCTACCGTACCCTTTGCTAGTTTACTTAATTTTGTTTTTTTTTCATTTTTGACGAGAGCTTCGGCACTTTCCAGAACCTTTTCTATCTAATTTTAGTGCTCTGTTAACTTTTTTCTTTCTTTCGTTTACCTGTCCCTCAATTAAGGTTTTACTAATGGATTTCAAAGGAAACTCATATGCAATTAACACGTAAACGGCTACGGACTGTGAAATGATACGTGAATAGGACTGTGCGCCCGTGAATAAAAAGAGCTTCCTCTGCGGCGGTGGAACGGTGTTTGTGGGTTTACCCCTAAACCCGTGCCCAGGAATCCACACAAACGTGGGGAAAACAAAGCTCAACTTTAGGTTATCAAGGTCATTTAAACCGTTGACAACATCGCTTTTCTGAATACTCGCAAATGCTTCTTTTCAAAGCTCCAGGCAATTTTTTAATGTAACGCGATTGCGGTAATATAGTCGGGGGGATTCGCCTGAATTGCGTCTCCTTGGTGGCGATTCGGATATCGCAAGCGGTGATCAAATCAACCCCACCACCGAGACAATACCCATGCATGACAAATCGATCACTCTGGTTTAGGACACTAAAATTTAGAAGTTTTTGACGGATTGAAGGCTTTACTCCACTGCGGTTATTCATTTTGTCTCAAGACTTGGGAACATTTTTTGTGTATTTTGTGCAAACCTCAGTTGATGCTTTAGAAACATTGTTGCATTTATGAAATCTTTCGCCCAAACAAGAAGGCTTTTCTCGCGAAATCATCTGCTCCGGCGTCATTTAAACCTATTGACAACATCGTTTTCTGAATACTGGCAATCTTTTCCTTTTAAAACTCCAGTAATCTCTTTAATGTTTTGAAGTTTTCGGAATTTTTGGATCAAAATGAATGTGCACTTCTCAAGTCGAGTCCCACCGAAAACGCTTTCCCGCGCACCGCTTCTTGAGCACGATCGTTCGACAATCCGGATCTTTTGCTCAATTGCTCGAAACATTTCCCGATCTCACCTGAATATTTTAAAAGTTGCTTTTTCAGTTTTTAAAGTTTAAACATACTCCCAGAAGACCATGTTCATCGCGTTGAGTTTCGTGGGTCGGTTTAATTGCACGTGAAAGACGAATTCGCAATTCGGCAATTTTTCTACTTTCGGGCTAACGCAAAGTTGTACATCTTTTCGGATATGGATTGATGAAAATCTCGAGCAAAACTTCTGTGTGAAATGATCGAAGTTTTGGGTTTCTTTTTTGTGGAAATCCCGTTCACTTGATAAGGCTACGAGATGTCAAACTATAAAAGACAAATTTTTGTGTTTTTCTTTGAGAGAAATTCGAATGAGAATGGGTTTTAGAAAATGTTATAATTTATTATTTTTTCGGTAAAATAAAGTAAAAAATGATGGCATTGATAGGGCAATTTCCTGGCATTTGTAGCAACATATAGATAATACAAATAACTAAAGATCAGGGCTTTTTTCTAAGTTCTTTATGCAGGGCTTAGAAAAACCCTCAAGATCTTTCTAAACCTCTTATGAACGGCTTTAGAAAAAACCCTGATCTTTCTAAGCCTTTCAGAGCTAGGGCCAAGAACCTTACGAAGGTGGATTTTCACGAAAATTTTTCGACTTTCAACGCCAGACTTTGTGGAAGATGAATTGTGGAATGTATGTTTTTATGTGTTGTGCAAGAAGTAATGTGAAATTCATGTTTCATTCACTTTATAGGTTGCCACGTTTTTTTGTTATTTTGTTTGTTATCAATTAAAAGATGTCACTACTTATCGTAAAGTTAAAATCGAGCGAATTCGAGCGGCTGTGGAACATCAAGTGGAAAACAAGAGGATGGGATCGAACTCGAGCAAAAACTTGACGCCTTGCTTCGGAAACAAGACTCTTATCTACTAGAGTGGGAGCAAAACGGAATGTCGAAAGCATAAAAATTCTGCATTTTATGGTATATGGCTAATGCTATTTGACCACCGGGGCCCAGAAAGGGAAGGGTCTCGGTGGTCGACCCCGTCCGATCTGCCAAGTTGAGCAATTCCGTCGGCGCGGGTTAGTCGTGGGTTCGACTCCTTACGCTGGGTTCCCCTCCGAGCGCCCCAGCTCCGGCCATCGGAGTATCATCGGCTACGACAACTACACTTCTGCCTCAGTAAATGTGGAAAGCGGGTTGTGATCTGCGCTAAGTGCGAAGACAGATCAAATCATTATTTTTATTTTTATTTGACCACCTCATCCTTGTGGATCTTTTTTGTTAGCCAACTCTTGGCCTTTTTTTGGCTGGTTTATGGTTTTTCTAGGGTCCTGTTGAAACAAATAATATTTTGAGGATTTCTTGTTGACTGCTTAGAAAAACCCTACTTTATTACAGAGTTCTGGTTTTGATTTTAAATCGTGTTGACAAGATCTCCGACGCATTGACATTTCTAGTTGGAGCAAAACGGAAATGTCGAAAACGGCGACTGATCTTTGTTGTCGATTTGCGCAAATTTTCTAGCTTAGGCAGACTATAAAACTACAAGAATTATCATTGCCTTTCGGTCTTTTTGCTGAAAAAAAGAATGATTGCTGAGGTCGCATGAATGCAAGCTTTTTGCTTTTTCTTGAAAGCTCTAGAATTTTGATTAAAGACTATAAAAGTTGTTATTTTTTCAAAAAACTTACTGCTTTTTTCTTTGCTTATTTTGTCGCAAACAAAGTTAGGAGGATCTGCATTGAACAATCTTAAAAGTGACAACGATTTTTACTTTTTTTCAATTTACTCTCTTTTCCTATTCTTTGTGGCGAATTGCCAGTGCTCGGTAATTAATCAAAAATTCAATACACAAGTTAAAATTCAAAGTTGATGGATAAACTACCGTAATCTAGTCACTAGACGATATTCAGCTGTCCGTTTGTTGTAGCTTGTATACTTTAAAAAACCCGTTATTTAAGCTTCTGCTTTGGAGTGAGTTTTTGTTCTCCTTTTTGCTTTTTATCATCCCTTTTTTTCACATGCAAGTGTTGAATTAATTGTGATAGTGCCAGGTTGCTCCAGCCTTAGAGCGAAGTTTGCCCCAATAAGGGAAAGTTGGATAAATTGTGCGTTTTCAAGAAGAATCACTATTGAGCCAATACCGAGACATCGGTCTCACAAGAAAATTATATAGATCAAAACATAAACATATATATTTCTTGGAATTTTATTTTGCATTGAGTTTCATTTTCTTACATTGGTTCTAATGAAACTTTATCCCTGAATGGCTATTTGAAAATGATCTTGTATTACTGATTTCTATATTAATATTAATATTAACACTCCAATAATTTGTCCCATCCAATAGCGCCTGTCCCATAATACCTTGTCCTATCCAATACTTTGTCCTATCCAATAGCTTTGTCCTATCCAATAGCTTATGTCCTATCCAATACCTTGTCCTATTCAATACCTTGTCCTATTCAATACCTTGTCCTATTCAATACCTTGTCCTATCCAATACTTTGTCCTATCCAATAGCTTGTCCTATCCAATACCTTGTCCTATTCATCACCTTGTCCTATTCAATACCAAGGACAATATCATTGAATTTTATCTTGATTTCCATTTGCTAACAATCTTGTAAACAATCTTTAGCTTGTGTAACAAGTTGTTTATGCTTGTTTTTAAATAACTTTGCAATAACTCTTTAACTTTGCTCAACAACTCTTTTCTATAAAATGTATTTGCAAAGAATTTTTACATTTAAAGGATCGAGAATGGTGCGTCCATTGGAGGGTCAGATAGCTCTGGTGACTGGAGCGAAATGAGGGATTGGAAAGCGTTCGTGAGTGGGGAAATTAAAGGCAAATAGCATTTAATGCAAAATTTTCATCATCAAATTCAAGTGGTTGAACTGGTTGAAGCATTTTAGGCATTGTTCTTCAACTGGGCTAGGCTGGAGCTATCGAGTGTTTACATCACTGGCAGAGAACCGTCGAAAAGTGATAACATTTATGAGACAAGTCTGCCAGCTCTTGATCAAACGGCAAAGGGTAACTTTTTAAGATGACTTATAAAATCATAATCTTAATCTTCACCTCAAAATCTAGATATCCAAGACCGCGATGGGAAAGCGGTGATCGTTTATTGTGATCATGGAAAAGATGAAGATGTGAAGAGGTTGGAAATGGCTCTCAGCTATGCACTCAACTGAGCTATGCACTCAACTGAGCTATGCACTCAACTGAGCTATGCACTCAACTGAGCTATGCACTCAACTGAGCTATGCACTCAACTGAGCTATGCACTCAACTGAGCTATGCACTCAACTGAGCTATGCACTCAACTGAGCTATGCCGTTTTTAGACTCTTTGAACAAATCGAAACGGAAACAAATGGTCGCTTGGACATTCTAGTCAACAACGCGTATTCGGCTATTAAAGTGAGTTATTTGTCAGCTACTTTTTTTTCAATCTTTTACATTTACAGGATTTCCGCTCGGCTGGTGGTGCCGCCTTTTTCGATTTAGAGCCAAATTTCTGGGATTCGGTAAACAATGTCGGCCTTCGGAACAACTACATTTGCGGTGTGTACGCGGCGAAAATGATGGTGAAGAGGAAGTGAGTGTTGGCCGAACATAGACCTTCAAAACTTATCAAACAAATCAGATCTGGCCTCATCGTGAACATCTCATCAGCGGGCGGGCTTCAATACGTTTTCAATGTGGCTTATGGGGTCGGAAAGTGCGCTGTGGGTTTTATAACTTGCAAACTATCTCCACTTCTTCTCAAAAGCCATAAGAACAATGTTTTCAAGCAATGTGAACCACCAGCAATGTCAAATTCCAGGTTGACCGAATGTCAGCCGATATGGCTGTGGAGTTGAAGCCACACAACATTGCTTGTGTCACTCTTTGGCCCGGAACTGTCAAGTGAGTAAAGAGAATTGAAATGGCTCAAATTATGCAGAAAAAACCAAAGTTTCTTGTTACTAACAATTTACTGTTACTGTATATAACAATAACTTACTATTAAACCTTTTTTGAATATCTTTTTTGAATACCTTTTTTTAAATATCCACCTTTAGAACAGAAATGGCTCAAATTATGCAGAAAAATGATGAAATCGGACAAGTGCTCAAGATTGATAAGGTTAAATCTATCATCGATTTCACTCAAATGCTGCTTTCAGGAACTTGCTGATAAACAAGTGGAAGGAGCTGAATCAGTCGAATTCTCCGGAAAAGCAATTGTAGCTTTGGCCAGTGATTCAAAGGTTTTCAAGAAATCTTTCTCTTTTTCATTGTTCAAATTCTAGTTGATGAAGAAAACGGGAAAAATTCTGCTCACCTACGATATTGCCAAAGAGTATAAATTTAAGGATATTGATGGTATGGAAGGAAAAAAACTGTTTATGATGCCATAAGAACCATAAGAATGCCGAAGAATGCCATAAGGACATTGCCATAAGAAATGCCAATGCCATAAGAACAATGCCAATGCCATAAGAACAATGCCAATGCCATAAGAACAATGCCAATGCCATAAGAACAATGCCAATGCCAATGCCATAAGAACAATGCTGACTTTCCAGGTAAAATGCCCGGCGATATGAGACAAATGAAAACAGCGTTGGAGTTTCTCGGATGGAAACGATTGGTGAGTGAAAGATAGGGGCAGAGCTGGTTCTAGACCACTTTTCCAGCCTAAGATACTGGTATTTGTCCTTGCTTGGCCCTAGAATTATACAGTGGTGGAAAAAAAGTATTGGCTGTTCTCCAGACTCTTTTTACTTACAATCGGGGGCCCAAAACTATTTTCCACCACTATACTATAGCATTTTCAAATGTTTTTAAAATGAACGATTTAGCTTTTCGATATCCTTTGAACTAAAAGTTTTATGATCGAAAAACTTTATTTGAGCATGATTTTTAAAAAACATTTATATTAAAAATGAATGGATTCCATTGAAAACGGTTCCAATTATTATATAATGGCATTTGATCGTTTATTAATTATTTATCAATTTTTTTTGTGGCGGAAATGAAAGGCTACTGATACTGAAAGGCAATACGGTTCCAATACGGTTCCAATACGGTTCTTTTTTTGATCTAATACGGTTCCAATACGGTTCTTTTCGGTCCAATACGGTTCCAATACGGCTCCAATACGGTTCCAATACGGTTCCAATACGGTCCCAATACGGTTCCCATACGGTTCTTTTTTTGATCTAATACGGTTCCAATACGGTTCTTTTTTTGATCTAATACGGTTCCAATACGGTTCCAATACGGTTCTTTTCCAATACGGTTCCAATACGGTTCCCATACGGTTCTTTTTTTGATCTAATACGGATCTAAAATATTTATATTTATCTTCCAGGCTTCATGGACTCCCGGCTGTTTGAGGGTTCCACTCATCGGTTTACACATGGCTAGCTATAAATTCTTGTAAATTCAATAAATGAATTCAACTTTTATTTTTGCCATCTTTCGAATCGTTGTTTTGAGCTATTCAGCCACATTTTAACGTCATTTTCAAGCCAACAAAACTCTCTTTCTCCGGGTTACAAGCAAAAAAAATAATTGAAATCCGATGATTAACAACACCACAACAAAAATGAATCTTAAGAACACCAACAAAAGCACCGGTTTTGTCGATTATTACCGTAAATTTACTTGGTGAACAGAGCATTTCCATTTCCCTTTCAACTCACAATTTGTCCAAAATTTCGTTCAATAGCCAGCGATGATTGCTAAGAAATCTCTCACAAAAAGTCTCGAAAATTGATTCATGACTTTTCCTTTCATGAATCGAACCCATAAAAGCTGAGAAAATGACAAAAAATTGTGGGAATTGTTGAGCGAAAATGAAAACTCGTGTTTTCTGCATTTCGATTCTGTTTTTGAGTTTCAAATTATTAATGCAAAGCTTGCCTTGGTGGAACCTTCAAAGTGGAAAAAAGTTTTCCCGGTCAGTAATTTGCCATTCCCCGTCCCTTTTTGGCTCTTTCTGGGAACACCTATCTATCGGGAACCTGAGCCAGAAAGCGAGCGATTACGCCGCCACACAAAGAACACCAGTACAAGGGGTTTTTGCTTTTGCTTTGTAGATATTCAGCTGTGAATTTGTAACCTGGGGTTTTCGGGGTCGGGCAATCGATTTCAGCTATTCATTTTAGTCACAAAAGGCATATATGACCTTGATCGACTGAATCCAGTTGATCGCTGAGGTTGTGACTGATACTGATGATATCTCAGACTCAACTACTTCATTTCCTATTTTTACCCGGATCATTTGAGATCATTTCCCTTTTTCCCCTTTTCTCAGGAACAAATCCGATGATCCAATAACTCGTTTTTTCCAAAACGATCACCTCGCGCAAAGTTTTATCCATGACAGGCGTGATTTCTTCTTTTCTCTCGGAAAAGAGATCCCGGAAAAAGGAGAGGCCGGTTTTTTTTTGTTCATGTGAATGTTTTGAGAGAGGCGAATCGAATCACATTCAATTCCTATTGTTCTATTGCCAAATTTCACACTGAGATCAATCTTATCAATCTTATCAATCTGAACACATTGATAAAATAGATCTTTTTATAAATTTTTTCTTATTTGAAAGTTTAATCTAATAAATTGAATTGATTTCTTGTAAATTCTACTTTCTAAACTCTTTTTGATCAAGTTTTATTTAAAAATCAAGAGCTTTTTTTGGTAAAAACTCATTTTCTTCTTTTATAAACTAGATTAGTTTTATTTTTCTTAATTAATTTCATTTAAACTTTATATTGATTTAGGGATACTTTCGTATTAATCTTTTGTAGACTGTAGACTGTAGACTTTGGGACTTTTGTGAGCTTTGTGAGCTTTGTGAGCTTTGTGAGCTTTGTGAGCTTTGTGAGCTTTGGGAGCTTTGTGAGCTTTGTGAGCTTTGTGAGCTTTGTGAGCTTTGTGAGCTTTGGGAGCTTTGTGAGCTTTGTGAGCTTTGTGAGCTTTGTGAGCTTTGTGAGCTTTGTGAGCTTTGTGAGCCTTTTGAGATTGTTTACATGCTTGTTACATATATAGTATACCTATATATGCTATATAATAGGTTGATGCATAAGTCTTTTCGTTCCTTTTCGTCTATTTAATGCCTGGATTTTCTTGAGAATATGAAGTCGGGTAGTCAAAAAGGGCTAACTCGATGATGCGGTTTAGACACCTTAGCTAAAGAAAACCTATCTTCGTGTCAATAGATAAAAGATAGAAGAAAAAAACGTTTGATATTTCGCCAAAATTTCAGAGAAATTCATTCAGCCAATTTTTCCGTAGAGTTTTTTATAGATTTTTACGAAAAAGGCGTTTTTCACTCTCGAATTTGCTTGAAAGTCAACCGAAATTCATTTAAAAAGATGCAAATTGAACAAAAAAACACTTTTTTTATAGAGCAAACTATAGATTAATTCGTGAATTTGTTACTTTTTAACGGAAGTACGAAAAAAACGAAAAGACTTATGCATCAACCTATTATTTAGATAAACAGAAAACTGTTCTAGCACTGGGAAATTGTTTATTTGTTGATTATATTGGGTTGGGGAGAATGAGTCGGCGCCGAAAATCAAAAAAATGGCTAAAACTTCTATTCGACTTCGTCAAATAATATGCGTTTGATATGAGTAGAATGGTTAACTAATTCTCTACAAAATGACATTTAAAGAAAATTCAAACAGCGCCTCCGCTCAAGAAAAGCCATTTTTTCACAAAAACTCAAACTGTGATCTAGAAAACCCCTGGGGGGGATCTTCCTGCAAATTGCAACAAGTAATTGAATGTGCTCTATCTTTTTATACACCAAAGAAGGTTTACGTGAAGAAACTGTTCAAATGATGAGTCGGACTCTTTGCCATTTTAACCAGCTGCATTTGGAAGTTCATAAACTCCACGAAAGAAAAGCTTTGTGGAATCTCTCAAAAGTCATTTTGTAGAGAAACAGTGGGTCCGAAACCAAACGTATGTTTAAAGAAGGCTTTAGGTGTGAAAAATTCCTTTAAAGTTTGGGCTGATTTCCCCAACCCAATATTAGAGATATTAGCTTGATTAAATAGATAGACATACTAGATATTAAATGTTTACCATATTCTCTCTAATAGTAGTACTATTTTTTGAACCCCCTCCTGGACCGCAATACTATTAGAGAGTGCACTACTATTAAAGAGTTTTATCATTTACCAAAGTAAGACAGATATAAGAATTGTTCCAAAAATTCTTGCAATTCTTTCACGTACTCCTTTGGCTTCTTTTGACATACAGTTGTGGGTCGGCGAGTTGACAATTTGTGTCTTGACAAACAACAAAAAGATTTTTTGCTCTTGGCGCCATAAAGAAAAAGACAACACAATAAAACAACAAAAACACCATTTAAATATTGCACTTTATTCAAACGATAAATTGAAAGAAATTAGAGAAATAGCACAGTGATACTAACATACATACATATGAAATAATAAGCCAATTACTTACGGCAAAGAGCCACTAGATCTAAAGATTTGAGCGAAAAAACGCTTAAATTAGCAACAAACGGCCTAAACACTCGATTATCTTGCAATTTTTGCTAACTTTTTCATGTGAAGAATAGCTAATAAATGAATAAAAAAAAAGCCTCACTTTTGCTTGCTTGAATAGCTTTAGAATGTCACATAAACATAAAGATATTCAGTCGAAAAGGTTTAGATGAAAAAGAAGCATTAGAAATTCAAATTTTCGAGGGTGCACTACTATTTTTTTAACCCCCTCTCGGACCGCAATACTAATATTATAGAGTGCACTACTATTAGAGAGAATACGGTATATTAGATGAAAAGAAGACATTCGAAAATTGTTTATTAACTAGATTTCCATTGTTTAATGGCTGCGCAAAGATACGAGTGATTCAAATTAGCATTTATCTTTTAAAGTTTCCGAGAGAGGCCCCAAAAAATACAATCAAATCAAATCAAATCAAATCTAAATTATAAACAAATCTAATTATAAACGCAATAGTTAATAGCTAATAAGCATCAAATTTGACTCTTTTGTCATTGAAAAAATGTCAATCTGACGACTTTTTGAAATATGAGTTTTGCCAGAGTTTTCCATTCTTTTTTTTTTTTATAATTTATGTCACTCTTGTCACAGATTCGTTCCACACTATAAATTTTGGATCGACGATTCGACGAGGAAGTCTTTTAAGACTTTCAAAATGAATTTTATTTATTTATCTTTTTTATTGGAACTTTTTCATCATTTCATTTCAATCTGTTTACAATTTCATTTTTTTCATTTTTCTTTTAACTTTATATTCTTTGCAAAAATACGATTTCCAATGTGGAAATACGGCTATTTTCAGCTCGGATTTTCCTTTTTTTGAACCGATTCTTAATCATTTTCTCCCCCGAAAAGTGTTATTTCCTCAATCTTTTGCCAAAAATTGTTACAAAATGCGAATATTTTTCAGAAAGCCTTTGATCCCATCGAACTGATGCGGAATCTTTCCTTTTTCATTCTTGGTTTAACTTGGATCTTTGTGGCTGCGAATCCGATTCGACCAACGAAATTAGGGAATGACGATACGTTGCTGTTTGTGAATGCGGTTAGTTTTAAAACGAAAAATGACAAAGAAACTTTGGAAATCAAATTGACCCATTTGAATAGAAATACATAAAGCTTTGAACTAGGCAGCGATGCTTTCAACTAGGCAGCGATGCTTTCAACTAGGCAGCGATGCTTTCAACTAGGCAGCGATGCTTTCAACTAGGCAGCGATACTTTCAACTAGGCAGCGATGCTACAACCTATGGCTAGGCCAGATCCCGAACAAAACCCAACTTTAGCTTCTGGCTTCTGGTGGACCCAAGACTTTTTATGATAGTAAGCCAGGACAGACCAAAAGCCAGTTCTTGATTTATAGCTAAATTTTCCATACATATAAGTCAAAGTGAAAATCTTTGATTCAGGCGTGGAGACACGGGAATCGAGCACCCGATGTCCTCTCGAATGGCTCACTCATCTCGTATTTCAAATATGGAACTGGTCAATTAACAGAGGTATAAAAATGAGATTTTATAGGAAATTTATAGGAAATGTTGAAATATTGACCTTGTTTAGGAGGGAATCGAGAACAGCTATCAGCTTGGACGACAATTGGCCATACGATACATTAACACCGGTTTCCTGAATCGAACACTCAATGTTAAACAAGTTGGTGATAAAAAAAGGCTAATAAAAAAATTTAAAAGCTAGAAAAATAGAGGGAAATTTTAGGTGAAGCTGAGATCGGTGGCTTTCGAGAGATGTCTATCGACTGGTGGGTTTGGAAAAGAGTTGACAAAGAAATGAAGATTTTGTAAATGTTTTGCTCTAAAGTACTCGGTTGGAGCTACAAGACAGCTAACTAGACAAGAGCAATGAGTCACCGGAAAACATGGCTTTCAAAAAGCCAGATTCTCTGGTGAGCCATGGACCTAGCTAGTCTAGTCCTAGTCCTGGCTAGTCTAGTCCTAGTCCTGGCTAGTCTAGTCCTAGTCCTGGCTAGTCATCTACTATATATAAAAGAGCCGTCTGTCTCTATGTCTGTCTGTCTCTCTGTCTGTCTGTCTGTCTGTCTAGTTTAATGCTATGAAATTCCGATCTACGGAATCAATTAGAAGTTAGCTTAGACTCATTTCTTCAATTTCAGCCGTAGCTGTCGGACAAGGAATGTTCAGCGACATAAAGCGCTCGATTCCCCTTCCGATTCCCGTTTTCACCGAGGAATTCTCACGAGATTCGGTTAAACATTAAAAAAATTAATAGAATTTAAAGAATATTCAAGCATTGACTCTTATTTTCTTATTTCAGATGATGGCTCCGAGTTGGTACACTTGTGCGCGCAATGTCGAAATCCAAAAGGCTCACTGCGCTAATTATACTCTTTACAAAAAGGTTTCTTTTGTAAAAATCTAATAGAACTAATAGAAGTGAATATTTGAAAGTAATATTTAGTTTAGTACAACTTTAGTACAACGAATTCATCGCTGAAGCGTTTTTCTGTCTCGGTTGGGACAAGAAATCGAAATTTTTCCACACAAGAGACGACGCGAAAATGGTTGAAGGAATAGTGAACGAGGTGGGGTGATACGTACCGTAAATACTGTAATTGGACCTCACCCCCATAATGACGGTGCGGAGTGTTGCGTAGTCTAGCTTTGAACGAGTTTTTCTCGACACTGGTTTAAGCTAGAATGCTCGCTTGGGTATCAAAAAATCGCTGAGATTCAGGGCTATTTTTTGATACCAAAGATAATGACGGTGCGGAGTGTTGCGTAGTCTAGCTTTGGACGCGCTTTTCTCGAGACTGGTTTATGCTAGAATCCTCGCTTAGGTATCAAAAAATAGCCCTGAATTTCAGCTATTTTTTTCATACCAAAGACGCTATTTTTGTAAGTACGGGCGCTTTGAAAAAAATGAAATACTAAAAAACTTTTGCGACTACGCGACTGTACGAGGGCGGTGGGGTACTATTACAGTATTTACGGTAGTTAAACTTTCAGTTGAATATCTAAATTATCTTATGTTTTAAGTTTTAAGTAGTCTATTCATTTTTCGAGAATTTTAGTACTTGGCTCAAGTGGAGAGTCGACCGCCTGAAGTGGTCGAGGAGGCGAGGAGAATATATCAAGATGTGAGTTAGTCTAAAACTTTCGAAAGCTTTGCAAAAGTTTTGAAGTAAAAGGAAAACAAATAACGGTCATGGTTGATTAACTGAAATTTCTACGATTGAAAGTCTTGAAAGTCGACTGAAAGTCTTGATTTAAACTAGAGTTAAGACAAGAACTTTTTCGTCAACTGGCTAAGTATCAGATACTTTTACATTAGAAAATCTTATCTAACAAATATTTGTTTAGATTCAATCCTATCAAACTGGCTTCTACCCACATAGTGAAGTCGAGCTGGCCAAATTGCATGGAGGACAGTTGCTGGGAGGTCAGCTAATATGGAGAGGGATTTTGAAATAAACAGACTATTTCGCTAAGTTGAAATTATCGTTTAACTGCTGGAATTTGTGGGGAAAGATTATTCTAGATTCTAGATTACTGTTTACTAAATTTGATAATCCAAAAATCGTTTTATCAGAACTCGATCACCAAATTTCACCAAAGTTAGATTCTATTAGGTTAGCAAGAAAGTTCGTAGAAAAAGTTTGCACAGTGATTTCTCAAAAACCAACGCATCAAGCTATACAGACCATTCTAAAGCTTTTTAAAGTTAAAAGAATAAGTAGGCAGTGTTTTAAAGCACACCTGACTGGCACACTGGCTGGCACAGCTGGCAAAAATAGTCACAACTACTTAAATTTATTTTAATCAAAGCTGTTCTAAAAACTAAGACCCAAATGAAACAATGGTTAAGCTAAAATATGGTTTTAGGCTTGAGTTTGACTTAGATTCTCAAAGGAAATCAAGGTCAAACGAAAATTCAACGATTAGCTTGGCCAGAAAAGATCTCTTTTCTAGGAAAATTTATGAAAATCTTTATTTAAATCTTTATTTAAATCTTTGTTTAAATCTTTGTTTAAATTCTAACAAACAAATCAATTTTATTTTCAGCAATGCTTGGAGATTTCAACTTCCACAAAGATTGCAATGAGACGAGTACAATGTTATGTCAGAAGAAATTTGCTGGCTACTCAACGGTTCGATTTTGAAAGTTCGATTGAATAAATGAACTCCTTAAAATCAAAAGCTTCAACTTCAAAATTTTAGCAAGATTTCATTCTGGCAGCAATGCTCGAGTTGGTCGATTTGAAAGAGAAAATCCTCGGTATTCAATCTCCATTTTTCTCTTCAGCAATCATTATCGAGATGTGGAAAAGGCCATGCGGGGATCGATATATTAAAGTAACCATTTAAAGTAACCATTTAAAGTAACCAGAAAATAGATAAAAGTGAAATTTTCTATAGTTTAAGAGTTTCGAAAACGCGAGATAATTTCAGTTTTACTATCGTCATGGTCCGGGCGAACGCTCGAAAATGGTGGACTACACAAAAGATGTTCGCGGGTGTAAAGGACAAGTCGAGTGTGACTTTGGTTAGTTTTTAAATATACACTACTGGGCAATTGCCAAAATCACTAAACTCGCCATAACTTTCTTCGGTTTTTTTCCGCTATATATCCGCAAAAATGAAACCCCAATCATTTCCGTTATACAAGCGTTATACATTCCGCCAAAAAATTGGAGTCAATCACTCAAGTCAACCACAAGTACAACTTTCTGAATCCGGATGACCCTGCCATTCACACGTAGACGATCGAGCGTCTATGGGGATTTGCCAAATGAAGAAACAAGAAGCATAGCATTTCGTCATTTCCGTCATTCAGACGTCATTTCCTATCGAGCTACACTACTGGACAATGAAATATGATATTTGAAAAAAGATCGTCACTTTCGCGCGTCTGTAACTCCCTTGTCTTTACCGTATTTCTAAATATTAATATTGCCATTGTGCAGCCCTTGAAAAGAGCTTTCAGAAAATGTATAACACTAATAGTTTAAACTCAAAGACAAGGGAGTTACAGACGCGCGAAAGTGACGATCGTTTTTCAAATATCATATTTCATTGTCCAGTAGTGTGTTAATGTCTTTAGCTTTTGACACTAGATTTCAAATGGCTTTAAAACATTAATTTCAAAATCTTTTAGATGATTTCGTGACGAATCTGAAACCTTTCTCTTCAACTTCTCGAGAAGAAGCTTGCTTATCAGAAAAGGAACGTAAATTGAAGAATTGCAATTTAGAAAAAGGAGAAAAATGTCTATAAAATTTGATTTATTTGATTTGATTTTATTTGATTTTATTAGGTGAATCTATTTGTGTTTCTGTACAAAAATGTTATGAAAATGAGAAAATTGTGATTATATTAGGTTGGAAAGAAAGTTCGTAGAAAAAGTTTGCACAGTGACTTCTCAAAAAACCAAGCCATCAATTCTTTCCAGATTTAGATTATTCTAGCTTCTAGATTACTGTTTACTAAATTTCACAATCTGACAATCCAAAAAATCGTTTTATCAGAACTCGATCACCAAAATTTCACCAAAGTCAGATTCTATTAGGTTAGTAAGAAAGTTCGTAGAAAAAGTTTGCTCAGTAATTTCTCAAAAACCAACGCATCAAGCAGTTTGCCAGAAAGCGAGCGATTACGAGGCCGCACAAAGAAAACCTTGCCCGTCACTTTGCACGGTGATTTATTTTTTGTTTCGTAAATGATTCCCAAATGAGATTTAACATTAAAAATTGGTGCCCCGGGATTTTCAGGGTCGTAGAACCTATTGGCGGAGTTTATTTTAAGCCTTTATCCCAAGAAAAGTCCCAAGAGAATCGAATTGGCTTTGGGTTTTGCATATGATAGCTTTTCACAGTGAAAAGTATTTAGTATTTTGTCAAAGGAGGTTAAAATAATTTTAAAATAAATAAAACAACAGAAAAAAATCACTGTTGAAAGCGTGGGAAGAGCTGGAGCTCCAGCCTATTTGGTCGCCAGCGTTGACGTCTTCCCGAAACACGTGCGAGCCTGCTCAAATGCTAATAGTGGCCGATTCGAATTTCATAGTTCAGAAGAACCCTTTACTTTTATAGTTAGAATTTGAGCTGAAAAAACAAGAAAGAACTGAAAAATGCTTGTGAAAAAAGAACGGTTCAGGAATAAAAGGGAAATTTTTGACCGATTTACTTTAGTTAAATGAGGGCTGAGAATGAGGCAGAATGAGTGCTCAAAGTTTGTAGAAAACGACCCGTTCTATTACAGGTATTCCGGCATGAAAACTTTAGAAAGAAGGAACCAAATCCTAGCTCACAATCAGGCGGTGACTGGATTTCTTTAGCAAAATTTCATGTCAAAACCGACATTTATTATCCGAGAAGCAATCTCTGGCTGACCTTGGCTGGAATTTGTAGAAAAAGCAGACAAGTTTGGGGCAAAAAAATTGATCCCAAAGGGCTTTGGACATAGTGAAATCCAAACGCATGAAAGCGGCTCAGTCGCACACCGCTGCTTTCCCTTTACGGTTTCCAAAAGGGAACCACCTTATACCGAAGCGCTTTGCCAGAAAGCGAGTGATTACGCCGCACAAAGAACGCCTCGTCAGTCATTTACATAGGGATTTTTCTTTGACATTGTGGATGGTTTAAAAAAATATTCAGCTGTGAATTTGTACCCGGAGGTTTTCGGGGTCGGCGAATCGATTGGAGCTATTCATTCTATTGAGTCTACAGGGTGCGCCATGATTGTCGTAACAAGGTTTCACGCGCGTAATAACGATCTGAACTCCTGAACATTTATTGTACATTTATGGTACAATAAACCTGAACTCCTAAACCTGAAAAAAGGATGAACTCTTGCTCGTAAACATTTTAAAAACGCATTTGGACTTATCAGCAAGATGGCGTACCGGCCCAAAAATCCAAGAAAGTCCAAGAGTTCTGTCAAAACAACTTCCCGGAGTTCATTTCTTTTTTTGAGTGACCACCTAGCTCTCCAGACCCTCAACCCAACGGATTTTTGAGTGTGGTCAGTTCTAGAAGCCAAAGCTTATTCAAAACCTCACAAAAACATCATAAGCTTGAAGAAAATCACTGTTGAAAGCGTGGGAAGAGCTGGAGCTCCAGCCTATTTGGTTGCCACCGTTGACGTCTTCCCGAAACACGTGGGAGCCTGCTCAAATGCTAATAGTGGCCGATTCGAATTTCATAGTTCATTTATAATTATTAATGTACAATAAATGTTATTCAGTTAAAAATTTGTCTTTTTTGCTGTCTGCTCTTGTCTGCCTTAAAATCAGAAATGTATCTTATTTCGACAATTCTGGTGCACCGTGTACTAATTAGAACTCGGATTACTCACACAATACTCCCAATCAATCGACTTTGTCAAGCTCTCAAGATGATTGTAATTTGGACTGGCAAGATACTGGCAAGATTACTGGCAAGATTACTGGCAAGATTACTGGCAAGATACTGGCAAGATCACTGGCAAGATACTGGCTAGATTACTGGCAAGATACTGGCAAGATTACTAACAAGATCATTGGCAAGATTACTATAGTTTCGAAAAGTTGACATGTTTTAGGGAAAAGTCTTACTCGAACACGTTCATTCACCATTTCTTTTCTCATTTTCTAAACAATTTTATCATCCGTTATTGTGAAATCATTGGAAAATGATGGAAAATCTTTTGTTTTCTCTTTTCCCCATTCTTCTCTATCAGTTTGACCCTCAACCGCGACCATTTTTTTTGCATTTTTCTGATATCACACAGTGGCATCATTGATTTTTTCGGTTTCATTTCAATATTTTCAAAGCGGAACGAAAACAGAGCTAAGAATTTTCTTTTTTCAGATTGTTTATGTTATGAGTAATTTTTTTTTGGGGAAAGGGGGCGCATTTTTACGTCAAAGGGTGTGTTCAATTCTTTTTTCTTCATAGTCTGCAAACTTATTGTTCTAAAATTTTCTTATATTTTAAAATCCTATTCAATTATAAATGTGCTTCTCTTAATTATTTGTTGCACTTATTTTAGAAGATTATCGTCGTCAAACTGCCAGTTTCCATCTATTCGGTTCGTGAATTGAAAACTGCGGGACTTTGAACTAAAATTGATTCAACATAAAACCATAAATTTATTCGAAATAATTTCCATTATTATTGACGACTTCTGCCAGGCATTTGCGGATTCCCCTTTCGTAGTAGGATTTTGGTTTTGAATCGAAAAACTTTCAAAGCCAATTTTTGACTGCTTCTTTCGAATCTGCTTCTTCTTCCGAAGTGTTCTCCCGCAAGCTCATGGTCCGGAATAAATAGTAATTAGAAGGGGCGAGGTCCGGACTGTATGGGGAATGCGCCAAAAGTTCCCAAAGAAGGCTATTTATAAGAATTTCCATTATTATTGACGACTTCTGCCCATTTTACAGGCATTTGCGGATTCCTCTTTCGTAGTAGGATTTTGGTTTGTGTGTGAGACAAGTGTGAGACTCAAAAATGGGAGATGTCCCAGTTTGAGCACTTTCTTCAAAAGAAACCCATTTTGGTGTCACTAGAAAAGTTGTAGAGAATCAAAAATTAGGCTTATAGCGAAATTTCCAAGAAGATACACTTAGTAGTTTCGCTTAAAATGCAAGTTTTGTGAAAATTCGTAAATTTGGCATTTCTTGAAAACCAGTTTTTGAATCGTTCTGAAAATTTGGATATAAGCAATCTTGATTTCTGATTCTCTACAACTCGATTGACACCAAAATGGGTTTCTTTTGAAGAAAGTGCTCAAAATGTGACATATGACAATAGCCGGCAGTTTTCAATTCACCAACCCAATAAATCAGCAAAATTTTGGTATTATTCGATGAGAAATCAAAAGGCTCAATCAATGAGACTAAAATCAAACTAAATTGGGCTAATCAAATGTAAACTGTCAGCTGATTACGATAGTTTTCTAAAAAAATAGATTTTGCACTCTATTTTCAGAAATATAGTTTTTTTAGACGATTTTTAGACGACGAATTCGATTCCGAATACAAATTCATCGAAATGTCTGCCATTTGGTGAATATTTCAATAGTTTTGAAGTCAAAAAAAACGAAACTATGTTGGAAAATTTAAGGCAATGATGAAAATGACGCCTTTCCGAGCATTTCTCGTACTCTTCTTTGTCTATTTCCCCGGTATTGTCGCGAGTTTCCAATTGATTCACGTGTTTAGTGTAAGTTTTTTTTTTAAAGAAAGAAGCTATTTTAGTAATGTAGATTAGATAAACTTAATCTTTTCAATGAAACTTTTTATTAATTTCAGATTTGGAGACACGGTGATCGGGCACCGGTGCGCCTTTTCTCATCGCCTGAAGCTGCTGCACATTCTCTATTCAAGAATGGACTCGGAAATCTCACTGATGTTTGTCTCGTAACATTTTTAATCATTAAACGCTCCATTTTCTGGTACTAATAAAGTTCGTACAATTTTTTTCTAGGGTAATCGAGAGCGCTGATCACGAAAATCGCATTTTTAACATAAGTTTGCATATTAAAAGTTTACTTTTTTAATCCGGGAAATGCTAGTATTTTTGAGGATAAGAATGGGACTTTTCAAGTTTAGTTGTGTTTAATTTTAGTCATACAAATCCCTCCCACACTTAAATCATAATGTATTAGGTTGGGGAGAATGAAAAAACGCCAAAAATCAAAGAAATTATCTAAAACTTCTAGTAGTTTGATACGATTTTTGAAACTTCAAATAATACGCGTTTGATATCAGTAGCAAGGTTCACTAATTCTCTACAAAATCGCATTTAAAAGTGCCATTTTGTAGAGAATTAAAGTGCATTTAAAGTACCTTTAAAGTGCATTTAAAGTGAGCTCAAAAAGCGCTTCAGCTCAACAAAGCACAAAAGGTAAAACAAAAGACTATAAACTATGATTTAGAGAAAACGATTGAAGGGATCTTCGTGAAAATTTGGCAACTTATATAATTGAATGTGCTCTATCTTTTTTTTTTTTTCTGTAGACACCAAAGGAGATTTTATAATTGTTAATGTACAATAGATGTGAAGCCAAAGAAACTTTTTAAACGATCACTCTTTGCCATTTTGACTAGCTGTGTTTGGGAGTCGATAAGCTCAACGAAAGGAAAGCTTTGTGGAATGAAATCTTTAAAGCTAGCTTTTCTTGGACGCTTTTTTTTATGAAACACCAATTAGGGAAAAGAATTAGAATTAGAATTTATAGCTTTATTTTTTTTAAAAATTCAGCAAGGGATCCGCCATGCGCATAAAATGGGTGAATTTTGGCGAAAGCGCTACGTGGAGAACGGTTTCATCTCATCACCCGAACAAGTGAGTTAAACAAGAAAGAAGAATTGAAATTTAAAACGAATGCTATAACTAATTGCTATGTAATCCGTTTAAACTACCGTAAATACTGTAATAGTACCCCATCCCCCTCGTACAGTCGCGTAGTCGCAAAAGTTTTTTAGTATTTCATTTTTTTCAAAGTGCCCGTACTTACAAAAATAGCGTCTTTGGTATCAAAAAATAGCTGAAATTCAGGGCTATTTTTTGATACCTAAGCGAGGATTCTAGCATAAACCAGTCTCGAGAAAAGCGCGTCCAAAGCTAGACTACGCAACACTCCGCACCGTCATTATCTTTGGTATCAAAAATAGCGTCTTTGGTATCAAAAAATAGCCCTGAATCTCAGCGATTTTTTGATACCCAAGCGAGCATTCTAGCTTAAACCAGTGTCGAGAAAAACTCGTTCAAAGCTAGACTACGCAACACTCCGCACCGTCATTATGGGGGTGGGGTACTTTTACAGTATTTACGGTAAGCAATCTATATTCAAAAATTTTTCATTTCTCAGATCCACGTCCGATCGACGAGTCATGTGCGAACGCAGCGCACAGCCAAAGAGGCGTTCAGCGCCCTCTTTCCGAATGAAAATTTTGAGCTCGAAGTTTACCCAATTGATTGGGTTTGTGTTAAGAAAGCTTTATTTATATAATTTTTATTAAAAAAGAATTGTTTAACTATCACTTTTTACATGTTAAAACCCTCATTGATGGATTGTCCGGTGGTGCACGCACTGCAAGAAGCAAAATGTGCCGGCTACGTGAGATTTCCGAGTGATTATGCAAAAGTTTTTCAACTTATTGATGAATTTTATAAGAAAAATCTAGAATTTCGATAGTTACGAATATGATTTATGGCGGTGTTTGGGATTGGATAAACAAGTGAAATATTTTGGCTCCGACAAACTGAGCTTTCGGCTTATGGAGAGTGTGTTGAACGAGGTTTGAAAGAAAGCAAATGATTTGTTCTAATTGATTCTTGTGCTAAAGTTTTCAATAATACATCCATAAATTGTATTTCGGCAAGTAAACGCCTGTCCACCATGAACGTGGTGTTCAAGAAAAAACCAAACTAAACCAAATCGAACTGGGAATCGAATCCAGTTCGTCCGCTTGGCAGGCCAGCACTGAACCACTTGCGCACCGTTATAAAGTTATAAAGAAAGTAAATCGTTATAAACTGCTTATCTCTCCGAAAATCTTTGCTAGCTGCGAGAAAAAGACATCATAGACATAAAATAAAGAAATTCAAATCTAAAAGCGGTGAATGTTGGCTGTCTGAAAGTGACAAGAAAAAAAGAACAGAAACAGAAACAGAAACAGAAAGAAACAGAAACAGAAAAGAAACAGAAAGAAGAACATTTCCGCACACCAGTGTCCTGAAGCTCGGGAAAACCCAAAACGAAAATCGTAAATCGCTTCAGGCGCTGAATAACTACCTCTTCATCGGCACAAATATCACCGATGCACATGTGGAGGAGGCCCGGTCTATGTACAGGTGGAATTTTATTTTATAACAGATCTAGAAATTACGGCATAGATCTCATAGAACACATATTTCAGAAAAGTACAACGAATCACTCTCGGTATTGACCTCTATCACGAGCCGGATATTCTCCGAGTATATTCTGGAGAGCTTTTAAATGGTAAAAATCATAATCATAAGTTCTTGAACTTTCTTTTGAATGCCTTGAACTAGTGATTCAATTAATATTTATTAAAAATAATATTGGATTCAGAAAATTCAACTATTTTTACAGTCATGTGCAAAAGTTTTTTCGCATTTTCCTCAGAGGTATTTGCGATCAAAGATCTCCCGAAGAGATCAGAATTTTTTTAAAAATTGGTTTTAATTTAAATTTTGTTATGAAAACGAGTTTCCCAACGTAAAATAATACTTGAATTTTCTGAATTCAATGATATTTTTTTGAGAAAGTCGGAGAAAGTTTTTTAGTCGGACGGATTGATTTTCAAATTGAGTTCACAAATAGTTGAAGAATTTTTGTATATGTCGTAGACGATTATGAATGAAAATTTTTTTGGCAAATCTTTCTATTGGGTTGGTGGAAAAGTCCTTTCGGTTTTTTTGGGAGAGTACCTTAAATTTGTCCAATTTTGACGTGTCCAAAACCAACGAAACGTGAAAACAGCCATTTTTTTTTTGGCTCTGCCGCCCTTTACTAAAATAGCTGTAAAAACTTTTAGAAAAGAGATATCTCAAAACGGTTTTTACCAAACGATCCGTCTTGAATTCAGCTTTAGGATGAGCTATAAAACGTCAAAATTCGACAAATTTAAGGTACTCTCCCAAAAAATCCGAAAGGACTTTTCCACCAACCCAATAGTAGAGCAACCCTTTAATGTATGAGGGCAATATTATATGATCCTGTAGCGAGTTCAATTCTGCGTCGATTGGTACCAAATCTGTGAGTTTAGGTTAAAAATTGCCGGCGCTACGACGCACAACGAGTACGTAGTTGGAAAAAAACCATTTGTCTTGAAATCAAAAATCTAAGCACTAACAATTCTTAAATGATGTCCAACTAAGAGAAAAAAATGCAAAAAGAATCGATTTCGACTTGTCAATTTTTTGTTGATAGGTCGAGAAATTTTGTCTTTTGACCTAATCAACTCTCCTAAGATATCCCAGTTGCGATTGTTCAAATTCTACTCTCCTGGGCCAATTTTTTGCGTAGATTCCAAAAAACACACTTTCAGCACGATTTGACGACGATATCGCGATGCAAAAGTGACTTTGAAAATTTCTAGGTTTCAACTTTGGTGTTCAGAAGGGCAAAAACCCTGAATAAAATAGAAAACATAGAAAAACTGATACCATCTTGTAGAGCTAAACCTGAGCTTTCAGAATATATAACACTTATGGGTTCTGTCGAGTACATCTGTAGATATGGCGTATCAAAGTTGGTAAACTCCGTGGCCAGCAAATTTCTCGACCTATCAGCAAAGAATTGACAAGTCGAAATCGATTCTTTTTGCATTTTTTCTCTTAGTTGGACATCATTTAAGAATTGTTAGTGCTTAGATTTTTGATTTGAAGACAAAAAATTTTGTACTCGTTGTGCGACGTTTCATTCAAAATCGGCGGGACCCCCGTAGCCGATTATGAATTTCAGCCGATTATGAATGAGTGGGTCTAGGAGCGTCCAACCATCAAGTATTTGGTATCATTCAACGCAGAATCATTCATAATTATGTTAAATTTTTTAAATTAAAAAGATTAGATCAAAAGAAAAAAAAATTAAAGCAAAAAACTTTGAAGCCCCATAATTTTTTTCTTTTTATCCAATCTTTCTAATTTAAAAAATTTAGCATAATTATGAATGATTCTGCGTTGAATGATACCAAATACTTAATGGTTGGACGCTCCTAGACCCACTCATTCATAATCGGCTACGACGTACAGGGTGCGTCATAATTATTGCAACAAGATACTCAAGGCATTGCACACCAAGAAGTTTCACTGGAAGAAGATTTTTAAACAGAAATAGCTTTATTTAACAGTAACAAATAAGGAAACAAGAGATCATTCGATATGACCGCCTTTTGCCTTGATAACAGCCCTTAATCGGTTCGGATATGCCTCCACTGCGGCCCGAATGTCATCTTGAGGAGTCGCCTTCCATCCTTTGGTCAAAGAGTTCTTCAAGGTCAAAGAGCAGACATTAGCCTCTAAGATTGCCCAAATGGAAAAGTCCATCACATTGAGATCCGGTGAGTTTGGAGGCCATTCATCCTTGGTGATCACTGAGGGAAAGTTGGTCACACACCAGTCCTGAACCGTCTTCTTCGTGTGAGCGGGAGCTCCATCTTGCATGAAGGTACCATTTTGATTGTTATTGGCTTTGCACGCCCATGACATCACATTCTTCTTTAAAACTTTGAACGTCTTTGAACTCTTGTTGCAATAATTATGACGCACCCTGTATATATTAGAGTTTTAATCAATTGGTTTTAATCAATCAATCAATTTAGACATTATCACAAAAATGCGCTCAAAAATCGCATGTCGACAGGGAAAAAACGTGTGATTCGATCGTTTTCAACGGCTATTCATCGGTGAGTTCTTTGAGCAATGTTTTTGTATCTCTAAAGAATAAAATATAATCTAAAAATATTCAATTATAACTAAAGATTTCCAGCAAGATCTCCAAATTTTCCCGTTTCTCGAGATTTTACGATCGACAAAGGCGGCTGTTGGCGATGATGCTCCATTGTACACGAGTGGGATATTCGTTGAGCTTTATGCAAATGGAAAGGATTACTTTTTAAAAGTCGGTTGAAACTTTAAGATAATATCTATATTATATTATTTTATAGGCATTTTTCCGACGAGATCACACCGATTTCCTCGTCGATTTGACGCCGAATTTGCCCGGTTTTCAAGGGGAAAGCTGTGAATTTGGTGGGGGTTTTTTTTGGGGAAAAACTGTAAATGCACCCTGTCTGGTGTACTTGATTCTTTATTTTCTTAGCTTTTAGTTTATTGTACGTCGAAAATGAAACCAGAATCCCACTTGATGTTGGTTTATCGACAGATTAAGCTGAAAAGCTAGACCCTGGGGTTTTAGGAGAAAGGATCTCGATCCAAGCTTACAAGGGAAGTGCCTGGATAGGCTGGCCAAATGACATGAGCCATTGATTTATCGACGTAGAATTTCACGCTGATTTTGCACGCCAGATGCCTTGCGTTTCCTTGGCTATTAGCGGTTAATTTTTGGTGGCGTTTTGTCCGCCATTGCCGATTCTATACATTGTGTTTCCAGTCGATTCCGAACTTTGAGCTGAGACCATTCCCTTGTTAGACAAATTTTCCGCTTTACAAATGGAAACGCATGGCTACTGATGCGGCTAGAGAGTTTCCTCATTTTAAGCATAAAGTTCACGTGATTACTGTAAGAGAAAGAAGGAATCAAGTGCGATAGAGAGGGTGCGTTTACATAACATAAGAGTACTTGTAGAGATTCTAACTTAAACAACAATTTAGAGTCATTCGTGTCGGCGGTGAGGAACTATTCTCAAAAAAGCAACGAGAAAGCTTGTCAAGATTTGGAGAAAATCGAGGGAAGATTGAAAGAAATCGAGAAATGGGGAACAAGAAATGGAGTCGTTTTGATTGATCAGATTGAAAGTGAGACAATGAAAAGAATGAAAAGGGTTGAGCTTTGAAATTTGTCATTGCACGGGTGTTGTTTTTGCATTCTATTTTTCTTTGCTTGCCGTACACTTGCACTATTTTTCTTTTAACAGGATTCACAATAGGTATTGAAGGATATAAAGTAGAGAGATTGAAAACTCGAGACATATCGAGCCTTCAGTTGACAGCCTTCAGTTGACAGACTTCAGTTGACAGCCTTCAGTTGACAGCCTTCAGTTGACAGACTTCAGTTGACAGCCTTCAGTTGACAGACTTCAGTTGACACTTTTTAGAGAATGGATGTTTCGTGTCCTTAAATCCTTTAATAGAAAATTCGGTAAACGACCCGCGACTCGACTCTTCGAGTGGCAAGTTTCACTCACAAGGAAATCCCAACCGAGTGTGGTGGCCAAATGACACGAGCCATATACTGGCTGACGTAGAATTTTGCGCTGATTCCAGATCTGCTTTCCATTTTTGCTAAATAGCGCTTTGTCGCAAGTTATAAGCGTGCAAAGTTTGGTATGGAATTTTAAAAATTATCTCTCGAGGCAGATTTCCGAGCGCACTTTGAAGCCCCGAAACTCGGCTTAAAACGCCTTTTCCCAAGCTTTCGTTGTGTTTTTCGGAATCTACGCATAAAACTACCCCAGAAAAAGTGGTTTTAAAGAAAAAAAATCCCCTCCTCCTCTCACTAAAGCACCAACGTCAATAGTTAAGTAAACATTTGTATGGGAAGTTGTTTGAAAAAGACTTTTATTTAAAATGGAGTTCAATCACCTCTAAAAGAGCAAAAAAAAATTAAACTGTGAACCCGAACCCTAGAGGGTTTACCTTGTATTCTAGCCGACTACCACTCGGCCACCACTGCTCGCTAGATGCTCTGGGAAATCCTATAAACCTATAAAGCCTATAAACTCCAGAGATAATTTTTAAAACTCCGTACAAACCTTTGCACGCTTAAAACTTTTGACAGGGTGCTATTTAGCAAAAACGGAAAGCAGATTCAGATTCAGCGCAAAATTCTACAGGGTAGATTTCAAAATTCAAAACGCCCAAAACGAACAAAACGCCACAAAAATTAGCCGCTAATAGCCAAGGAAACGCAAGGAATCTGGCATGCAAAATCAGGATTCAAAACTGATTCCTTTATAATTCAAAACTGATTCTCTCGCTGCCGGCCAGAGAACCATGCCGAATGTCATTTGGCCACCACACCCGGTTGGCATTCCCTTGTCAGATCGGAACGAATACTGGGCCAATTTTCATCATTGAGACATCATTTTGTAGCTAAGAATCTCTAGTTTTAAAATAACTAAAATTTATCCAATATTAATCTACACAAAGCACTTATTACTTTGAAATACCTTGTCACGATAATTATGGGCCACCCTATAGACTGACTACATTACGATTGTGCACACTTGCACTTGCACAGCACAAATCTGAATCGAAATTTCTCTTGTATGCAAATTAAAGATATTCAGCTAGCAAAACTAAACAATATTCATCTGAATGCCTTTAAACTTTTCAGAAAGCGAAGCTCAATCAATCGAAAATTCTTCGTTCATCTTAAAATCTCAAAATTTTCTTCTATTTCTAATTTTAATTATTCTTTGTTTTGTGATAAAAAATTGAATTCGGGATTAAAAAAGGATTTATTATTTATTTCTTTTTGAGGCCATAGCTTTATATTTTAGATTTTATGCGGATAAAGAAAAGAAATTTCATAAAAATGCGCAAAAAAAGGCTATCACGCAAAAAAAAGAAAAACGGTTTTTGGTAAACTTATAAATTTTGTTGACAAGATTCTCGGGAATTCTTTTTTCTGAACTAGAAAAGATCACAATAAAATGTAAATTGAAGAAAAAGGAAAAGGAAAAGATCACAAAAAAAAAGAAATTCTTTAATTCATACGGGGGCAGTGATCGGGAGGGAAAAGAGTGAAATTTGAAATATCAAAATACCGTATTTCTTCGAATAGAAGACCGGGTAAAGAGTATCATTGTGTACTCCTGCGTAGCAGCCCTTTTTAAAATTTCTTTTCTGCATAAAAGCTTTCAATGAAATGCTATAGAGCTGGAAAATGGCTCAAAAATCTGTTAGCTCATGTGGTATTTTTGAGTCATTTTCCGATTCCTCGAAAATCTTGTCTAGCCGCTGAGAATATCGATTTCTATCGGCGGTCTTGAAGGGACGCTGTGGTGCAGTCGGGAGGGCTTTGGTCTACAATGCAGAAGATCCGGGTTCGAACCCCGGTGCTGCCGATTTTTTTTTCTTTCTAAAATTTATTTTCTGCATGAAAGCTTTCAATGAAGTGCTATAGGGCTGGGAAATGGCTCAAAAATACCACAAGAGCTAACAGATTTTTGAGCCATTTTTGAGCCATTTTCCAGCTCTATAGCACTTGATTGAAAGGTTTTATGCAGAAAAGAAATTTTAAAAAGGGCTGCTACGCAGGAGTACGCGATCATACTCTTTACCCGGTCTTCTATTCGAAAGAAATACGGTAATAATTCGAAAGAAAAACTAGCGAAAATGAAATTCCCTGGGATTTGGGTAAGGTGAAAAAGGAAATCGAGGGATTTAAATTGAAGCAAAGAAAAAAAAGGAAAGTTGTGACAAGGAAAATGATTGGGAACGGGTTTTTTTTGTTTAACTAGGGAGATTTGTTTTTTTGTTTTTATTTTTTAATCCTGCTGGTTGACCATTTGGATGCCGGTCACATCGATGTCTCCCTAAAGATTTTAGAGCTTTTACTGAAGTAAACTGAAGTTTAAAAGTATTCAATATATTCAAGAATAGCTGAGGTAAAACGTTTCTTAAGCTTAGCTTAGCTTAGCCTAGCCTAGCTTTCACTCCAAACAGTATACAGAGTGTACAAGTTTTTAAAAGTCAAAGTTTTGTGCTTTGTATTTTTCTTTTACTTTCTTGTTTACCGTACTTTTGTCTTGTCTCTTGTCTGTCTTTTGTCTTGTCTCTTTTCTACCGTACTTTTGTCTTGCCTCTTGTCTGTCTTTTGTCTTGTCTTAACCGTATTCTTTGCCTGTAGTTGACTCAAAAATTGATGAGTTTAATAGTGGATTTTTTATTTCGATAAATTGATGCATCGTATTTATTTATTTATTTCAATTGAAGAGTTTTCTCTATTAGAAAAGCTCTCTTTAGACGAAATCTTTCATTTTTTTAAAGTTATCAACTCACGGATAAGTTATCAACTATAGGTTGACTTAAAGATTATTAGGGGTAGGCTAATTTCTGGCATTATATTTGCGCAACTCGCCATAATTTTGTTCTAAGTGGGCCAATCTTTATGATTTTTGGTGTCATTTTGTTGCACTTATTGATTTCTACAAAATGACATCAAAATCATAAAGATTGACCCATTTAGAAGAAAGTTATGGCGAGTTGCGCAAATAAAATGACAGAAATTAGCGTACCCCCAATAATCTTTAAATCAACCTATAGACGGGATGGTAATTTACTGCTAAAATGCTTTAAAGTCTTTTTTTTGGGGGTAAATCCTCTTTTCCCAACCTGGATTTGCAATCCTCCGATGTCTTTCGGCTCAACACGATGAGCGTACGAGCAGAAGCGTTCACCGTTGATGAAAATCTGAAAACAGAAACACATGTTTAAGCTTGAAAGATGAGATTTTCAAGTATTAGATCAAGCTCACCTGAAAAGCGAATTCCTCGTTGCGAATCTCGAGATCGAAACCGTGTCCTCTCTCAAAAGGATTCTTGCCTTCTCTCTCCTCATTTCCCCAATCTCCCGAAATGAGCGAATTGCGAACGACACCCTGCAAATGGATAAAGTGAATCGGTGATGGAAAAGTGGAAAAGTGGAAAAGTTTTACGGATCATTCAAACAACACAAACTGAACAATCCTGGGGTTTATTCAGTGATGAGAAACAAAAGAAAAGCATGCATTAGTTGTTTGATTGGGATTAGTGGACTGAGCAGGGCTAGTCCTCAAGGCTATTGGGCTAGTCCAGCTTTTCCCAAGGCTCTGGCCTGGGCCTAAGACCTAAAAGGATTGGTTTTCACAATCTATGGATTTGGCTATAAAAGAAAACTCGAAGTACTCATTGGATCATTGGAAAGGTTTAGGTGTTCTTTTTTCTTTTATTACTATACATTTTTATATCCAAAAACAAAGGCTAAAGTTTCGAAAAGATTGATGGAATCTTCAAGCGATTTCTCATCTTTAAATTTTACTTAGAAATTATCTTTATAAATTTGATATTTTCCTGTTCAAATCTCTGCAAAATTTGCCTTTTTGTCAATCCTAATATTGGGTTGGTGAATTGAAAACTGCCGGCTATCGTCAAAGCTGTCAGCTGCCTCCTGCCTTATCGTGCTCGATTTTTGATTAGAGAAATCTATGCTAGATAATTGTTGATGAAGCTACTGGTTGGTGAATTGAAAACTGCGGGCTATTGTCATATGTCACATTTTGAGCACTTTCTTCAAAAGAAACCCATTTTGGTGTCAATGGAAAAGTTGTAGAGAATCAAAAATCAAGCTTATATCCAAATTTTCAGAACGATTCAAAAGCTGGTTTTCATGAAATGCGAAATTTACGAATTTTCACAAAACTTGCATTTTAAACGAAACTACTAAGTGTATCTTTTTGGAAATTTGGCTATAAGCCTAGTTTTTGATTCTCTACAACTCTTCTAGCGACACCAAAATGGGTTTCTTTTGAAGAAAGTGCTCAAACTGGGACATCTCCTCCATTTTTGAGTCTCACACTTGTCTCACACACAAACCAAAATCCTACTACGAAAGAGGAATCCGCAAATTGCCTGTAAAATGGGCAGAAGTCGTCAATAATAATGGGAATTATTTGGAATGAATTGATGGGTTTTACGTTGAATAAATTTTAGTTCAAAGTTCGGCAGTTCAAAGTCCCGAAGTTCAAAGTCCCGCAGTTCAAAGTTTCAATTCATCAACCCAATAGATGAAGCCAATCGACTTCCACCCAAATCTCTTCATAAATCCAAAAGCTACTCCTATGAAAAGTGCTTTCCCATCGGCTAATCCGCTTTTCTAAAACGTGACAAAAACTACCGTAAACTTGACTCTAGTTTTTATAAAATCTGTCTACTAAAGTATCAAAAGAGATAAGATTACGATACTGGCACGTTTTAAAATAAATCTCTAGGAAAGCACTTTAATTAAAAAAGAGGAGTTGAACAAACATTTCCCTTGCCTCCCTCAATCCATTTTGTTACACCATTTCTTTTATTCTTCTAGAAATAAACATAAAAAAACGAAAGAAAGAAAACAAAAATCTTTGTGAGTGCAGAGAGAAATTCTTTGTTAGAGCTGTTCACAAATGACTACAGTTAGTGAAATTTCATTCAATATAACCTACTCCGGGCACGACTTTTCCGCAAATTAAACCGGGTCCTTTCTAGAAAAAATGAAAATGAGAAAAGTTTCAAAAAAAACGTTTTCAAATTTTTCAAACCTTTTCATCGAAACGTGGATTGAAATGAAGAGCAATGTCACCATTTTTTTTTATCAAGTTGATGTTGAAGCTGAAATTGTTGGCTTTTGAGGAATTGGGGCAACTTTTGTTCTTGCGGAATGTTCTTTGGATGTTCTTGCGGAAGGTAGAAGCATTCCTTCTTTCTTTTCTTGTAGAAGCACTCCTTCTATTCCACGGAATTCTTCATTTTTCTTGCAGTAACGAGAAAAACGAAGAAAAACGAAGTGCTTGTTAGTGCTCAGTTAGTGCTGAATGGCTCTCAGCAATTACCCCTATCAGTGCGATAAATCTTAAAGCGTTTGTATTGAGCTGTTCTTGCAGCTTTAGATAATGAAGCGTTTGTAGTGAGCTGTTCTTACATTGTTCTTACAGCTATTGTACTTACAGCTATTGTACTTACAGCTATTGTCCTTACAGTTATTGTCCTTACAGCTATTATCCTTACAGCTATTATCCTTACAGTTATTGTCCTTACAGCCATTGTACTTACAGCCATTGTACTTACAGCTATTATCCTTACAGCTATTCTCCTTACAGCTATTTTCCTTACAGCTTTAGATAAAGAAATATTTTTTCTAAAAAAAACCGTTTAGCCTTTTTCTCGGGTGTTCCATAGATGACGAGGGTTTTCCCGGGCACAAGACCCTCACCGGCGATTCCGCTTTCATAGGGAACTGGCTGAAAAAAACGCGTAGGATTATACAATACTACTGTTTGAATAAAATAGATGATATGATTTGAACTAACTTTATTATTTGATATCTTAAAATTAACTATAAATGCTTAAACTTTGGCCTATCTCCTTCACTTCTCCTTTACTTGCTTCTACACCCAAATACAGTTCATCGATCAAAGCTTAATAGATAGATAATACCCAATGTCTTCCTAACAAGTGAATCTTTTTTTCTTTTCTCAACTCACATAATATTTTCCTCCCCATTGCACATGATTGAGAGTGACGTCACCATCGATTGAGAGATGCGAGACGTGTTGAAGTGGGATTCGATGCTCGAACTCTTTCACTTGAACCTGCAAAGGATTTTGTTTGTTTGTCAAATGTCAAATTATAAGCCTACTAAATTTAAAAACGATAAACCTACTCGATCAACGTAGACAGTGAACTTATTGTCGTGAGCACGGATGCGGATGTCGAATGGCTCTCCCTGGAACTTTTGAAGATCAGAGACTTGATCAGAGTACTAACTGAGCATAAGTTTCTAGAATTCTTAGATTTTACAGGAAATTGTGGTATGTAAGCCAGGCCAAGCCAAGCCAGGCCAAGCCAAGCCAGGCCAAGCCAAGCCAGGCCAAGCCAAGCCAGGCCAAGCCAAGCCAGGCCAAGCCATAGCCATAGCTCTTCATTCATATTTATTTCATCGCAATGAAAATGACTAATAGAATTAGATCATAGTTTAAGCGTGAAAATAGATTAGAAGCATAATCATAAAGTAGCTAGACGAATTTAAAGGTTTTTCGAATGCTATGGCAGGAGGTTTTGACCACATTTTCGAAGATCCTTAACGCTTAAGCTTTTTCTATATCATAATACATCCAATTAATACAGATTTCCTTGATTGAATATCTTTTACAATAGAGATCTTTTTGCATGACCAACCTTTTTGACGGGATTTTTCTGTCGTTCTTCTTTTCCCCAAGCTCCCTTCGAGTACGTGTTGAAAACGAGCTAAATTTCTTTTTTTTTTTTCCAATCTAGCATTATTTTCAAATGCAAAACACTTTTTATATACATTAAACCTCGAACTTTATTAGTAAAGCGTTTCAAAAAAAAAAGTGTTCAAATTCGTATTTCATATCATAAATTGAGAAATTTCGTTTAAGAGAGTTAGTTTCAAGCGACAATAGGTTTAGTGAGATCTAGTAGTTTTAAAAAAACGAAAAAATACAACTCACTGTGGATATCGGTTTCTTGGGCTAAACATTTTCATGTGTAACGAGGAATTTTCGAGTGTACTTTGTGCTTACAACTGCCGATTCGAGTACGGCGGAAAGGTATCTCGATTTTCAAGCACAAAGTACGTCCAAATGACTAGCTAAATCAAATCTAAGCCCACCTTTCCCTCATCGAAGCGAACGGAGATATGAAGTGGGACGTCGTTGCCCGAGAAATCCGGGCTGTCCTTGTGAAGGTTGATGTTGAAGCTGGAAATGGCACGAATCAAGGAAAAGTAAGGAATTCGAAGTGAGATTACGGTATTTTAGCCTCACTATTAATTTGATCTAATTAAGGCCCTGGATTTGACTGGATTTGGCTCGGCTCTGACAAGAAAATTTTTGGCATAAAAGTTTTCAACATCTCGCATTAAAAGGCTTTTCTCGCGCGTCGTCAACGTGAGCTGGTGGCCTAGTGGATAAGGTGCTTGTGCAAAGCAAGCTATCGATTTTTTGCTCGGGTTCGAGGTTCGAGCTGGACCTGTACCTAGTCCGGTTTGATTGATTTGATGGGATTTATGATCTTGGTCGGTCTTAGTTGATTTTTGTCGGCTTTTCTCGCGCGTCATCAGTATGAGCCAGTGGCCTAGTGGATAAGGGGCTTGTATACAAAACGAGCTACCCATTTTTTGCTCGGGTTCGAGGTTTGAGTTGGACCTGAACCTTGATTTGTCACGGTTTCATTGAACCGTGATTTCTCATCTCGGTTGGCCCTGTTTGGTTTTTTTTAAATCTGTTCTTGCCTGGTAAGAATAAGTTGGTAACTCTTGTAAAATTAGTAATTTAATCGAACAAATGATCCAGTGATCCCATTCTTTTCTTAAAAACCTTCCTACTTTCAAAAAACCTAGCAAAAATCTCCTAGTGATTCATGTTCAAATCGTTTCAGAGTGAGGGTGGTGGAAATCCCGAGGGAAATCCCTCCACTCTTTTGCTATTTCAAAAATATCCCTCAAAAATAGTCAGTTTTTTTTGCAACTCTCCGAAATCTTTCGAGAAATGTTCAATGTCAAAAATTGGGACAACTTTCTGGAGATAAACATTTTGAGAAAAATGATTTGTGTCAAAAATCTAAAAGATTTCATTGAACGAACCGTTCATTGAAAAAGATTTCATTGAACAAACCGTTTCGCGTCCTCATTCGTTTTTCCCCGAATGATCAGCGTTTGTCCGGGCTCGATTTTCTCGACGAGTTTGCTCCGATATGGAATATTCTGGAAAACAAAAGAGAAATGTAAAAGATATTCAGTATCGTATGTCATTTTTGCATGATTTTAGCTCAATTTCTGGTGCTAAAGATCAACGTTTGGTGAAGAGAAATGTGTCCACGATTACTTGTTTAGACAACTTACCATTTTGTATTGTTAGGATAGATTAGAAGCTAGGCGAAACTAGCTTCAAAATTAAGCAACGATCTAGCTCCTTGACTTGACAGAAAACGCCTTTTGGATCAATTCTGTAGAAAATTTTAGGTTTAAAATGGCTCACCAATGTTTAGCATTTTCTTCCTTATCTTTCCTATTTCTTCTTGGGAAAAGAAGAAGCCAATAGCTTAGTGATAGAGCATCTGCCTGGTAAGCTGAAGGTCGACGGTTCAATTCCTCATTCAAAATTCTTTACCATTCATTTCTTTACTTTATATCTAGGTGACCAGAAGCTAGCTCTGTAGTAAAGCCAGTTCTATGGCATATTATCTACGTTCGCCCGATCCTCGAGTATGCTTCTTTAATTTGGTCAACTACACTACTGGACAATGAAATAGCATATTTGAAAAAAGATTGTCACTTTCGCGCGTCTGTAACTCCCTTGTCTTTACCGTATTTCTAAATATTAATATTACCATTGTGTAGCCCTTGAAAAGAGCTTTCAGAAAATGTATAACACTAATAGTTTAAACTCAAAGACAAGGGAGTTACAGACGCGCGAAAGTGACGATCGTTTTTCACATATGATATTTCATTGTCCAGTACTGTAGCTCTGTAGTAAAGCCAGTTCTATGGCAAGGATCTTTTAAATCCTGTAAGATATTCAGATGTAAAGTGATTTGTCAATGTAAATCCTTTCCATGTTCACCCACGATATACTTGGCATAGTGCCAGAAAGTTGGCATTGAGAGGTTGTCGTCGAGGTGAATCAATGCTGCTCATTTGTGTCCCCGCCTTGATGGGAGACCATCCACCAAACATACAGAAATTGAAGAAGAAATATGGGAAATGGAGAGGTGATAAAGAAAAGGAGATCTTCTCACTCAGCCAACCTCGTTTGAATAGAGCATTTGGGTGGGAAATTGGTTAAGGAAATTGAAATACAAAGAAGAGATTGATTGAACGAAGTGATTGATTGACTTTTTCAGTCCAATATCGATTTTGAGATCTGAAACGGAGCGTATCACCGGACGGAATGAAAAGATTCAAAAAAATATGAGCGATAAACAAAAGAACGATCAAAAGATCAAAAGTTAAACCAATCGATTCGAACCAGGAGGAGGAGATTTGAGAAAAACCAGGAGAAGATTTGAGATTTTGAGATTTTGAGAGCAGAGATTCAGCTGAAATCCCAGCTGAACTCCCAGCTGAACTAGTAAACTTGAAATAATATTTTAAATAACAAAGTGTAGGTCAAATGTCTTCCCAATCAACACCACATTGGCCGCAATAAACAACTGTCACACCTCAACTCAACGATTCTCTTTAGAAAGATCCAAAAATGTGACATGGTTTAGTGATTGGGGAATCGGTGAAACTTTTCCCCTCCCTGAAAGACTAATCACTTGGGTTACAAGCAAAAAAACAACTTGACGAAATGATCGATTTGAAAGACGAGAATGAGAATTCTAGAGTTCAAATAGTAACTCAAAAATGAAAATCAAATTAGACTCAACAATGATCTAATGATGATAATGATGTCTTGAAGTGGTTTAAAACTTGTCCATACTCTAGACTTCTATTCTAGATTCTGGGCCGTTATTTAGAGCTAATCCTTGCTAATCTTGCAAGTTTCTTAATTGTCTAATTGTTTAATTAAGAAACCTGCAAGATTAGCAAGAATTAGCTCTAAATAACGACCCAGAATCTAGAATAGAAGTCTAGTTGGACAGTCTTATGGACATGGACAAGTTTGGACTTTATGGACATGGACATGGACTAGTATGAACAAGTTTTAAACCACTTCAAGACATCATTATCATCATTAGATCATTAGAAGAAACCCTTAGACCTAAAAAACGAAAGGAAAAGGCTTTTCTTCTTTTGAAAATTCAAAAGATAAAGCTTTAACTGATCGAAAAAGAACTGATATGAACCATATGAAGAAAAACCTTTTTTCTCAACCAATTCTAACGATAGAACTCGAGAATTGTGAGTGTGGTAGGGGAAATCGAAGTGCAAGAGATTCAAGGAAAAGAGGAGAAGCTCTTCCATAGGGAATCCCCTCGGGAGATCCGATTCCCTATCCGTTGACCCCTCAAAGAATCCTTCTTCTTCTTCTCCTCTTCTTCTCCCGTCCATCAACCATTCCCATTCCACGCACTCCCCCTTTGAAGATCTTTGACATATTGCTTAATATTATTTTCTAGTGATCTAGGAAATTTGGTTCCTTGAGTTGGGCCTAGTCAAATCAGTCAGATCAAAACAAAGCCAATATTTGCAAGAATTGGACCTCTGCCAAGCTAGAACCCTACCAGAAAGCCAAGCACAAGCCAAAACCAATATTTTCAACAAACTTTACTGACGCATTAGCGAAAGTCAAGCTTAATCTTTTAAACAATTTAATCCTGGCAAAGATTAGTCATAAATTTAGGCAGCTTTGAGCAGCTTTACCAGTGTCAAAATGAAACTAGGCAAGTAGTAAGTAAACTAGGCAAGTAGTAGTAATTTAGCTTCTCCAATAACTAATTCTCTAAGTCTAAGTCCTTTCAAACCAGCAGATCAAACTTATCTAAAGAAATGGCAAGGCGATGCAGTAATTGTAAAAAAGGAATAATCCCATTTCTCCAGGAAACCACCAAACATATAAGCGCGATGGGAAAAGCAATCACATAAAAATCACTAGTGCGCGGGGAATAGAAAAGAGAGAAAAAAAACGAAGAAGTAAAGGAAACGGATGGAAGGGGAATTTATTGGAGTAGTCTTCTTCTACTCCTTCGAGTTTCTTCGATATTTTCTTTTCTTTTATGTCCTCTTTTATGCTTTCTTCTCTCACAAGGCTTAGGCTTAAAAGTCAACCGAAGAACAGAAAAAAATGGGGGGAAAAGAGAGGATGAGAGGAACCTGGAACAGCTCAAGAGATGACCAATATTTCCTTATTTGATTTATTTGGGGTTTAGACAGTTGAATGAAAACTATAAAAAAAAGAAGCTACAAAAAAGAAGCGGTCTACTAAAGAAACTTTATGAAATCTAAAAAACAACACTCGAATTGATGAATGGAAAAGTTGAAGAGTTGAGGGTGGAAGAGGAAAACGGGAATGGAGAGGACATCCAAGGGTACTTTAGAGTAAAAAGTAAAAAGGGAGGAGCTAAATGCGGGGATTGAAGGGAAGGGGGAAGAGTTGTGAAGAGAAAAGAGAAAAGAAGCCGATGGATCCAATGAGACTAGCATTAGAGGCCATCGCTTTATAGTTGAATCCACCCCAATAGGGGGCCACTTAGGACCCCCGGGATCTCTTCTCTAGAAAAGTCGGGCCATATAAAAGACGTTTGGTGGTTGTTCTGTGAATCATTTGGTTGATTGATCACTGTTTCGGATTAACGATTGTTTTTACTATTGCTTGTGGGATTGGTGAGCTTTAGGATACTTGTAGGGTTGAGCTGACGACGATACTTGTAGGGTTGAGCTGACGAAGATACTTGTAGGGTTGAGCTGACGAAGATACTTGTAGGGTTGAGCTGACGAAGATACTTGTAGGGTTGAGCTGACGACGATACTTGTAGGGTTGAGCTGACGACGATACTTGTAGGGTTGAGCTGACGAAGATACTTGTAGGGTTGGGCTGACGAAGATACTTGTAGGGTTGAGCTGACGACGATACTTGTAGGGTTGAGCTGACGACGATACTTGTAGGGTTGAGCTGACGACGATACTTGTAGGGTTGAGCTGACGAAGATACTTGTAGGGTTGAGCTGACGAAGATACTTGTAGGGTTGAGCTGACGACGATACTTGTAGGGTTGGGCTGACGACGATACTTGTAGGGTTGAGCTGACGAAGATACTTGTAGGGTTGGGCTGACGAAGATACTTGTAGGGTTGGGCTGACGACGATACTTGTAGGGTTGGCTGACGAAGATACTTGTAGGGTTGGGCTGACGACGTTTCGCTTTCGCAAATTGTATCATTGTGTAGAATTTTTCAAGAATTCTAGATATCTGAAGTTCTGAAGGGTTTAAGAAAAACGAAAAAGTATTCGGAAAAGCGTTCCACAAGTGTCACAAGACAGCCAATGAGATTCCCGCCACCTAACAATGTTAGAATTGATCCTCTTCCCCAAACATCGAGAAGGAAAATGTTGAACAGAGATATTGTGTTTAATATGCAAAATTTGAAGATAGAAAGAAATAAAGAACAAAAGCAGATATTAGAGAACAATTTTCGAGTGCGCAGCTCAAGCAATTTGGGCTTTTTTCTTTTTGCAACACCTCCAGCAATCGGCCGATGTTATCCAATGGAATTGCTAACTTTTTTGAAAGATAAAAACAAATGACACTTAAATCTAGTGAATAAGACTTAAGGAAACTATCAATTTTGATCATTCCATCATCGCAAATGTGTTAAAAGAAAGTCTAATTAGACACCTATCTAGTTAGACAGTTTTCAGTGTCTCTATTGAAGTCTTATCCACTAGGTTTAAGTGTCATTTGTTTTTATCTTTCAAAAAAGTTAGCAATAGCAAAGTTAGCGAACCCGCAATCTTTCGCTTGCCGGGCGAATGCTCTACCAATGAGCTACACGTGTTTCAATGCCGCCAAAGTACCGCTAACTTTGCTAATTGCTAACTTTTTTGAAAGATAAAAACAAATGACACTTAAATCTAGTGAATAAGATTTAAGAAAATTATGAATTTTGATCATTCCATCATCGCAAATGTGTTAAAAGAAAATCTAGTTAGACACCTATCTATTAGGTTGATGCATAAGTGTTTTTGTTCCTTTTCGTCTGCCGTTTCAAGCCAACAAATGCACGAATTAAACTACGGTTGATTTCATTAGAAAAAGCAATTATTTTTCTGCAAAATAACATTAAAACGGGTTTAAAAATATTTAATGCCTGGATTTTCTTGAGAGTATGAAGTCGGGTAGTCAAAAAGGGCTAACTCGATGATGCGGTTTAGACACCTTAGCTAAAGAAAACCTATCTTCGTGTCAATAGATAAAAGATAGAGAAAAAAAACGTTTGATATGATATTTCGCCAAAATTTCAGGGAAATTCATTCAGCCAATTTTTCCGTAGAGTTTTTTATAGATTTTTACGAAAAAGGCGTTTTTCACTCTCGAATTTGCTTGAAAGTGAACCGAAATTCATTTTAAAAAGATGCAAATTGAACAAAAAAAACACTTTTTTTATAGAGCAAACTATAGATTAATTGGTGAATTTGTTACTTTTTAACGGAAGTACGAAAAAAACGAAAAGACTTATGCATCAACCTATCTAGTTAGACAGTTTTCAGCGTCTCTATTGAAATTCGCTCTTCGGAATGCGGAATTTGTAAAGGTTCGAAAACGCGCAAAAATTTCAATGGACACCTCAAAACTCTCAATGAGTGGTCAGGGGTTGATTCAAAAGTGACAAGAGAAATTCGGCATTTTGAAGGGGAAAAGAGAGGGTCGGGAAATCGGAGACCCTTCTCGATAGCCTCAGCCTCAGCCTCAGCCTCAGCCTTAGCCTCAGCCTCAGCCTCTCCCCCTCATAGACATCCCCTCCCTCCCATCCTCCCCCACTTTTTCTCTCTTTCAAGAAAAGCGACCCTCACCCTCTCCACCCCCTTTTCCTCCTCAAAACAGAAATACGATGCTGCTATGAAATGCAGAAATCAGCGAGATTTCTGTGCCCCATTTTAATATAAAATGTAATGGCAGTAAGGCATACTTTGGCGGCATTGAAACACGCGTAGCTCATTGGTAGAGCGTTCGCCTGGCAAGCGAAAGATTGCGGTTCGAATCCCGGTGCCGACTATGTTTTGTATTCTTAGCCCCAACTCAGAAAATGCCCAAAATGCTCAACCAGGCCCGTATCCAGGATTTCGATGTTTTTGAGAGAATCGCTAGAGCTTTGTGCTCAAATTTGGGGTTTCACGACTTTTTTGCGTTATGCCTTTGAGTCCCTCTAGCTCGCTCCACAAGCTTTAAATCGGATTTTAGCTCAGAAGTTTTATGTAAACCGACACGGAGAATCGATTGGTTAGAAGTGGATAACGGCTAAGGGTCTAAAACCTTCTCCCCCCTAAAATGCAAATTTTTACGAGTGTATTTCATTTTAGAAAAATTTTATTATAGCCATAGTGTAGGCTGAAGATTTTGCTAAATTTTCTTCTTTGAGTATAAATTGAATGGGCGCTAGTGAGACAGAGTGAGACAGACATCACTAAAGACAAAGCTTTAGTGATTCTCCCAAAAACACCAAAATCCTGGCTTGGATAAGCGTAAGAATAAGCGAAAAGCACTTACATCTTTCATCTTTAAGTTTTCGTATCTGTCACTTACAAAACTGAAACTAAACCTTAAATAACATTTACAAGGCTTTACTTTGAATATGAAGCTTTTAAGATTAGATTTTGATTTTGAGCAAAATCTAAGCATTGTTAGTATTGCACATTTTTCTCGGATGTTGACGAGATTTTTTCGGTTCTTCCCATTAACTTTCGTTCTTGTCAAGCAGTTTTTTTCTGAACTCAAATACTTTTCCTATATTCTTAACAAATCGTGGACACATTTTCAAACTCTTATTTCGATCTTTCAAATGGAAACTTGTAAGCAAAAACCCACGAAAGTCTTGGTGGCGGCCATCACGCTCTGTCGGCTGCACACTGAGGCACTCCGGCTGCGCTGAAAAATTGAGAAATTTGAAGAAATTTGAAGAAATTTGGCACTTGGAAATGTTCGATAAATCATTAAAATTGAATATTTGAAAAGGTGATCATTAAAAGTTTTGAAGAAATAAAACCTGAAGAAATAAAACCTGTGGATGATCTTTGCGACCGAAAAACCGGGATGGTCTGGGCATTTGGATGGGATGGTCTGGGCAAATTAAATGAAAATCAGCGATTAGAATTGAAAATAGAGATTCGGAATGAAATGCTCAAATCTTTTTCCACAAAATGTTCGATATTTTGGAACAAATATGAAGTGGTGGGTGGGGGAAGGGAAAGGGGAAAAGAGTCAGAGTCAGGCTGAGTCAGAAATCTCATAAAAATTTTGACGAGATGCGGGACCTCTTCAGTCTACATTTACTTTTGATATAGAAACACCGGAAGATCACTGTGAAATAGAGGAAAGGCTGAATATCTTTTACAAAAAAGACACACAAAAGGCAAATATTTGAATGTAAAAATGGTGATTGCCCTTTGGCGGTAGAGAGAAATGAGGTGGGAGTTGAGAGTGACTCAGCCAGCATTTTGACCCCACGTGTGTGGCTTTGGAAAGATCTAGGTTACAGGTTTATGGTAAAATATCATGATAAAATATATAATATCATGATAAAATGTTTGTTATAAAAGGTTTATTATAATAAAAGTACACTCCAAAGCCCGTGCTTTCACGTTTAACTCTTGCAAGTAAAGGGCAAAGGGAAATCACCCTTTTTCCTTGCACTCTTGCAAGTTGTTCATTTAAACCAGTGAGACACAAGATTCAATTAAGCTGAAAAGCTTCATTATATTAGAACGAGTTTGAGTTAACTCTCTCTCGAGTAAGGAAATCAAGTGCTAGTGCTTTGTGGTTTAGTGGTTGCCCGGTAAGCTTGCCCACAGTTGCCCGGTAAGCTTGCCCACAGTTGCCCGGTAAGCTAAAGGTTCGAGCAGGTTCGAGTCCCGGCTAAGCACAAGTTTTTGATCTGGCCTAGTTTCAACTTTTGCTATCAGTTTTAAAAAGCAATTTTTTTCTATCCCTGCCTGACTTTACTACACTATTTTAATTTCTAGACTTTTCAGAAGCTCCAGACTTAGGCTGATTCTTGGCCGATTTCTCTGAAATCTTGTCTATAGTGAGAAATCGACATTTTCAGCTATATTCTAGACAAAATTCCAGAACAACCGACTCAGAAACGGCCGAGAAAACGAAAGTGGAATTTTCTTGATTTGGTTTGGCTTGACATTTTCCCATTTTCAAACTACCCTGTTTTCAACAATTATTTAATATAGATAGAAGATGTAAATGTCAATAGATCAAGCCATCAACAATTGCAAGATGTTAAACGTTTAGGCAAACTTCCAAAAATTTTACCCACAACAAACATTCCTTTGATGATGAAATTATAAAGGTAAAGAAAAAGAGGAAAACTTTCATGTCTATTGATATGAAAAAGGAAGAAGTTGAGAAGTGACGCATCAAGAAATTCCTTTTGATTCACTCAGATGAACACCACAGAATTTAGATACAAAAGAAATAACTTTTGGAGTTGAAAGCTGAAAAGGAGAGTTCAAAAAGATAAAAAACTTAGTTGAAAGCTGAAAAGGAGAGTTCAAAAAAACAAAAAAACTTAGTTGAAAGCTTTAAAATCGAAAGAAAAATGATAAAAGTAAAGTTGTAAATCAAACTTTAACACTAAAAGCTGAAAAGTTTCGTAAAATTTTGTTACTAAAAGAGTTGATGAAAGTTTGTTACTAAAATTTTGTTACTAAAGAGTTGATGAAAGTTTTTTTTGAGCTCAACTGGCTGCGATCTAGTGAAAACCATTGTAAAACGAGGCGGATTTACGGGTTTTAAAGCGAAACAAAAAAAAAAACGAATTTCTATTATACTACACAAGCTTAAAAGCTCAACAATCACTTTTTTTTTCGAGAAAAGCCGTTTTCTCGCCGGTTTTGAATAGCATCGCGGCGCGAACTATTCTCAACCGTTCATCATGTTCTCTTAGAACATCTACTCGTCATTTAAACGTTGCTTTCCTCAGAGGGGTCGACGTTTATACCTTCATTTCGCTTTAGCAGAACAATACTTTTTGTTGTGTTTTCTCTTTCGAGCGTAAAGCTTTTGGCTAATCGGGAATGATTTTTGAAGTTTTGAGTTGATGAAAGTTTTTTTTGAGCTCAACTGGCTGCGATCTAGTGAAAACCATTGTAAAACGAGGCGGATTTACGGGTTTTAAAGCGAAACAAACAAACGAATTTCTATTTTCTATTACTTATTTTGTTTTTATTGTTTCATTGAAATTTTTTCGGTAAAGTTCATAAAACTTTTACTCAAAAGAAGGTTTTGAAATTTAGATGAAAAGAGATTTTGAAATTTAACTGAAAAGAGGTTTCAAAATGGAAACTTTGTTATTGTTCAATTTTTTCTTTGTTTGTTTTGTTTGTTTTGTTTGTTTTGTTGTTTTGTTGTTCAATTTGTTCAATTTTTGTTTTTCTTTTATTTCGAATACAAATTTGCTAAACAAAGAGTGATTTGAAAGCACTTGTAGAAGATGTAGAAGTAAAAGTAGAAGTAGAAGATGAAAAGGGAAAGAATTATCTTGAATTATCTTGAAATATCTTGAAATATCTTGAAATAACTTGAAATATCTTGAAAATTCATGTTTTACTCTTGTTTTTAAGCCCAAGTTGAACAGCAAAGCTTTTCATGGTTTTTGAGCTGTTTTGATTCCAAAAAAAAAGCTTGATCTCTCAATAAATGGGTCGAGTTCTTAGAAAAATGAATCTAAAGTTTTTTTGGCCATGCAATGATCATAGGAGAGTGAAAAAAGCAAAAGAAAATTGAATAGAGTGAGAGAGTGGAGTGAAAAAGAAAATTCGAACACTAGTACCCATTTTTTTTCCTCTTCATTTTGTAGTCTTCGATTTCATGTTTTTAAACAGAAGTTGAACAGCTAAGCTTTTCATGGTTTTTGAGCTGTTTTGATTCTAAAAAAAGCCTTATCTGATCTGACTTGACCTTGTCTGAATCTACTTTGGTTTTGATCAAAAGATATACAAAATTCACATGATTTACATGATTCAAAGTTCTGGCATAAGCAAGCGGATTTACTTTGCGAAATGGAAAATTTTAAACTAAATCTGAGCAAAGGTGGTACGTCGTTATGGCTTCTGAATTGATCACCGCTAATGCTCTGGCATTGCATTGCAGGTATGATTGCTTTGACATGCAATCTGCTGAAAAGGTGTAGCCGTAATTCTCGCGTCCCCTGCGCATTCTGTGCATGGAAACGAGTTCTGTATTTTGATATGTTCGTCGAGCGTCTGCTCCGAAGAGTTAAACATTTTCCAAAGAGCAATATCAAAATGAATAGCAAAAAGTCTGTTGAAAGTCTGTTTAAATTTTAGCTCAGTGTTCGACTTTCTGAATTGAATCTTCTTTGAGTTCTTAGAATCTTAGAATTCTTAGATTTAAATCGAATTTGAAAGAAGTAAAACAAAATTTACAAAGAAAATGTAGGTCGAGTTCTTAGAAAAATGAATCAAAAGTTTTTTTTTGCGCTATGCAATGATCATAGGAGAGTGAAAAAAGCAAAAAAAAAGCAAAAAAAGCAAAAGAAAATCTCTCAATACATGGGTTTCTATTGAATAGAGTGAGAGAGTGGAGTGAAAAAGAAAATACAAACACTAGTACCCATTTTTTTTTCCTCTTCATTTTGTAGTCTTCGATTTCCCAATTCATTTCTTTCTCGAAAAAAAAATGTTGCCAAGTGAGAAATGTCGAGTTTTTTTTTTCTTTGGTCAGTTGCAAAAGAATTTTGACCCAAATCTTGATATAGGATGTTCAATATTTGTGAAGATTTTTGAGCTCGCAAATCATTTAGCTCTTTCAAAATTGGTTTATGAAGGAAATCGCGAAGAAAGCATTGTGAAGCAAAAGCAAAGCAGTTCGAAAAAAAAACTCGATTTGTTGTGCGAAAAAGCGACTCATTGAAACTCGATCACTAAATGACACCTGAATGAGGTCAGAATTAGCTATTCTTTTTCTTAATGATAAGAAATTCTTCACTATTTTCATTTTTGACTAACGTTTTCGACATTTTCACTAACGGTTTTCGTTTTTGACTAACAGTTTTCGTTTTCCACTAACTTTTTCGATGTTTTCACTAACAGTTTTCGAATCTACGGGTTAAAAATTAAAAACTAAAACATTAAAAATGTTAGAATCATGTTTCAGTATTGATTTTTTCAAGAAAACTTAAGATAAATTTATGACAAACTCAATTTTTCCGATCTCCGTGCCACAGTGAGCACTTTCCAAGTGATTTTCTAGATAAATATCAACGCGAAAAGCAATAATTTTCAAAAAAAATGTGACTTAAACTAAAGTTAAAGTATGCTTTTGATATTTTTGTTTCTTTTTTTTAGCATTAAACTTGTACAAAATGAGCTCTAAACCCATTGATTTGTAGGAAAGTAGTAATCTATTGATCTATTGATGGAGAGTAGTAATCTAATGATCTATTGATGGAGAGTAGTAATCTATTGATCTATTGATGGAGGGTATTCACTATTGATCTATTGATGGAGAGTAGTAATCTATTGATCTATTGATGGAGAGTAGTAATCTAATGATCTATTGATGGAGAGTAGTAATCTATTGATCTATTGATGGAGAGTAGTAATCTATTGATCTATTGATGGAGAGTAGTAATCTATTGATCTATTGATGGAGAGTAGTAATCTATTGATCTATTGATGGAGAGTAGTAATCTAATGATCTATTGATGGAGAGTAGTAATCTATTGACTTTCACAAATATTGGTAGAATAGAATTCTTGAATTTTCCCGATAGAATTCTTGGTAGAATCCATCGATCCATCAAAATAAAGATATTTTACCGTATTGACTCCGATTCAAAAGCGAAAAAAGGTTTACTGATGTTATTTCAATGTAATTCATTTAATTCATTCAGTATTGAATTTTTTCAAGAAAACTTAAGATAAATTTATGACAAACTCAATTTTTCCGATCTCCGTGCCACAGTGAGCGCTTTCCAAGAGATTTTCTAGAATATCAACGCGAAAGGTAATATTTTGAAAGAAAAAAGGGACTTAAACTAAAGTTAAAGTAGGCTTTTGATATTTTTGTTTCTTTTTTTAGCATTAAACTTGTACAAAATGAGCTCTAAACCCATTGATTTGTGGGAAATAATTACCGTATTTTCTCTAATAGTAGTGCACCCAGAGCGTCGCCTAAATTCCTCGAAATCTCGAGAACCGCTTAACAGAACCTATCGATGTGGGGTCGGAAAATGTAGCTGACGATGAGATCTAGTGGGGGGATTAGAGTGTTGAGCTTCTGCAAAAGCTTGGAAACTGTAAAATAGTCACCAACTCAGCTCCCTGGGGTAAGCCTAAGCCTACCCCAGCCTACCACTACTATTAGAGAAAATACGGTAGTAGTAATCTATTGACTTTCATAAATATTGAAAACTCCGATAGAATTCTTGATAGAATTCTTGATAGAATCCATCGATCCATCAAAATAAAGATATTTTACCGTATCGACTCCGATTCAAAAGCGAAAAAAGGTTTACTAATGTTATTTCAATGTAATTCATTTAAATGTAATCCTATGATTTATCAGAGATAATATATAGTCAAAAATAAACTAAATCAGCCTTTCAAAAACCCCGTAAAAGTTGTATGTTTTAGCAAAAAAAAAACAGGAAAAAAAAAAGCCAAACAAAAAATTCACGTCGAAAAAATTCGTATTCGAGTGAGTGAGAGTGGCCAAAAGGCAGAGAAAAGGCCCCACAATTGTTCTGTTTTCTCCTTTCTCTTTTTCTCATCTTTTCATTTTCAACTCCTCTCAATTTCCCCAATATTTCCTTGATGCCGTTAAACGCTTTTTTTTTTTTGCCCAACTCCAGCTCAAAAGGCACATTTTTCTGCAATTTTCCGCCTCCAGCTCTGCTCTGTGCATGTGCCAAAGTTTCCTCTTTTCTATTCAGCTCAAAAATCTCTCTTCATTTGATTGAACAAAAAACGTTGAGTGACATTCAAAAGATTCATCCTCATTCACCCATTTTTCATGGTCTTTAGGAGAGTTTTTAGATCGGTGATGGGTGAAAAAAAAAATCTAACTGGCTTAGACTAGATTTCAATATCAATTCAATTCAATTTGATATTCAATTGATATTCAATTGATATTTGAATTCGATTGATATTCAATTGATATTTGAATTCAATTGATATTTGAATTCAATTGATACATTTCAATTAAACCATTAGTTATTGGGGTTATGTTTCCGAGAAGAGAGTGAAAGTGAATGGGTGGAAAGGTGCCTAGTTTGTCAGAGTCTCAAAAATGTCAGAGTAGCATAAAGTTCCAATATTGTTAAAGAACAAAATTCGTTAACAAGTAGTATTTACTTATCATAGTTAATACAGAATCACTGAAGACAAGTGATCAAGCCTAGGGTCAGTTCATCTAGAACTTGGTGATCAGTTCTACCATCCTGGACGCGGACTAGGCAGTCTACTTGATGATTTTAGATTTTAGATTTAGATTTTAGATTTAGATTTAGATTTTAGATTTAGATTTAGATTTAGATTTAGATTTTAGATTTAGATTTTAGAATTAATAGACTTACTGTTTTATCAGTAGCCAGCCTTATAGTTTATAAGTACAAAATCTTTTTATAAAAAATAAAGCAAATTTATGAGGAGATTATCCAAATCGAGAGTATTTTCGATGAGATACTGGCTGAAATCTAGGATGAAGAAATAGGATTCAAACAGCTAAACTCTGATAGGGTAAACCTAGCTGGGCTTTGGCTATTTCAAGGTAAAAATCTAGTACCCTTGTAATCTGATGGCAAGGTACCCAACAAATCGGTTCTAGGAATAGAAATACTAGCTAACAAGCAGAACAAGTTCTAAAAAGCAAAACAAAAGGCATATCTGTAAAGTTGCTGAGTGTTCTGGGGCAAGAAGAAGCCAAGAGCCATCCCACAAGGCATATGGTTTGGATTATTTGTGGGGGAAGTGCCTCTTCCAGTTCCAGCTTGATCTCTTTCCACATCTTGATGTTTATCTATCTATTCCTGTCTCTGTTATTTTTAGAGTTACTAAAATCTATTTGAAAATCTTTCTTTTAATATTGGCTTTTGATATCTTTTGATATCTTTTGATAATGAGCTTTGGAATTTGGCATTGAAAAGGAAATCGAGCAGAGATATGAAAGAAAATCGGGTATGATAAGCGGTGATAAGCAAGAAAAAAGGAGTAATTTGACTGATAAAATAAAAATAATCTTTATCTATTTAAGATTAATAATCTATACTATACTTGATAGAAAAAAAAGGAAGGGGATTAATGAAAGAATGGGTGGAGGGGAGCCATCCCCCAGCCTTCCCTCAGCCTTTCCCCCCAATCTATTCACAAGCCGGCCAATCAAATTCCCCTCATCTCCCCTTCCATTCTCCACACACATTTCAAATAGTTTCATTTTCAACACACGAAACCAAATCCTGTCAATGCAATAAAATTTCCGACTTTTATATTTATGGGAATTATTGAACAGAATAGGAAAAAGGAAGAGCAGAGCACTTGTCGCTTGAAAACTAGAAATTTAGTGTTCAATATCGTGTAGACTTGATCGTGTAGACTTGTAGAATTCATTGAAATTCGAAAGCTTATTGAAACTAAGTTATGAAAAGAAAAAGTTGAAAACTAGAAATTTAGTGTTCAATAAATGATCGTGTAGACTTGTAGAGCTGTTTTGCCGGATTTTTTTTGGAAAACTCTAGAACTAGAAAGCATTAATCAATGCTGTCAGTCATTTATACTGTCTTATTTCAATCATTTCATTTATATTCGGCTTTCAAATCAAAATTTGTAGAATTCATTGAAATTCGAAAGCTTATTGAAACTAAATTATGAAAAGAAAATTCGTTGAAATTTGAAAGCTTATTGAAACTAAATTATGAAAAGAAAAAGTACTTGCCGAGGACTTTCACAGAAATTAAAACAAGAATCAGAAAATTTCTGAGAAAAAAAAAGAGTGTTTTTATCGTTTCCATGAGTAAAACTTAAAGCCAAAAGCTGAAAATTCCCAAAAATAAAAGTCCAAATTTGAATCTTTTATAGAAAAATGATAGATAAACTTACTTTCAATTCAATAAGTTAATTCATTCATCCTGGACGCGGACTAGGCAGTCTACTTGATGATTTTAGATTTTAGATTTAGATTTTAGATTTAGATTTTAGATTTAGATTTTAGATTTAGATTTTAGATTTAGATTTTAGATTTAGATTTTAGATTTTAGAATTCATAGGCTTACTGTTTTATCAGTAGCCAGCCTTATACTTTATATTATAATTTATATTAATTTATATTTATAATTTAATTTATAAACAAAAAACAGTGTTTTTATCGTTTCCATGAGTAAAACTTAAAGCCAAAAGCTGAAAATTCCCAAAAATAAAAGTCCAAATTTGAATCTTTTATGGAAAAATGATAGATAAACTTACTTTTTTAACAAGAAATTCAATAAGTTAAACTATTTGAAAAGAAAATTAGAATAAAATAGAATAACTAAAGAAAATTAAAACCAGATTTGGTGTGGTTGTATGAAAAAGAAGATCAAGAAGTAAAAATGGTAAGTTTGTATTTTCAAATACTGTTTCCAAAGAGAAAGCAGTCAATAATTGTTGTTGGTTGTGTGTGAGTGTGAGTGAGGTGAGTGTGCGGGATTCTATTATTCTTTTCTGTCTCCACGTGGATCCCCGCAACAAAGAGACATCTGAAAGTAGAGTGAGAAAGAAGAAAGAAAGAAAGAAAGAAGAGAGAGAGAGAAAGAAAGAAAGAAAGAAAGAAAGAAAGAAAGAAAGAAACCCAAACAGTTGTTAAAATATGCAAATTTACGTGCCCCATTCACCATTTGGAAAGCAATTTTGTTTCGAGAGAGGAATTCGAGGAAATTGACATAAACAACAACGACAATAATCGATGCTTTCTGTTTTGCCGGACTTTTTTTGGAAAACTCTAGAACTAGAAAGCATTATCAATGCTGTCAGTCATTTATACTGTCTTATTTCAATCATTTCATTTATATTCGGCTTTCAAAGTTTCAGAGCTCTCTTTTTAAGGCGTGTTTACGAAGATGAAAGAGTGAAGCGATGGCCGAGTGGATGTGCTTGGTCCGAGTTCGAATGTACATTGTGCATAGCTTGGTCCGTTTTTTTTTCTGGTCCAAGTTCGATTCTCCTTTACGCCAAACATGATTACAATTCATTTTTTCTAGGTTAATCCATTGAATTGTCAGATAGCCAGTCCAGGAATGTACATTGTACATAGCTAATCTATAGCTTTGAAGATCAATTTGAAAATGTAAATTAAAGAAGCTTTACGTAAAGATACGAGAGATTAGGGTTTCCATAGAGCCAACATAATCAAGATCGATCTTAATCACGAAAAATCACGAAACTCCAATCACAATTTTATGTGAAAGAGTAATAGTATTCAATGATTGTTTAGAAATTGAAAAACAAAATCATTGGCCTCTTTGGAATAACATAAATGTTATGAACAAGTGAAGAAATTATCTCTCAATGTTTGTTGAGTGAAGAAATTATCTCTTAATGTTCTTAATTTCCATAGAGCCAACATAATCAAGATCGATCTTAATCACGAAACTCTTATAGATCATCAAAATCTACTATTGTGGTATTCCGATAGATGAACAAGAAAATATAAGACTTTTCGATATAAACAATTGAACGAATGCTCCAAGTAAGCAATATATCAATGGTTAAAATCTTATTATCAGTTTAAGATCAAATTAGAAACTCAAATTAGAAAACACTTATAGTAAAGAAGATCTAAAGATGATCTAAAGAAGATCTAAAGAAGATCTAAAGAAGATGCAAAAGGAGAAGTCTCTGGCATGAGGCCAGGAGCTCGGATACGTACAATGCATAGTAGGGATGCAGAGAGATCAGGTGAAAGGGGAGAAATTTAAGGAAAAAGATTTGTGGAAAGACAAGAGGATTTGTAGGAGAAGCTGGGAATGAAAGAGAGAAGGAGGAAAAGGGGAAAAGGGGGTTGTGGTTGTCTTTGCAATATCTACGCCGCGTCTCTCTCAATACAAAGAGAAGCTCATCTCCGTCTCTTTCTCTTTCTCTTTCTCTTTCTCTTTTCTTTTCCATCCATCTTCTGCCTATATTAGGGACTCTCGAGCGGAGATCAATATACTCACGCTTGAAAAAGACGAAAAGACGAGGAAAATGAAATAGGATTCGGATCTCTTTCTCAAAAAGACAAGTAAAAACTAGTCAGTAAACATTGAAAGATTGAAATTTGTTTGTAAAATGACACAATCTCAAGCGGGCATTGAATCACTACTTGAGGATGATTGTAGAAAAGATGGTTGTACATTTTTAAGAACACAAAAAGAACACCGTCAGCCAGAACAAAAATTTTTCTGAAAGTAAGCTTTCTTAGAGTTAGAAATCGTTAAATTTTTCAAATTGAAAGTCTAAAATCAGTTGTGAAGCCGATTCTTTCAATTGTATCAGAATTTTTCAGTCATTACAATTGACTAATGACTTACAATTGACTTACAATTGAATTGACTCTTCAGCAGGATTCAGAGATCCTCGGGGATCTGAAAAGTAAAATCTACAGCATTTCAATCACCACTCTTCAGAGTACAAGAGAATTTAGCTCAAAATGAGCTACAAAATGAAGACGATCATGAAAAAAGTGAATTTGTTTCAAAGAAAAAAACAGAGAAAACATCAGATCCATCTCTTGCAATTTTTGCCGCTTTTCTTCAATCCACTCGATGCCATCGAAATCCGATGAAGGGCCATCTCTTCGCCTTTCCGATGACAGCTCTCTTCTTTCTTTTATTCCATTTCTTTCCCCATCTTGGTCCAAATTTCCGGTATTAGGCGGAAAGAAGGCAGTAGGAGAAAAGGAGCCATTAACGAGAGAACCCTTACATATATTTGACAGGCAATTCATTCTAGAGCATCGATCTTTAGTGAGAACAATCTTATATCTTGTCATTCGAACTTAAAGTTTACTTATCTTGCGTAAACAAATGAATATGTTGATGTAAACTAGCAATTAAGTCTAGTTTATAGACTGAAGCCCAAATGCAAATTGTCTTTGGGCCTTTGCCATTGTCTGCCATTGCCTTGAAGATGTTTCATTGTCTACAGAATGTCAATATTTAAAGGCTTAGAAAAGTATTTTCAAAGAAAAGAGCTTCTTTGGTGATTTAAAAGTAATTTTTGAGTCAAGCTAGACCAAAAGCCAGATCCTGCTCTGGTTTTTTACCTTACATAGCTTTGTTTTATCGGGGAAATTGGGCATGACTAGGTCCGGACTTTACAGAATAACCTAGTCCACAAAAAGTTTCTCGGGCAGAGAAGTCAGGTTTGTGGCTGGACTTAGTCGTGCCCAGATTTTCCGGTAAAACAAAGCTATGTAAGGTCTAGGCCAGGAACTTTGACTGAACTTTACTAGCCAACAAACTAGTCTCCTAGGCCTGGCTTCTGGCCGAGCTTTTGCCTTGCATTTGCCTTGCTTTTGCCTTGCTTTTGCCTTGCGTTTGCCTTGCATTTGCCTTGCTTTTGCCTTGCTTTTTCAATGCCCAAACTCTATTCGAAATCCCATTTGAAACCACATCACCTGAAAGGTAACATCGATAGGTTTACTAAAGAGAAATTGCCATTATTTGAGCGATATTCCTCATAAAAGAGCCGAGTAATCCCCCAAGGGAGAAATCGACAAAGAGAGAATGGATGGGTTATTGAAAAGGGGAAAGGGGAAATGAACAGAAGAGAAAACGATCGACAATCCCAATAATCGCATCGGCTTTCCATGATGGCTGATGCAGAAAAAAAAAGGAAAATTTTATTTTAAAAGCTTACAAAAAAGAAATCTAAAAAAGCTTGTTCAGGTTTTCTCAAAATTTCTCAAAATTTTCTTCTTTGCCGAATGCATGAAAGCTGTGTAAACTTGCGCGTTTTTGAAATGATTTGGGAGAAAAACGGGAAAAATATGAAAAAGCTGTTCGATTTGAGTTTTAGATCCATTGAGATTAGATGAGAATTACAAAAGAATTACAAAAGAATTACAAATGAGAATTACAGAAAGACAAATTTTGTACAAAATGATATAACGTGTCAACTTTCGGAAACTATTGTACTCTTGGCTCTAGCTTTTGTGCTATCTTACCCAAAAGAAGTCAAAAGTCGATTGGATAAAACGAAGCGAAGATTAGGATAAGTTTTGCAAAAGTTGGCAATTTTTAGAAAACGATTTATTCAAGACCTTCTTTGTTGAAATTGATGAACAATGAAATTAACGATCTTCTAATCATAAGTCAGTATTAGCAAGCTTAAAAAAGTTTAGAAAATAGCTTAAACAGCTAATCAATAGGTTAAATAGCTAATCAATGGCTTAAATAGCTATTCAATAGCTTAAATAGCTATTCAATAGCTTAAATAGCTAATCAATAGCTTAAACTCGTTAATTTCATTGTTCATCAATTTCATTAGTCTAATTGTTTGACCACCTGATGAACGGATGGAATGGAAGGATTGGGGGAGATCTATTTGTGTGTCTTGAAAGAGAAGAAAGAGAAGAAAGAGACGAACATGCAATGGGTCTCGTGTAAGTCTGTTTGTCGAGAATTGTACAGAAAAAGAAAAGAAAAGACACACCGCTCTTTTGATTCATTTGTTTAATGTGCAGGTTTGGGTACTATGGTGGATTGGGAGGAGGGGTTGACGGAGTTGAATTTCTTTCTTTGAACACTTGCACAAGAAATGGTTCAGCATTGTGGATAATAATTTAACTAAATACTTTCTCTGTTAAAGCCAAGAGTCTCTCAACTCCATAGTTCAAATCTATTAATTCTACTGGGCATGAACATGAGAGAACATGAACATGAACATTCCAATTTCACCCGTTTCTTAGCAGATCGTTTGCCTATAGTTCTGAAAGGTAAGAAAAGCAAGGCCTTGCTCACTTTCGTCTTTCCTTGCTTGGATTTTTCGAGATTTTCAAGAAAATTTCATATCTTTATAAAAGATATAAAAGGGTACCTTTATAAAAGAATCAAAATTGAGCATCTTATTTTTTTTCTTGCTCTGCCTGGTATAGAAATTTTGGGTTTGGAACAACTGGGCCTGAACATGAGAGATTCCAATTCCAACTCTGCCTACTCCTTAGTTCAAATCTATTAATTCTACATGGCATGAACATGAGAACATTCCAATTCCAACTCTGCCTACAAATAGAAATTCGCATTAACAAATTTGAGGGAAATTTTGAACCGATTTGCTAAAAACGATCAAGAAAATGGAAAAGAAAATGAAAAAAAAGGTTTCCTATTTCTAGTTTATGATAAACTGGTTTACCCCTGAACAACTGAAGCTTTTATTTTAGCCTATCAATTTTCAAGTCTTTATTCTAGTGTCATCAGCTCTATCTTGAAGTTATTTTGAAGCTATTTTGAAGCTAATTGAAGCTATTTTGAAGCTATTTTGAAGCTATTTTGAAGCTAATTGAAGCCAAATTAAAGCTGAATGCTCTTCACATATCAATATCATGTTTTAAAATGACACAATTTTATGTGAAAGAGTAATAGTATTCAAGGATTGATTAGAAATTGAAAAACAAAATCATTGACCTCTTTGGAATAACATAAATGTTATGAACAAGTGAAGAAATTATCTCTCAATTTTTGTTGAGTGAAGAAATTATCTCTTAATGTTCTTAATTTCCAATGTTTGTTGATTAGGGTTTCCATAGAGCCAACATAATCAAGATCGATCTTAATCACGAAACTCCTTATAGATCATCAAAATCTACTATTTCTTACTCAGACAAGATTAATTCAACGACTAAAAGACCTAAAAATCCCGTTTCGAGTTGATAACTTGAAACGGGAAATAGTGAGAGAGACAGAAGTCTTTTTTGCTTAGCTAAGAAGGTCATTTCATTTTAGGGTGAGAGAATGGGAGAGAAAAAAAGGAGATATTTTGTTGTGATGAAGGACAAATTGCAGCTAGTCGCAACTTGATGATCGGAGGATGAAAAAAAGAAAAGAAAAAAATGGGGAAAGAGTGGTTGAATAGAAAGTTAGAGCATCTTGAGCATTTTGAGGTATTGAAAAATCTATGTCGAATCGATTATTGATAATTGAAAAAAGTTTGATTGACCCAAATGCTAAAACCTTTTAAAACCAAAAACTCAGCAGAGGAAAAGAAAATCAAAACCATGTCTACTCTTTCGTGGTTCAGTTATCATTGGATTAGCCTACCGTAAATACTGTAATAGTACCCCACCCCCATAATGACGGTGCGAAGTGTTGCGTAGTCTAGCTTTGAACGAGTTTTTCTCGACACTGGTTTATGCTACAATGCCCGCTTAGGTATCAAAAAATAGCCCTGAATTTCAGCTATTTTTTGATACCAAAGACGCATTTTTTTTAAAGTACGGGCGCTTTGAAAAAAATGAAATACTAAAAAACTTTTGCGACTACGCGACTGTACGAGAAGGGTGGGGTATTATTACAGTATTTACGATAATTTTGGCCACATTCGATGAGGAGTCACAAGACTCAATCAATGAAATCAAAATTGGGCTGTGTAAGAAATAAATTTCTTGTGGAATGCTGTGGAACATTCAAATTGGTTCCACAGAGCTTGTGGAACCAATTTGAAAGACAGAACGGCTAGATCAAATTACAGAAAATTGTCGATTTTTCTCTTTTGTATAACTCCGTCCGTTTGTTTCCACAAGCTCTGATATGTCAAAAATTCGATTCTACGCCCTAAAATTACCTAGAAAAACAACTTTTGGAATAGAAATTGGTTAATGTTAGCCTTTTAGAGCTTTTTTAAAACGCGAAAAAAGGTGCGCTAATGGGCAAGGTGCGGAAAAAAAGGTGCGCAAATGTCCGGTCTTAGTCTTAATGTCTTAGGTCGCATTTGTCCCACTCCCCACAACTGACTCAAGACAAAGCTTAAATAATGGGTTTTTAAGTACACAAGTCACGACAAACGGACAACTGAATATCGTCTAGTGGCTGATTACGGTAGTTTATCCATCAGCTTTGAATTTTAACTTGTGTATTGAATTTTGATTAACTGCAGAGCAGTGGCAATTCGCCACAGGCTGATTGAATGAAAACTTGCAGCTTGGTTAGGCAGTTTTGAAAGTAGATGTCTTTTAAGAAACGCATTAGCTCACAACCTTCTCACAAAACACTTTTATTGAGAAGAAAAGTTGGATTAGCCGTAAAATTCCTTCAGAATCAAAATAGGAAAATCTTTCTCAAGTCAGAAAACGAAACGCAAAAAAAAATGAGTTCTCTGAAAAAGACTAGTCTATTCTTTGCTCGGCAAAAGCCCTTTTCCCTTTTCCCAAACTGTCCCGTTTGCTAATTGCCGCGAGACCTTGAAGCACCACTTTTTTTTTTCTACAGGCAAACCTTTTTTTCCTTAAAAGACGACTGAATAGTTTTCACTTGAAATGAAAAGATTTTACAATAGTTGGAGACATTTCTCGGGAATGGGATTTTATGTGAAGAAAAAAAAAACTTGACTTTGACTTTCACAGTGGAACAGAGAACCGTAAACGATCAAAGAAACGTGTAAAATTGTTGTACAATTGTACAATTGTACTCTCAAATTGTACAAAGCTTTTCAAAGATTTATATTTAAAATTTGTGAAAAGCAAGCGATTTTTCCAAGATCGAACTCATAATTTTTGAAACGAATTACGAAAAAAGTGCATTACGAAATCTGGGTTTGAATTAAATGGATCTTTTTTGATTTGAAAAAAGTCAGATTGAAAACCAGGTCTAGTACACGAGTGTTTTGAGCCTGTTACCTGAGCAGGCAAAAACCTAGCACTACAAATGCCGACATACAAAAACGACAAAACCTTGTCTCTGCCGATTCGATGCCGAGACGTCTTTTTGAAGTTGGACTAAAGCAAGCGTTGGACAAACATCTAGTCGTCTATTTGAACAACAATTCGGGCAATAATTTCACTTTTATGCACGATAATGCGAGTATCCATGCGAGTTGCTCCACAAGAGATTGGCTGACAGCGCACAAAATCGACACTCTCGCTTGGCCCGCTTGCAGCCCCGACTTGGACCCGATCGAGAGTGTGTAGGGGACACTCGTTCGGGATGTCTACAAGGGAAACAAGCAATTTTCGAGCGTGAATGAACTCGAGAAAGCCATTTAAGAAGCCTGGAACCGACTTCAGCGGACAGCGCTCCAAAACTTTGTCTTTTCGATGCCAAGACGTCTTTTTGAAGTTAGACTAAAGCAAGGAGGGCTCACACATTATTCATTTATTTGGTTTGTGTTGTTATTTTTATTTGTTAACTTTTTCTTAAAAAGTACGTCTATAATTTTTTTGACAGTCATAAAAACGTACTCTGTACGTTTCTGTACTTTGATTGGTTGAAATGATGCTATTTTTGAGATAAAGAAACTAAAAAACACTTTCTAACACAATGGCACACTTAAAACTAGCAAAAAAACAAAAAACTGCTTTCAAATCCTACTTATAATAAGCCGTTTTCGAGATATAATCCTTTAAAGTCTCAGCCAGTTTCGCCAAATAGCAAGCTAGCCTTCTTAAAGCCTTGCCGCCGATTCATCGGCGTGTTTTGGTAGTCTAGTTGATAGTGTGCTGCTAACCTCCTGTCCCTGGTTCGAATCCTCTCGCTGGCAAAACTTTTTTTTGCATTCTGAGGCCTTGTGGGAAAGGTTTCTCGCAGGAAATTTGCAAACAAAAAAACACGTCTATAATTTTTTTTGACAGAGTTAAGACTTTAAAACAAAAATTTAGGACAAAGTTGATGATTTTAAAACAAGTACCGAATGCCAATTGTCTCTATTGAGACTAGAAGCAAATACACAGATAAATCTGAGCTAACTGCGAAAAAAATAGTAGTGTCAAACCACGAAATCGAGTTTCTTGAGTTTTAAGCTTTAAACGGATAGTACCAAAAAAAAAGATTTTCCTCAAAATAGAAACCCCTTCTCGATTCGATGAATAACTTTATTGACTTGCCTATAAAAGACTTTTTCTCTTCCATCCCTCCCTGTCGTATATTTCTTTTGTAGCGGAATTCCTCTTTCGTTTTCTTTTTTTCGTTTCACTCAGTGAATGTCGATGTGCACTCGTGCGTGGCACAAAATTGAGCACCCAAAAATTCACGGCCACCCTCTCTCCTCACCGACAAAAATTGGCAAGCGGCATGAAATACGTCAAGTCTGAAAAAATAGCACAGCTGTCGGATCAAAATATATTTTCAACTTTTAACTGCTCTCGAGAGATAAGCTAGAAGTTAACTTTTCTATAGTTTATATTTATATTTATATTAATTAAGTTAACTTTTATATAGTTTCAAAGAAAACACTTCAAGCTTTAGGTAAATAGATGATGAAAGATTCTAAGGATTGAAGAAAGAAGTCTAGTAAGACCTGGTAGTTGGGATTTTCTCATAGTTGATATTTTTTACTTCAAGCTTCTATAATCCTGTGTACCCTGTGGACAACGGACAACTGAATACCTTTATTGAATCAGACACTTTTGAAAATATTCAATCAAATATCTAAACTTTTCCACGGGCAATTGTGGAGATGAGAGTTCATGCTTTGGCATCGATTTCAGCCAAGAATTCCAAACGCTTTCGAAGATTCGCCGAAGATTAAAAATTCGGAAAAACATTTGACAAACAAAATTTCAGAGATGAACAAAAAGGACTTTTCTTTTCCTTAAACTTTTAGTTTTCCCCAAATGATCTACCATTAAACGCCAACAGAATTTCTCAATACTTTCCCCTTTCGTTTAATTCATATCAGGGTTGTTTCACATTCAATTTCAAAAAAATATAATAAAAAGATAAACCTTTCAAAACAATTAAAATTTTTGTTTTGTTTGAGGCGTAAACATTTTAACACAAAGGAAAGAAACAAAAGATATTTATTTGTCCAATCATGGAAAAGTGTTCGTGTCTTTGATGAAGAGGAAGGGCCGATTCACGGAGAATGGATGATAGATCCAAAAGATTGGACACTAAATAAAATTAGAACAGAGCACCAATATATCATATAATAAAATGTCCTACGCTAATATTTGTGGCTTTCCTTGTATTGAGCGTATACCTCAGCGTCCATTCCGAAGATCAAATGAGTGATCGAATGACAAGATTGGCGGTAGTAAAAGCGATGAGGAGAGCCAATTGGTATTGATGAGTGGGAACCTTTAAAAAAGATCTTTTGAAATATCAATTTGAATGACAAGGCCACAACAAATATAAAAGGTACCGTTTCGGATCAGACATTCTTGTAGAGGTATTGCAAAGTGACGGCAGCGATCGTTCCATAAAGATTAGTGAACACCAAGTAGGGAAGAGTGAAGTAACCCGAGAGAAGCCCCAACACAAGCGTTACACCGACCGAGACACCGACTGATCCGCCCAAGAGAAGCTAAATGAAAGATATTCGGTCAAGAAATGCCAAAAATAAACCTGACGATTGCCTCCAAATAAGTGACGGCTATGATTGCCAAGAAAACAGCTGACAATGGAGCTGCCGAAAGGTTGGAATTCTAGAAAATTCAAGTGAAATGTATTCAGAAAAGGTAATTTACCTAAAGAATAAAGCCGACAAGTAATCCCTGGACAACAGCAAAGGCAAGAAGGCGGAAACGAAATGCTACGTCTTGTGCGCCAGAAGTCAAATCCTAAAAGTTAAATAGGTGAGACTGGTTTAAAAAAATACATTTTGAATCGGATAATAGGCGTAAGCGGGAACAGCAGCTAAAGCAAGGAAAAGCCCAGCGGCAAATCCAGCGATAGCATACGAGAGGACGGGAGTGTGGAGATAGGCCGACACATACGAGGAGATGTTCGCCGCAAACACAAGAGCCGAGGCCCATGCGAGTGTCTAAAGGATACGTTTAATAAAAATAAAAAATAATAGTATTCTTGTCAAAGTACCTGAAAGACCACAAATTATGGAGTGACCACGTCATCGAGTGCTTGCACCGTGCTCACGAAATCTTGCTTGTAGGGCTCAATTCTGGCTTGCGTTTCACTGATGAGGTGATGAGCCGTTGCCTAAAAGAAACACATATACCATAAATACTCTAATAGCACTCCTATAGGAGCGTCGCGTAGAGTTTAAGAATCGCTCATATCTCGGCGCCCAGACATTTGTTTCTGTGCGCTTAGAATAAAATGATTGAAAAATGATAAGAAATCGGCTTTTTTGCCACCTTTTAATCATCTTTTTTCTAAGCTCTTCTTAATGCTAAAAATATATGTTATATCTTAAAAATCACCCATATTCTCTACTTTAATTTGATACCTAAACGCGCAGAAACAAACGTTCTGGTGTCAAGATATGAGCGTTTGTTTGGGAGTAAACTTAGACTACACGACGCTCCTATAGGGGAGCTATTAGAGTATTTATGGCAAACAAATGTCAAAATAAAAAGTGAAAACGGGAGTGGGACAAATGCGACCTTTTTTTTTTGCGCACCCGGGCATTTGCGCACCTTTTTTCCGCACCTTTTTTTCCACACCTTGCCCATTAGCGCACCTTTTTTCGCGTTTTAAAAAGCTCTAAAAAGCTAATATTAACCAATTTCTATTCCAAATGTTGTTTTTCTAGGTAATTTGAGGGTGTCGAATTCAAATTTTGACATAACAGAGCGTGTGGAACCAATTTGAAAGACAAAACGGCCAGATCAAATTACAGAAAATTGTCGATTTTTCTCTTTGTATAAAACTCCGTCCGTTTGTTTCCACAAGCTCTGATATGTCAAAATTTCGATTCTACGCCCTAAAATTACCTAGAAAAACAACTTTTGGAATAGAAATTGGTTAATGTTAGCCTTTTAGAGCTTTTTTAAAACGCAAATGTCCGGGTGCGCAAAAAAAAAGTCGCATTTGTCCCACTCCCGTGAAAACAAAAAAAGCCTAAAGTTTGAGTGCACGTTGGCGAATTCAAAATAAATATTAGTAAATTCGAAATTTTTTAAAATTTGCATTTGTTCTCTTCCTTATAGCGAATCCGAGCGAACGGAAATCATCATTCGTCTTTACTTTCTTCAGCAACTGGTTTCATCATGGCTCAAGAACTCATCCAGCTTCAACCCGGGACTCAGGTATCATTTTGTGGTTTTTTTTGGTTTGGACTTTAACTTTTGATTTTGAATTGGTCCGGATTAGGCATATTTAGCTTTATTTTAATTTTTGAAAAGTTTACATTATTTTGGCTTTACTTTATGTTTTGTATTGTAGTAAGAGAAGAGCTTTTGAATGAATCTAGGTACTAAGACAATCCATGAATAAAGATCTAGAATTTTTTGGTTTCTGCAACTTTAACAAACAATCTTTGCCGTTTAGGTCGAGCGATGGAAAATCGAGAAGAAGTTGGGTGAGGGAGGTTTCGGTGCCGTCTACAAAGTCTCTGATTCAACCGGCCAATATGCGCTGAAAGTGGAGGGTGTCAACGAGCAGATTCAGGTGGGCAAGTTGTTTTTTGTTTTATAATTTTGTTCCTATTTACCCATTCATTTTTTTTAGGTGCTCAAGATGGAAGTGTTCGTGTTGACCGAATTGGGCAAGCGCGGTGGACGTCATTTTTGCAAGATCCACGACAAGGGACGCTATGGGACATTCAACTATGTGGTGATGACGCTCGTCGGGAAATCGCTTCAAGATCTACGCAAAGAGGGACCCGGTCAACACATGTCACTTGGCACGGCTATTGGTTGTGGAATCCAAGCACTTGAGGGACTTGAGGATCTTCACGCAATCGGTTATCTTCACAGGTATAAACTTGGATTTATGACATTTTTCAATTTTTTTCTTGCTTAGAGACGTGAAACCCGGTAATTACACGATTGGTCGAATCGGGTTGGACGAATTGCGCAAGATCTACGTGCTCGACTTCGGAATGGCCCGCAAATTCACCAACGAGCAAGGAATCATCCGCAAGCCACGTGCCGCTGCCGGATTTCGAGGAACCGTCCGTTACGCGCCTATCTCGTGCCATCTTCAACGTGAACTCTGTCGCAAGGTAACTTTATGGCTTTATTGCTTCAACCAGCGGTTTAGCTGTTTTTTGAGTTTCAAAAAAGTAGACGATTTTCTTTTTTTGCGGGAGGCTTCAGCATAATATTACCAATCTAAAAAGAAAAGGGTACTCCGAAATTCGATCTGGGTGCTGAGACAGACAGACACTTGCCTTTTATATATAGTAGATGATGTTAACTTTAGGATGATGTCGAAAGCTGGCTCTACATGCTAGTCGAACTCACAACCGGCAATCTGCCCTGGAAGAACATCCAAGACATGCACCAGGTAAAGATGCTTTTGGCTCTCTCGTTTAATATTGGATTTTAGGTGGGAGAATACAAGAAGCGCTGCCACAACACCGCCATCAACGAGCTGTTTGTTGGTTGCCCCTATGAATATCGCGAATTGATGACGCACATCGACAACCTTAAGTACTACGATGCTCCCGACTATCAATATTGCTACAGGACTATTCGCAGGGCTTTGACGTCCAACGGTGTGAAGGTATGGTTCACCTTAAAGTTTTATGCATAGTTTTTTCTTTAGGAACTCCCCTACGATTGGGAGAATAAGATGTGAAGGGCAAGCTTTTGACAATCAACGCGGCTCCACTAAGTTCTATCTCTTCTGCAACTAATCATTTTTCTTCGAATTCTGTGTAAATGCTTTCCCTACGTGAGCTCGTTTGTGATCCATTTTGATTGTGTCGTCTGTGCCCAATAAATGATTGTATCTGGAATTGGTATATTTGATGTTAAATTCTTTGCATGCAGAATTAAATGATTAACTTTTTTTCCGGAAATGGACGTTTAACAAAGATACAATCATCATCTTTTTTCAATAATTGTTTTTTTTAAATTTAACAAAAAAAGTTTTATTAACCTGTTTGAAGTCAAAAATTAAACCCTAGCCTACCTCAAAAAGTTGAATTTAGAGTAATTTTTGCTTCTATCAGCCCCATGATTCATCGTTTACTTGCAGCAAATCAAATTCTCAATTGTCAATCAAAAAATAATTGCCTATTTTCTAGGGCAGACATTTCTTCTGATTGAAGCTAAATGATGGAAAAATGATATTGAGAAGAAAAGGAGGGAAACAAGAGAATGACTCTGTCATCCATTCATTCACACAAAACTTTTCCCTTTCTTTTCTTTTTTTGACGAAACCGGTAGACAATTAAGACTGAGAATGAGAAGAACCTAGAGAGTATTCACTTTTTGATTCTCTACATATTATTACGTTAAATTCCTCAAAAATTTCATGAGTCATTTATGGATATTTTTCTTCTTTCTGAGCGCATTTGCTCAACACCACCATCACTTTTGGCGACACCACGATTTCGAGTTTCATCCGTTTCACGCAAAAGGTTCATCTAAACTTTGTTGTGTTCATATAAAAAAACTTGCGAACTTTCGCCAAACGCCGACTTGGATAGCAGTTCTAAAGCTCGCCTCAGCTCCTCGGCTAGCGTAATCTTTGACCCAATTAAAGTACCGTAACTAGTGTTAAGAAGTTCGGAAGTTAAGAAATAAATCTCGGTGCTATCAATATATCAATATAAGATTTTCATCATAAAGTTATACGCCATAAAGATTTCTTCAAAGATGTGCACACATCGGTGAAATTGAAGCTTTAGATCGCTCTAGAGGCCGGGTCTGGGATGCTATCTCGAGTGTTGAGAGATGGTTCAATGCGACTTATCAAGGATTTCCTTTTGGTTGGATAATTTTTTTTATTACCAGCTATCATTTGCTAAGCTAGGTATATATCTAAAATTGCTCAATTTCTTTCAGATTTCTTCAAAGATGTGCTCACATCGGTGAAAATCTCTCGCAATTCAGCTTTCGCCGCTCTGGTGGCCGAGGAGGTGGCACGGAGGGCGAATGGGTGAGAATTTCATAACCTACAGTATAGTAATTTGAAATATCTTTGATATATAAATTGATTTATATCCAAGAAAATTAAATAACATTCAGAAATCGAATTTCGAAAGGCGACGCTGAAGAGCTGCGCAAGATTTGCCCACAACGGAAATTTCAGTGTGCACCCGGGAGATTTCGGTGGGATTACAGTAGCCACAGGATAGGCAAAGCTTTTGATAAGGATTCTAAGAAAAAATTTTTGCATATTCAGGACCCCAGCTGGTGGCTGCAATAATGTAGATCATCCAGAATGGGGCGCTTCACTCGAACCATTTCTCCGTGTGTTGCCACCGAATTACGACGATGGTGCGCGGTTTTGAGATATTGATATTGACTTGATAAAAAGTAGCATTATTGAAATTGTCCTTAACTATAGAATGAAATCACTTTAATGTCAATTTAGCAAAAAAAACTTTCACCGTTGAATCAAAGCGCTGACGAAAGGGGTTCCCAATTTTTAGGCTTGAGTGCTGCTCGACAAAAACGTCTCCCAGATCCATTCCTGGTCGTGAATCAACTCGAAAAGGTGAAGAATCTCTTGTTTTCTATTCGTTATCCTCAACACCGTAACTCAAGATATGTAAAATAACGATTTCAGCTTTCTTCACCTAAATCTCTTCCGATCAGCCGTCTTTTCGCGGAATTTCTCTCGCTTGTCTTCGACGATATCTCTAGAAGAGCTCCATATACAAATGAGAATTGTTTTAAAATTACGAAATCCTTCTTAAAAAGATCCTTTTTCAGTGATGGGTTCTTCGAGTTGCTGTAGCAATTCTCCTGAATGTATTCATTCGACAAAAGATGATATGTAAGTTGGAAAGATGATCGACTTTAGACTATTTTTAATTATTCAAAATTCAAGCAAGATGAAACTTCAGGCAATTTAAAGATGAAATTCCAGGATTCCCTCATGTTCTTCATACTCTCGAAGTCTTGCAATTCCCTCAAAAGATTGTCATCCGATCGAAAGAGAACAAGTGAATATGGTGAGCGGATATCTTGATGCGAGCACAATCTATGGGAATTCCTCTCTTGCCGAAATGCATACAAAGAGGACTCTTTGTGGAAGGCTTCAGGTGGAAAAAAAATGATTAGATTTTATGAAAAATTTAGGGTCAAACTCAAATTAAGCCTTCATCAAATGGCAATGCTGAAAAATGTCTTTGCAAAAGCACACAATAAGATTGCCAGCGAGTTGTTGGTGGGTTCTCTATTCTCTATTCTGAAGAAGAAATTCTCTATTCTGAGGATCTTTAAAAGTTCAATTACTGGTAAGAATTAAAAGAATTATAGTTCAATTTATTTATGTTTTTAGTGCCCATGCACTAGCTTTTTAGAAAAAGTTGGCATCGAAAGATGCGCCGAAAGATGCGCCTACCATAGTTCCCGCTGTACAGGGTGGCTGACAATTACGTGCGCGCAGCATCAGCATCATAGTTTTAAACAATGTATAAAGCATTACTACTCATCTTTTTGTGTTTTAATATTCTTTTTATCGTGGTCTAATAATTTTTTGTTAAAAAAGTTGTTTTCTAGGTCATGACAAAGACGTGCGCTAGTCGGGACGCAATCGCACAGCTGGCGACGAGCGGCATGAAGAACTCGTCGATCGCATCGAGGCTTGGGGTGGCTCTGAGGACCGTCCAGAAGATCGTAAAGCAATGGAAAGATGAGGGGCATGTTCAGTCCAAGCCCGGAAGAGGACCAAAGAGGACCGTTAACACCCGAAAGATGCGTGGGATCATCAAGAGGAGGATCGAGCGAAAAGACGATCGTAGTTTGAACAAGATGGCAAAACAGCTTCAAATTTCGCGTTTCTCGGTTCAATCGATAGTGAAAAATGAGCTCGGACTTCGAAGTTATCGACTGTTAAACGGGCAAGTGCTCACCGATCAAGCCAAGCAAAACCGGAAGGAGAAATGCAAGAAATTGCGAGCTTTTTTCAAGGTGCGGCGCATTGACGATGTTCTTTGGTCAGATGAGAAGATTTTCACCTTGGAAGTGGCTAAAAACTCACAAAATCACCTTCAACTTCTCAGTCCAGCTCTCAAGAGCACTCGTAAACGAAAAGTCGCTACAAAAGGTCTGTTTCCAAAAAGTTTGATGGTTTGGGGTGGCATCAGTGCTTCGGGCAAGACCCCGTTGGTTTTTATCGATAAAAATGTGAAGATTAACGCAAAAGTCTATCAAAAAGAGATTCTCGAGAAAGCTGTCGTGCCATGGAAGAGGAGCCATCCCAATTTGACCCTTCAACAAGATTGGGCGCCGGCCCACGGAGCCAAAACAACAATTCGCTTTCTCGAAACCAAAATTGGCTCTTTTTTGACGAAGGATCAATGGCCTGCAAACAGCCCGGATCTCAATCCGTTGGACTTTTCGGTTTGGGGTTTTATGGAAGAACAATTGAGAAATAGAAAAATCACCAATTTGAATGATTTACGTCGAGAATTGATCAAAATCTAGAACGACTTAGATGCAAATTATCTCCGCCGCACCGTCGATTCTGTAAAGAAGCGAATTGAAGCCTGTATCAAAGCGGATGGAGGCCACTTCGAAAATTTCTTGTGATTATTAAATGCTTTTGTTACAACTACTATATAAATAAAGATTTTTACATTTTCTTTGAAAGAAAATTAAATTATGGCGTTTTCTTTGGCGCACGTAATTATCAGCCACCCTGTATACTCTTGATGAAAAGAATTTCGGAAAAAACTGGAAAAAGCTAGCGTAAACCGCAGTCAAGACAAACACAACTCTTTCAGTTTTTTTAAAATCAATTTTTTCCAGAGAATCAACCCAAGTTGGACGGATGAGAGACTGTTCGAAGAGTCACGGAAAATCATCGGCGCTCTTCTTCAACACCTCACATACAACGAAATGTTGCCGCTTCTCTTAGGCAGAGAAATAGCTTCTAAGGTTTTTAAATATTAGCAAATTCTTATCTATATCATGAATTACCTTTTATATGTCGTAGCCGATTATGAATTTCAGCCGATTATGAACGAGTGGGTCTAGGAGCGTCCAACCATCAAGTGTTTAGTATCATTCAACGCAGAATCATTAATAATTATGTTAACTTTTTAAAATTAGAAAGATTGGATAAAAAGAAAAAAAATTATGGGGCCTCAAAGTTTCCTCTTGAACAAACAGTTTTTTTGCTCTAATTTTTTTTCTTTTTATCAAATCTTGCTAATTTAAAAAATTTAACATAATTATTAATGATTCTGCGTTGAATGATACCAAATACTTGATGGTCGGACGCTCCTAGACCCACTCATTCATAATCGGCTACGGGGGTCCCGCCGATTTTGAATGAAACGTTGTAGCGCCGGTAATTTTTAACCGAAACTCACAAATTTGGTACCAATCGACGCAGAATTTAATTCGCTACAAGATGATATAATATTGTCCTCATACATTAAAGGGTTGCTCTACTAGAAAGATTTGCCAAAAAATTTCATTCATAATCGGCTACGACATATATTTTTTAGAAGCTTCTTCCCGACTCTGAATATCACTATGATCAAAATGAGCGTGGCGGAACTTTATCGGAAATAGAAGCACTCAAAAAAACGGTAACTTTCTTACTAAAGCTGCCTGATAATAGTCGTTTGTAGATATAAATCAACTATAGAATTAAAGCTATATAAATATTATTTAGATTATTTTTGCTTTAAGACATCCCACCGATCTGCACGATGTCTCCCAATCTTCCATAGAGTGAGCAACTTTAGCTATCACTGCTTATACAGTGGTCCACAAATGTATTGTCCCATTGCCATCCAAAAGTTTCCTTCGTACGAAAATCTTGCAAAATAACGATATTCCCAAAAAGTGTAGGGTATTTTGCTTACCCATAATACTCTACTTTTCAAGATTATAAGATTTATCCGTATACATTGCATAAAAAGTAAAGTATAAAACAAAAACAATAAGTTACTTAACAAATAGCTCCACAAAAGTAATGTCCCATTTGCAAAGAATTAACAATTTTTTCAAAAAATTAATATTTGGTTGGTCCTCCTTTTGCTTTTATCGCTTCATTGAGTCGTTCCGGCATGGAATCCACGAGATTTTTCAAAAGACTTGGGCGGATGGTGGCCCAAAGACGTTGAATGTGAACCCATAAGGCGGCCTTCGAATCGAATTTCTTTCCCTTGAGGCGCGACTTCACAAATGACCACAAATGTTCAATTGTATTGAGATCCGGTGAGTAGGGAGGTGGATTGATCAATTTAACACGATTTGCCGCAAACCATCCGGGCAGACGAGCTCTGGTACCATTTTGAAGTGTCACCAGCCGTCCCATCTTCAGTCTCGACTTGTGTTTCGGGTCGTTGTCCTGGTAGAGCATCCATCCAGGAGGCATGGTTCGAGTTGCAAAAGGAAGCATTTGAGTCTCCATAATGTTCTTGTAGGCCACAGCATCCATCGTTGAGTTGACGTGAACTAATGGACCTACTGAAGTTCGTGACATCGCTCCTAAAGAAAAACAGTCAGGTGACAAAATACTAAAAAGGTTCTTACCCCAACACATTATGTTTCCACCGTTGAATTTCACGGTAGGCCGAATGTACTTGAGTGAGTATCGCCTTCCAGTTGGTCGCCGAATAAGATGGTTTCCATCCGCGTGAAATAAATTGATTTTTGTCTCATCGGTAAATAATACTTTCGCCCAATCACGTGTCGTCCAACTTCGGTAGGTCCGTGCAAAGTCAAGGCGCTGCTTCCGGTGCTTAGAATTTGTCAGAGGTTTACGGGCAGCCCTTCTTGCAAATAATCCAGCTTGATTTAATCGTCGTCTGATCGTTTCCGGCGATACAACCTTGTTAAATTGATCCCTCATCATTTGGCTTCCATCGGTTGATGTTTTGTTAGGATCGTTTTTCACCATTTGGATCACGGCTCGATCTTCTTTTGTGGTTGTGATTGGTTGTCGGCCACTCTTGAGGCCTCGATGAAGGTTTCGGTAGACTTTTGATTGAGAAAGAATGCGGCGCACCGTCCTTATCGAGCAATTGAAGAGGTTGGCCACATCCTTTTCCCGCATCCCATTTTCCCGGGCCTTGGCGATTCGGAGCTTCGTTGGAGTGTCAAGGTTTTTCTTGCCAGTCATCTAAATAATAAAATAAAATACATTTAATGTTCATAGAAAGCAAAAATAAAAAGAATAATCAAGGAAAACATCAATGGGACATTACTTTTGTGGAGCTATTTGTTAAGTAACTTATTGTTTTGGTTTTATACTTTAATTTTTCTGCAATGTATACGGATAAATCTTATAATCCTGAAAAGTAGAGTATTATGGGTAAGCAAAATACCCTACACTTTTTGGGAATATCGTTATTTTGCAAGATTTTCGTACGAAGGAAACTTTTGGATGGCAATGGGACAATACATTTGTGGACCACTGTAAATGCTGTAACATTAAAAATAAACTCTTGAATATTTTCTTTATTTTTCCAGACAACTTTTGAGCGATTCTGCTTCAAGTCTCTCATCGATTGATTTCCCTGATTCCCTTTTATTTGAATCATCCACTCATCATCTTCATCTATTCGTTGAGGGAATTTTCATCGGAAGAGATCATGGATTACCCTCTTATGATTCATGGAGAAATGAGTGTGGTTTGAAAAAGGTACGTCTATAGATTGTGTTTTGTTACTCTATAGGCTCAGGCTTAGGCTTAAGCTTAGGCTTAGGCTTGGACTTAGGCTTGGACTTGGACTTAGGCTTAGGCTCAGGCTTAGGCTTGGACTCAGTGCGAAGGCTAGCGGCTAGCGCCTCGCACTAAGTCTATTTGGGTTTGGGCTAAACCCCCATTTTCTGGATCTCAGCCAGTTAGGCGTAGGCTTAGGCTTAGGTCACATCTATAGATGTTACTCTATAGATGTTACTAGTATGTACTAGTACTAGTACTTTTCTGTTTCACTGTATTATAGCGAAATAAAAAGTACACAGATGACTGAATATCTTTATCGCGACTAAGGAGATTCAATTATAATACCTTGAATATGTTTGGTTTTTCGTTTCTGGCAATCATTTTTATGATTTCTGAAGCAGCCCACCGTTAGGGGGTCTGTTCTACTGGGCCGTAGAAATCTCACAAATTCCGATCACTTTTCGATTTCTCATTTTGTTGATTTCTCGGATGAATTCATTTTACCCCATCGATCGATCAACTCTCTCAAGAATTAGGCTTAGGCTTAGGCTCAGGCTTAGGCTTAGGCTTGGACTAGGCTTAGGCTTAGGCTTAGGTCACTCTATAGATGTTACTAAGTATGTACTAGTACTAGTACTTTTCGGTTTCACTGTATTATAGCGAAATATGCTGCGAAATGTTTCTACTGGGCCGTAGAAATCCCACAAATTCCGATCACTTTTAGATTTCTCATTTTGTTGATTTCTCCGATGAATTCATTTCACCCCATCGATCGATCAACTCTCTCAAAAATTTGTATCACAAAATTGATTGTAAGAAAGAAAATAGGTAATCTAAAATTTTCAAAATCAGATATCGATTTGTTGAGTGGAGTTTTTGTGGAAAAATCGCTGAATGGAGCGATCGTTGGCCCGACTTTAGCCTGCATTCTTGAGAAACAATTTATAAAGGTTTATGCAAAAAAAAATATCAATAAGATTGATAATTGTGTGAAAGCGATCCTTTTTAAAATCATTTTTAGCTGAAATTTTCCGATCGTTTTTGGTATGATTCAAGTCTTGCACCGACGGCTTTCACGAGCCTTCAAATCGCGGAAATCAAAAAGTTTACCGTTGCAAAGTTGGTTTTTCGGGGGTGGGACAAATGCGACCTTTTTTTTGCGCACCTGGACATTTGCGCACCTTTTTTTTGCTGGAAAAGGCTTTAGGAAAGGCCGTAGAGCTTCAAAAATATTTCCATATAAGGGAATCGTATGCGTAGATTCCGAATTTCGACAAATCACACCTCGCTGACACGTCAAATTTGGTCTAAAAGGCAAAAACTGCGGAAAAGCGTTAAGTGGCGTAGTTTTTGCCTTTTAGCCCAAATTTGACGTGTTAGATAGGTCTGATTTGTCGAAATTCGGAATCTACGCATACGATTCCCTTCTATGAAAACATTTTTGAAGCTCTACGACCTACGGTCTTGACCTAAGCTCTACGACCTTTCCTAAGGCCTTTTCCAGCAAAAAAAAAGGTGCGCAAATGTCCAGGTGCGCAAAACAAAGGTCGCATTTGTCCCACCCCCGGTTTTTCAAATTTTATAACCTTTTTTGTTTGTTTATATTCCGAATTTTTGTTGGAAAACAACAGAAAATAACGTTTTTTTTCCAATTTTCAGTCTTCTTTGTTTAAGCGAAGAGGTGGCTTTTGTACAACCATCGGCTTTTCTTCTATCCGATCATTTTGAGTGAGAAAATATTATTACTTATATTAAAAATAGAAGTATTAAGAAGATTGAATTATTAAAAGTATGAAATCTTCGTTATCTTTTTCAGCAATGCTCCTCTTCATTGCAATCTTTCAAGTACAATCATTGATTTGAGCTTTTGGAAAGAGGATGAACTGCATCGAGAGGTTTCGGTAAGAATTGGATACTTTTAAAATCAAAAAAAAAAGAGAAATTTTATTTGAGCTTGAATTAAACTTCATTTCTATTAAAGCAATAGCAACAGCAATATAAAATATTGTTTAAGTTACCCAGTTCATCGTGTCGAAAAGTGTTTGATGAGGCCGAGAAAGAGATTCGACAAAGAGATCATCGAATCGCTGAAAAGAGTAAAATGAGATTTAAGGATTTCAATTTGAATGGAGATTAAAGAATGAATTCGATTTCAGCATTCAACTTGTCACCGCAAATCTCACTTTACGGTCGCTTCACGCGACCCAAATCGGAAGCGATTGCGGTGTCTCGAGTGAGCCGACTCTTGCTACAGGTTCACTAATATATTTCTGTATTTATTTTTATTTATTTCTATTTCTTTCTATTTCTTTCTATTTCCCTCTGTTACTTATCAAAGAGAGTACTTTTTTAAAGTGAAAATCTTAACTCTTTTTTTTTGTAGTTTCAAAAACTCAAATCCAAAACTTTGTAACTGCAACTGATACCGAAAACGGATAAAACACACACTTTTTTAAAGCTATTTGGAAAGGTGAAAAGAATTCTGAAGAGAAAAGACAGAGTTGCTTCTCTATTAGAATAATTATGGTACTTTTCAAATTCCGATTTGAAATCCAATCCTGTTTAGTCGACCCGTCTCTATTATTAGGTACATGCCTAAGAAATGCGGATTTCAACATTTTCATAAATTTCCAACGATAGAAACGTGATATCGATGAATGTTATACTATTTGAATGTAAACTATTAGGTTGATGCATAAGTCTTTTCGTTTTTTTCGTACTTCTGTTAAAAAGTAACAAATTCACCAATTAATCTATAGTTTGCTCTATAAAAAAAAGTGTTTTTTTGTTCAATTTGCATCTTTTTAAATGAATTTCGGTTCACTTTCAAGCAAATTCGAGAGTGAAAAACGCCTTTTTCGTAAAAATCTATAAAAAACTCTACGGAAAAATTGGCTGAATGAATTTCTCTGAAATTTTGGCGAAATATCAAACGTTTTTTTTTCTCTATCTTTTATCTATTGACACGAAGATAGGTTTTCTTTAGCTAAGGTGTCTAAACCGCATCATCGAGTTAGCCCTTTTTGACTACCCGACTTCATACTCTCAAGAAAATCCAGGCATTAAATATTTTTAAACCCGTTTTAATGTTATTTTGCAGAAAAATAATTGCTTTTTCTAATGAAATCAACCGTAGTTTAATTCGTGCATTTGTTGGCTTGAAACGGCAGACGAAAAGGAACAAAAACACTTATGCATCAACCTAATATTTGAAACTTGTAAATCTCCTCTACAAAATAGGCTAAAACGTGTTTCAATTGATCGAATCATTGAAGAAATTTCGAGGGCGAAATGCGAGTGACCAAAAAAGGAATCGAGTCACTTTAGGGACAAGTTTAGTGTGGTCAAAGTAGAGTTAGCTTCCCAAAATTGAAGATTTAAAAAAAAAGGATAACTATATATAAATTCTTATGCATGTACCAAATATTTGGAAAGGTGAAAAGAATTCTGAAGAGAATAGACGGACTTGCTTCTCTATTAGAATAATTATGGTACTTTTCAAATTCCGATTTCAAATCCAATCCTGTTTAGTCGACCCGTCTCTTACTCAACGGTCATCCATTTGATGATGGTTTCATTTTTCCGCGAGACAGCCTCAACCCTAATGGAATCCACAAAATCCTCATGCAAATCGATGTTCAGCCGTAATATTTTTACCATGCAAATCAATGATTTTCTTATTTCCATCTAGCATCCTCGGAAATTTGTCGTGGATTTTTGGCTTTCACGGGAATACGACGAGTGATCAGTGTGTGGATACGGTGTTGCCTTGCGATCCGACGACCGCTTATCGGTGGGTAGAACAAATAATGACCATCATCATCATCCTATTCGAAAATCTTGTCATCGGTCTCTTTTTCTTTAGATCATTTTCTGGCTGGTGCAACAATCTCCGTCAGCCTCACTATGGAAACGCGTTTCGACCGATGCGACGACTCTTACCACCCGCTTATGATGATGGTCATTATTTGGTTGACAATAATGATTAGATCTTTTATTATATCTTTTATTATTTATAGATCTTTTATTTTACAAAGTATACGGAAAGGTTATACATTTTTGAAATGCTTGAAACAAACTCTAGAATATTGAGCACACACAATTTTGATTACCTTTAGCTTTAGAGTTTCCAAGGGCTTTGAAGAGGTTGCAAGGATGGCACGCGAGCTAAAAATATGACTCTTTGACCAATCTTTGATCCTGAGGTGCTGAAAGACAGATGATGAATCAGTACATGATTTTGTCAAATTATGGTCAAATTAAGTTGATCCAACATGCACAAGTCTAAGCTTTGTAAGCTGACTTTCTTTTTCACGCCTAGCACCGTTTCGAACAACAAGAAAGAAACTGAAAATTAATATGAAAATCAAAATTTTGTTTGGTCTATATTTTAGAGATTGATTCAAGTATTTCAAAAATGCCTAACAACCTATAACTTTCCATGTACTTTGTAAAATTAAAGTATAATCAAAGTACTATGAAAGGTTTCATTATTGCCAGCATATGTATAGACATATGTACATAAAGTACAATACTTTACGACACTTGCAGTACCTACAGGACTACAATATTGACAGGAAAAACCATCTTCTTCGATTTTCATTGAAGTTCAATAGTCTGCTAAAAGTGTTACTGCTGTCAATTGCTATAATTTAGATATAGAAAATTCCAGACTGAGCCCAATTTTATCATCGTTTTCTTCACCCGTTTCTTAGCAGATCACTAGGAGATTCTTAGCAGATCACTAGGAGTAATGTATGTTAGTATGTTAGGTAATCGCAACATGCTAACATACTTTTAACAATGCCTAAAATATCCTATTACGTTCATGGAGAAAACCAAAATCTATTTAGGATTCGATGAGCCACGATGGAGATCAACCTATTGTCATCCCTTGCCAAACGCACGACCAATCTCGAATCTCGAATGTTTCGACAGAACTTCAAATGAACATCAGGAGTACATGCATATGGTCCGTTGAAAGTTGAAAGTTGAAAGACATAAACTGACTATCAGTTGATGCAATTCGGTGCAGTTCATCAACTCACGACATTCTCCTTTGTCTCCATCAGCGACAGCGCCCGAAGGACGCACGCTCGGATTGTTGCGCCGTGTGACTCGAGAGAGACTGTTTCTGGTACGATTCTGAGTAAACGGGTTTTTGACAATATTCCAGTCCGTTCCCTTCAAAAATTACGTTCCTATTTGCATTTGATTTCGTCGCCGTCTCATTCTGTGGAGAAGTGTGGAGAAAATGAATAGCTTCTGAAAATCAAGCTAGCAAAAGCCCTTTCTGCCTTTCTGTACTAATAAATTGTGAAATGCATAAATTCAATTACTTTACAATCCTTAAGATACTAAATTCTATTTATTGAGTTTAGCATTATAGAAAGAATCTGCTAATATTTGGAGTTGCTATCGGAGCGAAGCGCGTCAATCTGTGTACTCGTATCACGAGCATTAACCTTATGCTTGAGTGTTGCGTGCTTTTGTTATGTTGTGAGTGTTTTTAGGCAAAAAACCCGTTTAATCCTTTGTGCTATTCGGCTATTCTGCAACAAAATCATGTTGTAGAATAGCCGAATAGCGTCTATCAAGACTAGCGGACCAACGTCGGACGATGACACTGAACCTAAATAATATAGACAGAATTAAGCACAATCTAAAAAACATTTACTAACCCCAAACCATGGTTCCTCCACCACTGAATTTGACTGTAGGACGCATATCCCCGTTTGATAAGGTTAAAAGCAGGCCTCACACCCTGACACTCATAGAGAATGTCAACTGAATGTGCCAAATCAAATGAGCCATAGCATCCGAGGCAGAAATTCACGCTGATCATGATACTGCTTTTCTTTTTGCTACGGAGCACCCTTGTCAAAAGTTATAAGCATTTAGTTTTATAACAAATTTCAAAAATCAAACCGCGACATTACAACCGTGGCTGTGTCTTCCGCGGGGTCAACAGTCGCAGCGGTGACCTGTCCGCAGCAGTCGCAGTGGTAGTCGAGTTGGGACGCAAGTCGAGGGCTGCCTGGCTCGAGTCCGGTAGCTCAGCCTTTTTTCAGCGTGAAATTCTGCGTTGAATGGTCTATGGCCCATGATCAGTGGCCAGCACATCCAGTTGACGTTTCCTTGTCAGTTTACAAGTTTAGAAGACTGCATCCTCGATCGCGATCCCGCCCGATGACCCGTTTTTCCCATCGATCGAGAACGGACGGCCGAAATGTCTCCCTGTACGACTCGAACCCTGCCCGGACAGACCACTCTTGGATACAGGAATCAAATCACCCAAGTACCGAATCTCTGAAAGCTAACAAATATTGTTGCTGTAGAACTGAGAAATTAGAGAAATCTTCTCTAAAATAATACTATCATAGATAACATCTTTCCTGGACGCTTCGCAGATCTATGGCTCAACGAAACGCAGCTTGATCGACTGCGCTCGGTTTTTGGAGGGAAACTCAACGCGTTCAAAACTCATGGAAAAAGGTTTGTGATTTGAAAAATGAGTAGAAATTTAGAAATTGATTAATCGATCTTAAAATTACCCTTTAAACTTAGCAGAACGGACTTGCAAGTAACCTAAAATTGGAAAACTAAATGGCATACTGTTTAGAGATTTCCACGCCACCAAATCCCGACGATCCTGACTGTCGACATCGGGCCGGGAATTCCCTTGCTTTAGAGCAGGTGTGTTGATGAAAAAAATTGGGTATTTAAACCTGAAAATTGTTAGGTGATGATCAGTAACTCTCAAGTGCCCACCCTGGCCTCGTTGCACACAATATTTTTTGCGAGAGCACAACAGAATCGCCGACGAGTTGTCACAAAGAAATGCTCACTGGGGTGACGAGAAGATCTTTCAGAGCAAACCTTCATTAGCATACTTGAACGAGGCTCACAGCTTTCACAGGCTCACAGCTTTCACAGCTCACAGTTCACAGCTTTCACAGTATCTTTCTTTAAGTTGCAGTAACCAAAGGGTTACTGTAACCTACAGAAAGACCCTCTAGATACTTCTCTCACCATGTACTTCTGAAGGTCAGACGTGGAAATTCATTAGGAAATTGCAGTAACTTTTAAAGATTCATGCTCAAAATGTGACAAGATAGTTAGATACGCACGGTTGCCTCATTGAAAACCCCTTCAGTAACTGAAAAAAGAGAAAAATTCCTAGGAAACTCGTCGCATCATCGGCGCTCTCGCTTCAAAGCATCATCTTCCTCGGAGTTCTCCCGAAAATCATCAGCCATAAACAAATGCGAAAATACGCGTTGAATGCGGAGAAAGCGGACATTTCAAAAGTGATTTTATCAGTTGATTTTCCTACCTAAAATTCTAGGATTACGACTGTGATTCATGCGACGCTTCTCAGTGTATTACATCCTTTTGCCACAGCCGCCTACCGTTTTGGGCACTCAATGGTCAAAAAGGTTTGACATTATGCGAAATCTCTGTTTTCTTTATTATGTTGGCCTTTAATGGATTTTTTTGTTATCTTAAAGTTTTAAACAAAAATCTTTGATTCTATGATAGATTTTTCCATCGACTCGATGCTGACTTTCGATAATCGGAGTTCGCCTCTCGACATCGCCGAGAATTTCAACTCATTACAAGAGATTTTCAACTTTAAAGCAGGTGCACTCAGTTTTATAAATAAATTTACATTTAAAAAGCTTATGTAGACAGTAGACAGTAGACATGTAGACAGTAGACGGTAGACAGTAGACAGTAGACAGTAGACAGTAGACAGTGGACACTAGACAGTAGACAGTAGACAGTAGACAGTAGACAGCTTGCATACAAGACGTGTTAATGAATGGGAAGAGTCGACAGCTCAATGACTACTTTTTTAGTTTGCTTCGAATCTTTGTAACTTTTCATTGAGAAAAGATATTTAATTCAATTCAATTCAATGGATTCAATTCAATTCAATTCAATTCAGATCAATTCACTCCAATTCAATTCAATTCAATTAAACTTAGCATTTTAACTGAATATCCTGGAGGTGGCTTGGACTCGTTGGTGTTGGGTTTGGTGGGTTCGTCGGCGATGCAAATGGACAGACATGTCAGCGACGGGGTTCGCAATCATCTCTTCGTCCGGCGAGGGAATTCAACTTCCGGTAAATCGCGTTATTGAATCCAATTTGTATAAAGTATCATAATTTATCGAGGTACTGTGAACTTTTCAGGTATGGACTTGCCAGCGAATTAATATACAACGAGGAAGAGATCATGGGGTGAATCCGTACAATGATCACAGGTTTATTTAGGATATAGCTTAGAATTTAAGGAGTTTTTTTGATAAGATCGTTTGATCCAACAAGCACAAGTCTAAGCTTTTGTAAATTTTTCAACTCAGAGAACTCTGTGGCCTAAAGCGAGTGACCGAATTCGCCGAGCTCTCCAATGAGGTGGGTCCATCGACGATCGATACTCTTTCGAGTGTCTATGGTCAATCGCCGACGATATAGGGTTTGTTATCTATAAAAAATATTATCCATTTTTATCCAAATCTCAGATCTTTTCGCCGGGATTCTGTCAGAGCGTCGAATTCAGGGAGCACTCAATCGGTCCAACCGCTTCTTGTCCTTATCGCCGAGCAATTCGCCCGTCTGGTAGCGATGCGATCGACACCATTTCGAGGAACGATCTACCGTATACGAGATTCAGCTTGGGTAAGTATTTTGAGTATTTTTTGTGAACCTTTAGAAAGCTCCTTTGAGACTATTTCATTTTACCGCAAACTTCTTTCCAGTCTAAAATTTCGGGGTAGGCTAGTTTCCGTAATTTTTGCGTAACAGGGTCATTGTGCGACTGGGTCATTTGCGCAACAGGGCCATTTGCGCAACAGGGTCATTTGCGCGACTGGGTCATTTGCGCAACAGGGTCATTTGCGCGACTGGGTCGTTTGCGCAACTGGGTCGTTTGCGCAACTCACCATAACTTTCTTCTAAGTGGGTCAATCTTTATGATTTTAGTTTCATTTTGTAGATCTCAATAAGTACAACAAAATGAAACCAAAATCATAAAGATTGGCCCACTTAGAAGAAAGTTATGCGAGTTGCGCAAATAAAGAAGTTGCGGAAACTAGCCTACCCCCAAAATTTCATTTCCATTTTTATAAAGATGGAATAAGGGTTTTTATAAAAAAAACTAAAGATATTCAGCTTTCTCTGTTGTTAGCTATTAAATCAATATATTAGCTCAATTGTCATCGATTCGCTCGATCAGCCTCTCATCGATTATCTGCTTGAACTCAAAGGTACAACGTCTGCAACCCGATCTTTTCGCGATTTCTGATGAAATTAGGTAACTTTTTCAAATCATTCATTCAAAACTGTATTCAATTTCTGATATTCTGACCCAATTTGCATTTAAACTTTATTACAAATGCATTTAACTTTATTGCAAATACCCACAGTTCTTTACTTTATTACAAATGGTATTTTGGGTCAAGTTTCAAGTGCTCACAGTTCTGAAGACTGAAGAAAATTTCCCCTCTCTTTCTGCCTTGTCTTTCCTATTTCTTCCTAGACAAAGAAGGTGCCGATAGCTCAGTGATAAGCAGCATCTGCAGCAGCACACAGCAGCACAAGAATTGAGGGTTCAATTCCCCCTCGGTTCTTTGCCATTCATTTCTTTACTCTATCAAGTTTTCACCAATACTTTCCAAACTTTTCACCAATGCTTTCCAAACCAAAATAGTATTCATAATTCTCAGCAATCATCCTCTCACTTGTTCTTCTTATCGACCAATCAATTTGGATCCATGGATTGAGAATCGTAAGCAAGAAAAGACTTTAAATTAAAGACTCATTTTAGAAGACTGAATTTTAGAAGACTGTGAAATGGGAAAGAGGTTTCAACCATCGCCGTGCACGAGTTGTATTTGTACGAAAGAGGGGGTGAGTTTTAGGGATGAAAGATTCGAAAGAAAAGATTTCCTAGAAGAGATTAAAAGATTATTTCAAAGTTCAAAAACATTGCAATAATATCCCTTAAAAGTCATCTTTATTGCTTGATTTTATTGCTTTTTATAGCTTATTTTCTAGCGTCAATGTCAATCACTAAGCGTCACGAATTGTGGCCAACTTTTGAGAGATTTCGGGTCGCGAATCGCTTTCGAGGTACAGTAACTAATGTTGTTTTAAAAGAGATTTCTCTAAGTTTTATTCTAATGCATATTCTATGATAAATTTTGGAAAAGAGTTTAAGAATGGAAATTTTTCTTTTCAGGACATCGCTTGTCGTGTTCAATGCGGTCTTAAAAATCGTGATTAAGTAAACAAAAAAAAATGGAACTTTACAATGAAATCTTTATTATTAAATTTAAATAAAAATATTATTATTATTATTATTATGATCGATCAAACTAGCCGGCACGTGACTAGATTTTCGTTTCGTGTAAGATTGTGTGTACCTGAAAAAATAGAAAATTCGAAGATCATCATGAAAAAAGGTTTTTAGTATTTTTAGTAGTTTTAAAATCTTAAGAATGATACAAATATATAATAATGACTTTGTAAATTTTATAATCTATAGCTACAACTACCAACTACAGCTACAGCTACACCACTACAAAGCTACAGCTACAGCTACAGCTACAACTACAGCTACAGCTACAGCTACAACTACAGCTAATCTACAGCTACAGCTATAGCTACAGCTACAGCTAATCTACAGCTACAGCTAATCTACAGCTACAGCTATAGCTACAGCTACAGCTAATCTACAGCTACAGCTAATCTACAGCTACAGCTAATCTACAGCTACAGCTAATCTACAGCTAATCTACAGCTACAGCTATTTCATTTACCATCTTCCACCAGCAGTTGCTCCATAATCGACACACGGCAACGGACTAGTGAATTTTTGCTGGAACGGGCCTGCGCTCTTCACTCTGAAAGAACAGGGCTTCAAATATTTAAAAACTAAAAGATCTTTTTAAATTCTTAAACTAACTGATATCCTGTTGCACATCCACTAAATGTTGCAATCTCGCAAAGACTGTCTGCATCATAGCTGATCACCACGGAGATCCCCGTATCGACAACTGGCATCGGACACTGTGCACATCCTGGAACAAGAGAAATGTGAATTGATATTTAAATAATATATTAACAAATCTAAAATCTGTTCAAACGGTTTAAACTGTTCAAACTGTTCAAACTGTTTAAACTGTTTAAACTGTTTAAACTGTTCAAACGGTTTAAACTATTTAAACAGTTCAAACAGTTCTTAATAAAGAAGTGAAGGAATTGACAAGAAAAGATAGATCCAGTGGTAGACAGGGATTGAATCCTCGACTTTTTGCTCTCCAGGCACAATTTCTCTAGCCACTGAGCTATTTGGTACCTTAACTTACCAAGAGAAAGTGGGAAAGACAAGGGGGAAGAAAGGAAGAAAGGAAGAAAGACGTTCGACTATGATGAGACTTATACAGTAATCGAACAGTAATAAGTAAAGGTTTTCTAAAAGATACTTGCAACATAGCAAACATCGGCGGTGACTGTGTATGTGGTTCCTTTGTACGTTGTTTCGTAATCACCGCCAGTGCAAGTCAACTCTTGACTCTCGGCGTCGGTGGGCGGGATCGTGATCACTCCTTGATCGGTTTCTAATCTGGAAATTTTAACTTATTAAGGAAAACAGTCGAACGACTAAACAATCCGACTCTGGTTACACTAATCCTACCGTAAATACTGTAATAGTACCCCACCCCCATAATGACGGTGGGGAGCGTTGCGTAGTCTAGCTTTGGACGCATTTTCTCGACACTGGTTTATGCTACAATGCGTGCTTAGGTATCAAAAAATAGCTGAAACTCAGGGCTATTTTTTGATACCAAAGACGTATTTTTTGGAAGTACGGATGCTTTGAAAAACAATGAAATACTAAAAAAACTTTTGCGACTACGCGACTGTACGAGGGGGCTGGGGTACTATTATAGTATTTACGGTATAAGCAATCTATAGCAATAAGCCAATCAAAGCACATCAAAGGCAACCTTAAAAAATGACTTAAATCTATCCATAAGACAATAAAAAGTTAAGTGTTATAAAACACAACAAGAAAAATTCGACATTACAACAGTAATCTGGGTAAATTAGTTACTGGTAATCCACTTCAGAATTAGCTTAAAATCACTTACCTAAGACCCGCCATCAGTCGGGCAATTGTTCGTCGCTTTCGAGCATCCATTTGAAAACGTGAAATAGGCTGAGGTCTGGAATTCGGTAATAAAAAAACTCTTATTTTACTTTTCATTCAACTAAAGCTCATGGCCGATTGGCTAAGTGTCCTGTATTTTAGTCTAGAGGTATTTTAGTCAAAAATTCAGCCATCGGTTTCAATCCCGCTGGCTGGGTTTTTGGTTCTTTTTTCTATGGTTTTTTTCTTTCTTCTCTACATTTAAAGCTTAGGGGTTGTACTTGTCTATTGTTTATACCACATTATTTGTGTGTGTGTTTTTTTAACCTAAATTTAATTACTAAAGCTAATCCATAGAATTTTAAACCAACTGCACCTGTACAGTTGTTGGGGCGGTGCTCTGTGTGAGATCAGCACAAGTTGGGCATGCTAAATGAAAAGGATTATAAGATGAATTGGTTTAAAATCTTGTATTTGTTGCATACCGTAAAATACAAGATTTTAAGCCTACGCTTAAGCCTAATCAAAAGAATCAAAAGTACTGTACTTGTGGTGCTCATTGGTGTCGTTGTGGTCGTAGTCGTTGTTGGTGGATGCATTCGGAAACAAGCCGAACTCAGTGCTGAATTCAAGTTAGATAAGCAGAGTATCGATTATCGTTATCTAATCCCCGGAAAACTTCTTCCGGGAGAGCTAGCACACTAGAACTTGTACACTAGAACTAGTAAATAAGAGCTAGTACACTAGAACTAGCACACTAGAACTTGTACACTAGAACTAGTACACTAGAACTAGTACACTAGAACTTGTACACTAGAACTAGTACACTAGAACTTGTACACTAGAACTAGTACACTAGAACTTGTACACTAGAGCTAGCACACTAGAAATAGTACACTAGAACTTGTCCACTAGAGCTAGCACACTAGAAATAGTACACTAGAAATAGCACACCAGAAATAGCACACTAGAACTAGCACACATACTTTTGTACAGTTTTTGCCATTATTCAGCATTTATAGGCTCTAAATTCTCCAAGTACAAACAACAAACCTGGTAACAAAGCATACAGTGCCAAGTAAAGCATTTCTCAAAACGACAGATTAGGCGAGTGTTTGAAAATGAAATTCAGCTATGAAACTCGAGATCTGGAATGCCCGGGAGCAGACAGGGTTTTCATTTTTCATTTTTCACCCATCCTTTTTCTTTTTGGTGTCGATTATTTCTCGATTTCTCGATTTCTCCTTGCCTTTTCCGGATCCAGTGTTGCATAAGGGATTTCTTTTTTCTATTTGCCTTTTTTCTCTCGAATTCTTGATGAGAATTGAGAAAGGCGTCTTGGGACAATCAAGTTTTTATGCCCTTTCTCTCACCTCGGATCTCCGGGTGATCACTCAAAATCATTTCGAGTCAGAAATTTTAATTAACTATTCAAAGATCAATAAAAAGTTCAAGTTTCTTAAAGAATTGAATTGCTTTAAAAAGTTCTTAGTTGTCTAAAAATGTCTGAACTTTAAAATAAAAAGTCTTCAATTCATTGAAAGTGTTTAAATGTAAATCGACAAATGTAAACGACAAAGCGATAAATGTAAATCGACAAGTGCAGATTATGATACCGTATACTCTCTAACAGTAGTGCATCCATACAGTAGCGTTGCCTAAATTGCTCGAAATCTAGAAAAGCGCATCAGAACCTACCGATGTTGGGTCGGAAAATGTAACTGACGATGTAACTAGCTGGTGATTAGAGTGTTGAGCTTCTGCGAAAGCTTGGAAACCGTAAAAAAGTCATCAACTCGGCTTGGCGGGGTGCACTACTATTAGAGAGAATACGGTAATAGGCCCATTGAATTAGACTTCTCTAAATAAAAGTTACCGTATTCTCTCTAATAGTAGTACACCCTGAGCGTTGCCTAAATTGCTCGATATCTCGAAAACCGCTTATCAGAACCTACCGATGTGGGGACGGAAAATGTAGCTGATGATGAGATCTAGCTGGTGATTAGAGTGTTGAGCTTCTGCAAAAGCTTGGAAACCGTAAAATAGTCATCAACTCGGCTTGGCGGGGTGCACTACTATTAGAGAGAATACGGTATTAAATTAAGTAATACATACGATAGCTCAGAGTTGAGTAATTGAACCGAGATCTTTGAAAAGATATAGCAGGTAAAGCATAGGTTCATACTCATGCAAAAAAAGATACTTGTGACTATTTTCGGCACTTTATGTCACCAAATGGCTGCCACAAAGACACCAGAAATACCGTACCCTAAACAATGTCGTGCTCAAACGCGTATAAAAGAACACCTTCCCCATTTGCCTTCCCTCGCCACGTTGAAACACGGTATCCCGTCAGAGCTGCCAAGTTAAGCAACGTTGGGTCTCTTGTTTTGGTTCTGGTTCTCAAGTCTCTGGTTCGAATCCAGCAGATGAGCCAGGGATATCTTCCCTGAACCGAGTGCTGTAGGTAGCCGCACCTATATGGTGAACTGGTTCGCAAGACCGGTCCCCCTAGGCCCCTTCCTCTCGAGATTGGGATAACCAGGGATCCAAATGGATCCCAAAGACTTGTCTAAGGCGCAAGCTCATATAAAGCGGGTAGCCTTCTCCTCCTACATCATCTCCTACATCATCTCCTACATCATCTCTTACATCATCTCCTACATCATCTCCTACATCATCTCTTACATCATCTCCTACATCATCTCCTACATCATCTCTTACATCATCTCCTACATCATCTCTTACATCATCTCCTACATCGTCCCATCCTCACAAATGATAGAATATGCCCTAGGTCGTAATGTGTAAATTGTGATTGTGTGCAAAATAAATCACCGGTAAAATAATGTGCAGAAGTGTAAAATAAATCATGGGTGGACTTGTCGAAGGCGCAAGCACATATAAAGCGGGTAGCCTTCTCCTTCTAGATCGTCTTCTGCATCGTCCCATCCTCACAAACGATAGAATATTCCCTAGGTCTTAATGTGTAAATTGTGATTATATGTGTGCAAAATAAATCACCGGTAACCCCGGTAGACATTATTATTATTATTATTATTATTATTATTATTATTTAACCAGAATGTTTTCTCATTTGGTCTTGTGAAAGTTGTTTTCTCTTGTTCGAGATATTTCCACAATTTTCATCAAAGTTATTCCTTTTTCCCTCTGTATCAACACATTGTTTCTTGGAGCTTCGTTGAAACATTTTCATACGCTTTGCCCCACGTGTATTGAATAAACTTGCTTTTGTTATTCGTTCAAGCGAAACCGCACAGGTCTAGCCACGTCTAGTGAATTCAAGGGAACACTACACCTTCCCGGACTTCATCTCGTTTTCTGAGTGACCACCCAGCTCACCTGATCTTAACCCATTTGATTACTCAGTCTGGAGTGTTCTTGAAGTTCTTTAAGTTAACTTTTCGAGATGGTTTGCATATTTGGTTAAAAGCCAAGCCTTTTGTGTGTTGCGATAATTCTTGATTCTCTATAAAAAACCACAAAACAAAAGTACCTTCCCGGACTTCATCTCGTTTTCTGAGTGGCCACCCAGCTCACCTGATCTTAACCCATTGGATTACTCAGTTTGGAGTGCTCTTGAAGCCAGGGCATGTGCAAAACCACATAAAAATATCGAAAGTTTGAAGAGGGCGCTCATCAAAGCATGGTATACCCTCGATGATGCCTATTTGCTCGCCAGCGCGCTGCAAACGCATTTCCCAAACGTTTGCAAGCTTATCTAAATGCCGATGGAGGCAAATTTGAATTTAATTCTTAATTTGTTACTGTTATATGTTGAATAAAGATATTTAAGTTAACTTTTAAGTTAACTTTTCGAGATAGTGAATTAAGTAATTAAATTTGGGATAACCTTTCCCCCTTTCTTTTTTTTTTTGGCTATACAAAATTTTTTTGTTTTTTTTTCTAATTAATTTTTTTGTTGAATTAAATGAAAGAACACCACTTCCTCCCCTGCCTTTTCTTTTTTTTTGGGAAACCCCCCCGCCCACCCTATACCTACCACTTTTTTATTTGGCGTGGTTTTGAGTTTTTTTTAAGTTCACTTTTCGAGATTCGGGTTGCATATTTGGTTAAAAGGCAGACCTTTTGTGTGTTGCGGTAATTCTTGGTCACTAATTCGTCATACGGAGCAGATTAGTTCTGATGGAAGTGCTGAAAAAAGCTAAGAAGCTAAAAAAGCTAAAAAGCAAATGCTAAGAAGTCCACGAGGATTCTCAAGAGTTAATGTTTGTTAATAAAGGAAAACTCCAAAATGCTCAACAAGATCTCAAGAACAAAAACCATTGAAATTATCGTCAAATGTGCACGACAAACCTCCACCAAATAGCACAATAACAAGTTGTTTATCGAGTTGATTTTAGTGAAAAAAAAAGTACTTCTCTCCGAGGTTTCAATCAAAGATTTGTTTTTGCAAAAGAATGTTCATGAGAAAAGAGAAAAGCGAAAAGAGAAAACACGAGTCAAAAAACGGATATTTTGAAATTTCTTTCACTTTTGTCATTTTCTTTTCCCTTACTCATGCAAATTTCTCTCGACTGAGGGTCACTTGAGATTTCTTTCTCGAGTAAACGATTAAAAGTTCTTATTTTTAAATAGATTATTTTTATATAGATTACTTTTAAATAGATTACTTTTATATAAATTATTTTTATATAGATTATTTTTAAATAGATTACTTTTATATAGATTATTTTTATATAGATTACTTTTATATAGATTACTTTTATATAAATATCCCAAAATTTCAATATCTTCAATGTCGTTTTCTTTCGTTCAAAAATGGGGTGATATTCTGTTATCAGGGCATAAATTTGTGTGCAAAACCAATATTTCTTTGAACGCTTTGATCAGCTGGAGGTTTTTAAAAAAAAATGAGGCTCTTGTCCGGAATCTTTATAAATTCTATATAAATTTATGCATACATTTTAAAAGAATAGATAAATGAGGGCCTGTGCTTATATATCTCAAAGATCGGTTAATAAGTTCCCGACTTTCGATTAGATCCGAGTTTTCTGTGCTAGACTCAATAAAATAAATAGCTCCAATCGATTCGCCGATCCCGAAAACCCCTGGGTACAAATTTACAGCTGAATATCCTCTTTTTATGCCATTTACAAAGCAAGAGTAAAATCTCTGTATAGTAACGGCGAGGTGTTCTTTGTGCGGCCGCGTACTCGCTCGTCATCTGGCAAACCGTCCTGGGATAAGGTGCTTCCCTTTTGAAATCCGGGAAGGGGAAGGAGCGATGAGCGACTGAGCATGGCTCGCCCTTCCCTCCGTCATTAGGCTTAAACTCTTGGGGTCAATTCCTACCCCAAGTTTGGCATTTTTGAGGCAAATTCTAGATCCTGGTGTCACTTAAACAGTAGCGAAACCAAGAGAACAGTGCTATCTGACTCGTGGGTCCTCTCTCTCCATTCCCCTCGGGCTCTGTGACCCAATAAATCGCGCATTTAGTTGAAAGCCCTTACAGTGTTCTTCATTCAATGATATAAAAGTTGATAATAGTATTGTTCCTTGACAGTTTTTGACTTCAGTGTGACTCAAGTGTGACTTCAAAGTGTGAATGAGCATTCAAAATATCCAGCTTACGGCTATGAGACAAAAATTAGCATTAATCTTTCTTTCATTTCATTCACTTCAGTAAGCTTTGATTTTTATCAAATATTGAATGAAAAGAAAATAGTTTTTATTGTTTTTATGGAGAGGAATGGATGGGGATGTTGAAGTGAGATGGAAAGAGAAACGAGAAAAGAGAAATGAGAGGGATCCTCATTCTCTTTCTTTTCTTTTCTTATCGGGTCTCTGCATCTTCCTTTCATTTCTATGAATTTCACCAATTTTTTCGCTCACAAATTTGTTCTCCTCAAAAGATTCCCTCAAATGATTTCCCTCTTTTACCTTGTTTTGAGATCTTGAGAACTACGAGTTTATTGTTTACCTTCGAACTTTATTATTTTGCCATTCTTGAAGCTAAAACTTATTGTTCTCAAATTTCTAAAGAACCTAATCACTTTTGAACATTTCAGATACAATGGAGATCCCGTCGAGTGAGTTTTTGGAGAGTTACGAGGAGATCGATGGAATGAATATCGGGTGAGTCGGCACTTTATTTTGATATGCGGAAAATGCTTGATATGCTTTAAAATAGCTTTAAAATAGCTTTAGAAAGATCTCAAGACTTGCATTTCCTATTTATGAAGCTATTGTAAAGTTTTTCAAAAGTTTTCAATATGGTTCAGATACGGTTCAGATACGGTTCCAATATGGTTCTTATAAGGTTCCAATGTGGTTCCAATATGGTTCAGATACGGTTCCAATATGGTTCTTATAAGGTTCCAATATGGTTCCATTATAGTTCGGATACGGTTCTAATATGGTTCCAATATGGTTCCAATATAAAAAAATACCGACTGGGGCTACCAGTGGTGAATTTATCGCATACACAATCACAATACAACGATACACACAATACTAGGCTATATCTTAACTTAACCCACGTCATGACAGACGGCTCCCTAACCCTAAGCTCAATGGGGAACTAAATAGCTTTTTTGGTGGTGAAGGGAAGATGACGATGAAGGAGTGGCTTGTCACTTTAAAGAACTGGGGCCACAACCACCAGACTGCCCTCCAGAAAACCTCTCAACCCGAAGGGAAAGGAAATCCGAAGGGGGTGACCATGTCGCATGTGGGGTTCGAACCCTCGACCTTCCGATTAAGATAAAAGACACTTAACCAGTCAGGCACACGTGCTCCAATATGGTTCAGATACGGTTCCATTGAAATCCGGCACTTTATTTTGATATACAGAAAAACAGTATGCTTTAAAAAGAATCTCAAGACTTGCATTTCCTGTTTAACGGTTATAAAGCTATTGTAAAGTTTTTCAAAAGTTTCCACTGAAATCCGACTCTATTCAACATGTTTTAGGTATTGCCGATATGGTAACGGACCGAATTACATGTTGACCGTTTGTGGAGCTGTTGGTGGGTGGAAATTGGAAACGATCTTGCTACTTTTTGATTTTATACCTTCAGAGATCAGGCGTGTACTTTGCGAGCTCGAAAATTTTAATTTCTAGTGCATTCTAGCGCATTCAATCAGTTTTTTTTACAGCAACGATTTGATTGAGAAAGTGAGAAACTACCGTAATCTACCGCACAATGTGCTACGGTAGCCAAAATGAGTACAGTAACCTGTAGATAGAGTATAAGTCACTAGTGCAAGTGAAAATCTACCACCCACTGACCAGATCTATCGTAATCTATTGAACCGAATAGAGTACTGTGCGAATAGAGCAACGGATTTCAAGTGCAAAAACCAAGTGTGCCTAAAGGAGTTTTTCGAGGATACACCTGGGAAGACAAGCCTGTTAGCTCTACAGCTCTAGCCCTTTGCGAGCTCTACAGATCTAGCCCTTTGCAAGCTCTACAGCTCTAGCCCTTTGCGAGCTCTACAGATCTAGCCCTTTGCAAGCTCTACAGCTCTAGCCCTTTGCGAGCTCTACATTTGGATAAAACCACGGGACTACTGCTATCAAAGCTTGAGCATCCAATCAAGCTTTAAAAATTCATTTAGGATGTTATGCAAAAGATTGGCCTCTCACCTCGTTGAGACATTTCGATCCCGAACTCTTCACGATCATCGGCATTGATCCACCCGGGTATGGGATTAATTGATACGGAAATTTTTAGCACTTAGGCTATAGTTAGTAAACAAACGAGTTTGTGAGCACAGCTTATCACTACTGCTTTTAGTTATGGCAAATCTCGTCCACCAGATCGAAAACAAGAGGTTCTCCGGTGCAATAAAGATGCCGTTATTTGTGTGAAGCTGATGGAGGTACGGAAAAAAAAAGAATAAAATCGGGAACCAAGTCTTTTTAGAGATTAGAATTGACTCCATTCACGATCGTTGGCTGGAGTGAAGGGTCGAGGACGAGTATTCACGTTGCGGAGACGGCCAAAGGGAAGGTGAGAAGTTTGAAAGGAATCTAAAAGGACTAAGAAATTCAATCAATCTTATTAGCTTTGATTTTAGAGAGAAATTTTTTTGATATTGCAGATTGAACGAGCCGTCCTTTTGGCCACCGTGACGAGAGTCGATGCAAGGGGTGTTCAAGTGTACAAAGGTAGGTATACATATACCATAAATACTCTAATAGAACTTCACCTCCTCGTACAGTCGCGTAATCTATTAAAGTACTCTATTAAAGTACTCTATTAGTACTCTATTAGAGTATTTATGGTACTTAGAATTGGGCTACAAGGTTTAAATGTGTGTAGAAATAAAATTTAGTATCTGAACCCCACTTTAGATAAGTTGGTGAAGAGTTATGGCCAAAAGTACGTTGTACACCTGTAGACAATTGTCTCGAAAGCCTAAAAAATGTAATATTAAGTTATACATCGAAATTAGAGGGTGGCTACTTTGTGCCAAATTTTTTACGCAACTCTCCATAACTTTCTTCTAAACGAGCCAATCTTTATGATTTTAATGTCATTTTGTAGATCTCAATAAGTGCAACAAAATGACACTAAATTCATAAAGATTGACTCATTTAGAAGAAAGTTATGGCAAATTGCGCAAAGCAGTCATCCCCACAAAATTGCCTTCAGGTCTACGAAACACGGATCAATGGCTACCCGCCGAACGGGCTCCCTATTTGAAGCATTACACGAATGAGTTCCTCAAAAAGCAATGGGCCGACAATTGTGATATGGTTGAAGAGTGAGGGAATTAGAAATTAGAATATCAGAACTAGACAAAACAACAATAGCTCAGTCTCTCAGAAAGCAGAATAAAGAGTGTTTGTAGCGAATAAATCCTGACTACCGCTTGAAGTAAGCGGTAGTCAGGATCTATGGACAAGTTCAAATGTGCTGTTGAAGTAACGGCACATTTGAACTTGTCCATAGATTTTTTTTGATATACTACAAACATAATCTTTATTAAAAGTGAATTCTTTCGTCTTTCGAAAGCCTATAGCTTTAATTTAAAGTTGTTCAGGGCGTATCTGATGTTGGGCGGACGATTCCCTTGTCATGACGCGTTGCCGAAAATCGCGTGCCCAGTTTTGATGTTGAACGGAGGACAAGACAAGTCAGTAATATCATCAATAAACTTAAAGTATTCAATCTATCGCCTATTTTCAGATTTTGCGAGGACCCCAAGTCAATCTTTCCAAAGATCAAGAACGTCAAGTATATTTTGGAAGATTTTGTCCATGAAAACCCGAATTTCAGACTCGAAACTCACCTCCAAGGTGGACACGATTTCCCGCAAAAATTCCCGAAATGGACGGCCGAGAAAATCACTGCTTTCGTTAAAGAAACCGCGAGGAAACAAGCATAATTTTGAGAAGAATTGATCTTTATTTATACGTGCACAAAGAATAAAACAACTCTAAAAGAACACTAAACAACAACAAAAAAATTCTAAATTCATCAACAGTAGAGTGAATTTGGGTGGTTGCAGCCAGAGATGTTCCAGCCGGACCTTAGGCCTGTAAGCCTAGTGGACAAGGCCTGTAAGCCTAGTGGACAAGGCCTGTAAGCCTAGTGGACAAGGCCTGTAAGCCTCATGGACAAGGCCTATAAGCCTAGTGGACAAGGCCTATAAGCCTAGTGGACAAGGCCTGTAAGCCTAGTCGACAAGGCCAGAACCTAGTCTTAAGCTTGCTTGACCTGGTCTGGCAAAACTTTACCAGGCCTGCAGTAAAGCCAAGAAAGCCAGCTTTTTGTTTGTACATGCCTGAGATTTCCTTTCTTGTTTGTCATAGTACTTTCAATGCAATTTCTAAGAACGAGAAGCTTGCGACACAAACAATTTCCAGCTCGCTTAAAGTCGAGTGCACTAAAGAACATGGGTTTATCAAAGCACAAAGTACGACTGAATGCTAGCAACTTCTCAGTTCATTGTGTCAAAACAGTGATGTTTCATGTTTCTGAAAAAGAGGAGACAATGAACGGTCACCCCATCACAAACACTGATAACAATGTGAAAGAGAGAGCGGGAAAGATGAAGAGAAATCAGGGATTCAGATGAGATTCACATGTCTGAAAAGTATAGACACAACCAGGAGAGAGGTTTGGAAAAGGAAACGGGTGATCCCACGATCGGAAATTTTTCTCCCGGACATCAATCTAACACCACACATTTTCGAAGTACTCAAGGAAATTCTATTTATTTTTTTCTGAAAGCAATGACCCATTCCGAGTACAGCGAGCACTTTGCCGAAATCGATGGGCAAAAAATTGGGTAAAAATTGTTGAATTTAAGCTTATTTTAAGCTTTATTGAGTTAAAATGAAAATTTCTATCCTTCAAAACCCTTTTTAGCTACTCAAAATACGGGCATGGAGCCACAAATATGTTAACGATTTGCGGTGGAGTAGGTGAGGAAGAAAAAATAGCTTATTGAGATACGTTTTCTAAATGGTGGATAATTCTGAAAGTTACCGTAATCTTTTTCTACTTAATTTTGATCCTATTCAACTCACAGCTTGATTCCCCATCAAATGAGAGCAAAGCAAATGAGAGCATTGAGTAGAACAGACAAAATCAAAAGGAAAGATTACTATATTTTTTCCAAATTATTCATCTTTTAGAAAAAAGAATTGCTCACGATAAACTACCGTAAATACTGTAATAGTACCCCACCCCCTCGTACAGTCGCGTAGTCGCAAAAGTTTTTTAGTATTTCATTTTTTTCAAAGTGCCCGTACTTTCAAAAAATGCGTCTTTTGTATCAAAAAATAGCTGAAATTCAGGGCTATTTTTTGATACCTAAGCGCGCATTGTAGCTTAAACCAGTGTCGAGAAAAACTCGTTCAAAGCTAGACTACGCAACACTCCGCACCGTCATTATGGGGGTGGGGTACTATTACAGTATTTACGGTATGAGCTCTTGAGATACTGTAATTTGAATAGCAAATGCTCTGTTTCACCGCAGTATCCAGGAGTCGATTTTATTAGCTTTTTATGAGCCTAAAAATATCCAGTTTAGTCTACAATATAACTGCTTACAGGTTGTTACGCGAAAGATTGGCCATTGTCGACATTAGAGCACTTTGATCCCGAGAAATACACGATTATCAGCATCGATCCACCTGGGTAAACGATTGAAATGAAACTTTAAGTTAAAGCTAAAAGAATTTTTTTTAGTTACGGCAAATCCCGTCCACCAGAGCGCGTGCAAAACGTTTTCCGCTGTCAAAAGGACGCGGTTATTTGCATGAAATTGATGGAGGTTTCAATTTTTTCAGTGCAACTTAAAGCCTTTTTTACACTGAACTGTGTAAAAAAGTTTCAAATGCAATTTCAAAATACTTGCTTTCATTCAGCAATTGGAACTCCTTCCATTCACAGCGGTCGGTTGGAGTGAAGGCTCGAGAACGGCACTTCATCTTGCAGCAAATGGAATTCAAAAGGTGCTCTTTATAAAGAGATCAAGTTAAAAGTTAATTCTTTCTAAAACAAAGATTCTTACCAAAAAAACCTTTTTCTAATCTCTAAATGTTTAGATAAACCGATGCGTAGCGATGGCTGCAACAACAAGAATCGAAAAGCGGGCGGTTGAAGTGACCAAGGGTGAGTTGAGGCCTGAAATTTATCATAACTATTGATGATGTAGCTAAAACCGTATTAAATGATTGTACAGCTATGCAGTCAATTAAAATCTGAATTCCAGGAATGAAAAATACTGACCTGTGGCTACCGGCAGATCGAGAGCCTTACCTGAAGCACTGCTCAAATGAGTTTTTCAAGAAACAATGGGCCGATATCATGGATACAGCCGAAGAGTGAGTTAACACAAAGAACCTAACCTAAAAGACCATAATCGATCAATAACCCAATACAGATGCTATAACATGCTTGGTGGTCGATTCCCGTGTGATGCTTCTCTTGCCGAGAATCACTTGTCCAGTGTTGCTTTTGAATGGAGGACAAGATTGGTGGAGATCTTTTCAAAGACCAATTCTTTACATGTCCATTTCAGGTTTCACGGAGACCAAAAGGAAATAATGTCTCGTATAAAGGACGTCAAGTGAGTTTGAATGCCGACTTTCATAAGTTTCAATTCTCCTTTCAGAATGGAGACACAATTACACGGAGGACACGATTTTCACCTCAAATACCCGAAATGGGTTGTTGATAAAATTGAGCGCTTTATTACCGAAACCAGTTGACTAATAGAATAAAGAAATTTCACGTTCACAGCAAACTCTATGAAACAGACCAATACTATCTGCACCATATGCATAAACAAATCCATCTTCACGCTTTCAAAAACTAAACTTTATTTGCACAGCACCAAAAAAAATAAAAATGCAACCCGTTTATTAAACCACATCATATTAACTAACATAATTTTACAATTGGGAATAAAAGGGGCAACTAAGAACATGAATCTTGTGCTAAAATGAATTAGGGGCCACTACAGTGCTTTACAATAATTACAATTGAATAAGGAGCGCAATAATAAAGCTTCAATAATGACTCCTTTCCGTCGCCAAAGATCCCAATTCGACTCAAAGAGTGGCTGGCTAAAGAAGACAACGATTAATTTAACAAAATAGAAGCTTGAGCTCTCAACTAAAGTAATCAAATGATCAACCAACCAAGGTTCCAAAGTTTTTCTCCAGATGCTCGGTCCAATGATTCATTTGTGGGTTTCGCTTTGTAGGCAAACCTAAATCTATCCGATTGAAGAATGAAAGTGAATATTTACATTCGCATCGTGGACCACAAAATGGATGAGCAAAGCCACAATCGCGTGCCTAAACAATGAATTAAGAACATAAATTGTACAAGAGCTTTTCACTTAGAATCAACCCACCTGGTGAGCACAAGTTGGATAGAAGCGGCAACTCTCGCGAGGATGCCAGAGTGTACATCCTGTTTCTTGCCGATGACGGCGATTTTCCCAGAAAACACATTGAGGCGCCGGCTTTCGGAATCGTTCTTGCTGTTTCCGCTGCCCATTTTGTTTGTTGCCTAAAAATTAACTGAACAAAAACAAAAAAAAATATATTTTACCGAAGGCGAAGTAATAATCCGAATTGTTCTGATTCTCTCGATCACATCCCATATCTTTGCCAGTGACGCTTTCTTGAATGCCAGTCTCGCAATAGGTGCCTAAAAAAGTCCAAATTTCGGACTAAAAAATAGACTTCGCTTAACGTGAGACCGAGACCGAGACTTATCATTTTTTCCAAGGTATCGGCAACATCAAAGCAAAATTTTGTTTTAGCTTCTCGACCGAGATATTATGCTATTTTTCGGTGAATTTTCAATAAAAAGCAACATTTTCCTTTTGATCTCCCTGACACAGCTAGTTACAGCCCCATCGCCAACATCACCTAGAGCTAGTGATTTCCCCAACGCGAGCGAACTCCTCATTGTGCTGCTCGCGCCCGCCTTTCCCCAGTCCAAAACAGTGTTTAAGAACTCAAAAATCACAAGTCTCGGTCTCCTTAACCTCATTAAATCTCGTTAAGGTCTCGTCAGGCCAAGTCTACCATAAAGCACCTACCATTAGGAGTAACATTGGAGTTTAACTCTTGGCATTGTTGCGGGTAATTGTGTTGCAGAGAAGGAGGTTGAGTGCGACGAATGAAATTCTCCTCTGCCTAAAAACATTTTTGATGTAGACTAATCGTCAATGCTTCAAAATGCAGTCATAAGTCATGCCTGTTTCCAAGGATTTCCTCCAAATGAATTCATCCATCTATTGGCGCCTTCTTGTTTGTTTTCCGATTTGCAAAAGCCTCCTTTGCTTAAAGCAACTTGATTCATCTAAAAAGAAATTAACAAGTGATATTTAATAACTGGATACCCCGGGGCAAATCTTTTCATCGGCGTTGAATCCTCCAAAGCTTTCACTCTTCGGCAGTTTGCAGTTTGATTGTTGCAGTTGTTGTTGGACATGGTCTCGTTCTCTCAATCGTGTAGCCCCAATGGCAAAAGGATCCTGGTTGGAAAAGAGTTGCAACAGGAAGATTGAAGGGATTCATTTTGGACATCATTGTTGGCATGGAATATGTTCGAGCATGTAGATGATCCTTCTCAAGCCCAACCATAGTCTTCGAAGAGCACACCATCGTTGCCGATTGTTGTGGTTCGGGTGGTGGAGAATCATCAAGATGAGTCAAGCCTTGTACCAAATCGCTCGGATTCATCAATGATTGCTTAGCCTTTTGTGCATCTTAATGAAATGGTAGCAAACGGTTTACAAATTGCAGTACCGTGCGCAGGCTCACGAGTTGAAGATTTCTGCATGCACTGAGGTGCGGGCTCTGGTCCGTAAGTTGGAGTAAACTAAATCAAAAATAGTTTTAAAGCACTATTTAAATAACACCTGAATACTCTTATTGTGAGTTATTCCGTTTGAATAATGAGAAAGACTCGTCATCAGCTGCGGATCTCCGGATAAGTGTTGAGCATTGTCATCAAAGATCACCAGTTGAACAACATCTTTTGAAGGGGTCAAACCAACGACGCATTTGCTAAAAATGGTTTTTCTCATTAGTGAAGGAGTGTTAAAAATTACAAGGAATTTGGTGGAAACGGAAGAATATCAGCTGGACAAAGGCCCGTTGTAGCACAAACGCGTTCAATCAACGATTCCAACCTAAAAAGAATCGTAACCTCAGACAAAACAAAATTATTCCATAATTTTGTTCTTCCTCCCAATTAACAAAGCATCCACCTTTTCTGCATATAATCCTGATTCTCCGCCTCAATCACAATGACCGCTTCACCGGAACGCGAGTTAAAGTAGACACATTGCTGGTCCTTTGACAACAAGCTATTAAACTTATCCTGAGGAATGGATGGAATCTAAAGGGGAGAACCAACAATAAGCCTGTTAATTAAATTCTAACCTGCAAAAGAAAGCAGCGAGCCTCATACGGATTTGGTGCCTAAATAGAAATATGTAAGTAGACTAAAATGAGCTCACAACAATGGAAAAATCGACAAGTTCATCCATTTGGAGGCACTCCTTGGCCGAATCCAAGAACGTGTAGTCCAAAGTGTTTGGACAAATAATCAAGGTTCTCCATCCAATTGTTGACAACGAACTCAGTGTAGATGTGTAGTTTCCAGAATCTAAACAATCAGAATCATGTTCCATTTGCTTATCACAATAAGTTCGAAGATGGTAAAAGAATCGTACCTGAGATCAGCACAACGAGGCCAGGCTTTTCGAACAGTGAGGTGTGTCGCTTCATCTCCGTGCAAATTCGATCGACGATCTTCGACGGCGAAGCATGGTAAATTGTAAAGTTCTAAAACAAAGTAGTCTTAGAATAAATATCTAGAACCTACCGGATATTCTTGCTCCACAACGTTGATCACTGAGGTGTCCGTGCATCGAACGTCACACATTAAGGACACTTGCATGCTTCTTGATATCTTTTCTTCCATCTAAAGCAAAAAGTGAACAAACAGCTGGCCGAGTTACGGCCAAACCTTTGCAATAAAGACAGTCATTTGTTCCCCCGAAATTGGTGCCGATGTGTAGTTCCAGTAAGCAAGCACGGGAAGTTCATCTTTCAACGAATTCAACTAAACAGAAAAATAAGTATTACAAGACAGGACAACTTGATAAATGTCAAGCAAGTAAAAAAAATATGAAATGAACGTACCTGTGAAATATGACGTCCGGACGTCATCGCAGCAAAATTAAGAGTGATGTGACTCCGAAAAGTTTGTAGGGATTTTGACGTGATTTGTATGCAAATTTGAAAAATGCTAATAAAGACAATGTCGCCAAATAGCTTTTTGTTTGAATATCTTTAATTTTTATGCTCTTATAAAAGGATATCAACCAGCTTTCCAAGAGAGTCGCCATATTTTGCGCAGTTCCGTGTTTTTCTTTCTCAGACTTCTTTTTATTTTAATGCACTTGGATGCTCTTGCATTGATTTAGAGATTCTACAACCAATTCTGACCCTTTTCAGCTTTGGAAATCATCATTGCGCACTTGTCATCGTTGTATCTGATGCGGAAGCTTGCTCCCTACTTCTCTACAACTTCACTTTTTGGTAAGCTTTGTTCGTTTTCATTGATGAAAAGTTTAACGGTGCTATAGTTTGCTATAGTTTGGAAGGGGACAGTTTGCAAACACCGGTTTTTTTCAAACTCCACTTTTTTAAAGACTTTTTCCGGGGTAATCACTTGCGCTGAATCTATTGGAAACATTTTAAAACCATTATGAACAACTTTTATGGTAGTTTGAGAAGCATTTCCGAGCCTTCGGGTGGGGCTCTATTTCCACTGGGTTTAAAGGGATCGAATTAAGGGGCTTAAAACCTCAGTAAATGCTTGAAATAGCTAGAAAACAGTTGCTAAAGCTTAAATAGTTACCAAATTAAGAATCTACCCCATTAAAAGCCCTAGGAGTGCAAAAATTAGTTCTCTAGCTCAATAGATATGAATGGCCTCTCGAACTACTATAGCACCAATTCAAAATTCAAAATTAATACGTATTTTAGGTGTTTCGGCAATCGATGCTTACACGGCCATCTACACTCCACTGGTGATTCTGCTAGCGTTCATTTCGTTGCTCGCAATTCAATTTTTTGGCACCCCAATAAGCTGTGCGACATATAATTCAACGCAAGGTTACATGTTTTATCATGAAGTAACTTGTTAGACTTTTAGATCTTGTCGACAAGCACAATTTGGTAATCGAGTTTTGTAGTCGTGATGCTGCCCAATTCGTTGATACTGAGAGAAACTTACCAACAGTTGGCGATTATCAGGTTTACTATTTATTTATTTAAATAATTTTTATTGATTTAGTGGATTCCTTTAATCTTGCTACTGTTCTTCGTGTGCTTTTTGTTGCCACATTTTGTTTGGTTGATGAGCCGAACTTTAAGTTAGTTTTTATGTTCTATTACGTGTCACACGGTAGATTTTAGTTTTTCCATTTTCGTCTGCAATGCATATATTGATGGCTGCCCGAGGGTTGCCACGAGAAAAAACTAATCACTTGATGGTAGAAAATTTACAACAACTGCTACGAATGAGAAACGATTTTCGCATAAAAGACAAGGTATTCTTAAAATGAAAATCCATTTTATATTTGTTGAAGGGAACCAAATTTTTTTTTAGATGACAGCTCCCATCTCAAGCCTCTATATCGTTTTCAAGCTCTTAGTTTTGGTATGTATGACTGTTGCACATCTGTTTGTGATTGGCGCCCTTGCAATGGATCCCTCACAGGTCAGTGTTTACTTATGTAAGGTTATAACCAGAAATCATTTAGCTCATGAATTCGGATCGACACACTACTGGATTAGGAATTTTTGCCAAGCTTGCGACGTGTTATTTTCCTTATGAGGTACTACAATTCGAGCTTTATGACATTTTCTTTAGAAGAGCGGAACACGTTACTCCTGCGTCTTAAAGTTCAACACCATTTGCGAAAAAGTGTTTATCATCTTATTCTTTTGGCTCACAACAGTTTTTTAAATAGAAAGTACAAAAATATTTCATGCCTAGATGCAAATATTGGGCATCCTCAGTATAATATATTGGATTTTCATGCTTTCAAATTCACATCGACGGGAAGCAGATATGGGTGAATGGTTCAAAGTAAGTACAAAGTATTTTGATTTGCGTATACACATATTTGCAGTTGGGAGAACCATCAGTTTGTCAATTCTCTAATCAAAAGCGGTATGACCGCTTCATTAAAGTAAGTTATTACCAATTCTTTTAACTCTTTTAACTTTTAACTTTTAACTTTTAACGAAGATTAACTCTTTTCTTTTTAGCTTTTGGGTAGTGATACTTGGTTATTGCTCACGCTTGCAAGCCAACGCGGCGGAGTATTTGTGGCAGCTCAAGCGATTTCTGTACTTTGGAAAAGGTTTTGATGATGTATTTATTTTTTCAAAAAAGTTTAGTTTTGTCAAAATGGAGAATGAGTCGCGATACGGTTTTGGAGCTCAAGAGAGATCTACTACAAGTCTTTGGTCGCGACAAGGTAAGCTTTGTTATCTAAATTTTTTTTCGAGTGTAATTATTTTTAGAAGAGCTTCCAATTGTAACCGGTGTGCTTGCTGATGCAATTAGGGATAGTGATAGCGTACAATCAACAATAAGCCACTCAACGATCAGCCAGTATGACACCGCGAGTCTTCCGTAAACATTGGTTTTCGCAGATTATCAACAAAACAAATCCGATTTGTCTTTGTGTCTTTTTGGTTTTGAATATATTGGCTTTTTCTAATGATTATTGTTTTTGTTTCGTTATGTTGTTATATAGTTTGTTTGTCAATTTGCACATTCTAGTTAGTTTGGACCTGTTTAATAAATCGATTCACGGTCGGATCTTGTGCGATTGAAACGTTGTTTAACTCGTATTAGATCTATTTATTGGCAGAGATATTAGTTGCAATGAATTTTTAATTTTATGCTGATGATTTGTAGGTTTTGCTCCAAGATGCCGGCCCCATCGAAGCCTCTGATACTTCTAATTCTACTCACTCTCATGTTCTCCTATAGCCAGGTTCATTTATTTTACCTATGTTACCTATATAACGTAATGTTTTTTGACAATCCATATCCACGTCAATCTTGCAGACTCGGAAAATGCAACAAACCTGACAACAGGCAAGCTCAGCTTTTTAAAACGATATTTTTATTGTTACAGAAATCCAGCAGGAGATCCTTAAACAAGTCAATGGAGAATTGAAAATCGCATGGACAAACGAATCGATGGAATTGCCGTTAGCGCATGTATATCATTGTCATCTCATGAGACGAGTAAGCTACTGCTGGCTACTAAATATTACTACTAGTTGGTAAGCTACTAGATGTGCAAAAATTTCCTATTTTAGGCCCAAGTACGACTACCCGATTTACTGATACATATACCGTATGGAATGATTGGCGAGGTAGAGGGTTTTGTTTCAGTTGTAAATGTAATCAATTTTAGAACGAGTTCTGCAACCCTGTGATTTACGGAGACATGCAGCTCACAGCACAAGTATTTTGGAGCTCATAAAATAAGATTCACAAGGTTCATTTTAGATCAACTATGCCCAAAATTCGACAGAAAATTTATACGCAGTTGAGGTGAATTCACGATGTGGACGGGCTTATTATGAGGCGGTTTGTAATTTTTTTATAACGATCATGTTTGCTTTTTTTCTTTAGCAGAAGCTCGATGCCATTGCCGACCTCCTTTATCGAATGATTTTATTGGTCGAGAATTGTCGAGAAACGGCGTTAGTTTATGAATAGTTTTTAAACCTAATTTTTACAGCTATCAGCTTACACCTTTTGAGACAATTGGTACTGAAAAAATACAGATTGGACAAAGAAAAATCCTCATCAAAGCCGATCGGAAACTCTCTTCATTCGTGAGTGCCTAGCTTGTGCTAAAGTTGTAACTCCAAATTTTAGCCTCCAAATGAGTGGCTGGTATACGTTCTTCAGCTTTTCATTTCTGCTTTCAATATTGTTCAAGTTGCGGTACTCAATATGGACCTTGTAAGTATATTTTCACATAGCTTATAAACCAATTATTGTAGCTAGACGAATGGAGCAACGCAGGGTTTAGACGGATTAATTTGCAAAACATGGTGAGCTTTTAGCAAAAACTAAAATTTTTTATTGGCCATCCACATTTTAAAATGAATCTTGTTGTTTTGTTTAGGAGGAATCACTTAGTCAAGCATCGTCATCGAGCAGCGATTTGGAGCAGGAATCGATAAACAAAAAGAAAGCCGAAAAGCCGTCCATCCAACGATAAAAAATTGGTAAATCAAAAATTTACGAAGACTTGTTGTGATTATCGATAACTTTTCTGAAACATAGACTGTTATTCCATTTACCTTTTAATAAATATTAAAATATTTATTTTGCAAAATAAATGTGAGAGAGATTTAGTAGTACTTCCCGTTTGTTATAGAAATGCAACCAGGATAAGAAACAGTTCAAAATATTAACGCATTTTTTTGAAATAATCGAGATCCTTTAAGTCGAGGAAATATGTTTTCTGAATGCCTTTGCCCTGAAAATGATGTTTGTAAGTTCTGTTTTGAGTCTTGGGAGCAATACCTCCATTTCGATCTCGTGACGATATGTTGTGACAAGTTCCAGAGAGTCTGCCATCAGAAGATCCTTGTCTGCCTGAATTTCAAGAATTTGTTACAAAATGATCACTTTGCCAAGGAAGTCCATAGCTTTTGGGCAATACCTGGCACATGAGGGTATTAGAATTTTCTCCGGTTCTCCGGTGCTTTCCATCCGAGAAACCAGGGGTAATCACTCAAAAATTATACCCTAGAGTAGTGACAGTGTAAATGTCATTATCAAAACAGTTCCGAAACCATACCGTAATCCTCAAATAGAGAATATCTTGCGCAGTAATAGTAACAACATGCCGCCGCGACAGGCCCTGTGTGAAAGCCGAGTCAGGTGCAGCGAAGACGCTGAGTCTTACGGTGGGGAATCCCGAATTCTTCTAGGTACTAAATTGAAAAAACAATTGTTTTTCATCTTGAATCCTCGAACTTTCGTGATCTCCAGCTAGATAACGGCAATGTGCGCACATAGTGTTTCCCGCTTTCTTTCGGGAAATCCAGAAACCACCATGTAGGCTTCACTGATTATTTCCAATTTAAATATTCGTTGAGTTCCTTACATTCTCTTCTTCCACCTTGTAGGCTTCATGCTTGTTAATTACTTGAACCAAAGCCTGAATAAACCGAATTCAACATGGTGACCACTTCAAGTGGCGTTGATGAAGAGCAGAGCTGTAAAACCGACCTGTCAAAGGTGGAAAATCGGATAAGTGAACCAGAAAAAACATATTGGAGTTACCAACATCAGAGAAAAAGAATAATCGCTGCTTGGTACATTTTTGGTCGAACGGTTCCACCCGCTTCAACCACTGGCCACGTCCATCTGTTAGAATGACAGAAAATATTTAACCTGATTTATCTACAGTACTATAGATGTAGAGATTGAAGCCGAGATAGGCCTTTTTGGATTCGCCTCCTATTTCCTATTATTTTCCCTATTCACAGATTCCCCCACTTTGGCAAGTGCCCAGAGAGAAGACTATCTGGCCTTTTGATCTGCTTCTTCTAACATTCCAGTTCTCTGGTGATCAATTTCTCCAAATTATTCACGTATTCTTCCATCATTCTCATCATTGAGTCAACGAGAGAGCCTCTTCTGGAAACAATTTTTACATTTAAACCATTTTATCATCATTTTATCATCATTTTATCGATCAACGATCTCACGTTCTTAAGCAGGATTCAGTGGAGAGACGGATATTCGACGAACTGTTGGACGAACCCAAAGTCTGTCGCTCCAACAATCCTAAAGAAAAGTGTAGTTGCTGAAGAATAGTACAATTACAATTACACAATACAATTACATTTTTTCAGCTGAAGAGAATCAAACTTCCAAACCTGCAGCAAAGCCAGTAAATCCTAATGAATCTATACTCCTAGACCTGAACGGACGGGCGAACTATTTAGCCTCCTGTTGAGGCTTTTATGGCCAACTCTGGAATTTCTCATTTTTTTGGCTGTGCTTTTTGTAAAAACCATCCAAATAGAGTTTCTCGCTATAGGGGGAAATTTCTAGAAAAGAATCTCGCAAATGAACGATTCCGAAAGAGTAGATGCCAGCGGCACGGCGGCGCTCAAACGTTTGCTCGAGCTACTTCTAGAAAGAATAAGCGCATTTTTTTTCTAGAGTCATCGAATTCCTAATCTGCAAAAACTGCTCTCACTTGATCCATTCGACGTTTTTTATTCTAGAGTATTACTCATCCACATATCCATCGCAACATAGAGAACGCCTGAAGTTACAAACAATAAAATCTGGGCACAAAAATCTAAAGCCATTTGCACCAAACTTATCTCTACTTAATGAGAGCTATTAGGAAGGTGAAATGAAAACTGGACTTAGAACTTAAAATTTATTCCACATAAAACCATTTCCATTCAACATACCCATTCCAAATAATTCCATTATTATTGACGACATCTGCCCATTATAAAGGCAATTTGCGGATTCCTCTCTAGTAGAGTTTTGGTTTTGAATCGAAAAACTTCAAAGCTAACTTTTGACTGCTTCTTCCGAATCGAAGCGTGCTCCGGCAATGCGCATTACTCAGGATCCGTAATCAATAATAATCAGTAGGGGCGATGGGTCCGGACCGTATGGGGAATGCGTCAAAAGTTCCCAAACAAGTGCCATTTATAATAATTCCCATTATTATTGAGGACTTCCCTCGCCCATTTTACAGGCAATTTGCAGATTCCTCTTTCGTAGTAGGATTTTGGTTTGTGTGTGAGACAAGTGTGAGGACCTAAAATGGATGAGATAGTCCCAGCTTGAGCACTTTCTTCAAAAGAAACCCATTTTGGTGTCAATAGAAACGTTGTAGAGAATTCAAAAATTAGCATATAGCCAAATATCCAAAAAGATACACTTAGAAGTTTCGCTTAAAATGCAAGTTTTGTGGGAAGATTCAAATTTGGCAGTTCTTGAAAACCAGTTTTTGAATCGTCTCTGAAAATTTGGATATAAGCTTTCGATTTTTGATCTCTACAACTTTTCCATTCACACCAAAATGGGTTTCTTTGAAGAAAGTGCTCAAACTGTCACATATGGACAATAGTCCTACAGCTTTCAATCTCACCAACCCAATATTTTTTTTTGTCTACCTAAGCAAGCGTTTAATGCAGCAAGCGTTTAATGCTTTTCCCTCCCAATCTTACGAACCCATTTTCTGCCAAGCTCCACTCTTCTCCCTCCCTCCATCTTCAGCGATCTGAAGCTGAATTGATCCGTGCTTTTCCCAGCGGCTGATCGCATCGGAAATACCTGAATATCTTTAAGTATCATCCATTGACCATCTAAACTACCGTAGTCGGTCAATTTGACAAGCCAATTTCTGTCAATGAGTGTCGACCACGAAGTCAACGATCCGTGAAAACCAATGTTTGACGTGTGCAAGTATTCAAGACCCTAAATTAGAGTAAAAGCCTCAAATTGTAAGCTTTGTAGTGTAATGTAGTGTTTATTATAAGCACTTTGTGACTTTAAAAAGTATAGCTTACAATATATTCAGGTAATTGTAGTGACTCACCAGGCAAATATCCCTGACGAAAGCGCCGTGGAATTTCCCGTCAAGAGTGAAAGTTTCGTTATAGATGAGATCCTGAAAATTTGAAAAGCTTTCAAGAGTATTGACCACTCATTACAATCAATTTGTATCCAGTAAATAGAATAATTCTACCTGCAACGTTCCTCGACTGCAGAATTTCCACATCAACAACAACTCATTTTTCTCGTTGAAAGACATCCCGAGGAATGGGTTCAAATTGTCGTGCACGGCTTGTTTCATCTGAAAAAATGTTGATTCATTGATTGATTCATTGATTGATTCAGACTTATAAAGAGAGTGTCGAATAATGTGTTTTCTAAAAAGCACCGACGGTAGTTGGTTATTGAACAGTAGTGGTGGTATTACAGTATAGGGGAAGTTTTTAAGGAAGCAAAAGGTTTGGAAAGAGCTTTGACCTGAACTTGGGGAGACTTGGGGGTAATAGGGCTCGTCAGTCCAGAAGCTATCATCATGCCACTAGATCACGGAAACATTTGGGAAGGAAGCGTGGGACAGCTTCTTAACGTGTCTGAGATTTAGATATCTGTAAAAACTAAAAACGGGTTCAAGATCCCATGGCCGACTCTATAAAATTTGTTTTGAAGTCAAAAGGTCAGCTTGATCAGATGCCTTTTAGAAAACAGTTTAGCGGAACTCTTACTCTCATCAACAAAACGAGATCCTGTCTCGCGAATTTGATCGGTCGATTCTGCTCATAGAGATGATAAGTGGCATGGGTGTTGACTAAAATAAGAAATAAGACTAAAATAAGACTAGCACTGATACTTGTTTGCTATTCAACTCATTTACCTCCAATAATCGCATGATGTTTGACCATACTGTTGCCCATATTCGAGAGTTTCGTTCGCTGCGAGCTCAACGATAGCTGAAAAGCTTTTAAGTCCATTAAATGCCAATAATTATCTTTCAAAAACAATGTTTTTGATTTTCAACTCACCATTGATTTCACTTCATCCTCGTTCACGATTCGCATATCGTCACGGAAAATTCGCCACGGCATGTTGTTCAATGAGCGACTTTCACTGAAAATCAAATGCTAATTTGTTTGATTTTCTGTTTGACTCAAAATGTTTTTTAGCAGCTTTATGATCCAAATTACCAATGTCTTTTGAGGAAAATTGCGGAGATGATAGCTGTGATGATGGCCAAGACAACGGCAGCGCCGATGATGATCAGAGTATGGTCACATCTGGGAAAATTCTTCATTTAGAGCTATTAGGTTGGTGCATAAGGAAATATATAATATATATATAGATACTTTATTCAGGACCTGAGATAAAGTGCGCTAGATTAAGATTAAAACACATGAATTCATACACATAACACGAAAAGGGCCGATAAAAAGAAACACGTGTATAATATATGTAAAATGTGGGTAGCACAGATAACGTCAAGGATCCACTAGAGCTTCAAGATCAAGATCATCTACAGATAATTTAAAGGTTTCGAGACTATTGGACTCTCTCAAAACTCTGGGGAGTCGATTCCAAATTCTGACAGTTCTTATTGGAAAAGAGTTATAAACAAACTTATTGGAGGTGACTGGAATTTCTCAAACAAGTTCCAGTAATTGTAATGTAGAGATTCTAATTATTAAGATTTCTTCGAAGATTATTGAGGATTCTAATGATTAAAGTGGCTAAATCAAAGTTCAGTGGTTGACAACGATACAACAACGTTCACTTCTTTTCTGAGCTCAATGTCACAACGACTCATTAGTGTTTTTTAGACACCCCTAATATTATCGCTTTTTAATATAAGAGAAATGTATAAAGTTGCATTTCGGATGATCAATCACTCAAAAAAAGGTACCAAAAATAACCAGCTAAAGCCAATTGCAACTTAAGATTTCTTCAGTCTTTTAATAAATGTTTTATTATTAAAACTAATATACTACCGTAACATTTTGTAATAGTATCCCCTCGCACAGTCGCGTAGTCGCAAAAGTTTTTTAGTATTTCATTTTTTTCAAAGCGCTCGTGCTTTCAAAAAATGCGTCTTTGGTATGAAAAAATAGCTGAAATTCACGGCTATTTTTTGATACCTAAGCGCGCATTGTAGCATAAACCAGTGTCGAGAAAAACTCGTTCGGTGCTAGACTACGCGTGCCCGCACTGTCATTATGGGGGTGGGGTAACACCCGTACTTTCAAAAAATAGATCCTTGGTATCAAAAAGATCAATAAGCCGCGCGTCGCCAAGACTCGAACCAGCACCCTTCACTTACCGGGCAAAACGGTAAAGCGTCAAAAAAAAGTGTAAAAGTCGGAACTAGGACAGATCAAAAACCTGTGCGCCGCCAGGACTCGAACCAGTGACGCTTCGCTTATCAGGCATCGGTGCTAACCATTACAACACAACCCAGTTCACCTCGCCGTAAATGCGTAAATAGTACCCCCATCCCCCCCGTACAGTCGCGTAGTCGCGAAAGTTCTTTAGTATTTCATTTTTTTCAAAGCGCCCGTACTTTCGCAAAATGGCGTCTTTGGTATCAAAAATAGCTTAAGGTTTCTAAGGTCTTAGACGAAGCCAATGCTGTTCGTTTCGAGTTAGTACTGATTCGGATTCCTCGGCCCTAATTTTCCATCAAATTTTTTGTTGAATTCAACTCAATTCATCATTTCTTTTTGACAGAAGAGTTAATCTCAAAGCCACTCCTTCCTCACCTTTCCCCCCGAAAACCACAAACAGGCCTATCAACTGGCAGATTTGTCCATTCGGCGATTTCCAGAAACCTGATTGTTCATCGGTGACTATCTGAAAGTTTTCAAATCAAAAACACAGTTTCTCTTTGTCGAATTTTTCTAAATAGGTTCGGTCTAGAGGATGTTCAATATTTATGTGGACTAATAAATTACTAGATTGTATTACTTGTCAGTTCCGAGCCAAACTGATATTTTAGTTACTATTGTTATTATTGAATGATTTGTCTATTCTTATGCAAATGTGTCCTCCCCTGTGCTTATCCCTTTTATTGCCGAGAAGGGGCGGTCCTTGGGATTGCCTAGGAGGACAAGTGAGGCTCTCACTCTAGAGTTCCCCTTCCCCTCTTACACTTATTTGTAATCTATTCGTCTTATTATACTACTAAAAATAAAGATACATATCTTCCGGTTCGGTGCAAATGCAGTACAGGCTGGTCATTTCATTGCGGTTCCTCACAAATACGTTGGAGGAGTTGAGTTGGGTTGTCGGGGTGTTAGAGATGGCGGGATATCAAAAGGGATCCACTCTCATTAACTTAACCCAAATTCTAGTCCACATCCGTTTATACCTAGGAGCGAATATACTACTAGATACTACTAATTTTAAAGCTCATTTTGTACAAATCTAATGTTCGCAAAGAAAAAAACATATCAAACATATAAACTTTAAAACAAGTTTATTTCATTTTTTTTCAATATTATTGCTAGATCCGAATTGAATCCATTTAGGTGTAGAAATGTTCCTCTGTAGAAAAGTAGAAAAGCTTTCAGCTTCAAATTACTGTGATTTAAAGCTCATTTCAAAAATCTAATGTTGAAAAAGAAAAAAAACATATCAAACATCTAATCTACCTTTGTAGATGAACTACGCGAGCGTCTCCAAAATCTCCAAAAACGTCTCCAAAAATTTGTAAACCCATCAAATCACTCTAGCCAAGTGATTTTTATTCTTTTTATAATAAAACTAGCGATATTAAAATAAAAAAAACAGGTGGTTGCCGTGGCAAAAATTTTTTTATGGTCACTCCGGTCGCGATTAATACTCTCTGCCCTTTAACAAGTTTAAGCTATGTTTTTTTTTTCAAAATTATTGCCAGATCCGAATTGAATCCATTTTAGGTGTAGAAATGATCCCCAGACGCTTTCATTTCAAAATACTATGTTAGTAAATCGAATTTCGATCTGGGCTTTAGCTGAAAAATGGAGCTTTTTTTGTAAAGTGTACGGGGAAGTTTTTTTTTGATCACCCTGATCCCCTTCAGCTGTAATTTAGTCATCGAGTTCCAATGAATCGGTTTTTCGCATAACAAATTGAGTAAGTGAGCATTTCATGTTTGTCCCAACTCTGTAACTCTAAATTTGGTTCCCTATCTCTATAAATTTCGTTCCCGATCTCTCTAAATTTTTGTTCCTGATCTCTCTAAATTTGGTTCCTTATCCTTCTTAACGATTTTTTCTATATACCGATTTAGTAAAGCGTTAAAATAAACAACCTTCAAACTCAAAAGTGCCCATAAATATTGAAGAGCCTGTAGTGATTGGACCTGGTATGACAAATAATCAGACAAAAGGTTGGCCCAATGTTTTCCTTGAACTCGTTTATACGATTGGAGTTTGAGAATTGTCAGAAGTACGAAAACGAATGATATCAACATGTGCCTGGATTGTTTATGTCGATGAGGCACATTTCTCGAAGTGGAGAGAACTGCAGGAGTGATGTTGCAATGGACATCACACGATTGCGCTCTCTTCAGAGACGTAGAAAGCACTGGAAATGATTTGTGGTAGATTTATCGTATCGTTCCGATTTTGTATTGAGGTTTATTGATCATCATTAGGCATTGATCATCGAGGCTCAAGCCTATCAAGATCTTGGTAGATCTGCTAGTGAGAAAAGAAATGGCTTTACCTGTAGAAAGGCAGACGTTCAGCTTGATCATCCAAGAGTACGGTGCCCGATCCAGTGCCTATTTGACTCACCATCTTTAAACACAAAAGTCATTTGATTTCCAGACACTAAAGGTGGAATTGGGTTAGCCACTCAGGAAATTAATAGAGAAAAATGTACAGGTAGAGTATTGTAGTTTGAAATTTCAACCGAATTACGATAGTTTTTGATCAACCGCATCTTTTACGAGGAAACATCTTTTAGAAAATATTTGACCATGGCATGAACACAATACCAGCCAATTGGATTATAAATGAAAACGGTAAAGGTAAAAAAATGAGGTAAAAGTCGGAATCAGGGATGGATCAAAAACTTGTGCGCCGCCAGGACTCGAACCAGTGACGCTTCGCTTATCAGGCATCTGTGCTAACCATTACACCACAAATATTACTAATCCGCTGACTCCAGAGGGAGTTAAGTTCCCTCCTTTCTGGACCTGACGGTTGCACATGTCTCGATTTATAGGCCTGGGATGCGCTCGGAAACTAGGTATGAAGACCTACCGTAAATACTGTTAATAGTACCCCATCCCCCCCGTCCAGTCGTGCGTAGTCGCTAAAGTTTTTTAGTATTTCATTGTTTTTCAAAGCACCCGTACTTTCAAAAAATAGCGTCTTTGGTATCAAAAAATAGCCCTGAATTTCAGCTATTTTTTGATACCTAAGCGCGCATGGTAGCATAAATCAGTGTCGAGAAAAACCCGTTCAAAGCTAGACTACGCGATGCTCCGGTCATCATTATAAAAGGATGACGAGAAAAATGCTGAAAAATGCATGAAAAATGCATAAGAAAATGCTGCAAATAAAAATTAGATTCCAGCAACTCGTCCAGCAACTTTTTTTTGATGAAAACATTAGCTCAATTGCTAACAGATCCGAAACACTCGTTCAAAGCAACGCAACACTCCGCACCGTCATGATTTGGTCTGGTACTATTACAGTGTTTACGGTAAGTAAGTAAAAGAAAAAGATGACTTTAACTCCCACTTTCGAGTGACGGAGACTAAGGTCGTTTTGGTGTAATGGTTAGTACATTTGCCTGGTGGGTTGAAAGGTCGCGGGTTCGATTCCCGGCGGCGCACAAGTTTTGATCAGCCCTAGTTCGAACTGTAAAATTACCCGAAAAAGTCATTCGCCTCATCGTGTCGAACATTTTCTTTCCATTTGTGATGTCCCCAATTTTCCCAGTCGAGTTCAAAAGGCGGCGTCCTAAAAGGAAAATGTTCTTCAATAAAATCTCGCACTTTTTTTACCAGCTAATCCAAAGATTTTCAACGAATCGTGCCAAAGAAATGTATCCATAGATGTTTTTCTGAAAATATATCCTGTTTTTAAAGATTTTATGATGCTTGGCACCAAATCGATATCATCTTCCGGTCAAGCCGATCGCATTGAGTCGCTCGAGGAAAGGAGTGATCAAACGATCGTCGAATCCATTCACATCGTCCAGCTTTCAGAACAACAACGTTTCCTCATTTCAAAATTCCAAATGATAATGATGTCGTATTTTCTTCGAATAGAAGATCTGGTAAAGAGTAGGACGGCCTCCTCTGGTGTAGTAGCCTTCTTTAAAACTTCTTTTCAGCATGGGGGGATTGAATCAAGTGTTATAGAGTTAGAAAATGCACCAAAAATCTGTTAGCTCATGTGGTATTTTTGAGCCATTTTCCAGCCCTATAGCAATTTCATTGAAAGCTTTATGCAGAAAAGAAATTTTAAAAAAGGGCTGCTACGCAGGAGTACGCGATCATACTCTTTACCCGGTCTTCTATTCGAAGAAATACGGTATTCAATTTTGTAAAATTGTTTTTTTTTGATTAAGATATTGTAATAGCTGTGTATAAAGGATTCGTAAAAAAAAAAAAAAAAAAAAAAAAAATTCTGTCCTCTCTCTCTTCAGAAATCGTCGTTTCTTTAGGCAAAATGAAATCAAATAGAGAAAAATGGACATCAAATTTGAAATGTTTGAAATGCCTATTTTTACCCAAAGAATCCTTTTTCTTAAAAAGATCTTTTATTTTGAAAATCTGTTTTCAGCTTGCGATCGACTACTTGCGAAACTTATTTACTTTTTTTTTTGCCACCTCTAATGATAATTGATTTTAAAAGGTGAAAAAGCCGAAATAAAATCCATTTTTTCTTAAATATTATAAAAAGAGAAATTTCTCTTTAAAACTAGCTGTTTTACGATCAGATTGATTAAGAGTTCCCGTTAGTATAAAAGTTAAAGTTAAAGTTAAAGTTAAAGTTAAAGTTAAAGTTAAGGTTAAAATTAAAGATAAAGTTAAAGTTAAAGTTAAGTTAAAATTAAAGTTAAAGTTAAAGTTAGAGTTAAAGTTAAAATTAAAGTTAAAGTTAAAAGTGAAAAGCACCGTTAAACTTCAGCCAAAAATGAAAATTCAGCCAAAAACGGATTTTTAAAAACAAAAATCTTTCTATGAAGAAGCATTTCCGGGTAAAAATAGTAAAAATTTTCAAATTTGAAGTCCGTTTTTCTCTAATTTCATTCGTTTGAGTCGTACAAATGATTCTTGAAGAGGGGACGAAGCTCACGAAGCCCACGAGCTTTTCACTCACCCTGTAGCACAAATGAGTGCGGAGAATTGAGAGAAGTGCTTGAATGAGGCAAACTAGTCAACAATACTTTGAATACTTCTCTCAACTGCTCAACAATACTTTGAATACTCCTCTCAACTACTCAACAATACTTTGAATACTTCTCTCAACTACCCAACAATACTTTGATTACTCCTCTCAACTACTCAACAATACTTTGAAAATACATCATTCTTATGCTTAATCAAGTATTATAATAGAAAGCAATGAAAGCAAAATTGCTTGAATGAGTCAAAGGTGTCAGAGATATTCGAAATACTCACAATGATACAGTTTGCATAATTTTTCTTAATCGAATCAAGCATATCCGACGATGAGCCGACGAAGGGTGAGGCTCCGTTTACTCCTTCTAAACTTCGAAATGTTAAAATATATCGAATTTTACAGTAACCCTGAATCGATGGGAAAACAAAGACAAATTCGGATGTGGAGAGACCGGCGAGTTCGCTTGCTTTACGGAATTCGGCGGTGAGATCGCGAATCGATGAGAATAAAGCGACCACAACTGAAAAATCGGTTTTGTATGTAAATTTGAGCTAGCTAAATAGCTAGATACTGTAGCTAGATACTGTAGCTATCTATAGCTAGATACTGTAGCTATCTATAGCTAGATACTGTAGCTATCTATAGCTAGATACTGTAGCTATCTATAGCTAGATACTGTAGCTATCTATAGCTAGATACTGTAGCTATCCATAGCTAGATACTGTAGCTATCTATCAGATACTGTAGCTATCTATAGCTAGATACTGTAGCTAGATACTGTAGCTATCTATAGCTAGATACTGTAGCTATCTATAGCTAGATACTGTAGCTAGATACTGTAGCTATCTATAGCTAGATACTGTAGCTATCTATGGCTAGATACTGTAGCTAGATACTGTAGCTATCTATAGCTAGATACTGTAGCTATCTATAGCTAGATACTGTAGCTAGATACTGTAGCTATCTATAGCTAGATACTGTAGCTATCTATAGCTAGATACTGTAGCTATCTATAGCTAGATACTGTAGCTATCTATAGCTAGATACTGTAGCTATCTATAGCTAGATACTGTAGCTAGATACTGTAGCTATCTATAGCTAGATACTGTAGCTAGATACTGTAGCTATCTATAGCTAGATACTGTAGCTATCTATAGCTAGATACTGTAGCTATCTATAGCTAGATACTGTAGCTATCTATAGCTAGATACTGTAGCTAAAAAGAAGTTGGATGGGGGTTGAGAAATGAACGGCTATCAAACTAAAGTATCTTTACTTCGACTCGATGCTCTGATCTCCTCCATTTGTCCGCTGGCCACCATCTCTTGAGCACTCATTCCTTCATCGAAGATTATCTAGAAATTTAGATCTGAAGTTGAAAAGATCAAAAGTCTTTTTGTTTACCTTTTTCACGACATTCACCCCAACTCGACGGAAAATTTTCTCAAAAGCGATGATCTTCTCATAGGCGGCGGCACCGGCGTTTGAAACGAAAGACACCTAGGCGAAAATATAAAATATAAAACTGATCTATTGGATTGGTGCATTGAAAACTGCGGGCTATTTCGAGGGACTCGCAGATGAAGAAAACAACAGCATAGAACCAGCTGAAAGGGAAGTTTTTTTACTTTAACATTTCCTTTAATTATTGTGAAAAAATTATGCTTCCAACTTTTTATTTTTTTAGTATATTTCTTGACTTCTTCTATCGTACTCGACAATCTGCCACCGGGACATATTCGTCATGTCATGCTTCATAACTCCCTACAAAAGCACAGTGCAGGCTTGGCAGCTGCTAATATTAAAAAGATATATGCGGAGGACTCACCTTCCGAAAGAACGTGTCAAGTATGGTTTGCCAAGTTTCGTTCTGGGGACAAATTTTTGAAAGATGCAGAGGGCCGTGGAGCGGCACCCCAACTGGATCACTCCAAATTACTCGAACTTATTACCAACGACCATCGAGTGAATTGGGAGAAGAGTTAAGAGTTTATCATGCTACATTGCTAAGACACCTTCATACCCTTGGATTTAGACCGAAACTTGGGGCTTGGGTGCCCCATGACCTCACTGAACCCCAGAAGTGGCAGCGCGCCTCGATCAGTGCTGCCCAACTCTCACGATACGAAAGGAAATCTTTTCTTCCTCGAATTGTGACAGGAGATGAGAAATGGGTTTTATCTGTGAAATTTCGGAGGAAGCGGCAATGAGTGGGGCCAGGCGAGAAACCCGAAAGTGACCCCAAGCCCGATTTGCACCAGAAGAAGTTTATGCTCTGCGTTTTCTGGGATATGGAGGAAGTGGTGTACTGGGAGTTGCTGGATAGCAAGAAGACCCTTAATGCAATCAAATACAGTGAACAGTTGGAAAAGGTGAATGAATCCTTGAAGAAGAATAGGCCCTCCAAATCAAAGATCGTTCTCCTCCACGACCTCGTGTTGCAAAACTGACTCGCTCTAAAATAAACAGCCTTGGTTGGGAACTTTTGGCACATCCGCCATACAGTCCGGATCTCGCCCCTTCTAATTACTATTTATTCCGGATCATGAGTAATGAGCTTGCGGGAGAACACTTCGATTCGGAAGAAGCAGTCAAAAATTGGCTTTGAAAGTTTTTCGATTCAAAACCAAAATCCTATTAAGAAAGAGGAATCCGCAAATTGCCTTTAAAATGGGCAGAAGTCGTCAATAATAATGGGAATTATTATAAATAGCCTTGTTTGGGAACTTTTGCGCATTCCCCATACAGTCCGGACCTCGCCCCTTCTGATTACTATTTATTCCGGATCATGAGTAATGAGCTTGCGGGAGAACACTTCGATTCGGAAGAAGCAATTAAAGATTGGCTCGAAAAGTTTTTTGATTCAGAACCAAAATCCTACTACGAAAGAGGAATCCGCAAATTGCCTTTAAAATGGACAGAAGTCGTCAATAATAATGGAAATTATTTGTAAATGAATTTATGATTTTTATGTTGAATAAATTTTAATAGTTCAAAGTCTCAATGCACCAATCCAATAACTCTAAAAATGTTTTAATATTTCTATAAACCTTAGTCCATTTGTAGTGACGAATGAATGCTCCAGTGGCCTCTGCTTGAGAGTTGATTGTACGAATGGAGACTCTGAAATCAGAAAAAAGTGCAAATGAGAACTATTATTAAAATATGAAATTCTAGGAATTACCTAATCAGTCAGCGAATTACCTAGCTAAAGTTTTATAGATCGTTTTATCAGCAAGTGCATTCGACGTGGCCATGTAGGCGATGATCGGCTTGTTCCAATAGGCGGCCATCGTTGCGACGGGAATCATTTCTAGAAATGTTTGGCACAAGTTAATGTCATCTACGTACACTTAAAGTAAAGCCCTCAAAGTGGATTTAAATCTAGGACCAAGACTTGATCCTAGATCTCTAGGACCAAGATTTGATCCTAGATCTGATTCTGGACTCCTCTGCTACCGACACGAAAGCCAAAGCCCTCAAATTGGACTTAATTTTCTTGCCGAATCACCTTTACAATATTAGTTCCTGTTTTTCAGTGAAAGTTCCTTTATTTTAAATGAGCTTATATGAAATTATCAGATACGTTATCTGATAATTCTGAGATTAAAGTTTAGATTTAGGTTTAGATTTAAGTTTAGTTTTAAGTTTAGAAAATTTAAGTTTTTTAGGTTTAAGTTTAGATTAAAGTTTAGATTAAAGTTTAGATTTAAAATTCACCCGAGTTACAATAGGGTCCAAGGAACGCGGAGACTCGATCCACGTGGTACATGTCCGCTGCCGCAGCGACTCCCTCAAATGCATCACCGCAACCATTTTGGAGATAATTCTATAAAGTATGATAGTTAGATGTTAGACTTTTTAGATATACAGTAATCTATTATCGATTGTGAATCTATTAGGACAGTTTTGTGGTACTGTATAGCTTGCTTTTCTCAAGAAGTTTATGCTCTGCGTTTTCTGGGATATGGAGAAAGTGGTGTACTGGGAGTTGCTGGATAGCAAGAACACCCTTAATGCAATCAAATACAGTGAACAGTTGGAAAAGGTGATGTTAGACTTTTTAGATATACAGTAAACTATTATCGATTGTGAATCTATTAGGACAGTTTTGTGGTACTGTAAAGCTTGCTTTTCTCATTTCTTATTAAAGTCTGTTCCAGCAATACGTTTTCTAAAAGCTAGATAATTTGGAAAACTACCGTAATCTTTCCTTAGAATTGACGATCAGATTTTGTTCTTATTTTCAAATAGATTCACGTAAAAAGTGTAGAAATTGAACTATTGCATTGTTTTTATTTAACTATTGCATTTAACTAGTGCCCCTTTACTCAAAAAACTCGAACCAAATCCGGAACTAAACTTTTCATAAAGATATTCAGCTAAAGTCATGTTTCGTTATTCATTCATGTGAAAAGAGATACGGTAATCTGCTTCTGAGCAGATTACCGTATCTCTTTCTTGCGGATAAACCCAAATTTATTAAGCGACCATAAGCCGAGATTTGAGGGACGGTAATCTCGAGAGAGAGAGAGCTGCTTAAGTCCCAAGCCCCTTTCCCCCACCCATTCATCCATTGCACTCAATTCTATTAAAATTTTGGCAATCAGAATAATCAGCAGTTTCAGGAGAAATCTTAAACCAACTCGACATCGAAATCATCGCCAAAAGTCCCGTCGGCGAGAAGCTCTTTTCGAGAGAGTTGAAGCACTTTCTCGTAATTGGGCAAAGCGTTCACGGCGCCGATGTGACCGATGCGGATCTGATAAGACAAAGATAGATAAGATGAGACAAAGAAGATAAGATTAGACAAAGAAGAAAGATAAGATTATTCATTCCAAAAGCAGCTCAGGTTCCGCCAGGCAAAGCCAGATATAAATACCTGACTTCTGGACTGGCTTTGGAATGCAGACATGACCTAGAAACAGTTCTTGGGCCCACCAGAAGCAAAGATTTGGCCTAGCTTCTGGGCCGAAACAACTGAAACAACCCTGACATTGTGATTAACGGATTGTATCCAAAGAACTTTGGCTTCTGGCAATCAAGCCTAGTTGCTGTAGAATCTCTGACTCTAACTTTAAAAGAGCCAAAATTTTCATTAACTCGATCAATCTATCTCAGATCAAAGAAAATTGTTGATAAAAGAAATCAATTCAATTCGATTCTGATCGCACGATATCGCACGCAATTCTGATCGATACCAAGATACGATAGAATCACTTTTAATAGTGATTCTATCGTTCTCTTTGGCAGAGATTAGAGTCAGAGATTCTACAGCAATTAGCCCTAGGCTTGTTTGCCAGAAGCCAAAGTTCTCTCCTTGCCTGTTAATAGTAAAAAGACGATAAACCCTTATTTTTCAAGTGTTACTGTATTTTTAAAACCCAGAAATAAAAGATTGCGATCAGAAGAAGGCCCCTAAAAACCAGAATCGCTTAAAACCCTTGCACTGACCACATTCCGAGCCGCCGGTGCAATCGAATCGTTATCAGCGGACGATCCCGAGTACAATTTATTGTCCAATGCGTTCACCAATCCAATCCAGAACCACAAAATCATCCTTCTACCTCTAGTGTAATCAAATAGAAAGAAATCATAAACAAATCATTCAACAAACCTCAATTCTTATAAGGTTTCAGGTAAATTCGTGAATTCAGCAATTCAGCAAAATGAAAAATGAGAATTTTTCTCTAGATCTTTAAAGCTTTTTCGGAAAGGGATAAGGGGGTAAATCTTTGTTAAATCCGACAGAATTTCTTGGATTATCATGGGGATTTGCGGAGTGAGAGGCAAAAGTCACTTTTGTAAAGGCCAATTACCTGAGTGCTCGAGATATGAAAAGAGGCTAAAGAGGAGAATCTTTTTTTTGACTACAGTACCACCCCACATTCAATTTTATTGCATTTCTTTGTCTTGTTTATTAAGTGGAGAAAATCCTCCCGAAAACACTCGGCTATAATGCGAAAGTTGGTCCTCTTTGCAGGCACAGAGGGGATTTTTCCGATTAACTGGTAAAAGGCTCACAATGAAAATTGGGTTTTTGGCATTTCAATCGCGATTGTTTTTTTAATAAATGATATTTATAATACAGTAAGCAATCAAATTCCAGAATAACTCTTGATAACTTTAGTTGATTTGAATATACCGTATTTTCTCTAATAGTAGTGCACCCAGGCGAGCCGAGTTGATCACGATTTTACGGTTTCCAAGCTTTTGCAGAAGCTCAACAGTCTAATCACCAGCTAGATCTCATCGTCAGCTACATTTTCCGACCGCACATCGATAGGTTCTGATAAGTGGTTCTCGAGATTTCGAGGAATTTAGGCGACGCTCAGGGTGCACTACTATTAGAGAAAATACGGTATTTGAGAGAATACGGCGGCCGGTATTACGGTACTTGTCGTGGGATACCGTACTTGCGTCTAGACGTTGGGCACTGTACGTAAAACTTTCTTTAGTTTTGTACTGAGTCTTGTAGCATACCGGATTCTCTCTAATAGTAGTGTACCCCGGCGAGCCGAGTTGGTGACTATTTGACGGTTTCCAAGCTTTTGCAGAAGCTCAACACTCAAATCCTCCACTAGATCTCATCGTCAGCTACATTTTCCAACCGCACATCGATAGGTTCTGATAAGCGGTTCTCGAGATTTCGAGGAATTTAGACGACGCTCATGGTGCACTACTATTAGAGAAAATACGGTATCAATGATTAAAGCACTCTCGAGTATTGTAGCTAGAGTTTTTCAAGACGAAATCTAACCAACTCTTGACTCACCATATTTTGAATCATTTTTCAATTAAAATTTGATTTTGGTTTAATATTTTGAAACGATTTTGATCAGGATTGTTCTTAGATTAAAATTTCTGTTTTCGGCTAAGCAAACCACATCTAAGATCGGCTAAGATCTCCATATTTTCGATTTTAGTTGACACAAAATTGTTTTACCCTATCAACAAGAAGCAATTGTTTAAAAATTACTTTCAAAGGGATTTTGCGAGATTTTTATGCCTTTCATGACCTAGTGTAGCTTGGCTGAATGAGTTGAAGCATTACACGAATGAGTTCCTCAAAAAGCAATGGGCCGACAATTGTGATATGGTTGAAGAGTGAGGGAATTAGAAATTAGAATATCAGAACTAGACAAAACAACAATAGCTCAGTCTCTCAGAAAGCAGAATAAAGAGTATTTGTAGCGAATAAATCCTGACTAAGCATTCCCTTTGTCTCAATAGCTCTAATTTCGATGATAATGATATAAAATAAAAAAATGATTTGGATCTGTCCTCGCACTTAGCGCAGATCACAACCCGCTTCCACATTTACTGAGGCAGAAGTGTAGTTGTCGTAGCCGATGATACTCCGATGGCCGGGCTGGGGCGCTCGGAGGGGAACCCAGGAGTCGAACCCACGACTAACCCGCGCCGACGTTGCTCAACTTGGCAGATCGGACGGGGTCGACCACAGACCCTTCCCTTCCTGGGCCCCATGATAATGATATCGATTTCGCTTTTCTTCCCGAATGAATGCTTCTATAGAAACTCACTTATGGTTAGCTCCTTTTTGTTGTGCTGAACTAGCTGAGAAGTTGTGCGTTAACTCTTCGTCATCCGGTTCACTGAAGCACTTTTTGGCTCACTCAAACATTTTCATTTTTTCATTACGCTAAACTTGATCAAAACAAATATCACCTTTCTCTGGCGGTGGCTACTTTACGCAACTCGCCATAACTTTCTTTTAAGTGGCTCAATCTTTATGATTTTGGTTTCATTTTGTTGCACTTATTGAGATCTACAAAAGGAAACCAAAATCAAATTGAGATATAAGGTTTAAATGTGTGTAGAGATAAAATTTAGTATCTGAACCGCACATTAGATAAGTTGGTGAAGAGTTATGGCCAAAAGTACGTTGTACACCTGTAAACAATTGTCTCGAAAGCATAAAAAATGATAATATTAAGTTATACATCGAAATTAGAGGGTGGCTACTTTGCGCCAAATTTTTTACGCAACTCCCCATAACTTTCTTCTAAACGAGCCAATCTTTATGATTTTAATGTCATTTTGTAGATCTCAACAAGTGCAAGAAAATGACATTAAATTCATTAAAGATTGACCCATTAGAAGAAAGTTATGGCAAATTGCGCAAAAGACAAAGTTGAAAAATTTGACGGAAAGTAGCCATCCCGCCCTTCTCTTTCTTTTCTTTTCTTTTCTTTATAATTTCTTCCAATCCACCTTTGCATTAATTTCCCTCAAAGATTGGGTCAAATTTCAACTTCCCGAAATATCAGATGCTTTTCCCTAAAATCTCAAATTTCAAGATTTCTTTTTTCTGATGGCATAAAAAAATCCCTTGAGACGTCGGAAATGATTTATCTAGAACAATTCATTTTTTCGAATAGCCGACAATTTTGAGAACGGGTTTTCAAAGAGTATTCGGTTTAGTGAATCTTCTTTTTTTGTTCTTTTTTTACTCAAGAGTTTTCAAATGACGTTTTGAGGAATCAATTGAATTCAATTCTGATCGCACGATATCGCACGCAATTCTGATCGATACCAAGGTACGATAGAAGCACTTTTAATAGTTCTCTTCTTACCTGTTAATAGTAAAAAGACGATAATCCCTTATTTTTCAAGTGTTACTGTATTTTTAAAACTGCTCACAAAAGCAGCTCAGGTTCCGCCAGGCAAAGCCAGAAAAATACCTGACTTCTGGAATTTTAGATTTTATACAATTAGGCTTTAAATCGAATTCTTCTAGCCCTCAAAATGCTCTTAGAAGCTATTGAATCGTTCTTTAGACGTCTTAAAGTTCTCAATTTTCTTCCCAAAAATATCCTCTATTCTTTATCTTAATAAATTCTTCATTTCCTTCTTTCTTTCTTTTCTTCGATTGCCCGTGAGAATCTCAAAAATCCTGAAATTTTTTTTGAATTTAACTTGGAGTAAGAAAGATGACTCAAAACTTTTAATTCTTAACTAATTTTCCATTTTCTTTTGCGGTAAATACAGGGGTGGGACAAATGCGACCTTTTTTTGCGCACCTTGACATTTGCGCACATTTTTTTGCTGGAAAAGGCCTTAGGAAAGGTCGTAGAACTTCAAAAATGTTTTCATATAAGGGAATCGTATGCGTAGATTCCGAATTTCGACAAATCAGACCTCGCTGGCACGTCAAATTTGGGCTAAAAGGCAAAAACTACGCAACTTAACGCTTTTCGCAGTTTTTGCCTTTTAGCCCAAATTTGACGTGTCAGCGAGGTCTGATTTGTCGAAATTCTGAATTTACGCATACGATTCCCTTATATGGAAAGGTTTTGAAGCTCGACCTTCTAAGGCCTTTTCCAGCAAAAAAAAGGTGCGCAAATGTCCAGGTGCGCAAAAAAAAGGTCGCATTTGTCCCACCCCCCAAAATGATGAAAATTTTCAAAGAAACCATTTAAAATTTGATATTGATTGAATGTTTTAAAAAGCTTTGTTTATTAGCTGAATATCTTTCTTTATTAGCTGATAAAGTTGAATATCTTTCTTTATCAGCTGAATATCTTTCTTTACCAGCTGAACATCTTTATCAGCTGAATTTGTCCCACCCCCATAAATACGGGAGGTAGTCAAATGAGCGCCAACAATTGGGCGCCAATCATTTCAGCGCCAACGATTTGGCTCACGCTTATTTCAGCGCCACTCATTTGAGCGCCGTGCCAAAAATGACTGGAAAACAATCATTTGAGCGCCAAATTAAAAAAGGCCCTAAAAACGTTCATTTAAGCGCCGGGCCAAAATGACTGGAAAACGTTCATTTCAGCGCGACTAAATTTTAATATTTTTGCTTTCTACGCTGCTTTTGCATGTTTTTTAGGGTTTTGCTTCTGTTTTTACACTTTTTTTTCACTCATTTGACCTAGGGCACAGTAGTAGGCATCAAATGCGCGGAAAAAATTGTTAGATTAGCTCGTATTTAAGGTTTTTTTGGTGAAAATGTGTAAATTTGCTAGTTGTATGATATTTTCCCCCAATAGCGTGCTTTTTCACCGTTTCTTGCCGTTTTCGTTTACAATTTGCTTACAGTTAACATAGTTCTTTGCTTAGGCTCGTGAACTGCGCAAGAAGTGGCGAGACAAAGGAGCACTCTGAGTCAAAGTAACGTTTTGTTCATGATTTATTTTGGTTTATTTTGCTGCCAAGAATTATTTTTATCTTTAGATGATTTAGATAAAAACATACAGTAAAAACTTTGAGATCATGCAGAAAATGCAAAAATAACATGCATATACAGAATGGGCTGATTCGGCGCTGAAATGAATGTTTTCCAGTCATTTTTGGTGCGGCGCTGAAATGAACGCGCGCTAAAATGATTGGCGCTGAAATGATTGGCGCTCAATTTTTGGCGCTCATTTGACTACCTCCCATAAATACTGCAATAGTATCTAACTCGATAGGAGCGTCGCGTAGTCTAAATTATGATGAGAAATTGTTGTTTGTTTGTTGTTGTTTTTTTTGCCATTTTTCAATTATCTATTTTCTAAGCTCTGCTTAATGCTAAAAATATATATTAGATCTCAAAAAATCACCCATTTTCTCTACTTGAATTTGATATCTAAGAACGCAGAAATAAACGTACTAGTGTCAAGATATGAGCGTTTGTTTTTGAGAGGAAACTTAGACTACGCAACGCTTCTTTTGGGGGTTTCTATTAGAGTATTTTAAGGTATTTTCTTTCAGTTTTCTTTTCACAACTACTAATTTCAACAAAAAATTCTTTTAGAAAACGATGGGTCAACGATTATATCTCATTTTTGCATTGATACTCATTGCTTTCATAAGCACAATCAGCACAAGTAAGTTGATTTTGAAAGTTTGAGCTTTTTCAGTGATTCTCTCCTTAGAACGGTGACGGATCAGTCAAGCCAAGTCAAGCCTTTTTCAGTCATTCTTTCCTTAAAACGGTGACCGATCAGTCAAGCCAAGTCAAGCCTTTTCAGTCATTCTTTTCTTAAAACGGTGACTGATCGGTCAAGCCAAAGTGCGAGTCGATTGTATTCATGATTTACATAATATTAGGTAACTTGCCCCACTTTCCTTTACGATTTGAATCTTTTCGTTGAGATCAGTCAGTTAACGATAATGGTTTTCTTTTTATGTTGAATTAAATTGAAATTGAATTGAAATTGAATTGAAATTGAATTGAAAGTGATTGAAAAGAGCTAAGTTTTTCATATTCTTTTAGGGATAGTCCCAGCCGTTTCCCGTTTCAATTTCGAGAGAGCGAGAACGGTGCGACCATCGACGAGTCGTTTCGTTCTTGAAAGTTCGTCTAAAAATTGAGTAAAAGATATTGAAAGAAAGAAAATGATTCAAACAAAAAAATTCTTAAAACAAAACCCTTAATCTATTGTTTTGATTTCAAAATTCGAAAACCCCGTTTTCAGATTCGTATAACAGCTATCATAATGGCTATCGTCCCCAATTCGGTCGTTATCAAATCGCTCCCGACGGCTCGACGATCATCAGCGATAAATGGTGGTAGAAATTCAACTATTCAAATGAAATTGAAATATCAAATGAAATTCAAATAATCTTTTTGCTATTTGAAAATAAATTTGTTATTTTTTTGTTATTTTTCATTTGTCAAAGACTGTAAACACATTTGGGAAAATGGGAAAGTCGCAGAGAAGTTGCAGAGAAGTCTTTTGAAATTTAACATAAAGCTGATTTTAAGCTCACTTACCGCAGTTGTTGTCGTAGCATTGTAAGACGAGTAGCATTGTAGCGAGTAGCGAGTAGCACAACGAGTAGCATTGTAAGACGAAGAGCTCATATTGCAAGAACGCTAAAGAAAAGTTCTTTGTTTTCAATTTAATGAATAATACATCAACGATGCATTGCCCAGATCACCCGTGTTTCTTATTAGTTGTTGTTGTTGTTGTTGTTGTGGTTGTTGTTGTTGTGGTTATTGTTGTGGTTGTTCTTGTTGTGGTTATTTGTTGTGGTTGTTGTTGTTGTTGTTGTTGTGGTTGTTGTTGTGGTTGTTGTTGTGGTTGTTGTTGTTGTGGTTGTTGTTGTGGTTGTTGTTGTGGTTGTTGTTGCCAGTTGTTGTTGTTTGTCAGTTGTTGCCATTTGCAGAGAAGTCTTTTGAAATTTAACATAAAGCTGATTTTAAGCTCACTTACCGTAGTTGTTGTCGTAGTTGTGTGTCGTTTTGATCTCTGGGGATTGGTATGCTAAAATGGTTTGCAGTAAACTACCGTATATAAACGGTAAGCTATTAAACGATTGTGGAAATTTGATGTTAGATTGTCAATGGGAATGGAGCGTTATCAAATCGCTCCCGACGGCTCGACGATCATCAGCGATAAATAGTGGTAGAAGCTGAAATATCAAGTAAAATTCAAATACCGTATTTCTTCGAATGAAGACCGGATAAAGAGTATCATCGCGTACTCTGCGTAGCAACCTTTTAAAATTTCTTTTCACCACATAAGCTTTCAATCCAAGTGCTATAGAGTTGACTACGGCTCAAAAAATCTTGGTGGCTCCCATGGTATTTTTAGGCCATTTTCCAGCTCTACTAACACTTGACGAACTTTTTCTGAAAAGCACCACCCAAAGGGCTGCCTGAGAAATTACCCGATATCCTCTTATCCAGTCCCCTATTCCCAGCTCTGACCAATCTTTTTGCTATTTATCAATTCCTTGTGTTATTTATTTGTTATTTTTCATTTGTCAAAGACTGTAAGCACATTTGGGGAAATGGGGAAATTTTTTTGGATCGCCTAGAGGCCCACCAAGAGACTAACCCCGGAAAAATGGTTGTAACACTCGAAATTTTGATTTGCAATTTCATTCACTCAAAGTTTCTCGAATGAGAAAAATATTCGGGGCTTTGCTGTTTCTTTTTTCAATATTTGGACAGACCAAAACACAGACAGCGATATGGAATCGTAAGTTTTAGAAAAGTTGGATATGGATACAATATGGATAAAGTTTAAAGTCTTACAGTCAATATCATATGAATAACTTGACGCTGGCGAGTGAGGCTGAGTTTTTCGACAGCAAAAGTGCGCTAGCTTTCTCTCCGAAACGATTTGAGTTCTTGCCGTCTACGATAGTTGAATAAGGTCATCGGATATTTGATGCACGTGCCCATTCCATTGAGAATCTAACTTTGAGCTCAAATATCTCAGTGTTGGGCTATTAAGTTACAAATATTCTGTAACTGTAAAAAGACTGGTTTTTCAAATCAGAAGCGATTGCATTCTGATCTGCCTACCAAGCAGAGAAGCGCCAATCTTGTAATTATCCGGACGCGGCCTCGCCACGCTCCTTTGCCATTGGCTAACTTTGAACCCAAATATCTTGGCGTTGGCTGTTCAATTTGCAAATTATTGCGTATCATTGGATGCGCCGAGTCTTTCTCTGTAGATTCGTGAAAAACTATTTTTCCACGGACAGCCCAACACTAGTAAATTTGAGCTCAAGAGTTACTTTTAATGGGAAGGCAAGGTGCGTCTCAAATTTTCCACAATCGTTTAATAGCTATCGTTTATAAATGTATACGGTAGTTTACTGCAAACCATTTAGCATACCAATCCCCAGAGATCAAAACGACTACGACGCTACGACGCAACTACGGTAAGTGAGCTTAAAAAGTCAGCTTTATATGTTAAATTTCAAAGACTTCTCTGCATGGCAACAACTGACAAACAACAACAACTGGCACAACAACAACAACAACAACAACAACAACAACAACAACAACACCCCACAACCACAAGAAACATTTGCAGATCTCTGCAATGTATCGTTGATGTATTATTCTTTAAATTGATCAAAAAGAACTTCTTTAGCGTTCTTGCAATACAGGCTCTTCGTCTTACAATGCTACTCGTTGTGCAGTAAAGTTTATGGGATTTTTTCGTTACAGCACCGAATGAAAACGTTCAAAACAGTGCCGTCAAATCTCTCGAAATCCGAAAAACTAAATCGGTTCAATTTTTATATCAAAAAAATCCTTGTGTTCTTGGCTTCATGATGGGTGAAATAGTTTTTCAAAAAAAAAGTTAATATTTCATAGATAAAATTAGTGTTCGTGTGTGTCAAATGATACTCAGTTGGTTAACTGAATATCTTTCAGGAATATTTAATACATTGAGCAATCTATTAAATCTACCGTATTTCTTCGAATGAAGACCGAAGGTAAAGTATGATCGCGTACTCCTGCGTAGCAGCCCTTTTAAAATTTCTTTTCTGCATAAAAGCTTTCAATTAAGTGCTATAGAGTTGGAAATGAAACAAAATACCACATGAGCTAACAGATTTGATCTGAAATTTGATTTGAAAATCTGTTAGCTCATGTGGTTTTTTGAGTCCCCGTACAACCTTTTGGCACTTCGTGCCGCTCCCCCCTGAAAAAAAATTTTTCTCTTTTGCTACCTTCTTGTACTGCGATCCCCCCCCCCCCCAGTCTTCTATTCTAAGAAAGCTACGATATTGAATCTATTAAATATTAACTTTTTTTTTAAAAAACTGTTTCACCCATCATGTAGCCCAGAGTAAAGAAATTTTTGATATAAAAATTGAACCGGTTTATTATTTTAGTTGTGAGAAATTTGACGGCGCTTTTTTTTTAAGGTTTTCCTATTATCGTGCTGTTTTAACTACATTCTAGTTGATTTCTTTTTCCAACAAAATTTTAGTTTTGGCAAGTACCATGAATGAAACCATCACGACAACAACGATTGATTCTTTCGATTGGAATGTGGGTTGTTAAGAAAAATTGATTATGATTCTAAAAACTTTACATTCTCATGAGTTATTTTGATTAAGAGTTAGCTATCAGTAATTCTAAATATACAGTTCAGACGACAACAACCGCTACAACTCCATCAGCACTCGAAACAAAAGCGACAACGATCACAGCACTCCCGATAAGCGTTAGTAAACGCTACAAACTTATTTTAGCCTAGCTATTCTTTTTAGGATTTTAAAAATCCTTTAAAAGCGCCAAGAAACTTGATTTATTTTTACAGCAACTATTGGGTTAAGTATGATGAAAATTTGTTGTTATAAGTAAACTTCATCCCGACCTGATTAACTGTTTATGTTACGCTGATCAAAGAAAGCACACTTTATTTGAAACTTTTCCAACGCTTTTACAGGCCACAAAAAGCACGGTTACAAAGCCAACAAAGTACTTCACCTTCAAAATCACAAAACCCGAGATGGGAGGAAATCACAACGAGAGGAAATCACAACGAACCACAACGAGATGGGAGGGAAATGCGACTGTGCTTCTCAAATCGAAACACTTTTGCAAACCAAATTTCAGCGCCGCACCACCACCGAAAAACAACGGCATCAACAATGAAAAGAATAACCCCATCACATTTCCAATATCCGTGCATTCGTTCGGCATTCTTTCATCTGCCAGCTGACAATCACCCAACCGACAGATCAGCCCCAAATATTATACTTGGATGCTCACTGTATAATCGTTTAGCTTATAGCTTAGCTTTCGCTTTCAAACACAAAAATATCCGCTATAAATCCCACAAAAGTCACTTACAAGAAGACGACAAAACCGACTAAAACCCTTAGCGAAACGCGTTTACAATCATTTCAAGCCTTGTAAACATTCGGACATTTCATATTCCTCAAATTCAATAAAATAGGTGGCTTTTAGATAACGGATTAGCCGAAAGAAACGGAATATATCCTCAGAGAAAAAGTTTAAAACAGCCTATGATGTAAAAACATTTTAAAAATTGTTTTAAATTGAAAGTTTAAAGCAAAACCTTTAGTCAACTGGACAGCTCTACTGTAACCACGACTACCACCGATATCCATTTTGGCCGTTATGTTTTGCTGAACAGAAATTGTCCCAATTCCGTGTGTTTTCTAGTTGCTTGATATAAAAATGATCTAAAATTGGAAATAAGAAACAAAAGATGTTATTCTTTGAGATTTTAGATCGACAATACAACAACAACAGCAACAGCAACAGCAACAACAACAACAACAGACAACAACAGCAACAGCAACAGCAACAACAACAACTTCCACCATCACTACGATGAGCGGTGATGGTGGTAAATTTGATTTTCATTCAAAACTCAAAAGCATCTTGAAATCCTATAAAACTTGGGGACTCTAATTATTATTCTGATTTATTGATTCTAATGATTAAAGTGACTAAATCAAAGTTCATTGGTTGACAACGATACAAACAACGTTCACTTTTTCAAAGCTCAATGTCACCACGACTACAACAAAGGTTCTTGCTGAAATTTGTTAAAAAAACTAAGCCTTTACTTTTCTATCTGTACTGGCTTACTATTATGCATGTAGTTGTACATTTGTAAACTTGAAATTAGACAAGTCCCGGTTTAAATGGAAAAACGACAACGACAACAACGACGACAACGACAACAACATCCACTAGAAACTCTTCAACAACGAACCTGAGCGATTTACCAACTGAAATGCCCACTTCAACCAATCAACCAAACTCTTCAGACATGTTTTTGGATGGGCAAAGGTTTGGACTTTGACTTTGACTAGAAATATTAGGTTGAACCGAATGGAATAGCCGTTTTCTAAATAACAACTTTATTGATATACTACAAAAAACAATAATTATTCGAAAAGATTGGGGGTGGGACAAATGCGACCTTTTTTTTGCGCACCTGGCATTTGCGCACCTTTTTCGCTGGAAAGGCCTCAGGGAGGTCGTAGAGCTTCCAAAATGTTTTCCTAGAAGGGACTCGAATACGTAGATTCCGAATTTCGATAAATCGAGACCTCGCTGACACGTCAAATTTGGGCTAAAGGGCAAAAAGCCCAAATTTGACTTATCAGCGAGGTTTGATTTGTCGAAATTCGGAATCTACGCACACGATTCCCTATCGGGGAAATATTTTCGAAGCTCTACGGCCTTTTCCAGCAAAAAAAAAAAGTGCCGCTCGCGTCCCCATTCCCCCAAAAGATTCGAAAAGATTCGAAAAGATGTTCACCATTATTTTCGATGGTCTTTCCTACTTGAAATCTTACAATCATGACAATTACAGTCCTTTAAAGCTCACTATCAGGCTAACAAATGATACTTTACTTTACTTTTTACATATTAGGTCCTCATCGACATCCCCTTCATCATCAGATGATATTTCTCTTCCAACAAATCAACCCGAGTCGAGTACCAATGATGAATGCAGTAAATTGAGATATATCGAAAATGACCTGTAATTTCAGCCGATGAGCCCGAACCCACACCAGAAGCGGCTTTGGATTCAAGCACAAATGCCCGGAAGTTCAATCTCCATTGACAGGTTAATGTTGAGCAAAGAAATAGCTACGTTAATTTTTAAAAGCAGCTTTTACGATACTAAAACGATTTTATAACATCTCGGTAACTTTAGAGTTCTCGAGCTCGCCTCAATCATCGCCTAACAATTCGAGTGATTCAAGTCCGTCAGGTAAATGCCATTGTTAAGTGGGATTGTTTTTGAACAGCTTACAATTTGTTAGTCTTTACGGATTTAAAGCTTTTCTCTTTTAGTTTTTCTTTTAGCTTTCCTTTAAGCTTTTCCCTTTACAGCATAACAACTTGTAGCTCAAATAATTCCTCCAAATAATACTTTAGATTTCTCGAGCTCACCCGATCCAAGTGTTGACAATTCGAGTGATCCAACTGATCCGACTTTATCAAGTAAAAGATAACGTATCATTATCGATTCTTATCTAGACTGTTTTTATCCATTAGACCCAGCTTTACTTGAACATTTAATAAAATAAGTTTAAAATATCGGCATCTGAAATTTGATAACTGTTCAAGTAAAGCGAGGTTTGCCTCACCTCAACCTCACCTCAACCTCACCTCAGACCTCACCACAACCTCACCTCAACATCACCTCAACTCACCTCAATCCTCACACCTCAGCGCCCCTCAACCACTTCTTCAACATTTTCAAGTAAAAAAATCTTAACAAAGAGAAATGTTCAATAAAATGATTACCTTAAGCTACTTTTTCTAAACTTATGATTAAAATTGGAATTATTCAGGTGATTCCACTTCTACTACATTTCAACATCAACCGATCTGATTGCTGCGAATGAAATGACATCAACGATCATGAATCAGCCAATAGGGAGATGTATAAGAATCAAATCTGACAAGCACAAGTAATCAAGAATGCATTTTTTTTAGATATTTGGTTTATTTCCAAAAAAAAAAAAATAATCCCAGGTGATTCTACGCCTCCTGAGAGCGATAGCACTTCACCACCTCTAAACGAATCTATTGAAACACCGGTGACAGGTAGCTTTTGAAAATTGAGCTTAAAGCAGCTTGATATAAGATTTTTATTAAAAAAATTGATCTAATATTTGAATTAAAACTGTTTAGAATCAGCAGGACTAACCGAAGAGTCAGGACTCGACGACGAGCTCGAGTCAAACATCCTTGACACTGACTTTGAGTGACTCCACTTCAACTGCTACTGGTACCATAATAAAAGAAGTAGAAACACTATAAGTACAATTTTTTAGAAACTGATCCTAGTGGAGAGAACACGGAGTCGACAGTGGAAACGCGAACAACGAGAACTGCTGATATCACCGGAAGTGTCATGGACGATTCTACAACTTGTAAGTGAAAAACCTTTAAGCACTTTTAAGCATTTCAATAATTGACTGAAATTTTTGATTGTTACAGTGTCAAATCTATATTGTAAGAAAGAAGGAATTGACAAGAAAGAGTAGATTTCTGGAGAGAGGATCGAACCCTCGACCTTTCACTTTCTGGACAATTACTGTAACCAATGAGCTATCCGGTACCTTGACTTGTAAAGGATTGTCGTGACGATCTCGTGATCGAGATCACCACGTAGTGGAGTGTGGAGTGTCTCTAAAGGATTGTCGTGACGATCTCGTGATCGAGATCGCCACGTAAAGGAGTGTGGAGTGTCTCTAAAGGATTGTCGTGACGATCTCGTGATCGAGATCGCCACGTAGTGGAGTGTCTCTACTCTCCCAATCTCAAACCACTGAACCAACTATTATCGCTGTAATAAAGATTATATCTAAACCAACAATAATCACTACAAGAATTTATCCAGTAACCCTTTCAACCACAACTACGGGATCTACTGTGAGAGTGAATACGAATCAAACCATCACAACAACAAGAATTACAAATGTTCAAAATTCTACATTGCTTTACGATCCTGGATCAAGTAAGACTGGAAATAAAACAAGAGAATTGATTGTTTTAGACACGACAACAACTACAACTACCGGTGCTGGTTTGGTTTTCAGTTGAACGCTTTATTGTTGCTTTTTAGATGTTGTGCATTCCCTGACTATACTACTTCAACCACTTCACCCATTTCCCACTCATCCGACTCGACAACTACAACTCATTGGTCTATTACTTAATCAAAGTTTGTGAGATTGTTGTGCACATTTCCAGATGGATTGGAATAATACGCAGAAATCAATCATAATCGGTGTAGATGAGACTTCCTGAGTGAACGAGGAAAACACAACAAAAGCACCGAGTAGGTCAACGATAAAAACAACTACTGTATCAAATGAACAAAACACGACAATAATGAGAAACACTGGAGGTGGTGGGAGGGAACTGACAATGGAAGTGGAGATGGGATGGAAATGGAGGTGGATCAGCTGTTATAGGCGCACAAATAAAGTTATAGCTTATGTTCATACATACTCTTGGTACTGACTTATATCGGAATGTAATAAGATGTAAGTAAGATTGTAAGAACTAAAGTCCTTTTTGGCAAAATTCAACTTTACGGTCTGATCAAAATCAACTTTCCAAAAAAACCTGGTTTCTATGTTTTCCCTCATGCCGGAATGCACAAAAAAAGCATAAGTTTTAGTTTTAGCCCATTTCGTATTCCCCCATACAGTCCGGACCTCGCCCCTTTCGATTACATATTCATTCCGGACCATGAGCTTGCGGGAGAACACTTCTATTCAGAAGAAGCAGTCAAAAAATGGCTTTGAAAGTTTTTCGATTCAAAACCAAAATCCTACTACGAAAGAGAGAGTCCTCAAATTGCCTTTAAAATGGGCAGAAGTCGTCAATAATAATGTGGAATTATTTGGAATGAATTTATGGTTTTATGTTGAATAAATTCTAGTTCAAAGTCCGGCAGTTTTCAATTCACCGACCCAATAGTAAAGACTCCTCGACAAGGAAATTTTCTTTCTTTCAACCTTGTCCCTTAGTCAATAACTTTCAATTGTTAGGGTTCAAATTCAAAGGCAATTTAGCTCTATTCAAAAATACCGTTGTTATTAAAGTTAGTGCTGTAGTTTAGATAACACAACTGAAACAAGCAGCGGTGGCACTTCACCAGACTACAGCCAAACCCACTTCAAGCACCACCACCACCACCACAACAACAAAAAAACCCATCGCAAATCAACAATGAAACTATCGAGAAACTCAAACTATGACTATATGGATACAACGGACGAATATGGGAATGTGATTATTGTAAAAGTGCCCAAAACAAAGACATCCACAACGAAACAACGGCTAAGCCTGGTTGAGTCTGTCAAAAAGCACTAATTGAGCTTTTTTTTAGCAAATTTCACCGAAACAACGAGTGCGTATGAAGGTTGGTAATTAAACTAATTGATCTACAAATCTACAAATCGATTCAGACGCAAAGAACAACTTATTCAGACTATGAGTATGGAAATGTTGATGGAAATGGCACAAATGGGACTATATCAACAACAAAAACTACCACCGCAATTCCGAGTTTGTTTCGGCTTTTGGCTTGGCTTTAGTGACTTTAGCTTTTGGCTTTAGTGACTTTAGCTTTTGACTTTAGTGACTTTAGTGACTTTAGCTGACGATTCAGCTTCACCAAAATGCAACACCGCTGTGATCAACACTCAACATGCTTTAACGATAAAATTCGAAGAAGTTGAAAATGGTTTTGGGAGAGCTGTAGCTGGGGAAAGCATATGTTCAGGTACAACTCAATCATTGAATTCAATGAAACAGGGCTAGCACTTTCCTGAATGGATCTACTTCAAGAACGTTCACTTGTGATTCCACAGGCAATTGGGCGAAATTATGATCCTTCACAGTTGTGCCAAGATAGTAAAAATATTTATTTTAATAAAGTGTTCTTTAAAAGATGCTGGGAAAGCTATCGTATTCCGATTTTTTTTAAAAATAAAACACTCCTAATAATCAGTGGTCTTCGCCCGATTGTAATTGTAATCTTAACTTCAGGATTACGGTAGCTTTTCTAAGAGCAACTTTTAGAAAACATTCACTGGTACCAGTTGCAAGTATTCAGCTCAAAAAAAATTTAGGCATTGTTATTAACTCAACACTGCGATGCATTGATCCGTCCCCAATCCTTAACACTCTCAACTCCTGCTCCGAATGGAAAGCTAAACGGTTGGTTGGACTTGAAACAGAAAAGTTGATCACAAGGCTTTTAAGCTTTAAGGTTTCAATGGGAGGAATTCAACTCCTTAAAGTTTAATTACTGAATTCTTGCATTTCATCCTGACTGAAGACGGATGTTCCTTCAGCTCGAGCAAACCCCAACATCTCCTCTTCGCATCGATCGGGCAACCCGTTCAGGTTTGCAAGAAAATATTTGTAAGAATTACTTTGTTTTTGTTTAAACATATTCCATTTATATTCTAAAGTCCCATTTCCATATCTCTCTAAATTTTGTTCCTTATCTCTTTAAATTTTGTTCCTTATCTCTCTAAATTTGGCTCCCTATCTCTCTAAATTTGGTTCCCTATCGACTAAATTTGGTTCCCTATCTCTTTCAATTTTGTTCCTTATCTCTCTAAATACCAGCAACGAGGTGGAGCACAAGAGTGGCAGAGACGGTCAGAGAAAGGATGGGCTAGAGTGCAACCACCACCAGCACAAGCAGAGTCGAAGACTTCGAACCAGGAACAATCAAGATAGGGAAACACTGGATGACACTAGCAAGGGATAGAGAAATGTGGAAGCAGGTTGTGATCTGCGCAAATAGGAACACCTGAATGCGATGACAGATCAAAAAAAAATCTCTTTAAATTTGGTTCCTTATCTCTCTAAATTTGCTTGGGTTCCCTATCACTCTAAATTTATTTTTCCTAAATTTCCGAGGTTTATCCTTTGTCCTTTAAAACGTTAACCAAGACTGCTAACCACTCAGCCAAAATTCGAGCACATTCTTGTCGTTTCTAGATTCAAATTGGGGATTAGGCTTTTAATTTTACGCTTTTGGGCTACTGTAAAGGAGCCAGTTATTTAAATTTCACAATCACAGATCTATGAATGTCTCCCCTCTGGCCAATGGACTGAAAATCTCCAAAATGAGCCCTGCACCTGTGAGTTTTAGATAAACTCTTACACTACATCAGATGAACTCTTCATTTAGACGTCTCTCGCTCATCTGAACTGTGAATGGAATAAAATTCATTGAAATTGTTTACACATTGAGATCACAACGAAATCACATAAAGCAGTAGGAATTGCAAAAATGAAATACAGTCGACTCTCGATTTAACGATTCTGAAACGTACCCCAAATTTCTTGCGTAGTTGCCCAACGATTGCGCTTGGCTGGACAGCTACGCAGAAATCCCAGGGCCTGTTTTAGAATTTCAAAATCGTTGTATCGAGAGGCGACTGTATCTTAGTTTGTTATAAACTATGTTTTTTATTAATCCAGTTTCTTGGTGACCATGGTTTCAGGCATTTATCCAGCAAAGCCTAACCGCGATCACCGTAGCCGCCGAGATACCACCGAAAATGAAAGCCATTCCCGACTCGAAAATTTTAATTTTTATAATAAATAGTACGATAAATGGATATAAAATTTTGATCTTTATTGAATTTAAATTTTGAAAACATTCTCCTGAGACTAACCTGCGCCATGAAACCGAAATAGATGAGCGCCAGCAAGCGCGCGCAATCGAACAGCACACAAGAATGGTCTAAAATTGGAATTAGTTTCAGGCTTTTGAAAATAACCTTAATTATGATCAATCTATAAATATGATAAGCCATTAATATTTATCTAATTACTCACCTGTGATCAAAATAGTAACCGAATGGCAGAATCGATGCAAGAAGATAGGAGAATAGGCAAAGAATGAAGGCCAATTGAGCGAAACTCGGACTTCATTGAAATAGATAGCTGAATATTATTTAATATGCAAAGAAAAATACGCAATTAATCCTATTAAAAAGCTACTCAACTCACCCAAGACTACGGTAACGGTGAATTGAACGGTTAGATTGAGCTTGGAGTGGGGTGGAGAGGGGCTGATTGGCAAGAACTGGTACTTCGTTGATCTGGAATTTGATTTTAAATTAATTTCAAGTGCTTTATGACCAGCTAAAGTTTATTTTTGAATTTTTTCAAATACTTTTATTCATTTCTCACCTCCGGAATCCCCTCTGTATTATCCTCCACCCATTTCCAGAAATGTTAAGAACCACCTCGTGCGAACACCCGGGAAATATCTCTGGCGGCATGAAGACACATTTTAGCTAAATTTATAGATATTTTGATTTATTAATACTTATGAATTTTATTTCGCTTTCTTTTATAAACTTACAAGTACTGGATAATGAAATATCATATTTGAAAAACGATCGTCACTTTCTGCGCGTCTGTAACTCCCCTTGTCTTTGAGTTTAAACTATTAGTGCTATACATTTTCTGAAAGCTCTTTTCAAGGGCTGCACAATGGTAATATTAATATTTAGAAATACGGTAAAGACAAGGGAGACAGACGTATGAAAGTGGCGATCTTTGTCTCCAAATATAATACTTCGTTGTCCAGTAGTGTAGTTTGAAAAACTAATTAGCTCATATGGACACTTTTTGATATGATTTTACTATGTTATGGCTAGAATTACTACTAATATTACAATAGATAATGATAAACTCACTCAATAGTACTGGACAATGAAATATCATATAGTTAAGGCGATCGTACTTTCGAGCGTCAGTAACTCCCTTGTTCTTTGAGTTTAAACTAACTGTGTGATACCCCATTTCTGAAAGCTCTTTTCAAGGGCTACACAATAGTAATATTAATATTTAGAAATACGGTAAGAGACAAGGGAGTTACAGACGTGCTGAAAGTGACGATCTTTTTCAAATATCATATTTCATTGTCCAGTAGTCTATTCTCTATTTAAAACTTACCTTCTTCCCAGAAACCGGGGAAAATCTCTTTTCCCTTCTCGTCTTTCGTCTGTCCTTTGTCATAGCTAAGAGCTTTGGATACGAAAGTCTAAATAGAGTTTACTAGCTTTATCATAGGAAAATATTTACTTACCTGACACCAAGTTGGTCAAAAGTCTCAACATTTGTCACCAAACCATCCGCGATTTTCTCACGTCCGATCTCTCTGCCTCATAAGTACCGAAAAGACGATCCCAAATGATCAACGTTCCACCATAGTTTCCAAATAGAAATAAAAAATACTTTAAAGTTTAAATATTCAATGATTCTTGCATAGATTTACAAATTTGTAAACTTAAAAATATAAAAAATGAGAAAAGATCACCTATCTATACAGTACGGGGTTTCGACCATGATGAACTCGGTGACTGGATGGAGTGTTGAAGAACCATTCAAACGGACCCAAATAAGGAACTAGCTAAAAGGACAATTAGTTTAACATTTACACAAAATAACATTTAACAAAAACAAAAACATCTTTCTGAACAAAAACAAAAAAGAACAAACCTCCGTAAATTGCAACGAAAACTGATAGGCGAAATTCATGTAACGATGGACGATGAAATGTTTGGTGGAATGAAGAAAGATTGGAGGAGATCAGCCGATATTGCCGAAATCCTAAGAATGAATGAGATTTTGAGAACTTTTGCTCACTAGTTTAGTTTTTGGCTCGAAAAAGCTTTTGTCTGATAATTTGGCTTTAGAATTTGATTGGCTACTTTCATCCTGCAATCATCAGCTCTATTTTTAGTTCGACTTCCAATTCACTTGCAATGTGTTCCTTGGCGAGAAAATTACTCCGAGTAAAATTTGCATGACTTTCACTTTTAACTTTCACTCGATCAATCGATTTTTAGTCAACTAACCACGAGTAATCCTCTTTACACGTCGAGTAAATTGAATATCTTACATTTGAAGGATTTCCCACCAAATCAGTTAAACGGCTGAATCTCTTTAAAAAGAGTCGTATATCCAAATGTTGCTCGTGCCTCTTATGGCAATAATTTTGGGGTAGGCTAGCGTTCGGCAACTTTTTTGCGCAACTGTGTCTTTTGCGTAATGTTATAACTTTCTTCAAGTGGAGCCAATCTTTATGATTTTGGTGTCATTTGTTGCACTTGTTGAGATCATAAAATGAAACTAAAATCATAAAGATTGACCCACTTAGAAGAGAGTTATGGTGGAGTTGCGTAAACTGACCCAGTTGCGCAATATGACCCAGTCGCGCAAAAAAAGTTGCCGAAACTAGCCTGCCCCATAATTTTCGCTAAAAGTATGGCATGGACAACATAGCGACCTTTGCGCACCCGGCTCATTTACGCATCTTTTTTATCTTTCGCGTTTTAAAAAGCTCTAAAAAGCTGAATGATCAATACTTTCCTTTCCCAAAAGTTGGTTTTCTGGGTAATTTTAGGGTGTGGAATCTGAAATTTTGGCATATCAGAGCTTGTGGAAATAACATGGACGGAGTTACGCATAGGGAAAAACCGATAAATTTTCTGTAATTTGACCTACCTGTTATCTCTTCAAATTGATCTCACATGATTCCACATGCACTGATATGTCGTAATCTCATCCTACACCCTAAAATTACCCAGCAAAATAACTTTTGGGAATGGAAACTGGTGTATATTAGCTTTTTTAGCTTTTTAGCTTTTTAGAGCTTTTTCTAAAAGCAAAAACAGATGCGCCAATGAGCCAGGTGCGCAAAAACGTCGCATTTGTCCCACTCACCTAACAGTGCGGTCATTTTTCCGGGGTAAATGTGCGTCTAAAACTGCATACCTCGCTAGGCGTAGCTTTAGCGGAAAATTGAATATCTTTTGATTTTCAAAGCAAACCCCAGCGAGGGGCAGCCACGCACCGCGACGGAAAGCTCAAAGAGCCAGTTAGTAGCTTCCCCTTTTGCTGACTCTTCTTGAAAATTGCGCGATATTAAAATAATTTTCCGCTTTATTTCCGCCTGCAAGCCTGCTCGCAAGGAACCCCTCTCCATTGCAATCATTAACTCAAAGTTTTAAACGACCGGGGGAAACGCCGGAAAAAGAAAATTCGCTTGACGTCTACCTTTTGATAATTACGGAATCTCAAGAGAAAAGAAAAAGAAGGAGACACCTTTTATCGCCTTGTCCATTCCATTTTGCAAAACAAATGGTTGATGTGGCGGAGTGACTAGATTGTGTTTTCCCCAAAGAATCTCCTCATTTATAATAATATTTCAATAGGGCATAGTTTTTGGCGGATTCAGATAAAAGACGATTTATTTTGCTGAGTTTTGTTACATATGATTGCCTAGAATATAGTTTCTGTTCCGAAGAAAATGACCTTTTAGGGGAAAAGTGGCCAGAGAAAATTGGAAACCTCTCCAGAAAGAATCCATCTAGTACACTGAAAATTGGGGAAACAATACTGTGAATATGAAGTAAAATGTGGTCTGAAGATCAATTGATTCTAATTCAAGAGTATTTCTGATAATGAGCTTCATATCCTAAACGCCTTCACTTGCAATAATAGCTTGATTATGTATATTTAATTGATTAATTCAATCGATCTCGCCCCAAGTGCGACAAATTTCTATTTGGAAGCGCTCTTCGATCCTACTTTTGAATGGTCCAAATGGTTGCTAACCCGTCAAATTTTCTAAGTTAAAGTTTCAGACATGTTTTTTATGTAGCTTTCTTTGAATAGAAGACTGGTAAGAGTATCTATCGCGTGCTCCTGCGTAGCAGTCCTTTTTTAAAGCTTCTCTTCTGCAGTAAAGCCCCAATCAGTTTTATAGGCTTCGGAAGTAATGGCCAAAAATCTGTTAGCTCATGTGTGGTATTTTTGAGCCATTTCCCAGCTCTCTCATAGCACTTGATTGAAAGCTTTTATATAGAAAAGAAATTTTAAAAGGGAGTTGCTACGCAGTGAGTCCGTGATGCACCTCATTCTTTACGCGGTCTTTTATTTTCGAAGAACTACGGTAATCTTATGGCTTTTTTGAAATTATGGCATTAATTGGAATAGTTTAGCTTATGGTTTATACTAATTTTGGTGGGGTATATTCTCTGGTTCTGGTAGAAAGTTAATCTTGGAGATCCACTCTCACCTGCCACATTCCTGTCGCAATGCTGTCGACAAATTGTAGTACTCGGGACGAGTGAACCATCTGGTGGAATGACCAGAAAAACACCGAATTCCCTGAAAATCTTTCAAGTTCTTTTTTCTAAAAGTTAAACGGTGTACCGTGAATAGCTCTGTGCGCCAAATAATAGCAGAGATCTTGAGTGAAAAAGCAGATCATCCAGGTTGTTGAAGAGTGCGGATCGAGGTCGATGATACGGAAATGAGAGAAAAACCATGGGCGTTAGAGCTGCTGACATGTAGCGACCGCCGAATCGGAGAAAGATTAAAATGGAAAAGTTGTGCTATTTCGTTTTCAGTTTACTCATCAGAAGTGGAAAGAATGCCAGCAGCCGTTGATTGATCATCGTGTCGTTGGAAGGCATATTTTCGGTCATCCAAAAAGTAAAAAACTCGATGAGGACAAAAAATAGCATCCTCAGGTTTGACTAAATGACTTTTTTTGTTTGTTTAAAAACTTTGGAATTGGCAATGTTCATACTATGAGAGAAAGCTTTTGTTAATCTAGACAAACAACAATGGGGATGGGACAAAGGTGCACCTTTTTCGCACTTATTTAGTAAAATATTCCCCCTACATAGTGAAACTAAGCCCTTTTTTTCCCATCGAAAAAAAAGGTGCGCTTTTGGTCGGGTGCGCAAAAAAAAGGTGCACCTTTGTCCCACCCCCAACAACAATTATTTCATTCCCGTATTTCATTGTGCTTAAGCCGTTTAAACCATTTTTAAGTTTTTTTTCAAAATTTCTTACATTTTCGAGTAAATTCGGCACTTCTTCGATACTTTTATAGTGCATCGTTTCATTTGGTGTGACGAGATAAAAGAGGTCGCAGATCCAGTCGGATCCAAATCCGCCGCCAACCTTTCCAAGCACCCACATTTTGCTGGAAATTGTTTCATCTGTTATTGGGAAACAATTTGAATAGAAAAACACAAAAAACCGAATGTTAAACTCAAAAAAGCATCGGTAAAGGTATTAAGTAAATGCACGCTGTCAGAGTTCTAATATAGGGTGCGGCGAAAGTTCTATCCTTTTTAGAATTCTCTCTAAAAGCTTCCTGGTTGATTTTATTTCATAAGTGTTTATAGCCAAAAGATAGCCAATCTTTTACAGAATTTAAATCTTTTTACAGTTTTTAAATAACTTTTTTTAGATTTTGAGTTATCGCTATTCTATGCTCTTCGAAAGAATTATTTGTGGCACTTATTTTTGCGCTTTTTCTATTGTAAAAATTTGTATAAAAATTACAAATTTATTGAAAACTGATAAACAATTTTGTTTTGAATACTCCTAATCATCTAAGATTGACAGATTTTCTTATACTGGTAATACTAATACCGTATTCCCTCTAATAGTAGTGCGCACTACTATTTTTTTTAACCCCCTCCTGGACCGCAATACTATTAGAGAGTGCACTACTATTAAAGAGTGCACCTCTATTAGAGAGAATACGGTAATTGGTGCGAACACAGAGCTCACGCAAATTGTGTTAACTCAAAATTTAAAGGAGCTATTTAAAGCTATTTAAAAAACGATAATAAAATTTAAATTCTGTGGAAAATTGCCTATCTTTTGACTATAAATACTTATGAAATAACAATCAGAGAGAATTCAATTAAAGAGAATTTAAAAAGGACAAAACTTTCGCCGCACCTTGTAGTTGTGAAAGACTCAAGTCAGTTTAGATCACCAGCGTTCAACCTGATATCTAGATGAATTGAAAGCCTCCAGGACTTTACAGAAAAAAACCCTTTTATGGGTTTAATGTGCACGTTAAAACCCAATAAGAGTACCGATAAAAACCACCAATTTTCGTAAGCTCTATCAGGGCAATCCCTCCTCCTTTTCCCCTTTACTACATACTATTTCGACCTTTGTCCTGAAAATCAAAAAAAGCAAGGCTAAAGTCTTTGTGATTTTTATGATAACGTTCATCGATGAAAAGATCAAGAACAAAAACGTTTAAGGAATTAGGTCTGAAAAGGGTGATTATCAGGAAAATGAGAGGAGACTACGCAGATTTGATATAAATAGTGACGGGGTTTGATAAATGTTCGAATGACAGCAAAAACATGAAAACTACAGGGTGTAGGGAGCAGTTTGGGTGTCCGGGAAGGATTTGGAAAAGAGTTGGGCACACAGTACACCCCGCAAACAATTTTAGCGGTGCCTGTTTTTCGGGAGCCATCTGCTGCTCACCTGATTAGCAAAGCTATTGAAATTTCGAGGTTTGGAGAGAATTTTGCCAATAATTTTGCCAATTTTTCATTAAGAACTACAGAGTTGGTTTTTGCTTTCTGACATTTCTCTTATTTTTTTTATGATAGATTTTGTTTATCTAGAAACGTAGCTACTAATGTAGACTGTGCTATTGTAACTAGTGTTTTTATAAAAAAGATACTTTTATTATGGCTAAACTATCATACTTCTTGGCATGTTAAAAAAACTATCGTAAAAACTAAAAACTCTAGAGGCAATTTCAACACATGATCAAAGCAGGCCAGGGCAGAACCAGGGCCCGGGTCCACCAACCACTAAATTTAGCAAAACCCTCGAGTTTTGCTAAATTTAACAAACTTCTGTTTTGCTAAATTCAACGGGTCCATCAACGCATTTAGCGAGTTGTATCTCTAGCAAAATATCATTATGTATTCCACGTGTAAGTTTAGCACTGCCGCCAGCTCCGAAAACACGAAAAAGCCCGGCTCCGAACAAAGATATCAAAAAAACTAATCACAGATTCGAACTCCGACATACTCTGGCTACAAAAGAAGCCAAAATTTAGCCAATTTTGAGCAATACAACTTATCTTATTTTATATGGCGACATCAGAATATTCAGTCTACATAAGAAATAGAACTCAATTTTGCTAAATTTAGCAAAAAATTTTTTTGGTTTTAGCACTGCCATTTAGCATTTAGCAAGTTGGTAAATTTAAATTGGTAGATCGATTTCGATCGATTTCGCAAAATTGGTAAATGCTAAACTGTTAGGTCCGTTTTATAAAATAGCCAGATGGTAAATTGGTACCCAGTGAAATGGCAAAATAGTCATGAATCCAGGCCCAGGTCTGGTCTTGCCTGCCTGGCCTCGTTGAAACAGCTTTGCCTCGGCTGCTTCGTCTGTTAATTCTGTTAAAGCTTTTGCCGAGTGCTCATGGACAATCCTAAAACTAAAACTTATCTATGTACTCATAGATACAGAACGCCTTAAGCATTTTCAATGGAAATGACAGAACGCCTTATAACATTTTCAATGGAAACAGCACAAGAACTTGAAAGACAATGAAATTCGCTACTGGAAGACGGGCCTTGGAACCGCCAACTGCTACAATTTATATCTGATGTGTTCTTTTTTTAGCGGTTGCCGATCACTGATAAGATTTGAATAGAAGAGAGTATAGTTGGTCGCTCGATGCTCGATCACTCACGAAAATTCCGAGGATCGGCTCATTGGAACTGAAGGGAAACGGGGCAAAATACACAAAACACACCGCCAATTACGAATGGGGCATTTCTGTAGCTTTGTAGTGTTCTTGCACAGACCAAGTTCGCCAATGAGGGTTCAAGTTTTTAGGACATCTACGAATGAATCTAACAAACAGAACCCGTTTTCGCCCAAAAAAGTACGTTACTCAATTTCGCACGCAAATAGACCTTGCGCTAAACTTGTGCTATTTCTATGCACTCTATGTGAAATTCATGCTTGACAACCGCAAACATTAGCATAAATTAAGAAGTTTAGCATAAATCCCATCGAAATTTATGATTTACAGGGTTCTTTTGCTATCTAAAAACGTTTTTGACAGAATAAACTTGGTATGTAAAGTAACAGTAGTAGTTAAGGCTGTAATGCACCCTTCGACACCACATTTGCTAGTTCTTTGTCAATTCATCCGCGTTTTCCATATTGTTTTTTATAAAGTTCATCTTGCTGTCCAGAATTGTTGCCTACAAGCGCTTTCTTTGCACACCCATTCTCTGAGCTTTCTTTTCATTGGGAAAACTCCTCTGCCACGCACAGCCAATGTTCCTTTTGTTTTGCCTTCTTACTTCTTAAAACCTGGGGCAAATCCATATTTTTCTACTTCAGGATTACTTGCAATTGCTGTGAAGTGGATGCGCCAAACTTTGATCTATGGACGGACTTAAAGCCGAGAAGATTGCCCTGGCAAAGAAAAAGGTAATTGAGGTTTTTGAGTAAATTTATGGTTTTAACAATTTGTTTATAACTTTGTTTTTAGTTGAAAGAATTCGAGCTTCGACGAAATCGAGAAAACGGTTTTTCGCCAACTCCATCGGGAACCTCTTCCACCTACAATGATCAAGTATTTATGGCAAATTAACTTTATATTTTGTTCGATAGCTTGGATCGGCGCCACCTTCTTTTCAATCGGATCGAAATGGCAGAACATCGGTAACAAGCAATCATTCTGGTATAATGTTTCTTTAAAGTTTTATTAAAAATTTCTATAGGAAACGTGGAGACTCTCGATGCAGGTCCTGTAGCTCATTTTGAGGGAAGAAATGGTATTCACAATTCGGATACAATAATTTCTGTAAGGGCTTGGTTATTTTCAAGATGGTTCTTTCTGATTTAGATTCCGTCAATTCTTCCGACTGCTTGTCCATCTTCTTCAAATGTATTTTAGTTATGAATTTAGAAACAATTTGATCCAACATTTTAGCTCGAACTAGAGAATTTGCGTGTCCAACTACAAGATCGTGATCAAGCCCTGCAAAGTTTGAACAAGCAATTGGAAGAACTGGTAAAGTAAAGAGTACCATAAATATTCACGGTCATTTTAGAATGGATACTACGGTCAACTACATGCAGCATACACTGAATTGAGCGCAAAAAATGTGAACATATCAGGTCCCGGGGATCAAATCGCACAACTTCAAGCGGTAAATTCCTTCTTTTAACGGTATTATGTGTTTTAGGCACTTTCTGGTCTTGTTGCTGAGAAAACTGGTCTTCAAGCAGAGCTACGGAATGCAAAAGAAGAGCTTGAGTTTTTGAAACACGAGTTAGATCGAAACAACGTAATTCATCAAGCCATCATAATGGTTGGAAACAAGCTTTAGGCTACATCTTCAAATGAAAAGGATAGGAAATGTCGAACGTTGAACGGGAGTTGAACACTTTGAGGCGTGAGCCCGGCGATAAAATAAGCTCGTGAAAAAAGGAGTATCAATTTTTTCACTAACTTTATGCTTTTTTATAGATTGGAAGAACTGGAGAGCGAGAGAAGGGAATCGGCACTGAAATTAAGAACTCTGAATGTTGACTCTGCAACATCATCGAAACGAGGCTCAAGTAACTGCCCTTTTTTTTCCTTGTGCCATAACATTTCTATTCAGGTTCGATTGAAGAACGATCCTATCGAGATAAAGAAGCTATGGGAAATGAATTGAAGGTAGATTCACAAGCTAATATCTTTGTTTTTATCAATTTAGAATTTGCGAAAAGAATGTCAGATGAAAGACCTATCATATAATGCAAATATCAATCGCACAATTCACAAAGAGACCTTACATCTCCGATAGCTAACGAAGAATGGATACATCCGCAAGGTTAAGAGGTTCTCGCTTCTAAAAGACATCTGGTTTCAGCTGAATGTGAGAAATTTCGTCATGACGTAGAGAGGCTTTCTGTAGAGCTTGAAGAAGCTAAGAGAGAAGTCAATGAATCTCGGACACAATACAATGAATATGGAACATACATGAACGAAAATATTGCTAGATTAAACAAGGAAGTAAGTGTTTATATTGAATTTAAAAAATGAAACTGCTTTCAGCTTGATGAATCTTCATTGGCGAAACATACTCTGGAGACGCGCTTAAATGAGGTGGAAAACCAGCTCGAATTGGCACAACAGGAAAAAGCTGAGAATCGGAAGAAACTCGATAGCCAGAGAGCTTCCCCAAGTTTACAGGTAAAATAGAGGTTCTGTACAAGCAATAAAAATTTTCAGGGTTCATCTCAAAATCTAATTCCAAGTGATACCGAGGTTTTAAAGAAGATTGATGATGCGGTACGCCGTGTCACCACTCATTGGGAACAACTCTTAGAGCAAGCGAGAAAAGAATATGAAGATGGGAACAAAGAAAAGGTCTGTGCGGCAGAAAAAAGTAGTTTGGAGCGTTTTAGCCATCCACTAAATTAGGCATTATCATTTCATCATATTTAGGATCGGCTACTATTTGAGCGAGAAGCATCAATAGCTGAGTTACAACTGAAACTGCGGCTATCTGCAGAAAATGAAAAAGTTTATGGAGATGCTTCAACTGTAATTTTCATCTCAATTTTATTTTTACGTTTATTGTATTAGGGGCTACTTTCACTTTCGGAGCAACTACAAGCAGAAAAAGCCACAGTGTCACGCGCTGTCGCCCAGAATAGAGAGTTGAAAGAACAGCTAATTACAACAGAAGGCATGCAATATTTCCGTTTGTTGTTTTAATTTTTGTTTCTAGATCGTTTGATTCAATTAACAGGAGAGAAATGTGCAACAGAACTCTCTCGTCAAACCGCGGAACATCAAGTTAAAGAGTTGCAAAAACAATTGGAACAGGTTGCTATTAATGCATTCGCCTTTTAGAAATTTCTTTTAGACGTCTTCATCTCGTTCACACTCTTTCTCCCCACAAGCACAAGAAGGCGATAACAATGCATCAGCTGTTGTTGCACAACCGGAACCTCCTCTTGGTAAAGATCCTTATGCGCAGCGGAACCACGTGATGCACGATGATGAGGTAGATAAGGTTTATCGGGAACAGTGTTAGCATAGAATTTAGGTTTCTATTGCCTCTGAAGCTATAAACAACGATAGCCAAGATTTGAAAAATGAATTGGACGAGACGAGAAGACAATTGGATGAGGTTTTATTTTGCTCTTATGTGAAGTATGTTTTGAAATTTTAGGTTAGAGCTGAGTTGCGCCGATCACATACACAAAATGAACAGATGAATCAAATCATGCGCCAGGTAAGCATTGTTCTTCATTTACGATTAGGTAAGTGAACACATGCTTTTTATTTGAACTCATTAAGTTCGACTTCAAAACATATTTAAGAACGCTGAAGATGAGAATCAAAATAGCATTCTTGTGGAATTGGGAGCAAGCGATTTCTCGTGCTAAATGCACTCGCTCACGAGAACGAGACTTTGAGGTAAAAAAAGTCAATGCTAATTAAAATTTTTTAGGGAACAAGTTGAAGAAGCCTCCGCTTCTCGCCGAACGAGCAGAAAAACCAACAATCCTCAAGTTCATCATCCAGGTTTGTTTCGGGTTGAAGCTGAAGTTGCGTCGCTTTGTTTTAGTTTTCTACCTCAAGAGGTTAACAATCTGGAGCTAGAAGCTGCTACAACAATGATACATCAGCTCCGTCAAAATAATGAAGATCTACCGTATGTGTTTTAAGACTTCTTTTAAGCAAAAGGTGTTTTGAGTAGAGAAAAGGTGGATCAGTCTTACTCGTCTTTTAACGGGAAGCTCCCTCCTCATCTCAAAAGCACTTGAATAGAAGAACGAACAAATTCTCAACAGGTAAAAGTTAAAATTGATTGCGCTATTATTTCCTTTGGCGCGATGTACCACCACACTTCTCCACTACACGAAAAGGTAAAAGGTTTTTAATGGATATTTTCGCTACCTTTCCATTTAGCTATAACTTTGAACAATACACAGGAAGTTGGCTCTATGGAATGGGCAAGAATTGAACTTGAAGCGCGTTAGTCTAAGAAAGGTATCTGATTAAAATTAAAATTTAGCGCTTATGCAGAATCAATACAGCGTTTAGCTGAAATGCAAGAACAGTGTGATAGAGTCGGTAAGAGTTACTTTTAGAATTGAATTAAATATCTGTTTTAGAACATATAAACCAACAGCTTCAATTGGAGGAATGAAACTATTGCCGACCATATTTTACTATATCAACATCAGGTTTAAACATTTCGACGTCGTTACATGTTAGATTTAAGCGACGCTTGATTCGTAGAACGTCTTCGTCAGAAAGACGAACAAATGGCGGCCCTTGAGAAGGAGCGTGAACGCGTTGTGGCTAGGTATGTTTATCAAAGCTCTTTAAATATGGGACTGTCAAAACCATTTAGTTATCATTTTAGATGTAATGAACTACAGCAAGCACTTATGCATGTCTTGGGCAATTGATCGGAATGAGAGTTTTTATTAATTGTTTTTAGATGATCCTATATTTAGGTACCGGCGTTCCGTCCCCGCTTATACAGCCATTCAACGGTATTTAAATTCAGTGGAGATGAAGAGTGCATTGTTGAGCAGGTGCAAAAGAGGTTTTTATGTTGTCAGGCTGCCCACAATAATGTTGGTTTAGAATTCTCAATCCCTTCCGCCAAATGTTCATCATTCAACAGAAACCAATGGTCAAAAAGAAATTCGGTATAATTTTCTAGATTTACTTGTATTTACCACTTTAGTCGGGAAACCAAATCAAGAAAGTAATCGCACAATCTTTAAGATCAACTGGAAGAGAATTCACCACCGACTGATTGGACAAATCGCGAAGATGCGGTGAAGAAAATCATGGACATCATCGACGATATAAAGGTTTGTTTAGCTAGTAACTTTACGAAAGTTACATAAATTTTAGAAACCGATCATGCCTTTGTCTTCATTAAAACTGCAGGTGTAAACAGTTGTATCGGACCCGTTCTACATCTTTAGCAAGAGTTAGCATTTTTGCACTACAAAATTGCATAACTTTTCACAATAGTCTAGTTTGTTCTTTATTGCGTTTATTTATTGTGATTTGCGCTGGTCGCTCTATCACTCCATTAGATTTTGTATGTGATAGAGTTTCTTCTAACTTGTCCATACAGGTGCACGTGTGCCTAAATCTTTTGTTACCTGTTTTGTGCTTGTATATCCTGCATTATTATCCTTTTTGCCAATGATTTTAACAAAGTGTTTTTATTTGTTGCCTTTTTTTTTGAAGCATGGTTTGATTAATTTATTTCTGAAATAAACTTTACGAAAATGATAAACTTGCATTGGTTGTGGTTTCAAAGTGATAATTCAAAAATCATTATTAGATCCCCAATTGGGTGGGAGAGGAATTTCTTTGTTAAAAAAAATACCTTTTAAAATGCACATTCATTTAGCTTTTCTTTTCGAAAATTGCACGAGTTTTGGTTTATAATTTAGTGAATGAGCGAAGATTAGAATCGTTAGAAGTTTTATTAGCTGAACGGATTAACGCTGCAAAGGATCTTTTCTCGAAGCTACACGGTAAGAAATTAATTTTATCTTTTATTCAATGCTCTAATTTAGAGGATCAGTATGCCAAGATACTGGGGGATTGGGAAATTTCGCAATCGACTAGCCAGCGAGCTTCGTTTCTTGAAGGTGGCGTAGGTAGAATCTTTATTTTTAATCAACACCTTATTACAGACTTTAGATTTCTGAGGGTAAAACCCAATTACTACGGGAAATACATCGATACGTCAGTGTTACACATTTTGAGAATATTTTCAATCAGATTACGAAGTAAGTTGCTGGAAATTTCTTTTTGTTGTTAAATTTGTTTAGACTGAACAAAGTTAAAGGTATTTTGCACAATTTCACCTCGTGGATAAAGAAAATGGAGAGTGAGTAAACAGTTGATTTAAAGAGTCGATCCTGTAAACTTTTAGAACCTTAAAACATACAGCTGATTTAGTTGCAGACGGAGGTGAACAATGGGTGAAGGTATAAAAATATGTTTTTCTTATTTAAATCGGTCGATTTGGGTGGTTTCCCGAAGCGCTAAAACGGTGTAGCTATGGACTGGTTGACGGAAATGATCGGAAACATTTTTGGATCAGGCATCAGCTTACCTTCAAGTTGTGCCTAATTTATTTCGTTGCAAAATTTTTTTAGACAGCTATTCTTTTTCCGACTGGATTTGTTGTACCAAAGATCACATTTTTCTTTATGGGTGGTGTACCGGATAAAATGGCCGAAAGGCTACATTGAATGGGAATTCGAGTTCATGGAGAAGAGGTTGTTAGGATACGAAAGGTAGTTCTCTCTACCGTTTTCAGTTTTCACTTGACAATCTAGTGAAAGTTCCTAGCGACTGTGCTAGAGGCTCTCTGAAGAGAAAGAAGATCTTAGGAATACCAATAAATTCCAACGATATTAGTAAATCCATTTTATCTTGCCAAATAGTTGAATCTAATTCCTTTAGAGTTACCGCGAGATCCTCCAATCCACTTGGATGCTTAGCACTGTATTTGCCTGGTGTCTAATCACACACATGAAGGAGGAACGGGAACGTCAAGCAAGATCAGATACGATTTGGATAATATTATAACCTTAGCTTTCGCTGAAAGCCAGTTGCTACGCAGAGCAAGCCGCCTGGGTATGAAGAGTGCTCCGGAGAAAGAAAAGTTGCTACACCAAATTGAGGGTATCTTCGAATTGAAGTTAACATGAAATTGCAGTTTTTAGGTCATCGATGGATTATTTGTCAAACTGCAATGAAAGTGTTGCCAATATCCTGCCTCTACAGTATTCGGACCAGCTGAAACAGTGTTTTCCAGATTTTAGCTTTGAACGATATTTTTGGGAACGGGTAGAAGAGTTACTTAAAAACGTTGAAGTTGTGGAAGATAACCGCACTGAACGATCAGCTTCACTGCCCGATAGTGAGCGGATCAGCGCACGTGAGCAGGGTATTATTTTTTCTGTTTAGATATATCAAACTAGCATTTTAGGTAATTTTTTCAAGTCTGGGTGATTACTACCGAGCTGTGACGACAACCGCTAGCCAAGCATTTTGTCTCATCTGCTTGCTCTATTGATAATTTCAAAGTTGACTATTCATAGATTGTAAGTGAATTTAAATTTTCAAGTTGTTCAAAATCAAAATTTAAATAATTTAGGTGTATGCTTCAATGCACCTGTACATGAACCACGAGCACTTAGCGAGCAAAAAGAGGATGTTGGTATTAAAAAGTAGTCTAATCACTTTACTTATTGTTGATCATCCGGGTTCTATTCTATTATTGTTTTCAATTCCTGTAGTTACCGATTTTTATGTGTTCATTTTTTTAAAATTGCAATAAACGGGCTATTTGGTTGAGTAATGCTTTTTTGTATTGTGTTTGAAACAGCAATACTCAATTCACTTTTCTTCTTCTACTAAAGTGCAAACAGAGGTTTAGGATGAGTGCCGATTCGGTCCCGAAATATTTGCTCCGGAAGATCGACTGCAATCTAGCAAGCTGTTAGGAATGTCAAATATAATGGGTTTTCTTTTTTCTAGGACCTTTACATCATTTTTCCTTTTCAGTCGATGGCAATTATGTGTTAACCTGCGGCTCCGACAAAACGATAAAGCTCTCGAATCCAAACACGGGTGCTCATGTTAGCACATTTATGGGTGTGGGCAACGAGGTTTTATTTTTCAGGAAAGCATTTTTAAATTACTAATTCCTAGATATTAGGACATGGCCTTCTTCTTCGGATAACTCGCAACTTGCTGCTGGTGGTGAGTGGCAGATAAAACTTGCGTAAATTATTTATAAAATGATAGGACTTGATAAATGTGTCACGGTTATTGATGTGGAGACCGGGAAAACGGTTAGAAAAATATCGAAATCATGCCGGTGTGTTGTTTAACGATTACTCTGTAATGTGTCTGCTTCTAGCAAAAGTTAACGTTGTCTGTTATAATGAAGAATCGGAAACTGTCTCTTGTCTGGTCGATGGATACAACTGTTCACGTTTTTATGATGTGGAACCAAAAATGAAGAAGCTATTCAGGTAGTTTTTCTAAAGGCTAACTTTTATAGATTTTAATTCAGATTTTTAATGAAGCAGCTGATGCGATACTTTCCTGATACATGTAAATGGACACGATATCGTGGTTGGATCAGCTGATGGTCACTACAGACATTATAGCGTGCGTGATGGAGTGGTAAGCTTCAAAAATTCTCAATATTTGATTCAACCTGGGTTTCACGTGTCATCTATAGTAACGTAACTTTTTATATTTTTAGGTAAAATTGAAGATTTTCTTGGCGAATCGGTGACGTCTATATTTCGTTTACTCCCAGATGGAAATTGCATACTTGCTTCCACTTTGGATAGCACATTGAGACTGATGGACAAGTCAAGGAGCGGAAAATGCTCGCACAGTGAGTTTTGAGTCAGTATCATCGATATGTAAACCATACGTTCCAAGATATTAGGGTCATCAAAATCGCGACTTTATGGATTCGACTCTTGTATTCTTGCCCTCGATCACCGAAGTTGCAACAGGGAGCGAAGATGGAAACGTTCCTCGTTTACAAAGTACTTTACTAAAAACCAAATGATGAAACGTGTTTTTCTAGTTTTAATCCGATCAAGCATCGTTAGTACGTCTACCCCACAAAGCCCTGTTTGTGCACTTTTACAGTAGCTGCTCATCCAAAGAAACAGAGCTGGTTTGTCCTAAGGAAGTCTTTTTGCAAATTCATTCCCTTTTAGGTATCAGCTTGTGCAAGAAGCCTCGATCTCTGTATGGACCAATCAAAAGGAGATTGAAGAAGAATGATCAAGTTTTATTATCACGTGCGTATTTATTAATTACTCAATATTAAATAAATTTCTTCACAGCCATCACATTATATCAAAACATTTTTGCTAATATAAATATTTACCACATGTGACCCAAACCTCATTTCTAATTTACTTTTAGGCGATGATTTATGTTGTCGTTGGTGCGGCGTTGGGGGAGTCTCTTGTGTTAGATGTCTACGAGCAAGAATTTATCACAGGAAGATGGAGGTTTCAGCATATTGACACTTAAAAGTTTGCTGTAAAATAGTAGGATTGAAAATGGAACATATCACTTAAATTTGATGTATAAGCATTTCTTTAGGTGTACCAGATCACAGCAGGACGTCATGTAAAAAGCATTCACAATTGGATTAAGGTTTGCTTTTTCCATTTTTTCTGATTTTATTAATGAATTAAATTCCTTAGGAAATAGTTTTTAGGTCGTTGACAGTTCACCGAACTGTTTCATGTGAAAGAAGAGGGACTTTCGTTTGCCGGTGAAGGTGTGCACGTAATTTCAGCAAGTGTCACATCTTGGGATTACAAAAACAAAGTTTGGCTTTTATTTTATTCAAAGTTTATGGATTAATATTTTAGAGTCTCTATTTTCCAATGGTAAGCAAATTAGCGTTTGATCGACTTGTGATTGCAACTGGAGCTAGGCCAAAGGTTTTTCACTACTTGTGGTTGAATGTCATTTCATATTGTTCTAGAATCCGTATCCACATGTTTCTCGAGTGTTGACTCTTCGTGACACCGAAACGGCTCGCCATTTGGAGAGAAAGATTGGCAGGGGCTCGTAAAGTGGCAATCATTGGAAATGGAGGCATCGCCACTGAATTCGGTGTAATTTTTAACACTTTCGATTATATGGCTTGATATTTAGGGCTGGGTAAGCTAAAGAAAAGAGCAAAGAGATTTTAGCTATGAACTACGGAAAGTCGAGATTTTCTGGTGCATTCGAGAAGAACACATTTCCGCCGTTTATTTCGATGTGGCGACGGCAAAGGTTCTGGAAGACCGAGCGAAAGTTGGACGTAAAGGAGCTGAAAAGAACCAAGAGGCTTTGGCGTTTGAAATGCAAAACAAAACTTTTCCTTTCTTAGCCTGTGAAGCGCATGAAGTATGCGGATGCTGGAGAAGGGTCTCTCAACAAATTGTGACACGACCACCGGATGTGCTCTGGGGCCTGATTGGAGTACTGTTGTCAACCTCGAAGGAGGATCTGAAGTGAGTCTGTTACTATTGGCAGTGAGCTAGATTTTTTAGGGTCATAATGTGCATGTTATCCCGAAAGTGGAAGTTGTCCCTTTGGTTTAGATTGAAAACGGAGTTCGTTAAACCTGCATTTATCAAATGGAACTACTCTTAGAGGTGATGCAAAATAGATTTAAAAATTTTTATTATTATCTAGGTCGGAAATCGTAATTTGGGCAACGGGATTAGTGCCGAGATAGCGCAAGTTTGGAGGAGAGATCTGTCCTGAGGTAAGTGTAAGATTGTCCAGGATAATGAGGTTTAAAAAAACTAGTTTTTACTGTTCCCTTTTAGTTAAAACTTCCCCGCCGATAATGGTATTTTGCGTTGATGGAAACCATGCGCACTTCAATCGGCGATGTATGGGCATGTGGTGATGTTTGTACGGTTGAATGGCCAACGAATGCCTACTGGACTCAAGTAAGTTCTCGAATGAACTTTTTAATAACTTTTTAACTTTTTAATCGTAAATGCTTTTTTTTATGCCAGTTGTAACTATAGCGAGCATCGATCGATTATTGTTTTCGATGCGTACATGGACTCAAGCTCGACAAATGGGAGATTATACCGGCACGACGAGTTCTCAATTTGTGCGATTCCCTTGATTTTTGTTTCTGAAATGTTTGCTCATTGTACTACATTTTATGGATACAAAGTAAGACTATAACGTAGTCAAAAATCAATTTCTTGCAGGATTGTTCTTCTTGGCGATTTTAAAAGCGACTCATCAACCCGATGGCTGGTACATAATAGAAAGGCATTTTTTTGACGTGTGAAGTTCTCATCTCTTGTAATAGAATCATTGACGATTTTCAATTGGCTCGTTGTGTAATGGAGTCTCATCGGGGTGCGTGGTGCTGTTCTTATCGGGGAAACGGATTCGAAGAGGTGTGCAACTTATTAGAAATTCATATTTTTGTTTCGTGGGTGCTCGAAAATTTGATATTGAACGGCACAGACCATGACTGGTCTGGAAGAAGAGTTTCTCTGATCTCGGACGTTCATCCTCGAGGACTACTTTGATTGACTTGTTATAAAGTTTTTGGATTGCGTTGTTCTTTTATCAAATAACCTGTTAAGAATAATTTATTTGCAACTATGTGAAACGGTTTTAAGTTTAGCTTTAAGCATTTTTGGGTCAAGCAAGAGTGCGGAGCTTTATTGCTTCGCGATGTTCCCCTTCAATTTCATTTTTCCAGACACTAAAAGCCTGCAAAGTTGGATTTTTCTGAGATTTGATAGAATTCTGATACCTGATCTGGTTTTGAGAGCGCCAGAGGCAATCTGCATAAAGGCATCATCTGAAATGGTGACTGAGATCTCGGTTGGACGTCTTCACGGAAATAGGGAATTCTTTTTCGTTAACTTATCTCGGGTTGCAATGGTATTTGAAAACTTCAAAACCCACTCATTTCCGACGTACGGTGGTGAGGTGTGGCTTTTGTGTCAATAAAACCGCTTCTTTTGTTGTCCCATTGCCGGTGATCACAAGATCGAATGAAGCCGCAACTTTATCAACCAAATCCTTCTCCCGAAAATATTTACATCTGATTAAGAAATTGTAAGGTTCTTTAAACGAACTGTATTTATTTTCTCCTTCGATCTCGTCGAAAATCACATCACTTTTCAGCGAGGGTCCATTTGAGATCAAGTTCAGAAACTCATATGAGATTCCCTTTGCTATCGATTTTTGCGTACCTTGGTTTGTCCATGAGATCCACCATCGGCCATTATTCGCAATGCAACCACACCGGCTCCTCCCGATACCCGGGAAACGTTTTTGAGTTTTTCTCGCCTAATTTTTTCAATACCGATGTTATGTTGCATCGCGTATTTTGTGTTTGGCACTCTGTCGTTTTCCTCCGCGTCCCCGTAGTTGATTGGACAATTCGACGACCCCAGCGACTCCTGAAATTTTTTCTTTTTAGACTTTCTAACTGAAAAGAATGAGTTTAGAAGTTTTCTTTCATTTTTTTTTACAGTAAAATATGTAGAGTTGGAAGTTTCATCAAATCTGTTGAACAAAACCGGTTGCCCTGATGTGGATGTCCCTTGGATATGAGACCGCCACTGGGGTTGATCACCCATTTTCCTCCGTTTTTTTTGTCTCCCTCGATCGATCAACTCACCAGCTTTACCTGGAAAATCAGTGTGTTAAGGAAAATCAGTGTGTTAAACACACCGATTGGGCAAAAGCCCTTGCATTTCATAGGTGATCAACTCGTTCGGAGCAAAACAGTCGTGCAACTCGATCACCTAAAGTTAAAAAGTTCATTATCTTTTGATCATAAAAGATCATAAAAAGAGGATCAGAGACGTCGTTGATCATTGATAAAAGAGATCAGAGATCATAAAAGAGAGTATGTCTCTTTTCCTTGTCCCCTCATACCTGAACATCATTCGGGGTAACACCAGTCTTTAGGCCAATTCTTGAGAAATTTTCTGAATCATGTCGGTGCCGGATCATTCTGATGTTCGAGTTGTCGGCGAACACTGACGGCAAATCGGTGCCAAGTTTGAAGCCTAGAATTTTGAGAGGTATTCGTGTTTTGTATTACCAAAACTTACCAACGATTTCGATTTTTTACCAGGGCGCAGATGGGGATGGGCTTGGAGGTAAAGGCCTGAGCAGAGAAATCGCTGCCGCTGAACCATCAGAGGTTGGACTAAAAAAAGACGCTTTTCAGCTTTACCTTATCAAATATTTTTCTAATTGATAGAGATTTTCAATAAGAGCTAGCTTACATAGAACATGAATGGGAATAGAAATAGAATGGGAATGGGAATAGAAATAAGGGAATAGAAATAAGAAATAGAAATAAGGGAATAGAAATAAGTTGATCCAGATTTTAAACTTTGAACCAGGCCGATCTTGCCGTATTTCCGTAATAGGGCATTTTCAAAGCCAAGACTTTAAAATGTACTTTCTGGACTTGAAATGTTGTCTAGATTAGCTGGATTACGGTATTTAGTCTAGGTTGGGTATTCAGTCTAGATTAGCTCGATTACGGCCTTTCGTCTAGATTGGGTACTCTTAACTTTTAAAATTTAACTTTCAAAAGACAAAACTCAAATTCTAACCACTGATTGAGGATTTTCTGATTTTCTGTTAAAGGATTAATTGTGATAAAGGATTTTCCGATTTTCTGATAAAGGATTTTCCTCTTACCTGCATTCTAAAAGACCCATAAAGTCGTAGATTTTCCTCGCGTTCATCACTTGATCAAACGAGAATTCCTTAGTGAATTGGGATTTTCTAAACATTTTACATAGAAAATTTTCCTCGTTTCCCATTAAACGCACGGATTGTTGACAGAGTGCAAATGGTTCTTGTAGGCGATTTTTGCGAAATGCTCGCGCTTGGTGCCTAAAATTGAAATTCTAAGAATAAAACAATGAAATCTTGTACCATATTTCTCCATGTGTTCTTTGCCGGCATTTCCGAACATTTGAGCAGTGATCGGTGCGGGGAAAAGACCGTAAGTGTCGGCCATCAACTGAATGAAGATTCCTTTTTTTGGAGAGTTCGATTTAAAACAGTTAAACAGTTGATATAGAATGTTATTTTGAAAAATTATCATGATAAACCCATTAGAATAGAAATTGGGATGGTTTAGAATAGATAGAATGGTAGATAGAATTGAAAACTTGTACCCAGAGTTCTCAGGGACGAGGGAGAATTCGAATCCGAGTTTGATTTTTCTACAATATCCTGCGCTTAGAATTTTACAGTTGGTTTTTACAGTATTCTCTTCTACAGTACTGTATAAGAGAATACTGTAAAAGCCAACCTCCTGGGTTCACCAAAAATGCTTAAATCCTAATATGTAAGTAAAGTTAAAACACTCAAAAAGGCGCATAAGTAAACTGATTTCTTTTTTCGATGCTCACCTGGATGTGATGATCAACGGGAAGTGCTCGATCATCGAGCTTTCCGCCCATATTCTCCAACGAGCCCGAGGCCATTTTCTTAAAATATCTTCATCAAAACCGCACACCAACATCTTTTTGTTTTCTTGTTTCTTGTTTCTTGTTTCTGACACTAATTTTTAGTTAATTGGGGAGATGTCAGAGTTTATCCCTCCGCGGAAGATATTTTATCTTCTTTCGGGCTCTAAACATCTACGTGAAATTTTGGGCCGGAACGAAGAGTCGCCAGTGAAACAACAAATCGACTTCATGGAGCAGTTTTGCACAGCCTCGCTGAATCAGCTTTTCTACTCACCGAGGCGATGTTCATCGATGGATACTTCTCGCAGCTCGTCAATGAGGGTATATGTTTTAAGTGTTTTAAATTAATTCGCCTAATTCTAGATGAATATTCTTGGACAATACTCGATGGACAGCGAGAGCGAGAAGCTAGAAGGCGAGACGGAGCGAGAAGGCTCTCTTGGATCTCGTCGACAATGTTTACATGGATTTCCTTCAAGGCTAGTCTCGTCTTTTCAAAAACGATATGTTGCTTCTTTAGGAAAGATGTTGGAAAGCCCGATCTGCTGAAGGCAACATTCATAAGATAGCGTCCTCTTTTCACTGATCGACTCGGTAGGCTGATGTTACTACACGCTTCATCGGCGACGCAAAACAAAAAAGCAACTCAAAAGTGTGCAAAGTCGATGGATGCGCGGAGGTTTTCGACTATAATATTCAATTGTAGGTTTTTTTTCATCTTCATTCTGTTTTTATCTTTGTTTTTGGTATCGACAGTTTTGGATATCAAAGAGTATTCGGTTTGGAAATGAGCACAAGTCGAAGAAACAGGCCGCGGTGAGCGGACAAAGAAATAACGGTACTTGTGGGGTTGGGGGAACTTTTTTTTCTTCAAAAGTGCTTTTTCTAGGGCGATTTTTTTGCGTAGATTACGAATTTCATAGTGGAAACTTGGGGAAATGCGTTTTAGACCGACTTTCGGGGATCCGAAGTCGCCGCCTCTACAGTGTATTTCACTACGAGCTTGTATAAGAAAATATTCATCAAACTAGGGAACTGTCTTTTCTTACCACCGATTTTCGAAACCGAACCTCTCCTTTCTGAAGGGTATAAATAAAGCTTCGAAAATTTCTATACTTTCTAAAATTTATTCAAAAAGTCGATATTGCTCTAAAAGCGTCGGAATAAGCGATTTTTGATCGAAATTTTTGTCTCGCGAGGTTTTCGAGATCTAGAAATCGATTGGCGCAAACCGTTTTTCTTGAAAATGCAATTTTTAAGCGAGTTATGCCATTGGGTCATTTAAGTTGAAAAACGATTTTTATTAAGATTTCTCGAAAACAACGGGTCATCAAGAAAAGTTATTTACAACATCGGCGTGAAAAACTGCACAAGACTAGGCTAGGTCCGGTTTCGAAAATCGGTGGTAAATTGAAAAAGATCATGTAGGTGAAAATTTCATAAAACTTTAGAAATTTGAAATAACTTTTAAATTTTTTCTTTTATTTGTTTATTGTGAGTGATTTTCCTTTTGTGATAATCTTATTTTACACTTTTTTTTTTCTCTCTTTATGTTTAACAAGAAATTTTGTTTTTTTTTAAACTTTAAACTTCAAACCTCAAAGCCACACGCCAGCACAACATCCGCATTTCCTTAAATATTATTCATTAACAAGTTAACATTAACAAGTTAACATTAACAAGTTAGTATTAACAAGTTAACATTAACAAATTAACATTAACAAATTAACATTAACAAGTTAGTATTAACAAGTTAACATTAACAAATTAACATTAACAGAATCCCACCTGACTCCAAGATTTGCTTGCAAAGGAAAACACCAGATGAGCCTGAAGCGCACGCGTTGTTTACCTACAACTCTAAGAGCTCGAAAATTTTCATAAAAATAAACATTGAAAATCGGGATCCCGGTGAAACCAAGCTCATAAAGAGCCCGTTGACCATTGCAAGTGCCTAAAAAGTATCGAAGCCTCCTATGAAGAGAGGAGATTTTCTTCACCTCCATACAAGTATCCAACGGTGGCCTGTTGAATGTCCTTGTACTCAAGTTTTGCGTCAGCCAAAGCCTCGTTCACTGAAATTTATGAAATTTATGCGACTTCTGGTAGTTAAAATGATAACTTTTATACATAAAATACTATAGAACAGGTATAACAAGTTATTAGAGTTGTTGTTGACTTGTTGACTTGTTGACTTGTTGATTGTTCATTATTCACTCACCAGCCTCTTTCACCATGTCCGGGTAGTCGAGGCCGGTTGAGCCGGGCTTGGTGAACTGAAATTGTGAATAACGATATACTTATAAGCCGTGTTAGCAGCCTTCAATTCGCATGCCTATAGAATCTCGAACTCTCGAGTACTTTCCCGGCAATCATGCTAAAATTGGGCATTTAGAAATATTAGAAAACGATAAAAATGCCCGCACCTGCCCCGCCTTGTTTTCCTCTCAACAGTTCCCTGCATTTGAAATGCAAAATTTTCTACACCGTATTTACCCTCTGTAATTCTGACCATAGAGATCGTTCAAATACATTTCAAATCCATTTCAAATACAAATTTGAAGTGGCAAACAAGGCAGTGCCATTACTGAATATTACTTATCGTTTTCTATCATTTTCAAATGCAAATTCTTGCATGATCATTTCAGGTTTTGCACTCAAAATTTGAGATTGTATAAGAATCTGGAATTCTTAGAATTCTATAAGAACTGAAAAGTGGCGGACAGCCAAAAGAAAATGCAGCAGAATGCAATAAGAATTCTTTAGTATCAAAACCTTGGTCATGCCGACACCTGACGTCACGTAGACTTCTTGTCTTCGCCATTGTGTGAATCTAAAGAAACATTTTAACATAAAAAAAGACAAAAAAGAAACGTAAAAACGAAAAGAAAAACAAAAGTATTGAAAAATGACTTTACAAAAACTAAATAGAAATGACTTTAAAACTAAATAGAAATCAAAAAAAAGGACAAGAAACTTTGTCAAAGGTCAAAATGCAATTGAAATGCAATTGAACAGAAATGTGCAGGCAACTATGCCTGTAGCCTTATCACCCGAAAATGGGGAAAGACTGGGGGAAAAGAGAGCAAAAAATGATCTCGAAACCCCTTTTCTTTTCCCCCCAAATCTTCTCTTATTTTCTCTCTCCCTCAATTTTCCCATATTCTAGCTGTCTTTCTTTTCTCCCACTTTTCTTCCTTTCTTTTCTACATTTGGTCTGTTATCATCCAACACTCCGAGCAGACTACAACACTCAGATTGTGTTTGTGAGTTGAAAACAAAATATTGAAGTTTAGAGTGGAATTTGTGGAGAAAATTTAGAACAATTTAGACGCTTTTTATTCAGTGACTTCATTTCTTGACCAAACGCTCAAATTTAACATAGATTTTTGAGAAAAATATTGTTTGTGATCGCTCAATATTGTTAATAAACAAAATAAACAAAAAAAATAACAAAACAAAAAAACAAAATAAACGCTCAATAAACAAAATATTGTTTGTGCTAGAAATGATCGCTCAATCATTTAGTGCTTGATGAGACACGTGGCTAGGAGGTCTCGATCCCGAGTTTCATTTGGCAGACACGTCAAAATGAATAGTCTGTAATCGACTACATCGTGGACCCCGGCAAAGACCCAGGTATAAATTTACAGCTTACAGAATATCTTCTTTTTAAATCATTTTTCCCATGGAAAATCGCTGTGTGAATGACTGGCGAGATGTTCTTTGCGCGGCCGCGTAATCACTGATAATGTGTGATTTTTAGTGGGTTTCTCTGAATGGAAAAGTGAAAAGGTGGACTTTTCAGTTTTCCTTCCAGATGTTCTTTGTGCGGCGGCGTAATCGCTCTCGATCTGGCGCAAGACTTCTGGTTAACCCCCTCCCTCGACCCCCTCATTAGTGAGACATGGTCATTGCACTTTTGACTGTGTTGACCTGTGTCGCAGCCCGAGTTGGGGGGTTCGCTACCGCCAAATTTTTGCGTGAGAGGCTGCGTTCGCGCGGCCCTGCCAATCATGTCAACAATTGTAATGTTGTGTCGCAGCCCGACAGATTTATCCAAATTTTAGCTCCACTGTGCAACGGTTTTGTTTAAAGTGTTTATTTTAATTATCAACCAGCTCTTGCTATTTTTTATTCACATATTACATCACACATTTTCGCTCACACATTACTTGAATTTCTTTAATGGAGACTAAAAATTCAACTCTGAGAGAAAAGGAGCCGTTCCCAGTTGAATAAACCCAAAATCAAACTAATCTTTAGATGTTCTGTCCATTTCTTGAGTATCTTAAACTCCAATAAAAGGATTTAAACTTCTTTTTTTGCCCGTGGCAACAAGGCATCTCCGGACCACCGAGGTGTCCTTTGTGCGCGAGCGTAATCGCTTTCGATCTGGCGCAAGCCCTTTGGTTAACCCCCTCCCTCGATCGCCTCATAAACTTACCTGGCTGGGGGGTTTCTGGCGATCATCAAGACGGTAATTCCATGGTGAGAGACATGGTCATTGCACTTTTTGACTGTGTTGACCTGGGTGGCAGCTCCGAGTTCAGTTCGCTGGCTAACAGCTGGACTTTTGCGTGAGGGGCTGCGTTCGCGCGGCCCTGCCAATCCAATTTCAAACTTACAAATGTTAGATCGTTCCATGATCCTCCTCCGTCCTATTTTTGTATTTCCAAGATTCTTCGTAAACAGAATCAGTTTTGGGCGTCATTTTTTATTTTTATGATCAATTTATTAGTTCCTAAACCTGGCTGTTTCTTCACGAAACTCGGTGAAGCCTGCTGCTGATCCACTTTTAAGTAATTTTTACCCATTAGTTGTTATCAAACACTTGGACTTTTCGTCAATTTTGACAAACTACATTCACCTATTGTGCCTAGTCTCGAGCCAAACTGATATTTTAGTTACTATTGTTATTATTGAACGATCTAAGTCTATTCTTCTCTGCAAACGTGTCCTCCCTTTGTTTATCCCCTTTATTGCCGAAAGAGAAAGGGGCGGTCCTTACTAGGAGGGCGGGGGAGGCTCTCAAATTTAGAGTCCCCCCTTCCCCATAATTACTCTTTTGTAATTTATTCGTCTTATTATACTACTGTAAATAAAGATACTACATATCTTTCCGGGTCTGGGTGCAACTGCAGTACAGGTTGGCCATTTCACAGGGACTCCTTCAAATACTTTGGAGGAGTTGAGTTGGGGTTGTCGGGGTGTTAGAGATTGCTTTTTATGATAATGCGATCCACTTTCTTTAACTTAACTCCAAACTTCTAGTCCACATCCGTTTCTACCGAGGAACTAAAATATGGAGAAGCTCCACCGAGATACCCTCCTTGTACCCTTGAAGCTTTATTTTTTGTATCATTTCCTTTACATTTTCTTTCTTCACTAACTTTATTAGCTCCTTAGTAAGCTACGTGAAACACAAAAATCAGCTGAACATTGGAAAAAGCCGAGTATCATTTTTAAATTAGACACGATAGAGAGTTGGAGAGAAAGCGCTGTTACTGTGGAAGACTTCATAAAACATTTTGAAAAACGTAAATCTCGATTTTAAATGGGAATATAAAAGATGAAAACGGCAGAAAAGCTTTAATAGTCAGATTTTAGAATTGTTTTAGCAAAAAAAAAAAAGTAATGTAATGCTGGAAAATATGCGGAAAATTATGCGAAATATAATGTAGCACACAGAATGTCCAGTATTGTACAAAGCAACGGATTAAAGAACGGATTAAAGAAAGGGATTAAAGAAGGAAAAGTTTGTAAAAGAATTTCTCTTTTTAAATGATGAATTTCGATTTCTCATCTTGTAAAGCCAACGGATCATCGTTGAGAATGTGGGCGGCAGCAGAGGGAATGCGAATGAGCACGGATCTCACAACAGCCGACACGCTCCTTCAATCCGCGAACAATCTCTCGTGGATCTTGAAAGGAAATCATTTCATCGATTACTGGTTCAATCGTTAGGTATCCTTTTCTCTTTGGTTGCGGCAAAGGAACAAAAAAATCTGTCCTAACCCCACTGAGTTGCTGTAGCTTTGAAACGCCCTCATAGTACTCACTTAGCTGCTCAAATGTCGCGAGCTACTGACGATCCCTATGCTGAGTTACTGTAGCAGATTTTATATATATTACGTCTGATCTAGACTGATTCTAGATAGGATGTCCGATCTAGAGTGAAGTGAGGTCAAGCGTCTCATCTAGAATCAAGCCGATCACTCTAAATCAGACGTTCGATCCAGACTTAAATTTAGAGTGATCGGCTTGATTCTAGATGCACTTTTGACCTCACTTTACTCTAGATCGGACGTAATATATGTTACGTCCGAACTGAGGGCGTCCATCTCCGTCCGGACGTCCGAATCGGAGATGGACGTCTCCTCAGATTCGGACGTAACATATACATTTACATACTACAGCATACTATGGCAATTCTTATATACATTCACATAAATAATGTAATACAAACAATACAAAAGCACAATCCCTAAGCCCTAAACCCTAACTCTAAGCGGAAAGAAAAAAAAATCCATATAGACGAAAAAGAATCAAAGCCGGATTGAACCCTTGACCTCTTGACTAGGATACAAGCCTCTTAGCCAGTTGGCCATGACAACATTATGTTACGACCTTGCCAGCATTATTTGCAGTAACTGTCCTTATTCTACGGGCAACTGTTTCGCGGGTTACTGTTGCTATCCAAAAATATTCTAAATAAAGCTCATACATTTTGCAGTAATAAAAATATTTCTCTACTCATTTACCTCGCGATCCTTTGTCTCCGGCAGATTTCTGTATAGATAGAAAAGTGAGAAAATCGATGGGATGATGAAGAGGAAAACGAAAGAGAAACATCCGAAATGATTGTAGGCGGGCAGGGTGAGATAGGAGACGATCAAAGAGACAAATGTATTCGAAACGAACATCTGAAATGATCAGTCTGAAATCACTTTCCCATTCACCAACCATCGATTGTACTAAAGAGCGATATTTTTGCACCACCAACTCGCTCGTGATAAAACACGAGATCGGACCGAGACCCAACCTGAAAAACGAAGGTTTTTTTGGCTGGATTAGTGGATAATTTGGAAAAAAACGGTAATCTTTCCTTCAGATTTTGTCTGTTCTACTTTAATTTTGCCTCTATTCAATTCACAATTTGATTCCACGTCAAATGAGATTAAAATTAAGTGAATCGAAAAGGAAGATGACAGTAGGTTTTCCAAGATCTAGAATCCTCTAGAAACTCGAATCCTCTAGAAACTAGAATCCTCTAGAAACTAGAATCCTTTAGAAACTAGAATCCTCTAGAAACTCGAATCCTCCAGAAACTAGAATCCTCTAGAAACTCGAATCCTTCAAAATCTTTTAGAAAGGTAAGCTAGTTATCATCATTTACCCATAAGAGATTCCGAAGATGCAAAGCGCGACGATGCACCCATTGCCCCAGATATGACCGTAGTGGAAGGACATTTTATCGAAAAACACGTAGAGCACAAAGGAGAACATGTTAAGGACGCCGAGGAGGAGAAGAAGGGGACGACGACCAAATCTGGAATCAGAGAAAAACATTTATTGGGTTGTTACGTTGAAAATGATACGCTAGTAGAGAATGCCCTTCAGAGAGAAAAAAATTTTTTTTCGAGACGTTTTCATCTTAAATTTGAATTTCTGTCGCAAATTTTAAATATTAATTTTCGCACGACGTCGCATTCCAATTGACGTCGCCGCCATTTGGTGGTAGTCGATGGGAGCGTCTTTTCTGTTTCGTTTTCAAATCATTTCTTTTTTGTCAAATTAATTGAGAGTATTGTTTTACGCGATAAAATTTGTGTTGAAATGAGAAAGAAATCTATTTCAATTTGAGAGCCGAGTGGAGAATCCGGAACTTTTCGTAGCCGGACTAGAATTGGAGCGGATGAGAAAGAAATCTATTTCGATTTGAGAGCCGGAAGTGGAGAATCCGGAACTTTTCGTAGCCGGACCACAATGAAGGCCAAAACTAACTGTAAGATGGTTTCGTTGTTTTCATTTAACTCCCGAAAACGAGGCTCATCTTCTGGATTGTTACAAAACTTGCTTTTAAAACAAATTTGATTCAACAACAGGAAGTCAAGTTAATCAAAATATTGTCTATTTTCTTTGATAATCTTCCCATTTCTCTGGCAGTTCTTGAATCCTAAAAGTCTTAGACTTCTGGGCGAAAAAATCCGTCAACCACTTCGGATTTGGAGGATTTGTGCCACAGCCAAACGAGTCATTTTTTGCAAACTGATAACAATTCCCTCTATTCATATAAACGATGAATTGCGAGTTGTTTACAAGTGTATCATTTTCAACATAACAACCCAATAGAAGGATTTGGAAAAGCTGATTGTTTTTGAAATAATCAAATCAGGTTTTTCTGAGCTGATTGAGATGAGCCGTTCCTGTTCTGAGTTACTGTAGCTGTTTCTGTTCTGAGTTACTGTAGCCGTTCCTATTCTGAGTTACTGTAGCCATTTCTGTTCTGAGTTACTGTAGCCGTCTCATGCTCAGGATAAGGATTACTGTAGCTGTCCGAAACTATACTACGACAAGAATAAAGCTTGATTGAATATGGTCAGAATTTCATATTTATAATAAATTTTTATGTTTTATAAATGCGTACCTGGAAACGACATATGTCCCCGGGATACCCGATAGAAATTGGCACAAAATGAACCCAAAGGAAGCAAGCTGAAAAGAATACAATTTTTTTCGTTGTCAACTTGTTAATTGAAAGCATTACAATTGTAGTTCTTGTAGTTGTTCAGTAGTCTTTTGTTCTTACAATCAATGCCTTTTACCTGAGCTGTTTCAGAGTCGAACATCTCCTCGAGGAACTCCGTTGATAGATAGATCATTGGGAAAAGACCCATCACAAGCTGAATAGGCAAAGTTCTTTTTAAGTCTTTTTAAGATTGGAAACCTGTAAACTGGCAACCCCAATGAGATATGGAGTGCGGAGATAGGCCTCGGAGAGAACGAATTTCACGCCGCCGAAGAACGAGAATTTCTCGTCTTGGTCGAGCGCTTCTTTGGCGATCTCATTCAACACTTCAGCCTTGTCCGTGTTTAAACCTGAAAGTGAAGAGTTTTTGGGCTGATAGTCTGGTTTAGATGCTCGAATCAGTCGGGTTTCACTATCTTGTTAAGCCTATCACGAGTTACTGTAGCAGCCACTTGCGGGTTACTCTAGCTGTTCCTGTTCTGGGTTACTGCAGCCGTTCCTGTTCTGAGTTACTGTAGCTGTTCCTGTTCTGGGTTACTGTAGCCGTTCCTGTTCTGAGTTACTATAGCCGTTCCTGTTCTAGCTTACTATAGCCGTTCCTGTTCTGAGTTACTTTAGCCGTTCCTGTTCTGGGTTACTGTAACCGTCTCATGCTCAGGATAAGGTTTCCTATAGCTGTCCGAAACTATACTACGACAAGAATAAAGCTTTGTAAGTGCTGCTGCAATCAATCATCAAACCAACCGTAGTAGAACCCAATCGAAGCCTTTGCAGCCTCGAGATTGTTTTTGACGAGCAACAGATATTTGGGGGTTTCGTGAAGGGGAAGAATGGCGAACAAACAAATAAAACCCGGTAGAATAGCGATGGCTAAAGTTGGGTAAGAAAAATTGTTTATTTCAAGAGCTTTTACCAGTTAAAACGACTAGATTTTTGCCGAAAAAGCGATCCATTCCGGCGCCCATGCCCACAACGGTGCACAAGAGGAAAGTCACCTCGGCGAGAAAAGATGAGACACCGCGGAGATGGGTTGGCGTCGTTTCCTGCAATTATAGGAATATGGGTATTGATTTGAGAGCAAGCCATTTTAAACAGCACTTTCTAAACAGCACTGTCTAAACAGCATTTTATTTCCAGAAAACTACCGTAATCGTACCACCATTCGAGCCCAATTTTGGTATCATAATATTTTGAATGGGTGCTGATGCTGTGATGCTTCAATACCTTATGACTTTAACTGGCCCAAGTCCCATTCTTGCAGCAACTTTCATCATTTCGGAATCACAAGCAATAGTACCAGTCAATAATACTGGTGCTTTGATTACGGTAGTTTTCTGGCGCTTTGATTACGGTAGTTTTCTACAATAGGCTAGCCATAAAGCTATGAAAAGCCTTGTAATCAGTCAACCAAAACATGAAATCAACAATACTTGTTAAAAGTTTATACCTGCAGAAATAGAATCAGTGTGCCAAAGGTGATCCCACCAGCCACCGAAATGGCGCCACGGGCCACGAAATAAAGCTCAGGGATTTCAAAAATAATCGAAATGCATGAAAGGATTGATGAACAAAGAGAAGTTGAACAAGCATACAAAAGAGCATCTGAGATTTATCAAAATTTTAAGCAATTTTCTCTTTGATTTCTTCTCTCTTTACTTTTTCTTCCAAACTTTTCGGTGATGACAGGGATCAGGAGGTTTCCGAAGAGAAATCCGAGATGCCAAACGTTTAGAATGGCTGACCAGATCCATGTGTAACTTTCTTCGGAAAGTCCGCCCTGCGATATATTAGAATAGAGGTTAAAAGGCTTTACTGGCTTTAAAAGAATACCTCATAACCCCTCTCAATCGCTGTCTCGTTGAGGAAGAGCTTGAACGAAAGATAGGAAGTATTTGGATAGGTGTTTGAGTAGCCTTCCTGTAATCGAGTTTTGAGGAGAATTTATTGAAAATGGGGCTTTTAAGATGGGTTGATGGATCAGGGTGGATTACTGAGCTTCAGGGGATTACTGAGCTGGCATTAGCCCCTTCGGCTTGCTAGGTAGCTGATCTTATTACTTATTATTAGCCTGTGCCGGGTCAGTACTAGTGTACATCTCTCAAACACCTTTTATACCTTGCTGAGACTAGACTATGGCTTCGGCTTTAGCTCTAGCTTTGGCTTTGGCTTCAGCTCCGGCTCCGGCTTTAGCTCTAGCTTCGGCTTTGGCTTCAGCTCCGACCTTAGCTTCAGCTCCGGCTTTAGCTCTAGCTTCGGCTTTGGCTTCAGCTCCGGCGTCGGCTTTAGCTTCAGCTCCGGCTTTAGCTTCAGCTCCAGCTTTAGCTTCAGCTCCGGCTCCGGATTTTAATGTGCTAGAAGAGAGTTACTAGAAAAACTCTTCGAACCGAGCCCTGGGTCTGTAAGTAAAGCTGACAAGGCTGACTTGAGAAATTGAACATCTTAGGAAAAATCCTCTACTAACCGGTCATAGATTTGATACTATTGACTGTGCTAGTCCCTTGTTAATCCCTGAAAGATTGAAAACTCTAAAATTGTATGATGGGTTACTAGAAAACTTACGGGAAAATTGATGCATATGCCGAGCATGGATGTGATGAGGATCGTCTTGAAACGACTTCCCTCCGGGGCGTAAACATTTTTGACTTTTGCGGAGAATTTCTTGTAGATGGTCATTTCCTTTCTAGGGATCAACCATCCGGCTGAAAATTTGAATCAATATCTCCAAGGGGAATCAAGAGAGATCGACAAGAGAGATCGACAGAGTCTTCAACAAAATGAACAGCCGATTTTTAAAGGTAAAAAGCCTCTGACGTGAGTAAATGGACACTGAGATAGCAGAAAAAAAAAAGTGAAAACTTTGAGAGGCTCTCAAACTTTTTCCGTGTTGGAAAAAAGAAATGAATGAACGATAACAGCTGACAGAATTGAGAATGAGAAGGGAAAATGAAAGTAAAGGAAAGAAGGAAAAGAAATGGAACTCTTTTTAAAGGGGAAAAATATCATACATGTTTAAGGGTCATTTCTGCGGATGTTTACTTCAAAGATTGAGGAAAATTGGGGGGAAAAAAGGCCTTGGACACAAGCGGGCCTTGGACACTTCACTGGAATGGCAAAGTCTGCGCTGTTTAAAAAGGCTGTTGGGTCGGTTATTCAAAAATCCTGAAACATCAAAAATCCAAAATTCAAGCCTTTTTACACAGGTTACACTAAACTATTCAATTTTTTTTTTGCTTAAAAATACTGTAGCCAAAGTATCCCTCATTTTCTATAGACTACAGACAGACTTCCTGCGCCTAAATAAATGCTATTGGTAGTACCAGAGTTGTTCGAAGAGTAATTTGAAAGATGAACGGATCAGGCCAGGCTTGGCCTTGCTGCAAAAGCCACAAAAAAGACACTGGACCCAACCAAACCTGGATCTGGCCTTTGGCTTGTCTTTGTCCTTGCCTGGGTAATGAAGAATATACAAATCCTACAAGACTTTAAATATCCTGCCTACAATTTTACAGAGAATAGTGTTGCCCCAAAAAAGGCTATTGGGTCAAAAGTCAACCCTTCTTATGTAAGAGATTGTATGTAAGAGATCGGATCTGTACATTATGTAAGAGATTACTGATCCAAAGAAGTAATTTTCGAGTGTTTTCTAAAAAAGCAAAAGCCTGGTCGATGGCGGACCTGAACTAGGGACAAGAGTAGCACACTATCCACTAGGCGATCGAGGCAGACTGACTGGTCCACTACGAATGCCTTAAGTATTGCAGCCAATAGACTAGCTTGCTGTTTGGTGAAATTGGTCAAAGCTTTGAAGGCTTATATCTTGAAAATATCTTGAAAAAATCTTGAAAAAAAATGATAAGTCGGATTTGAAAGCATTTTTGGGATGGCCTTAACCAGGGGTTGTTTGTATCTCGGAATCAGATCGCTCCTGAAATATTACTTCAAAGAGTTCCCTGATTAAACTTATAAATAACGAATTTTTCTGTTACACTGGTTTTTGGAATAAATTGTCCAATCTCAAAATTGGTGGACAATACATCATATCGGGAAAGTTTATGAGAAAAATGATATTATGTTTATAGCGAGTAAAAACTCGCAGAGTTTGGCGAGCAAACATATTGGGTTGGGGAGAATGAGTCGGCGCCGAAAATGAAAAAAATGTCTAAAACTTCTATTCGACTTCGTCAAATAATATGCGTTTGATATGAGTAGAATGGTTAACTAATTCTCTACAAAATGACATTTAAAAGAAAATTCAAATAGCGTCTCCGCTCAAGAAAAAGCCATTTTTTCACAAAAACTACAAACTGTGATCTAGAAAAAACCATTGGTGGGATCTTCCTGCAAATTTGGCAACTTAAGTAATTAAATGTGCTCTATCTTTATTATATAAACACCAAAGAAGGTTTATGTGAAAGAAACTGTTCAAATGATGAATCAGACTCTTTGCCATTTTAACCAGCTGCGTTTGGAAGTTCATAAACTCCACGAAAGAAAAGCTTTGTGGAATCTCTCAAAAGTCATTTTGTAGAGAAATAGTGGATCCTTTTGATGAAACCAAACGTATGTTTAAAAAAGGCTTTATGTGTGCAAAAAGTCCCTTTAAAGTTCGGCGCCGACTCATTCTCCCCAACCCAATAAAACGAATTTTTCAAAAACAAAAACATTAATCAAAAAAAGCCTACGATTTCTAGTGAAATGAAAAGTGAAAATTTATCGTTTTCTTAAAATATCTTTTTTCTTCGGTAGCCTACTTGGGTATGAGTCAAAAATGTTTGGTATTCACGTTGGATTGCGTGCAAATGAAAGATGCGAAGGAGATGGAAATGGTGAATAGATCATTTGAGAGGAGACTTGTTTATAAAGTAATGTGAGATGTGGTAAATGGAAAATGGAAAATGAGAGGGGAATTCGGGAATGAACTCGTCGGTTGACATGCGGAAAGGTGGGAGAGTGACGAACTACTTAAATATAGAGAAATGATGAAAGTTGCTGCAAGAAGAGGGCTTGGGCCAGTTAAAGTCATAAGATTTTGAAGCATCACTACCCATTCAAAATACGTGGAAACAAGAGCTGAAGATCCCAACAATACAAATCATGCTGGGATAAGCTGATCTACGGTGCCAGATTCGATTTCCCAGTAATCTGCTTATCCAAATTGAATGTAAAGTTCGATTACAATTAGAATAAGCTGATCTACGGTGCCAGATTTCCCCAGATCCAGCGGAGTTCTTTAGCGAATAGTTTTGGAATTCTGTATCAGAAAATTCGAGACTTTTGCTGTTTGTTACTGTTTTTGGAGCGATTTGGATACGATTAACATTAGCATTAACAATTGCGGTTTGAAAAGATTTGCTTCGGCATTAACAATTGCGGTTGCGATTAGCAATTTGAGAAGATGAATGGATAGTTTTTGTCGGTTCTTTCTATTACCGGAGATGGCCCAAAAGGTACTAGTAATAGTAAGCACAAGTAAGTAAGCACAATAAACACAAGCGAAAAGGTAATAGTAAGCATAGTGCTCCTTTTTTGTTAGAAAGTAAATAACATTAGTATTTTTTTTGTTAAGCACCTTAGAATAGCCTAAATTAAGTATATATAGCTTCTCGCGATATTGAGTAACATCTTTTGATTGTTTTAGGAAGAATGCTAAGTGACAGACTCTTACAGAACACTGAGATAATCTGGCTAATACTAAGCCTTGGGTAACGAAGACTTATCTTAAGGCTAATACTAAGCCTTCGGTACCGAAGCCTTATCTTAAAGGTAATACTAAGCCTTCGGTACTGAAGGCTCATCTTAAGAATAATACTAAGCCTTCAGTATCGAAAGCCTATCTTAAGGCTAATACTAAGCCTTGGGTACCGAAGGCTTATCTTAAGGCTAATACTAAGCCTTCGGTACCGAAGGCTTATCTTAAGGCTATAGTCATGACACCCCAATAAATGTATAGGGGTATAGTCATGATATCCCAATAGGATTTCTAAATTAACCCGGTCTAGCCAGATTCAACTATTTTTGTAGCCTTTCCTTTCAGAGCTTTGAAAGAAGCCTGGTCAACAGTAAGTTTCAATCTTATCATGCATTCTAAAACTGATCGATGACCTCTTCTAGAGTATTTGAAAAAGAAACGAGAACATCGTTGAGGTCAGCAGCTGGAGAACTGGCGGCGGTAAGGGTGTGGTGTTCTCAATTCCCTCAATCTCTTTCCACCGGTCGATGGGCACTCGAAATTTGTGGGAGATGTCACCTTTCTTCACTTCAACTCATCCTCTCACCATTCTGCACTTCAACTCATCCTTTCAATTTTCTGCGCGTAAATAAACTTACAGATGGGAGAGGAAAGAAAATGAAAGGAATTGGGGCTTTTCGATCAAATTTCGAGTAGACTGAACGGCTTTTCGATATTTGAGAGCAGATTTCACGGTCACAAAATCACAAAATTCAAGAAATCAAATCAGAATGATCATTTCGATTAGAAGTTTTCTAGTTTTGTAGTCTTCTAGTTATCTAGTTTCCTAGTTTTCTAGTTTTGTAGTTTTCTATTTATCTAGTTATCTAGTTTTCTAGTTTTCTAGTTTCCTAGTTTCCTAGTTCTCTAGTTCTCTAGTTCTCTAGTTTTCTAGTTTTCTAAAGAAGAGGTCATGAAGCAATTATTTGACTACAGTAGGCTGCATTAAAAAGTTTAAATAAGCTACTATTGACCAGGGTTTTTCCAGAATCAATTTTTTCAACCTGGACCTGGTCTCCTTATAAACCCTAGGAACATTCGTTCTCCATTTCGAATCTAGAAAAATTATATAGCGCCTAAAGGTACTGTAGATATTGAAAACTATCTACATTTCGTTTTTTGATAACTGTATTTGTCATGACGCCATTCGTCGAGCAAAGTTCCCACCGAATCTGAGGAAATTGTGGACAAACTGGCCGTTCGGTTGTTAATTAGTTTCGGGAAAACCCCCCTACTTTTTTGACTATAAAATACCGGTAAATCTAATTCAAGAAAAGAAAAAGAAATAATTGAAAACCCAATGGAAGTGTTGAGCGGAAATTGGTCAATTTCAGCTGCTTTTTGATGAAGTTTTCAAAGAAAAGGTTTCATGATTTCATTGAACGAATTGTTTGGATACTTTACAGTAATCGGAATACTTTGCAATCTTAAGCTTCCTAAAACGCATCAACTTTTGATATTTATCGTAGGCTTGGCTTAAGTTTTTCTTTTACCGTAACTCGGCTAAAAAATAAAGTCAGAATTACGGTTCAAAAACGGTCTTAGAAAGCATACCAGTTGGATTTACTCTATTCAGAACCGCTTAGAGCTTTTCAACTCCATTAGCAGGGCCGCGCGAACGCAGCCCCTCACGCAAAAATTTAGCTGTTAGCGAACCCCAACTCGGAGCTGCCACACAGGTCAACACAGTCAAAAGTGCAATGACCATGTCTCACCATGGGGGTCCCGTCTTGATGATCACGAGAAACCCCCCAGCCAGGTAAGTTTATGAGAAGGCGATTGGCGTGACATAGGGAAGACCCCTTTGCCAAATTGCGCGCCTTTACAGGAGGCAACAAAGTACGCACAACGAGAGAGCGAAGACGCAGAAGGAGCGCTTTCGAAAGAAAACAGCAAAAATTGTTGTGGAGAGACAATAGAAAAAAGAAGCTTGAAATGAAGCTACCGTAATCTTTAGAGAAACAACTAAATAACCTTTGCTAGCTTTTTCATAATAGCAACTTTTCAAAACGCTTCAACGCTCATGCGAATATGATAGCTACAATAATTAGCATTCATATTGCCGTAACTCCCTTGTTCACTTTTTCGCATAGATTCTCACAAAGATGTCTGTCTAACTAATTTTAGAGGTATTTCCAACGATGATGTGTCATTTTTAGTGGGTCTTCTCCAATTGGAAAGTGAAAAGGAGGTCTTTTCCGTTTTCATCTTCGTGTTCTTTGTGCGCGAGCGTAATCGCTCTCGATCTGGCACACGTATTTTGCGTAAGTCTCTCCTGCGGCCCCCTCATAAACTTACCTGGCTGGGGGGTTTCTCGTGATCATCAAGACGGGACCCCCATGGTGAGACATGGTCATTGCACTTTTGACTGTGTTGACCTGTGTGGCAGCTCCGAGTTGGGGTTCGCTAACAGCTAAATTTTTGCGTGAGGGGCTGCGTTCGCGCGGCCCTGCTAATGGAATTGAAAGGCTATAAGGGGTTCTGAATGGAGTAAATCCAACTGTGATGCTTTCTAAGACCGTTTTTAAACCGTAATTCTGACTTTATCTTTTTTCACCTAATAGAAAAGTACAAGTGCGTTGCACATTTCAAACCATAAAGTTTCATAAAGTTCCCGTTGAAATTGCCATTCAAGCTTTAAGCAGTATTGTTAACCAAATCTATCTCTAACAATTGATAAAACTGTCTCATAAAATAAATGAAAGTAACTATATTCTTGGTTTCCTATGGGAAATGGGAACTTAGATAAACTAAATATTTTATTGGTCCTTTAAATATGTACATTCAAAACAACACCCTCGTAAATGCATATTCATAAAAAACATTTGAAAAGATGTTGTGTGAAAAGATTATAAGAAAGATTACCATAAATATAGCTTAAACACAACGAAAAGAAGATTTGCTGACGAATTGAGATCTTCCAAATTATTTTGCTAATCAGAATATCTTGATATTTTATTGGGAATACATCAAAACAAAGCCGACTTTTGGTTTTCGATTTGCGGGGGAGGAAAGCCGTCTAAACGAAAAGACGAAAATAAAAATGAAAATCGAAATGAACAAAAGAAAAGCTGAGCGATTGTGAAATAATCGAATGGTTGAGTCTTATGTTTTCTAAAAATTCACTTATTTTAGAAAACTATCGTAATTTGATCATTCGATCAGCTCAACAGAAAGTTTCCATTCGATCAGCTCAACAGAAAGTTTCCATTCGATCAGCTCAACAGAAAGTTTCCATTCGATCAGCTCAACAGAAAGTTTCCATTCGATCAGCTCAACAGAAAGTTTCCATTCGATCAGCTCAACAGAAAGTTTCCATTCGATCAGCTCAACAGAAAGTTTCCATTCGATCAGCTCAACAGAAAGTTTCCATTCGATCAGCTCAACAGAAAGTTTCCATTCGATCAGCTCAACAGAAAGTTTCCATTCGATCAGCTCAACAGACATTTTCCTCAAACCATTCGATTATTTCACAATCACTCAGCTTTTCTTTTGTTCATTTCGATTTTCATTTTTATTTTCGTCTTTTCGTTTAGACGGCTTTCCTCCCCCGCAAATTGAAAACCAAAAGTCGGCTTTGTTTTTGATGTATTTCCATTCGATCAGCTCAATTTTGAGTGTTCTGATTCAGCATAAAATACGAAAAATGAGCTGATTTCGATGTAAACTGGTGTTTTGATTACAATAGCTCTCTAGAGTTGGCGTTTTTTAGAAAACGGATTAATCGCGAGAACATTGACTGCCTCTTTAGCCTATCGTTATCCCAGTATTGATATTATGAAGTTGGAAATTTAAGTCATATATCGAAATTTACATAAAACGAGACTATTTTCAATTTCAACATAGCCAAAGGCAATGTTGAAAAGCTGTAATAAATTTACCGCTATCGGAAGACGTTTAAAAAGTTGATGAAAGAAGAAATGGTGAAATCTCTTGATTGGCTTGAGGGGAAAGCCTCAAGCTTTCAGAAAAAGAGCCGAAAAAGGAAAGTAAATTGGGGATGTTCCCGAATAGTTATGGCGAGTTGCGCAAAGGATCTAAGGGCAGCAAATGAACCTGGTGTGTGTGTGTGTGTGTGTTTGGGGTGTTCCCGAATAGTGTTTTTAAAAAGTTGATGAAAGAAGAAATGGTGAAATTTCTTCATGACATGATTGGTTTGAGGGGGGAGTTTCAAGCTTTCAGAAAAGAGCCAGGTGCCGGGGGAAAGTAAATTGGGGGTGTTCCTGAATATTCTCTTGCCATTCTTTTTTCATCTTCTTCTTCTGATTTCTTGGGGAAAGTTCTGTCTTTGAGGCAGAAATGGGGAAAATGTCTGGGAAGGGATTTCATTTTCTTCTTGAGGTAGGTAAAAGCTAAGGATGTTTAGAAGATTTTCTGAAACAATTATTCAGACATATTTTTAGTCTTTATTCCTAAATGCTTGAAAGGATAGAAATTTATCAAAAAAATGATAAATCGATATTTTAACATCTTCCTAAAAATCTTAGTAATAATCTATGAAAACTAAAAAAAATCAAAATCAAATTTGTTAAAATGCTTGTTTTTCTAAAAAATTGAGATTCAGGGGAGTTCAGATCTATTGAGATCTGAAAAGAATGCCGGGAAAAATGGCTTTATTGGTAGCAACAATTAAAAGTTTACTAAAAACAATGGGGGATGGCTACTTTGCGCCAAATTTTTGTGCGCAACTGTGTCTATGAGAGGACTCGTTATAATTTTTTTGAAAGTTTTCCATTGTTTTTGATTTTGGTGTCATTTTGCTGGACTTGTTTAGATCTTCATAAATGACACCAAAATCACAAAGATTGGCCGACTTTAGAAGAAAGTTATGGTGAGCTGCGCAAATGACCCTGTTATGCTTCTAAAAATTGCGGAAATTAGCCTACCCCGAATCCCGCTTTTAGTGAGCATAATTCTAGAAAAAGAGCTTCTTGCTAAAATGCATATGCTAGTATGCAATGCTAGTAGATTATGAGAGTTATGGATTTTAGAACTTTTACAGAGTACCTTGACTTTTATCAAGGGTTTAAAGTGGAAGGACAAGGACATGACAAGGAAATCAACAAGAAAATCATTGAAAACTTTACAAAATTCAGTAACAATAACAAAAACATTAAAGATTAAAGTTAAAATTAGGATCAATTTCAATTGCGACAAGATCCCCTATCAAGTAAAGATTTGTAATTTCAATTGTTAAAATTGAGTTTACAAGAATTGCAATTGTTTCTCAATTGCAAACTATCGACTCGGAGAAGAAGTGGTTTCAAATTGAAAAAATGGAAATTGAAAATGAGAAGAGAACCTGCTCTGAAAAGAAAGGTGAAGGGAAGAGGGCTTTTCCAAAGCACAAGGACAGGTAAGAAGGAATGGGATAAGTGAAAAAAGAGGGGGAAAGGGATAGAAAAAGAAGAGGAAAAGCAGAGAAAAAAAAGGTGTTCCCCAATATTCACCTAGTGATGAAAAGGAGAAAGAGATGGAAAGCGCGTGAGGGGCGGACAGAGCAGAGGGGACAGCGCGGTGGTTGCTGGGGGAGGGTATCCACGTCCGCCAGTCTGTCTCAGTCTGTCTGCCTCTTTCCCTTCTCTTTTCCTTCTCTTTCCTTTCCCTTTCCCTTCTCTTTCCCCTTCTCTTTCCCCTTCTCTTCCCTCTTCTCTTCCCCTTCTCTTCCCCTTCTCTTCCCCTTCTTTTTCCCTTCTCTTCCCCTTCTCTTTCCCCTTCTCTTTCCCCATCCATCTCTCTATATTTTGTCTATTGTCTAAGTGAAATCATGGGGAAAGTGGTCAAGCAAAAGATTGAGTTCACAATGGAGCTGGATAAGAAAGACTCTATCCAGTCAAATTTTTTTTATGAACTCAATCTTTTCTTGATCACTTATTCCTATTCTGGGCATCAATGTTTCTTCGGGAAAGATTAAAAGTACAACAAGTACAACAAGATTAGAGGATTAGATTTTGAAATCTTTCTAGACTGATGTACATGGGTGTATTTTGTCTTGAAACGGAAGCGGATCAAACCAAATCAGACAATTTTCCTGTCAAAGAAACTGTGCCTTAAATTCTATAGGCTTAAAAGTTTTGGATCTACCTTAAATTGAAATTGAATTCTTTCCTTAAAAATTAACGGCTTTCTTTTCGTTTATTTATTTATGATTAGATAGTCTTTGCTATTTAGGTCTTTGAAAATACAGTCGACTTTCTCTATAACGAAACACTATATAGTGGAAAGCTCTATATAACTGAATGGAATTTTGATCCCAGCCGATGCTAATCTATATAACGGCACTCTATATAATGAAAATATCGATTTTCACACGTTTTTTTGAGCCCTTCCGTTATGGAGAAAGTCGTGCCCTAAAATCGATAGCTTTACCGTAGCTAAAGATTTGAACTTGAGCTATTTAAGACTAAAGATTTCTTTAGAGGAATTCAAATTTCTTTTCTTTTGTAGATTCAAAAGATTGGAAGGAAACGTGTGAAATTGAACATTCAGCTGACATGTCCTTTAAGCCTGGATCTTAGTCTTAAATAGCTCAAGTTTAAATCTTTAGCTACGGCTTAGGCTTAGGCTTAGGCTTAGGCTCAGGCTTAGACTTAGGCTTAGACTTAGGCTCAGGCTTAGACTTAGGCTTAGGCTTAGGCTTAGGCTCCCCCCCCCCCCCCCCCCCCCCCCTTTTTTTTTTTTTTTTTTTTTTTTTTTTTTTTTTTTTTTTTTTTTTTTTTTTTTTTTTTTTTTTTTTTTTCTTGAGGCTTAGACTTAGGCTCAGGCTTAGGCTTAGGCTTAGACTTAGGCTTAGGCTTAGGCTTAGGCTTGGGCTTGGGCTTTCTTATGATCCCAGCCGATGCTAATCTATATAACTGCACTCTATATAATGAAAATATCGATTTTCCCACGTTTTTTTTGAGCCCTTCAATTCCGTTATAGAGAAAGTCGTGCCTTAAAATCGATAGCTAGCTAGATAGCTTACCGTAGTTAAAGATTTGAACTTGAGCTATTTAAGACTAAGATCCAGACTTAAAGGACATGTCAGCTGAATGTTCAATTTCACACGTTTCCCTCCAATCTTTTGAATCTAAAAAAAAAGAAAAGAAATTTGAATTCTTCTAAAGAAATCTTTTCTATTCACTCATTTTTGATCGTTCTTTGAAAAACGGCCTTTTTTTTCCTTCCCTTTTCAATGATTCATTCTTTTTAATCGAAAAAACGCAGACTCTTCGAAAATCATCGCAAAGAATTTCGTAACAATGCGAAACAGAGAAAACAAATATGCATTGTGTTTGGATGTTTTTGTGAAAAATTTAAAACAAAATGGGATTTATTTTTGGATAAATGAATTGAATGTCGATTATAGATGGGATCGAAATTTCGGCCGATCGTGTGTTGAAAAGGCTAACCGATTAAAAGGCTAGCCGATTAGAAGGCTAACTGATTAAAAGGCTAACCGATTAAAAGGCTAGCCAAACTATAAGTCTTGAAAGTCTTATAAGACTTGAAACGACTATAATTCTTGTGCTCTTACAGAAAATTTGAATAAATATCATCTACATAATTAAACTTTATTTAATCTAAAGCACATTACACTTTTAAATATTCAATCTTTTCCTCAAGAGCGCAACTCCTTGTCGGCCTCGCGGAACGGGATGCTGAAATTTCAGTTGAGAGTTTCACAAGAATATCTCTAGGAAAGTAAAGCTGTTATAAATACATTATATTAGATTGACAACTTGAAAGTACACTTCGTATTTCCCAGAAAACATATATGCCAATTGAATTAGATTTCTCTCAATTTGAATTACCGTGAACACTGTAATAGTACCACACCCCCTTAATGACGGTGCGGAGTGTTGCGTAGCCTAGCTTTGAACGACTTTTTCTCGATACTGGTTTATGCTACAAGGCGCGCTTAGGTATCAAAAAATAGCTGAAATTCAGGGCTATTTTTGATATCAACAGACGGAGCATCGCGTAGCCTAGCTTTGAACGAGTTTTTCTCGACACTGGTTTATGCTACAATTCGCGCTTAGGTATCAAAAAATAGCCCTGAATTTCAGCTATTTTTTGATACCAAAGACGCATTTACTAAAAGTACGGGCGCTTTGAAAAAAATGAAATACTTAAAAACTTTTGCGACTACGCGACTGTACGGGGTGGGGTACTATTACAGTATTTACGGTAGATTAAAAGTTACATATTATCGAATTTAAGACAAACTTAAGCAAATTTGGACATAAATTTTCAAATAAATTTGAGCAGAAATTCAAGTTTTTTTTTTCTGAAAATTCCTCAAACAGACATATAACGAAAACAATTAGAAGAATCGAGCTGAGAATTCGGCTATATGCCTAACTTTTGATGCCCTATCTTTTTTCTATGAACCTCAAAATAGGTTTATGTGGAAGAAAGTGCTCAACGCTCAAATCGCTTCATCGAGTGTTCATCTTTTTTGGTTCCTCAACTTCTGCCCCTAGAAAAACCACAAAGCCGAAACCTTTCTAAATCTGTTAAAAGCCTGTTTTAGAGAATAAATGAGCCTTTTTATTAGTGAAAACTGTAGATTAATTGGGGTAATAGTTATTTCTAAAAAGTCCAATGAATACCGTATTTTCTCTAATAGTAGCGCACCCAGAGCGTCGCCTAAATTGCTCGAAATCTCGAAAACCGCTTATCAGCACCTATTGATGTGGGGTAGGAAAATGTAGCCGACGATGAGATCTAGTGGGGGATTTTGAGTGTTGAGCTCCTGGGAAAACTTGGGAAGTTGCCAATAGTCACCACTTTGCCTGGCCGGGGGTACACTACTATTAGAGAGAATACGGTATTCATTAATATTAATAGATTACGGGATTTTCTCTAACCTAGGCTTCCCCTAAGTTCCTTGAAATCTCGAGAACCGCTTATCAGAACCTATCGATGTGGGGTAGGAAAATGCAGCTGACGATGAGATCTTGTGGGGGATTTGAGTGTTGAGCTTCTGCAAAAGCTTGGAAACCGTCAAATAGTCACCAACTCGGGTGCACTACTATTAGAGAAAATACGGTAATTGGTGCACTAGTTATTTCTAAAAAGTCCAATGAATAAGTGTCCCAACTTTCAAGTTGCTAATTTAATAGTAGCAAAATAAGTATACTATTATATTTGAGAACCCGGTTCTTCTATTTTTCAAGAATGATCGGTAGCAGATTATTTAACAGGAACAGTTACTCTTTTAAACAATAAACTACCGATTTTGAGCCGGATTTCGTCCTTTCTCGAAAGCCTCTGTATCAATTGGAAGCACCGATTCGTCAGTGTCCTGAAAGTAGATCAAGAATTGTTAAATATTTAAGATAAGAAAAGGCATTGCCTATCTGACCCTCAACTCCTCCTCAGTGGGCATATCGGCTGGATGAATGAAAGAAAGAGGATCCATCTCACCGTCCGGGAAGCTCTAAAGATAAATTTCCATTTAAATAGCAAATAAAATACAGTGAAAATGTCGCCCTTTTCTTCCGCTCCGCCCGTTTTGATCATTGAATCGGTTTCGGTTCCTTTTGCGATCTGAAATGCATCAAAGATTTACGAGCAAAAGTGTGAGTGAAGAATAAAGGAAAGGCCCAAGTCTCATAGCTTACAAGGAAAGATCAACTGGCTGAGCCAGCCAAATGACATGCAGTCTGTACCATTCGACGCAGAATTTCACGCTGATTCCGAATCTGCTTTCCGTTTTTGCTGAATGTTATTTGGGCAGGAGTTATAAGGACTTGTTAGGACTCTGAGAATATAGGTTTTTGGATCTTAGGCGCCTTCTGCGCGACCTCAACTCTATTATAGTAGGTTTCGATGATTAAATTGTGTCCAGGAGGGACTGACTGTTTGATTAGATTGAATAAATTGTGATCTCGGAAGCTGGTCCATGTCCGAGTACACAAAGAACGCAAGTTTTCACATCTTGAAAAAAAGCAAAAAAACTGGGCCTCCAATCAGAGATCTTTGGTCTCGAAAAAAGACGCTCTACCGCTCGACTACAATCTACAAGAATTGAGGCCGCGCAGAAGGGGCTCAAGATCCAAAAACCAATATTTTCAGAGTCCAAACAAGTCCTTATAACTCCTGCCCAAATAACATTCAGCGAAAACGAAAAGCAGATTCGGAATCAGCGTGAAATTCTGCGTCGAATGGTAAAGGCTGCATGTCATTTGGTCGGCTCAGCCAGTTGACCTTCCCTCGTTAGATATAGAAAAGACGAACTGGGATACGCTAACTTTTTCCTGAACACGAAACACTGAACAATTCCCCCTCTCACCTCAGTCACAAATCCGTCTCCTTCTTTTTTCATTTCAGTCACAAACGAGTGCTCTCTCGTGTACTCGGGTAGCTAAATCTTTTAAAACAAAAAAGATTTCCCTGAAAACCTCTTCGATTAACGTGTCGTGAGCAACTTTCTCCAACTCCTCGCTCTCATTGATCAGATAATCAGAGATATCCTGTAAATTTGAATATGATAAAACTGTGAATTTTTACCGCATGATCATCGACTTCAATGCCAGACCCTTCCTCAATCGTTTGATTGGGATTTTGTCTGCCTTGTGGATTATCTGAAATTTTATTTTAAAAATGCATTTTCAATAATGTGGTACAAACGTTGCACAAGAAGTCGTAAATCTAAAAAACAGGAAAAAGCAAATCTTGAGTCTTGTCGCCGGGGATTGTACCCCCGAACCCTCGACTAAAATACCAGCCTCTTAGCCACTCGGCCATGAAGGTCATTTCCAGGGGATAAAAATAAGTTGGCTTTATAAGCTTTGTGCTCTTTTTTTTCTTACAAATATTGAAGGTAAGTGTCGCTTCGGTGTCTCCGCGTGTTGTGAAGAGGAAAATCGGCATGAAATGATTCGCGGAAACGATTCGACGAGACGCATAGCCGGCACAACAAAATCTGAAACACAAAAAACAATCTTTTCTTTTGCATAATGGATCACCTAGTCATATTTTGGGTTCACATTCAATTTCGGGTTCTCATTTTTTTTTTGGGTTCTCATTCAATTCATTTCTACCTGTATCCAGTGATCCTCTTATCCGTGTGTGGCTTCAATTCGATCGCTTGCCTCCAACAACCCGTCTCACAAAGTGTCCCACGTAATTTATTCAATCGTACTTCAACGCGCTTTCCTTTTGGAGCCTGCATTACTTATATATATCAAATAATTCTCTTATAAGTTGATCATTTTTTGTTTTAAACTCACTGCCAAATGGTAGATGCAGTTGCGGAGATGGGTCGCTTTCTCATTGCGCTTTATGTGGATTCTGAAGATTCTCATTGTCAGTTAAAACGTATATTTAGGAAATTCTTGTCCTGTATATCAAAAAGTTTAAGATTTTCAAATGTCATACCTGATCTTTTGTGGTGCATGAGTGGCTCGTACCACTCCACCGCATCCGATCACACTTGGTGCCTCTCGTCGAGTGCATTGACGTCCCGCAAATCCCTCTGGGCATCTGAATGAATAGATTTTATAAGACTATAGAGATTATAGAGATGTGATTTGACGTGGCTTACTAGGCTAATAAAGTTAGTGAAGAAAAAAAGATGTAAAAAATGATACAAAAATAAACGCTTCAAGGGTACAATAGGTGAATGTAGTTTGTCAAAATTGACGAAAAGTCAAAGTGTTTAATAACAACTAATGAGTAAAAATTACTTAAAAGTGGATCCTTTGACTCACCGAGTTTTGTAGAAAAACAGCCAAGTTTAGGACAATAAATTGATCGCAAAAATAAAAAATGACGCCCAAAACTGATTCTGTTTACGAAGAATGTCGGAAATACAAAAATAGTCGCATTGGACGGAAGAGGATCATGTAACGGTCTCACATTGTAATTTTGAAATTGGATTGGCAGGGCCGCGCGAACGCAGCCCCTCACGCAAAAATTTAGCTGTTAGCGAACCCCAACTCGGAGCTGCCACACGGGTCAACACAGTCAAAAGTGCAATGACCATGTCTCACCATGGGGGTCCCGTCTTGGTGATCACGAGAAACCCCCCAGCCAGGTAAGTTTATGAGCGGGTCGAGGGAGGGGGTTAACTAAAAGACGTGCGCCAGATCGCGAGCGATTACGAGTGTCCACAAAGAACACCCAAGGGGTCGGGCATGTCTTGTTGCCACGGGGAAAAAAGAAGTTTAAATCCTTTTATTGGAGTTTAAGATACTCAAGCAAGGACAGAATATCTGAAGATTAGTTTGATTTTGGGTTTATTCAAATGGGAACGGCTTCTTTTCTCTCGGAGTTAAATTTTTAGTCTTCATTAAAGAAATTCAAGTAATGTGTGCAAGATAGCAAGATAGTAGCATCCAAAAATAGCAAGATATAAAAATAGTTGATATCAAAATCAAAATAAACACTTTAAACAAAACCGTTGCACAGTGGAGTTAAAAATGGATAAATTTGTGGGGCTGCGGCACAACATTACAATTGTTGGCATGTTTGGCAGGGCCGCGCGAACGCGGTCCCTCAGGCTGTTAGCGAACCAAAACTCGGAGCTGCCAAAAGGGTCACACAATCAAAAGTGCAATGACCATGTCTCACCATGGGGGTCCCGTCTTGATGTTCATGATAAAATCCCAAGCCTGGTAATTTTATCAGCGGATCGAGGGAGAGACTTAACCAAAAGACAAGCGCCAGATCGACAGCGATTACGCCGCCGCAAAAAGAACACATCAGTGATCGATAGATGCCTTGTTGCCACGGGCATTTCCAATAAAGACATTCTTCAAAACTATGAGATTACATTCGATTATCCGAGATGTTGAGATGTTTCAACCCAAGCAATGCGCTTTCAAAGTTATTGGTTGATTATGATCTTTCTTTACCTTAATATGAGAATACGGTACATAAAATGTTGCACATTTCAAACAAAAGCACGACTTCAGAATATTCATTTTTCCAATGTTTCCCCCATGAAAAAGTTCAGTCTAACTAACTCCCTGATTCATAAAAATTCTCGATGAAGATGCCCGTGCTTTCGCTTTAAATTATTCCATTTGTCCAAAGGAGAAGTCCAAGAATAGCCTTCCATCCCCTCATTTAAGCTTTCTCAAGCTTTTGATATTTATCTTTTAAAGCTTTCAACTTTTGATATTTATCATAGGCTTGGCTTAAGTTTTCCTTTTACCGTAATTCGAATAAAAATAAAGTCAGAATTACGGTTTAAAAACGGTCTTAAAGCATATCAGTTGGATTTACCTCTTATAGCCTTTCAATTCTATTAGCAGGGCCGCGCGAACGCAGCCCCTCACGCAAAAATTTAGCTGTTAGCGAACCCCAACTCGGAGCTGCCACACGGGCCAACACAGTCAAAAGTGCAATGACCATGTCTCACCATGGGGGTCCCGTCTTCATGATCACGAGATACCCCCCAGCCAGGTAAGTTTATGAGCGGATCGAGGGAGGGGGTTAAGTAAAAGACGTGCGCCAGATCGCGAGCGATTACGCGTTGGCAGAAAGAACACCCAGGCGGTCTGGGGTGTCTCGTTGCCGCGGGCATTTTTATCAGAGACATTGTTTCAAACTATGAGGTTTATCCGAGATGTTGGAATGTTTCTACCCAAGCGATGCGCTTTCAAAGTCATAGGTTGATTACGATCTTTTCACTTAATAGAAAATACGGTACATAAAATGTTGCACATTTCAAACCAAAGCACGACTTCAGAATATTCATTTTTCAAATGTTTCCACGATCATTTGTCTCACTTACATCAATCTATTGGCAGGGCCGCGCGAACGCAGCCCCTCACGCAAAAATTTAGCTGTTAGCGAACCCCAACTCGGAGCTGCCACACAGGTCAACACAGTCAAAAGTGCAATGACCATGTCTCACCATGGGGGTCCCGTCTTGTTGATCACGAGAAACCCCCCAGCCAGGTAAGTTTATGAGAAGGCGATTGGCGTGACATAAAGAAGACCCCTTTGCTAGATTGCGCACCTTTACACGAGGCAACAAAGAACGCACAACGTGAGAGGAAAGACGCAGAGCTTTCGCTTTCGAAAGAAAACAGCAAAAATACTTGTGAAGAGAAAATAGAAAAAAGAAGCTTGAAATGAAGCTACCGTAATCTCTAGATAAACAACTAAATAACCTTTGCTAGAGCGATTCCGCGCGACAAAGAACACCTTGGTGGATGTCTCCATCAGTGATTGTTGTCTATTATTCTAGTCAACTCACTTGCAGTATCCACATCGATTCGGATCATTATAGCCGTTATTCAAGCATTTCATTCTCAATTTGCAACGGCCTAAATATACATAAAAGATAAAATAAATGCTTTACTTTGACAGTTATAGTGAGTATTCAACAATTGTAGATCCAAGAAAGTCGGTCCAGTCAACGATCCCATTGTGTATTGATAATTTGGATCTTTTGCCACCACTGAGGGGACATTCGACTGCACGGAGAACCGGAAATTAGAGAAAGTTATTAAGTTATTCAGTTGGCTGCTTTGATGTTTGATTTAGAAATGAAAGATTCGCTTACTCGGTTGGTCCATAGTGCATCACTGATCCGATCTCGTAAGGGATCCCGTACGTTTTCAAGCTCGATATTCCCACCTAGAATTTCTCAAAGTTCTCAAATAAACTAGATTGATACTAGATTGAATCCTAGACTGGATACTAGACTGGATCCTAGACTGGAGCCTTGACTGGATCCTCTAGACTGGATCCTAGACTGGATACTAGACTGGATAGTAGCCTGAATCCTAGACTGAATCCTAGACTGGATCCTAGACTGGATACTAGACTGAATCCTAGCCTGAATCCTAGACTAGATCCTAGACTGGATACTAGACTGGATACTAGACTGAATCCTAGACTGAATGAATGACCTTAGGCTTAGATTAAATTGTTTAAAAAAATCCGTAGATTTTAACACCGACTTTTCCAAAATTGTAGTAAAGGCCTTTGGGAACGCGATTGGCCAACACGTGAATGAACTTGTCACGATCATATCTGAGATTGGGATTTAAGAGCGAAAGATAAAGTTTTGTAAGGCAAAACTATTAGATTCAAACATTTGTAATTGTCGTTTTGTACAATTTTGTGTAAAAGGTAGTGAGAGATTTACAAAACTGTTTCAATTTTTGATGAAACATCATTGTTGAGTAGATAATAGTTGTTTTAAATCATTTCCCCACAGATTATTTATTTGTTTTCTAAAGGGCGGACCTCCTACCGTACCCTTAACTGTCCGCCATTTCACAAAATTGTTTCTCTTTGGTCAAATTCGTTGTCAAACTTTTGTTTGAAAAGAATTGCTCAAGATTGCCGAAATAAATTGTTAAATCAATTTGTACCATCAAGGAAATACATACCGCAAATACTGTAATTGGACCTCACCCCGATAATGACGGTGCGGAGTGTTGCGTAGTCTAGCTTTGAACGAGTTGTTCTCGACACTGGTTTATGCTACAATGCGCGCTTAGGTATCAAAAAATAGCTGAAATTCAGGGCTATTTTTTGATACCAAAGACGCATTTTTTAAAAGTACGGGCGCTTTGAAAAAAATGAAATACTAAAAAACTTTTGCGACTACGCGACTGTACGAGGGAGGTGTGGTACTATTACAGTATTTACGATAGGTTGGCAAGTTATAAACGATCGCTTGCTTTGTTCAATGATTACTTAGAATTCAAAAAAAGATTTTTCGTGGGGTTTTTTTTCAGCAAACAAACTCCAAAATTTTCGCGTAAACATAAGATCCCTTCCAGATTTCTGAGCCCCTTCTGAGCCAAATTTCTGAAAAAAAATGGAGGACGAGAAATTTCTTATTCGCACAGCTATGCTCTACGATTTTAAACAAGGAAAATCAGCCGCTGAATCTCGTCGTACAATTATTTCCGCTTTTGGAGATGGAAGTATTAGCGAAAGTCAATGTTGAAAATGGTTTCAAGGCTTTCAAAGTGGCAACGAAGGTCTCCAGGATGAGCCGCATGAGAGGCACCCTCCAGGAGTCACTCATGTGAATTTGCTGGGTATTAAAAATAGCCCTGAATTTCAGCTATTTTTTGATACCAAAGACGCATTTTTTGAAAGTACGGGTGCTTTGAAAAAAATGAAATACTGAAAAACTTTTGCGACTACGCGACTGTACGAGAGGGTTGGGGTCCAATTACAGTATTTACGGTAAGTATACAAAAATTATAATAAATCATTCTCTAATCTTAAATACATTTAAAAAATAAAACAATTCGAAGAAAGCAAAGGAAAGTTAACCTGCTCTGTTCATGAAAGAGTCCCAATGCATGGGCCACCTCGTGTGAGGAAATGCCAAACTGAAAGGAAATATAACTATCATATTGGTGCAATAAATTAGAATCTTAGATAGTAAACGGTATTAATATTATTAATATTAAGCTTATTCAATAAACCGGTTCACAGCCATCCCCAATCGAGATCCATTGTTGGCGTTGTGATGGATCCCTGCCCACCGTGCTCCAACAGCCAGCATCGTGTCCGATATAGTACAAGTACACCTAGATGTTTGCATTAAATAAAGGTTTATTTGAATTTCCAAAGTTTAAATCACTCACATCCTCTTTTGTCCTTTTTCTGAAACGAATACAAGTGTGTCTCTGGAAATATTTCATCGCTGCGATCACTGTGTACTTTTTGTAGCGATCTAAAAGATTGGAAGTGTAAAAGCTGAAAGCTAAATCTCGATAGTTTCCGTTTATGCATTGTAATTTATTCCATAATCTATGGATTGTTGGCGGATGGGCCCGGGGGCCCGGGTTCAGGGCCCGGGTTCGTCAAACTATTTACCATTTACCATCTAGTAATTTTGCTAAATCAATTTACCAATTCAACATTTAGCAACTTTGCTATGCTGATACTGAGTATGCTTTTACTTTTTCGAGCTCTGTAACGAAAAGAGTTTCTGTATTTTTTCTCTAGTTAGCATCGAATAACTTTGCTAAATGCTAACTAGGGAAACGAAGCTTAAACTGTGAGACAGTGCATAACAATATGGTTAAGCTTATTGATTTGTGAATATGTAGCTTTTAGTTGTCAGAACTCACTCATGCTTCGATGATAGGCGACGGGCACTCCGTCCGACCAGATCTCCCGTGGATAGGTCTTCTTTCTGAAATAAAAGATCTACTGACTAGGATCTAGATCTTGATTTCTAAATGAAAGCATTTGTCCTGCATTTCACCTGTAGGCTTGTCTTTTCACCCGTCCCTTTGAGGTCATTTCTTTTCCTCTAAAAACGCTCGATTTGGTCGAATGTCGTGCTCCAACAAAATGTCTCTAAAATTCACCATCAATCCTTCACAATGGGATTTGGCACTCACGAATATTGTGCGTTCAATCGGCTCATCGTCAGCGTTCGATTGATCGATGCCTCGTGCGGCTCAACTTCATGCTGAATTCATATAGTTGATTTTGAGCAATTTCAAGTTCAAAACTAGAGTTCGGCAAACAAAACCAAAACCAAAACAGACCAAAACCAAAGCCAAAACCAAAACACCAAAACAAACCAAAACTCAATTTGCATATAAATTAACATGTAAATTTAAAATTGTAAAATGCAAATTTGCCTTTCACTTTTTTTCTTCTTACCCTCAAAATCTCGCGGCGAAAAAAGGACCAAAACACGACCTCGAAATTTCGAAACAAAAAATGGCCTATGGGATAGATTTTTGGACGCTGATTTCAAATCTGCAAACAGATTTTCGCTAGCTCCTCCCAATGGCGAGATATTGGCGAGTTTTGGTTAGTTTTTTTTTTGGTTTTGGTTTTTTTTGGTCTGTTTTGGTTTTGGTGGTTTTGGTTTTGGTTAAGTTTTGTTTTCCGAAGTCTATTCAAAACTTACATGTGCTGGCTGATTTTGAAGATTTTGTTCAACGGCTGATGAGAGTGAATCAAAGAGAGCCGAGTTTTCACCAAATTTCACGAGATTTCGGAGCTGAAATGGATAATCTGATGATTTATTTTCTGATTGCTTCTGTTAAGCTATAGAAAAGCTTTGAGCTATAGCTTTTGAGCTCTTCCTAAACTCTCTAGGATCTTGGAAGAAATCAGGAAGAAAACTTAGCAAACAAGAATGTTAAAAAGGCGAATCTGGAAAGCTAAACAGATCAGGAATTTTTTCCAGCCTCAGCTTTTTGTTCTGGCAGTCAGATCTTCTTAATTTTTCTTAAAATACAGTTCAGAGTGAGATCAGTGGACACTGATCAGTTCTGATCAGTGAGAACAGTTCCCCAAACAAACCGTCAACTCTTGACCACTCTCCGTCTCACACAAAACACCCAAATGAAAAGAGTAAAATATTAATAGAAAAATCGAGATCATTTTTAGAATAAATAGAAAAATAAAATAAGTTCAATGTTGTCGATAAAAGCGAATGGAGGACTGAAAATCTCTCTCCTTGATCGGTTGCTTTTCCGGTTGTTCTCAATTCTCAATCGCCTTTTCTTCACGAGAAAGTGAGAAGATCGTCACCCAATTTTCCGATCGCATTTCCGATTTTTCCCTTTTTCCCCTTAAATAAGCGAATCGCTTTCGATTTGGATTAAAGCGTAAGTCTATTTTTTTCGAAAATTTTATCGTTTAGGCCTATGCTCATTCAACTCCTGTTTCCAATCTTGAATCTACATCAAATAAAATGTATCTACATCAAATCTACATCAAATGTACGATTTGCATTGGAAAGATCTCTGCAGATTTCCTCTGCAGAATGGTTCTTAGCAATTTAGAAAAGCTTTCGCTTTTGAGGTTTCTCGGGAGCGCAAAGGCGAGTAGACAAAATTGTCAAGAATTTTTGTTTGTGTTTTGTGTGAGACGGTTGGCAACTTTTTTTGATGGGAACCGACAATAACTTTCTATGCCAAACAAAGATCAATCTCTGTTATATTTTTAATAAAATCTTCAGTAAAATCCATGCAGCCATTCTCTAAAACTTTCAAGTTATTCAGTTTTTCAAGTTTCGATCGTTTATAACTTGCCAACCTACCGTAAATACTACCGTAATAGTTCCCCCACCGCCCTCGTACAGTCGCGTAGTCGCAAATGTTTTTTAGTATTTCATTTTTTTCAAAGCGACCGTATTTTCCAAAAATGCGTCTTTGGTATCAAAAAATAGCTGAAATTCAGGGCTATTTTTTGATACCTAAGCGCCCATTGTAGCATAAACCAGTGTCAAGAAAAACTCGTTCAAAGCTAGACTACGCAACACTCCGCACCGTCATTATGGGGTGGGGTCCAAAATTACAGTATTTACGGTAATACATTACTTGTATTCAAGCCAAAACAATTTGCAAAACGCAACTTTATTCTTTTATGTCTGAGTTTTAAGAAACAGAATGAAAATTTATTCTTTTAAGTTGTCCAAAAAAATGTTTTCAATTGTTATTCAGAAAAGAAAAGAGGTTGAGAGCCGATCACCAGAATTTCCGAGAGTACAATTGTTTACGAACCTAAAAAGATGAGAATTATTTTTGAAATGTAAAGTCGTAAATAAATTTATCCTCAAAAGGATACTGTATTGTGAGTCAGTGTACCATCTTTTAAAATGCAATTTTTCACCTGCTCAAGCTCTGTTTCGGGTACACGAAATGTGTAGAGACGAGGCTTATTCGAGAGAGAATATTGGAAATTTTGATTCGGGCCGTCCATCGAATTTGTGTTCTCGTTTAGCTGAAAGGAGTTTTGGATTTATGAAATTGAAATTTATGCTGATTTTTGCTCTTTAGATCATCGGATGAGTTAAACGGTTGAAAATTTCCGTACAATATTTATTAATAGTCAATCATCTTCGCAAATAGTCATTTTTTTCTTAATGTATTATCGTTTATATTATTCATTTTCACTCATAAAATATTCCGTCACTGAAAATGAGCATACAGTGGAAAAATATTCGTTTAATCAACCAACCCTGAACAAAGTATTCGCTTGGATCAAGAAGAGAAGTGAAAGAAAGGAAAATAATCTGAAAGCTCGCTTTTTTTAAAAACTTTTTCTAATGAAACTTACCGAAAAAGCATTTTCTGGGTGAAAATCGTGTTTCCCCGAAGCGAGTTGAGATTTGAGCTGGAAATTGTAATAAGAACAATGATAATAATAAGAAAATGAAAATAAGAACAATAATAATAAGAAGAAGAACTAACAAATGAGAACCGAATAAGAACTGAAACGGGCCCGAATAGGAAACCGAATGGAAACGGAATAGGAACCAAATTGGAACCAAAAGGAACCAAATAGGGAGGAAAATAGAACCTAGTAAAGAATCAAATAGGGTAATCAAATCGGAATCAAAATAGGAACCAACCTAAGAATCAAATAGGAACCAAATAGAGAATCAAATAGGAACCAAATCGGAATCAAATAGAAACCAAAAAGGAACCAAAAGGAACCAAATCGGAACCAAATTGGAACCAAATCGGAACCAAATAGGGAGGAAAATAGAACCTAGTAGGAACCAAATAGGAACCAAATCGGAACCAAATAGGAAGCAAATCGGAACCAAATATGAAGCAAATCGGAACCAAATAGGAACCAAATCGGAACCAAATAAGAACCGAATGTTCTTTTTATTTTTATTTTTAAGAGCTGATACGCAAAGCTTTACAATCTGAAATCCAACTTATAAAATATTTGAAGAATGATTTCTACAAAGCAGCGACAGCAATTCAAGAGATTTATGTCGGAATTCCCAGTAAAGTACGAGAAAAGGAAGTGCAATTTTGGGGGAAAATTACGATTTTCCCCTGTATAGGCAGACGCTCGTAAAACTTACTCGTAAATGTAAGTTGAAATTAAATTTTTGTCTTTAAAAAGCAAAGGAAGACGAATTCTGCATGAAGTAAAGTTGGAAAGAAACAAAAATAAAAAGTCTTGTCTTTTTCGTATCAAGTACATACCGTAAATACTGTAATTGGACCCCACCCCCATAATGCGGAGTGTTGCGTAGTCTAGCTTTGAACGAGTTTTTCTCGACACTGGTTTATGCTACAATGCGCGCTTAGGTATCAAAAAATAGCCCTAAATTTCAGCTATTTTTTCATACCAAAGACGCATTTTTTGAAAGTACGGACGCTTTGAAAAAATGAAATACTAAAAAACTTTTGCGACTACGCGACTGTACGAGGGGAGTACTATTACAGTATTTACGGTATGGTTTATGAACAAAAAGCAAACTCAAAGCTAAACTCAAAGCTTCAAGAATGTAAAATTAAAATCTGATTTACTAGTTTACTTTAAAAATGATCGATTTGAACTGATCGATTCGAAAAAAATCGTATTTTTCGATTTCTTATGTGAAATTTCAAATTTTTCATTCGAAAACTAGAAAAAGCTTTGTTACAACATGTTACCAAAACGTTATTTCCTTTCTTTTACTTACCGTAAATACTGTAATAGTACCCCACCCCCATAATGACGGTGCGGAGTGTTGCGTCGTCTAGCTTTGAACGAGTTTTTCTCGACACTGGTTTATGCTACAAAGCGCGCTTAGGTATCAAAAAATAGCCCTGAATTTCAGCTATTTTTTGATACCAAAGACGCATTTTTTGAAAGTACGGGCGCTTTGAAAAAAAAATGAAATACTAAAAAACTTTTGCGACTACGCGACTGTACGAGGGGGGTGGGGTACTATTACAGTATTTACGGTATTAGAAAATCCCCTAAACTATGCAAGAGCTTAAATTTTCTATAGTTGATCCCTTTTGATACGTTTCAATTGACAAAATAGACTTTTCTCATCTTCATCTTCATCAAAATCTGATCCTATAATTAATCTCTAAATCTTTATTCATTTTTTTTTCTTTTTCCCTTTTGAGAAAGATCAAAAAGCGATTAATTAAATAAATAGAATGATGATGAAAATGATGAGAGGGAATTCGATTTCATTTTGAATATTCACAAGGGTTCGCTAAAATGGAAACGAAAAAAAAAGAGAATTCTCAGCAAAGAAAGCAAAGAAATTTGCCATTTTTCACAACCAAAAGAAGCGCCTTTCCTAAAAAAAACGAACAAAACGATGAGCCTTTGAGAAGCGAAACTTTAACTCAAACATGATGAGCCTCTAGAGAGGAAAAAAGATAATTCAAAAATAGAAGAGATCTGGGTTGGAATGGAGAAAATCTCGTATCAAGTATTTGTAGATACAAGCTAAAAAAGCTCGATGACGCTAGTGCAAAAGAGAACTAGTTTGCTGACTATTCTGTTAGCAATTCCACTTCGTTTTCTTGATTGTCCTGAAATTTGTCAACGAATCGGATTAGACTGTGTTCCTCTCGAGCAAGTAGTTACTAAGTAGTAGTTAAGTAGTTAAGCTCGATGACGCTAGTGCAAAAGAGAACTAGTTTGCTGACTATTCTGTTCCGAATCTAATTCCACCTTCGTTTTCTTGTTGATTGTCCTGAAATTTGTCAAACGAATCGGATTAGACTGTGTTCCTCTCGAGCAAGTAATTACTTGAAGAGATTTGCGTAAGTAATTTTTTTCTACTTGAGTAACGCGTCAAGTAATGTCAAGTAATGGTATTCTAAAAAGTACGTTTTTCAGTTGTTTAAATAAGCAGTTTTATTATTATTGCTTTACATTTCTTTTAAAAGCTAATAATTTTAGTGACTGTTACTCTTTAGTAACTGTTACTGTCACTCTAAAAGTAACTGTTACTGTTACTCTAAAAGTAACTGTTACTCTTCCGTAACTGTTACTGTTACTCTAAAAGTAACTGTTACTTTTAGTAACTAAAATCGTCTCAATCTATCTAGCAAAAAAGCCAAAAATTTTTGAATTGATTTGATTTGCAAAAATTTGCCTCGAGTTGGGGTCAAACTTGCCGCCTAACGGCTCCACACTTTAGAGACAAACAGGCAAGCCATTCGGTCAACCGTTAAATTAGTTTCCCTTTGGAACGTGTTTTAAAACTCGGCAACGTGCAATTACTCGGAAGGAACACACTCTAGATCGGATATCCCTATCCGATCTAGAGTGTGTTCCCTTCCGAGTATTTGGGTGATTGTTCTTAAATTGTAAACAAAATTTAAGAACAATCACCCAAAAAACGGCCAAGAAAGCGAAGGTGAAATTGGGTTAGGTTCGGGCCGGAGTTTGCCCATGATTACTACTGATTATTGGAGTTCTTTCAAGATTAGTGACTATTATTTCTATTCGATTTTGATAATCAGAATTGGGAACGATTAGTTGGATGAGAGTCATGAAAACCGTACACCTTTGAAATTAAAAATGTAAAAACGCTTTGTTATTGAAAAAATAACTCATGCAGTGGATTACGGTGGGGAAAATTGAATAAGAGTAGGCGATGAGAGATCCGATTTGCCCCAAAGAATTGGATGAGATTAGCGAAGGCATTCAAAAAGCAGTACATCGGTCCAGAAATTCCGCTTTTAGAAAACATTAGTTAATTGGATAATAGACGCATTATGGCTATAATTAATTGGAGGAATCGCGGATTTTGTAAGAAAACGTAAATAGAAAATGATGCATTAGAAAAAGGGACTCCTCTCGAATAGAATGCTTTCTAAAAAGCGCTCTTAAGAGAAGATACCGTACTCTGATTGTTTTTAGAATTTAGACAATCAAATAAACATACTGTATTTCCCCAAATGAACGCTCACCCAAGAAGGGTGTTCGAAAAACCCCGCTAAATAGAGTTTAGTTTTCTGAGCTCACGATCAGAACATGTATTGAGCAAGCTTTAATCTTTTCCCTGTCAGCACCTTGCTTGCAGCAAGCAAGCAAGGTACTGACAGGGGAAAGATTAAAGCTCGCGATGGAATCTCGATGTATAGAACATCTTGTAGAGTTTGAAAAATAGAAAATTACAAGTGTTGAGCTCACAATCAATTCTTCATGTTAAAAATATGTACATGATTGATGGTGAATAAGGTTAGGTGATCGGATAATATGAGAAATAAACAGCCATCTCTAAAATGTAGACGCCCACTCAAAGAAGATGTTCAAAAATAGACACCCAGGAGATTATTCAACGAAATGCGGTATCTTGTTACCCGTCAACTACCTTAATCGAGTCGTTAAAAAGGGCAAGATTACGGTAGTTGCTTTTCGTAGTCAACTTTTTAGAAAACGAGCAACATTCCATCAAGAAAAAGCTTACAGACTCTATTTAGCTTACAGACTATTTATTTAACAAATAAATAATAATAGTATTTAATTTTAGTTAATATCCAGATTTTAGCATTTCAATCAAGAACAATTAAATGATTTCACTAGGATAAATGTGCTCTCATTAATGGTGGATTATCGGCTATAAAACGAGGTCGGATTTTCTCGAAAATCACGTTTTTTTTCGAGGAAATGGGATAAGGAAATCAAAAGCGAAAAGCGGCATTGAAAATGGAGGAAAATGAGGCGATGGAAGGCTATTCTTGGACTTCTCCTTTGGACAAATGGAATAATTTAAAGCGAAAGCACGGGTATCTTCGACGAGAATTTTTATGAATCAGAGATCAGTTAGACTGAACTTTTTCATGGGGGAAACATTGGAAAATGAAATGCTAAGTTCGTGCTTTGGTTTGGAATGTGCAACATTTTATGTACCGTATTTTCTATTAAGTGAAAAGATCGTAATCAACCAATAACTTTGAAAGCGCATCGCTTGGGTTGAAACATTCCAACAACTCGGATAAACCTCATAGTTTTAAACAATTTCCTCTGATAAAATGCCCGTGGCAAGACATCCCCGATCACCCAGGTGTTCTTTGTGTACAAGCGTAATCGCTCGCGATCTGGCGCACGTCTTTTCACTTAACCCCCTCCCTCGATCCGCTCATAAACTTACCTGGCTGGGGGTTTCTCGTGATCATCAAGACGGGACCCCCATGGTGAGACATGGTCATTGCACTTTGACTGTGTTGACCTGTGTGGCAGCTCCCGAGTTGGGGTTCGCTAACAGCTAAATTTTTGCGTGAGGGGCTGCGTTCTTGCGGCCCTGCCAAACATGTCAACAATTGTAATTTAGTGTAGCAGCCCCACAAATTTATCCATTTTTAACTTCACTGTGCAACGGTTTTATTTAAAGTGTTTATTTTAATTATCAACCCGCCAATTTAGTCACACATTACTTGAATTTCTTTAATGGAGACTAAAAATTCAACTTCGTTGGGGTCGTTGGGGCAAGAAAAGGATTCGTTGGGGCTTTTAGCTTTCGAAAAAAACCATGTATGTTCAAAAGTTCAGTTGTGAGAAAAGGGAAAGAAAAAGAATGATGGAAATGAACTTATTATTGTTTCGTTGCACCGTGCAATGTGAAGAATTGTTCGCAAGAAACATATTATTCGAGTAGTCACCCTCAACTGATTATTGGCAGGGCCGCGCGGACGCAGCCCCTCACGCAAAAATTTAGCTGTTAGCGAACCCCAACTCGGAGCTGCCACACAGGTCAACACAGTCACAAGTGCAATGACCATGTCTCACCATGGGGTCCCGTCTTGATGATCACGGAGAAACCCAGCCAGGTAAGTTATGAGCGGATCGAGGGAGGGGGTTAAGTAAAAGACGTGCGCCAGATCGCAAGCGATTACGATGCACAAAGAACAGCTCGATGGTTGCGATGTCTTGCCACGGGCATTTTGTCAGGAACATTGTTTCAAACCGTTTCAAACTATGAGGTTAGATACGATTTTCACAAAAAACTCCATAATTTTCTCCTTAGTTTGCTAATTGTCTAATCAGAGTGAAGGGAAATTTCCTGACCGGCTATACGTTTTTAGGCATCCAAGCTCGAGTTCCTACAAGTTTGAATAGATTTTAATCTGTGGATTGGTGCAAGAACAAGTTTTTGACTGTCCAGAGTTATCTAATAACAATCCAATGACTGGTAAGTCAAAATTTCACTAAATTGTCAACTTACCACAAGAATTTGTATTGGTTACCGGACACGCCTCGCCTCTTTTGCCATTGACAATCTAACTTTGAGCTCAAATTTCTTGGTGTTGGCTTTCCCGTTGAAAATTTTCTTGGTATCATTGAATGCATAAGTCTTTCTCATCGATTAATATAAAAAATTTAAACTAATTCACAATAAGAATGGTAATATAATGTTTCGAAAAGTGACTAGCAATAAGATTGTTTAGAAGAATTTCATGAATAACCGAGCAAAAGTCTCTGTCATCTCGAGAAATAATCCATTTAGTGTCTCTCAAATTGCCGACGAAAATGGAGTTCTAGTTAGAGTGCCCAATTGTTAAGGCCTCTCAGCTCGTCTCAGTCAATTCTTTCGAAACAAAATACAGAAAAAAAAGTGAAAATAAATCAGGTTAATTCGATAAAATTTAGTTTCTGATCTCATTATCTCTTCATTTTTTTCATTTTTTCATTTTTTTCAGTGAATCCATTCAGCAAAATCCTTTTTTTTTCATAAACAATGGGGATTTCCCCGAAAAATCTCCAATAAAGAATTGCTCTGATCGAAAAGTGAAAATGGGAATTCAATTATTTTGAGTAGGGTCATTGTGATAGAGAAATCAATCGAAAGAAGAATCTCGGACAAAACAGATTTCTTTGCAAAGGGGGAAATATGTTTTACGTCCTGCTATATGACTTTTTGGAAATTTGTGGTTACGTTCGAGTAATTACCGTAGTGTTTATACTAATTACCATAGAGTTTATAGAGTTTATTCTTCGAGAACATTGGCAACTGGACGAGGTGAAACGGAGACGTCAAAGTTTCACTTCAAGTAATTCCTATAGCTAATTACCATAGAGTTTATAGAGTTTATTCTTCGAGAACACTGGCAACTGGACGGGTGAAATGGGGCGTCAAAGTTTCCTTTAAAGTAGCGTCAAGTGAATTAATTGAAAATGTAAAATGTTTTGTAAGCCTTTGAAACAAGGAAATTTTCTGGAAAGATTTTCGACAGCAAAAGCTGAAAAAAGCGAAAAATGTTGACACTTTTTGGGTGAGCTCCCCGAAGCTGTTTCTGTTGGTGACATTTCAATTTTCTCCTTGCACCTGAGCCCAAGAATTGCTTAATGTTTGCTCAATTTAGTTTCGGAGAAAACTTAGAGGAATGTGTGTATTTTGGGGAACCAAAGATCTGGTTGAAAGATTTGGCGATTAAATTTGTTTTGTACAGGATGTTCAATATTTTTCGGGATCAAATAGGTCACTTAAAGTTCGTTTTGTACAAATCTAATGTTGAAAAGAGACAAGATCAAACACATAGCCTTTAACAAGTTTAAAGTCCTTTCTTTTTTCTAAAACTATTGCCTTTCGCGTTGATGTTTGTCGGGCACGCCAAAGGAAGCTTAGCTTGAGGAGGCTTGGCCCGAGGATGGCTTGGCTTGTGGAGGCTTGGCTTGTGGGAGAAGCCCAGCTTGTGGAGAACGTAGCTTGCTTGTGGAGAACATGGCTTGCTTGTGAGAACGTGGCTTGCTTGTGGAGGAACGTAGCTTGCTTGTGGAGAACGTAGCTTGCTTGTGGAGGGCTTAACCTTTTTGTGGAGAACCAGCTTTGCTTGTGGAAAGCTTGGCTTGCTTGTGGAGAACTTAGTTTGCTTGTAGAGCTTAGCTTGCTTGTGGAGAGCTTAGCTTGTGGAAAGTCGGATCAATTGAGTTTATCCCAAACTTATCTTGTTTTCTTGAAGAATCAAAACTGAAATATGTTTCCAATTACAATTTTGTGTCATACTGATGTGTTAATGAAGAATTTTTGTATTCTTTGTAATAAACCTAATGTATAGTTAGATTTTAGTTAGAAAAACAGCAAGAACCATTACAAAAGGTCCTTTACCAAAATTTTTGTTCAAAAAAGTCACATTTGGTGAGATTCTCAGTTTTGAGTCGACGAAGATGAAATTGAGAAAAGGAGGAGAAAAAGAAAAACAAGAGAATCTCATTTTCTTTCAACAACCCCTAAACAGGAAAAGGGGGTGAGGGGAAAACAAGGCTAAAGAGAATGAGTCCAAGAACTCTTTTTAGACATAAGAATTCCCTCATAATAGAGGCACCTAACATACAGCTGTAACTGAATGTAACTTAACTTGTTACTGTTTGTAAATCCCATAGTAATACCATTGCCTCCGATAGATGTATTAGACTTTCATTTATACAGTACTGGACATGAAATATCATATTAGAAAACGATCGTCACTTTTCCGCGTCTGTAACTCCCTTGTCTTTGAGTTTAAACTATTAATTTATACATTTTCTCCCAGCTCTTTTCAAACTCTACACAATGGCAATATTAATATTTAGAAATACGGTAGAGACAGGGAGTTCTGAGGACATCTGAAATATTTTCAAATATGATATTTCGTTGTCAATGAATAACTCAATTTAAAAACTAACTACTTATCTGCTTCCTTTTTAGTATGATTTTTACTATGTTATGGCTAGAATTTTATAATATTACAATAGATAATGAAAACTAATTAACAGTACTGGACAATGAACAATGCTGAACATGAACAGTACTGGACCATGAACAGTACTGGACAATGAACAGTACTGGACAATGAGCAGTACTGGACAATGAACGTACTGGACAATGAACGTACTGGACAATGAACGTACTGGACATGAAATATCATGTATTTGAAAACGATCGTCACTTTGGCGCGTCTGTAACTCCCTTGTCTTTGAGGTTTAAAACTGTTAGTGTGATACATTTCTGAAAGCTCTTTTCAAGGGCTACACAATAGTGGCAACAGTAATATTTAGAAATACGGTAAAGACAAGGGAGTTACTGAACATAATGTTTTGATCCTTTCAAATATAATATTTCATTGTCCAGTAATCTTATATTTAAAACCTCCCTTAAGTCACACTCGACTTGTCCTTTACACCCGCAACATCTTGTGGTCCACCATTTTCGAGCGTTCGCCCGGACCATGACAGTAGTAAAACTGAAATTCATTTATATCTGTCTTTCTTTTTCTGTCTCTTTCTTTTCTTTTATCTGTCTTTTTATCTTGATTACTTCCATCTTTTTAATTTTCCATCCAGAATTTTGTTGTTTGAGAGGTTTGGATGTAATTGAAGTAAAGCGATAAAATATCTTTTATCAGTTCAATTTTTGCATATTCAGAATCATATTCAATGCTATTATATTTACACGACGTTTTTGATATCGCTGAATTTGACTCTATCACAAGTGACTGAAACGCATAAAATATCGGTGATTATCTTTGGAGCAACGCGTTTCGAAGATGCCATTCATTCGGTGGCGGTAAGCTTTTGAAACATTATTAAAAATACCGACTGGGAATACCAGTGGTGAATTTATCGCATACACAGAAATATATCAATCACAATACAACGACACTTTTAATACTAGGCTATATCTTAACCGAACCCACGTCATGACAGACGGCTCCCTAACTCCCGCTCAATGGGAACTAATCGCTTTTTTGGTGGTGAAGGGAAGATGACGATGAAGAGAGTGAAAACTGTCACTTTAAGAACTGGGGCTAACCACCAGACTGCCTCAGAAAACCTCAGCCCGAAGGGAGGGGAAATCCGAAGGGGTGACCATGTCGCATGTGGGGTTCAGACCCTCGACCTTCCGATTAAGATAAAAGACACTTAACCAGTCCAGCCACACGTGCTCGTATACTGTAAAGTTTCTAAAATTGTATCCAAGGAAAAGTTACATTAATTGGCAGTCAAATTACAAAGTTACATCCTGCATCTTAACTATAATTTTAACTATTGAATATCTCAAGCAAATGAGGATGGTTCAATCCTAGTTTAGCTCCGAGGCTTGGACTTAGTGCCAAGGCTGACGGCTGGCGCCTAACACTAATATATTTGGGTTTGGGCTGAACCCCATTTTTCCGGGAGTTCAGCCCAAGCAATTCCCAGAACTAGGTGCAAGCTTTTGGTGTTATGCTTGCGCCCCCCATAGGAGGATCTGGCAAATTTTCAGGTTTTAGGCTTGGGCTTAGGCTCGAGTACAGTACAAAAGTGAGAAGCTCAGTACAGTACATTAATGTCTTTTTAATTACACTTTTCACCTTTTCAGCCAGCGTGTTTCATTTATTTTTTTTGTTTGTTTCTTCAAATTCACATCTTCTTTAGGTGTCTTCGAGGAAGTCTTTGGATCAGATCATTTTACGATCGGTACCTGAGGATTTAGACCCGGAATTTGTGATGCCAAAGTGCTCAAGGGAGGGAAGTTTTTTGTCTCATTAAGCAAAAATGAAGTTTACTCTTTAGTGAAACGAATCAACTCGGTTGGCTGCCAAAGCGCGATCTGTAAACAGGTCAATGGATCGATTGCGGCCGTGATTTATCGATCGGACAAGCACCACCACATCAGGTCAGTGATAAAGAGATTGAAGATAGAGATAAACTTGCCACAAGCTCACCAGCCATACGCCTTTAATACTAGTAACGGATCAACAAAAAGATTCATCAATTTGGAGCAGACCAGACCAGTTTTGAAGAATGTCTCTAATGTAAAGGCATCCCCGAGCATCCAGATGTTCTTTGTACGCGGGGGAATGTCGCTCGCGATCTGGCGCACGTCTTTTGCTTAACCGCTTCATCGAGACCGCTCATAAACTTGCCTGGCTGGGGGTTTCTCGTGATCATCAAGACAGGACCCCCATGGTGAACATGATCATTGCTCTTTTGACTGTGTTGACCTGTGTGGCAAATTCCCGAGTTGGGGTTTGCTAACAGCTAAATTTTTGCGTGAGGGCTGCGTTCGCGCGGCCCTGCCAATACAGCGCTCTAAGGCGATCCCCAAGAGGGGTGCCCCGTGAACGCAAGTTGCTTTAGACGATGTTAATTAGACTGTTTCCCCGAACGTTTCTTCCCAACCATTGCGTTTTCAAGTTACTAGTTGATTATTATATCTTGTATAACATTGCTAGTGCTAGACTAATTGGAAAGCGTTAATGTTCCTGTTCTCCGATGCGGAACAAAGTTTTCAGGATTACCTCTCGCTCGTCGCAACGACGGCTTTCTCGTTGGGACTCTATCAGGTGCCGGTTGTTGCGGGAATGGTTCGCGATTTCCAATTTGGCAAAAATTTATCTAACACTACGCCCAATACTATCTGTTTGATTTTAAAATTTGAGCTAGTCTACCCAACTTTTGTCCGACCTACTCCATCTTTCGGCGATGAAGCCCAATGTGTTTTCTTCAGCTTTTAGAAAACTTAACTATCGGCAGGTGGTGAAGCTAAATATCAAATAAAATCAAATAAAGAATAATGCCGTAAATCCTGTAATTGGACCCCACCCCCATAATGACGGTGCGGAGTGTTGCGTGGTCTAGCTTTGAACGAGTTTTTCTTGACACTGGTTTATGCTGCAATGCGCGCTTTGGTATCAAAAATAGCCTAAATTTCAGCTATTTTTTGATGCCCAAGATGCATTTTTTGAAGTACAGGCGCTTTGAAAAAATGAAATACTCCCAAACTTTTGTGACTACGCGACTGTACGAGGGCGGTGGGCGACTATTACAGTATTTACGATACGAAGTGTGTTATCAAATAAGTGTTAGTACTAAGTATCTTAAAAGTTTTAGGTGAGCTTACTGTATGTGAAGGGCGATCGACACAGGGTTGCTTTCTATCGAATCTTTCGCTCTCGACGAAAAAAGATTTAAAGTGCATGTAAGTGACAAGGAAGTTGAAAGTTTTAAAACACATTTTCTTCAAAGAGCTCAATGTCTAATATCTGGCTTAGGTTCAATCTTATGTGGAACTCGAGTTGAATGATGACGAGTTGAACAACACGATTGCCGAGAGTTTCGAGGAGATCCCATCGAATATTATTGTCCTATTTGCAAGGTGATTTTTAGAGTTCTATAATCTTCAAATTCTAGATTGATTAGAAGTTCTAGATTTAAATATTGTAAATTTGTACGTCCATCTTTGTTTTCCATTCAGAAGATCGGATCACCTGTAATCTTTTCCGCTTGCCCACAATTGACGTCGGGTGGAAAGCTTTGGCTGATGAATGAGAGCGATGAAAGCAGCGAATGTTTTATTTGGTATGAAACTGAATATGAGTCCGAATGGCCTTGATGTTTGATTGGAATGATGTTGCCCTTGATCTTTGATTTTCCTTACAATTAGCATCACAAAGGGTCAATAATTGCATTTAGCTCGGCAGCTACGGAGTACGAATACTCTGTCGTATAGTCGACTCTCGATTAACCATTCTCAGGACGAAAAATTTCGATTTAACAAATTTAACAATTCTAAAAAGTACCCCAAACTTCTTGCGTAGCTGCCCCAAACGGCCAACGACTGCGTTTGGTTGGGCAGCTACGCAGAAATCTGAATGGCCAATGATTGAGTTTAGCTGGGCAGCTACGGAGAAACCAATTCCAAAAGAAATTTCTTCCGTAGTTGCCCCAAACGGCCAACGATTGCGTTTAGCTGGGCAGCTACGCAGAAATCAAGAGCATGTTTTAGAATTTCAGAATCGTTGACAAAGACGATACGTCGTTGTTAGTACTGCGATGTACAGTCGGTGCTCTCACTTTGCGGTCATTTTACTTGTACTCAACAATAGTTTTTCGAAAGTTTTTTTTTATAGCATCGTGTAGCTCAATTGAAGGGCTACATTTTGATACCAGACTCGTACAAAGCGAAGGCTCTGCTAAATGGCAATTCCATTCGGCGCAATTCTCGTTTTTGAACACCGGCGCAATTTTCATGGTCCCTTTACAGGGTGATTAAAAAGTGCACTTGTAAATGATTCAATTTCTAAATGAAAGCTATTGGGATGGTGGAAATAAAACCAGCGCTCATACATCTTTCGAAGAATAAAAAGATTGCAAGTCTCAGCCAATTAGTCTCAGCCTTGTATACTGTTCCAAGCTACAGATATTTTTTCTACAAAATAATGCCCCCAGATTTTGTGTTGATTGATTATTGGGGACTTGGGTGTTAAAAAGTAACCGCAGACTCAGCTCGAGTCTCAACCTGAGCACCTGCATCTGCTGGCAACTATCGCTTCCACGGATCTTTTCACTTGAAATTTTTCCAGTATCTTAAGGGTCTACATTACTCAATACCAAAACCAAAAAACCAGCATAGATTCGATCGAGATATGAGAATTTAAAGTTGAAAATAGCCGTTGAAAGATTTTTCATTTGAGAACAGCCTCAAATAGATGAGCGCTATGACAGTTTGCCTCCAGCGTACTAAAATGTTTTTTTGGAGAGTTAGGTGACTCTGATGAGGATGGTTTAAGTGTAGAAATGCTCTCCAGAAGCTTTCAGCTTCAAAATACTATATAGTAAATTGAATTTCGATCTGGGTTTTAGCTGAAAAATCGAGGTTCTTTTGTAAAGTGTGCTTTTTGGGAAGTGGGAACTTTTTGATCATCCTGTATCTCTAGGCTTGATCTCATCTCGACTCACACAAACACCCAGCGAGACGCTAAGAGATTCATTCGCTACCATACGGGTGAGTGATCTTTAAGATTTGCATAGTTTAGATCATTTTTGATGATACTGTTGAAATGCAAAGCTTATACACCTTCAGTTTGGCCTAGAAGCGATGGGTAAAGGAGCCGAAGGCTTGAAGCCGCCAACAACGTGTGAGCGCGACGCAAATCCGAAAGCTGTCGATGTTTGGCCCACCATTCAAGCTCCAATACTTTATAAGTAATCTTGAAAGTCTTCTAAAATTTCTCAACTTTCAGACAAATCTGCTCTGGTGGCACATCTCGACTTTTCTTTAATTCGGTTTGCGCGAGAGAAGGAGTTGACTATGATTTGATTAATAAACGGCCTGATGGAGCGAGATATGTTGGAAATCTGGTAGCTTCAAATCTTGAGAAGGATTAAAGAATAAAGAATAAAGAATAAAGAATAAAGTGTTTTAAAATCAAAATCAAAATGTCTAGACCTACGAGACTTTACGAATCGATGAGGGATTGATTTACTGGCCGGGCGGGGAAAGGAAACTACTTGAGATCACTTTGCCGAGAGAGTTGAGGTTGGTGATGATGATTTGAATTTCTACGAAATCTTTCATTGTCTTTACAAGTTTCTTTACGATTCTCCATATTTTACAAGAGATTCTCCATTCCATATTTCTCCATTTTACAGATCTCTAGATTTTTCTTGAACTTTAAATCATTTTTGGCTTTCCAGAGTAGCGACAACCGATGATCCACCATTTGTGTACACCCTGAAAGTCTTAAATGGGTCGATGTGTGAGAAAATGACAAGAGAAGAGGTCAATATGATTGGAGGGGATTCCATTTTCATTTTAAGATTATATATATATATATTTTGATTAGTTTTCCAAAGTTTGCTTAAAAGGATTCGTTATTCGATTCAGAATTCAACGCCAATTTCGGATTTGCTTTCCGTTTCTGCTTAGCATTCTGTCAAAAGTTATAAGCATCCAAAGTTTTCCAAAAGGCTGCCGTAGGTTCATGCTCTTTCTCCTCTTAGTATCTTTTGGGAGTTTACTCTCTTTGATAACTTGCTTTGCTGATGTTTTTTGAATATTGGCAGACAATAAACCCCAATCAACATTCGGTTATTCGATTAGCTTTCAACCAACATAGTTTGGATTGCTTTCCGTTTCTGCTTAGCATCTTGTCCGTTTCTGTCAAAAGTTCTAAGCATCCAAAGTTTTGTATGGGATTTGAAACAAAGAACAATCAACTTTACAAATTCAAAAAAGAAAAGGACGGACTCGAACTAGAGAGTGTCAACGAGAGAGTTTGATTTTGATTCATCGAATCATCCAATCAAGTGTCTCCTCGATTCTCGTGATGTGGCTGATTCATGCTGCCGCCTATTCTTGGTTGTGTCCCATCAAATGCGTCAAATGCAGCTACATTGAACCCTGCCCTTGGCCATCTCTCTCGAAAGTCTCTGGGAAGTCTGCACCTGAAATCGAGTAGTTTTAAAATCCTATACAATAAACTTTGCCTTTGACATATTGCTATGGAGAAACGGAAAGCAAATTCGAAATCGGCGTTGAATTCTGCTTCGAATAAGCCGTAGCACATGTTGATACCATATCCAGTTGACATTCGCTTGTGAGTTAAGCAAAAATAAATCAATTATGATCTTAAGAAGATTTGCTGAAGGAAATCGTTTTGGCGCCTTCTAGAAAACAGCTTAAAGCAAAGAGAACATAGTTTGATGGCTTTGTAGCACTGAAAATTCCAGGACGGCCCATGGTACCCTTGCCCAAAAGCACTGCCAAATGGTCAAAAAGAGCATTACTGTTGTGCTGGTTATGCGATCGATTTACTCTCGAACATGTCACTTCCCGAGGTTAGCTCGTCACATCTTTTTAACTCCTACTTTGAGTACTGAAATCATGAAGGAAGTTCAGGAGGGAAGCTCTCTAGACACATCTTTCTTTTTCTCACTTCATCTGAATGATTCGTATGGAATGGTGACAGCTGATCCGATTGATGGAGTCATACTAACGGGAGCTTTGGGAGAACTCGTCACTGATCTTGCTGATATGGCTGTTGGTTTGTTTTTGGACTATATACTATGTACTAGACATGGGCAGCGGCGGGTCGGGTCGGGTCGGATCGGGTCGGATCAAAAGTGACCCGCTGACCCGGCCCGCGACCCGGCTGTTTTCCCGGATGACCCGCTGACCCGGCCCGCGACCCGGCTGTTTTCCCGGATGACCCGCTGACCCGGCCCGCGACCCGGATGTTTTCCCGGATGACCCGCTGACCCGGCCGGCGACCCGGCTGTTTTCCCGGATGACCCGCTGACCCGACCCGTGACCCGGCTTTTTTCCCGGATGACCCGCTGACCCGACCCGCGACCCGGCTTTTTCCCGGATGACCCGCTGACCCGGCCCGCGACCCGGCTGTTTTCCCGGATGACCCGCTGACCCGGCCCGCGACCCGGCTGTTTTCCCGGATGACCCGCTGGCCGGCCCGCGACCCGGCTGTTTTCCCGGATGACTGCCGAGCCCCGGCCCGCGGCCCAGCTGTTTTTGGATGACCACTTATTGGCGGCGGAGTGTTTCCAGATGACCCGCTGACCCGGCCGGCGACCCGGCTTTGTTGGACTAAGTACTAAGTACATAGTATGTACTATGTACTCTAAAAGATTATTGTTTCGAAATTCGAAATACTCAGTCGAAGAGTTTCAATGAGTTTACGGTTAATTCATTGTCGTAGTTTTGTCTTAAAATAGAGTCTTTCGATTTTTTCTGACAGACAACGATTTTCAAAAACTACCTTAATCAAACCGGTTTTCATTTGATAAGCTCAATCTTGAGGAATTCGATGAGAATCGAAATCGAATTCCTCAAGATTTCTATTCTCATCGAATTCCTCATCGATATTCGATGAGAAATCGCGACTCAGGCAATCTCAAAATTGAATTCGATTGAATTGATTCAATTAAAATGCTGGCATTTCGATTACGATAGTTTTTTTGAAAGTATCTACCTTTTAAAAAACGGATTAGCAAAAAGGAATTTTTAAAATTTGTATTCTTCGAGTTGAAATCTTTTTCTTGTCAGGTGGTATGACGATCAACCCGGAACGTGAGCGTTTCATCGATTTCTCCGAACCGTGGCTCTATCACGGGATTCGAGTGATGGAGAAATCGGTAGCTCTTAAAGCTTAAAGATTAAAAGTAATTGACTCATTCGAATTAGATCCCAAAAGATTCGCCGATGGAATCCTTTCTGCAACCGATGAAGAACTCGCTCTGGGGCGCGCTTCTCATCTCGGTGATCCTCGTCGGATGCGTCATATTTGTCCTCGATTTCAAGAGCCCCTTTGATCGATTTTATAAAGTACTAAAAAATAATTGTAATATTTTTAATCAATGAAACAGGTGGATACATCAACGCTTGATCCGAGAGATCCATTTCTGCAAAGAGCGCCCGACGATCGGGTCGATTTCGGTGAAGCGATGTGGTTTGTTTGGGGAGTGTTGCTCAATTCGGGAGTCTCCGAAAGTTTGTTTTCCAAAGAGACGCAAGCTTTAAGGATTTACGTTTTAAACGCCTAAAGAAACTGTGGAAGTCTTTTTACTTTTCAATAAACTGGTCGTATAGTTGACTAGTATCAGTCTACAGTTGACCAGTATAGGTCTATAGTTGACCAGTATAGGTCTATAGTTGACCAATATCAATGCTCTCAAGGGTATTCAATGTTTAGTGGGAACAATAAATCACTAAGTTTAAAGCTCGTTTTGTACAAATCTAATGTTAAAAAAGAAACAAACAGATCAAGCGCCTATACTTTAACAAGTTTCGGTTAATTTTACCAATCAAACTAGCCTACCTAAACCTACAAACCAACAAACAAACAAGCTTTGCGCGGGTCAATCGATCTGCCTCGATAGCCCACAGTGGATGGTATTGTAGGTTCGAATGGTGAGATTTCTTGGTTCAGATGGTGTGACTAAGCCAGGCACAGACTAGCAATAAGATCAACTCCTCATAGTCCCGTAATGTTAATAAATTTCCCACTATTGGAAACGACGAATTTCAGAGACGCCTCGTTCCTGTTCGGCGCGGGTTCTCGGGATTGTTTGGTGCGGTTTCTGTATGATCATCGTTGCTTCCTATACAGCCAACTTGGCCGCTTTCCTTGTTTTAGATCAACCGGAAAAGGGCCTAACTGGAATCACTGATCCAAGAGTGAGAAAAATTAGTTTTTGTATTGATGTTACCAACACTTTAGCTCCGAAACCCATCGACAAACTTCTCGGCGGCTACAGTGCTGAATTCGAACGTCTATCAATACTTTAAGGTACACGATTTTAAAGGTGAATTACAAATTTTCTTAAGCGTCACGTGGAGTTGTCGACAATGTTCCGAAAAATGGAGAAACACAATGTGGATAAGCCGAGCGATGCAATCAAGGCTTTGTTGAATGGGTCAGAGGATTCGCTGACTTTGAACTGACTTTGTACTGACTTTGAACTGACTTTGAACTGACTTTGAAATGATTCATGAGAAAACGATCTTACTAGGGAATGACGCCAACTTATGTCGGCCTTTTTGAAGTCGACCTTTAGCTTATCTGATAGAGTTTTGAACGGTGATTTGAAATCTGATTTTAGTTTCACTAATTGAGCCCTGTATCGCGAGTTATCTCTCAAAGAAGTTTAGGTCGCATTTTCAGAGCTAATATAAGCCAATATAGGCCTTCTTACTTCTCCGTGAGTTTAACGAAGCGGCGGTGTAGGGAATAGTGCGCCAGCGCTGGGCGCTCTTTGGTCCTGGTTCGACTCCACTAAGCGTCGACTCCTAGCTTTTTTTGTCACACTTAAGACTTTAAGCATTCTACGATTTTAAGCATATTATAGTTACCGTATTTTCTCTAATAGTATCGAAAACATGGTTGGTCAAGAGTTGGTTAGATTTCGTCTTGAAAAACTCTAGCTACAATACTCGAGAGTGCTTTAATCATTGATACCGTATTTTCTCTAATAGTAGTGCACCCAGAGCTTCGCCTAAATTGCTCGAAATCTCGAGAACCGCTTATCAGAACCTATCGATGTGAGGCCGGAAAATGTAGCTGTTGTTTCAGCTAAAACAAGCCAGTCATTAGGCTTAAAAATTGAGAATATTCTGGCAATTTTGTTTCAGTTTTAGATTTTCAAGTTTCAATTTTCATTTTAATTTTCATATTTCAGCTTGAACGTTATTTGTTTAGTACACTGGATGCGTTCATCTGGGACTCAAGCCGATTGGAGTTTGAGGCGTCGAGGTATTGCTCGTTGAGGTGAGGAAATACTCAAATTTTCCTCGATTTTTGATCTTTTTGATGTAAGAAAGCGGAGAAGAAAGAAATTTCGATTGAACAATTTTCTATTGAACAATTTCTACTGAACAATTTTCTATTGAACTATTGGATTTTATAGAACTTCGAGGCACGCTTTTCGGTCGATCCGCCTACGGGATCGGCTTGCAACGAAATAGCCCGTGGACCCAGCACATCACAGCCGCGATTTTGCGAATGACTGAGAGTGAGTACTTTTGCAAAAGTTTACAGCGAAATAGCCTTTCTAGAAAGTTTTCTCAAAAACTTTTTTAGGTGGACAAATGGAGAATCTTGGCAACAAATGGATCTCTTCGCCGACTTCTTGTCCGGTCGAGGTTCAAAAGACGCCGGCTAGATTGGGTACATTTCTTTCGAAATCTAATTTATCTTATCTTATCATTTGCAAATTCTTAAATAGAATGAGCTTTAAAATGAGCTTTAAACTGGGCTTTAAAATTAGCTTTAAAATTTCAGGTTTAACAAATATGCGAGATGTGTTTGTTTTGGTTTCGGTCGGCGTTTTGATCGGCATTTTCTTTAGCTTTATTGAAGTGATTTACGGGAGAAAAAAGGCTGCGTATGGGTGAGTTGGAAAGGGTTCAATTTTCACAAATTTTCACAAATTACAATGTAAACACTTACAATTAAACAAAATTAATAAAATAACAAACAAACAAACAAATGAAATTAACGAAATATCCGTTTACACTTGGTATTCGAACAATCTGAAAGTTGACCGCAAAGTATACCCACAACTTTTTGGAAAAGTATCTGGGAAATGCCTAACCTATTTTAGAATTGTCAAGTGTTATATAGAGCATTGTAGCCCTAATTCTTGGCTACATTTATCTATCAAAAACTTTCCAATTCGACTCGTACAACTCATTTTACAAGCGCTTGAATGAGCGCTAGTGTCCGCTAGTGTCTCTCCAACCAATCTGTCATTTGGCCGCTTTTCTTTATTAAAAATTGTTACAAAAAGCTTTTCAATATTTCTTTAATACAAAAATAGCGTTTAACATCACTTAATAACATTCAGAATCACAGTTAACTGTTTTGGTTCAACTGGCATAACCAAAATTTAAGTTAATGTCAAGCTCCTTTCGGAGGAGCAGAGAAAAAGGTGACAATTGAGTTCAGCTATTGAGTTCAACTGTTCTGGCGCTAGAAATTTGTTGAAAACAATTTTTTCGAAGAAAATTCCCACAAATTTCACTGAAAAAAAACTTTTCCGAATGAAATTTTTAAAGTGGAAAAGCGGTTAAATGACAGATTCGCTAGAGAGATGTCGATGTCATTCAAGCGCTTTTTAAAAAATTCTATACGTCGAATCGGAAAGTTTTTGATAGGTAAATGTAGCCAAGATTACGGGCTACAATTCTCTATATAACACTTGACACTTTTGAAATAGATTAGACATTTCCCCAGGTACTTTTCCAAAAAACGTTGTCACTATACTTTGCCTGTATATTGATGTAAGATTATCTTTTCATTCCATAAAAAGTTCTAGGCGAAAAATGGAGATTGCGAAACGCTACGTGGCGAAATGGCAGAGAATCACCAAAAACCGAAATCATCGGTAATAAAGCTACAAAATGGAAAAATTTGCATCATTGCATCAATTTGCAAACTTCTCTGTTGATTTTCTAAAAAAATTTTTTGAAAAACTAACTACCGTATTTTCTCTAATAGTAGCGAGCCGAGTTGATGACTATTTTACGGTTTCTAAGTTTTCGCAGAAGTTAAACACTCAAATCCCCCACAAGATCTCATCGTCAGCTACATTTTCCGATCCCACATCGATAGGTTCTGATAAGCGGTTCTCGAGATTTCGAGCAATTTAGGCGGCGCTCTGGGTGCACTACGATTAGAGAAAATACGGTATTATGAAAGTTAAAATTAACTACAAAACCTTTAAATATCGAATTTTCTTCTCACAACCCCTCTTATCCCGTAGATGACTTTATTTTTCCCTTTTTTCTCATCAATTGTTACAATTGAGGCAGTTACGCACTTTCCATAGCAATCCCCAATCTTCTAGCCATTCGTCCAAAGTCAACGTCAGATTTTGCGGCAATTTTTGAGCCATTCTTTCAAATAGATTAAACACTTAAATCTATCTATTTACTGCAACGAAACCCGTCATAAATAAATAAAGTAAGTAAGTAAAGTAAAGTAAAGAAAAAACATCAAAAGAAACCCGGTAAAAATCGCGTGAAAATCAATTTACTTAAATGCAAATTGATGTAATTATGGAAATTTAGAAGCACTCATAGCACTAAGCTCTTTTCAGATACCCAAAACGATATTCTTTGTTTCGGCCGGTGATCCGAAAAGGATTCGCTGGTAAAGAAGCTTTACCGTTAGATGTGAGTTAATGAATGAAAAAAAAACACGTACAGGAATGTACAGGAATGCCGGCGAAGGATGATCGCCAAACGGTCACGAATCCCGCCAGTCGATGTGCATCTCGACACCGACTTTGCGCCAGTCTATCGTTTTGGGAGACGCCCGGTGATCACGTTTTGTAGTCGATGTCGAGTAAGTGAATTCATGATCGAAGTGATCATCGTACGCTAACTTTTCAGAAATTTATTCAATCTGTATTCTTTTGATGTCATTGTCATTTACGTGATGTCATTGTCATTTACGTGATGTCATTGTCATCTACGTGATGTCATTATCATCTACGTGATGTCATTGTCATTTACGTGATGTCATTATCATTTCATGATTCATTGTCATCTACGTGATATCATTGTCCGTATGGCTGACCAAATCATGCAATTTTATAGATCTATGAAAAGTATAGTCAAAAGTACGTTGTACACGAATGAGCTTTTGGGGAAATAATATGGAATCTGGAATCCGGAATCCGGAATCCTCGGATCGGACTTTTACTCCAGTTATCTTTTACGAGTCAGGGTAAAATTCGATTCTTAATCTTTTCCGATTCGATAAGAGCTTCCGATGACTACGAAATCTCACAGAAATCAACGTTTAGAACCTTGTCGAAACAGAAGTCCACCAAGAAGCCGGCGCAATGTCCGTCTGTCTTTGCGTTCTCCTTTCTCTTGTTTTCCTTTGGCCTTGTGCTCCACTTCCTTGTTTTCTCGCAATCTGTGCTGATTTCACACATTTTTGCCCATTCTGTGCACACGAAATCGCGAAATTTCGACGTGGTCGCTCAACTCGGGTCTTTATTTGAAATCGAATCAATTTTTGGTGTACTTTGTGACGCACTTAACCTTCTCTAAAAGTTGAGTATGCCAGAAGGAATGTGTTTCGATTTTTGCTGTACTTTGTGATGCGCTTAACCTTCTCTAAAAATTGAGTACGCCAGTAGGGATGTGTTTCCATTTTTAAAGCGCAAATTTCAACTAAATTATTTCAACTTTCAACTAAATCTGTCCATTTCAAAGGCGCTTTTGCTTTTTATAAACTTTTATATGGTTTTCTTTTATACAAATCTTTTTCATAAAGCATAAATAAGTTACCGATTTTCCTTTTTGTTGCTAGAAAACATTTCCAATCACAGTAAACGGTGAAGAAAACAAAGCTCAGTGGAATTTCAAAATTTGTATCAAACAGAGACAAAGAGATCCCGTAACAGTCAGCACAATGATTGGTGGGTTGAATGGAGAAAAGGATGGAGAAAATGATGAAGAAAAAGATTAAGTTAATGATATATAAAGTGAAAAAAATCCTGCCAAACCACACACCGCTTTGGTGGATTCATTTTGGCGTCAGGAGGGCAGCTGAAAGCATGCGAGAACTCGGGCTGATTCTGGAAAAAAAAAGATGTATTAATGATTGAATAGATTTACATTTATTCACACGAATAATATGATACAATGTTTTCCATTCTATTATAGATAACCCAACATTCTATTATAGATATTATAGAAACTATTATTTAGATAACCAGCTGCGTTGGACGTCCCCGCAGCACGGATATTCGACCTAGAGGTACTGAGGGCACCTAGCACAAATCTGACTACAGATTTGGATTCCTCACCCCCGAAAACCCCTGAGTACAAATTTTCAGCTTTCTAGCTCACTTCGTTGTAATTTTACGTTAACGTCATTTGTATTATCGCGTAGGCGTGACGAACGGACGTTTTATTTTTGTATATAGTAGATGGCTTTCTATGTTATGTATACAAAAGTAAAAGCTTTTCGAAAACTGTCGTTCTTGAGCTCTCAAGGGACCTAGAACTTCTATAAGCTTTTCTATAAGCTTTTAGGACAATTTGAAGTTTTTTTGAACGTTTTAAATACGTAAGTAAGTATCATTTTTGCGTACCTGCAGGACAACATTCACTCGGAACATCCCCGGCGCGTGTGGATCCGTCAAAATCAGCCGAACTGTTGCCTCTGGGGTCATCTTGTTACACCATGTCTAAAATAAAGAACTATTACAAAAGTAATCTTTTTCCCAGACCTAGGGTTAGGCCAGAAGCCAGGTCTTGCCCAGAGTAAGACCTGAATTCTGGTGTGCCTTTTGCCAGACCAGCAGTAAAGCCAGACCAGAAGCCAGATGATGGCCGCTGGCTGAAGCCAGCCAGATCAGACTCTGGACTTTGTCTGGTACACTACCATAACAAGAGCTGGACACGCCGATCCTTTTATGGGGGCTGGAGGACATGGTCGGCACCGGGATTCGAACCCGCGACCGCTCACCGGCTGAAGGCTTTTCCAATGAGCTACACCGACGTATCCCATTGCCGCCAAGATAGAGCTTTATGCATTATTTAAGGTTACAGTTTTTGACAAAAATGACATAGTTTAGAAGTTTCGAAGGCTTCAATCTCACCTGTGCATATCCAATGAAGAACATTTGATCATTTGTGTACTTTTCGAGCCCCGGGATCGTTGCCTCAGCCCCATTCTTCTCCAGATATCTTTTGTAGGCCTTGAAAAGAATGGATTTATATTATTTATCTTAAATCATTCTTATACTTGACTCTTATTTCTCTTAAAAGCTTCTTAATAGCTTCTCACCTTGTACGCTTGTTTGACTCCTCCATTGTCGGCGATATTCTCTCCTTGGGTGAGCTTTCCGTTCAAATGGAGACCACTCGTCCCAGGCACAATTTGAGCTGCGTACTAAATTCGAGAATATTCTGCTTATTGATTTTGAGCTTGATCTTGAGCTTGAATCTTGATTTGAACTTAGATTCTCATCTTATAAATTTCACAAACTTGATCAATGATGCACTGTGTTCGTTCCTCGAATTTCTCCCGTGTTGCCCCGTCCCACCAATTCTTCAAATTACCGTCCTTGTCGAATTGAGATCCTGAAGATTCTTTTCATTCTTTTCATTCTTTAAAGGTTGATTAAAGGTGTTTAAAGGTGTTTAAAGGTGTTTAAAGGTGTTGCTGGAGGAACTGCTGCACTTGAGCGAAGATCAAAGTGAGCAAGAGGAAGAATTTGAGATTAACAACTTATTTTTATTGTGCTTGTGCTTGTGCTTTTTATTTTGTTTTTGAATTTATCTGCAATTAAAACTCAATCGATCTAGACTGTGCTGAGGTGTCTGATAAGTGACGATCTTGTTTTTCTCAAGTGCCAATCTTGTCATTCTCAAGTGACAATCTTGTTTTTCTCCAAGCCTTGCAGCGTCTCCAAAAATTAGTAAACCCATCAAATCACTCTAGCCGGGTGATTTTTATTTTTTTTATAATAAAATCAGCGATATTAAAATCAAAAAGCAGTTGGTTCCCGTCAAAAAGATTTTTTATGGTCACCCGGCCGCGATTAATACTCCCTTTAAAGATATTTAAAAGATATTTAAAGATATTTAAAGATAAAGATATTTTAAAGATTTAAAATGCAATTTAGCATTGTGAGGTGTCGGTGATTCTTTTCTAAAACTTGCCCACCTTGATCATCGAATCCATGAGTGATCTCATGTCCAATCACGGCTCCGATTCCTCCATAGTTTAACGATCTGAAGATTTTAGGTTTTAGGAATTGTAGATTCAGAAATTACTTGGGAAATTCAGCATCAAAGAATGGAGCTTGAAGGATACCGGCTGGGAACACTGTAAAGGAATACTGATTTAGAAAGACGGGGATTTTCATAAACTTTTTCATTTCTATTTTAATTTTTAATACACTTTTTTGATTTCTTTTCACTTGGGAATGCAAAAAAAAAGAATTATTTCACATAAACAGAGCAGAAATTGCATTTAAAACCCACTTTGATCAGAAGAAAACGACAAAAACCCCCAGGCTTTACCCAGGCTACTTGTCGCTTTTGCAGTTTGCAAGTTTGCCAGTCGCAGAAGCGTTAAATGTCAATGTCAACTTTATAAGTTAAAGTATTCAAAAGTTAAAGTATTTTTTTTTGAAAAGAAACTCACTGATCGCATTTTTAATCGACGAGTAGAAAGCGTTGACAACGGCCGCGTTCGTGCTGAACTCGTCGCGTTTCACTGGCTCCAAGAGGCTAAACGTGTACATGATTACTGTAGACTACTGTAGATTACTGTAGATTACTGTCTAGAGATAATATCTGATCCAAGCCCCACTCACCGATTGTAGGCGAAATTGATTCCCCATCGAATGCTCTTCTCAACCATTTGCGAGTAGGTATCCGTGTCCTCGACGTTGAGCTAAAAATTTAGGGTTTATCTATAAGAAATTATAAGAATTATCTTCTAGTTACAGTATTTTTTTTTGAGTTTTTTATAATATCTTTTAAGAATTTACATCTCTGAACCAATTGTCGAGCTCCTCGTCATCCAAAATGAAATCTGGGTAACCGATGAGACGAAGCATTGCTGACGCTTTCTCTTGAGCCACCTAAATTTTGGTTTTTAAAGGAATAGATATTTTTAGTCTTTTAGACTTTTAGATACCTTATTTTCTTAAAATTCTAATTTTTTATAAACCTTTTTCGTCCCCTGATCCATCCAATCGTTCTGAACGAGCATCGCCGAGAAAGCCTCTTGCAAATCGTCGATCATATCCATCGTCGTTTTCTTGGCCTCCTTGATTAGTTATTATTAGTTATTATTAGTTATTATATTATATATATACCGTAAATACTGTAATTAGACCCCAGCCCCATAATGACGCTGCTGAGTGCTGCGTAGCCTAGCTTTGAACGGGTTTTTCTCGGCACTGGTTTATGCTACAATGCGCGCTTAGGTATCAAAAAATAGCCCTGAATTTCAGCTATTTTTTCATACCAAAGACGCATTTTTTGAAAGTACGGGCGCTTTGAAAAAAATGAATTACTAAAAAACTTTTGCGACTACGCGACTGTACGAGGGCGGTGGGCGACTATTACAGTATTTACGATAGTTATAATAGTTATACTATAGAGATTTTGATAGCAAAGCTAGTCGGATATAGCTATCATAGCAAATCAAAATCGAATCTCAAAATGAAACCTTGTTGAAGAAATTCCGAACATACAACGAGCCGGCAGCGTAGGCCATTCTGAAATTTGGGTTTATCTTGAATTTCAACTCATTTAAAGCACCAACACTATTGAAAGCCTATTAATAGACAGATCTAATATTCAAATTCAAAACGATCAAGAACGAATTACCGTATTTTCTCTAATAGTAGTGCACCCCGGCGAGCCGAGTTGGTGACTATTTGACGGCTTCCAAAGTTTTCCCAGAAGCTCAACACTCAAATCCTCCACTAGATCTCATCGTCAGCTACATTTTCCGACATCGATAGGTTCTGATAAGTGGTTCTCGAGATTTCGAGGAATTTAGGCGACGCTCAGGGTGCACTACTATTAGAGAAAATACGGTATTTGAGAGAATACGGCGGCCGGTATTACGGTACTTGTCGTGGGATACCGTACTTGCGTCTAGACGTTGGGCACTGTACGTAAAACTTTCTTTAGTTTTGTAGTGAGTCTTGTAGCATACCGGATTCTCTCTAATAGTAGTGTACCCCGGCGAGCCGAGTTGGTGACTATTTGACGGTTTCCAAGCTTTTGCAGAAGCTCAACACTCAAATCCTCCACTAGATCTCATCGTCAGCGACATTTTCCAATACCCCACATCAATAGGTTCTGATAAGCGGTTCTCGAGATTTCGAGTAATTTAGGCGACGCTCAGGGTGCACTACTATTAGAGGAAATACGGTATATATTTTTATGCCCATGGGAACACTTTTTTTGATTCAGTTCCGGTTCTGAGGCGATTTTTGCGCCGCTCAGTTCAGTTCAATTTCCAGATCCCGGTTCTGATTTCAGCTAATTGTAATATTGTAATTAAGTAAAGTAGGGAATGCCGAAGAAAGATTTCGGAAAGAACATTAAACCCTTGACCTTCCCAGAAATCTTTCTTTACCATTTTCGGGCCAGATGCTAACCATTGAGCTATTCGGTATCTTCTTGACGGAGAAGAAAAAGGAAATATAAGGGGGAAGAGAAAGGAAGAAGAAGAAGAAAGTTTAACCAAAATCGAGCCGATTCTCGTATCTATGATACCTGTTTGTCGTAGCCGATGAGCAATCTTTCCATCTTGGCGATTTCGATTTCTTTCCGATGAGATCACGAACGAAATCCTGAAATGTTTTTTGGTAGTAGATCAAAAGCTTGTTTTGAGTTTTCAGGAGAAGATTTCCAAGACTTTAACCATCCAAACTTACTTGATAGATATCCTCGTATCGCTTTCCAATTTGCATACTCCAAGCCGACGTGTACCTAAACGTTTCTCTATATAAATCTTTAGTTTGATTAATTTTATCGAAATTTCCCCCATTCCTTTTGATAAGATGATGTAATTGGTGATGATTTTTGGATCGGTTTCTTTCAGAAGTTCGGTGAGACGACGCAAATAGTTGACTTCAGTAATCACTATCTGAAAAATGATTTGATTGACATTTTAAACGCTATTCAGTTAAACGTTCAGCTTTTCAAAGTAATTTCTAATTTCAAACTCACCTCAGGATTTCCCTTCAAATAATTGTGAGTAGAGAAAGGCATCACAGAGAGAAAATAACGATCCCAGTCAACCTAAAGAAATAAATGCAATTACCTTACTTTAATTATACAATTTATATAACTATAATTACGGTAAAATAAAATCTGTTAGATTACCGTAACCAACTGATCGTCGATTTTTCACCCCCCGAATTGGCCTAACTACAGTACACATGAGTCTTACTACCGAACACTATGAGTACTCATGGAGTGTACTCATTGTACTCATAGATGCTACTCACCCCCCCCCATCGTTGTACTCCCTTGCCCCCATAGATGTACTCATGTGTACCCATAGATGTACTCATGTGTACTCATAGATGTACTCATGTGCACTCGTAGATGTACTCATGTGCACTCATAGATGTACTCATGGCCCCTCCTTGCTCGGCCCACTCTTAGTGTTCAGTGTTATGACATATTTTCAAAATTGATTCTAAACCTCAATTCTTAAACCTTTTCACTTACAATCGGCATATACTTGGAGAGCTCAGAAAGTCGTGAGAGAAAATAGAGTTCCGTGAAATTTCACCTATCCTCCTCTGGGACGGTGATCCTAGCGAATTTGCGCTCGAATTCAAAACATTTCATCGATATCTTTCTGGAAATTCGTTATTGTTAAGAGCTGTATTTACATTATAAGATAATAATAATATGTGATTCATTCTACTTTTCTTAAATACCGAAATTTGCTCTTCATTTGGCACAAGTCCCGCGTCCTCAGTGATCAGTTTCACTTTCAATTTCATGTATTTCAAATAAGCGGACACCTGAAAAGAACTTAAATTTAGAGAAATTGAAAGAAGATTGAAAGAAAGATCAAAAATCAAATCAAATTTCTATTTGCTTACCTGTTTAGCGTACTTTTTAATGTCCATATAGTAGGATCGTGATCCTGAACCCAATCCCAAACCGCCTTGATCGAACTGTAAATTTAAATCGAATATTTTACTCGAATTAGAACAGCTTCAATAGAAGAAAATTTAAGAGGAGAATTGAAAATAGAAGAGCATCGATCTTTTTAAAAAAGTATCTTTCTTTCTTTCTTTTCTTTTTAACCAGATAGAGTGTCTGAATATCTGAATATCCTACAGAACCCAATATCGTACCTCAAATATCATACAAGGGTACTTAAGCTACAGCATGAGCTGTAGCTTAGAACACACTATATGTGTTAATACCTCAATACGCTACAATGCTCTCACTATTAATAGCTAGACATAGGAAAATTCCATCCCGAACCCAATTCCACCTTCCCCTTGTTTTCGCAGCCGTTTCTTGTGAATTGCTCTGAAATTTTGTCTACCGGAATGAGAAATCAGAGATTTTCATGCTTCCACCCCAGCTTTACTTCAAAGCTTCACTTCCCACCTTTGAAAAAATCAATTAACGCAGGCTTTTTCAGAATTTCTTAAAAGAAAGAGCAATTTGTAAATAAATAATAAAACTTTCTGATAAAGAAATCATGAATCCGATTGGTTCATTATTCATTTCGAAAAGTGAAACTTTAAAAAAGCGGACAAACCTTTCCGACAAAACCCAATCAAAGTTCTGTTCAATGTTCTGTTTTCAGGTCTTTAAGTGAGTCCCCTAAATTTTGCTCATTATTCCACATTGCAAACCTTTCATGTCTGTGCCTGCACTTTCTCTCGTAGTTCGGTGAAATGCGAAGTAAGCGGTGAGATCATCAGGGATCTCGTTGGCTGCAACCCAGCCACCGCAGGCAGACTCGAAAAGTTCTCGCACGGATCCACCTAGGTATTTGCATTTGTTTACTAAATTTAAATATTTATTTCAATATTTATTTCTTTATTTTTTTCAATATTTATTTCAATATCTACCTTCCCCCCCAATTTAAATGTTTATTTAAATATCTTATTTAAATATCTATCAAAATATCTCCCCCCCCCCCCCCCCATCAAAATATCTATCTAAATATCATATTCTATGTCAAACCGATTCATTTGGTGCCACTCGGGTAGCTCGGACGCCCGGGCGAAGCCGATCGACTTTGCAGGTTTTGCCGCGTCTTGGCACCAGGTTCAGATCTCTGGAAAGGATCAATTAGCTTTTTAACACATAAATCATCCCTTGCGGTATATATCTAAATATCTTTTTCAGCTTTATAGTAATGTACTTAATAGCTTAATAGGGAAATCAATCACCTGCTTAATAGGACCTATTCGTGGGCCGGCGAGCAAGGAAACTGGTAACAGCAGAAGAAGGCACCCAAGCTTTCCGTCTACAAATTCCCAAAAGTTAGAGTCATGGTTTAAATCCACCAGCCTAAATCCAAAAGCAAATATGAATAAATATTGCTGCAAAAGATTTAAAAGAGAATCATTTATTTGCGAAGAATTAATTAGAGCAAACCCAAAGAAAAAGCTTTTTTTTTTTTGTCAATCTTTTGGTTAAACTCTCTCGTTTAGTTCAGATAAAATGTTAGTTTTTTTTTCAGAAGGTGAATAATCGGGGGGCATCGTAAAGACAAGAGTCTTTCCTTGATGTTCGCGAGATTCAGGCAAAAATTTTGTGATCACTGAAAGGGAAAATATTGGTGGCAATCAGGGAAAGTCAATCAGGGATTGGGAGCCTCCGACACGAATTTTTTTTTTTTCACCCAGGAAATACCAAGAATAAAAATTTTTACAGAAAAATTGACCGGAAATCGGCAAAAATTAAGTAAGGAAAGTTTTGCTCTTTAGTGGAAAGAAATTTTTTTTTTTTTTTTTTTGGAGGAGGTAGCAGTTGACGACCCGCCTGAGTGACCCTTTTTTTTCTCTCTCTCTCATTTAGATTCTACGGATAAGAATGATACCTACTTTGTTTTTTTTTTGTGCTTACAAACGCGCACATTTTTCACAGCATACTGAAGTCTTTGTTTCTACGAGATGTAAGCAGATCAATGAGAATTAAAAACCGAATATGCTACAGAGTTTGGAGGAAACAAAAAGACTCAGCTAGGCTAGCAGGAAGCAAACCCGCTGTGAAGAAGTTTTAAGCTATTTCTATTTCTATTTCTAAGTTACCTATTTCAGAAAATACCGTAATCAAGCTACGAGTTGGCATTTAATCAGCTAGATTTCGATATTATTCGATAAGGAACTACAGGGGTCAAGCAATGATATCGAAATTGAGCTGATCAAATGTAAATTGGTAGTTTGATTACGTTAGTTTTACACAATTGAATATGTCCATTCCTCCCGGCTAATGTGCTTTCTAAAAACATCTATAACTTATAATCACCGCGTAATCCAACCCGCAGTTTCATTCCCCCCCCCCCCCCCCCCCCCCCCGATCAACTTAATCAGCCTAATTTCGATATTATTCGATGAGGACTCACAAGACACAGCCAATGATATCAAAATTTGAGCTGATCAAATGTAAATTGGGCTGGTTTGATTACGTTAGTTTTGCACAATTGAATGTGTCCATTCCTTCCGGCTAATGTGCTTTCTAAAAAACATCTATAACCTATAATCACTATAATCCAACCACCAGTTTCATTCGATCAGCTTAATAAGCCATTTAATCAGCTAAGTTTTGATATTGTTCGATGAGGACTCACAAGGCACAGCCAATGATATCAAAATTGAGCTGATCAAATGTAAATTGGGCTGGTTTGATTACGTTAGTTTTTTTTTTCGTTAGCTTTTTTAAACTCTTAAAAAACATAGGTGTCAATTTCCTTAAACTTCTTGAAGAGTTGAAGATTTCAAAGCAAGAGAGTAATGAAAAAAGGAACAAAACGTTTTCAAAACAAAAACCACTCAAACAATTACTGTGGAATATAACTAAAATAGAAAGTAAAAGCAAAAGATTTGAAAAAAAGTTAACTGATCCAAATTAGCTTTACAGGTTTACTCAAGAAAAAATAAGTAAAGAGAAAGAACAAGAAAAGAACAAGATCTGCTACACAAATTTAGCATCATCTCAATTCTATTCTCAATTCTATTCTCAAAGAAGGCTATGAAGCAGGCTATGAAGCAGGCTATGAAGCAGGCTATGAAGCAGGCTATGAAGCAGGCTATGAAGCAGGCTATGAAGCAGGCTATGAAGCAGGATATGAAGCAGGCTATGAAGCAGGCTATGAAGCAGGCTATGAAGCAGGATATGAAGCAGGATATGAAGCAGGATATGAAGCAGGCTATGAAGTAGGCTATGAAGTAGGCTATGAAGCAGGCTATGAAGCAGGCTATGAAGCAGGCTATGAAGCAAAGCTGGCTGTGAAGAAGCTTTAAACTATTTCTATCTCTTTCTAAGTTAGCTATTTCAGAAAATACCGTAATCAAGCAGCTAGTTAGCATTTAATCAGCTAGATTTCGATCTTATTCGATAAGAAACTACAGGGATCATGCAATGATATCAAAATTGAGCTGATCAAATGAAAACTACCGGTTTAAGTACAGTAGTTTTCTCAAAAAGATCCTTAGAAAACGCAGGAATACACTCTAAACCTTTTTTTTTCACCTTTAGCGCTTTTTTTTTTCAAAACCAATTTAACATAATTTATCAAAGCTTTTAACTCAAAAGTTTTATTAAAAAAGAATGAACGGAGTTATTCAGTCAAATATTTGCCTCTCTTAGTAACAAAATAATCATCAAATTCTTCAGGAAATGAAAAAAGCAAACTTAAAAAAGCAAACAAACAAACAGAAATGTTTCTAATATTTCTATTCCTAATAAACTCTCAAATCAATTCTTCAAAATCGAATACCAAACGAATACCAAACAAACAAGGTTTCCCAAACTTGAGGCTTTATATTCATGAAAGAGATCTCGTGAAATCGGCTCAATCTCCAGTAGAAAAGGATTTGTATTAAAAGAGATCAAAAAACTTCTCTACATACCGGTTCAATAGAAGTAAATCTCTAAAGAGAATCTCTAAAGAGAATCCCTAAAGAGAAGCTCTAAAGAGATCCCTAAAGAGATTTACTAAAATCTCTAAAGAGATTTACTAGGAACGAGATTTTTAAGCTTTCTTTTCTTCATTGTCAGACTATTTTTAGGTAAAAACCCATTAACTTTATGCTTTTTTTTTTCAGTTATTGTGTGAGACGAATAGACCATGAAAAGGAAAAAAACTTCAAGTAAAGCAAGAGTTTTTTTTTACAAAAAATGATCCTTTTACATTTTTTTAAGTGTAAAAGAAATCCCAAAAGCCTTTCTCTTTTCTCTTTTTTCAAGGATTATTTTTAAGGATGCTTTTAAAGATGTTTATTATCGAATTGTTTAAAAATGAATAAAATTAGAGAAGAATTTTTCTGAAAGAAACTTTTAAAAAAAATCGAGTAAAGATCTGAAATAGTTGTCTAATCTATTTTATGTTTAGCATGTTTTCGACAAATATTTTTCCTGTGTGGTGTTCGTGAGTGTAGATCACTCAAAAAAGAAAGAAGAAGGAGAAAGAAGGAGAATGAAGAAGAATGAAGAAGAATGAAGAAGAAAGAAGAAGATGAAAGAAGAAAGAAGAAGAAGAAAGAAGAAGAAAAGGAGGGGAAACCCTCAGGGTGATCTCAAAGAGAAAGAGATGAGAATGACAAGCGTTTAGATGAGAGAAATGTGAAAAGGGACAGTCAATTGTCACAGAAACAAATCACTTTCCTCTTTTTGTTCTTTAGAATTATTTGAAGAGTGTTTCGCAAAGTACTCATTTTGGTGTCAATTTTGTTGAGAACCTTTGTTGAGTACCTTTTTTGAGTACCAACTACAAGGGGACACCGATTTGTACATTGTATTGTACATTGAGGCACATTGTATTGTAGGCCAGATTGTATACTTGAAACTAGACATGCTTTTCGAGTTTGTTGGAAATTTTGTTTTCCGAACTTTAAATATATGAATGTCAGTTGGAATGTATTGAAATTTTCAAATGATTTGAGGAAAATGATTACCGAGTGGTTTATTTGATCGTTAATTCCTTCGAAAAGCTTTTCTCTCAAAAGAAATGCCTCAATCAAAAAGAAAAATTTGAAAAATCTTTACTTTACTTCAACCTCTTAAGTTATAGACCATTTAAGTGGATGGACCCTTTAAACTAGGTAGTCGAACTTTGACCGGAATTTTCTCTATGTTTTTACATTAAAGTTTACTAAGTAAGTTGTAGTTTTTATAACGGAATTTCATAAGGAACATTTGAAGACCAACCACAAGTCGATTCACCAATTAGAAGCCGAGATATGGGGGAAAAGAGAGGAGTTGTTAGACCTCAATAGATTTATTGGGGTATCATGACGATACCCCTATAAATGCAATACACTTCTCTCGGCTTTGACCCTACTTTTCTCTATGTTTTGATCGGTAAGTCTACAAAACCAATTCTATATTTCTTCCATCAAATTTCATGTATATTCTAATAAAAGTAACCTTGAGTTGATTCAACTTTTACCTCTTAAGTTATAGACCATTTAAGTGGATGGACCCTTTCAGCTCGGTCGTCGAACTTTGACCGGAATTTTCTCTATGTTTTTACATTAGTGTGTAGTAAATAAATTGTGGATTTTTATAACGAAATTTCATAAGGAACATTTTAAGACCAACCACAAGTCGATTCGACAATCAGAAGTCGAGATATGGGAGAAAAGAGAAGAGTTGTTATACCCCAATAAATTTATTGGGGTATCATGACTATACCCCTATAAATCATGACGATACCACTATAAATGACGATACCCCTTATTTTTAAATATTTAAATTGAAATCTAAAGATACTAATGGGTATTAAAATTGAAAGCAAAATGTAAATCATTGAATTCAAATGGAAAATTTCATAATATTAAACATTTAAACTTTAGATTCCCTTTGAAAAACTCTTTTAAAACACTTTAAAAACTCTTTAAAACAAAATAATAAAAGAAAATGTGAACAAAAATATAAATAAGATTATTATCAATGATATACAAGACTTCTAGCGATCAAGAATTTGTTGAGAACAAATCCGTTCAGAACAAAATTCAGATCTCAACTCTATCAGATGAACAATGGTGTGAAAGATGTCTGGAGGGGAATCGAATGAAAAGAGACTGTTGATTGGGTGAGGCCATTGTTGACAGAGTGCTCGTTTTTGATTTCACACAAGAGATGGACCAAGTCCTGAAGAGACTGAAGACTGTGGGTCGAATCGAAGAGATCCAAAAGATGTCAAGCACTCCCCGAACACTCTCCAACACGACCCCATCGCTTTCCTAAACACTCTCAGGACGATTCTCTTTGAAATTTCCAGATTTAGGCTCGTTAACAGGGACTGACCATTCTTTTTTTCTAGAGAAGCCATTTCTAGAGAGTCAATACCACTCAACGCGCCTCAATTGAGCTATTGAAGATTTCCGAATTTGGAATCGGTTTGAGAGATCTTTCATGCGATCGGCTTGATTGAAATCTTGAGGTCTAGTCTAGAACCAGTCTAGAACTAATCTAGAATCAGTCTAGAATTAGTCTAGAACTAGTCTAGAACTAGTCTAGAACCAACCTAGAACTAGTCTAGAACCAGTCTAGAACTAGTCTAGAATCAGTCTAGAACTAGTCTAGAACCAATCTAGAACCAGTCTAAAACTAGTCTAGAACCATTTAAACGTCTTATAGTTATTTAATAAAGTTTGAATAAAGTTAAAAACGTTCAATCGGCTCTGTTCAATCTGATCGTTCATTTTCCTCTCGTTATTTGAATTTGTGCACAAAGGATGAACTTACCTTCCAACCCAATACAATAAAGTGCAAAAGATCGTGAGTCTTGGTTTAAATACACACAAATCCGGGTTAGAACAAGAACTCGCACCGGGAATCGAACCCGGGAATCGAGGCCGGCTTGGCCGCGTGGCAGGCGAGGCTTCTGCCACTGAACAAGCGCCTTTATAGTTAATGGTGACAGGTTGCTTTTCAAATAACGAATTCAGATTGAACGATGGCTCATTCACAGACAAAAACGAAAGCAACAACTGAGCTATTGAAGATTTCCGAATTTGGAATCGGTTTGAGAGATCCTTCATGCAATCGGCTTGATTGAAATCTTGAGGTCTAGCCTAGAACCAGCATTTAAATGTCTTACTGTTATTGAATAAAGTTAATAACGTTTATACTGTACAATGTACCAATTCGTCACAAAACTAAGGCGTGGATGCTGCTTTTTTTTTTGTGAAATTTTTCCAATCTGTCCGCTTTCTGAAGATCTGACGATGAGTTTCAAGTACTATGACTACTATGTAAATGTTTAGACTGATGTACTGTAACTACTGGATACTGTATCAGCTAATTATCTTGGCTTTAACTGGTGTACTGTAGCTACTTGCTACAATGCACCAGTTAAAGATATTGCTTAATTTTCTGATTTGAAATTCTATTCAAAATAGAAGTCAAACAGAAGTCAAAAAATAAAGCCAAGCGTTTATTCTGTTAAACTAAAGTTGTGTTTTTATTGTTTGATTCATTTAAAAAACACTTACCGTAAATACTGTAATTGGACCCCATGGGGTACTATTTTTTCCCTCCCCCTCTAGGGTGGGGTACTATTAGAGGGTGGGGCACTATTAGAGGGTGGGTTACTATTTTACACCACTATTCAAGTTACCAAATCAGGATATATTCAAATAATTTGTTCAAAAGCAAACTTTTTCTTTACTTTTTATTGGTTTTAACCATTTGAAAATTTAACAGCAAAACGAAACAAAAACAACTAACAAGCTAAATCAATAGAAACATCAGAATCAATGAATTCATCATTTTCTTGCTCATCAATTACTCGATGTCCTTGGAATCCCGTCAATGCGAGCGGTTCCAAGAGGTCCTCGATTTCTGCCTCTGTCCGAGCATTTCTCATCGCCTGTAAGTACAATAGACTAAAGAGAAGTCCACCGAAAGAGCGTTGCAAGTATTTTGCGTGATCTCATTATCGAAGCACTTGCTTTTCTTCTCTTTCGAACAGAGCAATAACTTCGATTGGAACTTTGTCTCGATTTTTTTTGTTCATCGTCTTCCGAGGCTCGACGACAAAAGGACGCAACTTTTTCCCATCAGAAAGAGCAGTGAGCATCACGGATATATTCATCTTGTCGTAGCCGCGGGTGAGAACACCAACTTCTTTGGCTCCAACCGCTTCGATGCACTTGCTCGTCGAAGCATCCAGCCAAACCGCCGTCTCATCGCAAGCAACAATGTGCTTGTAATTGCCTTCTTTCATTGTCTTGTTCAGCCTCAGAATGTGCTCGACGATGGCCTTCTCAAATTCGCTCGGCAGCTTTTGACAAGTTGTTGTTGGTGCCCTCAAAGAAAGTTGGTGGCGCCTCAAGAACCACTCCATCCACCCATGGCTTCTTTTGAAAGAAATTTCAGCTTTTTCGAATCGATTGACCGCTTCATTCCAGATAATCCGGCGTGTTACTCGTTTCTTCTCGGCTCGACGGTCCCGTATCCATTCAGCCAAACCGATATCAATCCCCTCCGAGTTCAAGTGGCTTCTAAGTGGGCCAAACTTTATGATTTTGGTGTTACTTTGTTGCACTTGTTGAGATCTACAATCATAAAGATTGGCCCACTTAGAAGAAAGTTATGGCGAGCTGCGCAAAAAAATTTGGCGCAAAGTAGTCACCCCAAATTTAAAAACAACAAATTTATGGAATAAATTTAAAAATACAAACGATTTCTGAAAATACATGAAAATTTTCCGCTTTAAAAACGTTGTTTGTAATTACGCGTTAGGTGGGGGTGGGGTACTATTAGAGGGGTGGGGTATTATTTTTTCCCTCCCCCTCTAGGGTGGGGTACTATTAGAGGGGTGGGGTCCAATTACAGTATTTACGGTATGCATTTTTCAGAATCTTGATCTTTCTGTGGCGAATAGCGAAGAAGCTACCTAACTCTGATAGCCTAAAAATTGGAAGAGTATTGCGGAAATCCGTGTGCCTTCATTCTATTTCGCGCCCGAAATCATTTATTCTTTTGTAGCTTGTTAGCTGAATATCTTGTGTTAAAGCCTAACTAACGGGCTTTAAAACAAGCTATTCAGCTAAGTCTAACGGCAACGTTCAAATGAACGGTCGTTCATTTGACCTTTCTTTTCTTCTTTTTACTTTTTTCTGTTTTTCCTTTCATCGTGTGAAAGTTTTTTCTTAATTAGGACGAAATTCTTTCTGTTTTTATCGTCGCTTTTAATTCAATTGTTGATTTTGTGTGAAAATTGCTCAAGTGAGAGCCCCAAAAATTTCGAGTCGATCGGCTATTGAATAAAGTGTCTTAGTTATCAGATATCTCGAAGTGTCTTAGAGATCAGATATCTTGAAACAAGAAATAGCGTGTCTTGAGTGAAGAGTACAAAGCACGCAAAAGAATATTTCTTTACACTTTCAGCAATTTCATTTTTTTTTCAACTAAACAAAGCCTAGATAGAATTCAATGAATTTTTAGTTCAAAATGACGTAAACTGAAGAGAAATCTTCAAATCTTTGCTCAAATTTTCAAATAAACTCCATATTGGTTATTTTAAGAGTTTTTTTGGCGCAAAAAGGTTCCAATAGTTCTTTTCATGCGCATTTTCTCGAATGGAATCATTTATGAATCGAGTTGCGAGAGGGATCCACTTTAAAAAAAGCAAAGGAGGAAAAGCTTTCATTTTGGATGATTGGGGAACAGCTTTCGAGACTCATTCGACCATCATTTTGATTCGAGAACATCAACGATGAAACATTTATTCGCAGAAGATTTTTTCTTGCTTTTAAGCTTTCTTTTTTTGCAGCTTTAACCATGAACATATTTCTTACAAAATAAATCTTTGATTCTCTAAAATAGAATTATCAATTAGGATTTTTGGATAGATCATTTTACTTAACTTTTTCCCATAGTTTTTCCCAAATCTAAGATCATAAAAAAAGCCGTTTTGGTCTAAACAAATGACAACATTAGCTTTAATCGTACTTTGAAAAATCCAAATATTGTTTCTACAAAACGCGAGCTCTACTTTAAAACAGCTTTGAAAAAAATCAAATATTTTGATTCATTGTTTAGTTGTTTAAAACTTTTCATTTCTGAGTGAGCAGAAGATTCTGCTTGAAAATCTGCTTTGCTTTGCTTCATCTAGAGATCAAGGATTTCTGGTGAAACATGATAAACAACTTTCTACTTCTTTCTACTTTCTACTTCTTTCTACCGTCTACTTCTTTCTACTGTCTCCTTCTTTCTACTTCCTACTTCTTTCTATTGGGTTGATGGAAAAGTCCTTTCCGATTTTTTGGGAGAGTACCTTAAATTTATCCAATTTTGACGTTTTATAGCTCATCCTAAAGCTGAATTCAAGACGGATCGATTGGTAAAAACCGTTTTGAGATATCTCTTTTCTAAAAGTTTTTACAGCTATTTTAGTAAAGGGCGGCAGGGCACTTCTTTCTACTTCCTACTTCTTTCTACTTCCTACTTCTTTCTACTGTCTACTTCTTTCTACTTCCTACTTCTTTCTACTTCCAACTTTTTTCAAAAACCTCAACCAAACTAAAGCTATTTTTTAATCCCTGGTATAACTTTTAAAAAAGTACTCAAGATTATCTAAATGAACTCTTGGACTCAACAAGAATACTGAAAAAAAAGGCTCTGAAAGTTCTGGAAGTTAATCGATCTTTCCCCATTTTCCTCTTCATTTGATGATGAGGGTGGATGTGAGGGTGGATGATGAGAAGAGGAAAAAAAAGGAGTTGTGGGTGGGAAGATCGGGAAAGAGTCTAGGGGATCCCTGGGGATTCGCCATCCCCATTCCCATTCACTCAATTCTACCCCTAATCTCTGAAAAAATTCCCCCTCGATAAGCCCTTTTTTATAATGTTCTCATTGAATAAAGTTGTCACTGAATGGCCAAAGATCTTCTTAAACAAAAAAACTTTTTACGGCTAATTAAAGCAATGTCTGGCGAGCTGATCTGAAGAGCTTTCAAACAGATCAATCTGACGTACTGTTTTTGATGAAAATGATTGGAAATTGATTGGGATAGGCTCGAGGAGCTAGACTAAAAGATGACGTTAGATATAAGACTAAAAGACTAAAAGTCGTGAAATTCTGGCTACTATTGTACAATAGAAACAACCTTGCTAGCTGTAGGTTAGGCTTTAACCCGACTAGTACTAGGCTAGGATGGGTTAGGCCAGGTTAGGGCCAGGCTAAAGTCAAGCCAGTGTCAAGAGTCAGGCCAGGAGAGGACAGGGCTAAGACTCTTTTCATATTTGAGATGAAAAGTCATAAAGCGTAAAGCCATGATCTGACGCCTGGGTCTGAAAATTTAGTTTTGAAAGACTCCCTTCTGTTTGAAATGATCTGTTTGAAAGCTCTTCAGATCAGTCTTTCAAAGCTAAATTTTCAGATCCAGGCGTCAGATCATGGCTTTACGATTTATGACTTTTCATCTCAAAGATGAAAAGAGTCTTAGCCCTGTCCTCTCCTGGCCTGACTCCTGACAGTGGCTTGACTTTAGCCTGGCCCTAACCTGGCCCTAACCTGGCTTAACCCATCCTAGCCTAGGACTAGTCAGGTTAAAGCCTAACCTACAGAGCTCAGCTGAAACTCCTGGATCCCTACCGTTAATTATAACTATTGTACAGGCGAACCTGTTAATCAAGTTAAGCAAACCAGATCAAATATTACCCGAGTTTTCGCTTGTTTAGCTAAGAAAATCTTAGAAAGAAAATCTACAACCTTTATAAACAACACTTTCCACCAATTATTCGAGTTTTCTCTTTGACATTTCAAAAGTCGTTCTCTGATATTTCCCTCGAAAAAGAAACTTTTCTCGTTTTCTTTTTCAAAAATTCCTCGTCATTTGCTCTGAAAAGAGATACGTGTGAGCAAGGAGATTTTCGTTTGTTTCAAAGAAAAAGAAAAGAAAAAGGTTCTCTTTTCAAAATGAAAGGTCCAAAGAAAAAAAGGGGATGAAAAAAGAAGGGCTTGAAGGGGTTGAAGGGCCTAAGGGAACTAATTTCACCCAGTGTCCCCTCCTTCCCTTCCACAGCTCCACTCCCAAACCTCTCCTACATAGCCATTTTTTTGGGATTCTTCACTCACTTGTTACTAGAGAATATTTTGATTTTGATCGTCAATTTTTAGAGTTTACAGTTTACAGTTTAGAAAAATCGGTTGAAGAGTTTCCAGCTTAGAATTAGTTTATCAACATTTATTCATTCAAGATTGAATTGTGACACTGTCCATGGTAGAATAAAGTTCGTTCTTTTCAGTTAATGCCTTTTTCTAATGCCTTTTTCTAAAAAGCATCTATTTAAGAAATTTCTCATAGTCGAAATGCTAGTTTACATTTGATCAGCCAAACTTTTTTTGTATTATTCAATGCAGAATCACAAGGATTAGTCAATGTCAATGTCAAAATTGAGCTAATCAAATGAGTAAACTAGCAGTTTAAGTACGATAGTTTTCTGTAAAGGAAAATTTGCGATTGGAAGTTGTAAGCTGCGCGAAAATCTTTTATTTAAAAGCTATTAAAAAATACCGACTGGGGCTACCAGTGGTGAATTTATCGCATACACGAAATATATCAATCACAATACAACGACACACACAATACTAGGCTATATCTTAACTTAACCCACGTCATGACAGACGGCTCCCTAACCCTAAGCTCAATGGGGAACTAAATAGCTTTTTTGGTGGTGAAGGGAAGATGACGATGAAGGAGTGGCTTGTCACTTTAAAGAACTGGGGCCACAACCACCAGACTGCCCTCCAGAAAACCTCTCAACCCGAAGGGAAAGGAAATCCGAAGGGGGTGACCATGTCGCATGTGGGGTTCGAACCCTCGACCTTCCGATTAAGATAAAAGACACTTAACCAGTCAGCCACACGTGCTATTAAATCAATTTTTCTTTCTAAAATTTTACCTTACAAGTTACGAAATGAAACTTGATATTTTCGTTGTTGTTTTTGGTTTTGTTTTTTTTTTCGGTAAAAATTCTATATTCCTTTTTATGGCAGCTAGAAATTACCAGAAAAAATTCAATTTTCAATGCAAATTTTGCTGAAAAAACTTGGAAATCTTTACAATTTTTAGTTTTTTGTTTAATTAGTTGTCAAATTTGTACAATTAATCCCTTTAAATCCTTCAATTGTCTCCTTTTTCTCATTGTTGTTGAGAGTGCTGATTGAATTTTTTTTGACTCGTATCAGCTGTTCGTTTAGCAAAATCTTTGAAAACATCTTTTTTTTTGTCTTGCTCAATGAACTTGTTGATCAAAGGTTTCATTTAAGTTCAACATTTAAAATCAACAAAAAATAGAGTCTAAAATTGTAAACACATTCTTTCTGGGACACACAATTTCTCTGTTTTCTTCTTGTTTTCTTGTTTTCTCGTTTTCGTGCAGCGTCACAAGTAAAATGTTTGGAAAATTTCAATCCAAAGCAGACTTCTTTGTGGAGAAATTTGCGCGCAATGGAAATGGAATGGATGTAAGAAAAATGGAAATGTATCCTTTCTTTCAAAAAATGAAAATGCACACTTTACTCTCAAATTTTCCTTGCAACGGTAAATTGGAGAGTGCACTAGAAAAGTGATTTCTATTATCTTGAGAACAAAGTACACTCGGAAGAGCTAGGCTAGCAGCTAGAAGAAGATGCCTATGCCGTGCTATGCCCTAGCTAGAAGAGCTAGGGCATAGCATGACACAAATTGCTTCTCAATTGCTTCCTTGCTTCCCAATTGCTTCCCAATTGCTTCCCAATTGCTTCCCAATTGCTTCCCAATTGCTTCCCAATTGCTTCCCAATTGCTTCCTTGCTTCCCAATTGCTTCCTTGCTTCCCAATTGCCTCTCAATTGCTTCTCAATTGCTTCCTTGCTTCCCAATTGCTTCAAGTTCTTCACGAGAGGTGATATCATTTTTTATATTTAAAAGCTCACCACGTGACCATGGGATAAACAAGTACCTTTTCCCATTTTTTTGTCACAAAACATTCTGGTTGAGTTTTTTTTGCAGCTCTTTAGTGAAAGAAAGGAAAAAACAAAGGAGTAATGAATTAATCAACATCATTCTCTTGCTTGATCAAGAAATTCGAGTTTTCTTTACTCTTTCAAACTCTTGATCTATTTAAATGTCACTACCAATATTCAGCTTTCGTTTTATTTCATATTATTCAGCGTTTACAAGTAACAAGTACAAGAACAAATGAAATAATCGATGACGACGCACAGCAATGACGGTTTCGTTGTGTCGGGTGAGAGCGCATTATAGAAAACAAAAGGGTCAACTTTTAGATTCCTACATCTAACATGTTACTTGTATCGGTTAAGATTTTAATAGATTAGGTACAAGTTGAGTCTTGATGAGCTTCTAGAGTCTTGATGAACTTGTACTTGTTCCTTGTAAACGCTGAATAATATGAATCGCTGGTCTTCGATCTCTTTCAACTAGGTACAAGTTGAGTCTTGATGAGCTTCTATAGTTCTATTGAAGTAAGGACGATCATTTTTCTTTCATAGCTTTACATAGATAATTTTCTTAGCTTTACTCGTTTTCTGAATCTTCTCAAAACTTCGTCCAAAGTGTGCTTTCAAGCTTCTTTACAACATTGTACAAAATGAAAACATTTTTTTAAACTTTACCTCACTAACAACCAAAAGGAGCGACCCTTTTAGACCAGTATAGAATTCATTTTTTCATTAACGATAATAGAATTCGGCTTTAGAGCCTTTTTAAGAGCTAATCGCTGGTCTTCGATCTCTTTCAATTAGGGTTGCATGGAAGAGTGGGAGACTCAGTCCTTGTTTCGCTTTTGTCTCAAAAAAAGGCAACTCCTAGACCCATCCTCCATCGAAGAACCTCCAACTTTGTCTCTTTCTCTAGCCAAAAAGTGAGTAGGGATGAGAAGCGAGCAAAAAAAAAGCCGATTGCCGAGAGAGGTCCTAAAAATCCGGGCACTCTCACATACACACACACACGCATAGAGTCCTACTCCGCTCCCCAATCCAACTAGGCCCATGTGACCCTCTCTTCTGCTCTCTTACCCACCTTTCCCGATAAGGTTCAATAAGCAGAGTGCTTACCTATTCACCCCCCATGTTTTTATAGATTTCCTCCAGCTTTCCCAATTCTCAAATTTTTAGGCAAAAGTGTTTTGCTATTGAGCCTTAGAGCAAAAATGTTTTGCTATTTATACATCATTTAAAATTCTTCAATGCCTAACTGCAAATGAATTCAATTTACTGTTTATTTATTGATGAAAATTTATGCCAACAAAGCCTCTTCTTAAGCTCTTATCTAAAAGTTCTTCTGATTTTATTTCAATTTCAATTTCATTCATAGGTTTTTAAAGAAATTTCAAAGAAATCCAATCAGATTTTCTTGAAATTTTCTGAAAAGATAAAAGATAAATGAACGCGCACACTTTCTGGATGTTCTAATCGATTTCTAGGGCCATGTGGACCGTTTCTAGGGCCATGTGAACCGTTTCTAGAGCCCGTTCCTTTTTCTCGATCCGTTTCCACGGATCCAGATCCACGAATTCGAAAATCCACGAATTTTGCTCGTACCTTGACTGGGTTTTGTTTGAAAAACGTTGAATTTGCTCTCATTCGATAGAAAATTTGATTTCAAGTCGAATGGAAGCAAGCTCAACGCTTTTTCAAATAAACCCGGCTAATCTTATCTAAAAGTTCTTCTGATTTTATTTCGATTTCAATTTCATTCATAGGTTTTTAAAGGGATTTCAAAGAAATCCAATCAGATTTTCTTGAAATTTTCTGAAAAGATAGCTATTAGTAGAAGGGCTATTATAAAAATTGAGATCGAGAATTGCTTTGCTTTTACTTTTCAAATTTCAACTCTGAAATCAGATTAGAAAAGCTGGATCAGATAAAGTGTTTTTGCGGCGAGAGATTCAGTAAACTTGAAATTTAATTTACCGTAAATACTGTAATTGGACCCCACCCCCATAATGACGGTGCGGAGTGTTGCGTAGCCGAGCTTTGAACGAGTTTTTCTCGACACTGGTTTATGCTACAATGCGCGCTTAGGTATCAAAAAATAGCTGAAATTCAGGGCTATTTTTCGATATCAACAGACGGAGCGTCGCGTAGTCTAGCTTTGAACGAGTTTTTCTCGACACTGGTTTATGCTACAATGCGCGCTTAGATATCAAAAAATAGCCTTGAATTTCAGCCATTTTTTGATACCAAAGACGCATTTTTTGAAAGTAGGGGCGCTTTGAAAAAAATGAAAAAACTTTTGCGACTACGCGACTGTACGAGGAGGGTGGGGTACTATTACAGTATTTAAGGTAAATGTTTTCTAAACCCCTTACCGGCATCCATCCCCTTCCATGGGGTCTTTCGGGTGTCATTCCCCATCTCGCATACAATCTTTTCCAATTTCAACTCTAAAATCAGATCAGAAAAGCTGTATCAGATAAAGTGTTCTTGCGGCGAGAGATTCAGTAAACTTGAAATTTAATTTATGTGTTTCCTTGCTATAAACATTTTACCGTAACCAAAGCTGATTTCAAGCCAAAATCTAGTCTTTATTAGGTTCTTATTGGTGCTTTTTTAAACGAAAAAACTAAAGTCAGATAGGGATAGACATTGTTTTCTTTCTTCAAGCAATTCCCCTCTCTATCCCATCGTTTTCCACTCCGAGATTTTATTGAATTTCCTCTTCTTTCCCATCCTTTTATTCTTCAAAAATTGAAAGAATTCTCGAAACAAATTCACGAATAGGCTTTTGAAAATCGAAAAAAAACTCATGACAACAACAATTCTTTGAAAGTTTCTCTACTTTATAGCTAAAATTTATAGCTAAACTTTGCGGTGTACTTTATGTAATTAGAAACGAAACCTTTCTGGCGTACTTACCGTAAATACTGTAATAGTACCCCACCCCCATAATGACGATGCAGAGTGTTGCGTAGTCTAGCTTTGAACGGGTTTTTCTCGACACTGGTTTATGCTAAAATGTACGCTTAAGGAGCAAAAAATAGCTGAAATTCAGGGCTATTTTTCGATATCAACAGACGGAGCATCGCGTAGCCTAGCTTTGAACGAGTATTTCTCGACACTGGTTTATGCTACAATGCGCGCTTAGGTATCAAAAAATAGCCCTGAATCTCAGCTATTTTTTGATACCAAAGACGCATTTTTTGAAAGTACGGGCGCTTTGAAAAAAATGAAATACTAAAAAACTTTTGCGACTACGCGACTGTACGAGGGGGCTGGGGTACTATTACAGTATTTACGGTATGAAACGAAACCTTTCTGGCGTACTTAAGTTTCTATTGGAAACGATTAACGTGAAAAATATCAAGAATTCATGGAATTTTTAAGAAAAAGCTTGATAAGAAAAAGATTTTCCCACAAAAAATAACATTGAAAAGCTTTAAATACCGAACTTGTGAGGGAAATTTTTGGCTTATTCACTGGATGCTCAAAAATTCAGAATTTTCAATCTAATTTTTGCGCATTTTTTTGTCTCTAAGCACCATTTTCTCACATCGATTCTTTCACCCGTTCTTTGTCTATTTTCTTTTCTTCTAGCTTCAGGGGAAATTTGAGGAGATTTTGGCCATGCATTCCTTCATTTCTCTGGCCACACTTGCTCCTCCCCACTTCTCTTTTTTTTTTGGACGCTTTCGGATTGAGTTTCACACTTTATCCTGTTCTCTTGGCACTTTTATCTTTATTTTTTTTTTGCCAGGCTTATGAATGGTGAAATCATTTTTTCCTTAATGCTTTCTATTTTTGATCTGGAGCAAGCCCATTGGTTAGCCCCCTCCCTAGGTGGGCTCATAAACTTACCTGGCTGGGGGGTTTCTCGTGATCACCAAGACGGGACCCCCATGGTGAGACATGGTCATTGCACTTTTGACTGTGTTGACCCGTGTGGCAGCTCCGAGTTCAGGTTAACTAACAGCTAAATTTTGCGTGCTGGGCTGGGTTGGGTTCACGCGGCGCTGCCAAACAAGTCAACGATTGCAATGTTGTGTCGCAGCCCCACAAATTTATCTGTTTTAACTCCACTGTGCAACGGTTTTGTTTAAAGTGTTTATTTTCATTATCAACCAGCTCTTACTATTTTTAGTCACACATTACTTGAATTTCTTTAATGGAGACTAAAAATTCAAATCTGAGAGAAAAGGAGCCGTTCCCAGTTGAATAAAACCAAAATAAAACTAATCTTCAGATATTCTGTCCATTGCTTGAGTATCTTAAACTCCAGTAAAAGGATTTAAACTTCTTTTTTTGCCCGTGGCAAGACATCCCCGATCACCCAGATGTTCTTTGTGCGCGAGCGTAATCGCTCTCGATCTGGCGCAAGCCCATTGGTTAACCCCCTCCCTCGGCGGCCTCATAAACTTACCTGGCTGGGGGTTTCTCGTGATCATCAAGACGGGACCCCCATGGTGAGACATGGTCATTGCACTTTTGACTGTGTTGACCTGTGTGGCAGCTCCGAGTTGGGGTTCGCTAACAACTAAATTTTTGCGTGAGGGGCTGCGTTCGCGCGGCCCTGCCAATTTCAAAATTACAATATTTGGCGGGCTGGCGATCGTTGTGCAAACAGAATGTCCAGAGAAAGCAATGAGGAATGTTCCTGGATTTTAGTTCAATTTGGTATCATTTAACAAACTGAAGTTTCCTTTTAGAACTATATCAAAATTCAACATTAATATAATCTCTAAACAAAATAATTGAGTTTCAAAGCGTCGTATTTATTCAAAAGTTCCTTTTAACGGACTAGCTCTTGTCCCGAATCTTATCTCATTCGTTTTCTACTCTCATGTTGTTTTTCTTTCTTCAGAAGTCCCATTCAATTCCTTTTTTTCTTTTCCTCGTTTTCTCGCTCACTAATCACATCACGGGATTCGATGTCTTTTTTTCAAAAAACGAAAACATTCTCTTTCTTGTCACGTACTTCTCTCTATGGCCAATTTGTGGGATTTCTCCGAGATTTGCTGACTTTTTGCAAATATTTCTCTTTATTCTGAAAGTTAAAGCTCAATTTATTCAAAAATTTGCTTCAAATTTGCTCAATTCAAAAAATTTAGACTTAATCAAGCGCTTTTCGATTTCGATTGGAGAAAGCCTGTGAAAATGTCGGGCGGATCGGGTGATGGAGCCGGGAAACCGTTGATGCTCGGGGTGAACAATCCGTTTGCTGAGAACCCATCGATGATGACACTTGCACAATATCAGGACACGTGCATTCCGGGTAAATTTTAGTGCTTCTCACTCTTCTTTCTGTCTTTTTCCAGTCACTTTTCCAGTGCCAAAGGTAGACTTATGTGCTTCAGATGAGTGAAAATGAACGCGCACACTTCCTGGATGTTCTAATCGATTTCTAGGGTCATGTGAACCGTTTCTAAGGCCCGTTCCTTTTTCTCGATCCGTTTCCACGGATCGAGATCCACGAATTCGAAAATCCACGAATTTTGCTCGTACCTTGACTGGGTTTTCTTTGAAAAACGTTGAATTTGCTCTCATTCGATAGAAAATTTGATTTCAAGTCAAATGAAAGTAAGCTCAACGTTTTTTCAAATAAACCCGGCTAAGATACGAGCAAAATACGTAGATTGCCAACGGCAAACAACTGAAAGGACTGAAAAAAGGGCGGAGTTAACATGGCTGCAAACCTGGCAAGGCCATTCAGAAGCCTGGTCTAGGCCTGGCTTTCTGGGGACTCAGGAATTGTTTACTAGTGAAGCGAGAACCAGACTTCTGACCGAACTCTGGCCTTTCCTGACTTGATCTTGCCTGGAAAGCTGAAAGAAATTTTTTAGTCCTGAATGTAGGCTATTACAAATCCGTTAGAGATGCTCTCCAAACTATGGTCAGGCTAGGACCTAGCTTCTAGCCTGGTTTTAATCTTGCCCGAGCTGAGCTGGCCTAGAAAAATTGATTTTGGAACATCCTTGATTTTTAAAAAGCATAATCCAATTTGCTTGTAAACGCTTGAGCGAATTTTCAAGCAAATTTTCGAGATTTTCAAAATTTTCAAAGCTTACTGCAGAATTCTCTTTTGCTGATGCTTTTTTGAACCTTATTTACTTGAGTATTTGTTAATCAGATTGAAAGATTATAGTACTTTTTCCTTATTAACTACACTACCAATCTTTCCCCATTATTTTCATTTTCATTTTTTTTTGAAGCACCTAGCTAGTTTTAGGCATTCTCACCATGAAAGGAGAAGGTAAACGTAGAAAAAAAAAACTGTCTTTTCCAATGAAGTCTTTTCCAAAAAAATCTTTTCCAATGAAATCTCTAAAGCATGAGAAAAAATTAGAAAACAGTCAGGGGATTACTATGTAAAAATTGTTGTAAAAATCGAATTTTAGAACTCCAGTAATCCTTTGACAATGTGTGGTGAGGTTCTGATTTCGGATTTCAAAAAACAAGCCAACTTTTTGTTCACTGATCTATCTGTATTGAGAAAATGATAGCATGGATTAAAATCGATTCCGAATTTGAATTTGAATTGAATTTGAATTGAAGAATTTTGTATTCAAAAGTTTATGATGATTTTAGTGTCGATGGAGTTCGCGAAGTCGAAAATGCATTGGATAATCGCGGCTATTTTCTTGGTTGCGGATATGGTCGGCGGCGGAGTGGTGGTAATGCCCGTTGCATTCAAACAGTCAGGTAAGATAAAGAAAATTTCACTTCAAAGCTTTGAAAGATCAGATTCATCCATCTTAAAAGCCTCATTTTCAGATCATTTCTTTATATCTTTTAAACTCATATTTTCAGCTTTCCCTTTTCAAAGTTCAAAGTTCAAAGTTCAAAGTTTCAAAGTTTCAAAGTTAGTGTCAGTTCCCATCATAAAAAGTTGCCAACCGATCGACCGAGCGCCGATCGATCCTCAACCGAGCGCCTCGCCGATCGACCGAGCGCCGATCGCTCCTCAACCGAGCGCCGATCGATCCTCGCCGATCGACCGAGCGCCGATCGATCCTCGCCGATCGCTCCTCAACCGAGCGCCGATCGATCCTCGCCGATCGCTCCTCAACCGAGCGCCGATCGATCCTCGCCGATCGCTCCTCAACCGAGCGCCGATCGATCCTCGCCGATCGACCGAGCGCCGATCGTCTCGCCGATCGCTCCTCAGCCGAGGCGCCGATCGTCCTCGCCGATCGCTCCTCAACCGAGCGCCGATCGATCCTCGCCGATCGCTCCTCAACCGAGCGCCGATCGATCCTCGCCGATCGACCGAGCGCCGATCGATCCTCGCCGATCGCTCCTCAACCGAGCGCCGATCGATCCTCGCCGATCGCTCCTCAACCGAACGCCGATCGATCCTCGCCGATCGACCGAGCGCCGATCGCTCCTCAACCGAGCGCCGATCGATCCTCGCCGATCGCTCCTCAACCGAGCGCCGATCGATCCTCGCCGATCGACCGAGCGCCGATCGATCCTCGCCGATCGCTCCTCAACCGAGCGCCGATCGATCCTCCCCGATCGCTCCTCAACCGAGCGCCGTCGATCCCCTCGCCGATCACTCCTCAACCGAGCGCCGATCGATCTCGCCCGATCGACCGAGGGCGCCGATCGATCCTCGCCAATCGATCCTCGCCAATTTTTCCTACTCGTCTTTGCGCTTCCGCAAAAATCTCCAAAAAACGAAAGCTTTTCTAAATTGCTAGCAATGATTTTGCAGCGGAGATCTAGAGAATCAAAATCAAAAGCAGATATTCAAAATCAAAAGCATCAAATAAGATCTTTCCAAACCGTATTTCATTTTGTGCATTCAACATTTGTAAAACCAATTTTTAAGTTAAAAAAGTCCATTTATTTAGTTGACAACTGACAACCTAGCTGACAGTCTGTAAGCGTTAATATTAATCTAGCTGTAAGCGTCTAGACTACTGATTCTATTGACTAGAAAGTTCAAGATTCTTTTTTAAGATCTTTGTACTTATTCAGGGATGATGATGGGCTGTTTGTTTATGGTGGTGATTTGTGTGATCTTCGAGTACACGGGATGGGAGCTGGGACAAGTCTGGGTGATTATGCAAGAAAGGTTTGTCCAGAGTTAAGAAAGTTTACAAAAAAACTCATTGATATTGTTTTTATGATCGAGTAATACCACGTTGAAGTATCTGTGCAATGCGTGAGGGGGTACCGATGGGGCAATGATTATTAGATATTAGATATTAGATATTAGATATTAGATATTAGATCTTAGCTATTAGATATTAGATATTAGATATTAGATATTAGATATTAGATATTAGATATTAGATATTAGATATTAGATATTAGATATTAGATATTTATTCGGAATATAGCACAATCACTAATCTAGCGAGAAAATACAATAAAATATAATCAGTCGTTGGTTCAGTGTTTCAAAGCCAAAGGAAAAGCGATATAAAAAGTGGCCTCCGTCCATTTTTCTTCACACAAAACGATCTTTAGATCTTTATCTTTCGAGGAAGGGCAAGAGGATCAGAGATATTCAGAGATAAAATCAAAACATCAAATAAGATTTCACAGAAAATAGCTACTTTTCTGCAAAACGCCCTTTCTGGTCTAGCAAGAAAATTTAATAAATAGAATCAATCGTTGGTTCAGTGTTTCACTGAACCAAGGAAACTCGTTCCCCGAGGTGGCCAAAAAGAGCATAGGAAAAATGGCACAGTGAGTGAAACACTGAACCAACGAAACAAAGCCAAATAAAACAAAGCCAAAGGAAAAGCTATATAAAAAGTGGCCTCCGTCCCTTTTTCTTTAGATCTTTAGAGGAACAGGAAGGACAAGAGAATCAGAGATATTCAAAATCAAAAGCATCAAATAAGATTTCACAGAAAAGAGCTACTTTTCTGAACAGTATCATAATATTATGCAAATTATTGATCTTTCATTTTCAGATGGCCACTCTACAAGCAACACTGTCGAAAACCGTTTCCCGAGATGGCCAAAAAGAGCATGGGAACGATGGCACAGTGAGTGAAAAATTTACGAAGCTAAATGTCACTTATGTCACTTATTATGCTAATTTTATGTTGGTTTTACACCAAAATGTATCCACTTTCCAGACGATTGACTTCAGCGGCCATTCTAATCACTCTTTTCGGCATTTCCGTTGTTTACCTCCTCCTCTCCGCGAATATTATCCATTATTTTCTCTACGATTACTTGTATATACCGGTTTGTTGACTTAAATGAAATCTCTTATCTCGAAATTGCAGATCTCACTCTGTGGTACGATCGTTGTGCTGGCGCTTCTCATCTCACCGTTTACCCTACTAAAGAGTCCAGGGGATTTTTGGTAGGAAAAAAAAAATTGAAAATTTTCAAAGAAACTCTCTTCCAGGATCGTCGTTGTATTCGCCATGGTGACCACAGTTTTATCAGTTGCAATGATCATTTACGGAATTTTCCTTGATCACGGCGCTTGTGCTCCACAAGCGAAATATTCGGGTGGCGACTCGGGAGGCGTTCTTTTTGCAATGGGTTTGTTCTACAGTTCATTGCCTCAAAATCCTAACCCTAGCTTTTAAATCCAGTTTTAGAAGCTTCAAGTCTTAGCATCAAAACGTTTACTTGTAATTTAAGATTGGATCCCAAATCAATCGTAAATTCAGTCTCAATTTCTTTTTCAGGAACATTTCTCTTTGCTTTCTCTGGACATTATGTTTTCCCAACGATTGTAAACGACATGAGACACCCGAAAAAGTTCAGCTACTCGATCGCTTGGGGATTCCTCGGTATGTTTGAGGATTTCAGTGTATTCTAAAATATGTCAACTTTTGCGATTACTGTAATATTGCCTCTAACTTGCATCTCTATAAATCTCTATAAATCTCCAGTCTGATTCTGCTTACGAAGAATGTAGGAAAAAAAATAGTAGCATTGGATAGAGGAAGATTGTGGCCAGATCTAACATTGTAATTCTGAAATTTGATTGTACATAAGACATAAGATATACAGTACATAAGAGGCAAGCTTACTACTTCAGCTACTCGATCGCTTGGGGGTTCCTCGGTATGTTTAAGGATTCCAGTGTATTCTAAAGCATGTCAACTTTTGCGACTACAGTAATCTTGCCTCTAGCTTGAATCTTGATACGTCCAGTCAATCAATTTCGAATTTCATCTTTGATTCATAGCTTTTGATCCTCTTTCAGAATATACCAATGAGCAGCAAAATGTGAAGAATTATTAGCAAGAAACATATTATTCGAGAAGTAACCCTTCACTGATTATTGGCAGGGCCGCGCGAACGCAGCCCCTCACGCAAAAATTTAGCTGTTAGCGAACCCCAACTCGGAGCTGCCACACAGGTCAACACAGTCAAAAGTGCAATGACCATGTCTCACCATGGGGGTCCCGTCTTGGTGATCACGAGAAACCCCCCAGCCAGGTAAGTTTATGAGGCCACCGAGGGAGGTGGTTAACCAATGGGCTTGCGCCAGATCGAGAACCGAATTACGCTCGCGCACAAAGGACACCTGGGTCGTGGGAGTTGAAGGAGTTTCTTTTGGGGATTGTTCATCTGACTATAAGTTGGTTTGATTCTTAAGATTGGATACAATTTAGAGGCAAGCTTACGGTAGTTTTTAAAAGTTGAACGTGCTAAAGCACTTGAAAGTAACTCATAACTTCCCAAATTCAGTTGTCCTCTTGTTGTACATGCCCCTTTCCGTTTATGCCTATTTTGTCTACGGTGATTCGATGGAAAAAAGTGTCATTTACAGGTGAATCCAAAGAAAACTGGCAATGATTTTATTCATTTCATTTCAGTGTTCAAACGAGAGAGCTTCAATTTGGCGCGAATCTGATGATTGCAGCTCATTGCATTCTCACTCTTGTCATCGTCATCAACCCAGTCAATCAAGAAGTCGAGGAATATTTCAACATACCGCACAGTTGGTTTTTTTTATGTTTTAATGCAGTTCTACATCAGCATCAAGAGAAAATGAAGTTTAACCCATTCGAAACCGTAGCGTTTTTTCTTTTTTTTCGTCTGCGGACCAAGCCCTTTTTTGAGATTTTTGACTCCGAAGCAGTTTATCCAGATGGTTGGAAAGATTTAAGAGAGTTTCCTACATCATTTATTTTTGATGAATAACGATTTGCATTTGACTTCAGTACTTTTCAAGATCCTATCGATTATTGTTCTTATTTTATCGACGACAAATTAATCAATATGTTAGTAGGCGAATCTAATAAACATGGAAAAAGGAAAACAAACTGGCAGGATTTCGATGCAAAATCTTTCAAGCTCTTCCTGGCTCTGTATCTTCAAATGGGAATCGTCAAATTACCGAGGATTCGTGACTACTGGAGTAGCAGGCCTGGATTAGGAGATCTTTCCCACATGTCCCACATTATGTCAAGAGCAAAATTTGAATCTATTCTTCGAAACCTGCGTTTTTGTGATAATGAACTGGATCCTGCAGGAGATCGGCTTTATAAGATTAGAGCTATTATGGAACATTTCAATGCAAAACCAGAGGCTGCATTGATTCCGGGTAAATATGACACGTCTAGATCTGTTACAATTGGAATATACATGTAATGATGAAAAACAACAAAAAAAAACCAATTAATTGAATGAAAATAGCTCAATTAGCGCTGCAGCGGTCCGTTCCTGAGTTTTTGCTGCAGCGATTATTCGCTGCAGAAGTTTCGAATGGGTTAAAGATACCGTAATCAGTCGAGACGTCTGCACAAGTTTTACCCCTATCAATTTTCTCTTACAGAGTTCGGAATCGGTCGCGTCTTGGTGCGAATGACGATCTTGTTGTTCGTACTCTTCACCGGTCTCACTATGCCCGATTTTGGGCCTGTGATGAATCTAGTGAGTTTCTTTAGCTAAACAAAATACAAAAACCCATTTCCAGGTTGGTTCTTCAACAATTCCATTGGGCTGCGTTGTGATGCCGGCTCTCTTTTATCTTTGGATCAATGCCGCAACGGAAGAACAATGGGGAAAGGGAGTAATTCCATCCATTAAACAGTAAGTTTTATCTTTTAGTCATCAGATCTAAAGAAACCAAAAAAGAAATGAAGCAATCTGAAGCAATGAAGCAGAAATGAAGTAATCTTTTTCAGAGTCTATCAGCGAACCCCGAAGATAGTCTTTTGGCTGAATATCTTTGTTATGGGTGAGTAGACAAGAAGTTTATTACAAGAAATTGAATAAGATAATAATATTCAGGTGTTGCACTTGTTGGAGGAGCCGTTGGGAGTTACAAGGCGGTAATCGCGATGATCGAGACCGAATTCTCGGCTCCATGCTATTTCCGTGGCTCCGAGTTGCTCATTTCCAAAGGGAACACGACAATCATTCATGTGATTTTATAGAAATTATAAAATCTTTTCTAAAATCACATTTTCTATACAGTATTTATATAGAAATTAGTGATGTTAAGCCTTTGCAATTCCATTGCAAAAAGACACCTATAAACTACTGGTTGACTGACAACAGGACTTTTCATAGCTTTATTGCTAGCCTATTGTAGAAAACTACCGTAATCCAAGAGCCAGTTTCCTTTTAAATCTTGAAACTTGTATACTTTAACTTTAATTTGTCTATCAAGTTTGTAACTTGATAGATTCTGGATTGAGTGAATCCCTCAGGGTTAATGCACTTGTTAAAAGACACTTATAAACTGGTTGACTACTGGTTGACTGACAACAGGACTTTTCATAGCTTTATTGCTAGCCTATTGTAGAAAACTACCGTAATCTAACCGCCAGTTTCCATTGAATGAGCCCAATTTTGGTATCATTGATCCTCAGCGATTCTGGATTGAGTGAATCCCTCAGGGCTAATGCACTTGTTAATCATCATCATCGATCATCCTCAGCGATCCAAAATTGGGCTGATTGAATGACTAGTTTATTGGTCTTTTCGAAAACATATTAGAGAATCACATTCTAATTTTGAAATTTATTGCAGACTGATCAAAACAAAAGATACAATCCGAGGACCGGAATTTAATCTTTTCAGATGGTGCAAACGTGTTGTGGATGGGCGAAGAATATCTCTTCAAAAGGAACGCCCGATCTATGTGGAGAGATTCCATTATAGAAGGATGGCATTTGTTTTTTTTGCGGGAAACAACATTAACTCATTTGTTTGGATTAACTCGAAAGTGTCAAATTTTAGCCAAATTAGCTAAAAATTAGCCAAAAAAACCCGTAACTTTACACATATTTTAATGTTTAAATATTCCCCTCGCTGTGCCATTTCCATTCACTTATCTCTTCATTCAAGTACTACGGTTTGCCTATAGAAAAGCCTAGATTTTAGATTTTGAAGTTTTTAAAGCTGGACCCGTTACTTACCCAGTGAATACTTACCCAGTACTTTCCCTTTTAAAAACCCGGTTAGCTTAAAATTGTAACTTTGTACTTTGTACTTTTCCTTTTGTTGCCTCACAGGCCTTCCAATACCGGTTTCTCATGACTTTCTTTGAATAAACATTTCTTCTGATATTTTATGCTTGTTCTTTTTTCATTTGTTTACTTGTCAAATGTGCAATAAAGTTTAGATTATTTCAATTTATGCTCTTTTTCCATCGAATCACCGTAGACAAAATAGGCATAAACGGAAAGGGGCATGTACAACAAGAGGACAACTGAATTTGGGAAGTTATGAGTTACTTTCAAGTGCTTTAGCACGTTCAACTTTTAAAAACTACCGTAAGCTTGCCTCTAAATTGAAATTGAATCAAACCAACTTATAGTCAGATGAACAATCCCCAAAAGAAACTCCTTCAACTCCCACGACCCAGGTGTCCTTTGTGCGCGAGCGTAATAGCTCTCGATCTGGAGCAAGCCCATTGGTTAGCCCCCTCCCTAGGTGGCCTCATAAACTTACCTGGCTGGGGGGTTTCTCGTGATCACCAAGACGGGACCCCCATGGTGAGACATGGTCATTGCACTTTTGACTGTGTTGACCTGTGTGGCAGCTCCGAGTTGGGGTTCGCTAACAGCTAAATTTTTGCGTGAGGGGCTGCGTTCGCGCGGCCCTGCCAATAATCAGTGGAGGGTTACTTCTCGAATAATATGTTTCTTGCTAACAATTCTTCACATTGCACGGTGCAACGAAACAGTAATAAGTTCATTTCCATCAATTCTTTTTTTTCCCTTTTCTCACAACTGAACTTTTGAACATATGGTTTTTTTGAAAGCAAAAGCCCCAACGAATCCTTTTCTCTTTTTTCAAATCCAACGCCTTTCCTCCTAAAGTTTGAACGGTTTTATGAGCACAAAACTGTTCTTTGTTTTTGAATTTCATTCATTTTTTGATAAATCAATGTTTTTAAATCAATAAATCAATCAATTCAATCAATGTCCAATGTTCAATGTTTCTAACTTTTCAACAAAATGTAACTTTGATCGATTCTTGTCTCTCGAGCTTTTGTTTATCCATGAAAAGCTCGTCGATGATCCCTGAAAATATTTTGCACTTTTTTTTTGCCGTTGTTGACTCGTTGATACTTGACGGGAAATGTGTCTGGATTGAGTGAGGACGAATAAACGAAGATTGTATTCGATCCTCAACTAGCGATCTCTTTTTTTATCGACTTATTGCATCAATTGCATTATTTTTTTTGAGTTATGCTTACCCTTTTTGAATGCTTGGCTTTCCAAGAAAAAGCGCAAAAAAAAGGAAAAAGAAAATCTTTCCAAGAAAAAATATAAACTCTCTCTCAAAAACTGTTTAAGTTATGATTAAACTATTGAATCATAGAAATTACTTATTTAAAGTCATCTTGTCATTCAAACAAAGCAAGTTTTAACTCATTAACTTTTAACAAATTCTGTTAATCACTTCCGCAAACAAGGAAATCTAATAGAAATCTTTTTCTCCTTTCGAATCATTTCCCAGTTATCTCTTTGACATTTTGGTGGTAATTTCAAGAAAAAAAAGACAGATAAGCTGCCAAAGATCGGCAAAGATTTGTTGAAGATTTAAATTTCAAAACTCAAACAAATACTCGATAACAATTGGGGAGTTTCCTTCATTGAAGTCTCATTTCACGAGCGTTCAATGATCTGTGAGTGAATAGGAAAAGGAAAAAGGCCAAATCATTTCTTTTAAAAAGAGCAAAGAAAAATGGGGGAAAAATGGAAAAAAATGAACCGACAAGGGCAGTTGTTTTTCCCCTTTCCCATATCGGCTGATTAAACTCTCTTTCAGCCATTCCCACTTTATTTTCTCTCTCTCAGATCATTTACCCGAGATATTGCCCCAAAAGTTTTTCGCGACCGATTTGTTCAACTCACAAAATTGATTCAAGATTGAAATTTTGATGTTTATTGATAAGATCTACGAGTTCCACGAGTTTTCATTGTTAGATTTGAGTTAGATTTGTTTTCTATTTGATACTGTTATGGATTTGAGTGATACTGTTATGGATCGATTAACAAATTGAACACAACTTCAAGTTTTAGATGTACTCCTTTTTTTGGTTCTTGAACTCTTTGAATTTTCATTTTCATTTTCATTTCCATTTTCAGCTTATATCATGGGCCCAAAACCGCCACATTTGAGTCCAGCTGGGTCGAGTTTCTCCGTGAATCGGGAATATTCCCATTTGAATGGAGATGGGGAAAAGAAAAAGTACTTACCTGATGAAGTACTTGATATGATTGGTGAGTTAAGACATTCGCAACAAAGCCATTCATTCACTTGCAGCCATTTCAAATGATTGCGAATAATTGTTAATGTGAAATTATGTTAAACTAAAAGCTTTTATTGAGTTGGTGAATTGAAAACTGCCGGCTATTGTCATATGTGACAGTTTGAGCACTTTCTTCAAAAGAAACCCATTTTGGTGTCAATAGAAAAGTTGTAGAGAATCAAAAATCAAGCTTATATCCAAATTTTCAGAACGATTCAAAAACTGGTTTTCAAGAAATGCCAAATTTACGAATTTTCACAAAAGTTGCATTTTAAGCGAAACTACTAAGTGTATCTTTTTGGAAATTTGGCTCTAAACCTAATTTTTGTTCTCTACAACTTTTCTATTCACACCAAAATGGGTTTCTTTCGAAGAAAGTGCTCAAACTGGGACATCTCCTCCATTTTTGAGTCTCACACTTGTCTCACACACAAAGCAAAATCCTACTACGAAGAGGAGGCCCGCAAATTGCCTGTAAAATGGGCAGAAGTCGTCAATAATAATGGGAATTATTTGGAATGAATTTATGGTTTTATGTTGAATAAATTTTAGTTCAAGTCCGGCAGTTTTCAATTCACCAACCCAATAGTTTCAATATCTAACAAGGGAATGGCCAGAAGTGAATGTGATCGTCTGGGATGAATCTTCTCAAATGTTTGGGATGGATCTTTCCAAACGTTTGGGATGGATCTTCTCAAACGTTTGGGTTGGATCATCTCAAACGGTTACAAACGACTTTCGGGTCGAGTTCTTTCATTCGATAGATCTCATTAAGAGATTAAGAGAATATTGAGTTTGGAAAAGGCTATGGTATTGCTTTTTGTGTGCCACTAGTCCTCGAGGTTACAAGTCATGATCAACCAAACCAGGCAGACCAAAAACCATCATTCAACTATGTCCTAACCTAGTCTAAACCAATCACCATAACTTCTTTCATTAAACATTTCCAGGTGCACGAAACAAAACCCTTTTGGTGGGAATGTGTTCAGCTTCATTCATTTGGGTGCTCGGCGCAATGCCGTTGATGGCCTCGGGTTTCACTTCTGATACAAATAATGCAACGATGAGAACCGTGATTGATGATGTGAGGGGGGAAATCTTTATTTTAAGAGAATCCAAATTTTCAGTTTAATCTAACTGGAGAGAACTCGTATCTGGCTGAGATTCCAACGTCGGCATATATGGCAGGAAATATGGCTGGTGGAACTTTCCTGGCTCAGGCGTCGGACAGGTAAATGAGGGGGGAAGGGTTTAGTACTAGAATCTGAGTACTAGAATCTGAGTACTAGAATACTGTAGTAGTAATGTCGTAATGTATATACGGTTATACGGTAGGTAAATGGGAGGAATGGCTTGATGAAATGCCTGGATAGTGAGAGTGAAGGACATTCTAAGCGATCCGATCTTTTGCCATTCAGCCCTAAACAGTTCTAGATTCGGTCGTCGTCCCGTTCTCCTACTCGCTCTTTCCATGTTCTCTCTATCCGGCATTCTTGCTTCATTTTCCCCATCGATTCTCATTTACAGCTTGCTCCGAGCGTGTCAAGGATGCTTTTATACAGTAAATAGTACAAAACATATATCAAAGTCAATTTTTAGGGTTCTTGCGTGACCGGTTGGGTTGCCGGTTATGAGATGTCACCGCCAAAGATGCGTCCATTAGCCACGCTACTTTTTAGGATGGCTTGGGTGAGTGTGATCTCAGATTTAGTTCAAAGTTATACAGGGTGCGCCAAAAGTTCCCGTCCTTATTTTTCTGTATTTTGGTGATGTTAGATAAAAGATCACGATTTTAAAAAAGTAAGAAATTCGAAAACTGATTTAGAAAACGTTTCTGGTTGAATTTATAAGTGCAACGCTATTTAAGACAAGTGATTGAGGAGAGAGTCCGCTCAGGGGCGCTTTGGTCGCACAGTTACAGGGCACAGTTACAGGGCACAGTTACAGGGCACAGTTACAGGGCACAGTTACAGGGCACAGTTACAGGGCACAGTTACAGGGCACAGTTACAGGGCACAGTTACAGGGCACAGTTACAGGGCACAGTTACAGGGCACAGTTACAGGGCACAGTTACAGGGCACAGTTACAGGGCACAGTTACAGGGCACAGTTACAGGGCACAGTTACAGGGCACAGTTACAGAGCACAGTTACAGGGCACAGTTACAGGGCACAGTTACAGGGCACAGTTACAGGGCACAAGGGAACTCTTTCATTGAATATCTTTAGTTATTGGGCTATTCTGCTGTGGCCCCTTTGGCCTACAATGCCGACTCGTGGAGACAACTCGTTTTTTACACGGCTCTCCCATCATTACCCTTTGCTTTATGGATATATTTGTAAGTATAAATACAAGACTTTTACGTCTAATATATATTTAGCTTTTTACCGGAAACTCTGCACTTTTTGGTGAGCAAACGGAAAACGAAAGAGATGGGAGTCTGGCTTGAAAAAGTTAGCTCAAAGATCACTCAAAGAAAACTCAGAAAATTTTGATTTTTAGATTTGCGGTGATCAAAAGTCGCCCGTTTCTTCAGAACAAATTCTATTACTTCAGGAAAACTCTGAGAAAAGTTCATTGTAATGAAATTATCTTCGAGTCAAATGGTTTAGGTTGAACGTTTTTCCGGAGATTTGTGGAAATAGGACTTTTTGTCTATACGATAGCGATGATGTATTTGTGGTGACGGGAATTTCAAGAAAACGAGAAATTCAATTCAAATTAGTCACGAAAAGAATTTACGTTTCTCGTTGAATTTATAAGTGCGACACTATTTAAGACAGAGTGATTGAGAAGAGGGGCGCTTTGGTCGCTCAGGGGCGCTCAGGGGCGCTCAGGGGCGCTTTGGTCACACATTTTTTTGGGGCTTCAAGGCCTGTAACTTTTATGGATCAAAAGATTTTCAAAGAGCCAAGATGTTTTTCGAAAACTAGACATAAAATGTGACATTTTTATATTGGGTGTATAAAGTTTTTGGTCAACGACCGAGTCGGAAGTCAGGTTAGAACTTGGTTTTCCCATATAAATTTTCATCAAAGGGAAATAACTGTAACTGTGCGCTGTAACTGTGCCGCTGTAACTGTGCGCTATACTGTCCCGCGCTGCTAGCAGTGCGCTGTAACTGTGCGCTGTAACTATGCGCTGCTATTCTGTGCCCAGTAACTGTGCGCTGTAACTGTGCCCGGTAAGCTGTGCCCGCTAACTGTGCGCTGTAATTGTGCCCGGCAACTGTGCCCGGTAACTGTACGCTGTAACTGTGCCCGGTAACTGTGCGCTGTAACTGTCGCGCTGTAACTGTGCCCAGCAACTGTGCGCTGTAACTGTGCCCAGTAACTGTGCCCGGTAACTGTGCGCTGTAACTTTGCCCGGTAACTGTGCGCTGTAGCTGTGCCCGGTAACTGTGCGCTGTAACTGTGCGCTGTAACTGTGCCCAGTAACTGTGCCCGGTAACTGTACGCTGTAGCTTGTGCCCGGTAACTGTGCCCGGTAACTGTGCGCTGTAACTGTTGCCCGGTAACTGTGCGCTGTAACTGTGCCCGGCAACTGTGCGCTCTGTAACTGTGCCCGGTAACTGTGCGCTGTAACTGTGCCCGGTAACTGTGCGCTGTAACTGTGCCCGGTAACTGTGCGCTGTAACTGTGCCCGGTAACTGTGCGCTGTAACTGTGCCCGGTAACTGGTCCGCGCTGTAACTGTGCGCTGTAACTGTGCCCGGTAACTGTGCGCTGTAAACTGTGCCCGGTACGCTGTGCCCGGTAGCTGTGCGCTGTAACTGTGCCCGGTAAACATTGCGCTGTAACTGTGCCCGGCAACTGTGCGCTGTAACTGTGCGCGTAACTGTGCCCGGTAACTGTGCCCGGTAACTGTGCGCTGTAACTGTGCCCGGTACTGTGCCCGGAACTGTGCGTGTACTGTGCCCGGTACTGTGCGCTGAGCTGTGCCCGGTAACTGTGCGCTGTAACTGTGCCCGGTAGCTGTGCGCTGTAACTGTGCCGCGGTAACGCTGCGCTGTAACTGTGCCCGGCTAACTGTGCGCTGTAACTGTGCCGCGGTAACTGTGCCCGGCAACGGTATGCGCTGTAACTGTGCCCGGTAACTGTGCGCTGTAACTGTGCCCGGTAACTGTGCCCGGTAACTGTGCGCTGTAACTGGTTGTGGAAATAGGACTTTTTGATCTATACGATAGCGATGATGTATTTATGGTGAGGGAGCATTTTAAGAAAACAAGAAATTCAATTCAAATTAGTCGAAAAAGAATTTAGGATTTGTGACACGTTCACCTATTTCGGCCCTTTTCTTTGTACAGTACGGGTTGTCCGGGAACAAATGGGTCAACTATTTGCCTGATGGGTTTAGTCGAATTACCCGCCTACATCTTCCACGCCGATGCTCATCGATAAGTGAGTACAATCAAAAAGATATTCCGCCAAATGTTCGTTTCCTATAAAATTCTTTGATTTTAAAAGAGTTTATTGATTGTTTTTCCTAGCGAGTAATGCGTCAATTTAAATTTAAAATTTAAAGTAATTTAAAACGCACACTTCAGAAAATTACCGTACTTTTAGGAAAATTACTGCAAAAAAATTGGGAGTGGAAGAAATGCTACCTTTTTTTGGCGTACCAGGAACTTGTTGCGCCATCTTTTTTTGCCTGCCTTTTCGCCCATTATAACAAGGACTGCCCTAGACCCTTAGAATCACTTTTTTTTTTCTGCTATTCGTCTATAGCTTTCATTTCTTGATGATATTTTTTGCTTATTGCTTTCCTGTCTTCTTGGTGCTTGATGGGCTGGAGTCTCCGTGGGCTAGGGACAAGTGCGCTTGCACTGCGCCATCTACTAGAGCATGACCGAGTGGTTAGCGAGAGCCTCTTTCAAACGAACGGCAGAGAGAGATCACGAGTTCGCCTCCCTCTCGCCCCCGCCAATTCTTTGCTTTTTGTTGCGGAGTAGCTTGCGAAGCTTCGGGTGAAGTAGGAATTGGTGGAAATGTAAGCATAGAAAACATGTAAAACAGTCGCGCCAGTCCCTTAAAACCGCACGTCAATGGGAATCTAACTAAACGATTCTGTTTTTTTTTATTTTGATACTTAAGCACGCATTGTGGCATAAACCAGTGTCGAGAAAAACGCGTTCAAAGCTAGGCTACACGATGCTCCGTCTGTTGATATCGAAAAATAGCCCTGAATTTCAGCTATTTTTTGCTCCTTAAGCGCACATTGTAGCATAAACCAGTGTCGAGAAAAACGCGTTCAAAGCTAGACTACGCAACACTTCGCACTGTGATTATGGGAATGGGGGTACAGTATTTACAGTACTTACTCTAAAGGAACACAGTTGGTAACTCTAGTTGGTAACTCCCTATCATTTAGATTAAGAACTTTAAATTAAAGTTGATCATATGAAGATAAGTTTCAACCAGTTTGCACAGGATTTTTAGATTTGAATAAACTAATTGAAAATTTGAAATTTCAGAATATAATTGGCAAGGATTTTAGCTGATTTAACCAATTTAGTTCCTCAAGAAAGCCATAAGATTTCAGATTTGGTCGTCGTTCGATCGTTGCAGGCAGTCATTTTGTGGCCGGTCTTGCTTTCATGAGTCTTTTAATATCTCCTGGTTTGTTTTAATCGGCTAGAAATGATCATAAGTGATCCATTTACCAATATAACACTATTTTTCAACCGAAGTCCTTCTCCCGATTTGGTTAATAGGCAAATCGGCGATCCTCCCTCTCGTTTATGGCGCTTTTCGTGTCACCCGAGTGAGGTGAAGCTTTTAAAGTAACAATTATATAATAAAATGATAGATTGGCAACTTGAAAGTTGGTACACTTACCGTATTTTCTCTATAGTAGTGCACCCCGACAGGCCGAGTTGGCGTGAGCTATCTTACGGCTCCCAAGCTTTTGCAGAAGCTCAACACTTTAATCCCCCACTAGATCTCATCGTCGGCTACATTTTCCGGCCACACATCAATAGGTTCTGATCAGCGGTTCTCAAGATTTCGAGGAATTTAGGCGACACTTTTGGTCACACTACTATTAAAGAAAATACGGTATTCGTTGGCAAATCAAAATCGACATCTCAAAGTGAACCTTGTGGAAGATTGTTCCGACCTTCTGCAACGAGCCGGCAGCGTAGGCCATTCTGAGGTAGGTTTTACCTTAAAATTTCAGCTCGTTTAAAGTACCGACACTTATTGAAGCCTATTGTAAACGGATCAGTGTTCAAATTCAGAGACGATCAAAAACGTTTATTTATTTCTCTCTTAGTAGTGCACCCCGGCAGGCCCAGTTGGTGACTATTTGACAGATTTCAAGCTTTTGCAGAAGCTCCAACCTCTAATCCCCCACTAAGATCTCATCGTCGGCTTTTTCCGATTCCGCTTGATAGACTCTGACAAGCGGTTTATAAGGTTCCAAAGAACTTGAGGAAGTCCAGGTTAGAGAAAATCCCGTAATCTATTAAATATTAAGCTAGATACCGTATTCTCTCTAATAGTAGTGCAACGGCCAGCAGGCCGAGTTGGTGACTATCTTATGGTTTCCCAAGCTTTTGCAGAAGCTCAACACTTTAATCCCCCACTAGATCTCCATCGTCAGCTACATTTTCCAACCGCACATCGATAGGTCCTGATGAAGCAGTTCTCGAGATTTCCTCTCTCGAGCAATTTAGGCGACACCCGGGGGTGCACCCTATTTACTATTAGAGAAAATACGGTATTCGTTGGGTTTTTAGGCTCCCAACTATTACCCCAATTAATCTACAGTTTTCACTAATAAAAGGCTCATTTATTCTCTAAACATCTTTTAACAGATTTAGAAAGAAGTTTCGGCTTTGTAGTTTTCTAGGGAGCGAGAAGTTGAGGAACCAAAAATGGTGAACACTCGATGAAGCGATTTGAGCGTTGAGCACTTTCTTCCACATAAAGCCTATTTTGATGTTCATAGAAAAAAGATAGAACATGAAAAGGTTAAGCATATAGCCGAATTCTTAGCTTGATTTTCCAATTTCAAAATTTATGTATGTTTGAGGAATTTTCAGAAAAAAAAAAGCTTGAATTTCTGCTCAAATTCATTAGAAAAGTTACCTAAATTTGCTTAAGCTTGTCTTAAATTTGCTGTCTTTGTAAGCTTGTCTTAAATTCGATAATATGTAACTTTTATTCTACCATTAATTAATTCAGTTGGCAGGTGGTAATTCAGAATTGAGAGAAATCTAGTTCAATTTAGCATATATGTTTTATGGGACGAATACGAAAAAAGTTTCTCAACTTTCAGGTTGTCAATCTAATATCAAATATCTGTTCAAGTAACTATTTATTTGTTTTAGAATGAATTCCAGGTTTTCCCAACCGATATCCGAAACGCATCAGTCGGAATGTGCGTTGTTGTGGCCTCCGTATTGGTGGCATTGCTGGCTCCGCAGATTAAAAATATGGTTTGTCAGTTTGATTTCATAAATTTTAAGCAAAAGATTAATAAAAAATAACCTTAAATGACAAGTCAGCTTGAAATTTCAAATGTTTTCCGAATATCTACTAGATATAAAAGAGCTGTATCTGTCTATCTGTGCACATTACTCCTCCACATATCTACTATATAAAAATGGACTAAGACATCTGTCTGTTTGTCTGTCTGTCTGTGCGCACTACTCTTCCACATCCAGTGGGCTGTTTCGAATAACCTTATAGCTAGTTGGCTTAGAATTTCATGTAGTTATGCAATAGGTTTGAAGTTTTAAAAAACCAAAAATGCCGACGTGCAGGAGTCGGACCCGGGTCTTGTGGGCTGGGCCAATTGCGCTTGCACTGCGCCGGTGTATAGTCGACTCATTAACGCGCTCGTCTCTCAAGCGAACACGGAAGAGAGAGGTCGCGGGTTCGACTCCTCTTGCCACCAATTCTTTTCATTTTTGCTCCCCCGAAGGAAAGGAAAGAAAGGAATACTTTTTTTGCTGCTAGTTAAGTCTCTGACTTAAATAACTTTAGATAACAGTGATACTTCAGTAAGTTGTTCAAAGCTGAAAGTGTGATTGTTGATGCAAATTTCATAATAAACTCAGCGATTAGTTGAATTTCGAAAAAAATTCCAATTCGGCCTTATTTCTTTAGGCATTGGTCTTCTCAAAAGATGCCTGGAGTAGTGCCTATCAACGGTTTCATTTATTGGGCGGTTTTAGGCCCTCTTCTTCTCCCGGGAAACAGCACCGTCGACCACTGTGCCAGCATCGATACAAAGAGACAGCCGAGGAAGCAGCCACTTGCTTGAGATTTCATTGCTTTAGAGTCACTCTTCTCATTGTTTAGAATCAAAATACAATGTAGAAATGAAGGCTACAAACTACAAGCCCAGACTATACTTTGAAGGAACTTTAAAGGGACAAAATAAGAACTATAAAGGAACTATAAAGGGACTATAAAGGGAACTATAAAGGAACTATAAAGGAACTTCAAAGGAACCAAATAGGAACTATAAAGGAACTTTGAAGGAACTACAAGCCTTGTAGAAACTAGAAGAATAGTTGATGATTTTGAAAACTGAAAACTGATTTTTGAAAGCATTTTCATCAAAAAATTGGGTCAACTTTAGACTTTCGAATGTTCAAATAACTAAAACCAAGTAAATTCATCATTTTTACACCGAGAACAAGCCATTTATGTTTGTAGTTTGTAGTCTGGGATAGGACTACAAAATTTTAATCTGAAGAAAAACATTATATCTCAGCGTCTAGAACATGTTTTGGCTTGATTTTGGTGTCATTCCAAAACTAAAAGTTGGCCCAATTTTTCTCTTTTAAAAATGTTTACAAAAATATCTATTTCTGCATTCTTCTACACGGGGTCTATAGTTTGGTCTTGTAGTTTTTAGCACTCATATCTAAGACAAAGCAATAGAGCTGTTTCCTGGGTCAACCGAAAGGAATGCCCAAAACTCAAAGACTAAATTTTTTGCGTTTACGTATCATTCAGCAAAAAATAAAGCGCATATTGGGATTTAGCGTAAAATTTGAGAATGATTTAAAGTCTCATTCGATTTGGTCACCCCAGAGGGTTCGGCGTTTTTTCGTCGATTTCGATTTGACCCGGAAAATCAGCTCTACAAAAAGAAAGTCTGAGATTAAGTCCACCGTAAATACTGTATACCGTAAATACTATTTACGTACGTAAATACGTAAATAGTACCCCAACCCCCTCGTACAGTCGCGTAGTCGCAAAGTTTTTTAGTATTTCATTTTTTCAAAGCACCCGTACTTTCAAAAATACGTCTTTGGTATCAAAAAATAGCTGAAATTCAGGGCTATTTTTTGCTCCTTAAGCGCGCATTGTAGCATAAACCAGTGTCGAGAAACACTCGTTTAAAGCTAGACTACGCGATGCTCTGTCTTTTGATATCGAAAAATAGCCCTAAATTTCAGCTATTTTTTGCTCCTTAAGCGCACATTCTAGCATAAACCAGTGTCGAGAAAAACGCGTTCAAAGCTAGACTACGCAAAACTCCGCATCGTCATTATGGGGGTGGGGTCCAATTACAGTATTTACGGTATGTTATCATTTCATTTCATTTCCAAGTTTTTTTTTGTGTGCTTTATAGATTTCATAAAAATATTCACAAAGCTTGCCTTAACCTTATCGAAACTCTAAATACTTTTAGATTATATTTTATTTAAATCGATTGTGAAACTTGTCCTCTTTTCTCGTCCTTTTCCTTGTCCTTTTCCTTGTCCTTTTCTTTTCCTTTTATTTTCCCTTGTCCTTTTCTCAAACTATTTTATCACAAATTTGCTAAAAAACCATTTAAAAATGACTGACTAAATCCTTGAAATCCAATTTCTGTTGTTACCAAGGCTTGTAAGCGGAAAAAAAAAGAGGATCATTGCAAAGAGGATCAGAATATGATTTCATTTTCAAAGCAAAAACTCAACAAAGGGGCAGCTACGCACAGAAAAACAGTTATGCACAGAAAAAACGTAGCTGCTCCATTTGTTGACTTTTTCTTTGAAAATTAGTATTAGAATCTTCCGCTTGCAAACCTGGCTGTTAACTAATTCCTTTCCAAACGGGTCTACCATTTCTTGCACAAGCATAATTTGTGTTTTTTATTTCACTTTTCCTATAAACTTGTTAACTTTTGTAAATGAAAAAAAGACACAAAAGGTGTTTTAGAATTTGAAATGATTTTTGAGGGAGAGAGATTCACTCGAGCGTAAACTAGGCGGTGAAAAGAGGAGAGATTTTCGGCACCTTTTTCCCTTTTCCCTTTTTCCTGCATCATAAATTTTTTTACTACACACTTCCAAGTGAGACTTTCGTTTCCGTGTTTTTTTTTTCGCCAGAAATGTTATCATTTAGTTACTTGTATATTGTAGTTAATCCTTGTCAGGCATGACCAGTGACTTGGTGACTGATTTTGACCAATCCCTGGGCTTATCTTACCTACAAAGCTCTGACTATTAGGCTCCGTTGAAATATCCTTGAGCGCCGCGGTGGCGCAACGCTAGTGTGGCTGTCTCTGGAATTGGAGACACTCTGGTTTAGTCCCGCGCCCCGTGGATCGGTTCATGGCTCAGGTCCTCGAGGCCCAGATCCTCGAGGCCCAGTTCCTTAAGTCCCAAGTCTATCCAACCGTCTTCGCCTTCTCTTCACCGCCAGAACAAGCTATCTAGGGATCGTCAAATAAGAGGAGGGATTAGGGAGCCGCCGAGAATGTAGGTTAACATATAGCCTGTTGGTTAAGATATAACCTAGTAGTGTGCATCGAATTGTGATTATGCCGAATAATAGTCCCGAATCATATCTTTAATCTACTAAAAATTAACTACAAACTATGTATTTCTTGAAAGACTTACAAACTCTTTTCGAATTCTCACATCATCGCATTCGGCTATTCGGCTATTCGGCTATGCGCGTTCGGCTTCGGCATTCGTAAATTTTCGAGAATAACTCTTGATAACTTTAATTGATTTGAATATACCGTATTTTCTCTAATAGTAGTGCACCCCGGCGAGTCGAGTTGGTCGACTATTTTACGGTTTCCAAGCTTTTGCAGAAGCTCAACACTCAAATCCTCCACTAGATCTCATCGTCAGCTACATTTTCCAACCGCACATCGATAGGTCCTGATAAGCGCTTCTCGAGATTTCGAGGAATTTAGGACGACGCTCAGGGTGCACTACTATTAGAGAAAATACGGTAGTTTAAAATTAAAACAAATTAGTATTCAAAGATTTTGACTATAAATCTATAAGCCATTATTGTAGCTTTAATACTTTTTTCTTAAAACTTTTCTTTTTTTTCTTAGTGAGTCAATTTTTCATGCATCAATTGAAAGCGTGGGTTTCTTTGGCTCTTTTCGATCCCATAAATGGGTTCTTTAAATAGTTTTTTTCTAAGCTCTTGTTCAACAGAAGCTTTCAATTTACACTTTACAAGTTTTTGAATTCATTTCACTAATAAACAGAGAGACAGTTTGAACAGTTTTAGCTCAAGAAACTCCTCAAGAAAGTACTTTGTGCTCTCGCAAATTCACACTCTCTGGCATACTTGCTTGCTTTCACTTGATTTCAAATGATCTAGACACGAATTTGGTCATGTTTGCTTCATGTTTAATGTTTGACTTTCTCCGATTAACCTGTACTCAATCAGATCAACTGACCACAAGCATTAAGAAGGGATTCAATCGCAGAACTGACATAGAAGTGGACTGACTGACTGACTGACTCAAGGGTCCTCCACATATTAGTCTGGCTCTGGGAAGGGTGGAAGAATGAAGAAGGGGGCTATGTTTGTCTCGCCCACAGATTTTCCCCCTTTTTCTTCACTCTCCAACACTTACCCCTCTTTCATTCTAGGTGATCAAGAATATTTTTGCAAGCTTGGGGACAATTTCTCAATCCTTTCTATTGAACTCTTCTTATTTCTGATACCTCTTTTATCCCAGATTATCACGGAATGTTCTCAACTCAGTTTAGATCCATCTTATAGAGTTTATCTTGTGCCTCGTTAGCCTAGTAGATAGTGTGCTAGTGCTTCGAGACTTTTTGTTCCTGATTAGTCTAGTAGATAGTGCGCTAGTGCTTCTTTTTGTTCCTGGTTCGAATCCTCCGAAAGCCATTCATGGGCACATGGATGGGTGAAAGTTTCGGAAATCGGAATTAACAAGTCAAACTCTAAAGGTCACTCGTGAGTCGGTTTGGTTTCAAACTTTGTACCATTATTGTACCATTTGTTACTGTAACAGTTATTATTTTTAGCTTTAACAAAGCTGATCTACGATCCAATCTAGCCCTTTCAAATCCCATCCCAAAATGACCACTCCTCCCCCACGAAAAAAAAACAACTTGAACTCTTGGCGTAAATGAGCTCAACCCGATCTACCGCCATCAATCACAAAGGGTTTTTGAGTGGGAAAATGGAAAGAGTGAGAGGGAAAAGGATTCATTTCAAAGTCTCGGGATGTCCGAGAAAGGAGATGAAAAGAGAATGAGAGCATTCTCTTTTCATGTAGCTTCCAAGAGACATCTATCCCGGAGTTTTAGCATGACCTTCACACATTCCGAGTCTCTTTCTTGTTCTCACACTTTTCATTTCTTTTTTTATGTGTAATGAGGACCTTTTTTTTACTCAATGAATTGTCTTTAACTGTTGATTTTTAAAAAATTACTGTATACTTTGTGCGATTTTATTTTTCGTTGATTTTTTTGGTTTTTGGTGGTTTCTTTGCATGGAAATTTGCATTTTAAACGTAAGTTAACCGGAAAAAAACTCGATTAAACTCTCAGTCATCAGTCAAACACATAAGTCAATCAGGCATCAGTCATCAGTCATCAGTCATAAGTCAAACCAGTCATCAGTCAAAGTACCTTTTTCTATTCTTTTTATCTGTTAGCCCAAGTATTTAAACATTCCGTTTTAACTCCTGTATCTTTATGGTTGCCGCTTTCAAATAGATACTCTTTGTCGTCTAATTGAAGAAAAGATAGCTCAATTTACACTGAATTCTGTTGACGATCATGTTCTCAAATAAACTACGATTTTATGAGAAAATAAGCTGAAAATAATTGCTTATAAGCAACTAGTAATGGAAATGGTTCAAGGTCAGAAAGGAGGCCAAATAAAGAAATGCAAAAAAAAGAGCATTGTCCATTTCTTTATCTATCGAGAAACAAGGGTGGAGAGTGAATGGCAATACAATGGATGTTTGTGGAGAGAAAGGGGAAGAGAAGAGAACGGCCAGAATGGGTTGACCTGGTGAAAAGAGAGCACTGTTGAGTAAACACCTAAACCACCTCCTGCTCCAAGATTTGTCTTTCCTTTGGCAGTATGGGGAAAATTTTCTAGGAAAGAGTAATGCTTATTGTCATTTTTGTTGTTTATTATTCTAAAAATCCAGAAAATTTAGTCCCACAGCTGTTTCACAAAGCGATAAACTTGCCTAGCACATATTTAAGTACTAGATCAAGTACAGAACTTGAGCATAGCGGTCTATAAAAACCCTCTATAACGATAGTTGTTCTTGTCTTCTTGGTTATATTTCAATAGGGCGACTTTGGAAAAGCCAAGGGTCATACTGGGAAAAGCCATGGGTCATACTGAAGATTTTGAGTCATACTGAAGAAGAATGGGGGCTAAGCTTGTGCTAATGCTTCACTCCTGTGATTACTTTCACTTTACCATAACCAATCTATCAACCATATGCCTTATTGGCGTGTGCGTGGTGGATGGGGTGAGTCGGGGGGTGACCCGTGTGTGCCTTGACAACCACAAAGGGGCGCTCCTCTCGCACCCTTCTCGTCCACCATTTACCCTCTCCACTTAGTGACAGACACCCCGGTCTCTTTTTCTATTTCTTTTTCTATCTCTTCCGAGGTCAGTGATCCTCTCTCACTCTTACTACCATCTCACAAAGATTCCATTGACCAATCTTTTTGTTGATTGATTGATTGGTGTGTACTATTTATTACATTGTTAGTGAATTAATTTGAGTTCACTATTTGAATCTTTGATAGCTGATATTATAGTTGATCGCCATGGCTAATCGGCTTTAATAGTTGATATTATAGTTGATCGCCATGGCTAATCGGCTTTAATAGCTGATATTATAGTTGATCGCCATGGCTAATCGGCTTTAATAGCTGATATTATAGTTGATCGACATGGCCAATTGGCTTTAATGGCTAATCGGCTAAGTTTTGGCAGACTAATTGTAAGCAAAATCAAAAGTAGCTTAGAATGTCGGGTCTCGCGGAAGTCTAGATTGAACTTTCCTTTAGAATCTTTAATCTTTTTTATGCCATTTATTTCTTTACACCAAAACTCTTTCTGTATGTTTTCAAATGAAATCACTTTCAAATTAATTCAAATGTAGGGAGTGGGACAAATGCGGCCTTTTTTTTGCGCACCCGGACATTTGCGCACCTTTTTTTCCGCACTTAGCCCATTAGCGCACCTTTTTTCGCGTTTTAAAAAAGCTCTAAAAGCTAATATTAACCAATTTCTATTCCAAAAGTTGTTTTTCTAGGTAATTTGAGGGCGTAGAATCGAAATTTTGACATATCAGAGCTTGTGGAAGCGAACGGACGGAGTTATACAAAGAGAAAAATCAACAATTTTCTGTAATTTGACCTAGCCGGCTTTCAAATTCGTAATTTGACCTAGCTGTCTTTAAAATTGGTTCCACACGCTCTGTTATGTCAAAATTTCGACTCTACGCCCTCAAATTACCTAGAAAAACAACTTTTGGAATAGAAATTGGTTAATATTAGCTTTTTAGAGCTTTTTTAAAACGCGAAAAAAGGTTCCAATACGGTTCCTATTTTGATCTAATACGGTTCCAATACGGTTCCAATACGGTTCCAATACGGTTCCAATACGGTTCCAATACGGTTCCAATGCGGTTCCAATACGGTTCCAATACGGTTCCAATGCGGTTCCAATACGGTTCCAATACGGTTCCAATACGGTTCCAATATTGTTCCAAACGCCGCCAATAACGCGCGAATGGGCAAGGCGCGGAAAAAAGGTGCGCAAATGTCCGGGTGCTCAAAAAAGGTCGCATTTGTCCCACTCTCCAAATGTATCATCACTTTCCACTTGACGATCTCGTGCTTTCCCTCAATTATCTTCGCAGCCCAATCAACCTGTTTTCAATTGAAATTTGTTCACACACTTATTTCCCCATCTGTTTTCAATCGAAATTTCCCCCAGCTGCTTTTTCCCATGACTCCTTTCAATGGTAATTTTGCGGGCACAAATCTTAAAATGCAAATTCCGCCAGATGTAGCGATTTCAAAAGAGAAGATTAGGTGCAATTTTCCTTTGTTAGCTGAGAAGACATATGTATCGTTTGTGGCGATCTTCTATTGAAAACGAGGGGGCTCTAAATGGGCATATATTGTGACAGCTGGCGCTAAGAAGTTCTGGAAAGATGAGGATGGAGAAATTGAGAAAAAGAGGACAATTAGAGACAAATTTCTTCTCTTTTAGGATTTAGTTTCAATCGAATACCACTATAAAAGGCGAATAAGGTTAGTTATTTCACACCAGGATTCGTTTTTTTATGATTATTTGGTGAACAATTAATTTGTTTTCAGTATCTTTTTGTCCACTTATAAGTTCGTAACTTTAAATGATTATAAAAGCGCATCCGTTCCCTATAAAAAGCTTGTACTGCACTTAAGTAAGTATCAGATTTGGTTCAGATTTGATTCGTATATTGTTAAGATTTGGTTCAGATTTGACTCCTATTTGGCTCCTATTTTGCGCTATTTGGTTCCCTTTTGCTTCACAGTATTTAAGTTCTTTTGGTCCAAAGACAGCTGAGAAGCCGATACAAACGGACGGACAGACAGACACTACTCTTTTATATGTCGTAGCCGATTATGAATGAAATTTTTTGGCAAATCTTTCTAGTAGAGCAACCCTTTAATGTATGAGGACAATATTATATCATCTTGTAGCGAACCCAATTCTGCGTCGATTGGTACCAAACTTGTGAGTTTAGGTTAAAAATTGCCGGCGCTACAACGTTTCATTCAAAATCGGCGGGACCCCCGTAGCCGATTATGATTTCAGCCGATTATGAATGAGTGGGTCTGGGAGCTCCAACCATCAAGTATTTAGTATCATTCAACGCAGAATCATTGATAATTATGTTAAATTTTTTAAATTAGCAAGATTTGATGAAAAGAAAAAATTAGAGCAAAAAAACTGTTTGTTCAAGAGAAAACTTTGAAGCCCCATAATTTTTTCTTTTTATCCAATCTTTCTAATTTAAAAATTTAACATAATTATTAATGATTCTGCGTTGAATGTTACTAAATACTTGATGGTTGGACGCTCCTAGACCCACTCATTCATAATCGGCTACGACATATACCGTATTTACTCTATTAGTGGGGTCCCCCACTATTTTTTCAATCCCTTCCAGACGACCCCACTATTAGAGAGGACCCCAACTATTAGAGAAATTTAAAAGAACATAAAACCAAAGTTTTAAATTGAAAAGATATCAATTTTTCTCCGAAATTCTTGACAAAACAAATTTGGCTTCATATTTTATTTAGCTTTAACCGTAACAAAACATTAACAAACAGTAAAAGAACTAATCCAAGAGATCAACAATTGATGTATCACTTTCGTTACCAATATCTTCTTCCATTCGAGAGGACCCCCACTATTTTTTCAACCCCCCTCCAGGACGACCCCACTATTAGAGAGGAGGCCCCACTAATAGAGTAAATACGGTATATAGTAGATTCGATCTTCGTGCTTGTGTATGAATCTTTATTTAGTGACCCATATTTTATGTTCAAAGTTTCAAAGAATTGTGTGTTTGGTGGAGGCCAATCACGCAACATCGCCTCGACTCGAATAATGGCCCATGTGTGAGAAAATGGAGAGAATAACAACGAGACAATCGTCCCCCCTTTTATTCTTTCTTTTCATTCAAATCTTTCTCATTCAAAGTCTCAAAACTTCAAAATAGCTTTCCAAAGGGAATACAGAGAAAAGTGATTGTTATAACTAAGGGAAAGGGAAATTTGAGCCATTCCTCTTTTTCTCATTTCTTCACTACAACTTGTACGAGATCTTTTACAATGACATAATGTCGTTAGAGTTTACTTTAAAATTCGTAGAACTAACTTTGGCTTTTTTAAACAGGCAAACAATAAATATTTACCTCTGGATAACGGTCGTTTATCCAACTTTGGCCGGAATTTAAGCTCTTTGGCTAATTTCTGGCTTTTCGCACTTTGGCTTTAATGACGGTGCGGAGTGTTGCGTAGTCTAGCTTTGAACGAGTGTTTCTCGACACTGGTTTATGCTACAATGTTCGTTTAGGTATCAAAAAATAGCTGAAATTCAGGGCTATTTTTCGATATCAACAGACGGAGCATCGCGTAGCCTAGCTTTGAACGAGTATTTCTCGACACTGGTTTATGCTACAATGCGCGCTTAAGGAGCAAAAATAGCCCTGAATTTCAGCTATTTTTTGATACCAAAGACGCATTTTTGAAAGTACGGGCGCTTTGAAAAAAATGAAATACTAAAAAACTTTTGCGACTACGCGACTGTACGAGGGGGGTGGGGTACTATTACAGTATTTACGGTATATATTTCTTTGACTTTTCCTATATTCAGCACAGATCTAAGACTGAGAGAAGTTAAAGCTAAGTTTGTAAGTACCAGAGTTAATTTGTATTCATCACAATGTTTCTTCGAATATTCACAAAGAAAATTGAATATTCAATCTTCATCAAAGCTTTGCGTATTTCGATTAGAAACAATTTTTCAAATGTGAATTCTTTGAAGAAATATTTTGAAATAAGTTGGTCGTACCATTCTCGTAGTATCCACTTGAAAATCCTCCGCCAAATATCAAACAAATCATATTTCAAAGAAAACATAAATTCGCCTTTTCTATGATTGAAAAGATGTGCTCAAATAGTGCTCAAATAGTTTTTTTATCGAGAAAACATAAATAAACACTTCCGCTATACAACTTTTACAGTAAAGTTCTTTTGACATAAATATTACAATTCTGGTCTTTAAATCTTTTAGGAAATGGGTTTGGGTCTTTGAAATCTTTATGAAAATGCATTAACTGGAAAGTGACACGGATTGTCACTTCTTTGATTTATTCAGAACTTTACTTCTACTTTTAGAAGTTACTTTACTTCTACTTTTAGCATTTCTTCATCTGAACACTCAACAAATTTCTTTACTCCTTCTACTTGATTGTTTTAGTTTTTCTTTCTTTTCTTTCTTTTCTTTTCTTTCATCATACTATTTAGATACCGGCAAAAAGATGAAGGATCGTTTTGTTGAGATGAAAGATTTGGCACACAAATACTTTGTCTTTTCGTTTTTTTCGCTAATACTTGGCGACCAATATTTGATTATTTGCCGCTTAGTGCCGGCGAGGTCTATGAAGTGTGGATAGAGAATGAGAAAGGAGTGAAGGAGAAGGGATGGGGCTGGTTGTTCCCCTGTAGATCAGATCATTTGGTGGGAACATTTCATCCATCACACTTTTTCATTATACTTCAATTTCGATTTATTCAATTGTTTTGGCCGATTTCGCTACCGATTACAGGAAAATTGGAATTTTCAGTTCTAATATTTCAGAAAAAAACAATAAGACTGTACCTGTAACCAAATCTGTAGAGAAAAGGCTGCAAATATCTATCGAAATGGAACTAAATCTGTAGAGAAAAAAATGATGGAAATAAACAATATTGGCAAGTTCCATTGCTCTTGCTGCTTGAGGTCATTTTTAAATTTATTTCCTTTATTTAAATTTGATTCAACTTCTCAAATCATAGCCAAGTTTTGCTTCTTTTATTTGCAATTTCAGTTGACGATGAAAAGAGTTCTCTGCTTTGCATTTGCAACTTTGCAAACCGTCCTTGAATAGATGAATTTGACTGTTTTCGCTCTCAATTTGGAGCCGCATAATTCCCACTCTTTCCCCTTTAATCTATAGAGTAAACTTTGTTTGTGATGGAAAAGAGTTCAACAACAAACAACACGAAAGGAGAAATGATCGAAGAGAAGAGAACGGTGTTTGTCCGTGCTCTTAGACCCCGACTCAATGTGATCTTTCCTTCACTTTACTAGAAACATTTCATCCATGAATTAAACGTACTTTGAGCTCAAAAACAACTCTTTGAGCTCATAGAAACACAGCTTTTCTGCTGCACTTACACCGCACAAGATTGTTCTCGTTGTTGAGCAGTAGATCTTGATCAACTATGCACTTACAATTATCGCGTAAAAGCACGCCGTCTGGCACACTGTCTTGACTCAATTCAGTTACTCAGTTGGTACGCTTACCCAGTTGGTACGCTTACCCAGTTGGTACGCTTACCCAGTTGGTACGCTTACCCAGTTGGTACGCTTACCCAGTTGGTACGCTTACCCAGTTGGTACGCTTACCCAGTTGGTACGCTTATCCAGTTGGTACGCTTACCCAGTTGGTACGCTTACCCAGTTGGTACGCTTACCCAGTTGGTACGCTTACCCAGTTGGTACGCTTACCCAGTTGGTACGCTTACCCAGTTGGTACGCTTACCCAGTTGGTACGCTTACCCAGTTGGTACGCTTACCCAGTTGGTACGCTTACCCAGTTGGTACGCTTACCCAGTTGGTACGCTTACCCAGTTGGTACGCTTACCCAGTTGGTACGCTTACCCAGTTGGTACGCTTACCCAGTTGGTACGCTTACCCAGTTGGTACGCTTACCCAGTTGGTACGCTTACCCAGTTGGTACGCTTACCCAGTTGGTACGCTTACTCCAGTTGGTACGCTTACTCCAGTTGGTACGCTTACCCAGTTGGTACGCTTACCCAGTTGGTACGCTTACCCAGTTGGTACGCTTACCCAGTTGGTACGCTTACCCAGTTGGTACGCTTACCCAGTTGGTACGCTTACCCAGTTGGTACGCTTACCCAGTTGGTACGCTCTCATGAAAGCATACAATGTCTAGCACATCATCTTGAGCTGCTTCAGTTACTCAACTCCATTCACGCAGACGCACAATTGGGTATATTCTACCTAACAATAGTTCTACCTAGCAATAGTTCTACCTAACAATAGTTCTACCTAACAATTACAAATCAACCGACTCGTCTTTCTCTCGAACATTGAAATATTCAATCTTTTTGAAAATGAATATTTTGATTTAATTCGATCTCGAATTAAATCTTTTTCTTCTTTTTTATTCTGCTTTTTTCTGAGCCTTCTTTCATCTAATTTTTGCATTTGATATTCGGGAATTCTTACCCGATTTCCGTCAAATTTTCTCACCGATTCTTTTCCATTTTCTCCATTCTCTCTCTTTCAATGTGCCTACTTTTTATGTCAACTTTCCAATTGGATTCATATGTTTTTGTGTGAACTAGATGGAAATCGGGTCATTCATCGATTTTCGATGAGGATTTTCTCTTTTTCCTCTTTTTGAATCATGAATACTTCTCGAGAAATGCAAACTGTTACTCATCTCTGCTTTTTACTAAAGTTTTGCTGAAAAGGTTCTGAAGCCGAAAACCGACGCTAGATATTACAAGTTATCCACTAATGACTTTGTTTCACTTCTTTCACTTTATTAGCACACGTAGATTTTAAAGTTCAACTTAAAACTGTACTTTATTAGGCGAGACCAACAATGTAAAGCTTTTAAACCAGATAATACAGTCCTTTTTTCTCCGAATCACTTATAATTAGTCTTCTAATCTATGAAGATATAACAAGAGCTAGTTTTCCTGATTCTGATATCTGATACCTTTAGATCAAGGTATCAGATATCAGATCTTCACAATATTCAGTCAGTTAGCCTTCTAATCTGTGAAGATATAACAAGAGCTAGTTTTCTTTTAGATCAAGGTATCAGATATCAGATATCAGATCTTCATAATATTCAATTTCAAACTAAACTTTTGCTTTTAGAAATCACTTCTCAATGTTTTTCCCAATTGAGTTCTTTTAAAACAAAGCTTTTAAAACTTTTTATGATTTCAAAACGAACCTGCTCATTATTTTATTTTTTGATTTCAAAAATGACCTGGCACAGCCTGGCAAAAAGGGGATTTTTCGGGGATGAGAACAAAAGGAACGTTGTGAACGCTCAGAAAATGTAAAAACAAAGATTTACGCGCAAAAAAAAGATTCCTTTTCTAAAGTTTTTCTGATATCTGGCGATAAATCGACTCGCGTTGAACTGCTTTTTTTTCGATTCTTTCATCGAATCTCCCGCGGGAAAATCGTCAGAGATTTGACACGATTTGCACAGAGCGTCCTCTCCTTGTCCCTTTCTCTCACTCCCAATCTCTTTGTGCAAATCGTATCACACCCGCGCTTCACACCCTTTTCACTCTTTCATCTACAGATAGTTGTTAACTTTTTCGTCGACTTAACTCCACAATCCTTAACCTAAAGGATATTAGCTAATTCTAGTTGATGTTGATTTACGATAATCTTTTATCTAATTATATTTGATTGACAGTAATCTTTTATTTAAAAGCTCTGAAGGGAACATTCGGCTTAAAGCTCGATTCCTCCCGAGCTCGACTCACTCCTCCCGAGCTCGACTCACTCCTCCCGAGCTCGACTCACTCCTCCCGAGCTCGACTCACTCCTCCCGAGCTCGACTCACTCCTCCCGAGCTCGACTCACTCCTCCCGAGCTCGATTCCTGACTCCAGTAGGTAAGAGGCTTTACTCGATTTCAAACCCTATCAGCTCTATCAGCTTTTTCAGTCTAAATCTTTTTCTCATAGCTAAATAAGCGTATCTCTGCCAATTGGATTTCATCAATTTCCCCTAAATGACTCGAGGCGATTAAGCGGCTTCTCCCAGTTAGACTGGGAAATTCCCATAAAAGAAAAAGAGGAAAAAGAAGCAGGTTCACTTTCGTTTTGTCTTTTTGTTAGTGAAATCTGTTAGAAAAGGAAACGAAAAGGAAGACAATTCACATCAGTTTTTCTTTCCGTATCCATAGAAAACTTTCAACTTTCTAATTGTAAGTTGGGTTTTATTTAAACCAAAACCAAACCAAATTTAAAGATGTTTTTGGTTCTCTTTAGATCTTGTAAAAGATCTTGTATCTTTAGATCTTTAGATCTTGTAATTGGTTGTAAGATTTAGATCTTTAGATCTTGTAAATTCTATTGCAATGTGAAAAGGTTAATAATTCTAAAGTTTCTAAAGTTTTGCCTATTTAACCAAATTCCCTTTCTCAATTTACTTGAGTGTATTTGTAGAGTTGAGAGTTTTACGGGAGGAGGAGAAAGCCGTAAAGTTCGTTCGTTTTTTTGAAGCTTTTTTTGAAGGGAAAGCGGTATCCAAAGGCACGCGACAAATTTTTTTTTTTTGGAGGCGAAAGGCTGTGGTGGTCAGTTTGGAGGGGGGGAGGGAGGTGAAAAGAGTGCAGACATGGAAAGGGGAAACAGCAATCGGACACCCATCAAGAGGAGTGACCCATCCATCCCATTCTCTTTCTGTGATTCTTCAATGAACACACTTTTTTGGGAGTTGAATTTCTTTTTTTTTTCTTCCAGGGAGTCAGGGAGAATTGCTTTCTTTGGAAACGGCTAGCTTGGAATAGTCAGCTTTACGTTTTAAGTGTTAAATTTCCGTCACCAGAACAGACTGACTTTAATTTCATTTTTTTGTAACATTAGGTACAAAAGATTTGAGGATTTTATCCTTTTTGTCCTTTTTTATCACCATTTCATTCCTGAAAGATAAAAGTCGATTTTTAAGCTGTTTGAGTTAGCTAACAATGTTTGAGACTCTCAAAGTCGATAATTTCGAAAGCAATCTGACTATGTAAGATATAGTTTTAAAGAAAAATGATTCTTCTTTCAGATAAGTGATCAAAATTTGCTTTTAAGGAAACTAAAACTGGTTTGGAGAACAAATTGTAGAAAATTAATACGCGATCAAACCGAAAAATGGTATTGGCTTACAGAAATTATAACAGAAATTTTTAGCTAATACTAAAAATTTTTTGAAACCATACTTCTCCGTACTTCCAGATTTATATGGTTAACGTAGAGTAAACCATTTAAACCAGTAAACCATTTATGTAACCATTTAAATTTGAGACACTCTTGACTCAATTTTTATTATAGAGACGAAACTACTAATGCGAACAGAAATTTTCCGCCAATCTTTATAGAAATCGTCATGATTCATGTACATAATGCAAATCTGCAAGCTTTATTATTCTTGCCTTTAATTCAACTTTCTTCTTTACTGGCACAACAAGAAAACAAAGCTTAAACAGAACTTAAACAGGTACTTGACTTCATTGCCCAGTTCTTTTAAGTCTTTTTCCTGTAAGTACTCGTTCTTCTAGTGTAGTACCACGTGGTGAGTTCCCCTAAAAAAAGCCCACAAAGCCAGCCAAAGCTCTAGCCATTTTCAGGCTGACCAAAGCAATAAATGTCAGTTATCTGTCTTCTCCTTTATGCAAAGGAATCAAAAGAGATGAAGGGGAAGGGGTGGGAGCAATGGTGGCCTTGGTGCCGGCCGGTCCGTCACCCATCGCCCTCTCGCCGTTTCCCTCTTCCTTCACCCTGTACCTTCTTTGTCTTCTCCCAGCTCGATTCACCCCTTTCCCTTCTCCGTTTTCAATCTTTCAATCTTGATCACTTCTCCGATCGCCTTGCGGGTTTTTCTCGATTATGGATTTCGGGCAAATCTCCCTAAATCTATTTTTTATTTTTTTCATTTTTTCATTTCTGAGCTTTGCTAATCTTATTGTTAATTATTTTATTTTACTGTTAACTATACGATTAACTATTTTATTTTGTTTATTGACCATTATTTTATTAATTCTGATTCATTTTAATCATCTTGTTTTATTTTATATATATGTCGTAGCCGCTGACGAATTTCAGCCGCTAACGAATCATTCGTTAACGGCTAGCCGCTAACGAATGAAATTTTTCGCTAGCCGTTTACGAATGATTCGTAATCGGCTAGCCGCTAACGAATCATTCGTAATCGGCTAGCCGTTAACGAATGAAATTTTTCGCTAGCCGTTTACGAATGATTCGTAATCGGCTAGCCGCTAACGAATCATTCGTTAGCGGCTAGCCGTTAACGAATGAAATTTTTTCACTAGATGTGTACGAAATCTTTGTAATTGGCTTCTGCGAACATGGCTAGATTCAAATGAACTTACCGTGTTTTTGGTTTCAAATTTTTACGCAAAAAAAAGAAAAGAGAAAAATTGGGGGTGGGACAAATGCGACCTTTTGCGCACCTGGACATTTGCGCACCTTTTTTTGCTGGAAAAGGCCTTAGGCAAGGCCGTAGAGCTTCGAAAATATTTCGAAAATACTTCCATATAAGGGAATCGTATGCGTAGATTCCGAATTTCGACAAATCAGACCTCGCTGACACGTCAAATTTGGGCTAAAGGGCAAAAACTGCGGAAAAGCGTTAAGTTGCGTAGTTTTTGCCTTTTAGTCCAAATTTGACGTGTCAGCGAAATCTAATTTGTCGAAATTCGAATCTACGCATACGATTCCCTTCTATGAAAACTTTTTTGAAGCTCTACGACCTTTCCTAAGGTCTTTTCTAGCAAAAAAAAGGTGCGCAAATGTCCAGGTGCGCAAAAAAAAGGTCGCATTTGTCCCACTCCCAAAAAATTCATTTTGAAGGGAGCTATTAAAAGTTGTCAAAATACCCCTTTGCTGAAAATGGGTCCTCCGGGACGAGTCCTCCCCATTGTTATCAGTGATTTCGGATTCATTTTCTTTCTGCTTTTTTATTATGCTTTGTTTTTATTATACTTGCTTTATTATATTTGTTTTTTTCAGGATGAATTCGTTTCTCAACCAACTTGACACGTATCAAATTTTGAAAAAGCGAACGCATATACTAACGACGAAAAAATACGACGAAATTGCGAACAGATTGACAACAATGTCAAGTGAAAGTGAAAGCGAGAAACGGAAGCGAACGAGAGAAGAGGCGAATTGGGCACGTCGTTACTCGATTCAATGTATTGAGCAATCAAAAATACTCTACAATCATGGAGATAAAGGAGAGAACGAACAGCCAAAACGAGTCGTCAAGAAAGAGGAACTCTTCGATGTTTTGACGTCAACTCACAAAAGACTGGGACACGACCGGCCGGGACCTGATGTGGAAAGAACTGCGAGGAGATTATCACGGGATCTCAAAGGAAATACTCGCAATTGCAATTGCACAAATGGATGCACGAATGGACGATGTGTGTGCCTCAAAACCAATATGCTCTGCAATAGCCGATGTCATCACAGTAATTCCTGCACCAACAAATAAACAGTTTGTTTTATGCATTTTAGTTGATGTTTTGTTAGTTATAAACGTTATTATGTTATAAACGTTAATATGTTATAAATGTTAAATGTTATAAATGTTAAATGTTATAAATTTTATTTCACTTGTTGTGATTAATTTGCTGATTTGCGTTTTGTATAAATAGTTTGAAATCAAAGGCTCATTTGAATCGAGCCATGTTCACGGAAGACGATTAAGCAATTGTGCACGGCTAGCAAAAATTTCATTCGTTAACGGCTAGCCGCTAACGAATGATTCGTTAATCGCTAGCCGCTAACGAATGATTCGTTAACTGCTAGCCGCTAACGAATGATTCGTTAACGGCGCTAGCCGCTAACGAATGATTCGTTAGCGGCCGAAATTCGTCAGCGGCTACGACATATATGCTTTATTCATGGGGCGAATAGAAGCGAATCAGATAATCATAACTGCATATAACATATTGCTACAATACTCTCACCTGAAAAAAAGAGAGAAAACTAAAAATAGTACAGTGAGAGTACAGTTAGGAAACACAGATACAAAAAGATTAAATATAGGGCAGATTTGACATGGCCAGAAGATCTAATTCGTTCACAGATACTTTGAATTTTTCTACAGACACAGATACTTTGAATTTTCCTAGAAGATACCAGACGGGAGCTTATTCCAAACCCTACTAATACGGTTTGTTTGTTTGTTTGTTTCATTTTTATCATCAATCATCTTGTTTTTGAATGAATAATCTATCAAAATCTTTTAAAAATCTTTAAAAATCTTTAAAAATCTTTAAAAATCTTTAAAAATCTGTTTTTAAATAGATTAATCTATTCTTTTTAATTGTAAGGATTCAAACTAGCAATTTCTAATTAAAAATTTGAATTCAAGAGATTAACAAAGCAAACCTAGTCCAATCGTGTATCAAGAATTCACTTTAGATCCTTTTTTTTTGCAGCATTTTCTCTCTCGTAAAACTTGTAATAGTTAGACAGACTGGTCACTTAAAAGTCACTTCAACGATCCACCCGATGACATTTAGCATTCGAGTTGTGCAGAAACGATGGGGGTTTCCTCGACAAACCGGTTCAACTAACTCCTTCTTCTTCAAAGTAGTCATCCCTCTTTTCTTTTTTTTATGCTAAATATGTGAGACCTCTCTCCCACTATCTTTTCCCTCTTTTTCCCCTTTTTCCCCTTTTCAATTCGTAAATCCTGAGAATTTTGTGGGTTTTTCGTTTGCCTCGAATCGCTAATGGAATCTCAAAGTTATGAGTCTTTTCTTCTAATATACTCTATGACTTTTATCTACAGGGTGCGGCAAAAGTTCCGACACTTTTGTAAACGGGCAGTTTGACTTGGAAAAGCGCGATTTCTGAAAAACAACACCGGATTATAAAAATTCAGATATTTTTACCCCCTAATATACTTTTTTACACAAAAATTGCCACCTAAAACAACCTTTGATGAGGATGTTTAAAGGTCGTTACAGCAGTTTTTTTTTGCTGTTGAGATTTGGGTGCCCTTCGTAGAATCGCTTGAAAATCTTTCGTTTTTGAGATATAAAGTTTTTTTTGTGGCTTGTTTTCAAGAAAAAAACTCAGTTCTATCAAATGGTAACAGCAGTTTTTGGAAAAATTTCATTCTGCAAAGTTTAAGTCAACTTTCGCAAAAATCTTCAGCGACCAGACCGGGATATGAAAAATTCTCGTCAAAAAGTTATTGAGAGTTGAAATCTTTTTATGAAAATGGCTATATTGGGGTGAAACTACCTAAATTTTTAGAATCCGGCGTTAGTTTTTGAAATTCACGGCTTTTTGAATCCAAAAAAATTACTGCTTACAGAAAAAGTGTCAGAACTTTGCCGCACCCTGTAGTGGCTTGTTTATTGACGATTTTTAACTTTTTTTGTTGAGCTCTACTGATATATTCGTCGATTTTACAATATATTTAGCTTCTATCTAAACTTTAGCAGCTTTTCTCACTATAATAAATCTTTACTTGGCGGCAAGAAACCATAGATGGAGAGGGATGGACGGGAGTGTTCAAATCAGTGCAATTGTGTGTTTTCCTTTCATGTCATGGCATCTCTTTTCCATTCCCTAAAAAGCATCATTTGGTGAAGGAGGAAGGGCAATCAATCGCACAATTGGATAGAATGGATTGCCCCCGAAAGAGGGATGGATGGGAGGAACCGGAACCGGCTACCCTTTTAAATGAGTACGAGTTTTAAAGTTTTAAATGAGTAGGTATACATTTAAATATTAATCATTTATCAACTATTTCAATTCTTTAGATATGATTTTTTTAATAAGTAAAACAGAAAAACGAAAGAAACTCTTCTAAAGTGTCAACTTTAAAAGCTACTGTAACCTATATTTCGATCTGAGTGTTAATAAATGATAATGAAAGCTTAAAAAACAAAAGAACTATCACTAAACTAGTTTTGATACAAGACTAGAACTTCAATTTCTAAAATGTATAACTTTCAAAAGCAATCGTAACCCTTACTAGATGATTCTGGTTAAAAAGTAAACCCTGAATTGATTCAACTTTTACATCTTGAATTACAGAACACTTAAGTGGATCGATTCTCTTCAGGGTACGTTCGACTTTAAGCGAAATCTTCTCTATGTTTTTACATTATTTGTCGAATCCAAAATTCATTGGAGTATAAATAACCTTCCTTTTCCCCATATCTCGACTTCTAATTGTCGAATCGACTTGTGATTAGTCTTAAATGTTCCTTACGAAATTTCGTTATAGAAATCCACAACTTATTTACTAGCACACTAATGTAAAAACATAGAGAAAATTTCACTTAAAGTCAGACGACTTGCCTGAAGGGGTACGATCCACTTACCTGATCTGTAAGTGAAGATGTAAAAGCTGAATCAACTCAAAGTTACTTTTTTTTAGAATCTACATTAAATTTGATGGAAGAAATATAGAATTTAGTTTTATAGACTTACCGATAAAAACATAGAGAAAACTAGGGTCAAAGTCGAGAGATTTGTCTCAGGGGGTAGAGAATCGGAGTTTGACGACTCTTCTTTTTCCTCCATATCTCAACTTCCAATTGACCGATCAACTTCAGGTTGGTTTTAAATATTCTATAAGAAATTCCCGTTACTAAAAACCACAACTTACTTAGTAAACTTTAATGTAAAAACATAGAGAAAATTCCGATCAAAGTTCGACTACCTACCTGAAAGGCCCCATCCACTTAAATGGTCTATAACTTAAGATGTAAAAGTTGAATCAACTCAGGGTTACTTTTTCTAGAATCTACATTAAATTTGGGTAAAAAAATATAGAATTTGTTTTTGTAATCTTTACCAGTTAATTCTGTGAGGCTAAACAAAGGGAAAAATAATAACTAATCAGAAAAGCAAGATTACCATAGTTTTTGAAAGAAAATACCAAATTTAGAAAACACTCTTATGAGCTAAGAGTTTAGAGCTAAGAGTTTAGAACTAAGAGTTTAGAACTTGAGAACTAAAGCTTTGCACATTTTCTACGCTCAATGTCACTCTCAGCCTCATCCCATTTCCCTTCTTTGTATTTTCATGTCTTCCAGGTATCCTTCCCCATTTGATTTCCTTTTTCCCATCACTTTCACCGAGTTCAGTTTGCATAAAGTCATTGCTTGAACTTTCCCCTACTTTTTTCCGATGATCTTTCCGAAGCTTTGCTTTCTTTTCCTCATTTCTTTTCATTTCCACTTGACACTCTATCATTTTGCTTCTTTTTTGATAGAAAAACTGACAAAGGCGTGCTTAGGCAAACTGAAAAAGAAAAAAAAAGGAAGGAAACGCGCCTTTCATTTTATAATCAACCCTCAAAAGTCATTGATTAGTTTTCTAGTGGATCAAAATTAAGAAGGCTTATTTGAGGCCTCTTGTCTGACTACAGTATACCTGGGTATTCCGGTAAATGATTATCTTTTTCTGCAAATGAAGCTAAAGATATCCATTCTGTAGTTGAGCTAAAGATATTCAGTCTATAGTTGAGCTAAAGATATTCAGTCTGTAGTTGAGCTAAAGATATTCAGTCTATAGTTGAGCTAAAGATATTCAGTCTATAGTTGAGCTAAAGATATTCAGTCTATAGTTGAGCTAAAGATATTCAGTCTGTAGTTGAGCTAAAGATATTCAGTCTCTAGTTGAACTAAAGATATTCAGTCTCTAGTTGAGCTAAATATATTCATTCTGTAGTTGAGCTAAAGATATCCATTCTGTAGTTGAGCTAAAGATATTCAGTCTCTAGTTGAGCTAAATATATTCATTCTGTAGTTGAGCTAAAGATATTCAGTCTCTAGTTGAGCTAAATATATTCATTCTGTAGTTGAGCTAAAGATATCCATTCTGTAGTTGAGCTAAAGATATTCAGTCTCTAGTTGAGCTAAATATATTCATTCTGTAGTTGAGCTAAAGATATTCAGTCTCTAGTTGAGCTAAATATATTCATTCTGTAGTTGAGCTAAAGATATTCAGTCTCTAGTTGAGCTAAACATATTCATTCTGTAGTTGAGCTAAAGATATTCATTCTGTAGAGATCAGCCTTTACAGTATTCTTCAGCTTTCTCACTTCAGTATATCTGAGATTTAGTAAAAATATTTGGCCGCTAAATTGAATGTCTCTCAAACTCTGCAATTGTGCTAAAGACAATCAGTGTTAGAGCCGGAATACTCGAAAATACTATAGTTATTGTGGAATCTAAAATACTGTAGGCCCTAGGATCTTACAGTATCCCATCCCGCAGCTTTCTCTTTACTGTTTACGCTGGATACTTATTCATGAAATCGAAAGTGTAAGTTCTGCTGTTAGTGATACGGTAATATAGATTTTATTCTAACTATCCAACTCAGCTAACCAGTTCTTTCTAGGTTAGTTCTCAATGAGTTCCCTGTCCCCAATGGATTGCTTGAAATTTCGATGAAGTGCTCATAGATGGATAGATGGAGGTCATTTGTTCTCTATTCACTTCTCTTGATCCTTCTCCACACATAACCATTCTGTCGATTTCTCTCCCCGATACCCCTTCTATGCCGATCGACCAAATGGGGCGGAAACCATGTGTGAGAAAATCGTTCGCGCCGATCTTCTTTTGCTTTTCATCAAAATGAAGTTCTTTATTCGTTTTCCACAACTTATATCTTTTTTATGCTAATTCTTTCATTTGTTTAGCTGAAAAACACTGGTTTTTCACCACAAATTCGTATAGTCCACCACTTTCAACCAGTGTTGAACCTGGTTAATGTGACTGAACTTTCAAGCGCTCGTTTCTAATTTTTCTAATACATCGACACATATCCAATTCCACCAGAATTGGGTCTTACTCATGAGTATTATGCCTGCCAAATTGTACCTAAAGGGGATCATTTGCCTTTCCGAAATTTGCTATCCCTCATTTTTGCTATTTGACAAATCGTTTTCCACAACTTATACCAGTTCAACACTGGTTTTCCAATCAGTTTTGAACTGGTTAATGTGACTGAACTTTCAAGCGCTCGTTTCTAATTTTTCTAATACATCGACACATATCCAATTCCACCAGAATTGGGTCTTACTCATGAGTACTATGCGTGCCAAATTGTACCTAAACGGGATCATTTGCCTTTCCGAAATTTGCTATCCCTCATTTTTGCTAATTTGCTAACTTAAATCATCAACAGATTCAATTCAAGCAAATTCAAATCAAGAACCTGTTCATTTTGGTCTTTGAATCGTGTTCTCTACAAAATTTTTTACTGGGCCAGTCGTACTTTACTGCCAGTCGTACCAGTCGTCCTGCCCAGTCGTACTTTACTTTAGAAAAATCATCAGCTGATCCGGATTATTGCAAAATGAAGAAAAGGACTTCTTGAATATTTTACTCCCAAAAAAATCTGCTCTCGAATCAAGAGAAGCCGAGTTAATTGGCTCTAAAGATAGTTTAAGTGCGGGTTTTGCATTCACCCTGCTCTCTCACACACTCCGCACTCGTCTCCAGCGTTTTTCCTCACCGGACACACTGATAAGCCATAACGGGGGAAGGTGAATGGAAAAAAAAAAGAAGAAAAGCTTCGAAGGAACACCGAGTGAAGCCTCTTTCTTCTCCTTTTCTCCTCAATCTCTTACCTCTCTCAATCTTTTTTCTTCTTTTCTCACTTCTTTTCAAACACTGTACACAAATTCGTATAGTCCACCACTTTGCTATCGTCTTCTATCGCCTTTTTTGGATCCCTTTTCACCAATCACTTTTATTATATCTATTTGTTGGTGTGTATTTGCATAGAGCTTCGTCTCGAGAATTCAGATGATGTTAAATTTGTGTAGCAGATCCGTACTTTTTTCTTGTTTTTTTCTTGAGTAAACCTGTAAAACTAATTTGGATCAGTTAACTTTTTTAAAAATCTTTAGCTTTTACTTTCTATGTTATTTATATTCCACAGTAACTGTTTGAGTGGGTTTTTGTTTTGAAAACGACTCGATTCCTTTTTCATTACTCTCTTGCTTTGAAATCTTCAACTCTTCAAGAAGTTTAAGAAAATTGACACCTATGTTTTTTAAGAGATTAAAAAACCTAACGAAAAAAAACTAACGTAATCAAACCACCAATTTACATTTGACCAGCCCAATTTTGATATCATTGGTTGTGCCTTGTGATTCCTAATCGAATAATATCAAAATTAGGCTGATTAAGCTGATCGAATGAAACTGGTGGTTGGATTACAGTGATTATAAGTTATAGATGTTTTTTAGAAAGCACATTAGCTGGGAGGGACGGACATATTCAATTGTGTACCGAATTTGCCCAAATGAACCCTTGAGTATCGCTTCGATTCATTGATCAAATGTTTTTCCTTTGCTTCCCATACAATTCACTGATTGAAAATCTATTTTCTGATCGATGAGTGGGTTGTTGTGAAGGTGGGGGAGGGAAAACGTAAAAACACAACTAGGAAATGCTTGAGAAAAAATTCATGAATCGCTTGTGTCGGACGGTGAAATGAGTCACGAACACCGACCGATCCCCTTTCCTTTTTTCCACTTCCCCTTAACTATCTTGAAAATCAGCTGTGTTGACTCATTGATTTCGCGCTTTTATCGAGGGTTTTCTTTGAATTTCCTAGATCATTCCAAGAGTTTCGAGTACCGCATTCAACTTCAGTTTTGTTCTTTTTGCAAAAAGTTTTCCGGCAATTGCACGAGGCTTGAGTTGAGTTAACCTGTAAAATCTTGAAGATTTGAATAGGTATCTTTAGATTCCATTCAAAAAAGATTGACTACAACTCACTCCTTGCACTTACCTACAATAAATACTGTAATAGTACCCCACCCGACTCGTACAGTCGCGTAGTCGCAAAAGTTTTTTAGTATTTCATTTTTTTCAAACTGATAAAATTTGATCAGCGATCATTTTCACATTTGGACTGACCATTAGACAGCGTAAAAGAATTCTATTACGATTTATTTAAAAATTTATGTGATCTTTCACCCTTTTATTTATTGCCGTACCGTTTTATTGCCAATCGCGCTTTGACAGCAACGTAAGCTTTGCTAACAAGTAAAAGGAGAACTTCTTTTCAGTTTCAGTGCCTTAAACTTGTGCCAATGTACATCGATCTTAAGAACATTCACCAAAAATCGAATTCCTACTAACCTTTGACCACTTATCCACCAAAAATTCAAAATTTTTACGATTCTCTGCAAACACCCAAACATATTCCTTCGCCAGCTGGTGATTTCTTTTTGATAACACAAACTGTTGATGTTTATTTCCCTGTTTTCTTCGCCAAAATGTTCCAAAGATAGCTCAATTTTTTGTTATTTCTTTCAAAAATAAGTTTTTTATTTTGAAGGCTTATTTTCTTTCAGTCCTTTAAATCTTTTCCCAATCACCCGTGAAACGTCTGAGTCATGGTGTCGGTGGAAAGAGAAATTGTGTGTGTTATCCGTGAACGATCTCCGTTATCAGATTCTAGTGGTCGAATAAAAAAAGATTCTACGCGATTGTTCGCTTTTGGAAACTTTCTGTTTTGTCTAAACCAGACTTGAAATTAGCATAGAAACATTTCATTTGCAAACTTTGATTTTAGAACCAACCTCCAATTTTTTTTACCCCATTCACCAATGCTTTCTACTTTGTGTTTTATCCGTTGATTACTTTCACTAATCGCTTCTTTTTACAGATTCGGTGTATTGCATTTGTCAACAAAAATTCGCCGACCTGCCGTCACTTCCGGATTTTGTCGCGCGCGGCGGACGCGTGGTTAGTTTTGGGTTTAAATTCAATTAATTTTCTTGATTTTAGGTCTCTCCATCGCCGCCGGAAGCCCACAAGAGTAGTCGTCCATCAACACCGACGGCCCTCCCACCGCCGATCATTCGCGACACGTACAACTACGTCAACTATCTCAATCCCGTATATCTTGGCAAAGTGAGTTTATGATCTTGGTTTTATTGTACGCTTTTCTTTAGGGTGGCTTTGCTGCTGTTTGGCGATATAGGAAAGAAGGAACGAGAGATGAATACTATGCTGTAAAGGTTTGCTTTTGATGATCCGTCTTCGAATTTCTAGTGTTTAGGTGGTTGAACGATCACGACTCAGTCGAACATCAGCATATGAGAAGCTTCATCGTGAGATTCAATTGCATGGGTTTGAACTAGAAAAATTGTTCCCTATAATGTTTAATATCTAGTGGTTGCTCCCATCCGAACATCGTAAAGCTTTGTGGATATTTCCAAGATAATTTCAACATCTACATTTTGCTGGAGTTATGTCCTGACGGAACACTCCTCAATCGGATCTACAATGGAAGAGGTTTTGCTTTAAATTCATTTCGTTTACTAACTGTAACTCAGGTGGTTGCTTAAGTTCTTACGAGTCCTTCATCTACATACGAGGAATTGTGGAAGCCGTTTTGTATCTTTTCACGAAAGGAATTCTACATCGAGACCTTAAGCCGGGAAATATTTTCCTGGATGGAAAGTCAGTGTTGACTACAAGTTTTGTTTTAATCAAAGATTCAGTCACGTGAAACTGGGCGATTTTGGCTTGGCGGTCTCTAAGGGTGGTCATTCAAATCGAAGTGCTTCTGGACTATCTAGTATTTCTGGAACGCCGAATTATCTTGCACCTGAAGTCCTTCACCGTCGAGGCCATTCCGAAGCATCAGAAGCATGGGCAATTGGATGTATTCTCTACTGCATGCTCATCGGAAGACCTCCATTTGAAACTGGTATTTCAAAATGTTGTTTATCATATCTCTTTTCTTTTTAGATAACCTCCAAAAAACCTACAATCGTATTATGAGAGGCGAATTTTCATGGCCAACGATCGATGGAAAGAACAATGTCGAACAAAGAGCTGTGATGCTTGTAAATAGGTATGTTTTCTTTTTCAAATTGTTTTAGCACCTATTAAACTTTAGACTGCTCAGAATTGATCCCGCAAATAGGGAAACCGTTGCCGGAATCAAAACATCTCTCTACTATCAACAATACGTGGAAAATGAACAAAGCGATATAGTAGATCAAAATTCGAATGCTCTATCATCGTTGTCTTTGAATTCTCAGAGGTAAAATCATGTTGCTAAGGTTTAAACTTTTGGTTCTAGAGTGCAACAAAACGGAGCTCGTCACGACTGCAATGGACGACAAGCAATTAGTCCACATCAGCCGGATCGCTGGCATTGGTACTCCCCGGCTTATGCTCCGCAAACACATGATGTGAATGCAATCGAATACGCTGATTCGGACCCTTATGAAGATCAACGCCCTTCAACCGCATATGCAAATGAAATGGGATCGATTGGGGTAGGATTTGTGTTGTGTGCAATATATTTATGATCTCATTGTAGGTAATGGCTCCGCGTCTAACTTCTTTCCACGATTCGGGACTTGGCTCTGACCCTCATTTGCTCAGTCCTCGGAATAGCATTGCTTCAAGGCTTGAACTTTACGTGCACACGTTGAATCTGCTTCTCAAGCAAAGTTCCTACTTGGTTGAAATTCCATTTGGTTGGTTTTTTGCATCTTTTAGTAAATCAATGTTTATTTTAGTTCCTCTTCTCTATGTTTCGAAATGGGTTGATTACACGAATAAGTACGGCTTCGGGTGTATTCTCTCGGATGGGACTGTCTCCGTGCATTTCAATGATGATAGCTTGATTGCTGTTAGGTATTTAATTTAAACTTTTCTTTTCAAACTTATTTTAGCGATGATTTCACAATGGCGCGCTATGGCGACAAAACTTTCTCTTCAAATATCAGACAACATAATGTGAAATCGGCATCTTCGGACATTTTTGAGAAAGTTCGCATTGCAAATGTTTATCGATCATACATGGAGAAGGAATTGACCGGAGCATCCGTTAATGATGACCTGTAAGTGCTTAACATCTTGTAAAATCTGAAAACTGTTCTAATGAGATTTTTGTATAGGCACGACGTACAACAAAATTATAGTGAAGAAAACGGGTACGCTTAGTTTTGTGTGGCCTTTTTGTAGTTTTAGTTTTGCACGTTTTTAGTTAGCCAAACCATCATCCGACAAATTCATTAATCACTTTGTTTTTAGTATTCGAGACTCTTGGAAAAGACAAATGATGCCGAACGGAGAGTTGCCCTATCTTGCCTATGAAACGAAAAGGGATAACTTTGTCTTCATGTTGTTATCAAATGGAACAGTCCAGGTATGAGTCTTGCTCGCGAGCTTTTATAATAGTCGATTCAGGTCAACTTCACCAATCGTCACGTAAAAGTTATATTGACGCCGCCAACCCAAGGAATTTGTCCGTTTGATGGACGAAACTCGATGCTCTTCACGTTGATTGACGAGAGCAAACATATGGCTACATATCGATTGGAGGATTCGATGAATTTGGGTTAGTTGTTAAAGTCTTTTTAAGTTGTTCAATATTCAATCCAGTAATATTTATTTTATGCGGATCTTGAAATTATTTTGGGGTTTAAAGTTCTGAGCAACTGCAAGGCTGAAATTGACAATTATACCTGCTTTTTAGGATCTACGCCATTCCTGCAAACGAAATTTGTCGATATTCTACAAGAGATGAAGAACATTGTGAACGAGCACTCATTCCGCGTTCGAACACCACCGCTTGAGCCACAGGACGGTGATAGAAATTCTCCTACTTCGTCCAATCAACGTTCTGGAATTATCTCGACTGCCTGTTAGTTTTTTTCTCATTAGTTCTATCTTGTAGCTACTAACCCCTCGTTCATGCTTAATTTTTATGAATTCAACCTTATGCGATTGGCCTTGTCCAAATCCGCTTTTTCATCTAGCCCTAAAATTCTCGTAACGATTGTTTTTACATTTTTTATCGCGCTTTCAACATTTTTTGGATACTGCCTTTCTTTTATACGCACTATGATTGCCATTCTCCGACTTGCTTTCAAGCTCCTTCCGCTCAATATTATCCACTACATTATAATTCATGCAGGTCAACGTTTCCTTTTCTGAAATTGGTTCATTGTTACGGGTTTTCATTTGTGTGGAATTGTTGTTTTTGGTGTCTCAATTGTTTTCTACTTTTCGCGCTACGTGAATATTCTTGATATCGGGTTTTTGCTAGGAGCATGGTTTTGTTTATAGGTTTTATCGTACCTTGATGAGTGGCAAGCTTTTGGTTGTTTTTGAAATGTCGTCAAGGTACTGCCTTTGTTTTATTTCTCGTCTCGTCCGAATAATAAAACATTATTTTTTTTGGTGTTTAAAGAGATTAGGATCACAATTTACTAATTCGCCACAAAATCAAAACAACCACAATTCCCAACGAAGCCTAGCCGAGGATCGAGTGATACGCATGCAAAAGAAAACAATAAGAGCAAGAAATTACAACTTTTGGTGTCATACAACTCAATTCTACACTCTAAGCGAAGGCGAATCGGTTGAATCCGCCTCGTTTAGCGAAAGCAAATCGATTGTAGGCTCGCTTGGCGAAAGCGAATTGACGGGCTGGCCATCTGAAATTTTATTTTATAATGTATAAATTATAAATATAAATAATAAATATAAATTTTATTTTATTGTTACTTTAGCAATCGTTCAAGTCTAGTACTTTCTTAGAAGTGGGAAATTAAACTCTTAAATGATTCGAGTAACTTCCTTCCTCAAGAGCCCTCCCCTTTGACCAATTTGCATACATCGGAACGAGATCAACGAGTCCGTGATTTTTCGGGGAGAAAAGGAAAAGAGCTTGCATAATGGATATTGCTTAACTTTTTCACGTGTAAGTTTAGATCGTTTGACGTCAACCCGGAAAATTGTGCTCAAGTTTGATTAAAAGGTCTATTGAGAGTGAACAAACTTTATAATTAGGTTGTAAACTAAATAACCGGACTTTTGCGTTTGCGCTCCTCTCAAAAGAGCCAATAAGAGAAGCACCAATTTTCTGACGTAAGGGAGAACTATAGACTATAGAGGGATTCACCGAAAACTCGATGAGCTCATTTGGAAAGTTTTGACTTAGCCCCGTCTGACTTCTTTCTCTTGAAACACTTCTTGGAGGAAGAAAAGTTTGATGGTCATGCTCAAGTCATAAAAGCACTCAACATCTACTTTTTCATCTAACAAGTGAATGGCCAGAAGTGAATGTGACCGTTTGAGATGAGTGTTACCTCATTCGATAGATCTCATCATGGATATTGATGAAAATGAACAAAAAAAATTAGCTGCCTAACTCTACAACGAGAATTCCCTTCTGGCCATTCCCTTCTGGCCATTCCTTCTGGCCATTCCCTTCTGGCCATTCCCTTCTGGCCATTCCCTTCTGACCATTCTCTTCTGGCCATTCCCTTCTGGCCATTCCCTTCTGGCCATTCCCTTCTAAGACTCCTCAGTTTTTTGAAGCATGGAATTAGGGATTTGTGCCGAAGATGGGAACAAGTTATTGATAAAAGTGATACCTTTCGAATTAGAATGAATCTATTCATTGAATCCATTCACAATGAATCTATTCATTGCTTTTTGCGTCTTGCGCTTTTTTTTTTGCGAAAGTCCGGTTTACAAAATTAGTTTACAACCTAATAAGATTCAAGTTTCAATCTAGATTCACAATGAATAGATTCCCTGGAAGGTTGACGGATTTCAATTTTAGAATTATTGATATTGATAAAATAAGCCTCTTTGAGCAATGATTCAATAACAATCATTTACCTTTTTGCGAAACCTCGAAGTGCCCTCTTTTCCTCGTCGATCTCCTCATCATCCTCATCAACTGGGGATCGCTTTGCGAATGCAAATCTAGAAATTTAAAATCTCTTTTTTTGAAGTTTGAAGAAAATTTCTCTTTAATAAATCTTTATTATTTTCCCTTTTTACCTCATCGGACTTCTCTTGGCGAAAGCGAATGAGCGCATTCGTTTCTCAGCTGATGGATCTTCGTCTGTTAGCTGAAATTTTTTATTTTTAAGCAGTTATACCCTTCCAAATCATACCGAATATAGATACATTTAGTTAAGTTAGAATATAGATACATTAGCTAGAATATAGATACATTAGCTAGAATATATATATATATATATATTAGTTAGAATATAGATACATTAGTTAAGAGACAAGACTACGATAGATTCCGAAAGCTGACACGAAAGATGACAAGATTTAGAAAACAAGTTACTTACAAACAAGTTACTTGACTACGATAAAAACTCGAGACAGGATTACGGTAGTTTACAAAATAGTAAACGCTTTTCAAAAAAGAAACGAACACAGAAAAGAAATTGGCTCGATTTAGAAAACGTCGATTTACCTGTTGAGCGAGAACGGCGGCGGCAAGTGTGCACAAAAGGAAGACGAGTGTCGAATTCATACTCTCTTGTATTTTTTCGTACGTATCTGGGGACCCACTGAAAGAATTTTCATTTAGATTCTAAACAAAAAAAAGTAAAGCAATCGAAAAGAAATGTAGAATTTTCAGATTATCATTTACAAAAAGAAATTTTGATTCTGATGGTTACAAAATTCTCATAAAACTCTGAAAAGACTCCAAAAGATCTCCAAAAATAAACAAATGCTTTTTAAACTTTAATAAACCAATAATAAATTCAAATAACCTTTCCAATAACCTTTCCAATAACCAATAAACTTTTAAATACTTATTAAGACAAAATTCAACTTCTTTTGTTGATGGTCAATGGTGTTTTGGATCCGATACTCTGGGATTAAAAGGAAAAAGATCATTGGGTGAAATGAGTGCCGAAGAGAGGGATCTGGATGGGATTTATTATGTTTTTTCATGATAAAAAAATTGCTAGAAATTAAAGATTACTTCTAGCGGGGCGGGGGGATTAGCGATCAGAAAGCAGTGAAAAACATTCAACACTTTTTCAACCTAGAGTCTTTTAAGAGAAAAATATGATAGCACAGGATGTGGCATATAGTGTTGCGCTTAAAGCATCTAGCTTCACAGCTCTAGCTTCACAGCTCTAGCTTCACAGCTCTAGCTTCACAGCTTTAGCTTCACAGCTCTAGCTTCACAGCTCTAGCTTCACAGCTCTAGCTTCACAGCTTTAGCTTCACAGCTTTAGCTTCACAGCTTTAGCTTCACAGCTCTAGCTTCACAGCTCTAGCTTCACAGCTTTAGCTTCACAGCTCTAGCTTCACAGCTCTAGCTTCACAGCTCTAGCTTCACAGCTCTAGCTTCACAGCTCTAGCTTCACAGCTCTAGCTTCACAGCTTTAGCTTCACAGCTTTAGCTTCACAGCTTTAGCTTCACAGCTCTAGCTTCACAGCTTTAGCTTCACAGCTCTAGCTTCACAGCTTTAGCTTCACAGCTCTAGCTTCACAGCTCTAGCTTCACAGCTCTAGCTTCACAGCTCTAGCTTCACAGCTTTAGCTTCACAGCTTTAGCTTCACAGCTTTAGCTTCACAGCTTTAGCTTCACAGCTTTAGCTTCACAGCTTTAGCTTCACAGCTTTAGCTTCACAGCTTTAGCTTCACAGCTTTAGCTTCACAGCTTTAGCTTCACAGCTTTAGCTTCACAGCTTTAGCTTCACAGCTTTAGCTTCACAGCTTTAGCTTCACAGCTTTAGCTTCACAGCTTTAGCTTCACAGCTTTAGCTTCACAGCTTTAGCTTCACAGCTTTAGCTTCACAATCAGCTTATACCCATGGTCTGTCTATTCCAGGCGAGTCGAGGCCGGGCCATACTTAAGTCCTCCAACTTTTCATAGATCATAGATTGCTCTGAACTAGGCCTAAAATAGTTTAAGATTTTGGAGACCACACCAGGCCCATAAAGGCCAGCACTGACCATGTGAAAGCGCTTAAAAAAACTTTCAAAATAAATTTTGAAAAAACTTGTAGCTTTTCATGGTCTAGTGTGACCTGAACTGGCCCGGCTTGACCTTGACCTGGCTTTTCGCTTACAAGAATAACCCTGGCTTATCTTATGGCACATGAACTTAAATTTTCTGACCCATTACAGAGAAACAACAACTCCTGCACTAGCCAGGGATTTAAAATTCAGTAAAGAACTTCGCAGCTAATGTTCAAAAGCTATAGCTTTCCTCATTTCCTTCTCCAATCACTCCCCCATAACCGTTGACGTCTTCCTCCCCTCCATAATTTGATCGTCAAAGTTTTATTTCCCCAAAAACACCACAAAATCACTTGCTTGCCATTTATCCTAAAAAATTATAAGCAAATTGGATCCTACTTCAAATTTGCTCAAAAAATCTTTTCGAAAAATTGGATTTAAGCTGAGAATGGCTTTGTGTGAAAGAATGATCCTTTTTGGAAAAAGAAGAGCTAGGGAATTATTGGATCTTTAGAAAAGTAATTTAAAAAGAAAATGAAAGAACCCTGAGAATCAAAGATTTGCCATAATCAAAAATGAAAAGTGGGAGAAATTTTTGAATATTTTATGGGGGAATTTGGGGAATTTTGATTCTCATCGTTCAAGTCCAGGGCACAAAATAAAAGTGATGTTTCAGAGGGTTTTGTTTTTGTTTACTTGTAAGGCTATAAGCAAGATTTTAACTAATTGCACAACTTTTTATTACCGTCAATCAAAATTCAAACGATTTTGGGGTTACGATACTCGTGAGGCTACTTGTGGCTTTGACACTTTGGCGTGTGCTTTGACAATTGAAAAGCACCTCTTCTGGTGCAGTGAATTCCATTTTCATACAAAGCACACGATTGACTCGAAAAGGCCAAGTAGGAAATGAACGGGTTGGTTATAAGGTCACCTACAGTGCAGCCAAGGGTACTGTAGATACTATTGGAGTACTGTACGTATTCTGATAGTACTGTAGGTCATATTATTGAATTACTGTAGGTATTCCGATATAATATGGCTCCTATAGCCGGCTTATAAAGACTAGTATGCCAGAAAGGTTGGGTTTTGATCGAGCAAGGCAAGTAGGGGGAAAAATTGACCAAAACTTGTGTGAGAACTTGAAATTTAGAAAAATGAAACCCTTGAATAAACAAAGAAGATGAATGGAAGAAAGATGATGATGTGGAAGCTCTTCAAGAATAAAGAATTTCAGTGGAGAATGGGAGGGATGGGCGGAGAAGGCCCGCCCATCTCTCCCCATCCCTCTCCTCCTTCACGAGCTTCCTTTCTCACCTCAAAGCCACTCACGCAACTAATCACATCTCATTCTAGTCAGATGAAAAGTGAATTGTAAAGTGAGAGCAAGGAATTATTCATTCATCCTGAAATATTCTTCCCGGAAAAGATTGAGAATCTGATTGAGAATCTGATTGAGAAACTGATCTCGATAAACTTGAAGAGCAAGAATCATCAGTTTTCTGTTGGCTATGTTCTATAGAAGCGATTAGAATCGATTGTAAATGATTGTAAAAAAAATAATCTTAATTTGGTTAATAAACAAGTCAAAAGATTGAATCTTTTGTTATTAAAGAAAAAATAAGAATATGATATCGATTTGTTTTTGAATAAGTTATAAAACAGTTCCGTAAAAGGTTTCTAGTGTACCGTATTTCTTCGAATAGAAGACCGGGTAAAGAGTATCATCGCGTACTCCTGCGTAGCAGCCCTTTTAAAGTTCTCTTTTCTGCATAAAAGCTTTCAATCAAGTGCTATAGAGCTGGAAAATGACTCAAAAATCTGTTAGCTCATGTGGTATTTGGAGTCATTTTCCAGGACTCCTTAGCACTTCATTAACTTTTATGCGTTAAAAAGAAAAAAGGGCTGCTACCAGGCTACCTGATGATTCTCTACCCTTCTATTCGAGAAATCCGACATCTTATCTCCGCATTTCATCAGTCGGTAAATCTGATAATTTTGGTAAAAATATATCAGTTAATAAAGGTGGTATTTATTGTTATGATAAAGATCTACTATATATAAAGGAACTAAGACGCCTGTCTGTCTGTGCGCGCTACTCCTCAGCCCCCAGAGAACCGTTTGTAATAACTTTTGCGTCGTTGAATAGGGAATTACATGTAGTTGTGCAACGTGCGCGTCTGGATTTTCCACCAAAGCAAAATTCGAGTCTCACGCGGAGGTCGAACCTGGATCGTATGGGCGACAGACCGACGCGCTACCTACTGCTCCACGGAGACAAAACCTGTTGCTGCCCAGAAAATCCAGAAAAACCCGCCGTTAGACGGGTTTCTCCCTATTCATTGATATGTCCGGATACACGATCAAAACGACAAGCATCGTGTTTTAGTAAAAGCATCTGAGACCATTCTCTCTCGATGTCGCTGTGGCCGACTGGCTAACAACCTGGTATCTTAGTCACGGGGTCAAGGGTTCAATCCCGCCCTTAGATTATTGCCTCTTTTTTCCATATTTATGTTTTTTCTTACATTTAGGAGTGCTTGTGTATTATAAACACATATTTTGAACCATAAGAACGATAAGAAACCATAAGAAATATATTTTGTAAACAGAATCAAAGAAATGATCTAAGGATTTTCAACGATTCTGTTAAGTTCTCTGCTCCTTCATGCCAATTACCGTATCCCGCGTAGGCGTTTCTCTCGAATCTCAACTCCGAGATCAAATAGATAATTGACATGAAAATAAGTCTATACACAGAAAGGTCAATGGAAAGAAAAGCTAGGAGGTTTGAATTAAGAAAAGGAAAGATGTAACAAGATGTGACATTCATTCGATTTCCTTTCTCGTCATCGTGATTCCTGATTCGACTTCAAAAATAGCTCAAGATGTCTAGAAGATAATGAAATCGATAGAAATTGATAGAAATTGATAGAAATTGATAGAAATTGATAGAAATTGATTGAAATTGATTGAAATTGATTGAAAGTGATTGAAATCGATAGAAATTGATTGAAATTGATTGAAATTGATAGAAATTGATAGAAATTCATGAAAATTCCTTTAAATTCATGAAAATTCCTTTAAATTCATGAAAACTCATTTAAATGAAACTATTCACAATCAATTAGCTACAATGATTTAAGAGAATTATTCATTTTTAAGTTTCATTTCAAAATTTGTCATTCAAAATTTATTTTGAGAAAAATAGGGATTAAAACACTCATTTTTTTATTCACCACAAATCTACGTAACATAAAATTTCTGTGCTTCAAATTCATTGAGAATATTTTTCCATTATTTCTTTTGAAAGTGATTCAGCGGGAAAAATGGAGAATTTGTGCGCTTTCATGTGTAAAAATGGAGAATTTAAGATCAAACTATTGAAATGTGATCGTTTGAACGAATAAATGAACGTTTGAAAGTTTTTAAAAGTTCTAGAATATTTGTGTTTTTTGCAGACCAAGAAGCAAGGGAAAACCTTTGAGAATCTCGTGAAAATTTCATCACTCAGGTAAAAGAAAAAGAACGAAAGAACATCAGGTAAAAGAAAAAGAACCTCAAGTAAAAGAACGGTGAATTCTTGAAATTCTTGACCCTTCATAGAAAACACTTAAACAAAGGTTGCAGTTGGAAGTTTCAGGTTACCTACAGGTTGCAGCCAAGGGTACTGTAGATACTATTGGAGTACTGTACGTATTCCGATAATTACTGTAGGTGTACTATTGAATCACTGTAGGTATTCCTACCATATATATGGCTCCCTATAAGTCGGCTTATTAAAGGCTAGTATGCCAGAAAGGTTGGATTTTGATCGAGCAAGGAAAGTAGAGGGAAAAATTGACCAAAACTTGTGTGAGAACTTGAAATTTAGAAAAATGAAACCCTTGAATAAACAAATCAGCGTGATTGCTGTGATTCAGCGGGAAAATGGAGAATTTGAGCGCTTTTATGTGTAAAAATCGAGAATTGAAGATCAAACTATTGAAATGTGATCGAAATGAACGTTTGAAAGTTTTAGAAGTTCTAGAATATTTGTGTTTTTTCTGCAGACCAACAAGCAAGGGAAAACCTTTGGGAATCTCGTGAAAATTTCATTACTCAAGTAAAAGAACCTCAAGTAAAAGAACGGTGAAATTCTTAACCCTTCATAGAATACACTTAAACAAAGTTGAAGTTCAAGTTTCATTGACCTTAAAAAAAAATCACTCGTCTTCTATAAAGGGGAAGGTTTTGTCGACTTTGTCGGATTTTAGGAACTTTTAAATGAAAAGAAAAGCTTCAAATGATTATAACTTTTCCAGAAATAACATTTTCATTTTACTTTTTATGTAGTTCGATAGAAAAGGTTTCTGGCTTTTGAATAAGGTCAAAGGAAATGACTATAAATCAAAGGACTATAAATTGGAAAGGTCAAAGTTAAAAAATTACTTCTTCTATAAAGGGGAAAATTTGACTTTGCCGGATTTAGAGACTGACTGATTACGGAATGACGGACTGACTGACTGATTGACTTTGTCGAAAGTTTCCCCTTTATAGAAGAAGAATTAATTTTTTTTAAAGTTAATGAAACTTCAACTTCAACTTTGTTTAAGTGTATTCTATGAAGGGTCAAGAATTTCACCGTTCTTTTACTTGAGGTTCTTTTACCTGATTTAGGGACTTTTGAATGGAAAGAAAAGCTTCAAATGATTATAACTTTTGCAGAGATAACATTTTCATTTTACTTTTTATGTAGTTTGATAGAAAAGGTTTCTGACTTTTGAATAAGGTCAAAGGAAAGGACTATAAATTAGAGTTCGGCAAACAAAACCAAAACCAAAACCGACCAAAAGCAAAACCAAAACCAAAACACCAAAACTCAATTTGCATACAAATTAAGATGTAAATTTAAAATTGTAAAATGCAAATTTGCCTTTCACTTTTTCTCACTCCCCAAAATCTCGCGGCCGAAAAAAGGACCAAAACACGACCTCGAAATTTCGAAACAAAAAATAGCCTATGGAATAGATTTTTGGACGCTGATTTCAAATCTGCAAACAGATTTTCGCTAGCTCCTCCCAATGGCGAGATATTGGCGAGTTTTGGTTTTGGTCTGTTTTGGTTTTGGTTTTGGTTTGTTTTGGTTTTGTTATGGTTTTGGTTTTGGTAGTTTTGGTTTTGGTAGTTTTGGTTTTGGTTAAGTTTTGTTTTCCGAAGTCTACTAAAAACATAAGCGGGAAACCGTGGCCGAGTGGTCTAAGGCGCGCGACGTGAATCCCGCGCAAAAGTATGGGGTTGTTGGTTCGACTCTCCCGCACACTTGAGCTATTATTTTGCATATTCCTTAATTGTTTTGAGTGAATACATTACATAGCTACATTGTTCTTTTGAACAAAAAAAAATTTTGTGCAATAGAGAATTTTTCAATTTTCTTAGTTCTTTTTGTAAAAATGTTATAACTTTTTGTAGCGTTGAGGAAATTTGATGATTTTTGTATCAAAATGTTCGTGAGAGTCTCTAGAATAAAAATTATCCCCTCGTTTTTTGTTCTAAATTGTCGAGTTACGAGCCCCAAACTGCGGGGCAAAATTTCCCATACAAAATGACCAAAAAATCGCTAAAACTCAATTTAAAAAATTTCTGTCAAAGGGATTTGAAAAATTCCTTCAGATTCGGAATCAGCACAATTTTTTGCATCTAAAAAAGGTACTCCCAAAAAAATCCGATAGAAAACGCATTTTCGGGTGTTCTTTCTGCCCCCCACGTAATCGCTCGCGATCTGGCGCACGTCTTTTGCTTAACCCCCTCCCTCGAACCGCTCATAAACTTACCTGGCTGGGGGGTTTCTCGTGATCATCCAGGGACAGGACCCCCATGGTGAGACATGGTCAGTGCACTTTTGACTGTGTTGACCTGTGTGGCAGCTCCGAGTTGGGGTTCGCTAACAGCTAAATTTTTGCGTGAGGGGCTGCGTTCGCGCGGCCCTGCCAATGATCAATTGAACGCTATCCTGAAGTATTATTTTTGTTCCAATGCAAGTTGAAAAGTTCATGGATCCAGTTGTTTATAATCAAAATTTTCAGCTTAAAAAGGGCTATGGTGTTGGCGGTGAAGGAAAAGAGGCAATCACGAAAAGCTTTTCACTAACAACAACCACTAACAGGCCAATTCTGATCACCGCCGATCACATTGATGATGAAGAAAATGAGAATATGACAACGACAACTGTTATCCCAATGCCTAAAAATCTTTTTTTTTTCAATCAAGTCAAATCCAAGCCCTATTTTCGAACCCAAAGTACACCACCCTAGTTTTCCTCGACTTGTTCCTCTTTTTCTCAATTACCCATTTCCTCGTCCCTTTACGCTAAACCTCCGGTTGAATTTTCGGTGACGTCTACTCAGAAAAGAGTCGTTTCTCATTCGTAATTCCTTCTTCTACATATTTAAAATCATTGGTCGCATTGAAAGAGGGATGTTCATGTGTATTCGAGCAGACAAATATCGGCAAAACGGCCATTCTCGTGAATATAATGTCCGTCTCATAGAGACACAGTCATCCCAAGAAAAATTCTCTCAAATAAAGTTTCCATGAACACGAGATTATTTTGTTTTTATTGCTCCCGGAAGAAAGATACGGATTAAAATAAGGCTTCGGGGTGGGGGTGAAATGAACGTTAAAGATTTGTAGTCATGAAGTCAGTGACTTCTCACCACTAGAGTCTCTTTCTCTTCTTTCTCAGCTCTTTCTCTTCTTTCTCAGCTCTTTCTCTTTCTCAGCTAGTTCACTTTCATTCATTTCATTCAAAAACATCTATTTTAGAAAACTATTGTTATGAAATTGTCAGTTTCTATTCAATTAAAACAATTTTTATATCATTGACTGAAATCGTGTGATTCCTTGTCAAATGATACCAAAATTAGGCTGATTGAATAAAAATTGGCTCGCTGATTACGCTAGTTTTCGAAAATTCGTGACTTTTAGAAAGGATATTAGCCGAATTCTGCATTTGGACAGACAGCATTTGTCCCTAAAAATTGGTCGAGAAGGCCGGCGCACAAAGCATCGATGAATCACAGGCAGCAACGATTACAGTTTGCGTTAGAACATCAACACTGGTCAATTGAGAGCTGCAAGCATGTACTCTAGTGTAGCATGCTGTTGCATGTACTTTATTGACAAATGCAAATTTGATTTTTTCAATGCGAATGGGGCCATTATGTAATGAAATGATCGATTGGAGCTTGATATCGACTCGAATACATCAGACCAACGGTCAAGTTTAATGGTGATGGTGTAATGTGTGCTGGAGAGGCTTTGCCGCTCATTCGGTCATCTCGTTCGATCGGTAGGGATCGGATGTGAACCAAAATACAGGGTGACCAGAATTAACGTCGTATTATGTTATGTGGCCCATTTCACTTTTTGCTCACCTGTTTTTATGGTTTTTGTGTATTTTTCTTATTTTATGATATGATTACTAACTTTCAATACATTCGGATGGTTGTTTTCATTAGTATGGTATAGCTTTTCGTTGAGTATGGTTGTTTGAATGGTGAAAGCGTCTCCACATTGACAACCGATCCTTGAGCTCAAGCGGCAGCGTGTTCAGGCTCAGCGAGATCTATTTAAAGTTAACTTTTCGAGATGGGTTGAATATTTGGTTAAAAGCGAGGCCCTTTCCTAGGTTTCTTTTGCGAAGTGCTCAAACTGGGACATCTCCTCCATTTTTGAGTCTCACACTTGTCTCACCCGCAAACCAAAATCCTACTACGAAGAGGGTCCGCAAGTTGCCCTGTAAAATGGGTAGAAGTCGTCAATAATATTGAAATTATTTGGAATGAATTCATGGTTTTATGTTGAATAAATTTTAGTTCAAAGTCCAGCAGTTTTCAATTCCCAACCCAATAGCAATAGGTAAAGGATTTCCGGTACTATCTGGTTAAACATTCCCATCCGTTTTTGGTGTATCTTATTTGAGGAAAAAGTGTGGATGTTTATGGATCAGATATGTTTAGTTTATAATTTCAGAACCTAGTAGATTTTATCTACATAAAGTAGATAAAACAATATTATTGGTTTAAACTAGATACTTGTTAGGGTATGCGGAGGTATAACCGAATAGAACCGAATCTCGCTGATCCGTGCGAGGTCGCTGATTCGAATCCCTTGGCATTTCACCATATTCTTTACTCAAAAACCCTAAAGGTTAGGCAACTGGTTTTTTTTATTCTTTAAATATGAAATGAGCACAAATGAAAACTCGACTCTGAAAAGAATTTCCAGAAAAATGAAAAGAAAAGAAAAAACCCTACCGGTACTCACAAATACATGGATTCATTTTTTGACAATATTTCTTCTGATTTGAAAAAATTTCAAGTAAAACTGATAATCACAAAAAGAAAATACCGTAAATACTGTAATAGTACCCCAGCCCGATAATGACGGCGCAGAGTGTTGCGTAGTCTAGATTTGAACGAGTTTTTCTCGACACTGGTTTATGCTAAAATGCGCGCTTAGGTATCAAAAATAGCTGAAATTCAGGCTATTCTTTGATACCAAGCGCGCATCGTAGCATAAACAGCGCGGCGAGCGGGATGTTTAAGAGTTAGACTACGTAACAATCCCGAAAAACTAGTTTTTCTCGACACTTTGGTTTATGCTACAATGGGCGCTTAGGTATTCAAAAACTAGCCCTGAATTTCAGCTATTTTTGATACAAAACACTTTTTTGAAAGTACGGGCGTTTTGAAAATAAAAAACTTTTAAAACTTTTGCGACTACGCGACTGTACGAGGGGGCGGGGTACTATTACGAGTATTTACGGTAATTGCTTTGGTCAAAAATAGGTGAAATATTTCGAGGAAACACAAGGCATCTAGTGCACAGATATTTTGAGAAATGGGAATTGATTCTAAACTTGAAGGGCACACTCTGAGAGCTGGAGAGGGACCGTAGTTTTCAAAAATTTTTTTCATCGATTACAGTAGGCAAATTTACAAAGCACTGAAAAATGAGAATCTTTCGAAGTGAGATTTGAATGAAAACTCGGAATTGAAAACCTGGACTCTGTACACTTTTCTGTATCGAAGTCGATCAAATCCGCCAACTTTTGCCCCAATCTCGCCATTTCTGATCGTTTCAATCGTTTTCCAACTGCGCTTTGTCCCAATAAATCTCTCAAAGTTTGCTTGAAATTCGTCCGAGCCTTGCTGCGGAGACAATACTGAAAAATGGCTTGATAAATTGAAATTTAAAGAGACCACAGTCGACTCTCGATTTAACGACGACATCGCGGTACTAACAACAACGTATCGTCTTTGACAGCGATTTTGAAATTCTAAAACATGCTCTTGATTTCTGCGTAGCTGCCCAGCTAAACGCAATCGTTGGCCGTTTGGAGCAACTACAGAAGTAATTTCTTTTGGTTGGGACTCCGTAGCTGCCGAGCTAGCTGCTTGTCCTGACCATTCAGATTTCTGCGTAGCTGCCCAGCCAAAACACAATCCTTTGTCGTTCAGGGCAGCTACATAAGAAGACTTAGTAGGTTTTAAATTGTTAATCCGAAATTTTTCATCCCGAGCAAATCGTTAAATCGGAGTCGGCTGTACTGTTCGTAAACCGATCCAAAGAACCATTGTACTTTTAGTGTTTAAGTACCAATAAGCCAGCTCAACAATTTTTAGGAGCCCTGTCTCTTTATTTTGTAATTTAAGCCTAAGTTACTATTGTTTGTAAACACTTGGACTTGATCTGGCCTTACCTGATCCGGTTTTGGACTTAATAGGTTAGCCAGGTTAGGTACTGCTTACTTTTAGTTAGTTGATTAGTTATAAGTTAGATCTTAAGGCTGATTGGGTCATTTCTTGCCAAGTCTAGTCCAGGCTGTTCAGAAAGTCTTTTCGTTCCTTTTCGTACTTCCGCTTAAAACCAACCAATGCACCAATTGAACTACAAAAAATGATTCTCGAATTGGTTTTACGAACAGTACAGTCGACTCTCGGTTAACGATTGCTCGGGACGAAATTTCGACTGGTTTGTTTTATTAGAAGGTTGAATCCTTTTTCTGTAAAATAACATTAAAACGGGTTTTAGACATGTCTGCATTTTTTTTTTGAGGCCCGAAGTCGAGTAGTCCAAAAAGGTCAAATAAACACTTTTTCTTTCGACAAAACGATAGGTTAATTGAGTGAATTAGCGTTTTTTATGCTTCTATACATCCTGCCTTACTATTCATCCTGCTTACTCTTGTTGTCTGTACCTGTTTTCTCTCGTTCACTTGCGCCGTTTTGCTCAAATCGCTTGCTCGAGAGCGATGTCCAAAAAGTCTTCTCGACATCTCCGTGAAAAAAAAAAAAATAGATCCATTGCTTTTCGATTTCGATTTTTTCCTCGATTTCTGTCTATCAATAGGTTATGCCATATTTTAATCATCCATAGATGTGTGTAATTAGCTATATAGCTTACCGTAGCTTATTGTAGTCCTATACAGCTACAAAAAGAATGTCTAACCTGTCAAATGTAATTCGTCAAGATTCGAGTAGGGGCTTGCTTTAGGTACAGTACCGGACATGAAATATCATATTTAAACGATCGTCACTTTCAGCGCGTCTGTAACTCCCTTGTCTTTGGTTTAAACTATTAACGGTATACATTTTCTGTGCGCACTTTCCCAGGGCTACACAATGGTAATATTAATATTTAGAAATGCGGTAAGAGACAAGGGAGTTACCAGGCTGCTCAAAAGTGTTTTTTTTGATTTTTCAAATATGATATTTCGACAATCCAGCAGTGTAGCTATATAGCCTACCGTAGCTTATTGTAGTCCTAGTACAACTAAAAAGAATGTCTAACCTGTCAAAATGTGGACAACATTCTCTCAAACGACTGCATTCTCTTGGATCAAGTTGGCATCCTGAATTCCTTTTAAAAAAAATTAGATTTCATTTCAAATACCCCAAAACATTGAGCACTTTTTGGATAATCGACCGAAAGAATCCTCAACAAAGCGTCATCGTAAAAGCCGATTTCTCAGGTGGATACGGAGCCACAAACGGCTTTGTCGAACTTGAAATTATATTGATTTTTCGATTTTTTTCGAAATCTCTAAATCTTACAATATTTTTATTCTTATCCTCAAGACATTCGCGAATTTTCCCGTTTCTTTTGATCATGCTTTCATGCCAAGATTCATAGAAGGTCGATCAGTTGGATCCTCCAAGGTCGTCTCCTCTGGAAAAGTGATTGATTATCAGTGATTGATTATTGAATTAGGTAATTAAGAATCGAAATCTTATCAATCCAATCCCATTCTTAATTAGAGAATTCAGCGAAAGAATGCATTATGTTTGCTCGCCAAACTCTGCGAGTTTATTCGCTATAAACATAATATCATTTTTCTCATAAGCTTTTCCGATATGATGTATTGTCCACCAATTTTGAGGTTGGACAATTTATTAAAAACCAGTGAACCTATAAAATTACACTATTGAAAATTGTCCAGAATAAAAATTTGTCAAAAGATTTTCCTTTTAAACACGATTACCATATTCTCTCTCTAATAGTAGTGCACTGTTTAATAGTATTGCAGTCCAGGGTTGAAAAATAGTAGTGCGCACTTTTATTAGAAGAATACAGTAACCACGAACTAGCCCTTGGCGAGGTTACGGTAAACAGCTTATAAGAAAAATACCAATTTACCTATACAGGAGACTTTCCGAGCTTTTCCGCCATGACATCAGATTTTCACCGAAGCGAAACGCCACGCGCATCCATCCAACGCCATGCATCTGGTTATCATTGTTTCTAATCTTAAACCTACAGTTTCAATAGCTCAGCGATAGAGCATCTACCCGGTAAGCAGAAGGTCGAGAGTTCAATTAGTAAAGAAATGAATGGCAAAAAACGCCAGTTTCCCGATTCTTTGCATTCATTTCTTCCCAATTTCTTTATGACTAAGCCCACCGTTCTGAAGACCGGGTATGTCCCTTCTCTTCCTTCCTTGTCTTTCTTATTTCTGTTAGGGCAAAGCAGGGCGTATGGCTCTGCTCAGTACGTTTTTTCGGCTCTGCTCAGTACGCTCAGCTCTGCTCAGTACGCTCGGCTCTGCATTGACTGGTCGAGGTTCAAATTCCCCTCTGTCAGAATTTTTTTGCTATTCGTTTCTTTACTTTATTATTGATCCTGGGAGACATTACATTCATGGATTACACTATCATAAACAAGATTTTACAACCGAATTGCGGTTGTAAAGCTGCGGATACCCACCTGATTTCTGCATCTCATGTACAAATCGCATGACGACTCGTTTCGTCCGCCAAATTCCTGCGAAAAGTTTTGTATTAGCTGTATAATATTTGACATCATGGGAGCTTGCATATAGAGGTTTTTCTAACTGCAGTACAAAGTCAAGCCAAGCCAACCCGATCCATTCGTTTTGCCTCCTAAGTTTTCTAGGGAAAAGTATTAAATCAAGTCTAGACATCAGCTGGCTTTTTTGACTTTTTGAAACAAACATTTACCCCCCCCCCCCGCTCAACTCAATTTCCGCCCTCAAACTCTTGCACCAACATCTTCTCGATCTTTATGCAATCGCTCGACTTCGGCTCGATACCGTTGCATCCATTCCCGTGTTCACACAATTTTGCCTCATCGGTAGTGATCTGCAAATTATTCTAATAAGTTTTATTTTCTTTTCTTCTTACGACATTCGCTTTGTTGTCAATTTGAAGACTGCCATCACCGAAAACGATTTTCTCGACACCACCTGAATGAAAATCTCCTCAACCTGCCAACTTCACTCACCATCCACAACAATTTTGTCTCCATTTTCCGTTCTTGGTTTCCGTCCACTAGTGGAGCTCTCCGGTTATTAGTTGCTCTGATTATCTTTCTTTTTTATTTATTTTCAAGCTCTATTACCAGTTCCTGATCCCTCGACAGCGCCGGAGCCTTCGACCGGAGTCTCGACACTGCCATGACTGAGAAGGCGTCAGATATAGATTAGTACCAAGTTCGTCAGCGTCATTGAAGTAAAATTCTGCAATGAGCTCTCAAAGGAATGCACCCTCTATGCCGCCCGGGGATCGAGGTCCCGAGACCGTTGGCTTTTCAGACAGCTCCACCACTGAGCTATGGGCGTACAGGAGAGGCTCTTAACAGCATTCTTAACAGCCCTCCTTCCAAGTGGCTCTGTAACAGCATTGCGATCCTTTTACGGTATTGTTTTAGCTCATGCTTGATGTATCCAATCGGTGGGTTTTATCCATAATTCCAATGACCACCAGGTGTGTATAAGCCTACTGAAAACCTTGTAAATGGCTTTCTGTAGACTTCTTTCTTCTTCTTCTTCCTTATCTTTCCTTCTTTCTCTTGGCAAGTTAGAGTACTTCGTAAGCTCAGTGGTTGTTAATTGCCTGAAGCGGAAAAGAAAGGTCGAGGGTTCTAATCCCTTCTCCGGTTCAAATCTACCTTTTCTTGCAAATTCCTTCACTTCTTTATTACAGAAATACCTGCTAAAGTTATAGAATTAAAGTGATCGAGTAAAGCTTTGGATTGTAGAACAGGATTCTAGAACTAGACATCCAAAAAGGCAAAACAAGCATGCTGAAGTGGCATTTATCTCTCGTAGACTCACCCGTCGATTCGATCCACCTCCACTTCCCTCTTCATCTCCAATCCGGTTCGCATTCCATTGCCACCAATCTGCGCATCTTCATCCGGATATTCGGATTCTTCGAAATCTAAACTCTCATTTAGTTTCTTCTGCTCGAAATTCATTCAAATACTAGCATTCGCGCTCTCCTTTCCACAATCCAATATTGAAGCGGTGTCAAAATGGTCGATCAATTTGTCAGTGCTTGATCGATCTCGAAAATTACGAGTTTACAAAATAGATTGATCAAGGAATTTTGAGATTAATTTACAAGGATATTCTGAACAAATTTCAACGCTGCTTTCCCCCCACCGCTCGATTTTTGTTCCGCCGTTTCGCATCCAAAAGTGTCGCCCGTCCCTCGTTTTGCCAATTGTCCAAAAGTCCTAAAATGATGGAATTTGAAAATTTGCTTGAATCTTAAATGTTAAATTATTAAATGCAAATTTTGCTTTGATGCCCTTTTTCGTACCTCCCACGTCTTGCATATCGTCGCTGTTTTGATTCTCGCCCAGCCAGATTTAAGATCTTCTCCATCTAAAAGGTAAAAATACGGTTATCTTTAAAATATTTAACTATTTAGCAATATATTATTAAAAATTACTTAATCCCTTTGAAGATTTAGTGGCTCTTAGCCGTTTCAGCCCGCAATTCGTGCTCGGAATCGGCGCTCTTCTCGATCCATCGCTGTTGTCGGGAATGAGGATCCTCGGAGCTGAAGTCCCTGGAAAGTGACTTTAATTCTCAGTGATTCTCAGAAAGTTTTGCTAAAGTTTGTGGATGTTATTGATCGACGAATTGATTTGACAAATTTGACTCAAAGAAGTTCAAATCCTCGAGAAACCGACAACCCACCAACACCACAAAAGGCGGACTCTCTGCTTGTCCATTCTCTCCTTCAGTGAAACGAGCTTCTGACCAGACCGTGTCTCCAGCTAGTCTTGATTCATCTGCAGAGTAGATTCTTCTTGTGAGATTCTTGAGCTCTCAAGTTTCTTCAACATGCTGACGATGCTGAAGCCGCTCTTCGTTTCTTTTTGTAGTAAACATTGGGAAAATTATTTAGTTTCGTAAACTCTTTTTCTAAAGAAACATAGTTTGTAGTTTGTACACTAAGTTTGTAGTTCCTAAAATTGCAAGATTACAAGGTTTACAAGAATTTAATAAAAGATCATTAGATGTTATTTCACTTCCTAATGATTTATGAATATACATTTTTATTATTTTGCTTTTCCAGAATGCTTTCCACCAAATGCCTTCCTGATCAGTTTCGTTTTACCGAGAGCTCGACTTGAAGATCACCCTGATATCGATGACTACTTCTGCGATCCAGAGGAACCCGTTCCATGATTTTGACGTTAAAGCTGCCGTGTTTATTTGTCGATATGATGGATTTCCTATTTCTGGTCATTGAGATTTATGTCGCCAAATTCGGGTGATCTTGCTAGGTCGCTATATTCGCCGAGTCGCTATATTCGCCAGGTCGCTATATTCGCCAGGTCGCTATATTCGCCAGGTCGCTATATTCGCCAGGTCGCTATATTCGCCAGGTCGCTATATTCGCCCCGTCGCTATATTCGCCAGGTCGCTATATTCGCTAGGTCTTCTTTTCTTTTATGCTCTTATATTTTCCTCGTAAACCCAGACGATTTGAATCTTATGATCTTTCTCAATAATCTTATAAAGTTGAAATTTCACTCCCCAGATGGCACTTCAGCCGCCTTGAAAAGCGAAGAAAGTGTTTGATCGATCAACTAAAAGGAAATTTGCATAGAACTTCTGAACGGAGGGGAATTCGACCCTCGACAAGTAGAGCCATAAAGAAGATATTCTGTTAAACAAAAGAATACTCGTTTCTTGGTCACCGCAAAATCAAGAAACAAAGCTGCAGTTAAATACAAATTTGGCTACGAAGCCAATGAAACCAAGAAAGATCAAATCTATCAAACTTTTTCAAGTTTTTAGTTTAGTTAAGAGATTTATTGAATTCAAAGCATTAGTTAGCAATGTTCAAACCTTAATCTCCCTTTTCCTCGTCGTTTTCATCAATTCCCGAAAATCGCGTAAATGTTCTTCGATGGGGATCTCTCAAGTCCCTTGAAAATGAGCAAATCCAAATCTTCGATCAAATCTTCCATCAAATCTTCCATTCCTTTTCCTAATCGTCCCTTCTCCATCTGTCCAATTCGCATTCATTTCCTCGAGAATTGTCTCATTTTTCTGTGTGAAATCTCCCGGTCAATATCAGCCCACCGGACGTCCTCGGAATTGATGTCCCCGAATTTGGTGGGAATTTCGGATCGACTTTCAACGTCCATGGGTACTTTTCTTTCTCCATTTTCGGCAGAGTTGTGTTGATTCGAACGAGTGCCGATTTAGAACATTTTCTATTAGGATAACACTTGTTGTTGTCCTGTTCTCATTTTCTTCTCCTCCATGTGATCGGCGGTGATCGAATTGGCCTGTTAGTGGTTGTTGTTAGTGAAAGCTTTTCGTGATAGCCTCTTTTTCCTTTCCCGCCATCACCATTGCCCTTTTTAAGCTGAGAATTTTGATTATAAACAACTGGGATCCATGAACTTTTCAACTTGCATTGGAACACAAATACTCCTTCAGGATGGGGTTCAAATGATTCTTTGGCAGAGCCGCGCGATAACTTACCAAAATTTAGCTGTTAGCGAACCCCAACTCCGGAGCTGCCACACAGGTCAACACAGTCAAAAGTGCAATGACCATGTCTCACCATGGGGAGTCCCGTCTTGTTGATCCACGAGAAACCCGCCAGCCAGGTAAGTTTATGAGCGGTTCGGGGAGGGGCTTAAGCAAAAGACGTGCGCCAGATCGCGAGCCCGATTACGTGCGGGCAGAAGAACACCCAGGTGGTCTGGGGTGTGTCTCGTTGCCGCAGGCATTTCCTTTAAGGAATTATTTATTGCTGCTTAAGAATTGCTATTGATTTTGTTCATGAATCCATTGTTATGCCAGATTGTTAGTGATTCCATTTCCCTTACCGTATCATCGGACGATTGTCCTCGTCCAATGAACAGTCCAAAATCGGCTTCAGCTTCTTCAACTTTGTCGCCACTTGCTGGCACTTGTACCTCACTTGAAGCAGAGCCCTTTCCTGTTGTTCCTGAAATTGGTAAAATCTTATTATTGTAAATCGAGCTGAAGTTTTCGACCAAAATTTATTTAAACCTGTCGGAAATAGAGAGATGCCTTTGATCCCGAAATTCGGGTTCGAGGTGTGATGGAGGGATGAACTCAGGTTGCCCCTCTTTTTCCAACATCTCTTTCACTTGTTTCTCGTGTTTATCCAGAGCTAGTCGAGATTGCCCTAATTGATTTATTGTAAAGTATTTTTATTCTCCGTTACCGTATTTAAATCATTATAACTGGTTCGATTTCGCCGGTCCTCTGCATCGACTCCAGTTGGAGATGGTGACGGCTGGCTGAAACGACAAAGACCGGTTTTCCGTCTTATACCACGGAAAATGATTTGGTATCCAGTCTAATTCGTTCTTTAGCGCGGCTCAAACAATCATTTTCTTTACCGGTTGGTTAGTTTTTTCGATGTTTGTACTGGCGACAGCTGATGCAGTGTTGCCTTTTGATATCGATCTTTCAGAATGATCTGAGGCTGGACTAATGCGAAAAAAGCTATAGCTCATTGGTACCGAACAATAAATGCGGGTTTAGTTTTTTTTTTGGACCCCCCCCGACCCCCCCCTATTTTGTTTTTTGTCACTGGCTGAACCGGTTTGGCTGAGAGATACTTCTCAAATCAAAACCTGAGTTTTCATCGTTTTTGACTCCTCGAGCCACTAATTTGAAGTCTAAACCTGACTGAGATCGGAAAGTCGGGGCATCGACCCCAAATAGACTTAGTGCTAGGCGCTGGCCGCTAGCCTTCGCACTAAGTCCAAGCCTAAACCTAAGCCTAAGCCTAAGCCTAAGCCTAAGCCTAAGCCCTTTAAAAATGAACTAACAGAATTTGGTCCCATTGGTGTGAGAAATTTGGTCCAAATTTTACAAATTATCCCCTCCAATCCCCTCATTCCAAATGAACTAACAGACTTTCTTAAAGAGCAATTTGTAAATAAATAATAGGACTCTCTGATAAAAACGATAAATCGATTGGTTCATTATTCATTTCAAAAGTAACCTTTAAAAAAGCGGACAAAACTCTCAAGTCCAATTTGATACAAACGTTAATTTGTAAGGGTGAAACACTGACGTGATAGTGATTGTCCCAGATGGTGTGAGAATGGATTTCTCTTTCTTTTCATCCTCCATCCCACCATTCGGTTTTTTCACCCGTTGAGCGATATTCAGCCAATCCGGAAATCTCGAGACCACCTTGTTTTTGAATAAAATCAGTTAACATAGCAAATCATGATTTTTTTAAATAGTTATTGTTTTACACAATTTTTTTTGTAACTTTTGAACTACAGGTTGTTTAATATTTATGGAAACTAGTAGATTGCTAGGTTTAAAGCTGGAAAGGAAACCCATATATTGGAACAAGTTTAAGTCCTTTTTTTTACTTAATTATTGCCTGTTGCGGTGTTGCTTGCCCAGAAATGGCTGTGGAATCCCTAACCACTAACCACTAACCACCCGGCAAAACCGGTAAGACACGTCGGGCACTCAGAACGGCTTATAATGGCTCGAGCAAAAATCGGATTTCCTAGTTTTTTCCGGGATTTTTAGTGTTTTTCGAGGTTTTTCTTTATTCAATCCTTTTAAGAGAGCTGAAACGTGTCGATTGGTATACAAATAGTCGTGGTTTTAGAAAATAACTTTCCAGGTACACCTTTAATGTCCTATAGATTCGAAATGTTAAATAGTGAAGACTTTCTCCTCGTTAATCAAAAACAACTGGGATCTGGTTCCTTTTGGTCAAATTTGGCGATCGAGTTCCGATGAATCGATTTTGGAAATCTTTTGCTGGTTTTTTAGGTCGAGAAATTCTTCCCGTAGTCTGGACGAGTCTAGACAGAATTTAGACGACTCTAGACAAGTCTAGACGACTCTAGACAAGTCTGAAACGACTCTAGACAAGTCTAGACGACTCTGGAACGACTCTAGACGAGTCTAGACGAGTCTGAAAACTACAGTAGAGAGTTAATTCTGGTATATAAAGGTTCCGTCAAATTTAGTAAACTGTAAAAATAATCTAGAAAGCCGAGTTTGTTCTAACGCCTATACGAATGCTTTCTTCCCGATTCTTTTTTCATAAACCAATTTTGATTCGCTAAACGACTTGTGAGCTCAAAAGTTCCATGTATTGCAATTGTTTATGACCATTTCATGATATTTTTGAAAATTCCTACCTCTCACAATCATTCGCTCTTTTCCGCATCTCAAACGCGGCCTTTTGAATTCCCGATCGTATTCAGGAGAACTCGACAAGATCGAATTCCCATCTAAAACATTAGAGTTTGTTTTATTTTTTTGATTTTTATAAGCTTAGATTTATAAAACTCGATCCTTCTCTTATTAATGACTTACTTTTGGATATTTATTAGCAATAAAACCTTTTTTATTAAACTTATTTCAGGAAGAAAATGTCACATAAATTCCCTAAAAAAATTATCTAAATCATGTTGTGGCGAATAGCCACTAAAAAGTTGCCTAATTATTTTAGCCCCAAAGTGGAAAAGTATTGCGGAAATCCTAACGCCTTCATTCTATTTCGCGCCCCAAATCATTTATTGTTTTGTAGCTTGTTAGCTGAATATCTTGTGTTAAGCCTACTAACGGGCTTTACTTTGGCTATTCAGCTATTCAGCAAAGCCCTAGCGGCAACGTTCAAATAATATTCATTTGACGTTTCTTTTCTTCTTTTTACTTTTTTCTGCTTTCCTTTCATCGTGTGAAAGTTTTTCCTAATTAAGGACGAAATTCTTTCTGCTTTTATCGTCGCTTTTAATTCAATTGTCGATTTTGTTTGAAAATTGCTCAAGTGAGAGCCCCCAAGATTCCGAGTCGAGTCGGCTATTGAATAAAAGTGTCTTAGTTCTCACTCAGTTCGAAGTCCTTGAGATCAGATATCTCGAAACAAGAAATAACGTGTCATGGTGAAGAGTTTTCCGGGGTTTTTAGTGTTTTCTAGGTTTTTTCTTTATTCAGAAATCCTTTTTTAGAGGAGACGTCGATTGGTATACAAATAGTCGTGATTTTTAGAAAATAACTTTCCGGGCCGGAGTACACCTTTAATGTTCTATAGATTCAAAAAAAGCTCCAAGCACGCAAAGAATATTTCTTTCCACCTGTTTCCTTTGAAAATTTTGTTTTTTAAAACCGCTTTTTGCAAAGAAAATGTATTCTTTCTTATAATTGTTGGCGCAAAAATTAAAATTAAATTAATTTCTGTGAATTTTGAAGATATTAAATGTTTTCTAATGGATCCAGATTGCATTTACCTCTGAGCAACTACTGGCTAACGTCTAGTACAGATCTGGTTATCTTAGATAAATTTAGATAAGTTTTAGTACTAATGTGGATACATTTGGATCATTGGATCAGCTGCGACAAAGATTTATTGGCGCAACATCCGAGCAAAATCAGACATACCTCACTCTCACAAAAAACACACCGCTTTCCGTGGGGATTTCCCCTTTTTCCCTTAGCCTCCCACTTTCTGCAGTGAGATCAGTGCTTTGGCCCGCAAGAAACCTGGAATCTAGAAGAAAGAAGCAGCTGAAATCAAAAAGTCAAAGTCAGTCTTTCTTGGAAAAATTGGAAAAATTCCGCCGATTTCTCTTTTGACTGAGTCATTTGGGTTCAAATTGGCTTTATCTAGATTGTGAGAAATAAACTTGATTGATTGAAGAAGGCTTGATTGATGGATTTTCGAAGAGAGATTGGTCAAAGGAGACTAGATTTCGGTTTTTTGTTTGTACCTAGGAAAAGTTTAATCGTGTAAGAGTTTGTATTTAATTATGAATAGACAATTGTACGCATACGCATTATGGTATAAAATGCCGAATAATCAGCGTCTGTTTCGGTAAACTCCTGGTGATCGAGATTCAAAAGATTCGACGTTCAAGAGTTGCTCAAAAATACATTCCATTTCTTGTTGAGATGGCTACTTTGGGTCAAATTTTTTCACTATAACTTCCTTCTACATCGGTCAGCAGCCATGATTTTGATGTCATTTTGTAGAGCTCAATAAGTGCAACAAAATGAAACAAAAATCATGAAGATTAAGTATCACTTAGAAGAAAGTTATGGCGTGTTAACGCAAATATGATGACGAAATTCGGCTACCCCCAATAATCTTTAAATAAATCTATAGACGGGATGGTAATTTACAGTAAAATGCTTTAAAGTCTTTCTTTTTAAAGTGAAGTAGCCTGCTCTCACCACGCCATGAAACCTACTCAATAACACTCGAGCAACATCGTTTCAATGGTCCCGCATTGTCTTGTCGTTCTTGCATCGATTCCCGAAAAACAATGCTTCATTACCATAGTCGATCCGTGCGTCCACGAACAGGTACGGTGTATTCTCGGCGATTCGTGAACAAGAAGCATTCTAGGGAGCAGCTTTAAACCGTTAATGAGCTTTCAGTTGCTTAGTTGAATATCTTTATACTTTGTTTTTATTTTTTATTTCAATTTTGCTTAAGCACTTTTGCTGAAAGTTGGATTTTTTCCGTTTTTCAAATGAAAAAAAGCGTTCTTCTTTCTCAATTATCACTTTTTTGAAGAAATGATTAGAAAAAATTCTTTTCGTTGACTCTTTTTAGAACTAGCATTCCCCAACTTGATCCCATTCTAAAAAGAGCCAGTCTTGATGAAATTTGAAAAGAATCTTGATCATTTGAAAACAATTTTGATGTTGAAAGTCTCACCTCATTTTGTGTGCCGTTCTTTTCAAGCGTACACGAAGTAAACTGAGTCAGTTCCACCTCCAGTAACTCCAGCTGAAATCGAAATCATTTTTAGAAAAAAAAACTACAAAAATTTAAAAACTACCCGTTTATAGTCTATTTCAGCTTCTCGTGGCACTCGTGCGGATCATTTAGTTGGGGTAACCAAAAGGGTCTGTAAGGTATTGCAATGGATATACCGTAATAATTCGAATAAAAGCAAATGTGCTTCAATTTTTCAATATCCCAAAATCGGTCGACCAAAAAAGTAAGTATCAACATGAATGAAAAACTTAGAATTTATTTACCGTATTTCTTCGAATAGAAGACCGGGTAAAGAGTATCATCGCGTACTCCTGCGTAGCATTTCCTTTTAAAATTTCTTTCTGCCTAAGCTTTCCATGCTGAGTGCTCTAGGGCCAGATGGCTCAAATCTGTTAGCTCTTGTGGTGCGCGGTCATTTTCCAACTCTTTAACGCGATTAACTTTATCGAAAGTACAAAAAGAACACTCCCCAAATCTGCGATCTCTCTTTCCGATCTCTCTATTCGAAAGAAAACCCTACAACTCAATTTTTTGCGTTAATTACGAATATCTACATCTCATCGCCGTAAATGCTAAAGACCAGCCATATTTTATGCAAATACGTTTTTTGTGGCCTTTGCACCGTCTGCACCTGTTTATACGTATCGTTTTTTTGCGGTTTGTGTCTGTGTTAGGCGCCGCTGACGCGCGAGCCTAACGACAGGCAAAAACCAAAAATCAACACGCTACGTACGTCAATTCTTTTGGATACTTATGACCCGTATGCACGCCATTTTAAGGCATTGAGTTAAGATTAGCTGGATTACGGTATTTAGTCTAGATTAGGATATTCAGCCTAGATTAGTGTATTGACTCTAGATTAAGGTATTCACTTTTTTCTAATATTTAATATGAGTTAAAGTATCGAAAATAAAATTGCAAAGTACCGTAAATTGTCTTGCTATAGTTTAATGTAGATTTTAAAGTCACCTCTTCCGTGAGTTCCCTAAACAGAGTCGTTCCTCCAACCGCGCCACCGCCACACATTCCGCGTACAGGCTACAGTACTCAGCCTAGTAATAGATATATAATAGAATTTTAACAAACTTTTACTACTATGCTAATTTATTGTCCTTTTTTAATTTGATTTTTTTTTAGCTTTTCTAAAGAGGGCCCCGGAATTAGCCGAGAGGAACACTACAGTAGGCATGGGAAAATTCCAAACCCAAACCTAATTTCCCTTCGTGTTCTCAGCCGTCTCTTGGCTGATTGTTCTGAAAATTTTGTCGACAAACAGAATGTCGAATTCCTGTTTGTAAACAAAATTTCCAAGTAATCCCCCGAGAGACGACTCCGAAAAAGATTGAGATTAAATTCAGCTTCGGAAATTTTGCCCATGTCTACACTACCAGCAAGTAGGGCTTGTAAAATTTCGACAATATCTCAATATTTCGACAAGCTCACCTCGACTTGTATCACTCCAATGAAAAGCAGCAAGAATAGGCCCAACCTTGTAGGCATCCTTTTTTTATGAACTATTTTTCAATGGACACCTAGAAAATTCCCCTTTTTTTCCACCAAAAGTACGACTTGTTTCATTTCGGTTTTTCGAGAGAAAAAAAGAAAAAGAAAAAAACAGGATGAGTAAAATTAGCGGAATGAAAGGGAAATTCCCCTTGTAATTCTCTGTTTTATTTCGAGATTGGGCAAGAAAAAGTCTCCCCTGTTTTCTCCCGGAGGAAAGAACTCTGAGAACTCGATTGGAAAGAGAAATGGGTAACAGAAGGAAACAATGTGGAAATACGAGGAATAAATAGCTTATTGTCAAAGTTGGCCCCCCCGGATCGCCTTTTTTCAAGTTAAACAATTCAACGCGAAACAACTCCCCTTCGAAGGGGGGGGTTTGTTTTACTAGATTCATACGCGGATTGAACTAGAGTCTAGAGCAAAATTGACTTTCCGAGTTTCCCCCCCCCCCCTTTCGAATTCCCCCCTTGAGTTTCTCCTTCTTTTTTGGGTTCTTTTTTCGAGTTAAACGAGGTCTCAAGCTCAAGCTCGAGCTCAACGAGTCTTTCAGAGTTTAGGAACAGCTATTGGTATTCCTAATACGCTAATAGCTATTGGTATTCTCGAATTCGAGTTAAACGAGTCTCAAGCTCAAACTCAGCAAGGTCTTTCCAGAGTTCAGGAACAGATCCTGAACAGATAGTTCAAGGAACCAGGTATTCCTAACACGAAAAAGGACATTATGATCCCGATTTCTATAGCTTTAATGATGAACAACACTGGAAAAAGCAACAAAGGAAAAACTTAAATACAAAGCTGATGGGCAAAAAAAGGGAAAATCGTTTTTTCATTTGACACGAGGTGAATGTGAATTGCGAGAAACGCCCCAAAGAGAACGAAAGAACGAAACCAGAAGAAAGACACCGAATTTTAACAATCTCAACACCTGAGGTTTACCACCATTAAGTTCGGGAAAAAATGGGGAGGGATTCTTTCCGAGATTTTCCAAACCCTCCTCCCACAGCTTTCACTTCGAAAACCGAAATCATTTTCAATAAGTTATTAAACAATCTCCATCCAAGTCAATGGAGGATCAGCTCTTTTCTGAAAAGGTCGACGCATTGCTTTGTTGAGCCTCGAGCGGTTGTAAGAAACAATTTCAGTATTAGCAGAGTTTCGAACTAAATCAAAATGCTGTCTTATGTCTTATGAACTTTTTTTGACGATCTTGTAAAACAAATTGGAGTCAGGAATCGAACCAGAAACGCCCCGCAAAGCTTTTGAAAACTCGCACTCTCCCCCGCTCCGCCATTCAGTCATTCATTCGAAAATCAAGTATTCTATTGGCTCCAAAAACGATTTAGTGTAGAGCCGCTCTAGTCCCATGTAGGGCAATGTGACACGCCATATCTTCGCATCTCAATCTAACCCCAATACCTCGCCGGCTTCCAGAAAAAACCTTTTGATTTCTAAAGAAAGAATTGGACATAAATTCTCATAGACATCAAATGATTCTAAATGAAAATTGTAGGGGGTCATAGCTGAAAGAGAAAGGAGAAAGGCTCTCGAGAAGGGGAAGGGAATCTCCATCAAGTCAATGGAGAATCCAGCTCTTTTCAGAAAAAGTCGACATTGCTTTGTTGAGCCTCGAGCGGTTGAAAAAGCAATTTCAGTATTAGCAGGCTTCGAACTAAATCGGCTCCTCTCGACCTCGAAGTGTGAGTGAAAGAGTACAGAGTTGCGAAAATTTCAAACAAATAAGCAATTGCTGAACATTGAAATACAAATGCATTTTATTGAACTTGGCAAATTAATGGCTTTTAAGGTTAAAATCTAATTACTGGCTTGTTGATAAGATGCTGTTTTGAGCACTCATCAACATAAGCGCATTTTAACATTTGAGAGTGGAACAAAATTCCACTCTCAATGAAATCCTAAATAAAGCAGTTATCCCGCATCCTACCAAATACCAGCATTTAACCTTAAGTTTCCAAGGAAAGAAAGCGTTTACAAAAACATAAAAAGCTGAACTCAATTTATCGAGGAGCAGGCCTAGGGTCCTCACAGAGGTTCCTAAGACTGTCTTGATAACTTTGGTGATGAAACAGATCAGACGCCAGGAAAACATCTGATTTGCTCTGAAATAGATCAGATCTACGACCAGATCAAATGCCCGGCAAACCTAGAAACTTTTGTGAGGCAGGCTAGAAGCCAAGCCAGGTCCCATAAACCAGCCAAGCCAAGCCAGGTCACGCTTTGCTCGGAAAAAACTACCTTTAAAAAAACCGTAAAAGTGAGAGTCTTTCCATCGTCTTCAATATAAATCATTCATTCATTCAATCATTAAAAATCCTTCCCCCGGTTGAAATCGATCACTCAATATTGTTATAAATTTAGCGTTATTTTTGCAGCAGAAGCTATTCAGCACTTTTGAATAAATCTTCATTTCTCTTCAAACGTTTTCAAGGCCGATTCTTCGCTACAACTATGAGTGCATAAGGTCCGTTTTCTCTGCAGATTGGTGTGATCGAAGGGCAAAGACCATAACGAAAGTTAGCTGGGTGAGTGTATAAAATGGTCGACTGACTCAAACTACATCGAGATTTTTGTACACATTTTTGTACAACTCTTTCAGGGAAGAGACTCAGTGAGAAAAAATACCGAAAACTATACAGTATCCATCACTTTTTCCAAGTAAAATTTCCCAAAATCAAATTTCAAAACGATAATCTTCCCCCAGAAAAAGTGAAAGTCGAAAAGAATTTGGTGGACTCGTTTTAATGAATAGCCGTTTTTTTGTGTGACTTTCTCTCAACAAAAAAAGATTCCCGAAAAAAAAGGGGAACACTAGACGAAAAAAGAGGAGGATTTTTCTCAATTTTTCTCAATCTCACAAAAAGCACAAAAACAAAAACTCATAAAAAAGTTGAGGGATAACCGGGGAAAACCTCGTAAACAAACCACAATAAGAGAAAAAAAAACGTTATCAGTGAACGAATTGAGCGAGACAAAAGGAAATATATCCAAATTGAAGGGAAAGGATATCGAATGGGAAGCTGAGATGAAAAGGTTCACTTTCGATTTTCGAATTCGAGTAGGGATTTGCTTTAGGTACAGTACTGGACAATGAAATATCATATTTGAAAAACGATCATCACTTTCGCGCGTCTGTAACTCCCTTGTCTTTGAGTTTAAACTATTAGTGTTATACATTTTCTGAAAGCTCTTTTCAAGCTCTGCACAATGGCAATATTAATATTTAGAAATACGGTAAAGACAAGGGAGTTACAGACGCGCGAAAGTGACGATCTTTTTTCAAATGTGATATTTCATTGTCCAGTAGTGTATGTTAGTATGTTAGGTAATCTCCTAGTGATCTGCTAAGAAACGGGTGAAGAAAACGATGATGAAATTGGGCTCAGTCTGGAATTTTCTATATCTAAATTATAGCAATTGACAGCAGTAACACTTTTAGCAGACTATTTAACTTCAATGAAAATCGAAGAAGATAGTTTTTCCTGTCAATATTGTAGTCCTGTAGGTACTGCAAGTGTCGTAAAGTATTGTACTTTATGTACATATGTCTATACATAGGTTGGCAATAATGAAACCTTTCATAGTACTTTAATTATTTCATAGTACTTCATTTATACAGTACTGGACAATGAAATATGATATTTGAAAAACGATCGTCACTTTCGCGCGTCTGTAACTCCCTTGTCTTTGAGTTTAAACTATTAGTGTTATACATTTTCTGAAAGCTCTTTTCAAGCTCTGCACAATGGCAATATTAATATTTAGAAATACGGTAAAGACAAGGGTGTTACAGACGCTCGAAAGTGACGATCGTTTTTCAAATATCATATTTCATTGTCCAGTAGTGTAATTCTTTATGGATTTTATGTTGAGTGCATTTTCAATTGTGTCTAAAGTATGGGTAATATCGATAAGCTACCGTAATCTTTCCATAATTTTATTATAATTCCATTCGCTTTACAGTTTGTCTCCTCATCGAGTGCGATCGTAATTAAGTAAATGCGAAGGAAAGATTTACGGTAGTTTAACAATTGTTCACTTTTTTAAAAAAACGCATTACTCTAAACACCAATTATAGTTATAACGATTCAAACTATGAGATCACATATAAAATAAAGATTTCACGAAAGGTTGTTGAGAAAAAAAATGCTCGAAGGGGGGAAAGTGTTGTCTTCCTTTTTCGGCTTTTTTTTGAGATCTCGTAGCGAAACGAGGCCATTCCCCTATTTTCCCCTTTCCAAAAATCTCCTCCCGCCTTTTCTGCACCCATTTTATCTCCAATCTGTATTTAGCATTCAAAATGGTTGAACTAGAATAGAAAAAAAACATTTCAATGACCAAGAAATGCATTTTGGAGGTTTTTGGATGAGTTGAGCGTCTGCAAAAAGAGAAATCTAGATCTAGATCTAGAAAGGAAAACTGGCAAAAAAAAAGCTATAATTTTGCATTTTTTAATGCAAATCGCCATCTAAACCATCTTATTCTTAACTTTTCAAGATTTGAAGAGTTCAATCTCGATTTAGAAACATTTTGGCACAATTTGAAGCTCCGACGCCACAGTCTCCACTATTATGATCGATCTCGAGAAAAGTGCCTTTGCCGCAAATTGCCTTACAATGTTGTATTTGTTAAACCTAATTATCTTTTGAAACCCCAAAAATTCTTTATTAAGTATATACCAAGGCAAAATGTAAATAAACCTAGATAAGTGAATGCTATAAAACACATCGAAAATGCAGTAACCTCCAATGTAAATCAAAAAAGAAATAATAAATGCAAAAGGTAAAATCTAGCTCATGGTATCTAGAGGTTAGCGACTAATTTGTACTCGGAGAAAACAAGTTAAAGAGGAGTTAGTTAGCTTCAAAACTTCTATAGAAAAAAAATGAATTCACTATGCAAGGACTATGTGAGAAAAAGAGAATGGGACTAGAGTAGATATTAGTGTGAAGAGACTCAACTATAAGAAGATTGACTTGTTAATACTCATCGATGATTGATGGAGAGCTGTGTCCCGACTAAAATAAAAGATGTTGCTTTAAAAAAAAAATTTTTAATTAGAAGGAAGAACAATCAAAATCCAACCGTGTTTGGTGATCGAAGTCCAAAATCACAGCAGACTCTCGCAAAAACTTGATGAATTGCAGCTTTATCCTCCTTGCTAAAGAAAAATTGGATGAGCAAAAGGGACAATGTCTTTACGTGAGATATGGATCAGCAAAAACAGCAACCGACATGATTGTCGGATCTCGAGGAGCAGCCATTGCCATCTAAATTTATAGTTTCGTAACGCAACATGATAATTTAGTAATGAAATCAAGTTTTCTAATGTTAAAAACAACATTATTTCAAGGTAGCTTGACTATAAAGTCACGTTTCCAAAATACCCACTTGTTCTGGCTGCACTCGACATGCGACAAGTTGCTCTTTCGGTTTCTTTGTGTCAAAAAGTAGAACTTCTCCAGCTGGATGTCGTTTGCCATCAAGTCCTCTGTTCAAATTACGCAACTAGGTAAGAAAATTGAAAACGGCAAAAAATATGGGCTCACCAAAATCTCAAACTTTACGCCCGGCAGCTCCTCAGCTAGCGCTTCTTCGAGAGCACTTCGGATCACCCACTAAAAAGTACAATAGAATAAGTTAAGAAACTTTTTTTGGTTAGCATGCTATCAATCCATGTTAAGCAATCGAAAGCAGAGTAGGACGCTATGCAAATTAGTAATGCTTTTGCAAAAAAAACGTTCAAAATTGCAAAAAAAATGGCAGAGGGTTTACTTTGAAAGATTCGCTGTGCAACTCGATTGATTCCTCAGCAATCCAAATCTAAACGAGAATATGTTCACCTAAACAAAATAATACTAGCAAGAATGGGAGTTTTTGAAGAGCAGGTTAAATAGACTTAATAGATAACTCGTGCAATGCCTTCACCACCATCGTGCAGCAAAAACGGAAAGTAAAAAATGCCACCAACCCGCGGTGTTTGTTGTGGAGAAAAATCTTCACTCTCGACAAGTTTTGGAATATCTCGCAAGTGGATTTTTTCGAGAATTTGACGAGCTTCCACCATCTCAGCGCTTGTCGATGGATGATTCTCAATCTAGATAGTGATTAAAATAAGTTTTAAAAAAGCTAGCTTATTACCATTTGAATCACGGCATCGTCGGTCTTCAAAAAAGCGCTCATATCATTGATCGTTTCACTCAGTTTGAATCTAAATTATAATTTGATTAGAAACTGCTCTCAAAAGTTTGCCTTTTCCCATCGCTTCCTGTAAAAGTGAGATGTTCATCGGCCAGCAGAAGAGCGCGGATTACCCTAAATGAATAAGTATTGATGAAGATAACGAGTAGAGGGTCTAGTATTTGCAAATTTTTTGTAAGCTTGAAAGAGAACCTTTTCTCTTTCTTTTTCATTTTTTAGTTTCTTCAAAAAGTGTCTAGCTCTCAAAGGTCACGTAACATGCATGGTGTTTGTCACTCCTCAAACAACAACAGCTGTCGCCCGAGGCACTTTGATTATTCGTAAACAATTATCCAGACATAAGCTAAACTCTCCCAACGGTCTTGTTATCCAAAACAAAAAATGATCCACCGCTCAATCAAGGGCTGTTGTTTACAAAATTCATCTTTTTCCGGGCTCGCTTTCTACACCAAAAGTGCACCTTTTTCGAGGCGGCCGTAACAAAACGCGGATTCCGAGGGTAATTATCCCTCTTTCGATCTGTCTATCCCTCTTTTCCCTTTTACATCCTTCGTCTCTCATAAACACATTGCTGAACTTTAAAATATACACAATTACCGAGAAAACCCCTCGACAAAACAAACTGTCCAACAATGGGCGGACCTAGTCGAAGCGTATAAAATGAGACTCAGAGATCAACAGGCAACCACCAACCGATTCCTATTTCACTGATCACTCTACACTTCAATCTTCAACACAATGTCTCGAGTTTTGCTCGCAATCTTCCTCGTCGCCCTCATTGCCACCGAATATGTGGTAAGAGTTGCCGCTCAATGCGGTTAGATTTCGAAAAACTAGTATTGGATAAGTAGAAGATTCTGCATAAGTTTCAAGTTTAAACTATTTGTTCATTTGAAAAATACTTAAATGATAGGCTTTCGCAAAAGCAAATCTTAAACTGAAATTTCTAGCATGCCACCGAGGTTGGGGACAAGGCCAAGAGTGCCGCCGAAACAGCTGAGGGGAAATTCAACGAGGGCAAAGAAGCCGCTCACGAGGCCAAGGACACTCTCGGTGAGTTAACAAGAGTTTAATAACTACGTATAATTAAAATGCAATCAACAAGCTTTAATAAAAAGAAAGTGCTATAGCTGAACGAATAAAGACCGGCTATGAGGAGGGCAAAGCCATGGCCTCGGGAGCCAAAGATACAGTCGGTTAGTGAAAGCGTGCCAACTCGAATGAGCTAATAAAACTAACTGCTGCCGCAAATCATCGCTAACTTATAACTAATCCAATTTATCATAGTTTGGCTTCTAAAAGTGAATCCCTTTCACGATCAGCAACTTTTAGGCAAGAAGGTCGAAGACGCGGGTCAATCAATCCAAGACTGATTCGACTTTGCCAACAATATGTACAGCTCCCATGCATAAAATTGGCTTTAATTTTTGAATAAAATATTCAATCAATTAACTTGAAAAAGAAAAACAATCAAAACTCACATTCTTTCAATTGCCCGACAAGTGTAGTGCTGGTAGACAACCCTGTGCATAAGTTGTCGAGAGTCACCAACGGATTGCAAGTTGTTGTGCACCTAGAACAGAAATCGTTTACGAACAGTAATTAAATTCAAAATTTCAATTTCCAAAAAAACAAACCTTCTTCGCATAGGCAATTCGTCTATACCCTTTCTTTTCATCCATCAAAACACGCATGTTCGAGCGCAAACGACGAAGACTGGCCTAAATAGAAGGAAATTTTTTTTACATTTGCCGATTATCACACGTTGTTTTTAATAGAAAGAAACAATCTGGGTAACCATAAACTTACTTGTCCAAAAGTGATATCAACGTGACAAAGGAGTGCATCTCGCAGCAAGTAGTCGTACTTGTCAACATCATGACCGTCTTCTTCATTGGAAACTAAATCAATTAGATAAACATGGACAAGTAAATATAACCAATCAATTTTAAATTTATCAGTAACATTTTAAGCATACCGATATCGTAGAGATAGGATTTGTTGCTGTCGCGGCCCTCCAAAATCCATTTGCCTTTCTTGTCCACCTACTTTTTAAGTTTCAGATCAATTGCTTAAAAAACCCACTTTTTGCGTTGGATGAATGAGTTCTTTGATAAATTGAATATTCCGCTCAAAATGAGCTCCACTTCCCAAAAACGGCAAGAAGGCTTCCTAAATGTGAAAACAATGACAAAAAAAATAGATGCACAAATACCCTAATAGATTTCTTCGAGAAAAGACGACCAATCAGTTTTCCGGATCCCATTTCATGCTAAATGCACATAAAATAACATGAATTTCTTTTGAAGTACTTACTGTCCACGTCGATTTTGGGTTCTTTTCTTTTAGCAATTCATTGTCGAACATATGACTGAACGGGCCATGTCCTAAACATGATAATGCTTTTGCTTTATATTAGAGATAAACCAATTTTTAAAAACCAAACCTTTTACAGCCTAAAATATAAATAAAAGAGTTACCGATATCATGACAGAGAGCTGCAATCGAAACACACAACATATCTTCCGAAGTGATGCTAAGTGATGGATCGGATTCCCTCAATGCCGACACAAATTCGAAGGCCAAATGATAACAACTAAACAACACGGCATCATTTTCAATGGGATATTTAATTTGCAGCTCCAGCAGAAAAAAAGTGAAAACGTGATTACGACCTATTTTACGACTTTATAAAAAAGATAAAGAATTAGAATTCGGGCTAAATTGTATTTTACGGTCTAGATCCAAAATGCATTCAAAACCAGTTTTTATGCTTTACTATGCCTAGTTATGCACAAGAAAAGACAAAAATATTTTAATTTTGACCTTTTGGACCGTCACGTTCAATTTAGCCAGAATTCGTTCACTTTCAAGCATTCAAGCGCTCAAAAAACGCTACCCAAGGCTGTGCGTGAAACGCGAGTGCTCGGCCGATGGGTACACGTAGTTAGCCATTCCAACCTAAAACGAATGTTTTTTCGAAAATACGTAGTAGAGCTGGAAAAAAATTACACATATGAACTAGGGCATACCTGTTTGAGTCGCCTTAAACGCTGAAATTCGGCACTGTCGACGAGGTGCTCGAGGGGGTGAAAAAGTGGAATCGAGTCGTGCACCACACATGAGATCCATCGTACCTAAAAAGATTTTGATAAATAGATTGAAAATTCGGTCATTAAACTTTAAAATCTGTATCTTCATGTATTTACACAGGGAAAGAAAGTAAAAACTACCGGCTTTTCCACCTCGGGCAGTGGCCAGGCGACATTTTCTTGAGATGCGTGCTGAAGCCTCGGGCCCATCCGTTGAGCCGCTAAATCAAAAACGTTGAAAACCATCGAATTCGAATTCGAATTCGATTTCAATTTTAATAGCAATCTGTCTAGAAAATAAAGATCAGCCGGAACAAGTTCGCGGAAAAGAAGTCAGATTATTTTCGCAAAATCACGGGTTTATACATGAAAAAGCGTGGCGTGAGGTTGAGGAGTGAGGGAATTTCGACGGCAATCTTGTCTTAAAATCTCTCTGTTCGGACGGGGTCACCTCATAGCGATTCGAAAGAAAACAAAGGTCGAGAGAAAGGGTGCAGCGAGAGGAGTGAAGCTGTGTAGCATTGTTCTCATTAGTAGGTGAAAATAAGAGGTAATCGATGAGGTGCGTGCGTTCAATTACAGCGAATACTAAACGTTGCAAGGCAAAACGAATAATAAACGAATAATAAACGTTGGCGTTAATTCGAGAAAATTTGAGATGAATTTGTGCAATAATCCAGAAAAGGCAATTTAAAATGGCAGAATCATTTTCAATAGAGGCAAATGGTGGGAATTATTCGGAAATTTTTCTAAATTGAATTAAGATTGAGATTAAGATACTGTCATTGAGATACATATTGAAGCTTCGATTTCAAACCACAAAATGGTTTCGGTTTTGAAGCCGAACTTTCCGATACAGGCATTGGCAAAATCTCAATATAAAGATGCTTCAAAGAAAAATTGCTTGGTAGAGCAAGCTCAAATGATCAAAATTTCAAAAGGCTAATAGACAGGGAAAGCTAATTTCTCAATTACCAGAAAAGGGCTGTCTTCTAGACCAAATATGGGCAGACCCGAAGCTTCTCCCCAGCTGCCATTTGGCGATGAAAGTGCAAGAGCCAAAAAATTTTTACAACTCCTTTTCCGGCCCCTTTCTCCTTGGAGTGTATGTGAAAGATCGCGTTGCGATTAGGCACGATTCGGGGATGACTCATCCTCTCTCCGAATTTGCGGGGTGAATCGCTGAAACCTTATTGGTCTTGGAAAAGTTACATGAGCAAAGATAGCACAGTCTGGCCCAAAATTGTTTATATTTCTTCCCGCGAATATTTTGATGAAAACAAAGGGGATTTTTTTATATTAGCGTTATCAAGCGTTTTACAATTAAACAATTGTGATGATAAAAATAGCCAAATTCAGCAAAAGCTGTGCGAAAACATTGACCGAGAGTGGGGTTGTTTGTTTGGTGGGTGACAGTCAGCTGTTGGGGGTGCTTGGGGTGGTACCAACCGAGTACCACCTTGGGTCTCGATTAGACACAAATTTGTGAGACTAATCCGTCACTGACTGCTGAGCTAAAATAAAACTCAACCTTTTAACAGAATGCTAAGCACTTTTACAAAAAAAACTTACATTGGCTGAACGCCCTGTTAAAATTGAAAACCAATCGAATCGAAGAAATCATTCAATCGCAAATAAAATTTTGTTGCGCTATTCTCTCGAGTTGAAATTAAATGCAAATTTAACACACCATAAACAAATTAAATATTACAATCTAAATTTAACTAAACAAAAAAAACCCATAGTTTTTGCGCATGCAAATTTTTTCAGAAAACGTACAAATTATGCCAGTCGTAAGGATTGAACTTAGAAAAAGCCCCAGACAAAGCGATTTTCCGTTTCTCAGAGTCTCCACTTTTTTCAGCTTCTTTCTTTCATGTTGGGCCATCTCTCATGGAGGATTTCCATGCTTTTCGTTTTCATCCATGAAATAGCCGTCCGTTTAGCTTTTCGTGCCCTATATATTGAAAAGAAGATTCGATAAAAATTTGTATATTTAATCACAAACAACAAAAATGAAAACAAAATTAAGAATATCTGCTACAACTTGTTATTTTCCTTTCTTTGCAAATTTGTCATGTCGCAACCAGTACTGATCCCACCACGTCTTGGTCTAAATTTAAGAAATTTAACAAAAAAAGAATGATTACATCTTATTGGTTTAAGTTTTTAATTTTTTTCCAAAAATGCTCTTGAAAAAAGAGTCAAGTTCAGACTAGAAATAAACTCGTTTCTACCTACCTCAGGCTTGAAGGCATCAAACTCAATTAGGGGATCTGGATGAATGTCGGGTAGAGTTAGACCACCGCGTGAGACCTATACAAAATATAAAGAAATTTTATACTTAAAAATACCTGGCGAGAAGGTTCTTCAGTCCACCATGGATAGTATTGACGATAGTCGAAATTTCTAAAAGATAAACTAAATACGAAAAAAGATATACTTTCTACCTAAATTCTACTCCAAATGTTATTTTTCCGTGTTCCTTAGCTTTCAATAGTTGTGCCTGAAAATAATAAAAATCATCGTCTATTATAACTTCAGAATACCGAAAGAAGGTTGTATTGTTCTCGACAGAGCCCAGTTTTTAGAATATCTAGTGGTTGCACAGTGCCATCTAAAAGTAAAAATGAAGACAGTAAAAGAAAAATAAGATAACCTTGCAAAAATTGTAGTATTAGTCCCGGATTTCTGAAGTCGAAAAATAAATATTCGTCTCTGAATTTCAAATAAAGCTGTTGAAAAAAATTGCATTTACCTGCAAATGGGGCAAGCGTGATTTACATTGAATCGTCCATGTTTGTCAATGCAAAACAATCTTGGTGGCGGTTGAAGCATGTATTGACCCTGAATTTGATTTAATCATCAAACGCCAAACTATAAACAAACTTTGAAATTTCTTTTGTACGACCGATGGACCGGTAATCCTTGATAAGCATCCAAGTAAGCTAAAATTAAACTAAATCGTATTAAAAAAGGATATTTACCTTTAGATTTCATATAGGAAATCTGCTCTTCGATATTGTGCTTTGGTTTGTAGAGACCTTTCTTTTTCTCGACGTGATTAAAGGCCCAACCAGCTTCTTCGGGAGTCGGAAGGGTTTCCGTTTTCTAAAAATAAGCTCCATAAGAACTTTATCCACGTTTTTTTTAAAGTTCTATCGGTCTCAACTAAAACCACTTTGCATTCAACACATAGTTCATTTTACTAACATTTAACAAAATAAATTGATTGACGACCAGAAATTGACAAACCTTTTGACCGGCAGATAGCTGACTGGTCGATATCAGTCGTTGACTGATACTTCTACCACAGCGCAGCATGGCACCTGCAAATCTCTGAATGAAATAAATCCAAGCTAGCACCAAAAAGTAAATATAAGAGTTGTTCATAACACACTAAAAGTCAGTATTTTAATAAACATTTTATTGAAGTTTTGGACGCAAAATAAAATAAAACAACAACGAGTGCAACAAAAAACAGTAACAAGAAATTCTTCAATTTTAAAGATTCAAGTCATCATCAGGATCACTATCATCAAGATCATCGTCTTGATCGGGAGTATAAATGACTCGGCCACCAGCTCGAACTTTTCTCCCAGAGCCCATACGAATATCGACCAAACCTTAAAATGTCATAACTCATGCAAAAGAAAATGTAAGTCTCACCTTGCTCGTTTTGCATTTTTGTAAAAGGAAGCTCAAGCGATTCTTTAGCAGCCCTAGAAACATTGATGCTAAGTTGAAAGTATTGTTTACCTTTCCGATCTTTTAAGATTAAGTCCAATATCAAACGATGTACTGAGCGATGGTTCAGGTGCGGACTCCACCTAATACACAAATTTTTTTAAGTCAAAAATTGAATGCTACCGTTTCCAAAAGCGATGCTTGATATTTTCGGAATTCTAGTCGAAAAGGTTCACTCTGCACGGAGATGATTTCTTCCTGAATTAGAATAAACATAACTGTTTAGCTGGTTTGATGTAATTTTGGATTTATATACTTGAAAAAATCTCGTAAGACCAACCCGCTTATTGACTTTTCCGTTTCTTTCCCATCTGGTAATGTTTGCAATCAAATTTGTATCTTCTCGTCTCAACTCTATTGTGGCATCAGCTACTGAAGCAACGCGATTCCATTCCATAATCTTCTCCACGTCAGGCAAGACCAATAAACATATACAAATCGATTCTAAAACATAAATAAGCAATTAAACAACTACAATAATAAAGACACCTTTAAACTTGCTGAGATTCCTCAGTGTTAAATCTAGTCCATATTCTAAAACCATAAGCTCTATCCAATTAAAAAATAGAAGTCGCTTTGACGAGACTGAGGTACAAGACGCTAAAATCGATCCCAGTGGTGTCGTGTTGATGAAAGGAACTAGAGACCAACTAAACAATCATACAAGTTATGAATGAATATAATTTACTTGGGTTTTCTCGAAAATCTTGCTAAATCTTCACATGGCGTAGTCTCAAAGGCTTCTGTACCTTTCGAGGCTAAATAACGCACCAAATCTGAATCACTTCCATCGTCAAGTCCTAAAATATCGACTGAAAAAAAAGCAATTTAAGTACCCTACCTCTGATAACTATCAATCCACCCAAAGGTATAGCTTCCATTTAATCGACCTGGAAACTTAACTGTCAGTGTACAACCAGTGGGATTTCAAAGTTGAAAGCTGCAGAAATGTTTTCAGGTAGTTCATAAGGCCTTTGCACTTTTTAATCGTGCTTATGTTCAAATTTAGAAAATTTATGCTGGACAATGACAAACTCAGTAATCACAACAAAGTTTACCGAACACCAAAATAATACGATGGTAACCAATCAATAAATATCATTCAAGTCATACAGAAAATAGTATCAATTTCAAAATTCAAACGAATAAATTATTCCTTATTAACCGAAAAGTCCATAGGTTCGTCCTGGGCGGCTGGCTCTTTTGCTGGCGCCTTTTCGACATCGGGTTTCGTTTCCTCGACTTCCTCCGCTTGCTTCTCTTGTTCAACATCCATTTTCTCCACTGTTGCTTCGTTTTGCTCGGGTAAATTGCCGGCACCATTCTCCTTGCCTTCTTGATCCGGATTTGTCTCCTTTGTTTCCTCACTTTCCTTCTCATCCTATAAATGATTCCATACATGCTTCTTTTAATTAGACTACCTTTCCATGGAGAGCGGCAAACTTTGGTTGTATTCCCGAAAGTTGTTGCCCGATCGTTGGTGTCACAAACGGTCCGGGTTGAGGCAAAGGACTTTTACCAGCTACAGCTTCCAGATCCTTTGTGGTCAATCGCTGAAGGATACTAAATGTCAAGTTACAATTACAAAATTAAGATAGCTACGTACGCTCTTTCCGTCATACCAAGCCTATTCGTCACCGGTCGTAGACGAGCAAGAGTAGCTGGTAACCGTGAAACATCAGCCTAAATAAGAGTTGTCACTATTTGCGGCCTATATTGCCACCTTCATATCAGACAGAAGTTCTTCGAGTTGGGTGAGTGTCTTGTGCAATATGACGTTGGCATTTTTGTTTCCGCCAGACGATTCCCTGGCAATAGTGGCATTTGAATCAGCAAGATTTTCAATATCAGCAAATCTAAAACAGAGTTGATAGAAAAACTTACAACAAATAAGTTCCAGTACAAACTACAAACACCCACCGTTGCGCCAGTTGTTCAGTTCCGTCGTTTGTGGGTTGATTTATGATATTTAAATGTGCAGCTCGACGTAATTGTTCTTCGATGATAAGGGCTTGCTCAAGTAACTAAAAAAAGCATAATTAAAAATAAAAAAATAACCCAATACCTTGAAGCGTCTCTGCAAAAATTTGTTCTTTATCTCAGAAAAGTTGCTTTTGCCCAGTTCCATCTTGAAAGGTTCATTTATGATACCGAAGCGAGTGTCTAGAAATAAAATATAAAATATTTGTTTATTTATCACTAACCAGCTTGAATGTCCTGATATCTTCCATAGCCGTAAAGGACAATTCCAGATAGCAACCAATAGTCATGTCGTCGATGCCAAATTTCGAATTCGTTTCCAGGAACTGCTGCCTTTTCCTGAAAGAAAATCGTATAAGCAACAAAAAAAATTTATAAACTTCGTTGATCCATAGAGTATGAAGCTCGGTGAAGCCTCCATCAGCAATATTGAATTTGAATGGAGGGCGATTTTGCTTTGTTTGATCGGTTGCCAATTGTCGAATTGGGTCTTTGATGTCCGCTTTCGAAGTGTCGGCTTTCGAAGTGTCCATCTTTTCGACATTCCCATTTTCTTCCGGTTTCTCACCATTTTCAACCACTTCTTCTTTGGGAGGAGCTGATTGACTTTTCTCGTCGTCCGGAGGAGCTGTGCTCGCTTCTCGGCTGTTCACTTCACTGTTATTCTAAAACTTAGTGCTTATTTAAAAAATAAAAACAACAAACCTCTGTTGCTCCAGCAGTGGCCAAAATGAGATCTCTTAATTCAGGAATTGACCAATCGCCGTTAAACTAAACAAAAGTAATAATTTTATTGAAAAACTAATATACCGCCTCAAATTCTTGCACTTTTCTGCGAATGAGGCTCATGATTCCAATGCGACTCAAAACTAAAATGAAATTAGTTTGTTTATAAAAATAAAACAAAGAATGTCACACGCAATACGGCAGTAATACCGCCAAGCATCCAATTTACTCACCATCATGACGCTTCATTCCTAAAGTATAAAGTTTTGAAAATTCTCAAATTCTATCCAACCTTCACGCGGGACACCATCATTGAACGAATCTTGATTTTCTGCACCAGGCTCACAAAGATGGCGCATAAACAAAGAGGTGTACGCCCGGAAAGCACGCTCAGACTTCCCCTTCAAGTCGCGAACCTATAAAAAAGTTTTTATTTAAAGCAACTTCTTATACTCACCAGCCATTGACTGACATGCGAATCCTGAGGAGGCATGCCCCATCGCATGATACCATTGTAATAAGCCCGTCGTTGTCTTGGATTAAATCCAAGCACTTCCAATTGACCATTAACCTAAACGCCACTAACTATTGCACTCAAAAATCCACTAACTTTAGCCAGCAATGGAGGCAATTTTTCGCCATCACGCTCCTTTCGTTTTCGGTCTCCCTCAAATTCTCCATCGGTGCCTTCTCCGTCAGAGTGCCCGGATTCGCCAGAGTACGCAACAAAATCCTCGTCGTCATTTTGTTGTTTCTGTAAATTCATAAAAGGTCTAGCATTTAAATGAAACTACCTTATTCCAATCAGCGCCCATATTCTCGGCTGCGTAGTTGACTTGCTTGCGGATACGCTTTCCTTTGCCAAGTTTTTGCGCTTCCGTTTCTTGTTCTTGCTCGAAGTGATGCCGCAACAGTTTCTCCCAGTAATCGGGGTCTTCTTCTCCACCTTCTTGCTAAATTTCATAATTTAGCACAAAATTGCAAGAATATGCTTCTACCTTAATGACTTCTGTATCATCTGGCTCTTCCTCCTCCTCTTCGGCTTCTTTTGTCGTGTAGGTAGCAACCTAAAACAGCGTTTACGGTGAAAAACGCAGGAGTATATACCTTGAATGAAGAAAGATATTCGTTGGTCCAATGTTCTTTCTTTTCGCCCTCTTTCTCTTTTTCCTTCTTTTCTTCATCTCCTCGAGTTCTAAATATATATTTTTAAAAAACCCATACAATCATTGCACCTATCAAGCAGCATTTCTACAGCTTCATCGGTCCAGACAATTTCGTTATCTCCCGGCTTCTTCTCCCCTCCTTCTGCACCGCCTTCTTCTCCATCATCCTTGAAGAGTTCTTCTGTTCCCCATCGAAGCACATCATCTAACTCGTTCTTGCTCATTCCTGGTCCTTTCTGACCGATTCCAGCACGAACAACCTAATAATGGTTGCAAATACTGCGTGTGGCTGATTAATTACCAAGTGAGTCAGAAGCATCTTCTTTTTCGCTACTGTAGTGACACGTTCTTCAACAGAGTTTCTGGTGACAAAACGCTGAAAATTATGGGTTATTAAGCAATTGTTCATAGATCACGTACATAGATCATCACTTTGTTCTGTTGGCCAATACGATGCGCTCGAGAAAAGGCCTAAATTAAAGTTGACTATGCAAAGCTATTTGCCGACATACCTGGATATCATTATGCGGATTCCAGTCCGAATCATAAATGATAACAGTGTCCGCGGTGGCCAAATTAATTCCAAGACCTCCAGCACGTGTTGAAAGAAGGAAAACAAATTGGAGAGCACCAGGAGCTAATCACAAAAATAAACTTTTTTGATATCAGTTATATACCATTGAATCGATCGATAGCATCTTGTCGTTGTTGTCCTGTGATAGAGCCATCGATTCGTTCATATTTGTACACTTCATTCTCGCAAAAATCTTCTAGAACATCCAACATCCGAGTCATCTAAACGTGAACATAGTTACTTATTCATTGAAGCTTTCCTCGTACCTGTGAAAAGATCAAGACGCGATGACCGCCATCTTTCAACTTTCTGAGCATCTTTTGTAAAAGAACCAACTTTCCTGATGATTTGATCAAAGCCGCACCTTCATACATGCCGTTTTTAAGCTTTGGAGCTTCGATACTGGCCTAAATTGAGATGTAGCGATAAAATAACTTAACGCACCTTAGGAAAAAGGTATGGATGATTGCAGCATTTTTTCAACTCCATTAGAATATTGAGAAGAGACATCTGAGATCCGCCACTCTTTACGGAAAGCGCTTCGAAGTTCCGTGTAAGAATAGCTTTGTAGTATTTCCTAAAATTTCTTTGTAATTAAAGTTCATATTGAAACATACTTTTGCATGGAAGCAAGTTCGACTCGAACAATAAGTTCACTTTTGCTAGGCATTCCCGCAAGTACATCAGCTTTGAGTCGTCGAAGCATGTGGGGTCCGAGAAGAGCATGCAACTTCTGGATTTGGTCTTCTTTGGAGATTTCGGCAAACTCTTGAGTAAATGATTCCAAATCACTAAAGAAAATTGTTAAACGTCACCAAAACAGTTGCTAACTAGAAGCGATCAGCAGACAAAAAGTTGAGAAGATGAAACAGTTCCTCCAAATTGTTTTGTAGTGGTGTTCCGGTAAGCAAAAGACGATAGCCAATCTAAAATAATTAGAATTAGTAATAGCAGAATATGTAAATTGATACCCTGAATTCTCGTAGCGTTTTGAAGAAAGTGGACTGGTTGTTCTTTAGACGGTGTGCCTCGTCGACCACCAATGCTCCCCATTCAATAGACGAAAGAATGGCCTAATAAAGTGATTAACTTGCATGAAAAATAGACAACCTTATCGATGTTGATCAATTCATATGATGTGAGAAGCACATGGAATTTGATTCCCTGCTCTGTTTTGATTCGACTAGCCTTCACTCCAGTCTAAAAAACGTTTAGCTAATAACTGAAGTAAATCGCTACCCTCACAGCCCCTTCCATAAATGAGAATTCGTGTTCGCGAATGACCTAAAAGAAAAGTTTATGAAACATTTGAATAAAATGAAACTGACCATTCGAGAATCTTTGTCTCCAACATAGGTGACGACGTAAAAGTCGGGACACCAAAATTCCATTTCTCGCTCCCAATTGATGATTGTAGAAAGTGGTGCCGCAATCTGAAAATAACAAAATTGCCTGAGCCTTTCAAGTGTTGCTCTATATGGTGCAATACTAACCAAGAATGGTCCCTTTGAATGACCTTCCTTCATCAGTGTATAAAGGAATGTTGAGCTTTGAACTGTTTTTCCAAGACCCATCTCATCGGCAAGAATTGTATCCGTGCCATTTGACCAACTATGTCGCAACCAATTCAGTCCTAAAGCGTTTTATACAACAGCACTAGTTTGATACCAACCTTCCATCTGATACGGATGCAAAGTTCCTCCAGTCTCAGTGACGAAATCGGGCTGTGCATCGTATTTCTTACGGATGTCCACCAACGGTTTATCCTAAAGAAACTTTTTTCTTAGATTGAGTTGAATAAATTACCTTCTTTTTCTTATCCTTTTTCTTTTCGGTTCCTTCTTCTTCTACAGGAGCGAGTCCCTTTTCCTCTCGTCGTTGAGCAAGAATCTTGCGAATGAGTTTTGGTGGAGTGTCGCCATTCATTTTCTCACTGAACACAGTTTAAAATTTTCTTTCGATGGCACTCCTACCGATGAGCCCAGTATTTGATAATGGCGTCTTCATATCCCGCAATATCCATATCATCTCGTTCCCATGTCGCTTGTTCATAAACGAGCTCCCTCCATTTGACCAAATAGTCAAACTGCGTCTTGCTGTATTCTTGATGATTGATGATGCGATGTACCTGAGTTGAAAATAGCAAAGAATCACTCTATTACCATACTTGCATCCATTCCGGTTTGATTCCATAGCGATAGAACTTTTCTTCCATATTATGCGGATCGCTTTCCTTTTCTTTGTTGTCGATTCTCCCTGTGGTCATATCTTCCGTAGATCCATCATCGATTTCCGGTGGAACCTAATTGCATTTATTTAATATTTAAGACTCTCTTTTACTTCTGGATCAGCTTTTCTCCAGTACATTCGAAGAGTTTGCGGGTACCAAACGTCGAGGACCATTTCATTGACCCATTCACAATGCCAATATGACCTAAAAAGATTTGAAAAATTTAGACGGCAATTCTTATGTACAAAACAAGAAGAGGAATGTTTACACTCACATGTACTTCCATTTGATAAAAAACTCTCGTTCCTTGCGAGGAGCCATCTGTCGTGGGGGACGCAAACGAGGCTCTGATGGGTCGACATCGGCAGGAACCGTCTAAAATTACAACAATATTACTAATTATATTATTCAGTCAAAAAAAGTCAATAATTTACCTCTGGGTCAGGGTAGCGAACAACAACCCAGCGCCACGAGAGAATCCTTTCTGGCCTTTGCTTTGGTTGTTCCGTTAGGCATCTTGGACAAGCCCATTCTTCATCATCTTCGGGAAGCTATAAAAGATAGATAAATTTGTTTAGAAGAAGATAAAACTTACCGCATCAGGTACAGGATTCATGCAGAATGGATGGTACGACGAAGGGCAATGATCACAGAGCAACATCCCTCCGCCCTCTTTGCAAACACGACAATATTCCAGATTAGCTCTTCCTGCTTCATCCTCTTTCTCGGCTGGTGGACCATGTTGCTCGCAATGTGGGCATGCCCAAACACCTTAATACACACGAGTTTAGATTTTGCAAAAAAAAAATTGATACCATCAGGAGGGGTCTCCATATCTTGATCAACGCAAACCAAATGGTATGCCTTTGGGCACGTATCACAAAGTAAAATCTCCCCTCCTTGCTGGCACACTTCGCAATAGTCTTGATGTTCTTCATCCAACTAAAAATCATGTTAAGCAGAAAATAAATTGTTACTAACTTGTCCTTCTTCACGTTTCTTCTTTCTGACAGCAGCGACCTTTTCCAATTCAGCTTTCTTGGTTGCGACTTTGGCAACAGCACGGGCGTGTTTCTTCTCCTCCTTTTCTCGGTCCTGGTCATCGAGTTGCTTATCGTGTTGTCGTAATAATTTTTCAAATTCTTGATCCGAGTTTCCTGAAATTAATAAGCTAAAGTTTTGCAAAATGGAAATATTTTACCTCCGCCCTCCTCATCATCATCACCACCACCGCGTCGACCCTTTTTGCGAGCCGAAATGCGAATTTTGATTGGAGCCACTTTTTCTGCAGAAGCGGGTGTAGGTGGTGCTTTCACACCAGTCTTCTTTGCATTGATAGCTTTCCCAGAAGCACGAGCTTCTTCCTTAAACCATTTATTACTTTTACCACCAACAGATAATAAATACCTGAAACTCTCGATACTTGGCATTAATCAAGGGGAGAAGCTTTGTTTGATTGATGCCCGGATTTGCCTCCATTACTCCGGTACGATAGAGATTCACCCAAGCCTGGAAAAAATTTTTGAATTAATAAATTAGAAGAATAAACCTTTAATGAAGTAATGTTTGTAAAATCTTCCTCCGTGTAGTCGATGGATGGGTCGGTGTATCCGTAGTACGCAGCAATTTCAGCGGCAGTCGAAGTTGCTGGATCGGGAGCGGTGTTGTCGTGCGACTTCCTTCCTTTCTTGCCTTTCTTTCCTTTGAGTCCCTTCTTTTTCCTCCCCTTCGCTGCTAGAATATGAAAAAGATAAAAATAAACATGAAATTTGCTAACCAGAAGAAGAGGCATCAGCCTCTTCGCCGAAATCCTCGTCAGCCTGCTCATCAACTTCTTCTCCGTCGTCGTTGGTCAGCATCGATTCATCCTCCATAGGCTCATCTAAAAATGGAATGCATTCCTGAGTTTCCAAATAATAAATAAACTTTTGCGATAACTTTATGGGCAAGTTGATTTACAGATCAAATAAGACACATTTCAGCACAAAGTTTCATAACATATTAGGCTGACCGATAAGTTCGTAGAATTTTTTATCAACTTTTAAAGTGTAATTTCTCAAAAATCCCACTATCAATCTTTCTGAAAATTTTACAGTAACTTTTTAATAAAGATGAAAGGTTTTTGCCAAAAGATGAGGGTTTTCTTTCCCGTATAATTTCTTATAAAAATTGAAACTAACAGTTTTCAAATAAAATTGAAAATAACAGTTTAACTTGATCTCAAATTTTTCACCACTAAAACCTCAAAAAATTAAACGGCCACCACAAAACCATGGCCCCCCCCCCCCTCAAAATTTTTTTTAACCACATACTTTGGATAAAGCGGGCCCATTTAAAGGTTTTACTTTTTTTGAGTTTTCCATTTTTACACTGACAATTTTAAAAAAGGTGCGTTTTTTAAAACTAAAGCTTTATTTGAATAACGGATTGACCAGAAAAATTTCCAGTTTTGTTTACTTGATTTTGTTTTTGGGTTTATCTTTTTATCTAAAAACTAGACTATGGAAAGTTTGATTGAGGACAGCTAAGGCGCCAGGAACCAAGCAACTAATGAAATCTTTGAAACCAGCCTTACGATTGCTCTCATATCTTGGCAAGAACTTTTTTGAATGATAGGTATATTTGCTGCAAAATTTTTAGAAAAATTGATGGTGGGCTTTTTGAGAAATTACACTTTAAAAGTTGATAAAAAAAATTTACGAACTTATAATTCAGCCAACCTAATAAATAAACAGCCACGTATGCCTTTGAAAGCCTCACCTTCATTTTGATCTCCAAGATCCGGATGGTCCGAAGCTGAAGCCATCAAAACTAAAATATAAAGTTAATACCACAAAAATAGGATAAATTCACAAGAAAACGAAAGCACGGTTTTGCAAATAACGAGCTCTTAAAGAAATAGGTATGGAGGGTAGGGGCCTTGAGAAATGAGAAAAGACTTCGAGCATCGAGAGAGCGCTATTAAGTGAGAGGTGAAAAGAAAGAAAGCGAATCTGGCGCGGGTGAATCGAGGTTGTGACGGGGTCCAAAAACGGGTGTTCGGATAAGAGAAAGGACACCTCCGTACTCCCCTTTTGGCGCCCACCAAGCCCTTCCCCCTTTTTTTTGCTAATAAGTACCCATCTGCTCTTTTATGGATACAACTTTAAACTTAACATGCGAATTGGTGGAGTGATCGTGAAATGGCTTGAGTTTGCAATTTGCACAGTTAAAGCATCGGATAGAGTTCTAAGAGTTTTGTAATTTTTTACAGTTTTCCCTGCTAATAAAACTTTAAAGGCTTAAGCCTTTAAAGTAACTCCCAGGTGGTAAATCTATCATTATACTACTTGATTTTCACAATTTAAATAAAACTTTTTTTTGAATGCAAATGAATTTGTTTCTTCCGATTGGAAAGGTCCAAAGAGCAAAATCACTGAAAAACAATCAAAAATTGTCCGGTTTTTAAATGAGCACAGAAAAAGATCGATATTTTGCCCACGGCAACTTTAATATAGCAAGTAAAGTAATCGAAAAAGTCGCAGAGAAAAGGAGGCAGAGAGAATTGTCGAGTGAACAATTGGATTTCCGCTCATCTTTTCGGGCAGATGTACAAGGGGGAAGGGGGGGGGGGTCAATCGATTGATCCACTCTTGAGGGGTTTCACCACAGGCCTACAGCTAGGTATGCTTTTTAAACAAGATTTCTCTTTTGTTTGCAACACTAACGCCTGTATATTAAAAGCGAGTTAGCCTTTTAAAAAGTGAGTAATCTAGAAAACTATCGTAATTTTTCCTTGAGCTTTGCTGGATTTACTGTAAATATGTCCTCATTCGAGAGGAATCCAACTGTGAATGGAATGGGATCAAAATTAAGCAGACAGTTTACTATTAAGGAAAGAATACGGTAGTTTTCGAAATTATCTCCTTTTTAGCAAATACTAACGACATCACAGAAACTTTAAAAGTTTAACTTTCAGTTGAAGATGAAGGAACCAACTGCAGCTCTTCGATTTTTCAAAACACTGCTCATCGCCTTCGCTTTCCTTTTGTTCGTGGGATATGGTAACTAAAGAAATGAGCACTCAATAAAATGACAATATTCAGGTGGACTGTATTGGATCGGCAATTTTCTTCACAGTGACTCGATTCCCCTTGTCCATTATGGTGTTCTTTGCATCTTCTACTTGTCACTGTACAAAATTTCGAAAAAACTCATTTGTGATTGTGTGCATTTATTGAAGGGATTAACATTGAAGGGCATTTAAACATGTATACACTTTAACACTTATTGAGATCTAGTTTTCCCTCTGTTGGAAGGTAATATTTTCATCTAATCTGATCCCATTGAATTGTCCAGCCACGAAATCTGAAAACAATTTGAAAACAATCTGAAAAGAAAAGGTTTTAAAGAATAACACACTCTAGTGGGAAATTGAAGCTACAGCACTTGGAGCAGAATTTATAATTAGTAATCTAGAATCAATTTCTCATTAAAATCTAACTTTATTTTATACGTTTTATACGAATTTATAAATATTTCAATAAAAATCGGACAACAATCTAACAAAAAATATAAACAAAAACTTTAAAACAAACATTTAACTTTCCACTGTCCAAGAGAAGCACATCGATCGCGATCCACTTTACAACGTTTTTCAATCGTTTTGCTCGGCTTATTTTGTGATTATCAATTTCATTTACATCAACTTGCGGTGCAAGGATTTGATTCCTTATAAAGTGCAGGGATAAATCCGTATAAAACTAATATCTATCCCATTTATATTGGACAAAAATGCAATAGTATCGTGCTCTGTAAAAGTTCACTGAAATTACTTTTTTTCCAGTAGAAGAATTTCTATGAAAGAATGTTTTGGTACTTTAGGCTTTGGGGGGGGGGGCACTTTTTTTCACCAAAACCATTCTTCCCGGGTAATTGATGATGCTGGTCACGAAAAAGTTAATTTTAAGACAACTTAGCAATGGAAAAATGTCCGTTTTAAAACTCAAGGTGCTATAGTAGTTGGCGGATTTTTTTTTGTCAAATGATCTGATTTTTTGCATCCAGAGGTTTTTGGCTATGCTGAATCGATTGACTATGGTTTCACACAACATTTCGTAACTTTTAACAACATTCAAGGCTCCTATATTTACTTAGGCTTTTACTCCACACCCTAGATACACGTGTCTCCTAGGCTATCGCCTGATTCTCCTACGGCTGAGGTGAGTTTCGAACCGGAAGCACGTGACTTCTAGCTGGAACGAAACTAAACTCAGTCGTATGAGAATCAGGCGATAGCCTAGGAGCCACGTACCTCTAGGGTGCAGAGCCAAAGCCTAGATAAATATATGCGCCTGTGAACAATGGAGTGGAGTAAACAATTCGGTCAGTCAAGACGTCAAAAGGTATTGCTTTAATTTAAGCTACAAGTACAAAAAAGACTATTTTTCGTCTGAAATCTATGAACTTGTAAAGAAAAACTCGAAAAACAATTTATTAGCACATATTTAAGAAGAGTTTATTATTGGATCTTACGGACCATTCTGGCACGGTGAGAAGCCACAACCATTTCCGGTTTTTGCCTAGAATCAACAGCTTTTCAATGCAGTTGTCAACGGGCAGCTTTTCTCTTTCTTTTTCTTTTCAAGAACTTACCGTGATCACTTCACAGAGAGTCGCACAAACCACCCAAGTTGGTAGCATGTTTTCCCATTGTCCCAGCGGATACGTGCCACCAGCTGGATCTGTGGACGCAATGTAGAACTGAAAGAAATATTTTGATCAGAGCAGAGCAAATACAAAAATTGGACCTATTGTTTACCCGCAACCCTTCACCAATAAGTTCAAATCAATGCAAGTTCTTTTATATTTTAAGAGCTTATTTTTATGTTCTACATTCACGTTTACAAATTCTTAGTTAGTCACAGTTTTATGCGTGCTCTCAATTCGGATCTAACAATACCGTTGCACTGCTGGCTGCATCTGTTTCTGCTGGACTGTTTCCGTTTGGCTCTCCTGGGGCCCAGTTTCTGAAAACGCCGGATAAAAACACGGAAAATGTACAAAACCGATAAGTCGAGTTGGCACCATTTGACCAGGCAACCCCACTCGTCGTTGTCACATTGTTAATTCCCAATAACATTTGCTAAAGCTCAAAGTTAAAAAGAAATTTTGAAGACAACTCACACTATAAAAGAAATTTCCAAACGTTGAACATTGAGTCTTCAAAGCAGCTGGTACAAGATCTAAGACCTATTTTCAAAACAATCACCACTCAATCACTAACTGGCAACTCCTGTATTCTCCGAATCACATCGAATCGTGCCCAAGTCAGCATTGGGATTCAATGCCTGACATTTGGCTCTAGCTCCACCAATGTAAGAGTCATTGATGAAGATTGCTTGATAACACGATCCACCGACATCAATGAAGCCACCACCAACAGCTGCACAATCGGCATAGGTTGTGGTGGGTACCTGGAGATGTTGATCCTTTTGCTTTCAAATAGGCTAGAGCCATTCTTGAGAAGCTACTTAAGCAACCTCATTTATTATGTGAAACATAACAACCTAATTGCCTATATTCTGTTTACCGAAGTTGTGACACATGGTAGCGCTGGTGTCGTTGTGGTCGTAGTTGTGGTTGTTGTCGTTTTCTTTGTGGTTGTCGTTTTTGTCGCCGCGGTACACGGCCGCAATCCACAACCAGTTCCCGTCTTTGCCTGAAATCGAATGGTACTGGGTAGACTTGTCTAACGGTACTTAGAGTCCACTTAATTCAATATCTTTGGGTTTTGTTTCGGCGACTCACCGTGATCACTTCACAGAGAGCAGCACAAACCACCCAATCTGGTGGCGTGTTTTCCCATTTTCCCAGTGGATACGTCACTCCACCAGCTGGATTTGTTGACGCAATGTAGAGCTGAAAGAGGATTTTTGATGATAACAGAGCAAATACAAGTGCTAGTTCATTACAACTGGTACAGTTAAAGTCCTTTAGAAAAGTGTTAGTGTCGATACCGTTGCACTGCTGACTGCATCGACCGGACTTCCGTTTGGCTCTCCTGGGGCCCAGTTGCTAAAAAACTTTCACAAAAAGCACTCGTAAATGTGAAACCGATAAGTCGTATTGGCTCCATTCGTCCAGGAAATTCCACTAGTTCTTGTCACATTATTGATTCCCAACAACAGTTGCTAAAACTCAGTTGCTAAAGTTCGATCGCACTTGCTAATCGACTCACACTGTGGAAGAACTCTCCAAACGATAAACATTGAGTCTTCAGAGCAGCCGACACAACACCTAGAAGCCATTTGAGTGAATCAAAGACTGGAGACAAACCAGAAGCTCCCGTGTTCTCCGCATCACATCGAATCGTGGCCAAGTCCGCATCCACATGAGCAGCCTTACATTTGGCTCTTGCTCCAGCATAATCGGCATTCACATAAATTGCCTTGTAACACGATCCACCAACAGCTTTGAAGCCAGCACCAACAGCGGCACAATTCGCATATTTTGTGGATGAGGCCTAGGAAGAGATGTTTTTGAGAGACTTCACATCACTTACATAATGAGTGAAGCACGGTAGAGCTGGGGTCTTTGTGGTCGGCTTCTTCGTTGTCTTCGTTGTGGCCCTTGTCGTAGCCTTTTTGGTTGTTGTCTTAAATAGTTCTTTAGCTACAAATTAGTGTAGGTTAGTTTAATGGGGAAAAGTAAACAGTGTACTCTAGTAAACAGTGTACTTGTAAGTTGCAAGTATGTGTAACCATAGAACTCGGATGCTTTCAAATGTTTCCCTAACTCTTCCAACAAACCGTGCATAAGGGCATTTGCAAAACGGGATCCTGGGGCAGGCCGACACCGCAAAGCCTTTTGCCAGTCACAAGATTCGTCACCTAATCCAAAAAGTGATTGGCTCTTAACATAAGGCTCCTAACCGCTTTTGTGTCCAATGCACACACATCTCCTGGACAGGCGAGTTTGGGACAATGAATCGTTCTTGTTGAGGAGCCGCTAAATGAATGGAGATATTGATGGATGTTAGAGTCGGAGTGGTAGACGAGGTAGAGTGAAGCGACTTAAAAACTCACGTGCATTTGTGGCCTTTGCTTTGAGACAAGCAAGTTCTGTTCTGAGTGACCATTCCGTTGAGTCCACAGGTTGCCGTGCATGGTGCCATCGATTTCCAGCCACTCCAAATGCCAAGATTTGGAAAAGCACAGTGTGCGAGGACTTCTGAAAGCATTTCTTTCAGATCTACCTTCAATGTATTACTTGTGATTCGACACTTTGGCATCACATAGTCACTCGGCAGAGACACATTTCCACAGAGAACTTGATTGAGTTTGGAGTTGGGGTACTGAAATGGTAAATTCTGTCTTTTTAGCTGTCTGGTAGAACTTTAGCCAATAAACGAAAAACTTACGAGTGAATATCCCTCAGCACAGGCATTCGAGCCATCAGGACATGGCTTCGGAGCACATGGTCTTGTTCGAGAATATGGTCCCCTGGAAAGATTTGAATGGTTGTTTTTTGTTCAGTTACTCACTTGCATGGACATCCCCATTTCCATGAGAGACACGTCCTCTTTTGAACTTTTCTTCCGAATAAACCACACGTGCCTGTACAGCTCGTATAGTCTTCCCACCTTGACCAGTGGCCTGGAATTTGTTGCTTGATCACTTGTTGATGTTTTTGTTAAGTTTAAAAGATTTACCAGCTGCTGGACACTTTGAACAAATGGGGAGAGAGGCTAGCGTGGTGCTTGCTGAAAGATCACTAACATCGCTGTGTTCATCTTGAGTTGTAATTTAGCTAGCTAAGGAGAATAATCAGAAGTTAACTTCAAGTTACTTACACAAAGTCTGGTGTACTGCTTCAGTTCTTCAGTAACCCTTGAAACAAGAGTTACTTGCAAGTTACTTTCTTACTTGTTACAAGCTTTTCAGAACTGACGATAGATTACAAGTTGCATATTTAGATGACACTACAATTATAGTGTCTTATGTTTATAAACAAGCTGTTCACCTCAAAACCTACCATATAGCCCGATCACAGCACAGATGATGAGCATGTTGGAATGAGCAATAAGTTGATCGAGTGACTCTTGTCTAGGTGACTCTGATGACTGATCTACATGCCTTTGACGCCTTTCACCCCTTTTATAGATGAATTCGAAAGAGATTTTGAACCTCAATAGCAAATTTGATTCAAATTCAAAGTCCATTGTTATAAAGTCCATTGAAAGGGACTACAATAGCCCGATCAAAAGTCGAGGTGATCGATTTTCGATCAACGTGAATTTTGAAACTGGAAAATTTTGCTTCCCAGTCAGGACAATGACTTTTATAACAATGGAATGAAAAGGAACAATTGATTTTTTAAAAAATTCAATCGGAATGGTGTAATTTCAGCGCCAGGATTGACCAGGAAGGAGATTTTTCATCGTGCAAGCTTCTACGGACTGTCAAATAGACTGGGACATTGTTTGAACTCACGCAGTCAATGGATTTTATGAAAGACTATAGACATTTGTGTTCTATCTTTTGCTAAGGTCGCACTTTGATAACCGGGAAAGCACCCAGAACGAGAATCTTAAATGTCGTTGATTAAACGATAAATTTAATTTCAGCCATATATGCGCTGTTATGTTATACTATACGTCGGCTGTTATACTATTCTTTGGTGTCCACGTTCAAAGCATCACCACAATGGATCAACAACTTCAAGAGGATTGCTGGAGTCGTACCCGCCGCGTTACCGCAATCAAGAACTTCCGGGCAAAGGCGGACATAGAAGGTGAGGCCAACAACTTTGTGAATAATGTGAGGGCCGACCTTCAAGCAAACGTCGTCCTACGCTCCTGTCTTGCCAATGCCGATCAATCAGGCTTTTTGAAAGAACAGCACTCATCTCGATCCCTAGCCTACCATGGAGAGAAGAAAGTCATCCGCATGATTGGTGCATGTAATAAGATTTGATTGGTGCATGTAATAAGATAAATTGCGATAATATGCCGTACATTCGTTGTGCTTATTGTCTGAATATATTCTCCTTCCTTCATTTTGTCGAATCTTTCCACCGTTGTTGAATTGTTTGTTATTTCTTAGTTTTAAATAAAGTTTTGTTATCCTCACCTTTTATGGTAAAAAAAATCAGAATTAACTTTGAGAAGCGAAAAAAATAGAACGCACATTAAAAGTTTTGCAAAAAAAGAAAAACTTTTGGGGTGGAGCCGAATCAGCGACACTCGGACTCGGTCGCGCTCCTAACCACTCGGCCACTCGGCTAACCTGTGAGAGTGCCTGTGAGAGTTCCCTTTAAAGAGTGCCGTGCAAGTCCCAAAAATGTTTAAGTTTAAGCTACTTTGAACTTTGAACTTTGAAACCTTATATTTCAGTTAGTTCTGGCATTTAGCAGCTAAAAATCTCAGAAAATTCTTCTTTTGTGATGGTCTTTCCCCCCTGTAATTTTGGAGTCGATCTGAGGTGGTAAGTAGTTGTAGTTCCCTCGTTAGCACTGTTGTATGATCAACCCCTAACTCTTCTCCCAATTCACGCGATGCCACCCGATGGTCGTTGATAATGAGTTCGAGTAATTTGGAATCATCCAGTTGGGGTGCCGCTCCACGACCGTCTGCATCTTTCAAAGATCTGTCCCCAGAACGCAACTTGGTAAACCATACTTGCCACCTCTGTCTGTCATATGTTGATGACACTTGCCTTTATCTGTTTTTGAGTGTTGGCAGTAGCGGCACCCGAGCCGACGTATAGTATAACATAACAGCGCATATATGGCTGAAATTAAATTTATCGTTTAATCAACGACATTTAAGATTCTCGTTCTGGGTGCTTTCCCGGTTATCAAAGTGCGACCTTAGCAAAAGATAGAACACAAATGTCTATAGTCTTTCATAAAATCCATTGACTGCGTGAGTTCAAACAATGTCCCAGTCTATTTGACAGTCCGTAGAAGCTTGCACGATGAAAAATCTCCTTCCTGGTCAATCCTGGCGCTGAAATTACACCATTCCGATTGAATTTTTAAAAAAATCAATTGTTCCTTTTCATTCCATTGTTATAAAAGTCATTGTCCTGACTGGGAAGCAAAATTTTCCAGTTTCAAAATTAGCGGTGATCGAAAATCAATCAAATTCTAGACTCCTTTTCGGGCTATTGTAGTCCCTTTCAATGGACTTTATAACAATGGACTTTGAATTTGAATCAAATTTGCTATTGAGGTTCAAAATCCGTTTCAAATTCATCTATAAAAGGGGTGAAAGGCGTCAAAGGCATGTAGATCAGTCATCAGAGTCACCTAGACAAGAGTCACTCGATCAACTTATTGCTCATTCCAACATGCTCATCATCTGTGCTGCGATCGGGCTATATGGTAGGTTTTGAGGTGAACAGCTTGTTTATAAACATAAGACACTATAATTGTAGTGTCATCTAAATATGCAACTTGTAATCTATCGTCAGTTCTGAAAAGCTTGTAACAAGTAAGAAAGTAACTTGCAAGTAACTCTTGTTTCAAGGGCTACTGAAGAACTGAAGCAGTACACCAGACTTTGTGTAAATAACTTGAAGTTAACTTCTGATTATTCTCCTTAGCTAGCTAAATTACAACTCAAGATGAACACAGCGATGTTAGTGATCTGACGAATCTTGTGACTGGCAAAAGGCTTTGCGGTGTCGGCCTGCCCCAGGATCCCGTTTTGCAAATGCCCTTATGCACGGTTTGTTGGAAGAGTTAGGGAAACATTTGAAAGCATCCGAGTTCTATGGTTACACATACTTGCAACTTACAAGTACACTGTTTACTAGAGTACACTGTTTACTTTTCCCCATTAAACTAACCTACACTAATTTGTAGCTAAAGAACTATTTAAGACAACAACCAAAAAGGCTACGACAAGGGCCACAACGAAGACAACGAAGAAGCCGACCACAAAGACCCCAGCTCTACCGTGCTTCACTCATTATGTAAGTGATGTGAAGTCTCTCAAAAACATCTCTTCCTAGGCCTCATCCACAAAATATGCGAATTGTGCCGCTGTTGGTGCTGGCTTCAAAGCTGTTGGTGGATCGTGTTACAAGGCAATTTATGTGAATGCCGATTATGCTGGAGCAAGAGCCAAATGTAAGGCTGCTCATGTGGATGCGGACTTGGCCACGATTCGATGTGATGCGGAGAACACGGGAGCTTCTGGTTTGTCTCCAGTCTTTGATTCACTCAAATGGCTTCTAGGTGTTGTGTCGGCTGCTCTGAAGACTCAATGTTTATCGTTTGGAGAGTTCTTCCACAGTGTGAGTCGCTTAGCAAGTGCGATCGAACTTTAGCAACTGAGTTTTAGCAACTGTTGTTGGGAATCAATAATGTGACAAGAACTAGTGGAATTTCCTGGACGAATGGAGCCAATACGACTTATCGGTTTCACATTTACGAGTGCTTTTTGTGAAAGTTTTTTTAGCAACTGGGCCCCAGGAGAGCCAAACGGAAGTCCGGTCGATGCAGTCAGCAGTGCAACGGTATCGACACTAACACTTTTCTAAAGGACTTTAACTGTACCAGTTGTAATGAACTAGCACTTGTATTTGCTCTGTTATCATCAAAAATCCTCTTTCAGCTCTACATTGCGTCAACAAATCCAGCTGGTGGAGTGACGTATCCACTGGGAAAATGGGAAAACACGCCACCAGATTGGGTGGTTTGTGCTGCTCTCTGTGAAGTGATCACGGTGAGTCGCCGAAACAAAACCCAAAGATATTGAATTAAGTGGACTCTAAGTACCGTTAGACAAGTCTACCCAGTACCATTCGATTTCAGGCAAAGACGGGAACTGGTTGTGGATTGCGGCCGTGTACCGCGGCGACAAAAACGACAACCACAAAGAAAACGACAACAACCACAACTACGACCACAACGACACCAGCGCTACCATGTGTCACAACTTCGGTAAACAGAATATAGGCAATTAGGTTGTTATGTTTCACATAATAAATGAGGTTGCTTAAGTAGCTTCTCAAGAATGGCTCTAGCCTATTTGAAAGCAAAAGGATCAACATCTCCAGGTACCCACCACAACCTATGCCGATTGTGCAGCTGTTGGTGGTGGCTTCATTGATGTCGGTGGATCGTGTTATCAAGCAATCTTCATCAATGACTCTTACATTGGTGGAGCTAGAGCCAAATGTCAGGCATTGAATCCCAATGCTGACTTGGGCACGATTCGATGTGATTCGGAGAATACAGGAGTTGCCAGTTAGTGATTGAGTGGTGATTGTTTTGAAAATAGGTCTTAGATCTTGTACCAGCTGCTTTGAAGACTCAATGTTCAACGTTTGGAAATTTCTTTTATAGTGTGAGTTGTCTTCAAAATTTCTTTTTAACTTTGAGCTTTAGCAAATGTTATTGGGAATTAACAATGTGACAACGACGAGTGGGGTTGCCTGGTCAAATGGTGCCAACTCGACTTATCGGTTTTGTACATTTTCCGTGTTTTTATCCGGCGTTTTCAGAAACTGGGCCCCAGGAGAGCCAAACGGAAACAGTCCAGCAGAAACAGATGCAGCCAGCAGTGCAACGGTATTGTTAGATCCGAATTGAGAGCACGCATAAAACTGTGACTAACTAAGAATTTGTAAACGTGAATGTAGAACATAAAAATAAGCTCTTAAAATATAAAAGAACTTGCATTGATTTGAACTTATTGGTGAAGGGTTGCGGGTAAACAATAGGTCCAATTTTTGTATTTGCTCTGCTCTGATCAAAATATTTCTTTCAGTTCTACATTGCGTCCACAGATCCAGCTGGTGGCACGTATCCGCTGGGACAATGGGAAAACATGCTACCAACTTGGGTGGTTTGTGCGACTCTCTGTGAAGTGATCACGGTAAGTTCTTGAAAAGAAAAAGAAAGAGAAAAGCTGCCCGTTGACAACTGCATTGAAAAGCTGTTGATTCTAGGCAAAAACCGGAAATGGTTGTGGCTTCTCACCGTGCCAGAATGGTCCGTAAGATCCAATAATAAACTCTTCTTAAATATGTGCTAATAAATTGTTTTTCGAGTTTTTCTTTACAAGTTCATAGATTTCAGACGAAAAATAGTCTTTTTGTACTTGTAGCTTAAATTAAAGCAATACCTTTTGACGTCTTGACTGACCGAATTGTTTACTCCACTCCATTGTTCACAGGCGCATATATTTATCTAGGCTTTGGCTCTGCACCCTAGAGGTACGTGGCTCCTAGGCTATCGCCTGATTCTCATACGACTGAGTTTAGTTTCGTTCCAGCTAGAAGTCACGTGCTTCCGGTTCGAAACTCACCTCAGCCGTAGGAGAATCAGGCGATAGCCTAGGAGACACGTGTATCTAGGGTGTGGAGTAAAAGCCTAAGTAAATATAGGAGCCTTGAATGTTGTTAAAAGTTACGAAATGTTGTGTGAAACCATAGTCAATCGATTCAGCATAGCCAAAAACCTCTGGATGCAAAAAATCAGATCATTTGACAAAAAAAAATCCGCCAACTACTATAGCACCTTGAGTTTTAAAACGGACATTTTTCCATTGCTAAGTTGTCTTAAAATTAACTTTTTCGTGACCAGCATCATCAAGTAATGAAACTTTCAGTAACTGAAATCTACGAGGGGCAGATTTTATATGCATGTAGTTTGTGAATTAAGGATTTGATATGGACAGAGTCGAAAGTTTTAGCAAAATCTAAAAACACAGCTTCAAGCTGATAGTTGTTTTTGATCCACGGCCTTAAAGAAATCTTGGTAAGCTAAAATAAGCTGGTAACTGGTGGACCTATTTTTAAGGAAACCAAATTGATAGTCGGAGATAAGTTCATGCTTATCAAGATGAGCTGTAATTTTATCTTTGATAATAATTTCAAAAAGTTTGGATACAGGGGAGGTTAAAGAGATGGGACGATAGTTACTGAAAAGTTTTTTAGGAGATTTTTGAGAAGGGGAATAACTAAAGATTGTTTCCAAAAAGAGGAGACATCTGAACTGAGAAGAATTTTGTTTTAAGAGAGGGTAGGTAAGCACAAGAGTTTTAAGAGAGGGTAGGTAAGCACAAGAGTTTTAAGAGAGGGTAGGTAAGCACTCTAGTAGTTTCTTAATAGCAAAAGCTGAGAGGTTATCAGGACTAGACGACTTTTTAGGCCGTAATTTAGTAAAAGCTTTTTCAATGTCCGCTACACATATTAAGAAATCTGGCCACACGTCAATTTGCTTTACCGGAAAGGCCGGACACTGTTCGTTTCTATCTGTAATCGTATATACACTATGAAAGAATTTGGCAAACTCAGTGACGATTGTACTGGGATTGGAAATAAGTTTAGTACTGTCTAAGGGGTCAACGAAAGAATTGGAGACTATCTTTCGATCTTTTGTTTTAGAGCCTAAATAGGAGAAGAAAGACTTGCTGTTTTTCGAATAAACAGCTTTCCTTTCAATGTTTGACTCAAACTTTTGACAAAATTTCGAGAGCTTGCGCTGTTCTTTGATTACTAGTGGGCCAACCAGAGGATTTGCGTAATTAGATCTTTCAAAAAATGTAGAAGTCTTGCTTTAGCTCTCGTAATATGTTTTGGGGCTAATTTTACAGGGTGAGTGCAGGAGTTTTCTATGGCAAGGAGGATTTTCGAACAGAGAAAATTATAGTCATCATCTATAGAATTTGTCCTAGCGCAGAAAGGAGTCGAAAATTGGGGGTAGGCTAATTTCCGCCATTTTATTTGCGCAACAGTGTCATTTGCGCATCATTCAAAGGCACTTGCAACCGTATTTGAATGAAGAGGCCATGCTTCAAACGGTAAAGCGAATTAAAAAGAAAGAATCGCTCACTAACTGGCCGCACAACATTGACGTTTCTTTATTTGGTAGGGATTTAAAAAAAATAACATTTACATAATCATTTTTATTTATTTAGCGACAAAATTTCTACGAAAGGATACATGTTCCCAATTCAAAAAAGGAGATGCAAAAGCCTTGAAGATATTTGGGCACGATGTCGGTCTAGCTTTACTGAAGCAGGTTGTCCTTACAATTACGTGCATTATTTTTGTAGTAAATAAATTTAGAATAAGCTCTGGGCAGCCGATGCAACGTTTTTCTCGTGCCCCAAGAGCCCCAAGAACTTTGCTCCACTTTTTATCATTGGAGTGCAGGTTTGTTGAGTTTTTGTAATTCAAACATTGGCTTTAGTTGGATCAATTCTTCATTCCTTGCCTCTTTGCCTACATTGGAAGCAAAGAAGCAGCAGTTTATCGATCGGTTTTCGAATATCTCATCAGTGAAGGAATAACTCCTCCAAGAGTATTGATGACTGGTATATATATGGGCTTTTGAATAACATTTTTTGTTTTAGACTTCGAATTGGGTATGTATGCGGGATTTTGTCTTGCTTATGGCCCTGTTGAACATCCAGAATATTCTCCGACGTATAAAAGTGGATGGCTTTTTGCTTATCCAAATGACTGGTATAATATCAAATTTCTTGACTGTAGAAATATGGTCTACATCACGAGGTGCAGACGCCTTTTGGGAAAACTCATATCCAGGGTGTGATGGCACTTGCCTACATTGATCCATTAGAAGTCGATCGCTATTTCCAAGAACTGAAACAGTCCGCAAATGTAAATGCGGATGCACAAATTCTTCCAAAAATCAACAGTTTGTTTTTCGAAATAGACTGAAAAATGTTTGCTCAGTGTTTTACAAATCGTTCGAGCGATCATATTTGGGACGTTTTACGATCCCAGGATTTCGTGGGCCAGCGAAATATGAGATAAATAAGTGGAACGCTTATGATCGTGTACTTCTTGGTCAACAGATTGTAAACTCTGCTCAAGAGGGATTTCACTCTTTATTGAAGGTTTGCTAGAAAGCTTTCTAACCTTTTAACTCAGACTTTTTTAGAAAGGACCCAAGAATCCGCATCCATCGTATACTGCGGTCAGACTTTACGAAGAAATGACGCAAATAATCAACCGTTTCAAGCTTTCATCGGCTATCAATCTCACTGTTGGACAAAACTACACACGGAAGAAAACTGTATTGGCTCGACAAAAGCAACGTTTTACTGCTATTTCTAATGGTCGCTTGCCCGGTTGCGATTTTGTGCAACATCTTTCTCAGCTTTTGACTTATATTAAAAAAATTTGATTTTTATTGTTGTCCTAAATTTCATTGCTATTGTTGTCCTAACTTTCATTGTTATCGGTTGCACTTTTTTGCTAAAGCGATAAAATATTTTACTAATGGTTATTAGCTCCTAGAAAGGACTAATTTAGGTAAATATTGGAAGATGTGCATTGTTCAAAAAATTGGAAGATTTCATAAAAAATAGAAGAAAATAAAAAACAATAAAAAAAAGCTCAAAAATGAAAATAATAATTAAAAACTCGAGTGCTTAATACAGTGTTAAAGTTGCGCAAATGACCCTTGTTGCGCAAACGTACTTGCGCAAATGACCCTGTTGCGGAAATTAGCCTACCCCGAAAATTGCAGTCCTCCAATTTTGAACGTGATCCCATAATGGTCAGATCCAGGAAGAGGCTCCAATCGCTTCAGCTCCATGATGGTATCAGGGGAATCAGGCAAGACCAGATCTAAAATAGAAAATGAACGGCAGAAGGTAGCAAATGTGTTTAAAATAAATAGAGAGCATGTAATATGGAAATTTTGTAGCAAAATGGTGGGATGGTGGTACTTATCGAACACAAATTTGTCATTGGAATAAGTCACATGAAAATTTAAATCGTCTAGTAAAATGTTGACTTCTGAATCATGCAAGAAAAGTGACAAATGATCAAAAAGACGAGAAGTATCAGCATAATTCACGCTAGGGGGCCGATAAACGACAAGAAAACAAACCTTTCTGCCAAGATAAACATCTACAATTATAATTCCACAGTTAAAGATGGAACTGCAGTAAATTACATGGTGGGTACAAGACTTAAGGAGCAAAAACACAACCCCGCCATCATGCGATTTAGTGGAAGACGCTCTATCACATCTAATAATATGGTAAGAATCACTAGGGTCAAGAATAGAGGAAACTAGAGAGTCGTCTAGCCATGTCTCGGTAATAGCAAGAAAAGAATAAGATTTTGTACGAGTCATGGTCTGGAAAGTAGCTAAGCGTTTTTTGCTATTAGTAACTATGCTATGGGCATTGGCAAGAAAAACACTAGGGGAAAAGAGAGCATCAAACTTGGGAAAGCGATCCGAGTAATTTCTCCTGTGTAGAATGCGAGATTGACTGATTGACTTTGTTGTTTGAGGAGTTTCTTTCCAATCCTCCGTTCCGATGGGTGGGTGAAAAAGGCACCCTCATCGTTTTCTGTTTTATCTCGAAAATTCTTTGCTAATGGTTCGTTCACATCCGACAAGGAGTGTGCTTTGCGCAACCCAGGCGGGTCAATCTTCGTAGAGTTAATCCTCTTTGGAGGTCGGCCCTTCTTGACTGGAGACATGCTTTCCATTGTCGTATCCTTTTGCGCAGCCATGCCAACAGTCGTTTCGGAAGCAGTCACATTGATACCAGCCACATGCAGGGCTACAACCTGGCCCTGAGATGCACTCCTTGTCTTATTCACGTCGAGGTGTAAAAGGGGAGCATGTTGAGTTGAAGGAAATGTCTCCTGCCTCTCGCTCTTGTAGCGACTTGGATCCGAGGTCCGTTTAAAACTTGGGACTTGGGTCCGTTTAAAATAAACTTTCGAGTTCAATGCTTGGTCATAGCTAAAAGTAGAGTAAAAATGCTCAAAAATACTTGTGTCAACTTTTTATAGCCTCTCGGAAAGGTTCCTAAACTTGCGTTTGAAAGTTGTCACCCAGGAGCCGCCAAGACTTTTGACCATGACTGTATTGTAGAATTCGCACCTTATACAGTCATGCACAAAAGTCTTGTAACATCCAGTTTAGCAAATTTCAAAGTGTAATAACTTTTTTGCAAAGAGGCGAATTCGCAAACAGTTTTTGGTTTTCAATTGTCAAAAATTTCTATTTTTATATGCAAGAAAAACTTTATTGAAGCGATTAACAAAAATTAAAAAAAACAAAAAACGGGCGTATTTTTGATGCTCAAAAGTCTTGTAACATTTGGAAAAAAACATAGGAATTATCAAATTTTTAATACTTGCTTGGTCCACTATAGCTTTGATGACTCCCTGGATTCGCTTTGGCATTGAATCAACTAAATCGCGTAGAATTTGGGCTCCCAGGGATGACCCGGTACGGCGAATGAAGAACCAAACCCCTATCTTCGAGTTGAATCGCTTTGACTTCAAAAAAGCCCAAAGATGCTCAAGGACGCTCAAATCCGGGCTGTATGGAGGAGCTGAGATAATTTGAACACGATTTGCTTTGAACCATCCTGGAAGACGAGCTTTTCCACCATTTGCGAGAGTGACGACCCGGCCCATTAGCAATTGACTCTTGTGGCAAGCGGCATTATCCTGATAAAGCAGCCATCCAGGGCCCATTTTTGCAATTGAAAATATCAGAAGATGATTCTGGAAAACTGATTTGTAGCCTTCAGCTTTGAGCGTTGAGTTTAGTAGCACTAGCGGACCTGGTGAATTTCTCGATATTGCACCTGAAAGACAGAGTTGAGAGTGTCCGGGCGAAAAAGATTGACTTTTGACTCATCAGTAAAAATCACATTTGCTCAATCATTTTGTCATACTTCTTTGCAAACTCCAAACGAATCTTCCGATGCTTGGCATTCATCAAGGGCTTCTTGGCTGCTCTTCTTGTCACCAACCCACCACGAATCAAGCGTCGGCTCACTGTCATTCGTGATACATCCTGGCCGAATTGACTCTTCGTCATGACGACTCCATCGCTCGCATTGAGATCCTTGTTATTTTGGTGAGCTTTGACGAGCGCTTTATTCTCTCTGGGTGTTGTAATTGGTGGACGGCCTGATTTTGAAGCTCGGTGAACAGATCCAGTCGTTTTGAACGTCCCGACAATTACAGATACCGTTTTTTCACTGCATTTGAAGAGAGCTGCCACATCTTTCCTCTCAATTCCTTTCTCTCGCGCTTCCACAATTTTTTCTTTGTCCCGAGTTGACAAGTATTGTCCAGGCATCTAAAAAAAATAATTTTTTGTTATATAAAAAGAAAATAAAAACAAAAACAAAAAAAAAAGCAAAATACTTCAAATGTTACAAGACTTTTGAAGAATAATCCAGCGATCAATCCGGAAATTTCGATGGTTAGTCTGTGTACCTGCATCTAGTGTATTCATGAAGGCCTAATCAGCGACCTAAATTTTCAGGAAAAATCACGAATGACCACTAAAATACCATTCAAAACACATTCAAACGCTGAAGGAAAGCATGCTGTAAAGACGTGAGAAATAATTCAACTATTGAAATCTATATTGTCTATTGTTTCGCTGAAAGTTAATCAATTTCAGTGATGGATTCGTTAGCGGAAGCTCGGAGACACGGGAGAATAAAAAGATGAAAGCAAAGGCTCGATTTGGAGACTATGAGGATACGGTAGCGAAAAGTGACACCCAAGTAGGCTAAAAAAGTTCTGAAACGCTAAAAAAGGCTGATGTTTTCACTTTTTTGTACTCCGATACGTTATATTGTTATTTTATACTCTCAAATGATCGAAACAAGTGAAAAGCAGATAAAACAAAAAAGCAAAAGAGACATTTCGGCTTGGGACTCGAATAGACGAGCTTGGATTGGCTTCCAGCGCCTTAAGCCAGATTATGAAGAGAACTTGCTGCCCCTTGGCTAGTGTTACTATCGCTGGGGCCAAGATCAGTCTACTAATGAAAAATCATCAAAAAATTGTACCGTAACCCCAATTTTGCTCTACTCTATTTGCTGAGTTTTGACACTCAAATTTTTCTGCCGTTTTTCGGCAATTTGGTGGAAAGAGGGAAAAGCGGAAAAACGATAACCCTGCTTTCAAATAAGATTTCCACAAAGATTAATAAAAAGCTTTCAGAAAAAGATGCAATATAATCCAAAGAAGAAAGAAAAACAGCGAACATTTGGAGACTATGAAGACACAATTTCAGAAATGGATTTAAAGGTGAATGAAATCTTTGAAGATTGATCAGGAAAGATTCTAGAAAAAGGGAAAGCCTAGTCACAAAGAAGCACAAAGTAAAGATTCGAAGCTCGAGTTTGGGGACTATGAGGAGAATGTATCAAGAATTGATCTTCAGGTAAAACTACAAGTTTCTCAGAAAAGAAGAATCTTGTGCAGCTAAAAATAGAAATTTTAGAAAGCTCACAAGTACTCTGGGCGAAAAGGAGGATCAAGTGAATCACGACAACGAGAGCAAAAACCTCTAGGTAAGTGATGAGGAACTCATCAGCATCTCAAAGTACTATGAAGCAATAATTTGATCCAAGAGTCTTCAGAATTCAAAAGCTACAAAGACTTTTGCGAGTTGTTTTCAGATTTGAATGAAAAGAAGCAAAACTTGGAACTGATTTCGGAGTTCGTTCCGATTGGGCATGATACAAGTGCCAAGCAACGCTTGCGGACTGGAGTTCATAAGAAAAAGTGAGATTTATGAGTGAGATAAGATCATTCTAGAATTTAGATTGCTAAATCCTGCTCCAAGTACTGTAGCTTCAACTTCTCACTAGAGTGTGTTATTCTTTCAACCCTTTTCTTTTCAGATTCCGTGGTTGGACAATTCAATGGGATCGAATTAGATGAAAATATTACCCTCCAACAGAGGGAAAACTAGATCTCACTAAGTGTTAAAGTGTATAAAGGTTGAAGTTAATCTCTTCAATAAATGCACAAAAACTTGTAAAGAAAAAGTCGAAAAACAATTTATTAGCACATATTTAAGAAGAGTTTATTATTGGATCTTACGGACCATTCTGGCACGGTGAGAAGCCACAACCATTTCCGGTTTTTGCCTAGAATCAACAGCTTTTCAATGCAGTTGTCAACGGGCAGTTTTTCTCTTTCTTTCTCTTTTCAAGAACTTACCGTGATCACTTCACAGAGAGTCGCACAAACCACCCAAGTTGGTAGCATGTTTTCCCATTGTCCCAGCGGATACGTGCCACCAGCTGGATCTGTGGACGCAATGTAGAACTGAAAGAAATATTTTGATCAGAGCAGAGCAAATACAAAACTTGGACCTATTGTTTACCCGCAACCCTTCACCAATAAGTTCAAATCAATGCAAGTTCTTTTATATTTTAAGAGCTTATTTTTATGTTCTACATTCACGTTTACAAATTCTTAGTTAGTCACAGTTTTATGCGTGCTCTCAATTCGGATCTAACAATACCGTTGCACTGCTGGCTGCATCTGTTTCTGCTGGACTGTTTCCGTTTGGCTCTCCTGGGGCCCAGTTTCTGAAAACGCCGGATAAAAACACGGAAAATGTACAAAACCGATAAGTCGAGTTGGCACCATTTGACCAGGCAACCCCACTCGTCGTTGTCACATTGTTAATTCCCAATAACATTTGCTAAAGCTCAAAGTTAAAAAGAAATTTTGAAGACAACTCACACTATAAAAGAAATTTCCAAACGTTGAACATTGAGTCTTCAAAGCAGCTGGTACAAGATCTAAGACCTATTTTCAAAACAATCACCACTCAATCACTAACTGGCAACTCCTGTATTCTCCGAATCACATCGAATCGTGCCCAAGTCAGCATTGGGATTCAATGCCTGACATTTGGCTCTAGCTCCACCAATGTAAGAGTCATTGATGAAGATTGCTTGGTAACACGATCCACCGACATCAATGAAGCCACCACCAACAGCTGCACAATCGGCATAGGTTGTGGTGGGTACCTGGAGATGTTGATCCTTTTGCTTTCAAATAGGCTAGAGCCATTCTTGAGAAGCTACTTAAGCAACCTCATTTATTATGTGAAACATAACAACCTAATTGCCTATATTCTGTTTACCGAAGTTGTGACACATGGTAGCGCTGGTGTCGTTGTGGTCGTAGTTGTGGTTGTTGTCGTTTTCTTTGTGGTTGTCGTTTTTGTCGCCGCGGTACACGGCCGCAATCCACAACCAGTTCCCGTCTTTGCCTGAAATCGAATGGTACTGGGTAGACTTGTCTAACGGTACTTAGAGTCCACTTAATTCAATATCTTTGGGTTTTGTTTCGGCGACTCACCGTGATCACTTCACAGAGAGCAGCACAAACCACCCAATCTGGTGGCGTGTTTTCCCATTTTCCCAGTGGATACGTCACTCCACCAGCTGGATTTGTTGACGCAATGTAGAGCTGAAAGAGGATTTTTGATGATAACAGAGCAAATACAAGTGCTAGTTCATTACAACTGGTACAGTTAAAGTCCTTTAGAAACGTGTTAGTGTCGATACCGTTGCACTGCTGACTGCATCGACCGGACTTCCGTTTGGCTCTCCTGGGGCCCAGTTGCTAAAAAACTTTCACAAAAAGCACTCGTAAATGTGAAACCGATAAGTCGTATTGGCTCCATTCGTCCAGGAAATTCCACTAGTTCTTGTCACATTATTGATTCCCAACAACAGTTGCTAAAACTCAGTTGCTAAAGTTCGATCGCACTTGCTAATCGACTCACACTGTGGAAGAACTCTCCAAACGATAAACATTGAGTCTTCAGAGCAGCCGACACAACACCTAGAAGCCATTTGAGTGAATCAAAGACTGGAGACAAACCAGAAGCTCCCGTGTTCTCCGCATCACATCGAATCGTGGCCAAGTCCGCATCCACATGAGCAGCCTTACATTTGGCTCTTGCTCCAGCATAATCGGCATTCACATAAATTGCCTTGTAACACGATCCACCAACAGCTTTGAAGCCAGCACCAACAGCGGCACAATTCGCATATTTTGTGGATGAGGCCTAGGAAGAGATGTTTTTTGAGAGACTTCACATCACTTACATAATGAGTGAAGCACGGTAGAGCTGGGGTCTTTGTGGTCGGCTTCTTCGTTGTCTTCGTTGTGGCCCTTGTCGTAGCCTTTTTGGTTGTTGTCTTAAATAGTTCTTTAGCTACAAATTAGTGTAGGTTAGTTTAATGGGGAAAAGTAAACAGTGTACTCTAGTAAACAGTGTACTTGTAAGTTGCAAGTATGTGTAACCATAGAACTCGGATGCTTTCAAATGTTTCCCTAACTCTTCCAACAAACCGTGCATAAGGGCATTTGCAAAACGGGATCCTGGGGCAGGCCGACACCGCAAAGCCTTTTGCCAGTCACAAGATTCGTCACCTAATCCAAAAAGTGATTGGCTCTTAACATAAGGCTCTAACCGCTTTTGTGTCCAATGCACACACATCTCCTGGACAGGCGAGTTTGGGACAATGAATCGTTCTTGTTGAGGAGCCGCTAAATGAATGGAGATATTGATGGATGTTAGAGTCGGAGTGGTAGACGAGGTAGAGTGAAGCGACTTAAAAACTCACGTGCATTTGTGGCCTTTGCTTTGAGACAAGCAAGTTCTGTTCTGAGTGACCATTCCGTTGAGTCCACAGGTTGCCGTGCATGGTGCCATCGATTTCCAGCCACTCCAAATGCCAAGATTTGGAAAAGCACAGTGTGCGAGGACTTCTGAAAGCATTTCTTTCAGATCTACCTTCAATGTATTACTTGTGATTCGACACTTTGGCATCACATAGTCACTCGGCAGAGACACATTTCCACAGAGAACTTGATTGAGTTTGGAGTTGGGGTACTGAAATGGTAAATTCTGTCTTTTTAGCTGTCTGGTAGAACTTTAGCCAATAAACCGAAAGCTTACGAGTGAATATCCCTCAGCACAGGCATTCGAGCCATCAGGACATGGCTTCGGAGCACATGGTCTTGTTCGAGAATATGGTCCCCTGGAAAGATTTGAATGGTTGTTTTTTAAAGGTACACAAAATTGTTCAGTTACTCACTTGCATGGACATCCCCATTTCCATGAGAGACACGTCCTCTTTTGAACCTTTCTTCCGAATAAACCACACGTGCCTGTACAGCTCGTATAGTCTTCCCACCTTGACCAGTGGCCTGGAATTTGTTGCTTGATGTAATGTTGATGTTTTTGTTAAGTTTAAAAGATTTACCAGCTGCTGGACACTTTGAACAAATGGGGAGAGAGGCTAGCGTGGTGCTTGCTGAAAGATCACTAACATAACTGTGTTGTTCATCTTGAGTTGTAATTTAGCTAGCTAAGGAGAATAATCAGAGGTTAACTTCAAGTTAAGCTGACAGCTGACATAGCTATTCTAAATCTCAGGTTACTTACACAAAGTCTGGTGTACTGCCTCAATTCTCCAGTAACCTTTGAAACAAGAGTTACTTGCAAGTTACTTTCTTACTTGTTACAAGCTTTTCAGAACTGACGATAGATTACAAGTTGCATATTTAGATGACACTACAATTATAGTGTCTTATGTTTATAAAGAAGCTGTTCACCTCAAAACCTACCATATAGCCCGATCACAGCACAGATGATGAGCATGTTGGAATGAGCAATAAGTTGATCGAGTGACTCTTGTCTAGGTGACTCTGATGACTGATCTACATGCCTTTGACGCCTTTCACCCCTTTTATAGATGAATTCGAAACGGATTTTGAACCTCAATAGCAAATTTGATTCAAATTCAAAGTCCATTGTTATAAAGTCCATTGAAAGGGACTACAATAGCCCGATCAAAAGTCGAGGTGATCGATTTTCGATCAACGTGAATTTTGAAACTGGAAAATTTTGCTTCCCAGTCAGGACAATGACTTTTATAACAATGGAATGAAAAGGAACAATTGATTTTTTTAAAAATTCAATCGGAATGGTGTAATTTCAGCGCCAGGATTGACCAGGAAGGAGATTTTTCATCGTGCAAGCTTCTACGGACTGTCAAATAGACTGGGACATTGTTTGAACTCACGCAGTCAATGGATTTTATGAAAGACTATAGACATTTGTGTTCTATCCTTTGTTAGGGGCGGACTTTGATAAAGGACCCGGAACGAGAACCGGGAAAGAACCCGGAACGAGAATTCAAAGACAAGCCTTGCCCAGGAGACTTGCTCAAGACTTTTTGGTGAAATGGCCAAGAAAAGACCTTTTCTTGGTCTTTTCTGCACATTTTCTTGAAAACTACCGTAGCCAAACGATCAATTTTCACTATACAACAAAAAAGGCACAAGTATTCAGAAAGGCAGAAGTTCGTTTCTCATGAATTAGTCACATTTCACCAAAAAACTATTGGCAGGTTCCACTATCGTGACAATCGCCAATCAGCAAGTGAAGTTACACATGATAAAGTTAGTTGACCTAATCGTCTGTCAGATGTTGATGACACTTGCCTTTATCTGTTTTTGAGTGTTGGCAGTAGCGGCGCCAGAGCATACGTATAGGATAACATAACAGCGCATATATGGCTGAAATTAAATTTATCGTCTAATCAACGACATTTAAAATTCTCGTTCTGGGTCCTTTGCCGGTTATCGAAGTCCGCCCCTAACAAAAGATAGAACACAAATGTCTATAGTCTTTGATAAAATCCATCAAACAATGTCCCAGTCTATTTGACAGTCCGTAGAAGCTTGCACGATGAAAAATCTCCTTCCTGGTCAATCCTGGCGCTGAAATTAAAATATCCCGACTAAAATATCCCTTTACATTCCATTGTTATAAAAGTCATTGTCCTGACTCGGAAGCAAAATTTTCCAGTTTCAAAATTAGCGGTGATCGAAAAGCAACCAAATTTTAGGCTCTTTTCCGGGCTATTGTAGTCCCTTTCAATGGACTTTCAATTTGAATCAAATTTTGCAGAGGTGGCAAGTATGGTTTACCAAGTTGCGTTCTGGGGACAGATCTTTGAAAGATGCAGACGGTCGTGGAGCGGCACCCCAACTGGATGATTCCAAATTACTCGAACTCATTATCAACGACCATCGGGTGGCATCGCGTGAATTGAGAGAAGAGTTAGGGGTTGATCATACAACAGTGCTAACGAGGGAACTACAACTACTTACCACCTCAGATCGACTCCAAAATTACAGGGGGGAAAGATCATCACAAAAGAAGAATTTTCTGAGATTTTTAGCTGCTAAATGCCAGAACTAACTGAAATATAAGGTTTCAAAGTTCAAAGTTCAAAGTAGCTTAAACTTAAACATTTTTGGGACTTGCACGGCACTCTTTAAAGGGAACTCTCACAGGCACTCTCACAGGTTAGCCGAGTGGCCGAGTGGTTAGGAGCGCGACCTAGTAGTCCGAGTGTCGCTGGTTCGGCTCCACCCCAAAAGTTTTTCTTTTTTTGCAAAACTTTTAATGTGCGTTCTATTTTTTTCGCTTCTCAAAGTTAATTCTGATTTTTTTTACCATAAAAGGTGAGGATAACAAAACTTTATTTAAAACTAAGAAATAACAAACAATTCAACAACGGTGGAAAGATTCGACAAAATGAAGGAAGGAGAATATATTCAGACAATAAGCACAACGAATGTACGGCATATTATCGCAATTTATCTTATTACATGCACCAATCAAATCTTATTACATGCACCAATCATGCGGATGACTTTCTTCTCTCCATGGTAGGCTAGGGATCGAGATGAGTGCTGTTCTTTCAAAAAGCCTGATTGATCGGCATTGGCAAGACAGGAGCGTAGGACGACGTTTGCTTGAAGGTCGGCCCTCACATTATTCACCAAGTTGTTGGCCTCACCTTCTATGTCCGCCTTTGCCCGGAAGTTCTTGATCGCGGTAACGCGGCGGGTACGACTCCAGCAATCCTCTTGAAGTTGTTGATCCATTGTGGTGATGCTTTGAACGTGGACACCAAAGAATAGTATAACAGCCGACGTATAGTATAACATAACAGCGCATATATGGCTGAAATTAAATTTATCGTTTAATCAACGACATTTAAGATTCTCGTTCTGGGTGCTTTCCCGGTTATCAAAGTGCGACCTTAGCAAAAGATAGAACACAAATGTCTATAGTCTTTCATAAAATCCATTGGCTGCGTGAGTTCAAACAATGTCCCAGTCTATTTGACAGTCCGTAGAAGCTTGCACGATGAAAAATCTCCTTCCTGGTCAATCCTGGCGCTGAAATTACACCATTCCGATTGAATTTTTAAAAAAATCAATTGTTCCTTTTCATTCCATTGTTATAAAAGTCATTGTCCTGACTGGGAAGCAAAATTTTCCAGTTTCAAAATTAGCGGTGATCGAAAATCAATCAAATTCTAGACTCCTTTTCGGGCTATTGTAGTCCCTTTCAATGGACTTTATAACAATGGACTTTGAATTTGAATCAAATTTGCTATTGAGGTTCAAAATCCGTTTCAAATTCATCTATAAAAGGGGTGAAAGGCGTCAAAGGCATGTAGATCAGTCATCAGAGTCACCTAGACAAGAGTCACTCGATCAACTTATTGCTCATTCCAACATGCTCATCATCTGTGCTGTGATCGGGCTATATGGTAGGTTTTGAGGTGAACAGCTTCTTTATAAACATAAGACACTATAATTGTAGTGTCATCTAAATATGCAACTTGTAATCTATCGTCAGTTCTGAAAAGCTTGTAACAAGTAAGAAAGTAACTTGCAAGTAACTCTTGTTTCAAGGGCTACTGAAGAACTGAAGCAGTACACCAGACTTTGTGTAAGTAACTTGAAGTTAACTTCTGATTATTCTCCTTAGCTAGCTAAATTACAACTCAAGATGAACACAGCGATGTTAGTGATCTTTCAGCAAGCACCACGCTAGCCTCTCTCCCCATTTGTTCAAAGTGTCCAGCAGCTGGTAAATCTTTTAAACTTAACAAAAACATCAACAAGTGATCAAGCAACAAATTCCAGGCCACTGGTCAAGGTGGGAAGACTATACGAGCTGTACAGGCACGTGTGGTTTATTCGGAAGAAAAGTTCAAAAGAGGACGTGTCTCTCATGGAAATGGGGATGTCCATGCAAGTGAGTAACTGAACAAAAAACAACCATTCAAATCTTTCCAGGGGACCATATTCTCGAACAAGACCATGTGCTCCGAAGCCATGTCCTGATGGCTCGAATGCCTGTGCTGAGGGATATTCACTCGTAAGTTTTTCGTTTATTGGCTGAAGTTCTACCAGACAGCTAAAAAAGACAGAATTTACCATTTCAGTACCCCAACTCCAAACTCAATCAAGTTCTCTGTGGAAATGTGTCTCTGCCGAGTGACTATGTGATGCCAAAGTGTCGAATCACAAGTAATACATTGAAGGTAGATCTGAAAGAAATGCTTTCAGAAGTCCTCGCACACTGTGCTTTTCCAAATCTTGGCATTTGGAGTGGCTGGAAATCGATGGCACCATGCACGGCAACCTGTGGACTCAACGGAATGGTCACTCAGAACAGAACTTGCTTGTCTCAAAGCAAAGGCCACAAATGCACGTGAGTTTTTAAGTCGCTTCACTCTACCTCGTCTACCACTCCGACTCTAACATCCATCAATATCTCCATTCATTTAGCGGCTCCTCAACAAGAACGATTCATTGTCCCAAACTCGCCTGTCCAGGAGATGTGTGTGCATTGGACACAAAAGCGGTTAGAGCCTTATGTTAAGAGCCAATCACTTTTTGGATTAGGTGACGAATCTTGTGACTGGCAAAAGGCTTTGCGGTGTCGGCCTGCCCCAGGATCCCGTTTTGCAAATGCCCTTATGCACGGTTTGTTGGAAGAGTTAGGGAAACATTTGAAAGCATCCGAGTTCTATGGTTACACATACTTGCAACTTACAAGTACACTGTTTACTAGAGTACACTGTTTACTTTTCCCCATTAAACTAACCTACACTAATTTGTAGCTAAAGAACTATTTAAGACAACAACCAAAAAGGCTACGACAAGGGCCACAACGAAGACAACGAAGAAGCCGACCACAAAGACCCCAGCTCTACCGTGCTTCACTCATTATGTAAGTGATGTGAAGTCTCTCAAAAACATCTCTTCCTAGGCCTCATCCACAAAATATGCGAATTGTGCCGCTGTTGGTGCTGGCTTCAAAGCTGTTGGTGGATCGTGTTACAAGGCAATTTATGTGAATGCCGATTATGCTGGAGCAAGAGCCAAATGTAAGGCTGCTCATGTGGATGCGGACTTGGCCACGATTCGATGTGATGCGGAGAACACGGGAGCTTCTGGTTTGTCTCCAGTCTTTGATTCACTCAAATGGCTTCTAGGTGTTGTGTCGGCTGCTCTGAAGACTCAATGTTTATCGTTTGGAGAGTTCTTCCACAGTGTGAGTCGATTAGCAAGTGCGATCGAACTTTAGCAACTGAGTTTTAGCAACTGTTGTTGGGAATCAATAATGTGACAAGAACTAGTGGAATTTCCTGGACGAATGGAGCCAATACGACTTATCGGTTTCACATTTACGAGTGCTTTTTGTGAAAGTTTTTTTAGCAACTGGGCCCCAGGAGAGCCAAACGGAAGTCCGGTCGATGCAGTCAGCAGTGCAACGGTATCGACACTAACACGTTTCTAAAGGACTTTAACTGTACCAGTTGTAATGAACTAGCACTTGTATTTGCTCTGTTATCATCAAAAATCCTCTTTCAGCTCTACATTGCGTCAACAAATCCAGCTGGTGGAGTGACGTATCCACTGGGAAAATGGGAAAACACGCCACCAGATTGGGTGGTTTGTGCTGCTCTCTGTGAAGTGATCACGGTGAGTCGCCGAAACAAAACCCAAAGATATTGAATTAAGTGGACTCTAAGTACCGTTAGACAAGTCTACCCAGTACCATTCGATTTCAGGCAAAGACGGGAACTGGTTGTGGATTGCGGCCGTGTACCGCGGCGACAAAAACGACAACCACAAAGAAAACGACAACAACCACAACTACGACCACAACGACACCAGCGCTACCATGTGTCACAACTTCGGTAAACAGAATATAGGCAATTAGGTTGTTATGTTTCACATAATAAATGAGGTTGCTTAAGTAGCTTCTCAAGAATGGCTCTAGCCTATTTGAAAGCAAAAGGATCAACATCTCCAGGTACCCACCACAACCTATGCCGATTGTGCAGCTGTTGGTGGTGGCTTCATTGATGTCGGTGGATCGTGTTACCAAGCAATCTTCATCAATGACTCTTACATTGGTGGAGCTAGAGCCAAATGTCAGGCATTGAATCCCAATGCTGACTTGGGCACGATTCGATGTGATTCGGAGAATACAGGAGTTGCCAGTTAGTGATTGAGTGGTGATTGTTTTGAAAATAGGTCTTAGATCTTGTACCAGCTGCTTTGAAGACTCAATGTTCAACGTTTGGAAATTTCTTTTATAGTGTGAGTTGTCTTCAAAATTTCTTTTTAACTTTGAGCTTTAGCAAATGTTATTGGGAATTAACAATGTGACAACGACGAGTGGGGTTGCCTGGTCAAATGGTGCCAACTCGACTTATCGGTTTTGTACATTTTCCGTGTTTTTATCCGGCGTTTTCAGAAACTGGGCCCCAGGAGAGCCAAACGGAAACAGTCCAGCAGAAACAGATGCAGCCAGCAGTGCAACGGTATTGTTAGATCCGAATTGAGAGCACGCATAAAACTGTGACTAACTAAGAATTTGTAAACGTGAATGTAGAACATAAAAATAAGCTCTTAAAATATAAAAGAACTTGCATTGATTTGAACTTATTGGTGAAGGGTTGCGGGTAAACAATAGGTCCAAGTTTTGTATTTGCTCTGCTCTGATCAAAATATTTCTTTCAGTTCTACATTGCGTCCACAGATCCAGCTGGTGGCACGTATCCGCTGGGACAATGGGAAAACATGCTACCAACTTGGGTGGTTTGTGCGACTCTCTGTGAAGTGATCACGGTAAGTTCTTGAAAAGAGAAAGAAAGAGAAAAACTGCCCGTTGACAACTGCATTGAAAAGCTGTTGATTCTAGGCAAAAACCGGAAATGGTTGTGGCTTCTCACCGTGCCAGAATGGTCCGTAAGATCCAATAATAAACTCTTCTTAAATATGTGCTAATAAATTGTTTTTCGACTTTTTCTTTTACAAGTTTTTGTGCATTTATTGAAGAGATTAACTTCAACCTTTATACACTTTAACACTTAGTGAGATCTAGTTTTCCCTCTGTTGGAGGGTAATATTTTCATCTAATTCGATCCCATTGAATTGTCCAACCACGGAATCTGAAAAGAAAAGGGTTGAAAGAATAACACACTCTAGTGAGAAGTTGAAGCTACAGTACTTGGAGCAGGATTTAGCAATCTAAATTCTAGAATGATCTTATCTCACTCATAAATCTCACTTTTTCTTATGAACTCCAGTCCGCAAGCGTTGCTTGGCACTTGTATCATGCCCAATCGGAACGAACTCCGAAATCAGTTCCAAGTTTTGCTTCTTTTCATTCAAATCTGAAAACAACTCGCAAAAGTCTTTGTAGCTTTTGAATTCTGAAGACTCTTGGATCAAATTATTGCTTCATAGTACTTTGAGATGCTGATGAGTTCCTCATCACTTACCTAGAGGTTTTTGCTCTCGTTGTCGTGATTCACTTGATCCTCCTTTTCGCCCAGAGTACTTGTGAGCTTTCTAAAATTTCTATTTTTAGCTGCACAAGATTCTTCTTTTCTGAGAAACTTGTAGTTTTACCTGAAGATCAATTCTTGATACATTCTCCTCATAGTCCCCAAACTCGAGCTTCGAATCTTTACTTTGTGCTTCTTTGTGACTAGGCTTTCCCTTTTTCTAGAATCTTTCCTGATCAATCTTCAAAGATTTCATTCACCTTTAAATCCATTTCTGAAATTGTGTCTTCATAGTCTCCAAATGTTCGCTGTTTTTCTTTCTTCTTTGGATTATATTGCATCTTTTTCTGAAAGCTTTTTATTAATCTTTGTGGAAATCTTATTTGAAAGCAGGGTTATCGTTTTTCCGCTTTTCCCTCTTTCCACCAAATTGCCGAAAAACGGCAGAAAAATTTGAGTGTCAAAACTCGGCAACTTGGAATAGGGTAGAGCAAAATTACGGTACAATTTTTTGATGAATTTTCCAATAGTAGACAGAGCTTGGCCCAGGGACATTAGCACTAGCCAAGGGGCAGCAAATTCTCTTCATAGTCTGGTTTAAGGCGCTGATAGCTAATCCAAGCTCGTCTGCTCGAGTCCCAAGCCGAAATTCTCTTTTGCTTTTTTGTTTTATCTGCTTTTCACCTGTTTCGATCATTTGCCTAAGCCTAAGCCTTAGCCTAAGCCTGCGCATAAAATAACAATATAACGTATCCGAGTACAAAAAAGTGAAAACATCCGCCTTTTTTAGCGTTTCAGAACTTTTTTAGCCTACTTGGGTGTCACTTTTCGCTACCGTATCCTCATAGTCTCCAAATCGAGCCTTTGCTTTCATCTTTTTATTCTCCCGTATCTCCGAGGTTCCGCTAACGAATTCATCGCTGAAATTGCTCAACTTTCAACCAAAAAATAGACAATATAGAATTTAATAGTCAAATTATTTCTCACCTCTTTACAGCATGCTTTCCTTCAGCGTTTGAATGTGTTTTGAACGGTATTTTAGTGGTGATTCGTGATTTTTCCTGAAAATTAGCTGATTAGTTGATTGTTTAGGCCGCTGATTAGGCCTTCATGAATACACTATATACAGGTACTCAGACTGACCATCAAGATTTCCGGATTGATCGCTGGATCATGCTTCTCTAAAGTAGCACCATATCCTTTCAAATCAGCATTAGTTAAGTGCTTGATTTTGCTCCCGAAACGGTTTTTCCCTGCCCAATGCTGTCGATCTGAAAAATAGAATTCAATGAGCAATAAATATTTCTTAACTATAAAACTTAACTTAACTTTACTACAAAAATCGGGTACTGTAGCACATTATAAGTTGCGAATTCTGCAATGATACCATTTTTCACTACTCAAGGCAATACCCGAGTAACTATTCGGCCATTTACCGTAGAAAGCGTTCGATTGTCGATAAATTGGATTCTCTGGTCGTCTGTATTTCCATTGTGAATCGCTAAAGAACTGATAACACTAAATAGAAGGAAATTTGTCTCACGAATTGTAGTTGTACCCCCAATTTCCATAGAGCTGCCTGCTGGAATCTTGTCGTGGATAGGTGTAAGCTGAAATGTTTAAACTCAAATTAAACGCTTTAAACTTTTGAAAAAACACCAAAGCAAATTATCTACTAGATTTAGCAAACCTACTTGTACTTTGACTACCCCTTTCCTAAAACGTACCAACTTTCAAAAATACCGTAATCTCGCCGCTAATTTAGGCCCTTACATGGCTGGGGGGCTTTCGTCATCACAAAGACGGAATCCCTATGGTGAGACGCGGTTATTGCACTTCTTGACTGCGTTGACCAGCTCCGATTTGGGGTTCGCTAACAGCTAAATTTTTGCGTGAGGGGCTGCGTTCGCGCGGCCCTGCCAATAGATTGATGTAAGCGAGATAAACGATCGTGGAATCTGGAGGGCGCTAGTTGGGAAGGCACGACCAACAAGGAGAGGGGTATTCCACATTCATCTCATCCCACCGCTCAAATGCTACAGAAGTGGTGTGACAAAAAGGAGTCGATCTTCGTTTTCCCTCGTCGTGACAAAGGAAAACATTTGGACAAACAAACGGCTGCTAGAGCGATCGACGACCTTTTCAAAAAGTTGGGATTTCAAAGCTTCTCTTCACATTCACTTCGTGCTGGAGCCACAACTAATAGAGCAGCTGATGGTGTACCTCTCTTGAACCCCTTCAGAGTCGTGGGCGCTGGAAGTCGTTGGCCGGATGCATCCCTAAGTGCACGAATCGAATGGTGCTCAAACAACAACAACCAAGTTGGATTAAGAATTGTTTTTTTGGTTAATTTGTTAATCGACCGTTGTATTGCTGTTGCTTTTGCTTATTGTTTTTCGGTCATTTATTGTTGTTGACGTGGTCATTGCACTTTTGATTGTGTTGACCTGTGTGGCAGCTCCGAGTTGGGGTTCGCTAACAGCTAAATTTTTGCGTGAGGGGCTGCGTTCGCGCGGCCCTGCTAATTTAATTTTGAAGATTAAAATATTAAATCTTTCCATAGGGGCCTAGAAGAGGAAGGGTCTGCGGTCTATCCCGTCCGATCTGCCAAGTTAAGCAACGTCGGCGCGGGATAGTCGTGGGTTCGACTTTTGTGGGTTCCCCTCCGAGCGCCCCAGCCCGGCCATCGGAGTATCATCGGCTACGACAACTACACTTCTGCCTCAGTACCCTGCTCTCTTCCGGCATCAAGGGATCAAGCAAAGGCCGAGAGGCGATCCAATCTCGGGACATCAGCTATCCCATATGGAGCTGCTATGCCATATGGCTAACGGACCAAGGAACGGAACACGACGACAAAGCCCAAACCTTCGACTCTGCACTTTCAACGCCAGGACAGTCGCCTCGCAAGCCGATAAGACCGCACTCCATGAGATGAGCAAGAAGATCAAATTCGATATCACCGCCCTCCAAGAAACGAAGGCCAAAGACGACTCCAGGAAGACACAGGCGAATGGCGACCTGCGCGGACACAAAGTCACCAACAAGAACATCGGAGGAGTAGGCTTCCTGGTCAACAAGGACATCGTGCCACTCGTCGACAGCCATGAGATCATCTCTCCACGACTCGCAGTCCTCCACCTCAAGCCGCCGAGAAACCGCGACATCGCCGTCTACAGCTGCTATGCCTCCGCAGCCGCGGAAGACGAACGAGAAGCCTTCTACGAAGACCTCGATGCAACACTCAAGAAAGACAGGAGCTTCTACAAGTTCGTGCTCGGAGACTTCAACGCGATCATCGGGAACAGCGGTATCGGGAGGGTCGGAAAGTTCGGCACACGAAACGATAACGGCGACCGTTATCGTTTCGCTACTATGGTCAGCAAGACTCACTCACGGGAACTCTCAGTTCAAGAAGAAGACCTCAAGGAAATGGACGCTTCTAGACGTCGGCGTGGTGCCCTTCATCACCGGCTCCGACCATCGACTCGTGCGAGCAAAAGTGAAACTGAGCGAACAAATGGCAAAGAAGATCCTCCACCGACCACGAAAGGAGAAGTAGCTCGCCCACGACTTCTCGACACTACCACAACTCCTCAGGGATAAGGATTGGAAACAATCGGGAAACCACAACGAGAACTACGACACCCTGGTCAAGAACCTCAAGGAATGCGAGAAGAAGTGCAGTGTACCACAGACCAAAGACCAGAGGATCTCAGACGCGACCAAGGAGCTACTCAAGATGAGGATCCACATCAAGAACGACACCAACTCCACAGAGCTGGAACGAAGGGCAGCTGACAAAGCATGTCGCAACCAACTCAGCGGCGATGGAGAAGATTGTCCAAGACTTCTACACCGACCTCTACTCGTCGACAGGCACCCACCCACCACCGCAAGTACCAGCCGCCACAGAAGAAATACCGACAGTCCTCCCAGCCGAAATCAGAGCAGCCATCGCCACTACCAAGACTGGAACAGCACCAGGGCCAGACAACATCAAGATAGAGCTACTCAAGGCTGGAGGAGAAGACATACACAAGCTGCTGGCCGAACGCTTCGCCACCTACCTCCACAACCAGAGGATACAAGAAAGGAGACAAAGAAGACATCGGAAACTACAGGCCAATATCTCTGCTATCGGTCCTGTACAAGCTCTACACGAAGATTCTCCAACAACGAATAGAGCGGAAACTCGACGACTACCAGCCAGTGGAGCAGGCCGGCTTCCGCAAGAACTTCTCGGTGATCGACCACATGCAAGCCGTCACCCAACTGATCGAGATGTTCGAGAGGGAAGTCCACATCCCGATCAAGCGCCAGAAGAAGCCCAACGGATGCTAGAAGACCTCGACCGAGTCAGCAAGAAGATTGGCCTCGAGATGAAAAAGACTCAGAGCATGAGGAACGCATGGTGCCCACCTGGAGAGATCAAGCTGGAAGGTCAACCACTAGAAGAAGTCACCTCCTACACCTACCTCGGAAGAAGCATCAACATGGAGGGAGACCTAAGACCAGAAGTCGCCAGAAGAAGACGAGCTGCCTGGACAGCACTAGGAAGCATCAAAGAAGTCACAAAGATGCTCAAGAATCACCAGAGAACTCGGGCACACCTCTTCGAACGCACCGCCCTCCCGGCACTCTGCTACGGGACAGAAACCTGGGCCACGACACAGACCACCGAACGAGCCCTGAGAACGACGCATCGAGCCCTTGAAAGGAACCTCCTCGGACACAATAGGAAGACGCAGCTCGACCAAGACCTAAGAAGCACGGATATACGCCAGCTCTCGGGACTCAGAGATCCAGGGGAAGTGATCGAGAGAAAAAGACTCGGATGGGCCGGTCACGTAGCCAGAAGAACAGACGACAGATGGACGACACGGATCACAGAGTGGATACCACGAGACCAGAAGAGGCCCATCGGAAGACCAGCGACGAGGTGGAGCACAAGAGTGGCAGAGACGGTCAGAGAAAGGATGGCTAGAGTGCAATCACCACCAGCACAAGCAACTGGAAGGCTTCGAATCAGGAATAACCAAGATAGGAAGCACTGGATGACAATAGCAAGGGATAGAGAAATGTGGAAGCAGGTTGTGATCTGCGCAAAGAGGAACACCTAAGTGCGAAGACAGATCAAAAAAAAAAAAAATCTTTCCATAATCTTCTTCCATCTAATGCGACTATTTTTGTATTTCCAATATTCTTCGTAAAGAGATTCAGGCTAGAGGCAAATGTCTGCCCTGCCAAATTGCCAAAATGTTACCCTGAATGTTTCTTCCCATCCAATCCGCTTTCAAAGTTACCGGTTGATTACGATATTTTTCCACATAATAGAAAATACAGTACATAAGAGGCAAGTTTACTACTTCAGCTACTCGCTCGTTTGGGGATTCCTCGGTATGTTTAAGGATTCCAGTGTATTCTAAAGCATGTCAACTTTTGCGACTACAGTAATCTTGCCTCTAGCTTGAATCTACCTGAATACGTTCAGTCAATCAATTTCGAATTTCATCTTTGATTCATAACGTTTGATCCTCTTTCAGAATATACCAATGAGCAGCAAAATGTGGGAAATTGTTAGAAAGAGAAATATTATTCGAGAAGTAACAATCAATTCATTATTGGCAGGGCCGCGCGAACGCAGCCCCTCACGCAAAAATTTAGCTGTTAGCGAACCCCAACTCGGAGCTGCCACACAGGTCAACACAGTCAAAAGTGCAATGACCATGTCTCACCATGGGGGTCCCGTCTTGATGATCACGAGAAACCCCCCAGCCAGGTAAGTTTATGAGGGGATCGAGGGAGGGGGTTAAGCAAAAGAGGTGCGCCAGATCGAGAGCGATTACGCTGCCGCACAAAGAACACCTTGGTGGTCTGGGGAAGACAAATTGCGATTTGCATTTGTTTTGAGAAAATTGTTTATGTTGATCTGTAAGGGTTCAAGAAGAAAAGTAAAAGTAGGTATATTAGATGAAAACTAAGGGTAAAACTACGGCGGCTTTCGAAAGCTGTTTCTTTCGAAATTTTAGAAAGCACATTATTTGAGAGGAAAACAAGTGGATTCAGCATAGACTTACTCACCAAAGTTATAATTCCGATAGTTACCCATCGGTGAAACGCGATTTACACCATCACAATTCCTCTGATTGTCACCACTCAACACCCCAAACCAGTGATTATTTTGATAGGGTGCAGGTTCAAAATTTCGAAAACCTGATTGCCATGGAACTAAAGATTGAGTAAGTGAGCACTTCAAGCACACAAACAAAAATGAAAGGTTAGAAATTAAAATAAATGACTCTTGAGTACCTCGAAGTTGACGAAATATGAGGTCAAACGTTGAAGTGACGGGAGAAATCAGTGATCCGAAAAGAATAATAATAATCCGAGCGTTGATCCACATTCAATCAAAAGATTGATCTGAACTTTGAAAATAAACAAAATTTCAATATTCAAAAGTTCCGCTTCAAGTGTTGTTTACTGGAAAAGTTGAAGAGGTTTGAAGTAAATATTTTCAAAACTCGTCTATTCTGCCAAAACAGTTTATTCAATAACCATAAATTTCCTATGTCCATGCAAAATTGCGAAAACTGACCATAAACTGGGGAAAGCCGATTTGAGGACCGTTTTCATCTCTTCTTTTTCAGGATAAGTGTGCCGGTGACCTTGGGCTTTACCCAGGTGAAGGAAAAAATGAATATTTTTGATTGAGAAAAGGAAGTTGTTGAAATGAATCGAGAGATAGCCTCGATTTCTCGGTGGAGTACTCGAGTCTGGGTATTTTGCTCTCCTCTAATCCTTTTCTTTTTTTCTCGTCAATAAAATAACAAACAAAGCAAATAATCCTATTATTTGTGTTCAAAGAAGATGAAAACTTTAATGTTTAATTTAATGTTTCATTTAATGTTACAATCCTAGTCCTAGCAAGTCCAGTCCTAGCAAGTCCAGTCATAGCAAGTCCAGTCATAGCAAGTCCAACCATAGCAAGTCCAGTCATAGCAAGTCCAGTCATAGCAAGTCCAGTCCTAGCAAGTGCAGTCATAGCAAGTCCAGTCATAGCAAGTCCAGTCATAGCAAGTCCAGTCCTAGCAAGTCCAGTCATAGCAAGTCCAGTCATAGCAAGTCCAGTCATAGCAAGTCCAGTCATAGCAAGTAATGAACTGAATTGAAAAGTATCAACAGTGCATGTGATGATCCATGATTCATTTTACATTTCTATCGGTCGTGTGCAAATGTAAAAAATACAACTTTCATATGATAGAGATTTCAAAAATGAAATCCAGATCGAAACAGTAAAACGACTTGCTAATCACAAACAATAGCTTCGTAGTCAAGTGTCAATCATCAACGTGCCACAGTTATGGTTGAAGTGCTTCAAGACTGACCATGAGAACATTAGTGCTATAGTGGAGGGATTTTTTTGCACCTAGGAGTTTTTAACAGACAAAACTTTGTAAACCCTGTCACTGGGGTTCATACTCAAGCAATTGAGAGAGCGTAGAGTCAGCTGAAAAGACAAATCAGGATAAGAAACGGTATCAAGGGTGAGCTCTGAGATGACCATTACTTTAAAGTGCTTTGAAAGTGGCAACACAATACAGAAAACCAAATGTACGTATTCTGGGATAAAGTGGCCAAAAAGTATCCGTTGTTTTGAGTTATGTCCTCGCTGGTAACTTGTTGACATTTTGTTGTTATTATTTTTGTTGCTATTTGTTATAAACGTTGTTAAAAGTTGTGAAATGTTGTGTGAAACGATCACCAATCGATTCAGCATAATCAAAAACCCCTGGGTACAAAAAATGCGCTCATTTGATGAAAAATTTTGCTTCCCCCTAACTATTGTCGTCGAAGTCGAACCAGCGACCCTCAGATCAATAGCCTTTCCGCCGCTTTTCGCTATTTTCCTTCGTTTTTCTTGTTTTTTTTTTGTTGAAGAACAATCGAGGATCCTCTTCAACCAAACGAGTCGGGAACTCGCTGAGCAAATGAATTGCCACCATACCACGATTTTGAAACATCTTCGGAAAATGGGAAAAGTTCAAAAGCTCGGATCCTGGGTTCCACACCTCTTTTCTCGGGAAGCGATGTGAGGTAGCCGAACTCCTTCTTGATAGGCACATGAAAACCCGAACTCTGCCGCTCTTTACTAAAATGGCTGTAAAAACTTTTAGAAAAGAGATATCTCAAAACGGTTTTTATCAATCGATCCGTCTTGAATTCAGCTTTAGGATGAGCTATAAAACGTCAAAATTCGACAAATTTAAGGTACTCTCCCAAAAAATCGGAAAGGACTTTTCCATCAACCCAGAGCTACTATAGCCCCAGAGCATTGGAAATTTGAAGAATCTCTATTATTAAGCATAAAAATCAAAAGTTTAACTACATTTTTTCTACCAAAAGTTAGGAATCCAATTTCATTTTTACACAAAAACTTACCAACAAAACATTTCGAAGAATTGTGTGTCATTTGTAGAAGTCCCTTTCTTGTTTCGAGGTCTTTTCCTTCAAATTCCCCTTTCTTTTTCTTCTTTTTCTTCTTCTTCTTTTTCTTCTTCTTCTTCTTCTTCTCACTTCTTTCTTCTTCTTTTTTTCTTCTCACTTGCATGAGGGCGCCCATTCAAAATCACATCCCCTTGCCCAGTTATAGCCCCTTCCCTCTCTTTTCCTCTTTTTCTTCTCACCACCACAAATCCCCCAATATCCTTTAACCTCTTTTCTTTTTATCCCTTTTCTCTGCTCTTCTTTGTTTCTCTTCTCATCGCACCATCAAACAACATTCACGCAATTCAACCCCTCGGGAATTAGCTTTAGTGAGAAAATTATGTTTGATCGGTGAATGAATTTGAAACTTACCATCAAGTACATAAAATGCTCACTAGTCAAATGGAACTAGTCAAATGGAACTAGTCAAATGGAACTAGTCAAATTGAACTAGTCAAATTGAACTAGTCAAATGGAACTAGTCAAATGGAACTAGTCAAATTGAACTAGTCAAATTGAACTAGTCAAATTGAACTAGTCAAATTGAACTAATCAAATGGAACTAGTCAAATGGAACTAGTCAAATTGAACTAGTCAAATTGAACTAGTCAAATGGAACTAGTCAAATGGAACTAGTCAAATTGAACTAGTCAAATTGAACTAGTCAAATTGAACTAGTCAAATTGAACTAATCAAATGGAACTAGTCAAATGGAACTAGTCAAATGAAACTAGTCAAATTGAAAACACGCATTGAAAACTGCAAGAATCAAAATGTCCAATCAAAAATGTTGCAACGACTTACTGTTCTTGGTATATAGCCTGCGTGGCTAGATTCGTTCATTGCGCCGCCATGACCGACTGGCTAAGAGCCCTGTATCTTAGTCAGGAGATCAAGGGTTCAATCTCGCCGATTCGATCCTATATTTAGATCACTAGTACACCAAGTCTTCAAATAAACCTCAAGCAGATTTACGGATAGTCCCCCAAATCATTACAGAGAATTCGACCCCTTTCCAAATCTGGCTGTGGATGTCAAGAGAGAGATGGCCGTGTCCATCTGTGGCGACTCGAGAGGCCATCACCAACGGCACTCCTCCCATCCTAAACCCTTTCTCTCTAATAAGTCCTCTCGCTTCTTTTCTTTTCTCCCTTATTGGACTTGGGAAGAGAATTTGGGCGAAGAGTCGGTGTCGGTTTGTGGGAGCGGATGGGTTGTGTGTGGCTGGTTGACTCCTCCGGGGCACCGACATGCATTCATCACTCTTCCCCTCTCTTTCCCTCTCTCCATCCAGCCCTATAATGGTTTGGCGCGCACATTGCTCTCCCCTTCTTTCAAGAAGGACAAGATCATGGGAATTTTCAAGCCAGAGAGCCCATTTCTTTACCCCATCTCAATGGGAACTAATAGCAAGCGGTTTTTAGGAAAAAAAAATGCTATTCATAGTTTTTGTCTCCGTGACACAAAAAGGACATCTGGGAATCGGGGTTTTTAAAACAATTGACGACTAATAAAGATGAAAAACTGAAGGAGTGCTATTCTGAATTGAAAACCGATTAGGATTCGATTTTGAGGTTCTGAATGGAAAATGGTCGGAGAGGAATGGTTGTCAAAAGTTCAAAACACAAATGTTTTCGATTAGAATATTTGAAACAAAAGCTATTTTTCAGAAGAACAGACGACAGATGGACGATACGGATCACAGAGTGGCTACCACGAGACCAGAAGAGGCCCATCGGAAGACCAGCAACGAGGTGGAGCACAAGAGTGGCAGAGACGGTCAGAGAAAGGATGGCTAGAGTGCAACCACCACCAGCACCAGCAAGTCGAAGACTTCGAACCAGGAACAATCAAGCTAGGAAACACTGGATGACAATAGCAAGGGATAGAGAAATGTGGAAGCAGGTTGTGATCTGCGAAAATAGGAACACCTGAGTGCGAAAACAGATTAAAAAAAATGGCAAAACAAGCTATTATTCACGTAAAAAGCAACCAGTTACAAGGCCAGACCTGGCCCTGATACTGTACAATAAAATTTTCAGGTGTCAGGTTGGGTTGAAAACCAGAGTCGTTATATAAGTATGCTCTGGACCTGAGCCCTGACTCTTGAGTGTTTTTGAGTGACATATAGTTCGGTGTTTGCCTAGAACTATAGCTAAAATAAAATTCATCTTTTTTAAGTATTAGGGTTTACCATTTTTTCAAAATCCCCTTAATGTCGGTTTCAAATCGAAGCGATAGGGCAACGCACACAAAAAAAAGATAGTGGCCCCATGGGAGACAAAAGAGAATCAAATGGGAAAAGAAAGGAAAAGAAAAAAAGGAAAAGAAGAGTGAGAACGGCTCGGATTTCAAGCTTTCCCATCACATCTCATCACAGAGCGAATCACTATATGAGTCGTTTCATTTCTTTGAACAATCAATCAACACTCAACAATCAACAACAATCAACTCTTGAATTTCATCTTTGATTCACAAATAATTGAATAGCTTGAAATTAACCTCCTTTGACAATTTCCCACCTTTGTAACAGGGAAATATGTGTGACTGTTTGACTGCTACCATGAGAACCATTGAGCTGAATTTTGTCTCTAACGGTAACTTTTGATCCTCTTTCAGAATATACCAATGAGCAGCCAAATATGGGAAATTGTTAGAAAGAAACATATTATTCGAGAAATGACACTCAATTGATTATTGGCAGGGCCGCGCGAACGCAGCCCCTCACGCAAAAATTTAGCTGTTAGCGAACCCCAACTCGGAGCTGCCACACAGGTCAACAAAGTCAAAAGTGCAATGACCATGTCTCACCATGGGGGTCCCGTCCTGATGATCACGAGAAACCCCCCAGCCAGGTAAGTTTATGAGAGCATCGAGGGAGGGGGTTAAGCAAAAGACGTGCGCCAGATCGAGAGCGATTACGCTGCCGCACAAAGAACACCTTGGTGGTCTGGGGAAGACAAATTGCGATTTGCATTTGTTTTAAGAAAATTTTTTTTTTTTTGGGCATTTTCGGGCATTTTCTGAGAAATGTTTTTTTCTGTTAAAGGTCATAATCTCAAATTTCTAGGCTACAGCATGTAGTTTACTTGCTAAAAATATAAAAGGTCGGCACGATCAGCCTGGAATCAGTCACTTACAGAAACCCTGGTACAGTTTAACTGTCGCCACTTACAGCAATCACCATTTGTGTACAATAAAACTGTTAATTGAATATCACTTAATTCAAGAGTTCATTAAAAATCCCCTTCCTACACTTAAAGTTAAAAGAATAGCGGTGAAATCTCCTTTCAAAAGCTAGTCCCTCTTTCCGCATTTCCCCCAATAAATCTACGGGTTCACTATCCGAAAAATTCGCATCTAATTCCTTTCTCAAAAGTGGCAAATCGGGGGGGACAGATTTGGGAGGAGAAAAGGCTTTTTTAGGGCAAAAAGGGGAAATCTCTGCCCTTTTCTCCCTTTGAATCTTTTCTTCTCTCATCCTCTTTTCACCTCTTTTCCCGTTTCCCCCATTTTTCTTCCCGTCTTCACATATCATCTTGAAAAAAAATGCTTTCTAAATTGAGTTTTGTTTTGAACTTCGTGAATTAATGAATTAATGAATGAATGAAAAGTAAGACTCTTCTGTGTATCGTTGAATGATAACTTTTTCATATCTTTTTCATATCTCTGCTATTTTCAGCTGCTCTTGTTTCGATTTTTGGTCTGCTTTTGATCATAATCTCAAATTAGTGAACTGCTAATGAACTTTGGAAAATAATATTCATTTGAATATTACTAAAAAATTGTAGATTCAGATTCAAAATGCGTGTCAAACTCTTACAAATTGTAAGTACTCTAATATTGGTAGACTCTAATATTGGTATCATACCGTAAGGTAGACTGGCTATAGGAGAAGCTGTTAAATCAAAAACTTCACGTGTAATGACTAAAATTTCAATAGTCAACAAAAATAAAGTAAAAGATTGTAGACTTCTGCCAAATCCGGTCGATTGGATCCGGTCAATTCGATTTGTTTTGAACCTAGTCAATCGCTCGGCCTCGTCCATTTTTTTGAATTCTGATCAATCAATCGGGACCGATCAGTCCAGTTATAAACCCAAGACCGTTTAAGAATTGCTCAATCCTTTTCATTTCATATGTGTGGTGACTATTCTCGGACTATAATATCAATCTACCGATCGATCTCTTTCTTTTCCTCTTTTCCCAATTCCAAACAGCAACATACCGGATTTCTTTCATTTATCCCCTCTCTTTTTTCACTCGATTTGCTCGTTTGCCCTATTAGGATTTACGTCAAAAATTTATATAAAAAATCCTTTTATTTGATTTTTATCAGAAAATTGACTCTATTTTGTCGAACTGCTTGAATTTTATAATTGCAAAAATATTCGTTCAACAAAAATTACAAGATTAATTAATCTTATGATTGACTTTGTTTTCTTTCCCTTTCCCTTGCTCTTTTCTTTTTTTTTTATTTCTACCTGATGTCTTTTCCTACCAAGAATTGATCCTTTCAAGAAAAACAAAAAACTTTTTTGGAGAAACGGTGTGATCAACTTTACTGCTACACTACAATTTTATACTTTTTTGGTTGTGTACAATGACTCAGAATGCGTGTCAAGCTCTGCGTGTCAAACTCTGACAAATTGTAAGTACTCTAATATTGGTATCATACCGTAAGGTCAACCCCGCATACCTTGGTGACCTTGTGGTGACTTCATTGGTAAATGCCCGTGGAAACGAGAATTCCCCGACCACCCTTCTTTGTGCCCGCTCGTAATAGCTCTCGATCTGGCACACATCTTTTGGTTAACCCCCTCCTTCAGTCTGCACATAAACTTACCTGGCTGGGGGGCTTTCTTGATCACAAAGACGGAACCCCCATGTTGAGACGCGGTCATTGCACTTCTTGACTGCGTTGACCTGTGTGGCAGCTCCGAGTTGGGGTTCGCTAACAGCTAAATTTTTGCGTGAGGGGCTGCGTTCGCGCGGCCCTGCCAATAATCCTTTTATAAAAATCAAAATTGAGAATTGTCCAAAGCAGCAAACGTTCCCAGGAGACGTTTAAATTGTACTTAAAAAGTCATAGTTTTTTGTTCGTTTGATTTTGATCTTTTTGGACGATTGCTTGTTTTTCGTTGTTTGTTGATCGTTGTTCGTGAATCAAATGTTGTTTTTAACTACCGGTGCTATGTATAGATTGCAATTTTTACAATGAATGGGTTGAGTTTTTAGATTGGGACAAATTTTGCAAGTCTCAGATCAAGTAGCTTTGAAGAGACATCCAAATTTTGAATCTCATCAGCTTATCCAAAGCCCTATCCATAGATAAACTTAAACATTAAGAAATTCGATGTAAACTGACCCAATATCTGATGAGCCATAGGACTTTCAAAGCTCAAAAGATTCGTATGTCTCTTCAAAGCTACCCTTGTCCTCAAGACTCGACACATTTATTGCACATATCTTAATCTACAGATAGCTCGGGTAGTTTAAAAACAACGTATAAACGTTAACTGAATTAGCTTAACTTCAACGAAAGATCGAAAGAAAGAGATGATGAGCGGGGAATTGGGGTGAAGGGGGGAAAAGAGGAAAGGGGAGACAAGGGAGAGCCATATGTCGCATATGTTGTGAGAAGGGGTTAAGGGGTGGCTATTAATTCTTGTTCCCATTCTTTTTTTTCATCTTTCCCCTTCTTTCTCAAAATGAAACCATCAATTTGGCTTCAAAAAGCGGGTGGAAAATTAGCAATTATCATCTTTTTTGCTTTGTCGTTGAGATTGGGAACAATTACAGAAAAAAGAGATTCCGATTCTAACATAATACACTAATAGAATTTGGAGGTTAAACAAGATTAGATGAATGATTGGATAGTCTTGGATTTGGACAGTCAAGTCCTGGGTTGGTGCTTGGAACGCAAAAACATAGACGTAGAGATTCTTATTTGTGACTCTTAGCTTATCAATCGAACGCTTTACTAATAAACTATCTACTTGCAAGTCTAATTACGTATATTGCGCTTGATCACATAAAAAAATGGTACCTATGAAGAGGTTTGATCGGCAGCTGACCCATCAATACCTACACTCATTGTCAGCCTCTCATCCCCCAATGGGTTAGAGAGGGTGACAATTTCTTGGGGGTTATTGTTGTTCACGCTCTTTTCCCCTCCTCGCCTTCTCCATTCCCCATCCTTCAACACGAGAAGAGGCGCTGTTTGAGCACTTTGAGCCGATTATTTCCCTCTCCTCTCTTTTACTCTTTTACCCTTTTCCCTTTTTCTCAATCTTTCTCCGTTCATTTAGCACACATACACAGAGCAGACCACGAAAGAGTCGGCCACACACCGGTAGCCGGCACACACCCCACAAAAAACACGAAGCGCTCGCTTGTGACTGTTCTCTTCTTGTCTTTTTCGCACTATTGCCCAGACCGACCATGTGTTATTAGAAAAAGATTGAACTAACTCAATTTTACTGGATTCAGACCGCAATCTTTACTATTGAATGGATATTAGATCTTAGCTTCTTAGATATTAGATCTTAATTCCTGCTAAAAGTCGATATAGAGCTTATAGTTAATGCTTAAAATTGATTTAACAGTACCACTTACAAGAGAATGGATCCAACTCAAGTTCGAGATCGATTCGAAATCGATTCCAGATCGATTCGAGATCGATTTAAGATCGATTCGAGATCGATTCGAGATCGTTTTCCTGTTAGAGCGTGTTCCTGTCAACTGCGGCATTTTCTAAAAGACAAGACACCTGTATTCGAAACTACTAAACTACTAAACTACTAAACTACCAAATAATCATTTAATTAAATTCAATCAGCCGAATTTTGGTATCATTCGACGAGGAATCACAAGGCTGGCAATGACTCTCAAATTGGGCTGATCAAATGGTCTATTGACGGTTTGATTATGGTAGTTTTCGAAAATAGATGTCTTTTAGGAACTGGATTGACCAGTACAATCTCCAATCAAACCTCACTTTCTTTACCCCTCAAAGTCACCGTTGTTCCTTGTGAAATTCACCTGTTTCCCCCATTTCCGATCTCTTCATTTCATATTTAACATCAACAGGTGTTTCCTCTCCTTCTTTCACTCTCTGCAATGTATTCCAAATGTTGAAAAGTCTATTCAGCTTTATCCACTTGTTTTTCTCCTTTCCGGGAAAATGGCTTTTATGGCTTTCTTATCCAGCTAAAAATTGGAGAATGTCTGTCGCTTCTTGAACGCTTTTTTTTCGCCTTTAATACACTTTCTCTTTGTGGAAAGTTCGAGTTCGTACATATTGTTAAAGGATCGCTGAGTTGTGCCACATTAATCTTGTTTTTCAATGATTGATTTCTGTTGTTTCATTGATTTCACTGAGTTTCAAAGTTTTCAAATCATTCTGAATAGTTTTTTTTTTTGCATGAGCTGAACCTTTTTCTTTTCCCCGAATGAATCCGCTAATCCGATAGTCACGAAACTCAATCGTTTCAAAGCAATAATCCAATCTGAGCAACTATTCCGGTGTCCAAGATTTTCTTCTCCAAAAGTTGCCAATCAAAATTGTGAAGATAAGTAAAAAGTGAGTAATCGAATTTGAAAGTAGATAGATTTTTAAGAGAAAGGCGTTGATTTGAAATTATTTGATTTGATTTTTGATTCCGTATGCTTTAGTAAGCTTTACCCTATCTTTGCAATATCTTTAGAGTACAGTCCATACAGAGTACAGTCCACAGGGTGCGGAAAAAGTATTTGCTGCCTTTCATGTAAAAGTGCCAAAAGTTCAAGCGATATTTGCAATTTGATAATAACAATCTACATTACATTTCGACTTTCAAAATAAAATTTCGTAGTCGGCTTTGGTAAAAAAAAACTATATTTTCTGGAACATAAACAAAATATTTTTCTCTCATTTAGTCCCGCAGGTCATTTAAGTGTCGATTTTCCATAAAACTCAAAACTTTTTGCAAGTAAAAGATCTCAATAAGTCAAATAATTTGAAAACTGAATGTTTTTCTTATATATAAAATAATAGTAATAGTCATTGGAAAATCACTACTTGAAAAGTTTTTAGATTTTTCTACCACCCTCGATCAATTAGTCAGAATCAGTTGTTATTTGGACTTGCTGTTTTCAAGAGCTTACAAAATCAGTTATTCTCTACAGGTGTTCATGAAATTTTGCTAAGATCATCAGAAATATATGTAGAATTTGATTATCAACAAGAATTAATCGTTGCACATGCATTTCGCGTAAATTTTACTAGTTATCAAAGCAAATAGCAAATATCTTTTTCCGCACCCTGTACTCAATAAAGTATCCGGATAGTATTCAAAAACGTTAAGCTTGATTACTTTTACAACTTAAAAACATTTAAATGTCGAGGCTGGATACCTTTATAAATTTGGCTAGAGTAAAATTTGCAAATGAGCAATGATTTCGCAACGAAATTTGCAAAGCGATGATTTCCTTGAGTTTGCATTTAAGAGCTGCTATTTGGTGCAATTTGCTCAAGTATTTTAGCCGAGTGGTTAGCAGTCTTGATCTAATTGTAAGATTCCAAGGGTTCGATTCAATGAAATGAGATTTTACGGCATCTTAGACTGCTAATTATATATAGTTTGTCTAACATTAAGCACCAGCAGTACTAGGAAAAGAAAGTGTTAGCCAAAGCACACATAAACCATCTATCCAAAGAGAGGTGAAGGGGGAGACTAGCCTTCCTTTCCATCGACCCCTCCCCCTTTCACTCTCATCCCTTCCATTCACCCCTTTTTCTTTTCCATCCGATTATTCCCAATTCGGCGTTTATGAACCCGATTATGTGAATAAATCTCCTTCACTAATTAATCTCTCTCCACAAATCTTATGTTGAGTCCACTGATTGCAAAAAGAAACATCCATTTTAAAAAAAGATTCAGGCGCCATTTCAAGAATCTGACATTGTTCATTGTTACGTTTCAAAGTTAAAGATATTTCTGATTGTTTCCGATAACTTACCTTACTGAACTTAACCAGAGTAGAGTGAGCTCGGGCTAGTTTAGGCAGGTTTAGGCTCTGGTTCAGACTTAAATTCGTCTCCCTGTTTTGAACTATTTTGCCATTTGGGCCGGGCATTAGGGCTTGTAAGGTAAAGTCAAAGCCAGTCCAGATCTGGCAAGACCAGAAGTCAGACCAGGTAAGGCAAATCAGAGTCGGAAATTGACCTGGCTCTACTTCAAACTATCAACTTGTTGAAATACGATGCTTAGTTTTATAACTAAGCGAAACTTTAAGATTCACTTAAACCGTTCAACTCTTTAAAAAGCTGTATTTTGATCGGAAATTACCTCGACCTTTAATTGCTCGCTTTCTAGCGCAAAAACAGCAAGCCGATTACCCAGAATCGCGTGTAATTTCCCCGAAATGACCTCAATGTCAAATCTTTTCTCGTATTTTTAGTTCTTTTGATCTTGCAGTGAATATTTGTTTATCTCAAGAGGAACGTTTTTTTTCATAGATCACTAGAGTCTTTTCGAGAAAAGATGGTTTAATTTAAATTTCCGTGATTTTCGTGGCAAGTTTTGAAGATATCATTCTTATTGTATTGGTTAGATAATGCAAAGCAAAATCTCCAGCCAATTTGCTTAAGCCAGTACGTTCGATTCCTATTGACGGGCGGTTTTAAGGAACTGGCGTGGAAACGGCGTGGCGCGCTTTCTAAAGCGTGGATGCGCTACTGTACCCCGCACAAAAGTTCCCCTTTTGCCATTCTTTTCATTTTTCTTCATTTCATGATAGAATCGGGTATTTTCCCTGGCTTTGATGCTAGGTTTTCTTCACCATTCGTAAAATCTATTGTTTTTGTAGCGCGTTTTTAAAGTACTCTCTTTCCCCCATTCCTTCCCTCCTTTTTATATTGTTTGCCCATAGTTTGTTGTTTAAAACTCTAATACGGTTTTCTTTTCGGCTTCTTCTACTCCATTTTTTTGAATTCGTTTACACATGCCGTATAAACTCAACTTAACCAATTCTTTTTAACTAAAACGCAAATCTAAATATTCTTGTTATTTTGTTTTGGGTTTCGGGTCAAATCACTTTAGAAAGGGGTTAAGAAGGCTAAGGATGTTAGGTAAGGAAGTTAGTTACTAACTAGTCTTTTGCTACAATACTATATATTTTTTTGCTTTCCAAATCTGTCACCCTTTTTCCATCGCTTCCCGATAACGATCAATCAACGAACTATCTAAGATTTCAAACTTTTAATGTAAATGACTCAATCGTTTATCTTTGGCAGAATGGGGGGAAAAGGGGGAAACCGGTCCTTTCCCTTGATTAGAGAATGGACAGGGTTATGGGGGAAAAAGGAGAGGCCAATTGGCACACCACATTTATCTGGGGGGCACCCTCTTTTCCTCTTCTTTTCTTTTTTCTTACTCAAACATTTGATCAAATCACCTCTGAATGTTTTTGCTTTACTTTCATTACTTAACTTTTTGTTTTGCTAAGCTTATAAAATGAAGCCTTGTCTTTAGGTTTGTTTTTTTGTTCACCAACAATTTAGAACCAAAATCCGATTCAAAAAAAAACTTGTTTCATGTTCGCTGACATTACCTTGCTTCGTTCATCTCCTTTTCTTTTTTCCCCTCAACTACTGTACTTTTGTTGATTCCCTGTTCTTTTTCCATTCTTTTTTTGTATAATTGCCTATCACTCAGGCTAATCAGGTGCTTTTCAAATACTAAAAGTTACCACTTTCGAAAAAGTTCTTAATTTGTTGATTTCTCCAGTCTTTTCCACTGATCTGGCTTTTCTATAGCCGATGTTGAGCTTTCTAGTCCTGACAATGAGATGATTTCAGCTTCAAAGTATCTTCAAAGGTCATATTGTTAAGTTTAAGTCAAATATTTCGATTCTACCTTACAGTTATTTTCATTCACAGTGAGTTCAATTAGGTTCGATCCGGCCCGGTCCGGTTCAGTTCATTTTCAGGCGTCCGGTCAAGTCCTTATCCTACCCAGTCTGGTTGGAACTACCTTAGCCCAAATTCACCATATTAATTCTAGTTCTTAAATTTTTTTCTCCTAATTAAGGCCCTCAAAAGTTGCGACTCGTTTCCAAAAATCCCATAGAAAGAGAAAGGTGGGGGACCCAAAGAAAAGCAAAAGAAGAAGACATCTCGTTGAGCGGGAATGGCTCGTCGCTTCCATTGAAAGACCACCAAAATTCTCGGGGCGTCTCCCCTTCCCCATCTCTCGTCTCTCCTCGAAATGGAGGCTCTCCCCTTTTCCCCGCATGGTGGTGCCAGTGGGGGCAATGTCTCTCTCTTTTCATTCTCTTTCTCTTCTCATATCTTTTCTTTCTTCGGCTAAGAGACCTCTCGCACACACAACCAAAGTGTTTTCTTCTCGCGTGCTTCCTGCTTTCTTCGTCTTGTGTCTCAATGTTTCCTCTCAATAAAGATGGGTTTTTTTGGGGAAATTTGACTTGTCGTTCTGATTGCTTTGATGTTCATAACCTCATTGTCAGCTTCAGGATTTCAGATTTAGGATGGTCTGTAACGAAGTATACGTGCAAGTTAACTCTCTATTCCAAGTTAGGCTAATTGCTTTGATGCTTGGGATTTCAGATCATTTTGTACCAATAACCAAGCTCAAGGTCTCCTAAAAGTCTCTGAACCAAATAAACTTGTCACCAAAGGTATCTTTTCATTACTCGGGTTTCTATTTTTGACCTAATCCTGATCAACTCACCCATTCACATTTCAATTTTTTGAACTCTTACCGACGAAATCTTCCCTTCTTTTCCAAATTTAAATTCATCTCTTGTTATCCCTTTTTTCCCTCTTTTCATCCCAGTAATCCCCTCCTCGATTCCCAGGAGGGTAATTCCGAGCAAAAAAAATAAGTTCTTTTGAAAATAAATATCGAAAATCATGAATCGGTATCTAGAGGATTCTTTTTGATGAAGAGTTTACAACCATATCCAACTAGGTTAAGATTTGTAAGCGTATAGTTTGTTCAAATTTCTTCGATAATTCGATTCGATCAAAACCCGTGACCTTTCGCTTACCGATTGAGCGATCTACAAATGAGCTACACCGACGCGTATCCCAATCCCAAATGCCTTACTTTTATCCAGAGTAATCATTGTAGAGGTATCCAAACCCATCCAATCGCTCGATTCTAATCCACTATTCTCTCAAGGCTTACCCAGAGTGATCCCATAAATGGCATGCTGCTGTAGTTAAAGTTTCCATTTATTTCAAAATGTTTTCAATAATCCGTTTCAACTCTTTCAAGGCTTAAGCACATCCTACAAACCTATAAACTGTTGTAGTTGTCTTTCAATTCCGGTTTATCTCAAAAGCTTGCTCCAAAAGCGATTTCTTATGAGCACTTCAAAAGAATCCCCCTATTTGATGGGTATCCGGGGGGAGGTCGGCTATAAGAAGACCGAGGTCTTTGTCAACAATTACTCCTCAAACCCCCCGAATGGATGAAGAGGCCAAGATGTGCTAAGCCATTGGGGAACAAATCTGTCCTTTCTCTCTCTTTCCATCCCTTGGGGGCACCAATATGTGTGCGGTGGATTGAACGGAGACCGGGGTGTTTTTGTGTCGATCTTTTCTGCGCTCAGTCTTTCCCTCCTTTGTCATTTCTCTGCACTCTCTCCGAATTCTCCAATCTTTTCCCTCCCATACTTCCCCCTTTTTCATTCACTCATTCACTCAACTCACTCTCGTCTTTTCTTTTCTTTTCCCAGCAGCCACAGCCACACACAAATGATATGTGAACTTCATCCCTCTTTTTCTTCTCATTTCCCCACTTTTCTTTGATTATTGCTTGTTTTTAGGCAATTACTTTGACTCATTAATCTCTTTTGAAACAATCGATAGCCAGATTTAGAGACTTAAGACTTTAGATCCATGACAAGAATCTCACTTGAGTCATACAGCACTAGTGTCCTACACAGGTCAAGCGTCAGTTTATCAAACTGATTTGATCACAAAACTGTGGCTAACCTGTCAACAAACTGGATTTTTTTTTTCTAGTACGAATAAATTTTTTGTTTTGCGAACTCTTGGATTTTCCGGTTCTGACCTTGGTCATCAGTTTTCAGATTCGACAATCGTGGTGGCCAATCGTCTTTCTCAAAGCGTCTTTCTAGCCTCTAAAAGGCAAACTTTATTCATTCAAAAGACAACGAAAACCCACTCGAAAGGATATCAAAAAAATTCAATACTAATTCCATAAACAACAATTTAACTGGAATCGTCTCGAGGTGTCATTTCTTGTACGGGTGTGGTGGGTGAAATCGCAAGGATTCCGCCGGACGAGTTTCCCACTCCTCGGTGCTTTTCTTTTGCCATCAAAGCCTCTTCGGCTCTTCGCTTCATCGCCGATTCGATGAGCGCTCCAGGTGAACAAAAAAAAAGAAAGTGATTTGAGGTTATAGCAAATGGCAAAAGCGGATTATTTATAGTTTTTAGACTTTTTGGTACTGATGGACAATCTTTGTACTTGTTAAGCAAATGAATTTTCTACAAAGCATCCATTTTATCATTTTGAATTATCATTACCCTATTCAAACTATCAGTTTTCATTGAATCAACCCAATTTTGACTGAGCCTTATGGTTTGAATAATACAAAGTTTGGACTGATTCAATTGAATTTGACTATTTGAGTAAAGTCTTCCCTTTTAGGGAAGCGATTAGTCAAGAGGAAACATTGTTGCAATTCTCATTTTGCAGGCTCATCATCGGCCTCGTGTTCGGATGACGAGAATTCCCGATGTCCCGAGGAAAGCACGAAACTCGGCATTTGGGAGTGCGAGCCGATCTACTACTCGTTGCCCGGTCGAAATGACAAATCGCGCCGGGGAAAGGTTCGTCAAATCTAAAAATTTTAAAAATCTATTCTTTATCTCTTTATTCAAAGGTTATTGAATTAATTTTTTTGCCTTTTTCCACCCCAATTCTTTTCAAATCATTGAAAACTGAAAATTGATGCCAAAAAAGACCGTAACTTAAAATTTTTGAAATCTAAATCCGAATTAAAGCCGATTTTTGCCTCAAACTTACAAAATCTCTAGTTTCACATTTTCAAACCTTAAAATTCAATTAGAATTTCAATCTATATTTTCATTTCTTGCAAGCTTTTCAAAATGAATAGTAAAATCTGGCTAAGATAGTTTTCCCAAACCCAAACTTCACAAACTCTTCCTTTCCCCCGTTTCCCCTTCTTTCCGTTCCTTCTTTGTGTGTCACCTTCACCATTTTTAACGCGCCATTCCCTGTTTGACCATATTCAATCAATTTTCCCTTCTTTTCTTTTTCTTCTTCTTTTCCTCTCACCCACTCGACCAGCTGCCCTTCTTCTCTTTCCCCCCTTTTCTCCAACGATCACTTGGTTGGTGTGTGCTACTGCTTTATACAGACCGCCTTTCTTTCTTTTTTTTCCTTTTATGGGTGACCTTTTTTCTTTTCTCCAACTCATGAAGGGTCTCTAAAAGAAAAGCAAAATGAAAACTACGCCTCAAAAACGGATTACCAATTAATTCGGAATTCGAAAAAAAGCCTTCAAAACAATTAGAATAAAATTAGATCACTTGGGATTTTGATTAACTTATTATTACAGTATTAAAATACTGCAATAGTACGCCATTTAGCTTATTATTACAATATTAAAATACTGCAATAGTACGCCTAATTAAAAACGTTTTTCGATTTCAAGATTTACTGATCACTTGAGATCAAACAGTTTCACTTATTAGTACAGTATTCAAATACCGTATAGTTTCACTAGTTTTCTAGAGATTACGGTCATTAAAAAGTGCTTCGGTTTGAAGATTTAATGATGAGAACAATCTTGAGTCGAATAATAAAATTAGAGCACTAGCTTATTATCGATCTTGTAGCAACTTTTTGATATGATCATTTTGGGTGTTTTGGTGTAAAGATGACACCTTCTCTATTCTTATTCTCTATGTGACGATTTCCCAAGAGAGTTCCTTTCTCTTACCCCTTTTCCATATATTTTCCCCTCTTTTCGATAACGTAAACCCCTCCCCGTATAAGAAAGCTTATTGGGGTGGAGAAGATTAGTGTATGGAGATGTCAATTGAGGATTGGGGAAAGTGAAGAAGCTGGGGTAAGTGAAGAAGCTGGGGTAAGTGAAGAAGCTGGGGTAAGTGAAGAAGCTGGGGTAAGTGAAGAAGCTGGGGTAAATGATCAGCTCATTGTTGGTAGTTTGTTCTTGGTAGCAATTTGGTAGCAATTATCCAATTTAACAATTATAGGTTTTTAAGGAATAGATCTTGAATCTTGAAGTAATCTTGTAATCTTGAAGATAGCTAACTTTTTAAAGAGCCAGTCAAATGTAAGCTTTCGATAGAGCAAGCTAAATCCTCGCTAAACTATGCCAGCAATGTACACGATCGACACATAACTCTCGCTTTTTTTGATAGATAGAGACAAGCATTGACACACACGCATTCAACCACCCTCAAGGACAAAGAATGAAAAGAGGAAAGAGGGGAAAGAGGGGAAAGAGGGAAAGAGACGTCTGTTTGCACATAGAAGAGTACTCGATTGGACGGGGGAGATCATTGGAGTGAGAGGAGGGAACGATCCATCCATCCACATATGCACAGACACACACCCGACAACGGGACTCCAGCCAAGCGTAAAGAAGAAAAGCGAACCGCTTTTCCTCTTTGCGAAACCATTTGCTAGCTATGTTTGGACGGAAAGTTAAGACATAAGTTTTGGGCATTGGAAAGCTCTTTTAGAGCTGATCATTGAGCTCTTTTAGAGCTGATCATTTGTAGTCTCAGCTTTAAGCCCTAAAAGGATTTGGCTTGTTCAATTTTATCTCAAAGGGTTAGTCCGTTTTTCAAGAAATGCGAAGAACAAAGAACGAAGAATCGAGTTCAATGGAGTTGAAGCTTCAAAGTTCAAGAGTTTGATCAGCCATATTCAAACGATACATTTATCAACAGGCCACTCAACTAACCCTAGGATTGGATCTCTTTAAGTCGAGTAAACTTTTTGATTCTCATTATCAGAATAGTTTTTCAAACCTACACCATTCACTTGAGTTCTTCTCCTCATTCTTTATATCGACTTGGCGCAATTTGTTCCCGGTTTTGGGTTGTCTTTCACTCACTCTTTCCATTTCTTTTCATTTTATTGTTCTTTTCTTTTCCTCCACTCGTTCACCCATTCGTTGTTTTCCGTTCGAACACAAGACTAAAAGAGGGAAAAAGGAAATTGGCCCCTTGGAAAAGAGACGATGTCCGCCCATTTCTCGTAATTGTAATGACTCTTTTTGAACCAATCCTCTCAATTTTCAAACTCATTTATATATAAGTAAGCTAATTTTGAGTGATTCATTGATTCATAATAGTTTTAGATTAAAATCAAATCAGTCCATTCGTTTTTTAAAAAAGTGTCAACATTACTTATGTAATACAACATTACAAGAATCACTCATTTATTAGATATTATGATTTTGGTGAAATGAAAGAAGAATCCCGGCTTTTTAAGAGCAACAGATCAAAGGCGGGCAATTGAGAAGGGCGGTGTTCGCTTGAAGGGATCTCCTTCTCCCACTTGTTTCATCAAAAAAGAGGCAAAGGTCAAGAGAAACACCCCTATCCCGTTCACTTTTCCTTTATCTATTTCTTTTTCTTTCTCTATTTTTTCCTTTTTTCCCTCTGGGTAATCCATCCCCTCGATTGGCTGGGTAAGCCTTTTGTTTTCTCACTCATAAGAGTCTCTCCTTTTCTCGTAGACAGGTGACCAGGGGGTAATTTATGACCATCCTCTTTCCTACAAACTATCAAATATTGCGGAAAAGTGCAAAAACATAACAGCTTATTTAGAAGTGTTTTGAATTGAAATTGGAAATGAATTGAGGTACTGGAGAGACGAAGTTATTGTTATTGTAGTTATTGTAGCTTGTTTTAACTACAGTATCACTACTTTTTAAGCTTGAAGGTCCTAGGGATAGCAGAATTTTTAAGCTTGAAGGTCCTAGGGATAGCAGATTTCGATTTAGCAGATTTCGACAAATTGGCAATAAGGCAAGAAGATGAACGTTGAGCTCTCTCAGCTTTCATTTAAGCCCTGGGAATTCACGTTTCATATTTCCATGCATTAAATGAGATGGAAAGAAAGGGGAAAAGAGAAATGAGGATATGAGTGAAGGCGACAAACCGGGAAAGAAAAGAATGGAACGGATGGGTGAAAAGAGAAAGGAAAAGAGAAACGAAAAGAGAGAGGGATCCCCATTTGCATAGTGATTGGATTGGGGGTTGGAAAGTGAAGTGAATGAGAAGAAAAGAAGTCATTGGGGGAAAGCGAACAAGATAAATCAAAAGATTAAGCAAACGTTAATCAATATGTATTTCCAGGCCTACCGAAGCACGGGCGGCGGCGAGTGGCGATGCTTTGAGGCGCACGATGGGACGGTGTATCGAAAAGGGGACATCGTCTACGTGGAGACGACCGCCGCCGAACCGTATCTCATCGGATCGATTCAACACTTCAAAACGGTTAGTGGGAAATGAATGAAAGAATGAACAAGGGCTATGCTTACAGTACAAAATAATATTTTAAGTTGAGTACTAAGTCTTGCACCCTTCATTTCTAAATAAACAAGTTTCTAAAGTTTCAAACTACGAAATACCAACGAATTTCTTTCATTAGAAATGTTTATTGTTTACCTTTTTGTCATTTTAAAACAATTTTTAGTATTCTATAATAATTTGCGAGAAAGAAAACTGATATTTTTAAAAATATTGAAAAATGAGCAATTCGTTAAACAATTTATTCTGTATTTTGGTTGTAAACCTAACTTTTTGAGCACTATCTTTTTTCTTTTGACATTAAAATAGGTTTCATTGAAAGAAACGATCGAAATCGCATCATCGAATGTCGTTCTCGTTTCGTTTCGTTTTTGAATACTCAGCTTTTTGAAATTAAATCTATAATGAAATCTTCAAATCTTTTCAGAAACTTTAAAAAGTCATTTGTACTTTAAAAAGTCATTGAAAAAGTCTATCTAAATATCTATCGATTAGGCTATTTAATGAAAAAAAAACCCGTATTTCATTTGATAGCTTGAGACTTATTCAATTAGAAAATGAAAGACTGAAAGACTGAAAGGTGAAAGACTTAATACTTAACCTAATAGTACCTTTTTACTGGTGTGAGTAGTAATTAAATTGAGGTCAAGGCAAAGTTAAGCTAGAAAAAAAACTAGTCAACTTAAAGCAGTCAATTTCAGTCAATTTATCAAAAAAGCACTCAATTTCAGTCAATTTGTCAAAAAAGCACTCAATTTCAAGTCAATTTGAGTCAAAGTCAAAGAGCAAAATATAAAATTTGACTCTAAACACTTCTTTTAAGTTGATAGCTACCAAATTTTGCTTAAACACTTTTGCACCTTTAAACCTTTAAATCTAAGCCTCAAAAATTCAAAACCCAGATTGGCTTTTAACTGGCTTTTATCTGGCTTTTATCTGGCTTTTATCTGGCTTTTATCTGGCTTTTAACTTGGCTTTTAACTGGCTTTTAACTGGCTTTTAACTGGCTTTTAACTGGCTTTTAACTGGCTTTTAACTGGCTTTTAACTGGCTTTTAACTGGCTTTTAACTGGCTTTTAACTGGCTTTTAACTTGGCTTTTAACTGGCTTTTAACTGGCTTTTAACTGGCTTTTATCTGGCTTTTAACTTGGCTTTAATTTGGCAAGTCATCTATTTTGACTTTTTTGTCAATTCACCTATTGTAAAAACTTTAAAAGAACCATTTCGCCTATTGCCTGGATTAGGCAATATTAATTGGATTAATCAAGTTCTTAAATCTCATAAAAACGTATTCAACAAACTTTCGCATTTCTACCCACCGTTTCCCATTATTCCCACCATCGTCATTGTGTTTTAGTCTTATTTTTTTTTCCTTTTTCCTCCCTTTAAGACCGATAATAAGTTCCCGTTGCCTCAGGGAATGAACAAGAGAAATTGGGGTTCTTTTTTGACCCGATTCCCGAATATATTTCTTTTCACACACAGGGAAGACTCTTAGCCGATAAATGTGTACATGAGCAAAAGCAAATAAACTTTTTCTCGTCTCCCCTTTCCTTCAATCCAAACACAAACATTCGATAGGCAAATAATATGAGAGACGCGTTTTTTTTTGGTTTCCTTTTTGATTTTGACTAACAAAATAATGATTTGATTGAAGTTGAGAGTAGTATGGAAAGGAAACAAGAAATGTTTGAGTTCTACAAAGTCATCCTCTTCGCTCATCACAATATTTCTAACTAAACTTTTATTATGGTACTGTAATGAGATTGGGAAGCAATATTGAGTCTAAGCAATTGAGTCTTTTTTTCAAAAGCAATATTGAGTCCTTAAAACAGGAATGTTCTGATAGACAATCTGGCCATAAGAAATCGCTTATCTATTCTCTAAAGTTCTCAATTTCTCGCCAATTCTCTCAAAATCCATCATCTTCTGATTAGTCATGCCGAATTTTGATGTGTGTCGATGCGCTCGAGGATATTGGCCGAGAATTGCATGTGAGCAAAGAAAAGAGAACAGAGAGATGTCCATTGTGTGCTCAAGGGTTAATGGGTTGTGGAGAAGAAAAGGGGAAAGAGGGAAGAGGGAAAGAAGGAAAGGGGGAAAGAGGGAAAGAGTGCCCCCGAAAAGGACAGCCTGATATACCCGATTGGCCGTGCGGAGTATACCCGATTGACAATGCGGACGGGAGAGACGCCAACAAGCGCCTCTTTCACTCATCCATTGCACCCCCCATTCACTCTTCCCACTTTTTGAAAAACCCCCGACACCAATATATTTCTTCACAGATATTTCTGGGGAAATGAATGAAAAGTGATAAGAAAAGGAGACAGTCCATTTAAAGGGAAATCAATGGGGAAACGAGTTTCCCGGGAGGGATCGGCAATTCTAAAGGAGTATGAGTAAGCCTTAGATGAGCAATAAAACCAGTCAAAATCTGAACAAAGCTCAAATACGTAGCTAAATAGCTAAGTAATTCACCACAATTCAAGGTGATACGATAGACTTTTTGAATCCCAGCTAAAGGGTTTAAACTCTGGTTTATTGTTCATCGTTTACAAAATACCCCTTGCTATCTAGTGCTTTCAAAAGCCAAGACCAAGGCTAGAACAAGACTAGAGCCAGACCCAGGCCAGGGCCAGATCTAGGTCAGCTCTGGGCAAGTAAGCTTAGAGACCTGGATCCGACGACCAAGCTCTAATCTTGCCTTACCTGGATTGGCTTGGCTTGGCCCTAACCCGGTTGAAACATCGCTGTTAATATCTGAAGCTATACAAGACGTAGAACTTCTTTACCTACACCTTGGTACAAAAAGGAACCTTCCTCAGATCTCACAATCAGCTTTTTACCAACCTTTGACTTTGTTTACAAATCAAGTGCATTAGCAAGGTGCTGTTCCCATTTCCGACACATTTCCGACACCAAGGTATACCCCAGTCAGTCGATTCTCCCACATTGATCACATTTTCACATTCAATGACCAACAATAACTAATAGTAGATCGATGAGCCATCGGATAGGGCTAGCTGGTCTTTTTTTCCCTTCTTTTTCTTTGGCTTTCCCAGTCGTTAGACCCTTTTTGGAAGAAAAAAAAGGGGAAAAGCAATAGAGTGTGCGTTCGTTTCCCGTGTGAAGGGGAGGGGACATTGAGCAGAAAAAGAACTCCTCACAGCCTCGATTTCCTCCTTTTTTTCCTTTTTCCCCTTTGCCCCCCAAATGCGGGAGAATGGAATGTCGCTATGGGTGGGGGGACATTGAAAATCATTCTTGGAGTTGGAAATTAAGAATGAGACTTTAGAAAGTTGCGTAACTTGTCAGTAGTCAGTTATTAGGATTGAGCTGTTAGATTGAGTTGATCCTGGACCTGCAGGGATTTTGCCTTAAAGTCAATCTCATAATCAACAACCATTAGCATCAATGGGTAAAGGAGTGAAAAGGGTCACCAGATGGTCTCTTTTTCCTCAAAATGATGAGAATGAATGGAAGAAATTGGATAGGGGATTGAGAAGAAATGGCTACTTATCTAAACAATCGATGTTGAAGATTTTGGAAATGATATAGACTTGGTCACCAAGCATTTAATGTCTAGTACGATAATCCAGTGTTAGTTTTAGAGTTTTACTTGTGTCAAGAATACTCTAGAACTTAACAAGTCTAGTAATAGTCCTATGATCAAGCTACACTACTGGACAATGAAATATCATATTTGAAAAACGATCGTCACTTTCGCGCGTCTGTAACTCCCTTGTCTTTACCGTATTTCTAAATATTAATATTACCTATTTAATATTAATATTAGAGTTTAAACTATTAGTGTTATACATTCTCTGAAAGCTCTTTTCAAGGGCTACACGATGGTAATATTAATATTTAGAAATACGGTAAAGACAAGGGAGTTACAGACGCGCAAAAGTGGCGATCGTTTTTCAAATATGATATTTCATTGTCCAGTACTGTATATAGGTCAAGTACCATAGTACCTAGCTCTAGCACAGTAGTCTATTGAATTTAATTTGTATTTGGATTTAGCTTGTAGATTTGTTTTGTAAGGGCATTTATTAAACCAGCTTAAGCCATTGGCTTTATTGAAGCTTTCTAGTTAGTCAAATTTTTGAACTACAGGTTTTGGACAAAGGGTCAAAGGGTGGAGCCTGGTCAAAGCAGGATTTGTCTAGCTTTCATATGAAGATATAATTCTAAAGATATTATTATATTATTATATATAATTCTGAAGATATTTGATAATCAGATTTCACACCTCTAAACAAGCAGTTTTCTGAAAAGAGGGAGTGGGTGCGCACTCCGCTCGGTCTATCAAGTATGCGGTGACCCATTGTGCGGTTTCTGTCGATCGTTTTTTTTGGGAAAGGGGAAAAGAGGAATGGATGGGTGAGGGATCCACTAGAGAAGAGAAAAGAATCATCCCTGACCATTCCTCTTTTTTGCCGTCTTATGGAACAACTCGTCTCCAAGAGATCCAACAGAAAGAGAGGGACTAATCGCTTATTCAACCGCGTCAATCCCCTTTTCGGTGACTCTACACACCCAGAAATACCCCAAGGGATGATTTTGAGATTAATGAAAATAGAAGGGTGAACAAGATTGCAAGATTTAAAAAGAACCAGAGAAAAACTAGAGAAAAACTAGAGAAAAAAACTGGATGGCTAGGTCTTTGTTCAAGTGCTTAGAAACAGAGCAGTGAAAGTTTATAAGTAATGCAATGCAAAACAATGCAATCTACTCACTTTAATTCAATCTCCCATTGTAGTTTAACGTTGTAGTAGTTTAACGTTAAGACCAGTGCTGCTATTAGACCAAAATTTCCAGGCCAAGTCAGGCTAAGCCAAAGCCAGCTGGGATACTGTAGAGAGACTGATAGATAGTCAGATTTCTTTAGTTTCATCAGATTCTACTTTTCTCGTAATATTTCCCAATCACTAATACTTTCTATTTTCTAGTCTATCCCTCTTTCAAGTTTTTTTCTCGAAACAATGAGCGCTCATGATTCCGCATGGTTATTCGGGTTTACTCCGCACGGCAATCGGGTATATGAAGGAAAGGATTTCGAGGGGGAAATGGGAAAGGAAGAGAGGGGAAGAGAAGGGAAGAGAAAGGAAGAGAAGGGAAGAGAAGGGAAGAGAAGAGACAGAGTGTGGCGCCGTCTTGTTTATGGCCTATCAAGTTGCGTGTTGCTCTTTCTTTCCCCCTTTCTTTCTCATGTTCTCTCCTTTTTTCAGTGTCTCTTTCACCCTCGAATCGCCACTCTTTTCCCCCCTTCTATCCTCTTTTCAATGTTTGTCAACGGAAATCGAAAAAGGGGGACTGTCGACTAAATGGTCTACGCTGACTAGGATAACATTTGCGTATAGTTAGACTAGGTAGAGAACAGTATTATTACAGTACAAATTCAGTATTGCATATGCAGTAACAGCAGTAATTCATACACTCGTTCCGTTGAAACGAAAACTATCCACTCTTGATGTTTAAACAATTCTAAAGAGTTTATACCGATAAATCGCCTAAAGTTGCTGTACTTTTTAGGAGCAGTTACGGTGTAGTGATTAGCGTCGCCATTCATAAGTGTTGATCAGTTCATAAGCCTTGCAGTTCATAAGCCTTCATTCGACTCCGGCTTCGGATTTCCAAGCTAGAGTGCTGAAATCTGCTACAGATAAGCATCATAGCTATTCAGCCATAGTTTATGCACTCTATAATGATGACGATAGCTTCTCTTGAAATGTTCCTTTATGTGAGCCTAATCATAGCATCAAACCCGATCGATTCTTTTTCTAAAGTCTCCCCTTCATACACCCCAAGAAATGGTGGGTAATTAGCGTAGAGAAGAGATGAACTGAAGACTCTCTCAAGACTCAAGAGATCCCCTTGTCACCCACTATTTCTTTCTTTCTTTTTCAAGAGATCCTTTCTCTTTTTCCAATCGGCAGATCATAAAGGATTATCCGTTGATGCTCTCCAAAAGCGGCTTACCACTTTTTTTCCAACCGATATGAATCTATCGAAATGAAAATACACACATTAGAGTTAAAGTAGCGATCTTAAAAACGAATAAGCTAATTGTTAGCTATATTTTGAGATAAATTATTGAAGATTTTAGAACTAGACAATTGCAACATTGTCTAACAATTGCTTGCTAGCTGTCTTTTTAAGTACAATACAAACAGAAGTAGCGAATCCCGACCTAGCTTATATTATTCCCAGTCAAACTTTTCCAGTTTTCCTTGTATAAATTGTTGGGTATAATACCAAGTACAGTAGAAAAGCAAAACAGCAAAGCAAAGAAAAGAAATACAGTAGAAAAGCAAAACTCTATATGAATCTCGAAAATTTCAGACGAAACGCGACCAGCTGAGCGTAAAGTTGCACCGATTTTATCGCGCCGATGATGTGCCTGAGGTGAGTGAAGGAGGGTTTCGTTTTCGATTTCGATAGCTATTCAGCTATAGCTTTTCTTGAGGGGTCAATAAATTTGAGAAATTTATTGAATTTCCCTTTTTTCACAATCTTTTGAACACAATTGTGCGAGATGAGTCAGTGCTTTTGTGATTCGGCAGATTGATTGTTTTGATTTGAGCATTTGGAAAGAACGATTTGAACCACGTTCTCTTGCAAGTTTGAAACAAATATTGTAGAGTTGCATATAAAATTTTTTAATAGGACTTATAGCTAGATAGGAAAGGATCAAGTTTAGGAAGTATTTCGTATTTTTTCAGGATTCTCTCTCGTTGATTCTTCAAGAACGGGGCGAGCTCGAATTAGAACAAGAGCAACAGGATCAATTGGAACAAGTAAATTTCTTTAATTGATTTGATTTAGCTTACTATCTTTAGCTTCTTTAGCTTCTTTAGCTTCTTCAGCTTATTTAGCTTCTTTAGCTTATTTAGCATCTTTAGCTTCTTTAGCTTATTTAGCTTCTTTAGCTTATTTAGCATCTTTAGCTTCTTTAGCTTCTTTAGCTTATTTAGCTTATTTAGCTTACTATCTATTTCTTACTAGAAAAAGATACTACGTCAAGGTGAAACTTTGATATGAAAGCTATGAAAGCTATGAAAGCTATGAAACTATGAAACTATAAAAGCTATCAAAGCTATCAAAGCTATCAAAGCTATCAAAGCTGATACTTTATAGAATCAGCCATACTGTTTCCAAGCTTGGTTTTAATTTTTAAAAAGGATAACTCTTATATCAAAAGGGCATAGTTTCTTTCCTTGATTTAAATAATTTTTTGAAATGAATGCAAAATCATTTCCAGGCTCATCAACGAGAAGTTTTCTCGTCAGAGAACGCGCAAACCTACTCGATCGCTGCTCTCAGGTTTATCAATTTTCGAAATATTTTAAATTACATCTTTTCATCTTTTTCAAATCTTTTCCTCTTAATTTTAGCTTTGATTTTCTTAAACAAGTTCTTTTTTTCTTTGAATTTTATTTGAACATTCGAATCGAATCATTTAACAAAATCATTTTGACAATTCAACTGATCAAAAGCCTGCCAATTTCTGAAAGATAATTGATCAACTCGAACTTTTTAGACAGATGCTTATAGGGCTTTGAAATCTCATCTGCCTTTCACTACCTCTTTTACTTTTCTGAACAACTTTATTAATCTCATCAACACTGCCAAATCCTTGTTCCATGACTTTCCAACAGGGTAATTTCATCACTGTCAGCTTTAGAAATATCTGACGAATCTCTTTTCTACAAAGTACAAGCTAGATCAATGAGTTCAACAGCTAACTCTAGATTTCGTGATGTTTTGAAAAAGAGAAACGGAGAGAATTGACACTATTGCAATATCTTTGAAAAGGGGAGACGCGGCGAGAAAATGAAATCAGATAGGGAAGAGGTGGAAATGAAAAGAGAACGAGGAAAAGAGAAAGATGAAAAGAGAAAGATGAAAAGAAGAGAGCAAAACGATTCTCTTGTATACTTTGCACGTGGGTTGGCTGTGGGCCAGAAAGGGGGAAAGGGAATTGAACGAGTGATGGGGGAGTTGTTGAGAGGGTCAGAGATGGAAAGGGAAAGGTTGACCACTGAGAGAGAGGAACATGCCACATCTACACTCACTCTCTTTCCTTATTCTTGTTTTCTGGTTGCCAATGGCTATTCGTGTACTAAGCCGACTCCAATTAGCTGCCCACTCTGTAATTGTTTCGACTCCCTTTCTCGAATGATCTCAGCAGAATTTTTCTGCCACCCTATAAAGCTATTTTCATTCTAGTTTGTTCTTAATGACTTGTTTTTTGTTATCTTAGTATTATATTATTATATTATTATACTATTATATTATTATATTATTATACTATTATATTATTATATTATTATATTATGATATTATTATATTACTAGTACTAGTGCACTTTCTAAACTTTATATTAATATCGTCATCTCAGTCTTATCTAAAGCTAAATTCACATAATAATCTAGAGAAATTAGAAGTATTTGAGAAGCTTTGAAGTTAGAAGTATTTGAGAAGCTTTGGAATTAGAAGTATTTGATAAGCTTTATTTGTACATCTCTATCAGATCTATTTAAGTGTTTACTAAGACGCTTTTTTGAACTTCCTAAACTAAAGTTTTTGAAAACAATCATAAACTTACCAAATATTATTCCTTTATACCTATCACTTTCTAATTTTGGACTGATCTCTATTTAGCATTTAAACTTTTTATTAATAAACCTCTCAAAAACAGTATTTTATTGAGTAGTTTACCTTATCTTTATCAATTTGAATAAATCGAAAATATTAGCTAAACTTTACCTTCCCATATCTAGCTTTGCCATTCCATACCTAGCTTTGCCATTCCATATTATTTCAAATAATTGCAGCACTGTGATCTTGTACTTTTCTTAGTTTCTTTTGTTGTTATCACCGTTTCACAGTTTGCTGTTTATGAAATCCCTATATGTTTAGTAATTGATTTATATAGCAAAGGCAAAAAATCGTAATATTCAGTGTAAACGGCGGGGTGAATCGGCAGTGTCCCTTTCACCCCAATGTCCTCTCCCTAGTGGTTGTCGATCAATGGAAGGCCGTCGTCCATCCATCCCCCTTCTTTCCCTTTTTTCCCCTTTTCCCCATTCTCCCCGCCATCCCTCACACAAACTGCAATCCCCATTTTCCCCCATTCACTTGTTTTTGTTTCAAATTTTGAGTTTTTGAAAAAAGCCAAGACATTCCAAACAACTTGATCCTACGTTCTTTTCTTGTTCTTACTTTTATAACTCGGCATTTGGTTATCTGTTCGTGTAGCTCATTGGTCAAGCTTTTAATCGATAAGCCAGAGGTTGCTGGTCCAAATTTTCCAGACCACATTTCGACCACAGACTTCTCCAGCTCAGAAGCGCAAAAAGACTTGCCAAGTTCAACTTTGTTCGTGAATTTAGCACAGCAATAGCACTTTTAACTATTTAGAAAAATTTCCCAAACGCAAACAATTACACAAGCTCATTTACACTCATTAGTGGGCAAAACTAGCCACACAATTCAGAATTTTCTTGTAATCTTTAGGACTGGTCTTAGAAAGGGAAATTTTTGAAACTAAACGAAGCCTTCCTTGAAATGTAGTCATTTTCGCGCATTTCGATGTCTATTTTCGAGTCCGTTGCTAAGATATCGAAAAAAGGGAATAAAAATGGCATTACTTTTTAAATGACCATTCTCTTTTTTTTTCTTTTTTTTCTACAAAACAAACATTTGCTGAATTTTGATCAACAATTTCTTTTGCCACCAAACATTTCTTGATTTTTAATCGATAAGCTAGAGGTTGCTGGTCCAAATTTGCCAGACCATATTTCGTATCCCCAGCTCAGAAGCGCAAAAAGACTTTTTGCCAGTCAATCAACCTTTTCGCCTTTTTTTTCTATTGACTTGAGATTTCATAATCAAATCTTTAAGCACAATTTTTGATGGTTCGTTGAATAATAATTTAATCCAAAAGTTTTACATTTAACATTTCAGAGGCAAGTGCAAAGTGTCATTTGTGAGGGATCTCCGATCATTGGGCGATACCGATTTGACACAAGAATCCGTCTTTGCTTGTTGTTTATCCTATAATCAAGTGAGTTGATAAAATAAATGAAATTAATTAGTAACTGAATTGAATTAGATACTGTAGCAGAATATACCTTGAATGGCTACTTTAAGTAAACTCCTTGATTAACTATTGAGACTGGACCAAGGCCAGGAAATGCTATTGGCTTTGCTATTGGCTTTGCTTTGGCTTTGCTTTGGCTTTTCTTTGGCTTTGCTTTGGCCTGCTTTAGCTTTGCTTTGGCCTGCTTTGGCCTGCTTTGGCTTTGCTTTGGCCTGCTTTGGCTTTGCTTTGGCCTGCTTTGGCTTTGCTTTGGCCTGCTTTGGCCTGCTTTGGCCTGCTTTGGCCTGCTTCGGCCTGCTTCGGCTTTATCTTTTACGTCCAGCTCTTCAAAGAACTGTCTCGTGTAGTTTTGGCAACTGACAAAAAAGAGCTATCAACTTGTGTTCAATTTTCTTTATCATTATGATTTCAGGAATCAAGAAGACTGGCACCTGTGCAAGGCGAGATCCGAGTCGGTGCAGCCTATCAGGTTTTTGAAAAATAAATCTCTAAACTAAAAACGAGATAAAAACTTGAGCTAAAAAGTTTAATATGCAGTGTTTTATCTTAAATTTCTCCGCTTTTCTCTTCTTTATCCCGATTCAAAATAAGCTCAATGTTTTTGTTTGACCAGATGCTCCGAAATGCAAATTTAGAGCAAATCGGTCGTATTCCATATACAAATTATTCATGAATAGAGATCTAAAGCTTTTTCTTTATTTGCAATAATGTTTACACAAAAAAAAAAAGAGAAAATTGTTTACATTTAGGCTTCTCCTTCCTCCCTTTTCCTTTCTTTAGTTTTCCCTTTAGTTTTCCTTAAAAGACTCATCAAAATCTTCTTTGAGCTTATACAAAAATAGAAAATTTCTTGTTTATTTTTTAGAACTTTATGATTTTGAAGATTTTTAAGGGAAATTTTGGTTCTTTCAAAACTTAATCCCTTGAGAATAATGCTTGTGAGACAAAGATTAATGGATGCGATGGGTATTTGAAAGAACAAAGATTCTAGAAAAGAAATTAAACATTATCAAATAAGGAACTTCTGCCGAACGCATCCAGGGCTGGGTTAAGACCAAATTTCTGTTTTAAAATCATTTGAAAACTCTATAAAGTGGTCGCGATATGATTCAAAACTCATAACAAGTACGAGCGCTATGCGTAGCGCTCTTGGTTTGTATGAGAAGCTGAAAAGTCACAATGTTTAGCACCAAATTGTAATAGTAGAAATGAATTAAACAAAAATCTTTAGGCAAAGCTACCGGCCGAGCCGACATGCAGTTTGTCCGAGGATCCTGATCGAGATGAGCTACTTTATGTGCCCGGGCAAATCGAAAAGGAACGAGAAACGCATTATGTGAATCTGACAAGGTGGGAAGCAAAATAAAGTCTTACGGAGTAAAGTCCTATCCTGATGACAATGGGATAAGTGCCGGTTTAGCTCAGGTAGAGTCTGGTAGAGTGCTTGGCTGGTAAGCGAGAGTTTAGTTAGCTCGGTTTAGCTCAGTTTCAAATCCCGGCGCCGATCGTGTTTTGTATTCTAAGATAATAAAAGGACCGCCGTGTCCCAGCTACGGAATTTTTGTGTTTTTGAAAGATTACAAGTACTGTAAAGATACTGTACTGTGAAATTCGACTAATTTAGACTTTTGTCACACCCAAGGATACTTTGCAAACAAAATTTAAGACTTCAGGTTAAAGTCAAGTAAAATAATATTCCATTTTCCAGAACTTTCCGCCGCTTCACTCTGTACGCATGCAAAATGACTGAAACAGAGCACAGCGCTCGAGTCAGCGATCGATTATTGGACGATGCGATTGTTGCTTTGCATAGGAATGGATACGATATCAAGAAAGCTATCAATGAAATGAATGCAAATGATCAGTTCGTTTTAAAGTTGTTAGTTAGTTGTTGAAGTTAAAGTTGAAAAGCCTTTTTTCTAACATTTCCATTCCAGACTACTCTCTTCGGATGTCTCATACTTAACGCAAGAAGATGTGAAGAAATTCGGGAAAGGGATTCGCACATACGGGAAAAATTTCGTGAAAATCTCCCGAGAATGTCTTCCAATGTACAAAAGAGTTCGTTTATTCGATTTCATTTTACTCGAATCTTATTAGAAGAATCTTATTTGATTCCCTTTGCGAATAGTTGAGAGAAAAGAAACGGGGAAATGGGCGACCGCAAATTTGATTTCCTGTCCAATCCCTGGGCTTCTCTTTTGGTTGAAAATTTGATTGAAAACTCGATGAAAACCCATTTTCTCTGGATTCTAGCAAAGGGATTCATTTTTGCAAAGTATTATGTGAATTAGAGAAATTTTAGGATCAATTGGTCAGTTTCTACTATTTGTGGAAAAAGTCACAGGATGCGACGAAACCGAAAGCCATTGGCAGAATGAGAAATCAGACAGCGATCACGAGGAAACCAAAGGTTTTTTTGTCAGCTTTTGGAACAAGATAGAAAACATTTTATGGACTACTAGAGTGCTTTAAGCAATAGCTACAGGCTAAAAGCTACAGGCTAAAAGCTACAGGCTAAAAGCTACAAGCTAAAAGCTAAAATAAAAAAGCATCTATTTTAAGGTATTGAGCGAAGAGGAATTCTTGGAGCAAACGATTAAAACTCTAAAATTAAACTAAACTTTAACTAAACTCTTTGAGAACTCTTTGAAAACGTCTCGTCCTGGATCGACAGAGTTGCACGATTATGCGAGTGCGAGCGAGAGTGAAGTGGAAACGGGAGAAATTGAGGGACGACCATTGAGATATGCTTGCCATCATTGTTATGAATCGAGTGAGTTCAATTCATTTAAATAAAACTGAGAAAATGATTCGCAAGACAGCAAATAAAATCATCAAAAATCTTCTCTAAAGTCTCGTTTCTTCATTTAAACGTTTTAAGACTGTCTAGAGATTACGGTAGCTTTTTGCACTTTAAAAAGTCGCTAGAAACCAAGACTAAAAGCTTTGAACCATTGAAGAGTTTAATGCAAGAAACCTTTGAAGGCTGGTGTTTGTTGAAATCAATGTCCCTTTCCTCTTTCCTTTGATCAGATGCTTTATTGATAAGCAATCTGAAATGATTCCCTCTCATCTTTTACGAGTCATTGAGTCGCTTTTTCCTATCATCAGAAAACCGTTTGAAATCGATAATTTCAGAATCGCGCGATTGGCATCACGCCGGCAGAGAGAATCTACTTTTATGCACGAATTGTCGGCTATTCTATAAGAAATACGGACAATTGAGACCTGTTGAGAGACCAGCCACAGTCCCTCCTGAGTTGTTCAAGAGTGGAGACGACGAGGTTTGTTTCTGTTTGATTTTTCTGTTGATTACCCCTAGTCAGTTAGAATTGGGAAACTTTAGAATCACATTAAATGCTTTACATTAGAAAATTGAGCTTTTACTAGCTTCTCAATATTCGAACACAGTCATTTTAACCGTTTACATTAAAGTGAATGAGTAGGTGAGTGTTGGAAAGGATATGGATCAAATTTCGAGCACTCCTATCTCTAAACTCACATATCCGATTTCACATCGACTCTAAAAATACATAGTCAAGTGCTAGTGAATTGGAAAGCAAAAGATACCTAGATTAGGCAATAATTCGAAATCGATTTATGCAGATTTACTCATTAATTTTCAGGAAGAATCAGGCGTTCGAACGCGAGCTGGACGCAAAAGAAAGACAGAGAACGCCGAGTATGGGAGATGAAAGAAGAAGCCCGTCACAGGCACAATCAATTCATGAATTCGATCTCGAGAAGAAGCCACTCCATCACAAAAATGGGAAACGAAAGCGAAGTGCCGTGCCACATGTGAATGGGAATTCGGCAAAAAAGAAACCAAAAGAAGAGGATGAGGACGAGAAGATGGATATCGAGATGCATGGAATATCGGTGAAAAAGGAGATCAAAGACGAGCATGATGAGGTTGGGGACAAGCTTCGTTTCAGTAGACTTATATTTACTTTAGACTTGAACTTAGAGCTTTAGAGCCAAAAAACAAATTATTTTCCAGAAGCCATCCCCTTCATCGTCGACTCTTTCCTCTTGTTCTGCCACTCCATCATCAAGTTCTTCACTTCTTCAACCCCCAAATGTCCCCTCTCCGTCAACTGCAGCCGTTGCCCCGAGAACGGGTGTTGATGGCACTTCTGTGCCTGCCATTTCACACAAAACTGATGTAAGTGTTTTGATGAAAACTTTATTCTTATAATTATTTTCAGTTGGAGCGAAAGTTGGCCTCATCGCCAAAATCGGGAACTCCAGTGAACAACGGACTTGATGGATATTCGACAATCATAGCCGACGCAAATCTCGGAGGAGAACCGATTGAGCCATACGTTGAAGAAGAGAAAGAAATCCCGATTATAACAGAAGACATTGTTCATTCGTCGAAGAATTGTGAATTCATTCTTGCTATGAAATGGAAAGATGGACAACGAAGTGCGAGAACGGATTTGAGATTTAGAAATAAGGTAGGTTTAAGTTAACGAGTTAAGTTTAAGTTTGTTTTAAGTTAAGTTTAAGTTTGAATGGTTTAAGTTAACGAATTTAACTGATTCTTTCAGCCTGGATCTGCTTGGGATCAAGGAAAAAAGAGAAGCACGCGAAGAAAGGAGGAAGACCAAATCACATTCGAATTCCGCTGGGCAACCGAAAAGGTACTTTCAAAAGAATTTAAGACTTTCAAAACTAAAATTTGGCTCAGTATAGCGATAAATATTCATTCTTAAGATCTTTAATACTTTCTTTACTTTGCTATAATACTAAAAACAAGTTTCAGGAATCGAACCCGATCGCTCAACAACAATCTTTCTCGGAACTCCTTGGAGGAGTGGCAAGAGTTGCGTCTGGAATGGTACCCGTTTCAATGCCTACTCAGATGTCTGCTCAGATGTCCGGTCTGCCGCCTGGGATCGCAAATTTACAAGCTGGTTTCCCACCTGGATCTATTCATCCTCATCTCTTACAACAAATGGTTGCTCTTCAACAAGCCGCCGCTCTCGAACAACAGCAACAAGCCGCTGCACAAGCCGCTCATCAACAAGCACAAAGCACAAGCACAAGCCGCCGCTGTACAAGCCCAACAACAGGCTCAGCAACAACATCAACAACATCAACAACATCAACAACAGCAGCAACAGCAGGTATCATGAGCAAGACTAATAAAGTTATACAAAGCCAATTCTAGGTAATGCAAGCGAGAATCCAACAAGAGGCTCTTCGTTTTATGCAAATGGGTCGAGGAGGGCCACCATTTGGTGGAATGGCTCCACCACCTCCACCAACGTCTTCCGCACAAGGTGGTCATCCCATTGGAATGCCCCATTTCGATATGAATGCTCTTGTCGCTGCCGCTGCTCAAGATCCAGCCGCTATGCAACGCTTGCAAATGGAAATATTACTGGTAAGCCGATTCTAGATCCATTTTAAACACGTACAACAAGGCAAAGGCTTAGAAATTTGCTTTGAACTCACCATTTCTAGCAACAACAAGCCCAGCACCAACAGCAGCAACAACAGGCTCAACAAATGGCGGCCGCATCGATGGCAATGGGTGTCCCGCCTGGGATGGCTGTTACACCAGAAATGCAAATGATGTTAATGCAGGGATTGAGGGGATTTGAGGTGAGAATTGCTATTCTTTAGCTAAAATTTAATAAAATTGTTCTAGGCAGCTGCACAAACAAGCCGCTCAACAACAAGCGGCTGCGTTGGCTGGAATGGGAATTCATCCACAAATGCTGGCAATGGCTCAATTGAGTAAGTAGAGAAATTAGAGTTGATTTGCTATTGGGTTTGAGAAACAGCACTAGATATATCTTAGGGATTTTGGAAAATTGGGGCTTGGAGTAGAGAATTTTTCGCATCAGCCGACAAGATAAATGCAAATTTCCCAATATCTTTCTTTTATCTTAATTCTAATCAAAATTATATAAAATCTAGGACTAAAAAGAAGCAAAAATTTGATGATAAAGTAAGATATTAAAGGTAAATTTCTATATTAACTCGGGCGAAAGTACTGCTCAAAGATCCTGAGGTCTCTTATTGGGGTAGGCTAGTTTCCGCCATTTTATTTCGCCAGGGTCATTTGCGCAACTGGGTCGTTTACGCAACTCCCCATAACTTTCTTCTAAGTGGATCAATCTTTATGATTTTGGTGTCATTTTGTAGATCTCAATAAGTGCAACAAAATGACACCAAAAGATTGGCTGACAGAAGGAAGTTATCCCGAGTTGCGTAAACGACCCTGTTACCAAAAGGTGCGGAAACTAGCCTACCCCTGAAGTGCTAGGCTCTTATTTCCCCTACCGTAACCAGAATAAGACAACTGAATATCTTTTAACAATTTACAATGAAAACTTGTACTCACTTCTTGTCATTTGCAGATGGAATGGGCGGCCATCAACTCCCGTCTTCCGATATGATGCGTCGATTGCAAGGCGAGGGTTTCCGACAATAATGACCTTCAACCATCATTCTTAGAGAATATTTTCAAATCCAAATGCAAATGCAAATCCAAGTCTAAATCAAATCTAAATCCAAAATCTTTTTCTCCTTTTACCGATGTGCACTTTGTTTTCATTTTGCTCAGTTTTCCCGATTTCTTTGTGCGTTTCTCCGTGTTCTCAATGATCATGATCATCTCATTCCCATTTTTTTCATTTCGGGTGTCATTTTTTCTCTTTTTCAAATGATATTCTTAAACCTCAATATATAGTTATCCTTTTTTTTGGGAAATATTCAACCGGCAAGTCACAACTAGTCGACAAATTATTTTAAAGGTTGATCGTTTTAGAGTTTAATGAGTGTGGATCGCTGTTTCATTTCGCTGATCGCTGATCGCTTTAAAAACCTTACAGAAATGATTTCTTTCTTATCATAAAACCGTTTCAACTATGGCTGAAAGCGTTAAAGAGATACTGAGCTTTCTAAAGCGTATCAACGCTTAAAACCTACCGTAACCCTATCGTAAACATGTAAACTTACGTTTCTAACAGTATCTAACTTAATTCTAGTAGTAAAATTAACAGTTTTTTAAAAGACACTAAAAGCTATTGTAGATCGATCATCTTTAAATCTAGATTCGTTATCTTTTAAAATTTTGTCCAGGGTTTAAAACTATTGAACACTGAATACCCTAATCTTGACTAAATACCGTGATCACTAAATACCATTTCCGCTGATACCTATCCTAGGTTTAATACCGTAATCCAGACAGTCTAGACTGAATACTAAATATTCTGGGCTGAATATCCTATTCTAGATTGAATACCGTAATCCAGACAGTCTAGACTGAATACTCTAATCTAGACTGAATACTCTACTCTAGACTAAATACCTAATCTAGACTGAATACCGTAACCTAGCTATTCTAGACTGAATATCCTATCCTAGGTTTAATACCGTAATCCAGACAGTCTAGACTGAATACTCTAATTTGGCTAATTCTACAAGAAGCACCGTATCCCATAAGACTTCTTGAAATGAAATGACTTCCATGTTTGAAAGCACTACAAAATCGACTCTGCTGTAACTTCTAATCGATCAACCTCTTCAAACCTCCAATTTTTCTGTTTTTCATCTCAGGAAATCCCCATCAACTTCTCATCAAACCCTCCATGTTATAAAGTACCTTATTTTTAAGAACTTAAACTTTTAAAAACGCACAAACTCACCGTATTTTCGAGTCTATTCCGGGTAATTCTTGATTTTCCTCAAATTTTGCACCCTTTGGTTCCCCAAAATTTCACCGCCTGTATTCTTTGGCCTTTTTTTCTCTGTGCGCAGAAAAAACAGTGAACAATGTGATTTTGAAATTCGGCTCTCAACAAGAATTCTGCTCTCTCCGATATTGTTTTGTTAAAGTTTTTAGAATTTTCCCATTTCTTTTTCTTCTTTCCAAGAATCCTCAGCTTTTTTGTTGCCAATTTTGTTGAATAAAATTTTAGAATTTTATCGAATTTGACAATGACAATGTAAAATTGCTCACAGTTTTTCGAAATTCCGAAAAACTCGATTTTGATCCGTAAACCAAGCAGCTGCGTGGTTTATGTTTTCCATTTTCCTGAGTTTTATAAACATTTGCCGAAAAATGGGGAGTGATTCATCACCCGAACAGCGTCACTTATCTCTCTGACATCAGAGTCGAGGCACGAAAAGGAAATTGAGAGAAAGCTCACCACGTTTTTGGATAAAAATCAATTTTGTATTCCTCAGTCAAAAACTTTCATTTCATTGGACTTTTCTCTCTTCGAATCCACAAAATTTCATTTTGTACAAAAAAATAGCTTTATTGGTAGCAGTTTACTAAAAGTTTACTAACAACAATAGGGGATGGCTACTTTGCGCCAAATTTTTGCGCAACTCGCCATAACTTTCTTCTAAGTCGGCCAATCTTTGTGATTTTGGTATCATTTTGTAGATCTCAACAAGTATAACAAAATGACACCAAAATCATAAAGATTGACCGATTGGAAAAAGTTATGGCAGTACCTAAACTGGTTGCGCAAAAAATTTGGCACAAAGCCACCCCCACAACAATGATTTAAATGAAATTTTTGTCTAAAAATTCTAGTTTTATACCCCGGAATACATTAATCTAAAATACGACGTGACTAAGATATTCAGTTTAGCTCACAAAATCGAAAACATAAAGTCTACAAAATCCTATTTTGCTTGATCGAAGTGTTACATTTTTAAGTACTATGTGTACCTTGGTACTTTTTTGATAGTATTATTTTTCCCTGCGTATTACATTTTATTACGTATTTTTTTCCCTAGTATTACGTTTTTGTATATCTCCCCGGGGGTGGGACAAATGCGACCTTTTTTGCGCACCTGGACATTTGCGCACCTTTTTTGCTGGAAAAGGCCTTAGGAAAGACCGTAGAGCTTCGAAAATATTTCGAAATTTTTTCCATATAAGGGAATCGTATGCGTAGATTCCGAATTTCGACAAATCAGACCTCGCTGATACGTCAAATTTGGGCTAAAAGGCAAAAACTGCGGAAAAGCGTTAAGTTGCGTAGTTTTTGCCTTTTATTGAATGACTTGTCAGCAGGTCTGTTTGTCGAAAGTCAGAATCTACATATTCCCTTCTATGAAAACATTTTTGAAGCTCTACGACCTTCCCAAGGCCTTTTCAACAATTGCGCAAATGTCCCGGTACCAAAAAGTCCCATCATCCCACCCCCTTCTCCCGTGCGTTTTTGTCATGTTAAACCGTTATAAAACAATGGTATGAGTAAATATGGTTGCCGTAAATACTGTAATAGTACCCGCACCCCCATAATGATGATGCGGAGTGTTGCGTAGTCTAGCTTTTGAACGAGTTTTTCTCGACACTGGTGTATGCTACCAATGCGCTTAGGTATCAAAAATAGCCCTGAATTTCAGCTATTTTTTGATACCAAAGACGGGCCTTTTCTTTGAAAACACGGGTGCTTTGACAAAAAATGAAATGCTAAAAAACTTTTGCGACTACGCGACTGTACGAGGGAGGGGGGTACTATTACAGTATTTACGGTAGGTATATTTTTACGATCTCTTTCATTCGTTCGTTTTCAGAGGGTGCTTTTGTAATCAGAGACACGCTTGCACGCTTTGAATCGAAAAACGTCAAAAGATCACACAATGGCTCCAAATATCGAAACTCGTCCGTAGCTAAATCGGTGGCGCTAAAAGGAGATTTTTGAGGCTCACCACCAAAAGGCTTTTATGTATGTGGGAAGAAACGTTTTTGTTGCTCTATGAATGGGCTGGGGAGGCCTATAGCAGTAGAGGCAAGGTAGAGAACGTAGCTTCCCTTGCCTGCTTCGCCCCACCCCCCACCCCTACGTATTATTGACACAAACTGCTGCCCTCTTCACCCCCTCCCTTTCATACCTTTATACTCAAATGATCCACCTTCATCCCTTTTTCCATTTGGATCAAATTCGAATTCCATTTGATCTCATTTTTCCGACTTATTTTGTTTACCTGAATATTTAGAATTTTGGCTATTGGCACTATTTTCATTTCAAGTTTAGATCTTAAAAAATTTCTGGAAAGTCTTGAAAACGTCTGAACTTTGATAATTGAACAATGCGCTCTCCATTTTACTGGCCCTCCTGGAAGGTTTGAAACTTTATTCATATCCATCTTTGAAAAGAAAACCCTTGGTTTTAGATCTAAATAACATCAATTTCCATTTAGTGAAGTAGACGATCTTGGTTTTCGACGTCCATGGGATGTAAAACTTGACGAAAACTGTGAGGTTTTTGAGTTTAAGTCGCCAAATCGATCAAGCCAAGATCGAAATCTGTTGTAATCATTATTGGAGCATTAGCTGAATGCTAAAGTCTAAAGAAAGCCATTTCCAGCCACTTACTTCAAAACAGCAAATGCCTACTCGGATTTTTGGACCCAGTACTTGCCGACGTTGGTGAGGAGGCGAAAGAGATGGGAGAAAGTCTGATCCAGAACACATCCTTTGCTGAGTTTGTGGTTTTGAATGAAATCTTATTTTAAGTTGAAAGAATAATGTTTCGAATCAAAGGCTTTGACAATTTTATATTATAATCATACTTATCAATATTTCCGGTGCAACGTTTCCATTCCCCAGGGGCGTACCATCGACGTTCCGGAAAGAGGTTTGGGTTTGGGCTTTGTGCAGAGCACATCAAGGCTTTTACAATAAAATTGAGCTTTTAGGTTTGGCTGCGTAATTGTCCGCCTCGTGGTGAGATCCCGTCAACTTCAGTACCGAATTTAGTGGCTGAAGAGATTCGACTTGATCTACCGCGAACATTTCCCGATAATATTCGATTACGGTAAGAGAATTGGGTAAAATTTGTGATGTAACAGTTTGTATCTGGACGTTAAAACGAGATCTAGAGATCAAAAGATATTCAGCTTTGTCAGCTTTCTCAGCAAAGGTGGATATATATTTCTTAGACTGTAGTGAGACAAGAAACCGGGAACTTTAAGTGTTTTTAGAAACACAAAAGCCCAAAACACGGTGGGAAGGATTTTGTATGAGTTGGCCCGGTTTGTTCCATCGATCAGCTATTGTCAGAGTGGGTATTTTTGTGCTAGCTTTATTAGAATTAGATCTTGTATTCCAGATAAATTTGTCCAGGGTCTCAACTTCATCGCCGCTCTTTTTTGTGGCTGCTTTTTGGAGAATGAGGAACGGACAGGAAGATCTTCTTATATTTTTGGTTTGTCAGAGAAAAAGACCATGCAATCTTTCAATTAGATAAAACCCCGAAGCTCTTGGTATGGAATGGATATGAGTGGATTGCGCGGAGATATGCGAGTATTGGCTTATGAGTTGTTACGGTGAGTGGGAAAATGGTTATTTTGCAATGACTATTCAGATTTATTGCAGTACATTGCTACACTAGTTAACATTGAATTCAACTAGCCGTTTTCTCTAAAATGAACTCGACAATCAGCCGACAATTCAGTCAAGAAGTACCGGTGATTTGTTCGACATTGGTTCGTCTCGATGTCGGTTTGGATCTCCCTACTCGGAAAATGGTTCCTTTGCTGGTTTCTGGAAGTTCTTCCGATGGAGGTGAAGAAAAGACAATAATAAAGAAATTTTCTTGTTCAGACGGTTCCTCCGAATTTGGGATTGTTTCATTTACGAGGACGTTGTTTGGTTCTTTCGAGTTGCGATACGGTAAGAAATAAAAATGACATAAACACTACTTTCATTGCTTGTTCCAGATTGCTTCGAATAAATTCCATAAAAATTGCCGCCTGCAAGACGATGGATCAACTATTGACAACGATTCAATCAATCGGACCGAGTAAACCCTCACTTAAATGTCATCTGCTTATACAGGTAGATGAGGGCTAAAGTTTCTAAAGAATGATTAAAATTGTTTTGATAATTGCAGGGCGAATTAAAAAAACAAAATAGATTTCCTCTAGGCTTTCTAAAAGTTCGGAAGGCTTCTTTCGGAAGTTCGAAGGCTAAAAACTTCAGAAAAGTTACCGTAATCCCACAATGAGCCAAGTTACTGAAAAGCTTCCTAGGTACGGTAACTTTTTATAAGTACGCCTTTATCCACGCATTAGAACAAGACCAAAATGAGATTATTTAACCGAACAGAAATTTGCATAAAGCTGAATTTCAGAATGCGATGAGCGAAAAGATCACTCAAGATCAAGTCGACGCGTTGAGAGATCGATTCTCGAAAGAATTCTAATCACTCATGTGTACAAATGATTCGGGTCCTAATAAATAATTTCTATAATCTAATTTTTTTTTCATAAACAGATTTTTCATCTGTTAAAAACACGTCAATTTACAAAAATGACAAATTTACATCCGACTGTCGTCATGACAAAATGACAAATTTACATACGACTGAAAAATGACTATCGTCATTTTTCTTCTCATAAAGAATTTCATTTATTAGCCAACTTTCTTTGAATTTCCTTCCCTTAGTTGAAACTGTAAGTTTTTCTACTTTTTCGTTCAGAAATGTTTTTCCTAGTAAGTCAAAATGAGATCAAGCAGAAAATCGTAAATTGATCATCAACTAGACATGGAACGGCTACTATCAAGTGAGTGATTCGTGTTTTTGTTGTTGCTGGATGATTGTTGGAGCACTAGGAGTGGTTAGAGTAGATGTTTTATCCGTAAATATGTTTTATCAACCACGTAAATTTATATGGATTGTTCCGAAAATGTTGTCAATCAATTTAGCTCACTTTTTACTCTAGGAAAAGTTTAAAAACTCATGACTGGAACACTAGTTATGGTCACCAGAGTTACCAAATGTTTTATCCAATAAAATAAACATTATCTTTTCTCCTTTTAGAACCTGAGACAGCGGCTCGGAAAGCTCATCGTTTGGAAGGAACTCTATGCAACTTTGCCCGTTGAAAAGCAGAAATCCTTCAAATTTTGGCAAAAGACAAAAGAACATGACCGGAACGAAAGCAGTACTCCAAAATGGTCAGTTGAGGCTTAAACAAGCAAAGTTTGTTGTTTAGTTTCTGGATTTGCATTACCGGGTGAAATTTTGGCCATCATGGGCGGCTCTGGTGCCGGAAAAACAACTCTACTCAATATTCTCACGAACAATAAACAAGAAGGAGTCAGGGTTGTTTTGTCCTGGTTTTAATGTAAATCTTTCTTTAGCAATCTGGCATGGTTCTTGTGAATGGTGATGAAGTGGATGAAACAACTCTGCGACGAATAGCCACCTTTGTACAACAAGTGTGTTTAATATTTTAACATATGTCTTACTTTTTAGGTGGACGTATTTTGTGGCACTTTGACGGTGAAAGAACAATTGCTTTTTCTCGGCAAGTCTTCGGATGGAAAGAGGATATACAAGAGCTCAACGGCGTCAACGAGTTGAAGAGGTCATCACTGAAGTGGCTTTTGTTGTACTGCGAGTAATGCACTTATTACACTAAAAGAAAACTTACAACTTGACATTGTATACTTTGAATTTTTTAGATGAATTTGGTTGATTGCCAAACAACATTGATTAGGATCCCAAACCGAACCAAGGGAATTTCTGTTGGTGAAAAGAAGCGTTTAGCGTTTGCATGTGAGTATGAATTCAAAATTTTTGAAACAATTGCCGAGTCTTTAGGCAATCTTATCAATTTTGTATGCATTTTTAGTTTATGTTCAGGGTGCTCACTGATCCTTCAATTCTTTTCTGTGATGAGCCAACACGTGGTCTTGACTCGTTCATGGCACAACAAGTTGTTACTTGTCTTCTTCGCTTGGCCGCTCAAGGGAAAACTATTGTCACTGCCATTCATCAACCGTCAGCTGAAGTCTTTCAAATGTTTCACAAGTAAGTTTTGCAGTTCCTACTTTTCTTTCTTAGTTTTTCTTTAATTCTAATTTGATTAATATTCTAAACTTTTTAGAGTATGTTTTATGGCTAATGGTCGATCCGCGTTTCATGGACGAGCCTCTGGAAATTTTATCCTTTTTGGAAGCAATCATGACGATCATATTGAGCGAGTTTATTTATAAGTTTCTATCATAAAGAATATTTTGGGGTTCCGTTTGATTGCGCTCCAGCCGACCACATGATCCAACTACTCTCAGTGGAACCGGAAACCCAGGAATATGATTGTCGACAGTTGAAGTAGGTGAATTGATACACGCTAAATAAATTCTATTGTCTAGCGAATCGTTGAGCATTTGAAAGAAGCTGACCAGGGCGAGTTTTGCGGCGAGTCGTGCACGGGGATTTGAGTGGCAGTGTGCGTAGTCTGCAGAAAGTGGAAACCGTGAATTGCAGAAGATCCCTTGGTGAGTTTTAGTTAAATTTCTTATTGTTAACTGCGGCTAATCCCTTAAATATCCTTAAAGTTTTCACTTCATAATCTTATGAAAAACGTTTAAATTAGTTATGTTTGTTTTAGTTATGCAGCAAAAACTTGTTTAGTTATGCAGCGTCGTTTTTTTCTCAATTCTGGGCTCTTCTCAAGCGATCATTTCTTGCATCTATTCGTGATCCACTACTCGTCAAAAGTAAAACTCTTTCAAACAATTGTGAGTTAATTTGGTTTAGATTTAGATTCGATAATGTTTAGCTTTTTATTTCATGCCACATTCTCATTTAGATTACCGCTGTAGTGATTGGCTTAGTCAACTTGCAAGTGCAAATAACTGGGGATACCATTCAAAACATCGGAGGAGTACTCTACACTACAATTCGTGATATGAACTACCTCTTCCTTTACCCTGCTATTAATGTGGGTTTGGTTATTACAGGTTTCTTATTGCCCAGTTTTTAGGTGATCACCGCTGAGTTGCCTCTTTTCTTAAGAGAACACAGAGCACAAATTTACTCCGCTGACAGGTATGATTTATTTTGGGTTAAATACTTATTTTGCTTTTAGCTATTACTGGGCAAAATCTGTCGCTGAGTTGCCACAATACACAATTCTGCCAATTATCTACGCTTTAATCGTTTATTGGATGACAGGTAGAATTGATTTGAGCTTTGACATATATCTGATTGATCGTTTTAGGTCTCTATGCGAGTGCTGGTGTGTTCTTCAAATATCTTTTTGTGTGTATTCTCCAAGCATACGTGGCAGTTTCAATAGGTTTTGTTTAGTTTTTTCCTAAATTGCCTAGCTTACAATTAGCTTTTTACAGCTAACACCAATATCTGTTGTCAGAAACTTCTTATTTTTAATATACATCATTTTAGCGATGTTTGGCGCTTGTGTATTTGGTGAAGAGGGAGCTGCAATTCCTTTTATGCCCCTTTATGTGCTACCGATGCGAATCTTTGGTGGCTTCTATATCAACTATGACGATGTGCCGCCATACTTTCAGGTAAATGTTTTGCACTGTCACTTAGAATGTTTACTTATCACTTAGTGGGCTACATTTCTTTCATGGTTCCGCTTTGGTTTTGAGGCACTAGAGAATAACAATGGTTGGCGCATGGGATTATTGAAAGTAAAGTGTTTTTTATTTATTTTGGAATTTAGTTAAATCCGAACTTGTGAGAGGATGTCAATTTTACTTTCAGACTGTACCGCCCCTGTCCAGCGAAGAATGGCGCAGAGTGATGCTGAATCGCGATATGAAGCCCGTAGGATGCTCTTTTGGATAGATAGCGGTCAGTTTGGGTTTAAAATGTTATTTTTTATGAAGTTTCTTTTAGGAATACTCGTGGCAATGTTTTTGATTGGACGTATCTTTGGATTAATAGCGTTAAAATTACGGACACGATTTGCGAAATGACACAACTTTACTAGCAAGTTCTTTAAATAAATAAAATTATGCGCTTGTATAATAACTTATTACGTGCATTTTGGTGATCAGAGTATAAAATTCGGCACATAGAACAATTGGTTTTAATGTAAGTATTTTTTATCTAAGCTCATATGAAACCCATACCCATTTAAAACTATCACAGAAAACGTTTTTTGGAGCCGGCACTTCCCTGATCCATATAAGGCACGCAATAGAAAAGACAATTTTGCAAAAAGGCCAAAAATAAATAAAATTGAAATTTGAGTTCATAAGCTCATCAAATTGCGACAGTAATAAAAACCTAAAATGGACTTTTGTTTCAAAGCATTATCTGTTCGACAAAGAAAGCGATATCTACAATATAACTTAAAATAAATTAACTTATTTTTGGTGTTCAAAAATGGAAACATTTTTTTAGTTCACTCAATTTCTTCACCATTCTCTCAAAATAATGAGAAGAATTAAGTGTGCTAGAAAGAATGTGTTTATATTTCATGCACAAAGTAAAAGCTGAAAATAATGTGAAACCTAACACCCAGGGAATCCACCAGTAATAAGAAGAGCACAATGTGGGTGAACAGGGCATAAAGAGCACAAAATAGCGAACAACCTGGAAGAAGGGCCGGCGAGCCCCGCGAGCACGCAATGATCTCAACAAACGACCGAATCTCAATGGAAATGAGTTTCCGCGATTTGGAGGAATCAATTGAAGTCTCGAACTTGTTGAGTTCTAAATTTATCTCGTTTTACTTTGTTCTATCTGTTTTGAGCAAAACTGTAAACCGTCGAAGGCCTGGAGTTCAATCAACTCCAGAATCGACACTTTCACGGCTTTCCTCATTCTGAGAGATCTAACAAAAAAACCAAGCACTTTGCTCACCGGTGTCACGTTTTTAGCAAGTTTCTTTTCCATAGCATAAATGAGCATTCTAGTGACACGTGTAAGCGAAAAGCACCGAAAATCAAAAGCCATGCTTTTAATCGGGTAATCGCAAAAAATAGAAAACCAATGTTAGGATAGAAAAAAAAAGTGTTTTAGTATCGTGCATGACACTCGAAAGCAAATCGCTCTTGTGATTGTTGAACCTCAAAAATCTGGATTGTTGAAACACCACGGTGACCGCAATTTGTGCGGATTCAACTCTTGGTCGTTGTCGATTTCGTCGTTTTGGTCGAGTTGAGACTGGGTTTCTCCCCGATTCACTTTCCTGACAGAGAGTCGGTCTTTTTTTTTAGCAAGAAACACTTTATTCGGGATCAGACAGTATTTTGGAGTTGACTCAGGGTAACTTGTATTCGTCTCAAATTATGCATCGTGTCAACTTTGAAAAACTACCGGAAGCTTGCCTTTTGGCTACTTATTATCCAATTTATTTGATAGTTTTGTATTCTAAGCCTAACAAAATCAAATGAGAACGTAGATTAATTGGATAAAATAGAGACGAAATTACGGTAGCTTTTGAGTTGCCACGTTCTAGAAAAGACTTTGTTTAAAACGAACACGGTTTAGGTTGAAGACAAGTCTTAGGCTTATTCGCTACATCATAAAGGTTGAAACTATTTTCTTTTCATTCCCACCAAACATATCCAAAATTTACTCTCCAAATGTGTCTCGATTCCGTCAACCAAATTCCCATCTTCAAGCGATCGATCAATAAACTTGCAGAGAGAAATTCGATTTCCTTGATCGTCTTCTATCCTTCATCATCAGGATTACTTGAGATAATCTCCAGGTTTCCCAGCTAAAATTGTTTAACTTACGACGATTGCTTTGTCTATTGTCTACTTTAAATGCGAACATTTGATCAAATCACCTCTCTAATCCGCGCCTCAGCCGCCGTCAGTCGTTCTATCAGCTCCTCCCTGCTCGGCTGTAGGTGAGATGCAACATTTTTGAATATCGTTAAAGAATCTCTTTATACATTTTCTCCAATCTCCACCGATGAATCTGGTTTCTACCCTCGAGAGCTAAATTGAAATTTGAAATGAAATTTGCATTTCGTTACCGTGTTCTGACATCACTTTGCTCCAGCCACTGTCAAACGAGATGCATTCAAACGAGACTCCAATTCAACCAAGCTTAAAATTATTAAATAATTTACAAGTTTGATCATTTGACCATTTCAATAATCTTTTAAAAAGAAAAACTTTTGTATTTACATACCGTAAATACTGTAATAGTACCCCACTCATCGTACAGTTCCGTAGTCGCAAAAATTTTTAGTATTTCATTTTTCAAAGCGCCCGTACTTTCAAAAAATGCGTCTTTGTTATCAGTAAAAGCTGAAATTCAGGGCTATTTTTGATACCTAAACACTGATATGCTTATAAACTAGTGTCGAGAAAACTCGTTCAAAACTAGACTACGTGATCTCCGTCTTTTGATATCGGAAAATAGCCCTGAATTTCAGCTATTTTTTGATACCTAAGCGCGCATTGCAGCATAAACCAGTGTCGAGAAAACTCGTTCAAAGCTAGACTACGCAACACTCCGCACCGTCATTTTGGGGGTGGGGTACTATTACAGTAATTTACGATATAGATTTTCTTTACCGTAACACATTGTGCATTTTTGTCAACGGCGACTGGAGTCTTTTCAAGTTGATCTACGTCAATTGTTTTTATAAGACTATTATTTAACTAGATAAAAAGTATTAGTGACAAATTTGTTTGTTTGTTTATAAAATA